>CATNEN010000039.1:7740833-9030000 GCA_950097015.1 Macrostomum hystrix | reverse complement strand
GGATTTCTTTTTAAGGATTGAGGATTTCTTTCCTCAGAATTATGGATTATTGTTTCAGGATTGGGGATTTATTTTCTATGATTGAGGATTTCGTTTTCAGGATTGAGGATTTCTTTTTTAGGATTGAGGATTTCTTTTTCAAGATTGAAGATTTTTTTTGAGGATTTCTTGTCAGGATTGATGACTCCCTGTGGGATCGAGGATTTTTTATTGGGATTCAGAATATGCCTGGTAGGATTAAGGATTTTCTTGTTAAAAGCAATTTGTATTATCAAAAGAATCCCGTTAATTCCCTGAGCTCACTCACCGACGCAAGCCCCCGTGGGCTCGTATAAGCGAAATCCCCTGACGCAGACGCAGGCCGTCGGCCTGTCAGGTCGGCAGCCGAGGCGGCCCTGGCCCAGGGCGATGCGGCATGAGGACCTGGAGAGGCAGGCTTCATCGGCGTCGCCGACATCGGCTTGCGGGCCCGACTTCTGGATGGCAGCGACTGCCGATGCGCTCAAGTCGGGAATGTCTGCATTTTTTCGCATTGATTTTTTACACTGTTTTGAGGCTCAAGGTAAGCCTAGTCATGGTATCGACCCAGTGGAATATAGAAGAAGGTATCGACCTAGAAGAAGGCATCGACCCAGAAGAAGGTATCGACACAGAAGAAGGTATAGACCAAGAAGAAGGTATCGACCTAGAAGAAGGTATCGACCCAGAAGAAGGTATCGACCCAGAAGAAGGTACCGACCTAGAAGAAGGTATCGACCTAGAAGAAGGTATCGACCTAGAAGAAGGTATCGACCCAGAAGAAGGCATCGACCTAGAAGAAGGTATCGACCCAGAAAAAGGTATCGACCTAGAAGAAGGTATCGACCTAGAAGAAGGTATCGACCCAGAAGAAGGTGTCGACCCGGCTGAAGGTATCAACCCAGCTGTAGGTATCGACTCAGCTGAAGGTATCGACCTAGAAGAAGGTATCGACCCAGAAGAAGGTATCGACCCAGAAAAAGGTATCGACCTAGAAGAAGGTATCGACCCAGAAGAAGGTATCGACCCAGAAGAAGGTATCGACCTAGAAGAAGGTATCGACCTAGAAGAAGGTATCGACCTAGAAGAAGGTATCGACCTAGAAGAAGGTATCGACCTAGAAGAAGGTATCGACCCAGAAAAAGGTATCGACCTACAAGAAGGTATCGACCTAGAAGAAGGTATCGACCTAGAAGAAGGTATCGACCCAGAAAAAGGTATCGACCTACAAGAAGGTATCGACCTAGAAGAAGGTATCGACCTAGAAGAAGGTATCGACCCGGAAGAAGGTGTCGACCCCGCTGAAGGTATCGACCCAGAAGAAGTTATCGACCCAGCTGAAGGTATCGGCCCAGTGAAGTTATCCGCCTAATAAAGGTATTGGCCGAGCGCATTAAATATTTTAGCGTTTTGTCTTTCAAATAAGAGTACATGACCTTTAAGTTATACTTCAGCACTCAATTTTGTCGACGTGTTGTTTTTCGCTAACGTCAATTTTCGACCAAAAAGACAGTAAAAATCGAGAATTTCCTGCCTATTAATTTGAGAACTGTCCTTCGTCAGACAGACAGACAAAGTAGAGACTGCGGCACTTAACATGGAATGAGGAGAAATGTAACATTTAAATCCTTTGAGCGATTAGAGAAGTGGAAAAAAGCGAAAACTGTCGCTCAAGTTGCGGACTAAAAGAGCGGACGGAGCGGACCGCCACAGAGAATTAAAGAGTGCAGTGTACGCACCCGTTAATTGCAGGTTACCTGAGAAACATGGCTTAGAGAAAGGGGGCTGAGAATATCGAGAAAATGAAGCTCAAATACGGAGATTTTTTGTTAGACAACTTGCGCTCGTAATGGACCTGTCAATCACAATTGAGCAGGCTATTAAATTAGAGGAGATAAGGAACATGTAAACGGATGAGGGTGAGATAGAGTCTCATGACGTTCATGAAAACTAGGGTGAGATTCATGAAAAATAGGGTGAGATTCATGGAAATGAGGGTGAGATTCATAGAAACGAGGGTGAGATTCATAGAAACGAGGGTGAGATTCATAGAAACGAGGGTGCGATTCATTGAAACGAGATTGAGATTCATAGAAACGAGATTGAGATTCATAGAAACGAGGGTGAGATTCATAGAAACGAGGGTGAGATTCATAGAAACGAGGGTGAGATTCATAGAAACGAGGGTGAAATTCATTGAAACGAGTGTGAGATTCACAGAAACGAGAGTTAGATTCAAAGAAACGAGGGTGCGATTCATAGAAACGAGGGTGAGATTCATAAAAACTAGGGTGAGATTCATGAAAAATAGGGTGAGATTCATCGAAATGAGGGTGAGATTCATAGAAACGAGGGTGAGATTCATAAAAACTAGGGTGAGATTCATGAAAAATAGGGTGAGATTCATAGAAATGAGGGTGAGATTCATAGAAACGAGAGTTAGATTTATTGAAACGAGGGTAATATTCATGAAAACGAGGCTGAGATTGATGAAAACGAGGGTGAGATTCATGGAAATGAGTGTGTGATTTTTATAATCAAAGATGAGATTTAGAAAGTGGCCTTTTACTCAAAATAAAATTCTCACCGAAAATTCTCAACACCGGCGATCTGGAGCTCAGACCAAGCAAACGGCTCGAATCCACGATTGATCGCCTGTTGTTGAGAAACACCTGCACTGATTCTGCAAAGTTGAGGAAGGTGTGGTGGGTGATGAGGCTAGTGATAAATAATCAACATTTTTAGAGATAGCTAGGAATTACAGCATGGTGAGATTTTGGGATAAATGTTTTGAGGGATTTTGGGATAAATGTTTTGAGGGATTTTGGATAAATGTTTTGAGGGATTTTGGGATAAATGTTTTGAGGGATTTTGGGATAAATGTTTTGAGGGATTTTGGATAAATGTTTTGAGGGATTTTGGGATAAATGTTTTGAGGGATTTTGGATAAATGTTTTGAGGGATTTTGGGATAAATGTTTTGAGGGATTTTGGGATAAATGTTTTGAGGGATTTTGGATAAATGTTTTGAGGGATTTTGGGATAAATGTTTTGAGGGATTTTGGATAAATGTTTTGAGGGATTTTGGGATAAATGTTTTGAGGGATTTTGGATAAATGTTTTGAGGGATTTTGGGATAAATTTTTTGAGGGATTTTGGGATAAATGTTTTGAGGGATTTTGGGATAAATGTTTTGAGGGATTTTGGGATAAATGTTTTGAGGGATTTTGGGATAAATTTTTTGAGGGATTTTGGGATAAATTTTTTGAGGGATTTTGGGATAAATGTTCTGAGGGATTTTTGGATAAATGTTTTGAGGGATTTTTGGATAAACATCATCAGGGATTTTGGGATTAATATTTTATGGGATTTGTGAGATATATATAGGGAGATGCTTAGATAAATATTTTTATGAACTGCGGGATGGAGTTTATTAAAGATTGGGATAAAAGTATTAGGGAATTCGGAATAATTTAACATCGAGGAGTTTTTATGATAGGTATTGTTATTGAACGTGGGATAAACTTGGTTAGGAATTCCGACAAAAAAGATTGTTTGATTCCAACAGAAAATAACAAACGAAATGGCCGCTGCTAGCCGTGAAATCCCTAAATCTTTTGAGTCCTCGTCTACCCTTAGTTTGCTCTCAGGTGAGCTGCAAATTCACAATGAAGCAATGGCCGTATAAAATAGTTGCACCTTCAGCTGCAGGTGAAATAATTAATAATGCAGTGAGCTGGTCCTGTGAGTAATCTCAGCTAGTAGGTGTGTCATCCCAAAGTTTTTATTACTATTTTGAGTAAGAATTTTGATCCCAATGGGATCAAACGCTAAGTCTTGAAAGAATTGCAGTGAATTGCTCAATATAAAATTTCAGGTGAGACATAAGTAAATATTAATATATTCGGAACCGGTTAGATCGGACTCGTGTAACTCAGTAGATTCAAAAATTGATGATATAATATTAAGTTTAATATAATATTTTATTTGAAATCGTTGCCAAGGAGACAATTAATTGAATCTCATCGTTGCTAAGGAGAAATTTTATTGAAAGTATTGTCGCTAGGGAACCATTTTTTTATCTTTAATCGTTGCTAAGGAGACAATTACTTAAATCTCCTTGTTGCTAGGGAGACATTTAATAGAATCTCATCGTTGCTAAGGAGACAATTAATTGAATCTCATCGTTGCTAAGGAGACATTTAATTTAATCTCATCGTTGCTAAGGAGACATTTAATTGAATCTCATCGTTGCTAAGGAGACATTAAATTGAATCTCATCGTTGCTAAGGAGACATTTAATTGAATCTCATCGTTGCTAAGGGGACAATTAATTGAATGTCATCGTTGCTACGGAAGTTTTCTTTATTAAAATCGTTGCTAAGGAAGCCTTTTAATCCGCTCGTTGCTAAGAATTAATTTGATTTAATCATTTTTCATCTGTGACTTTTTGATTAGACCACACCGTTTCGAAGTATAAATTTTTATCTAATCATTGCTAGCTGGTCATATTTGTCAAAGTCACGATCCCGTGTCATTTAGCATATGCAATGTCACTATTTGTCTTGAATGCATAAAAATGTGACCGAAAAGCCGCATAGAATTTCCCCTTTTGCTAGACACGGGCTTCACTCCGCACAGAGATAAATGCAAATTTACTTAGCATAGGATGGGGCAGAGATGAGAGTCGGGGGAGATATTGCCCAAACTTGCTTGATCCGGCATGCGACAACCCGCCTCCCCTTTTGAGGATAAATACTGTCGCTGTAGCCTCTGTCGCACTGTTTGCCTTGTGAGGTAAAATTGAATTTCTCAGCGCAAATTAAGAGCATAGTTGCGAAACATCTGTGTCCTGAGAAGCCGGTCTGTAGGGTCGAGCGAGAGCATTAAAATAGAAGGGGAAATCATCGAGGACATTGCTGCTGTGTGAGCATTGGGTTGAAAGCATCTGTCACAGAAGACTTCACTGACAACTGGCTAACTGAGTTGCTTCAGCGAGTCTTCTCAGCAAGGATCACAAGAACTTTATCTGGCACTAATTAGATTACTAAATGAGCCAATTAGGAAATGATGGAGACACGATTAGAGAGTGTGTGTCATAGAGAGAGTGTGTCAGAGAGTGTCAGAGAGAGTGTGTCAGAGAGTGCGTGTCCGAGAGAGTGTGTCATAGAGAGAGTGTGTCAGAGAGAGTGTGTCAGAGAGAGTGTGTCAGAGAGAGTGTGTCAGAGAGAGTGTGTCAGAGAGTGTCAGAGAGAGTGTGTCAGAGAGTGCGTGTCCGAGAGAGTGTGTCATAGAGAGAGTGTGTCAGAGAGAGTGTGTCAGAGAGAGTGTGTCAGAGAGAGTGTGTCAGAGAGAGTGTGTCAGAGAGTGTCAGAGAGAGTGTGTCAGAGAGTGTCAGAGAGAGTGTGTCAGAGAGTGTCAGAGAGAGTGTGTCAGAGAGTGTCAGAGAGAGTGTGTCAGAGAGTGTCAGAGAGAGTGTGTCAGAGAGTGTCAGAGAGAGTGTGTCAGAGAGAGTGTGTCAGAGAGTGCGTGTCCGAGAGAGTGTGTCAAAGAGAGTGTGTCAGAGAGAGTGTGTCAGAGAGTGTGTCAGAGAGTGCGTGTCCGAGAGAGTGTGTCAAAGAGAGAGTGTGTCAGAGAGAGTGTGTCAGAGAGAGTGTGTCAGAGAGAGTGTGTCAGAGAGAGTGTGTCAGAGAGAGTGTGTCAGAGAGAGTGTGTGTCAGAGAGAGAGTGTGTCAGAGAGAGTGTGTCAGAGAGAGAGTGTGTCAGAGAGAGAGTGTGTCAGAGAGAGAGTGTGTCAGAGACAGTGTGTCAGAGAGAGAGTGTGTCAGAGAGTGAGTGTCAGTATGAGCGTCAGTATGAGTGTCAGAGAGAGAGTGTGTCAGAGAGAGAGTGTCAGAGACAGTGTGTCAGAGAGAGAGTGTGTCAGAGAGAGTGTGTCAGAGAGAGAGTGTGTCAGAGAGAGTGTGTCAGAGAGAGAGTGTGTCAGAGAGTGAGTGTCAGTATGAGCGTCAGTATGAGTGTCAGAGAGTGTCAGTTGTCCCACCGGCATTCATACCTGACTTCCTAAATTTCTATCCCAGAGGAAAGACTACCCAACGAGAAGGTAATTAGTTTCGAACAGAGTTCCCTTCCCGCCGAGTTCGCAAACCTGCTCCGCTTGTTGCTGGGATCAGAATGCGAACTTCCTCATTGGCTGATAGCAGGCGGCAGAGGCTGGCGGCCGCTGAGCACAGGCCGATCAGTGAGCACAGACTGAGTAGGGTCAGGTTTGTTAGGGTCAGCTTCGGTCGCATTGATGAGCGAAATTGATGCTTTGATGGCTGGTGCTGCTGCTGCTGCTGATGATGATGATGCTGATGCTGATAATCATGATGATTGTTCGCAGGGTTCTCACCTGCTGGCAGTGAGGCGAAACCCACCTGTAAAGTCAGTAGTTTTTAAAATAAATATCTGTATGCAACATCGTTTCTTTAACGATTTTTAACATTGTTCTACTCCCAGCTTTACCAGCTCTCCCCCTCTCTCTACCCCCAGCTCTCCTCCACTGTTTTCACGGGGCTCTTGTCCCCTCTCGTTTAGCTTTATCGAAGGGGATCTTTTAAAAATTATCGAATCCCTAAAACAGGGGTCGGCAACCTCCGGCCCGCGGGCCAGATGCGGCCCTCAAAGCTCCCAAATCTGGCCCTTAGCTCCTCCTAACACCTACTCTACAGTACACCCTATCTCATCTCTCCCCAGTCTCACCTCTCCCCTGTCTTATCTCTCCCCAGTCTCACCTCTCCCATGTCTTACCTCTCCCCTGTCTCATCTCTCCCTGTCTCATCTCTCCCCAGTCTCACCTCTCCCCTGTCTTATCTCTCCCCAGTCTCACCTCTCCCCTGTCTTATCTCTCCCCAGTCTCATATCTCCCCTGTCTTATCTCTCCCCTGTCTCACCTCTCCCCTGTCTCATCTCCCCCTGTCTTATCTCTCCCCTGTCTTATCTCTCCCGTGTCTCACCTCTCCCCTGTCTTATCTCTCCCCAGTCTCACCTCTCCCATGTCTTACCTCTCCCCTGTCTCATCTCTCCCTGTCTCACCTCTCCCCTGTCTTATCTCTCCCCTGTCTTATCTCTCCCCAGTCTCATATCTCCCCTGTCTTATCTCTCCCCTGTCTCACCTCTCCCCTGTCTTATCTCTCCCCAGTCTCATCTCCCCCTGTCTTATCTCTCCCCTGTCTCATCTCTCCCCTGTCTTATCTCTCCCCTGTCTCATCTCTCCCCTGTCTCACCTCTCCCTGTCTCACCTCTCCCCTGTCTTATCTCTCCCCAGTCTCACCTCTCCCCTGTCTTATCTCTCCCCAGTCTCACCTCTCCCCTGTCTTATCTCTCCCCAGTCTCATCTCTCCCCAGTCTCATCTCTCCCCTGTCTCATCTCTCCCCTTTTTCATCTCTCCCCTTCTCATCTCTCCCATTTTTCGTCTCTCGCCTGTCTCATCTCTCTTGCGTCTTATCTCCCCCCGTCTCATCTCTCTTGCGTCTTATCTCCCCCGTCTTATCTCTCCCCTTTCTTCATGCGGCCCGCCGTCGTCTTTAAGATTCTCTCTTTAGCCCGCGGGGTATATAAGGTTGCCGACCCCTGCCCTAAAACTACGTTAGAAAAGGGCCAGGAGTTTTATAATTATAATGAAAACAACATCAGCAGGAATGTCAGTCCAGTTCAGTTTAATTTCCATCATTTAATGCTAAGGCAGACAGTCAGACAGGCTGACAGTTTTGGGAAAAAAGAACCACCCTGATATCTAATTATCCCCCTTGTCCAAATCCCCCTTCTTGAAGGGAAAAGTGCGAGTTTGAGAACGGCTCGAATAAGGATATTCAGTAAACAGGTTAGGGCCGTCAAAAATATTGCAAGAATATTCTATTCGAAAACAACGAACCTGCTATTAAACTAATTCGTGATTGAAACATTATATAATCGGCGAATTCTTCTAGACTAGTGTTTAAATCAACCAATTTCTAAATCGACGAATTTCTATATCGGCGAATTTCTAAATAGACAAATGTCTAAATCGACGAATTTCTAAATCGACGAATTTCTAAATCGAAGAATTTCTAAATTGACGAATTTCTTAATGGACGAATTTCTAAATCGACGAATTTCTAAATCGAAGAAGTTCTAAATATACTAATTTCAAAATAGACGAATTTCTGAATCGACGAATTTCAAAATCGAAGAAGTTCTAAATATACTAATTTCAAAATAGACGAATTTCTGAATCGACGAATTTCAAAATAGACAATTTTCTAAATTGACGAATTTCTAAATCGACGAATTTCTAAATCGACGAATTTCTTAATGGACGAATTTCTAAATCGACGAATTTCTTAATGGACGAATTTCTAAATCGAAGAAGTTCTAAATAGACGAATTTCTGAATCGACGAATTTCTAAATAGACGAATTTCTAAATAGACGAATTTCTAAATAGACGAATTTCTAAATAGACGAATTTCTGCATCGACGAAGTTCTAAATAGACGAATTTCTAAATAGACGAATTTCTGAATATACGAATTTTTAAATCGACGAATTTCTAAATAGACGAATTTTTAAATCGACGAATATCTCAATAGACGAATTTCTAAATCGATGATACTCTTAATCGACGAGTTTCTAGGTAAAAAAATTACTGAATAATTTCTGGAACTTGACGAGTTATTCAACTGTCTTGTTTCTACTCTGTTATATTCTTTCTGGATTCTACTGCAAATTAACCCCTAAAATTTTGTTTCTTTTGTGCGACTGAAGAATTCTATGCTAAAGATTTTGTCCACAATCATTCTATCTTCATTGAGCCATAAATGACGCCAGTGATAATGAACACCTGCAGCTGATTTGAGGCTTGTGTCTGATTCTTTTTGTTCCTAATTTCTGGCAAATTTTCGGAACATTTCTTAGTCAGAACAGCAGCTCTCAGGACAGGAAGACAATGTTGCCTAAGGGTTTGCTCGGGGCCGATTTAGATTTGCCGCAATGCAGCTTCTTAGAATATTTGTTCTCAGCCTCCTTAACAAAGCGAATTATAATAGTATTTTTTAGCAATTTCTTATGCAGTATTACATATTTCTCGAAGCGTTTTGTGAGGTTCCGTTTGTGATGATTCGTGTTTGTAAGAAAATTTTATCCGATAATATTATGGACAGCAAACAGGTGCTTATCTTCTCAGTTTGATGTTCCTAATATCTAACATCAATATATAATTATGTGTAAATTATGTCAAAAGCTATCAAAGTAACTAAAATTTTAAGTAAAGGGGAAATATATTTCATTCCCTTCCACAATATTTCTCTCTATTCCATTCCATTCCATTCTATTCTATTCCATTATCCATTCTATTCCATTCTATTCTATTCCGTTATCCATTCCATTCCATTCTATTCTATTCCATTATCCATTCTATTCCATTCTATTCTATTCCGTTCCATTTCTATTCCATTATATTCCATTCTATTCTATTCAATTAGTCACCATTCCATTCCATTCTATTCTATTCTATTCCATTCCGTTCCATTCTACTCTATTATATTCCATTCTATTCCATTCTGTCCCACTCCGAGACTAAATCTCAGAAGGGAGAAATCTTCTCTTGATTCCCTATCAAGCAGAAAAACAACGTTGGTTAGGATGATGGGATCAGGGACTAAGTTTCTTTAATCCCAATACAAAGGAGATCAGAAAGGCAGCCAAGTGGCAACATCTTTGAGAAGAGCTACGGAAAACTTTTTTTTAGAAAACTGTGAAATCTTCAGCTTCACAATGGGCCTGCGACAGCGTAAACTCTTTGACAACCAGCCCCAACCGGAGCAGCAGAGCGCAAGCAGAACGAATGTCTCGTTTCAGTGAGAATTTTGAAACTTCTTTCAGAAAAGCGCTCCCATGTTATCCCGCCCCGCGGGGGATAAGGCAGCTGAAATCCTCACTCAATCTTCGCACCTTGAAATGTGCGATATATAGGCGCCATTGTCAGAAATCCCATCGGGCGAAAACAGCTAAAAGCCTAGCTAAAGAGACCCGGTGCACAATGCAATGGAGCTTTGCCTTCAGAAACTGAACCGGGGTTTGGGTTGTGAGGGCTGCAAAACGGATGTGACGTTTTTTTTGTTGTTAGATTAATTGATTAGCACAAGTGGGGACACGATTTCACGATATATCTAAAACTATAGATATATCTATTCTATAGCGGATCAATGTGTTCTAGCATGCAAGGGCTTGACTTTAGGTATACGTACTGTTTCATGTGACATATCTACATATAATCCTAACTTGTATTCGAGCATATAACTAGATAGATAGATAGATAGATAGATAGATGGATAGATAGATAGATTGATTGATAGATAAGACAGATAGATAGATAGATGGATAGATAGATAGATAGATAGATAGATAGATAGATAGATAGATAGATAGATAGATAGATAGATAGATAGATAGATAGATAGATAGATAGATAGATAGATAGATAGATAGATAGATAGATAGATAGATAGATAGATAGATAGATAGATAGATAGATAGATAGATAGATAGATAGATAGATAGATAGATAGATAGATAGATAGATAGATAGATAGATAGATAGATAGATAGATAGATAGATAGATAGATAGATAGATAGATAGATAGATAGATAGATAGATAGATAGATAGATAGATAGATAGATAGATAGATAGATAGATAGATAGATAGATAGATAGATAGATAGATAGATAGATGGATAGATAGATAGATAGATAGATAGATGGATAGATAGATAGATAGATAGATAGATAGATAGATAGATAGATAGATAGATAGATAGATAGATAGATAGATAGATAGATAGATAGATATATAGATAGATAGATAGATAGATAGATAGATAGATAGATAGATAGATAGATAGATAGATATATAGATAGATAGATAGATAGATAGATAGATAGATAGATAGATAGATAGATAGATAGATAGATAGATAGATATATAGATAGATAGATAGATAGATAGATAGATAGATAGATAGATAGATAGATAGATAGATAGATAGATAGATAGATAGATAGATAGATAGATAGATAGATAGATATATAGATAGATAGATAGATAGATAGATAGATAGATAGATAGATAGATAGATAGATAGATAGATAGATAGATAGATAGATAGATAGATCGATTTATTGATTAATTGGGCCCAGTCAATTGAAAATAAACAAATCCCAACAAATCAGCGATGCAAATTTATCGCCAAACAAAACTGAACTGGCCCTCTACAGTTACGTAATCTGGCGCGAATTTTTAAATCGAAGAACAGAATTAGTCAACTAAAAATCTTCTTTTGCTGATGGCTTCTGCTGTTTTTAATTTTCAGCTCAAGTTTCTGTGTCGCTGAGCTCACAGTTAATGAGTGAAGCGGGCTGAGAAATTCGAGAAGGATTTGTCTTCCCCATTTGTGGAGCAAAAGGTTGGGAAGTGTGACGCGGCCCCCCCCAGAGATGAGTTGAGTGCATAACATCCATGACCAAACTGAATTAGCTTTGATCTGAGATTAGGGATTAACTTCTACTTATTTTGAGCATTCCCTAACCAGCTGTTAAATTGAGAATGACTTCAACTTGCCTAAAGAGAGCTGGTAATCACCTTTCTTATTTAAAGAAATTGGCCAATTTGAAGTATCAAGAAACAATGCCTAACAACCTAAAGTATCAGAGTATAGTGCCTGAATACCTGAAGTATCAGTGTATAGTACCTGAATACCTGAAGTATCAGAGTATAGTGCCTGAATACCTGAAGTATCAGAGTATAGTGCCTAAATACCTGAAGTATCAGAGTATAGTGCCTGAATACCTGAAGTATCAGAGTATAGTACCTGAATACCTGAAGTATCAGAGTATAGTACCTGAATACCTGAAGTATCATAGTATAGTGCCTGAATACCTGAAGTATCAGAGTATAGTGCCTAAATACCTGAAGTATCAGAGTATAGTGCCTGAATACCTGAAGTATCAGAGTATAGTGCCTGAGTACCTGAAGTATCAGAGTATAGTGCCTGAATACCTGAAGTATCAGAGTATAGTAACTGAATACCTGAAGTATCAGAGTATAGTGCCTGAATACCTGAAGTATCAGAGTATAGTAACTGAATACCTGAAGTATCAGAGTATAGTGCCTGAGTACCTGAAGTATCAGAGTATAGTGCCTGAATACCTGAAGTATCAGAGTATAGTAACTGAATACCTGAAGTATCAGAGTATAGTGCCTGAATACCTGAAGTATCAGAGTATAGTAACTGAATACCTGAAGTATCAGAGTATAGTGCCTGAGTACCTGAAGTATCAGAGTATAGTGCCTGAATACCTGAAGCATCAGGGTGTAGTGTCTGATTTCCTATCTTTCAGCTTAAAGAAAAAAATGTTTCGTAACGCACCTGCGGCAGTTCTCGCCGGTCAGCCAGTTGATACTCCTCCGCAACAACTGGAGCCAGCTGGCTAACATCGCAGGTAAAAATTGCTGCTGTCACGGTTTCTGCTTCCGCTGCTGTTGCACTGATAAACTGGAGTAATTAAGTATGAGATCAAGGTAGAAAGTAGCTTTAAATTTAGACATAAAAAACAGATCGGATCCTACGGTGCCATCCATTGTTCCAGCGCTGTTGAAATGGTTGGACAGCTCGTTCGCATTGTTCTAAAGATACAAAGAAACGCGAAGTGTTAGATAAAAAAATTTGCTAGTTTGAAGTCTTTTTAAAAAAAATTTTAACCGTTCACTTGCCAATGTACTTTTACTGCGTTCTTCACTGTCTTTGACTGATGATCTGGAACCTGAATTTTAAAGGTGGTTTTTTGGCAATACATATTTATTAGGAAATTAAATACTATTTTTTCAGCTACACAGCTCACATTTCTTGTAGATTAGGCCACAGACAAGCGCGAGTAGAACTAGGCAGACCAGAACTGCGACTAACAATGGTGCTGAATGCGCCGACAAGCTAGGAGTTGACGAACTCTGCTTTGAGTTCTCGGATTGCTGCAGTTATTTAACTTGGAGGTATTGAACTCACATTTAAGTTGCCACGTGGGTAGCCTGACCACGGGGATATTTATAATCACCAAATTCCAAATTAAGGGCTCAAATTTTCCGCTCTATCCGATAAAACAACTTTCAGCATCACAAACGTCGGCATTGTCGAGATATTCAAGGATTCTTGAATATTTATTCGCCCTAGTAGAGAGTCATGTTACTTGACCTTGATACCAGGCTCTTCAATAAAATCGCTGAATATCTCGACCAAGACGACCATGCTGACTCGCACGGCTTTCAAAGTCAGTTAGTTCGTCGTATAGGGGCGAAAAATTTGGATCCGAATGGTGGACTTTCACGAAAATCGGTCATTCGGTTTTGGAGTTATCGTGAAGTAGGCCCGGTGGTTTTTACCTTGGAAAAAGCATGATATTTCTACTGTTAAAAAAGACAGAATTAACGAGATACGTGTACTTACAATGAATATGTACAGTGAACGTCCGTATTCGGCGAAGCGCGCATGACTTGTGGGCACTTGGCTGTCTGGAGCAGACGCGCCGCTCAGTACAACAAGCTGCTCAGATGCCGAATTCTCATTGCCGCTCGCTATGAGTCTTAGAATTTTCTAAAAAAATGCTTTGGCTATTATATTTATAAAGCAAATACCAAAAAAGTCTGTAGGTCTCTATCTAAATTAACAAAAAACACTATCAGTTCTCTTTTATATCTGCCTTCAAATATAAAAATTAGAAAATAAAAAAAATTGTTCAATATGCACCAACCAGCCAGTAGCATTAAAAATATTCATATTATAGATTTTATTAGATTTTACTGATTTAAAATGCTTTAGCCAGTGTCAGTGCATTAAAAAACGTATAATTTGAATAAAGCTAAACTTGAAATGGTAAAAATAAAAGTTTGAAAATATAAAGTACATATATATATATTAAGTCTTCTTATTATCTTTAAGACTATAAAGAGTTCAGAATTTAAATTTTTAATCATATTTAATTTAGCTTCAACTTGGACTATTGATTACAATAAGACTAACAAAACTAAATTAAAGTGTTAAAACGGAACCTAATAAAAATATATATTATTTATCGCCTTCAAACTAATATTGTCTTTGTAGCTTAAACATAAACACAAATGAAACATAAAGATTTCATTAAAAATTATGCAGTAATTTTGTAGGAAATGCAGGAAATTATTCAGGAAATCTGACAAAATTTAAAAAATCTTAAAGTAAGGATACAATTTTACTTTCTAGTATACTTTTTCTGTAAATTTACTTTTATCTTACATTTACGAACAATTGCAAGCATTAATTGTAATTTTCTTTATTTTAATGAAAAATTGTATGAATTACTTAAAAAATTTTAGATTAGCATTTTATGATGGTACAGACCACTCACCCGATCAAAAGCCAAAATTTTTATATTCCTATACTTTCGACTGAGTAGAAATGTGAAGTTATGTGGTCTGTACTTCAAGTTACGAAAGCAGTCGCTTATTTGATTTTGATAGGCGGACGGCGACACTGATGAAATAAAGTCAAGTTGTCCAAAATAAAAAGCCATTTCTTAAAAAAACTATATTTGCTAAGTTACCGGTGCGAAGTCGGTATACGTTTATAATTGAAAGAAAATGTGGTTTTCATTGTTTGTCTACCAGATGCGATTTAGATTAGTTCTGTTTTGCATTCAAACTAAGCTAGCGTGTGGTCTATGAGCCGCGATACGGATACTAACTCTTAAAATTGAAATGGACGGCAAAATCAGTTTTCACAAAAAGTTACTCTAGTTTGTACAAATAAACGCTGCACGAATAGTTTATTAAACATAAAAAGTAAACTAAATTTGGCTTAGTAGACAAAAAATTTGATGATCTTTATTTAATGTAGTAAGCTTTTGTTTAAGTAGTTTCACGGAATCAAGCCAATATAATGAGGATATAAAATCTATATAGCTGAATATATCAAATGAAATATAAAACCGCGCGCTTGATCAGCACTAGGAGTTCAGTAAGTATCAGAACTGGAAGAGCGGTGAGAAAATAATTATATAATTATATAATTAGCGAGAAAACTATGTCGGAAATTTTCTGCCTTATCCGCTTTAATTAAATTGCTGATTCTGAAATCAGTAATCATTAGTCTGTATTGCTTGTCGTTGCATATTTGTATTGTAAATTTAGAATTTATTCATCACTATCAGATCTTAAATTTATAATAATATATTTATAACCCTAAAAACATGCACTAAAAGAAAGAGCATTCAGTAGCACATTTTGGGTCACCATAGACTGCCTAGTTCCTTTTGGGCAGCCATAAGAATGTCGTTATATAGATTCATACTTCAGATAACCTCTGATACAATCCATTATCGTGTCTTTTCCTGCCGCAGCATCCGGACGATCGTAAGCTACAAAGACTGCAACTAGATGGCAGAAGCCAGGACGCCAGAAATTCACAACTCCATGTGCTCTGGCATTTTCAGCTAATATTTACTATGAACTCGACATCATCCTCGACAAGAGACTCATGAAACCTCAATATGCTGTAAAAGTCACACGCAAAGTTGCACTTGGTGATGGGATACTTTTTCAGACGAATTTTCCTCACTTTCTGACTTAAATTCATCCACAGAAAACATAGTTTTCATAACATTAACATTTAATTTCAGGGCTAGGTTGTACTTCAGATAATATTAGGAATATTACACTTGCACTTACGATTTTGAATTACTCGTAAACATAGACGAATTCAAACTGATTTTATTGCTGTGGCACTCCCTCACTGGCTTGCAGTCTTATTAGGATTGCTTGAAATTTTACCGCATACAAAAGAACTAAGGATTGTTGAATTGCCATTCTTGAATTGTAGATTACAAAGACAAGGTGTAAGTAGGTCGTAATTAATTATGGTATAATTTTGCTTTGATATAAGCAGCAAAGAAGTGATAAGAAGTGATATTTCCTGGGAAAATTCTATTCTGACACTGAAATCTATAAATACAGAACAGAAATGTACAATTTTGAAATGCTGGTTAACATAGCTGATAATACACTGTAAACCAGCTTACATAATCCGCTGAATGCAAGAATTGGAATTAACAAATGCATTAATCACGTTGTACTATAAAATTAAAACAATAACAAGTTTAACCGACCCCAGAACCGTCAAATTATGGATTTCACCCATTCTCATTTTCCCATTCCACAGCCAATGTACTTTATTATCCCCCTTTTACATGCCCCAACCAATCAAATTTCCAAACCAACGGAACTTCATTATCCCAATTTTAACAACCGTTAACAGACGAACCAATTGAAAATTCCTAATCCTAATTTTAAATGATTGAATAGCTACAACAATAAGAAAAAACTAGAATGCACGCATAAATATATAAATATATATAAAATTCATGAAAAATGAGTGGAAAGACGTTTCCTAAGACAGCTAAAACAGCCGAGACTCAATCTTCAAACAAATCCTCGCAGGAGCCGTTGGCGGCGGTTGGAGGAGACAACGGCTTATCGCCGGACTCGGCAATCGCCGGCTGATCCTCCGGCAGCCGCAGTTTACCGGCGACGCCTTCTAGAAGGTCGCGCGCCTCCGACTGCAACGACTCGGCCGCGTCCTGCACCAGCATGCGAGCCGAGGCGACCATGCGGCGAGCTTGACCAACTGGCAGGTGGACAACCTTGGCTGACAGTTCGCGCGCAGTCGCAGCCGCCACCTTCGATAGGGTGGTGAAGCCGGCCTGGTACAGCTGGCGAGCCCTGCGGGTCCGGGATTCATTCGGTGATTGATGACGAGACATTATTAAGAGACATGCTTAAAGACATGGCCAGACACAATATATTAGGAAAACGTTATTAAGAGAGATTATTCCTAGGAATAGCACGAGACATTATTCATAGAAATAGCACGAGAAATAATTCCTAGAAATAGCACTGAGACGTTATTCCTAGAAATGGCACGAGACATTATTCATAGAAATAGCAGGAGACATAATTCCTAGAAATAGCACTGAGACGTTATTCCTAGAAATGGCACGAGATGTCATTCCTAGAAATTGCCCGAAAAACTATAGAAACGATTCTGCCCGTTTCGCTGACTCCTGAGCACAAAAGATACTGTACACAGGCACACACTCACACAGAGTATACATCTGTACTTTCACTGTGCCTTGGAGGTTGGCCCTCAAGGGCGTAAATTGCAAAAATAAATACCAAATAAATATGGCCTCGCCGCGGAATCGAGCTCAGGGACCTTGGAGCGAGAGGCAAATTCGTTAAAATACTGAGCTCGAAGACTCAATTCCGCAACTCAACTGACCTGCCGCGCCGCACAGCCGGCAGCTGCATCAGCGGCAGCAGTTCCGGTGATACGCAGTGCGCCAGCCGCTGCGCAAAGTCTGGCAGAAGGCGTTGAAGGCCCCACAAACTGTCGAAAGGTTGCACAAATTGGGCCAAGCCGGAGGCGGTGGACGCGGCCGAGGACAACAGCTGCTGAACGAAGCCCCGACTGAGGCTGAAACGGTCGCTGACGCGCCACACCGAGTCGCCGCGCCACAGACTGAGCAGAACCAGTGTGAGCTGTGCCCGTCTGAGTCTAGGCTGCAACAGTTTTAAATGGATACTTCAGTGAGTGACATAGGGAAAACCCAAGGGGCTGAGGGGCAACCCAAGGTCAAACCCTGGAGTGAGGGGCAACCCAAGGTCAAACCCTGCAGTGAGGGGCAACCCAAGGTTAAACCCTGCAGTGAGGGGCAACCCAAGCTCAAACGCTGGAGTGAGGGGCAACCCAAGGTCAAACACTGGAGTGAGGGGCAACCAAAGGTCAAACACTTGAGTGAGGGGCAACCCGAGGCTCACCAGCTGCTCGGCAGTGGGGGGTCGGCCGGCAGCGAGTCTCACAGCCATCGCCTCGCCCAGTCCGGAGCAGGCCTCGATGGCGCGCCTCTCCTCCGGAGTCAGCGTGTCCAGCAGAGCGGGCAGTCGCCTTGCCGACTCGGCTAATCCGGCCAGCTCGCCGAAAGCCGAGTTGCCGGGCAGGCAGTCCGGTGGCACAACCAGCCATAGAAGGTGCACATAGGAGTCAAGCTGCATGCCACCAAGAGCTTGGCGAAGTTCCGCCAGGACTTTGGCTGCGCGCTCCGGCTCAACGCTACCTTTGACGCAGGCGGTGGCTAACTGACTGGCAGTGAGGCACGGCTGGTCGGATCTGGCAATCGGGCAAGTCGGTGTAAGAAGACTCGATTGTGCTAAAAAAAACTAGATGAATACAGAAAATAAAACTACCGGCCACTCACAGGTTCTCAGAGCCCAACAGTTTCAGAGCGTCCAGTCTAGCCAGGCAGGCGTCAACAGCTTCAGCCAGTTCGCCTGGCGAAGTTTGCACAGCCAGGAAGCTGCTAGCCAACAGTCTGGCGATGTCCGACCGGCTGCGAGTGAGTCCCAGGCTGAGGCTGCTTAGGATCAGCGACTGAAGAGCTGCGCCTTCCAATAGGCGACTGCGACATCTGGCGGGCCATGAGATCACGGCAGTAAGTTAATGGGCATTGCGGGAGGATGTGATGAGTATGAGATGATTATGAGGTGAGTATGAGGTGAGTATGAGATGAGAATGAGGTGAGTATGAGATGAGAACGAGGAGAGTATGAGATGAGAACGAGGTGAGTATGAGATGAGAATGACATGAGTATGAGATGGTGGGTATGAAATGGTGGATAAAACAATGGCGGGTATGAGATGACGGCCATGATAATGCAGTCAAGAGGAATCAAAACAGTAAGAAAGTAATTCTAGACTAAAAAAAAATGATAAAAAAGGAAGCTGACGAAAGGCAAACTATCAGTCTGTGAACTAACCTGAGCGAGTCTGAGTCCGTGCGCATCTGCACAAATCTCAACTGATCCCTAGCCGGCACAATGGCCACACTCTCTCCCTCCGTGTCTAATCCGGCCCGCCCAGCCCGGCCAACCATCTGCAGGTACTGCGCCAGGCCGATGAACGCGGCGCCAACCAGGGGCGAGCGGACAATGACCCGCTTAGCTGGCAGGTTGACGCCGGCAGCAAGGGTGGAGGTGCAGCAGATTGCGCACAGGGTGCCGTCAGCGAAGGCCTCCTCCAGGCAGCGCCGCTCCTCCGCTGTGAGGCCGCTGTGGTGATAGGCCACTCCCATTGGCAGGGTTGCCGCCAGCACCGGGCAGAGCCGGCCACCGCCGCCGACATCGTCTTCCTCGGTGCGCAATCGCTTGGCTAGGGCCTAGGAAATGCAGGGAAGAATATCCTAATGTAGCGGAAATGGGGATAGTTTTAAGAATGGAATTACTGGGTGGCTTTAGAAGGAGGAAAAGAATGATATTTTTAAGGACTGTAAGAATGGTAGATTTTCAAATCCCAAGGACTGTAGAAATGGGATATGTTGAAATCCCAAGGACTGTAGGAATTGGATATGTTCAAATCCCAAGCACTGTAGGAATGGGATATGTTGAAATCCAAAGGACTGTAGGAATGGGATATGTTGAAATCCAAAGGACTGTAGGAATGGGATATGTTGAAATCCAAAGGACTGTAAGAATGGGATATGTTGAAATCCCAAGGACTGTAGAAATGGGATATGTTCAAATCCCAAGGACTGTAGGAATGGGATATGTTGAAATCCCAAGGACTGTAAGAATGGGATATGTTGAAATCCCAAGGACTGTAGGAATGGTAGATTTTCAAATCCCAAGGACTGTAGAAATGGGATATTTTCAAACCCCAAGGACTGTAGGAATGGGATATTTTCAAATCCCAAAGGACTGTAAGAATGGGATATGTTGAAATCCAAAGGACTGTAAGAATGGGATATGTTGAAATCCCAAGGACTGTAAGAATGGGATATGTTGAAATCCCAAGGACTGTAGGAATGGGATATGTTGAAATCCCAAGGACTGTAAGAATGGTAGATTTTCAAATCCCAAGGACTGTAGGAAAGGGATATCTTCAAATCCCAAGGACTGTAAGAATGGGATATGTTGAAATCCAAAGGACTGTAAGAATGGGATATGTTGAAATCCCAAGGACTGTAAGAATGGGATATGTTGAAATCCAAAGGACTGTAAGAATGGGATATGTTGAAATCCCAAGGACTGTAGGAATGGGATATGTTCAAATCCCAAGGACTGTAAGAATGGGATATGTTGAAATCCCAAGGACTGTAGAAATGGGATATGTTCAAATCCCAAGGACTGTAGGAATGTATTTTATACAGTTTCACTGCAAGAAGGGCCTAGTTTCCGATCCCAATGACTCACCTGTCTCCTCTCGATGACGTCACCGCCAACGCCAGCCGGAGTAGCGAGTCGCCGCGGCAGATACCGAGCTAATAGGTTGGCAACACTTTCGCAAGACTTCTTTGATTGGCAGAATATTAGGCAGGACTTGGCCGGTATCACCTGGTCAAATATGCACCCGTTTGACACTGAAATACTACTGACAGTACTAGCTAACTCATTTCAACCATTGACAATAATCTGCAGCCTCACCTCTGCAACTAAGCCGCAGAGCGAATCGGGATCAGCCAGCCTGCTAGCCTTATCCGGATACAATCTGCAGCCGTAGCCATCGTGCGTCACTAGCCGATCGAAAGCCATATGCGGGCTAGTCGGCGAAGTGCTAGACTCTGTCGCTGGCACCGCTAGCCGGTACAGTTTATCCTCAATCTTGACGTATTCGCGCAATTGAACTGGCCGAAAATTCCTAGTGAAGAGTGCCGCATTGAGACAGGCAGCCAGCTGGTCTAGATTGCTGATGGTGGCACTCATGCCGATCAGGCGAGTCGCGGGCGAACTGAACCGCACCTGAAGTTTTATTAGCCAATTCTAATTAATGATTGCATCAATTAAGGACTGGGAGGGGCGGATTTGAGGCTTGGAATGGCGGATTTGACGAACAAGGGAGGCGGATTTGAGTGATTGGGAGGAGCGGATTTGTGTAGCTGGGATGGGCGGATTTGAGGGCTTGGAATGGCGGATTTTAGTGGCTGGGAGGAGCGGATTTGACTAGCTGGGAGGGGCGGATTTGAGTGGCTGGGAGGAGCGGATTTGAGTGGCTGGGAGGAGCGGATTTGAGTGGCTGGGAGGAGCGGATTTGAGTGGCTGGGAGGAGCGGATTTGAGTAGCTGGGAGGGGCGGATTTGAGTAGCTGGAAGGGGCGGATTTGAGTGGCTGAGAGGGGCGGATTCGACGTGTGGGAGGAGTCGCCGCGAGCGCTGGATTTGAGGGGCTGGGATAAGAAGCTAAAAGACTTACATTAATAGTTAATAAATATTAATAAAGGTACGCTCGTACTAGCCTCACCTTAGTAATCAAGGATTCAAGCGTGGCACCTCGACCAGATTCGCCTATCATGTGCAGTTCGTCAATAACTACAATGCCCAATTGGTTAAGTCGTTTCTCCTCAATCAGACTATTAACCAATGCAAGTCCTTTTTCAATTGTGGCAATGAACAGAGATTGACGATTTCGGCGTTTAACGGGAGGCAGCCGGCCCTTGCTGTGGGCGTACTCCTCCACTAGGAAGCCGAGCTCCAATCCCAGCGCGCTGGTTGACAGCACCTTTTCCTGCACTATGGACACAAAAGGCAGCACGAATAGGGCGTCGCGGCGTTTAACTAGCAGCTGCTGCAAGATTAGCAGCTCCGCTACTAGGGTCTTGCCGCCGCTGGTTGGCAAACTGTACACCAGGTTGCGCCCGGATACCACCTCGGGCATTGTTAGACAGTCGATTTGCCAGTCTGGGTGGGCGGTGGAATGTCTTGACTACTCAAACTGGGATTTTGGGATGAGAGAATGTTGGGATCCTAACTGCTCAAACTGGGATTTAGGATGAGAGAATGTTCGGATATTAACTACTCAAAATGGGAATTTGGGATGATAGTATGTTGAGAACTTAACTACTCAAAATAGGGTTTTGGGATAAAAGAATTTTTGGATCTGAACTTCTTAACAATTTAAAATTGGGATGAGACAATTTTGGGATCTTACAGCAAGTGGCTGGGAGGAGCGGAGTCGAACGCTGGAAGGGGCGGATTTGAGTAACTGGATGGGGCGGATTTGAGTAGCTGGAAGGGGCGGATTTGAGTGGCTAGGAGGGGCGGATTCGACGTGTGGGAGGATCCAACTACTCAAACTGGGATTTGGGGGAAAGAATTTTGGGATCTTAACTACTCAAACTGGGATTTGGGGGAAAGAATTTTGGGATCTTAACTACTCAAAATGGGAATTTTTTATGAGAGAATGCTGGGATCGAAACTACTCATGTTGGGATTTCAGATGCAGATTAGGGAATAAATGAAACTGGGAAGTCGCTAACAATTTTGAAAGTAAAAGTAAAAAAAAGGCTTACCATAAAGTTTTTCAATGCCCTTGTGCTTCTGCAGCAGGTCCTTTATGAACCCGGGCAGACCAAAGAAGCTTCCAGTCTGTTTGCCATCAACGGCTCGGCTGCAGCTTCGATCAGCAGCATCGCTGCTACTCGGGTTGTCAATGAGCAGTGGATCTTCAGCTACTAGATCTTGGATAGGCTCCAGTTGTGTAATGGGCTTAGCAACACTAACCACTTTGCCAGCTGGCGACTCAGAATCCGACTGAGTCTCAACACGTTCAAGCAAGAATTTCGACAGTTCCTTGAACCGAAGAACGGTTCGACGCTGCTTCCTGGCTGGTGACTCGGAGATCTGTAGTTGTTGATGACCTGGCGATGCGGCTGAAGATGAGCCTAGCTTTGATAATTTTGAACAATATGGTGAGCTGCTGGAGAACAGGGGCTTGCGAGGTTGCGATTCGACTGCCGTGAGCGGCTTATCATGCTGCTGCTGCTGCTGAGTTGGCTTCTGTTGAGGCCGCTTTGCTGGCTGAGGGGCAGTAAATACATACATGCGACTTCCACTGCCATTGCTGCGAGCTCTGCTGTCCTTATCTGGCCCAGCTGTACTTGAAGACATAAAAATTAGCAATTGGACAGACAATGCAATTTTAATTGTGAATTGGAAAGGCTTGCTGTAATGTGAAATATGTAGATGAGCACATTAGAGCAAATGTAACTAAGAAACTATTTGACTTAAGAAATAGTGAAAGCCTATATCAATGTTCAGCAGATGTTATTTTCAGATTTACCTATATACCTATATTTTTAATTTGTTAATATTATTGACAGAGACACAGAAAGAATAAGAAATTTATAGTATGTCAAAGTTGTTTTGTTTCTAATAAAAATGGTAGGCCTAAAACTGAGTTTAGGTATTGACAAGTTCCGTTTCTGTGTTAGAGTCCAACTAGTATACTTTATCTTCACTTTTAAATATCAATAATGTTACATACATCAAGTAAAAAAGCTAGCTATAGGGCCATAGAGCAAGCAGGCTCTTCAGCATTAGAAAATCTTTTAAGTATAAAATGGTCTTTCAAAGACTGACATTAAAAAATTATTTATAACTGGACAGTGTTTATTTTTCACTATGTCTTATAGTTATATCAGTCATGGTAGTACATGTTTCAGAGCATGCCCTGGCCTTACTTCTATCATTTTAACCAATTTGTTTAATAACTTCAATTACTTAACAAATTAACTGTTTGCATTGTAACACTGCGGTGATATATCTTTGTTATCAATAAAAAAATGTGCTAGCAGACAAAATCACATTAAAGCAATTAAATGTGGGCCAAAATAGTTTTGGGATGGAATGTTATGTCCATTATTGCTTTTGCCCAAAACAACTAGAATTCTAGATTAGGCCTACTAATGGAAGTTAGAAAATAGTATAGGCCTATTTAATTATACCTAATTAGCTAGCTTCTAGCTAGTCTACAAGCCAAGATAGGAGAGCTTGCAATATATTAAACAAGCATGTTTACAACTTATATAAAATGAAGGCAAACTACAAAAAATACTAATTATAGATTTATGAAAAAAATTGCCATTCAAAGCAACATAGTCCAACATTTGTACCAACATAGCCCAAAATAGTCCAATATTTGTACCTTTTTTTCTTAAAAAAAGAATGAACTTTTCAAGAAACAAAAGAATGAATGAATCACAAATGTAATATGAATATGATTAAAGCATTTATTTATATTTGGAATAACCTTGCAATACATTTTTATCCAACAGGCCTGATTCAAGACATGTACAGGCTCATATTATTAATATTATATATTATTAGACATAGACTTAAGTTAAAATTTTACAATGCAGTATTATTCAATACAAAAAGGTCAATCACATTTGTACAGTAAACTAAACAAAAATAGAAATGATACTACATAGATTGTAGATATTGCAACCTTATTACTTTTTCCGACTAATTAATTTAACATAGGCCTAGGCCTAATAGAATAAAAGTTTATTAAACGGAAAATTTTTTTGCTTAGCCAAGCCTAAATTAAAGAATTAATTAAAGAAGATAGGTATTAGTGTATTAAAGTTAGGTACCCAAGCACTCTGAGGTCTGTAGCCTACTGTTATATGTAGTTTTGCAGCCATCGTGCCTCGTGTCTTCATTGACAATTTTTTTTAAACAATTTAACAGAATTTAGCTGCCTAAAAGAAGAAGAAAAATAGTTTTAATCGAAGATATAAAAGATCTGAAAAGTGAGAAAAACTGCCTACTCTTTTTTGAACGCCTTTAAAAAATGTTTTGTTAAGAACGAACAACTTCCACAAGCTGGATGTCCATCTTCGAAGCCGGATTTGGCAAGGAAGTTGTTTAATGAATCTCTCTTAATTCCATTAATGAAAGTAAGGATCAGGTCGTTGCGCATTACTAAATTAATAACGTATTCCTTAGTTTTATGCTAATTTGTAAAACTTCCCTCTGCCCCTCTGTAATTGTGATATAATTGCTACTAATTGTTGTCGACAGTCTGCAAAGTGATCTGCATGATGAGCGAAAAAATCTGATAATCAGAATACGATCGTACGTAATGATCAAATTATCTTTTTTAAAGCAAAACTCGTACACTGTTAAGTTGTTTCCATAAAAAACAATGTCATGCAAAATGTATGACTATAAACATTAAGAAAAAAAATATTGATTTAATATTTTTTGTTTACTCATACAGGTACATGAAGCCTCGATCTACACCCTAAACAACGCAGATGAAGCTCCTGGCGCAGCTATCGTCAACGGCTGAAGGTGCCCAGCGGCAAATATAGCTACTGAACAGCCTGGCGCCCTGTGTTGAACGCACAGAAAGTAAGTTTCTTTACCCACCGTGCCCCAGCTGCATTACGTACGGTGCAGGCATCTACAAAATTTCACATACTGAATAAATTAAGTAAGCGGACTTAAATGCTGCCCTGGGCATGAGAAGTAGAAGCGAGCTGGCATGAGCCGGTGCACTTAGTTTTGCGATCGTGGCCTGTGGTCATGCATAGCGATGGTCGAATTGAGGCTATTTAAGGCTTTGCTGTTGTGTACAATATAAAGTCTCTTATTCTGAGATCGCAATTCAACTACAAATGCTGGCTGTTAGAAGCGAAGCCATTTACTTATTGAAAACACAATTCCCATTTCAAAGATCAAAGATCAGATAGAAGATTAAGGTGAACTGCACCCCCTTCCGCAGGGAGGCAAGCAAGAAAAGAGCAAGCAAGAGTTAGCAAGAAAACTCATTTGTTTTGAAGGCGCTGTCTTACATCATGCAGTCGCATTGAGAAAATTGTGTATTATACGACCGTGTTTAGGCTTCTAGCTAGTCCAACTTAGCTGACGCACTGTTTTTCTAAAATAAAAATCGTCGGTGTCAATTATGTGTAAAATTTCGTCGAAATCAAAGTTATTATATAATTACTACGAATAAAGAGATTATAAATGAAATGATGAAGGCTTTAGTCGCATAGCCACACAGGGCTTGACGCACTAAAAAGAATTATACATAAGCTGTAAGCACGCAGTGTCCAGAATGTACCAGTGCGGACCGCTTCTTCCACTTAACTCATCGTTAGCACGCATGGACGCAAACAGGTCTCGGTTTTTTAACAGAAATTTCTCTTGGTAATAGCACAATCAATGAACAATGGGCTTCAATGTACGAAACATGCGCACTGCTCAACTGGAACTGCTCTGCGTGAAACACTCGCGCACACTCGCGAAACACTCCAATCCCACTGCCTCAGACTCTCCGGCCAAGCAGCTTCAATAGACATTTGTCACACAATTGAAACCACAAGATTCGGAAACTCTTCTTTCCGTGCCAAATAAAACTGCAGCTACTGCGGCCAACCCTTTTCCTTGCTTTATTCTCTTTGTGGATTTTACCTCTGCCGCAACCAATAAAAGGAAGCACTCGCACAACTCGATCCAGGTACTTGAGCATTGTTCTGTCGAGTTGCAGCCAACGGGAACTAGACGAAGGCGAGCTGTTCCGCTTCTCTATCCACAACTGCTCGACTATAAAAAACTTAACTGTAGCCTGACTATAGCCTGACTCAAAGGAGATTGGCACAAACTGACAGCTGGCGGTGCGAGTGTTATTTGTATCCAGTAAGTGTTATTATTTGTCCCTTTCCAATAGAACTCTTTCCGTTGTTTACGTTCTTTAAATAAATCTTTCCGTTGTTTCGCAGAGGCTGTTTGATTCAAAATGTGAACAGAAGTCTGAAGAGAAAAGCAAATAGCTTTTTTAACTAAATATTTAGCTCGAAAATGCCGTGTAAACTACCTATAAAAAACTAATAAAATTCGTCGATTTAAGGGCCGAAAACTGAGCCAGTCATGTTAGTATCAGACCATAGGATTCAGTTCAGTTGGAGTGACCGTGTTTTATACTGTTCATTACATTCCGGTCATATCGACATGCACTTCGTAAAACATTTTTTTAGTTTAAGAAGTCTTTGGCTTGATGCATTCGTTTCGTGGCCCTGCTGCAAGCAGCAACCCATTATTCGCCCTTCAAATTTGCCACTTTAGCTTTGCACTGTAACTAAAGACATCACCAGCCCGAGCGAGCAATGGAAAGTGTTCAGCTGACCGTGACGCTAACTCGGACTCAAAACTTCGGTCTGGGCATTGAAGTTTCCGGCGGCATCGACAGTCAACCAGTCCGTCCTGGCGTCGGCATCGACGAGCTGCCCGGAGGTGTCTACGTGAGCGCCGTGATACCCGGTGGGCCAGCGGACGGCTACCTGCGGCCGGGTGATCTTCTGCTGGGCTGCAACGGAGCTTCAATGCGTCGCGTCACGCATGACGGGGCGATTTCACTGCTGCAGCGAAGTCGCGTCGTTAGCTTGCTAGTGGAGCGAATGTTGGACCCGTCGAGGGCGCCCGCGACGACAAGAATAGGACCAACCAGGCTTGACTCGCGCCAGGACCCTGTTGGAAGCTGTACTAATGGCTGCCATCTAGAAAATGAAGAGTCGGACAACTTTTTTGTGGAGGTTACATTCGTTGTTCGATCTTGCGAGACAGAGAAAAGTCAGCTGGTGGTCTCAAAGACTCTGGAGAGCATCAACGGTGTCTCTGTGCAGCAGTTGGCATCGCCAGCGCACCTAGCTCGTCTTGTTGACTCGGCGCAATCGACAACGCTTCGGTACAAGACAAATAGTCGCACACCATCGATGCCGTCGAAATTGGAGACCCAGAATTCGATCCAGTCCAATGCCTCGACTTCTGAACGCAGACAATCGCACTCCCTGCAGAGCCAACAGAACCAGCAGCACCATTCACCTGGAAAGCATAAAATTGAAAAGGATAAGATGCTTATGACTCCGACGAATGGAACCAAGGGAGCGAAATTCTTTCAAGGTCTTGGGTCAGACCTCATCACAAGCAAGGAAGACGATGACAGCAGCTACTTAAGCGCTAGTCATTCTGGACAAACGAATAGAAGGGACAATCTGACGCCCAAGACAACGAATCCAACAAGTCCGAGTTCGTACTTCTCAGCTGAGACATCCGTCTCAGAGCAAAGAACTCGAGTTCAGTCAGATGTAGGAGATTCGGTGAGTCAGTGCAGGGGCAACGTGTCAAAGTTAAACGGCAAGGATAGTGCAGTCCTTCACAGACCAGCAAGCAGCGCGCAGCAGTTGAGCAGCTTGTTAAGCAGTAAGGAAATGATCAACTCGAAATCTACTGAATCGTTTAAGCCAAGAAAAGTTGGGACTGTTATCAAGCCAGCCGAACTATTGCTTCCTACCCGAGTGGAGCTAGCCAGTGACAATAGACCAACCATTAGTGTGTCCACTGCGCGTGCCAAGCCAACCGCGGATAAGATGGGTCCTCGAGAGAATATGTTCGATCACCGGCTCAGCGAGTCTATCGTAGGCACTCAGGAAATCATGTCTGGACTCGCTAGATCAACGGAGCATCAGAATGGCCGAAGAGATGATCAATCCTTCATGCATCGCAGGATTGACAAGCCCACACAACAATCCAGTGCTCTATCTCTATCTACGACCGCTCTTAACCAAGCCGATCAAAGTCTTGCAGATGCGCAGCAGACGATTAGTGCATTCAAGACTAGCCAGCAGACAGCTGCAGCACCAAGAGGCGAAAAAGCGTTGAACCCACAGTATCGAGAATCACAGCTACAAAACGGAGGCGCAAATAGAAATTATCTCAGCATTTCCGGAAGCAGAGAGAACACAGGCAAGCCATATTCGGACAATGTTCCGAGTCAACAACACCTTTCAACAAAACAAGTTTCTAGCCTAACGGAGCCCCGACCATCATTGGTATCGAAAAAAGATGTGCATGACTTTATGGATGAGCTCATGCCACCTAAACAGACTGAAAAGGCCACTTTCCACCTAGGAAAGATCCCAAAAGAAGCTAAAGCAATCGGTACGAAAGTCGATCAGAAGCTACATCAGGCAGTGGAACCTCGGAACCGTCTTATGAGCTTCATGGAAGACGAGTTGAAGATGTCGGACTCGCACAGGCCTAGTCTTAAATCGGAGCTCTTTGACGGCAAAGGTGAGGAAAAGACCCTGCTTGTGCGGCCTGATCCAGATGGCTCGATCGGAGTGCAGCTCGACGGCGGCAACGCTGTTGGCATCTTCGTGCGCAAGGTGACCCCGGGTGCCGCTGCTGATCGCGCAGGTATTCGCCCAAGCGATCGGCTGCTTTCCATAAACGATAAAAGCCTCGTGCGTGCCACAAAGGAGGAGGCGCTGCTGTTTCTTCTACGAGCCAAAGGTCGGGCCCTACAAGTAATTTTAGTGCACGCTCAGGCTGAACATCGAGCGTTCTTGGCTAGCCAGCAGCCAGGTGATAAATTCTACGTTCGGGCACACTTTTCTTACTCGACTCCAGCACCGGGCGAGTCAGCTTTCAGTCGAAACACTGTATTCATGGTGCGAGACACGCTGGTCGGTGGAGTTGTGGGCAGCTGGGAAGCAGTGCGAGTTCATCCGCTGCCGGCCGAGACCGAAGCTCGGCTGATTCCCTGCGCGAATCGGGCCGATCAGATTGTCATGGCCAATGCGGGCTGCGAGCTGCCGACAGCGTTCCCGCCCTACGAGCGAGTGGCTCAGAGACGGGTTGCTTTCTGTCGACCGGTGGTCGTGTTCGGACCGTTCGCTGACCTGGTGCGGAACCACCTCGTCAACACTCATCCGGATAGATTTGAGCTGCCGAAGCATGGTGGGCCGACAGTAAGTCTGTTCTGTGTGATTCGCTTTGCAAGAGTGGAAAGTCTGGGAATCATTGGCAATATTAGTAGTATAGTCGCTAATGAATTAAAACCTTATCGGGTGGTCCTACGAATATCCGATTTCAAGGGACGTCTTGAAGCTTGCAAGTTTGCATGAAGTATTGTCGTATACTCTCCAACTCAAATTTTCCTCGTGCATCATTTGTTAGGTGAAGCTATCAGACATTCGTACAGTGGTAGCACTTGGGAAGCACTGCGTATTGGATCTGAATCCGGTAGCTGTCGACCGTCTCTGCTTTGCTCAGCTGGCTCCCATCGTTCTGTTCGTGCGCGCATCCAACCGCCTCGTAGTGAAGAAGATTCGCAAGGAGCGCGGCTCCAAGCGTCTTTATCAGGACAGCTGCCGACTGGAGCGATGGTGCAGCCACTTGTTCACTTACGAGTTTACCGTTGACCAGCCGGACCTGAGCCCACTGCTGACCGGACTGGACGGCCTGATTCACTTGCAGCAATGCCAGACGCTGTGGCTGGCAGAGAAGGACGATCGACCGGTCAGGGCGCTTTCGGAGCCGAATCTGTGCTGCACTAGTAAGTGTTCGCTGCCTTTGAAGTGCGAAAAAATACATCTTCTTGTTTGAGTATACTCTCTATTTTGCAACCAATGGTCGAGCTGTTTTGAATAGACATCTCGTTAAACTCGAGTCCTGTGTGTACAGTTCTCTCATGGACTACGCAGGCTTTCAAAAACTCGAAATTTCACAAGGCCGAAACTTTATTAGGTCGAAATCATAGTAAAAATGCAGAGTGATAAATATACAGGTTGTCATTAGGAGGTAAAAATGTTTACTATGTGACGTCCTTTGTTTTGGAGTGTTAGATTTTAAATATTTTTTTACGTTACTAACTTCGACCTTATGAAATAATTTGCTTTTTGACATTGTGAAATTCCGAGCTTGAAAGCACCCCGGACTACGAAGCTATCTACTAAAAAGTAGATCGTAATCTTAAAGAAATGTTACATGTGAAGTCTCTGCGAAGCAACAGACTTTTTACCCACATTTTTACAGACCTTTTACCCACCTGGCTTCCAGAGTCCAGTCAGCACGACGAAGAGCTGCCAACGTATTCCATGCAGCGCCAGGGCAGCAACGAGTGGGAGCATTGTGGAGAAAACCATTGCGAACTCAACCAGCGTAGGTGCAGCCCATCAGGCAGCTGCTGTTCTCGCGACAGTCCGCAGTCTACGATGACAACTGGGGCGGCGTTCGGCGATCCGTTTGAATTCTGGCGCCCAAAGCCTGAGTCGCCACCGAAGCCGCAGCCGAAGCCGCAGCAGACGCCGCAGCAGACACCCCAGCAGACCCAGCCGTTGTCTCGATGCACCGGGCTGTTTGACTTTTCTGGTGGGGAGCTGCGATGCTCGCGCACAGGCGCGGCTCTGGAGGTGCCAGCCGGGGCCATTGATATTGGCCGCCTGCAGCGGCTTCAACTAGCGGTGATGGGCGCCCGAACCCTCCTTCTAGGCCCCCCTGGGGTTCGATTCCTAAAACCAGTAACCGTTCGTTTGCCATCGGGATGGCGGACAGCCCTGCTCGTGACTGGTCACCTCAACGAGTCGGGCGAAGTGTTCAATTGGGCTGAACTGCATTGGGCGGTGATGGCTGCCGCGAACGGCGAGGCCGGGGCCCGCTTATCTGGAGACCATTTCGTTTCAGTTGAAACTGCTTGAATACCTTGAATACTGCTCTTCTGTGCGTATTTGAATTACCTTAGCGTGGCTTTTCCTTTGGCTTACCTTTACGTAACCCTGTTAGCTTGACTACATAATACTGCACTGTGGCAGCAAAATTAAAAAGCGCAGCATGCTTGTATGATGAGTCCCAGACTTTTTCGTTGCCAGTTTTTTGTGAAGCTTCCTGCTGACATTTTAACTATATATCGCTCGTCATGAAGTGCTCTTTTTATAAACCGGATCGATTAAGCAATTTATACACTTCTCGCTTCATCATTGTACCAAGCACGCACCTAATTTATAGCTGTAAATTACAGCTAGATATTAATATTTATAGCTTATTACTTCTTAGTTCTTACTAAGCTGGTTATTTACTAATCAAATCATAAAGGCCCGTTTTATATTATTGAGAGTGATGCGTCATACTATTTTGAAAGTTTAATCTGTATGTAATTGTATACCATGATCAGTTGCTAATTTGCAATTTTTTAAGCACTACATTTTTTATTGGTTTCGTACAACGTACTAAAAAATGTACGTACTGCAGTAAAATTTTCTCTGACCTTGTAGTACATGAACCAGTACATCATACCTATGTACATTATTCTGGTAGAGCCATATATTTTGCTCTTACTAAAACGTTTTTTAATTTTTAACAAAATTGTTATTTAGGGTAATTTTTTTCCGTGTGAATGTAAAATAAAAAAACTAGGAAAGTGGGAAAGCTCAATTACTTGTGCCGAGTGTCGCATAATTTGTAATTGAATAAATTAAGCCAAATATGGTAAATCGCGGCAGTCTATTATCTAAGAGATTATCCCCTGGAGAAGCACACATGCACAGAAGCTGGAAGAACGTATTGAACTCGAAATACTTCACTTCTGCTTATTAGGGTCAAACCATGCAGTGTGGAGTCACTCAGGTCAAACTTGAGCTCGACTGCACTCAAGCGGCGACGTACTGCGCGCATAATAATGTAGTTATGTCAAAGTTTAATTTTAAGATTTTGTTTCACACATTGGCATGCATGTATAAAACAATTAAATTACATTTAAATATGTATTATAAGCGCGTACTTGTCGGGGCATGCTGTGCATGTCAGGCACTGCATGAATTCTTTATTAGTTGCTGCCTAACTATAGTCTTTATTGTTACCGTTGTTGTTATCCAAGCAGTCTGTACAACGGAATGCTAATTGCTTTACAATACACGCACTTAGCAGATTCGACCAAATCAAAATCAAAATTAAACAGATAACGTATCAATTGCGGCGCCTGAATTCGATAATAATTTTTGTGCATTCTTTACCAAAACTTTGACACTTAAAATGCACTTTCGACAATATATATATATATATTTACAAGTCCAGTTTAGCGACTAATTTCTTTACATGGTTCAAACTGCCTTTTAGTTTACTTTACATCCTCAAGCAAGCGCAGCATACAGTTCATGAACTATAATAAACAAAGCTCTTATATTAAACAATATTGTTTAGATGGAAATTGAATGAACCAATGACAAAACACTTTTGAACACACGGAAAATATTATACTTTCAATAAAACAAAAAGTTCTTCAAACATCGAATAATAATAAAGACTTTAGCCACTTAAGTAGGTTCTTAATAAAATAATTAGAAACAACCAAATTAGTTTCAATATATGAACGCAAAATTAAATATGCTATCCATGTTTTAAATTCTTAGATTTCTTGTTTACTTACAATAATATTATTGCCACCATCTATGCAACTGTATCAGTGTCTGTACTCTGTTACTCTGTAGTTCAGTGTTAGCTACTATCTAAAAGCATCATTCAAAAGAAGTCTCCGTTACTTAGTTTTTTGTTATTTAAATTTTTGCTCAGCCCATACTGTGTTCTTGACTAGTTGTCTCGATAAAAAATGGCTGATGCTGGATTTTTCAGGGTAAGCACTTGTAAATGCAATATATACGTAATATTTTACATTCTTCCTGCTTAGGCCTAATTATTTAATTCTATTATTGAAATACTATGGCTGGCTACTTCAAGTTTTTTATATATTCGCCTGATAGTGTTACAGGTGGAAATTAACTATCCCACCGCTGTTACCAAAGTTGTTGTACTTGTAGGCCTATTTTCTTAGTCATGTATTTATCTCAATGATGCCACCAAAGCTGTACCAGGTCTTTACTTCTTAAGCTAATTAATTATCTAATTTTACCGAATGCCACTAAAGTTGTTGCAGGGCAAAATTATTAATTAAGATCCCACCGCTGTTGACTTAATTTAATAGATATTTAACTGGCGGTCCTTAAATGGGCCGTTTTAACTTCTCAAATGGTAGCGTATGAATTTGTACGAGCGGTATTTAGGCAACTGTATGCGTCTCCAGTCAATTAGGCGTCCCCGAGATTAGAGTTTGGCAGTTTCTCTTTTGTAATATTCTTAGTATAATTCTGAGTATAATTCTTAGTATAGTTCTGAGTATAGTTCGGAGTATGATTCTGAGTATATTTCTCACTACTATCTTCTCTTAAAATGAATAACACAATGTAACACTTCAAAATTCGAAATTTGCTTTAAAACACACACTTAACACTTAACACTTAACACTTTAGTTTACACAACACACAACTCACAACAACTTTATTTTCTTGGTAAAAAATTGCAGCTATATATACAGTAAAACTTAGCATTTGTTTAAATTGAAACATTATACATAATATTGTGCATATGGTACAAATTAAAACCAAATATTTATATACAGTATTTTTTTATGACGGTAAAAAGTAAAACAAAATATTTTTTGGCGCATTTTTGATTTTTTAATTTTTACTAATTTTATAACGTAAGAAATGATAAAATGTACATACAATACAAAAATAAAAACCTTTAAAACATACTACCACAATATGTTGTAGCCTTGTGGTTAGAGCGTCTGACTCATCACTTTAAGGTCAGGAGTTCGATTCCTTACTTCACTGGAACCATTTGTGTCCTTTTTGTCCTTTAGCAAGATACCTCAGACAGATTAAATAGCTAAACCAGGGGCCAGTTCTATGTGGCCTGTAGCCCTCTTTCTTATTTTGCATTTGATGTGGCCCACTGAGTAAAATTGATAGGCCTAAAAAATTTCTCAACTGGAGGATTCACTGCTGCTTTCGTATATCAAGCCTAATTTTGAACTACTGTCCAAGGACAAGGGACATAAGTCATCTCAGCAAGTGAGTCATACTACAAGGGGTGTTAGTGTTACAAAAGTTTCCAGACTAATGCTCGTCATGGTGATAATTTTAGCCTGATTCAGCAAAAAATTAAACAGACAAATAGGCAACTATATTTTATAATATTATAAAGTTTCAGAAAGTTTGAAGGTGATGGTCCAAACTGATAAACAATTGTACACTAGATTATTATAGTCATGAAATATGATTTTCGAGTTACAGCTACCAATCCCTGTCACTGTCCTTTCTATAGCTGGATGCATCCACAGGTTGATTGCTGGCTTGTTCCATGTATTCACCATTTATGGAGATGCATTTTGGTAGCGCTGAATCAGCTTGTTAAAGCCAGACTCCTAGAAGCTAGCATCAAACTTACGTAGAGACTTGTTGGCTGCTTCAATGACCTCCTCGCACGTTGTGAAGATCTCTCTCCGCATTGGCATCTTCATTGGGCCAAAGAGGTGGAAATTGGCAATGGCGAGATCGGGAATATAGGCTGGGTGGTTCAGCAGTCGTTGGAAGCTGGCTTTCTTAGACCCGAACTCCAATGGATTCTTTGGTCGACTCATTTTTGCTCACTTTTGGTTTGTGAAAAATTGTGTCAACAGCTTCATAGGGTTGCAACCTATTTTGGCCCTCATGTATGCTGTTGTTGACTAAGCTGCATAAAATTTTAGGAAAAGTTTTTTCTACGGCTGAATACCATAGACATCAATTTTCAGCTAAATCAAATACAAAATGTCACCAGGATTAGCATTAGTCTGGAAACTTTTGCAACGTCCCTTGTATATTGACTTTGAATTTGTCTTAATTTTTATGCAAATTTTGTGGGCTGAGTATTGTAAATTAATATTGAATGTGGCCCACTGCTAACAGTGGGTTGTGGACCCTGAACTAAACCCAAACTATTCCTTACTACTAGTCTTAGTAAATAAAACTGTTTGAATGTAGGTTATAAATAAAACATTTAGGAAATGAAACAACTGGGATTCTATGCCCTAGGGCCTAGCTAAGACATTGTATATTAACATTTTTATAATTCTTTGCATATATCATATACAACACAAAGACCATATAGTTAATACTGATAAATTGGCATTCATTCCCTTTTGTTTGTCAAAATATTTTGATACTTTTTTTAAATTGTAACAATGGAAAACAAAGCAATGAAAAAGCAGAGAAACATGGATACAGCCTTGCCTAGCTTAAAAAGGGTATGGCTTAACTATGTAGTGTAGAAAGTGCCCATAATGTGTCATAATCTGGATCATGTTGGCTGCATGCTAGAAGAAAAACTGAAAAAATTGTTTGCACGCCAAGGGTGCACAGTTTGTTCAAAATTGTATGCCAGTGCACGCCAAAGTGGTACATCATATGATTTGTATTAAAAAGATGTAACATATTTTTCACTTTAAAGAGACAAACTGACTTCCATTTTTGTATTTAACAAAAAGCAATATCAAGCAGAACATTTTATTTATATATAGTATTTATAGTCCAATTTACAAAATTTAAAAATGTTTTTACAGATAACAGAACATTTTGTTTTACTCATGCAAAGTCTGTTAAATAATTGGTTGATATTTGTAATTGTACATACAGATTGTACATATTTGATCTCTTTAAATGTATGATTGTACGCTACACCATTGCCATGCATGCCAAAGTGTACACCAACCCTTAAAATATATACCAATGCATGCCATACATGCCATCTGAAAACAAATCTGGACTATGATAATGTGGCCTTGGAAATTGCTTGTGTATTTAGTTCAAACTATGGCTTGGTGTATAGCAATCTATAATTTCCACCTTTTTTAGCTAGGAAATACACATTGTAAGCCATACATGCGCAACCTCCCAAATCTTAGCCGGCCGTGCGACTTAGTTTTTGCTCTCATTTGCGACTTAGTTCCTTTCATTGCTCTATTTACGACTTAGTTTGCTCTCATTTGCTCTCTTTTTCTCTCCCCTTTTTCCTTTTCTTCACGCCTTCCTCTTTTGTCCCTTGGTCCCCCCTTTGATTTTTTTGCACTTGGTTGATTGGTTTTTGCGACTTACCTTGCTTGGCCCTCGTTTCACCCGGCCGGTTCGGCCGGGTCGGCCGGGTGTTGCGCATGTATGTTGTAAGCTAATTCCCAAACTTCTTACTAAAGTGTATGCCAAAACTCACCCAAGGCCACCAAACAAACAAAAATCTAAATAAAAAATGAACAAAAGCTAATTTAGACAGAACTAAAAGTAAAAAATATAATTAAATTCAGCACATATTTTCTTTAACCCAATTATCATGTTCTTAAAAATTGCCTATGAACTTTATTTAGAAGCAAGACTTATTTACTTTATTGAATAGGAAATTTATGTGTATTTGACTTATTTACTACGCTTTAATATCCTTATGTAGTTTGTTAGATATCTGTAACTGTAAAACTGAATGTACATGTATGCTATTGGATCTTGAATATGAAAGAAAAACTAAATTTACTACTCACTCAAATAGCAATTAAAGCAAGTGAAAGAATTGATACTCAAATTCAAATATGAAAACTGACCATAAAAATGTTTTTTTCAATTACCTTTACATGTATTGTAAATATGATAAGGTTATTGTAACCTGACAATTTGTTGCAAAAGGTTAGCTTTCTTAATGTCATTCAGCTGGTATGAAAATTTGAATTTCAAATTTTGGTTTGCAGGAACTGACCAATTTATGCTAAATATATTGCTACAACTAGTGTTGTCATTTTATAGCCAGTACTACAAGTCACTACAAGTCAAATCTTTGAATCTTTTTTAGGGAGTTGCTGCTGATCAGGACTCGCGATTTTCTGACAAGCAGAAAAAGCTGTTAAAGTCTATGACCTTTGCCAGCAATCTAGAAACAAAGGTATTTTCTTGTTTCTTTATTTACCAACATTGCTTCTTTTTATCCTTTATTTATCAATCAAAATTCCATTTATGCCTCCCTACTCCATCTGCATTCATCAGGCCCAGCTATCATTCCATCTCCATTCATCAGGCCCAGCTATCACTCCATCTCCATTAATCAGGCCCAGCTATCACTCCATCTCCATTCATCAGGCCGAGCTATCACTCCATCTCCATTTATCAGGCCCAGCTATCACTCCATCTCCATTTATCAGGCCCAGCTATCACTCCATCTGCAGTCATCAGGCCCAGCTATCACTCCGTCTGCATTAATCAGGCCTAGCTATCACTCCAAAAAGTTGACACAAGGAACTTTTCATTAAATTTCAGATCGACATGAAGAAAGTAAAGCTGGACACCATTAAACCGTGGATCACAAAGCGGCTAACCGAGATTCTCACTTTCGAAGACGACGTAGTCACAGAGTTTGTGTTTACCTACCTGGAGAATCAGGTTAGTGCTCTTGAATTGCTAGCTTCAGAGCTTTCAATAACTGTTTATTGAGTACAATTTTTATATGGGGGTTTAATTGTTTTTTTTATAAATGCCGTGCAGACCTTAAAACGGTAGGTACCGCCTTTATAAACTGACCACTGTTACCAATCGCCAAAGAGCAGTTTTATCGTCCAGTCGGTGTCATCGCTTAATTAGAAATCACAGTTAGTGATACTTATAGGTTATAGGACGTAAAAAGCCAAAGGTGGCATTCGCAGTTACTGACCACCTGTTAAGTGTTTAGGATTCAGTCGTTTTATTTTGTACTGATTCGCCCGTCAAATTGAAATGTTTTATACATACATGATAATATTATGCTACCGACTGAAGCTTGCTAACTTACAACTACCTTAAAACGGTCGCAATTCACTCTGTAGCCTGAGACTCTGCCAGGTGTGAGAAGGCAAGTACCGTGTTAGGCAGTCTCTCTACTCACTGCCAGCCCAGCGAGGCTTCGCGCACTGATTTTCACACGGTTAATTGTCCGCGGTTGCTATGCCAACAGGTGGGTCCGGGTCTCTTCTATGCTTAACTATAATTTAATAGAAAAAATGCAACAGTGCTGTTAAAATCGGTTACAAATTAGTTATAACCTGTTATGTTTAAGCAAAAAATAGTATTGAGAATCGGCGAAATTTCATGCGTTTCAAACACAAACGTTCCCGAAACGTTATAGCAGGTATCATTGTGCAATAATTGCGTCATTTGGAATACTTTTATAAGTTAAAGGATATTATTTATGCTGTATTTAGAGTTGAATTCCTATGGGAATTCATGGGAATACCTGTGAGTACTCAGGGTTCATGGGAATACCTGTGAGTACTCAGGGTTCATGGGAATACCTGTGAGTACTCAGGGTTCATGGGAATACCTGTGAGTACTCAGAGTTCATGGGAATACCTGGTAGTACTTGGGATTCAGGGGAATACCTGTAATTAGTCATGGTTACTGAGAATACCTGTAATTAGTCAGGGCTCATTGAAATACCTGTAATTAGTCATGGTTAATGAGAATACCTGTAATTAGTCAGGGCTCATGGAAATACCTGTAATTAGTCATGGTTAATGAGAATACCTGTAATTAGTCAGGGCTCATGGAAATACCTGTAATTAGTCAGGGTTAATGGAAATACCTGTAATTAGTCAGGGTTAATGGGAATACCTGTAATTAGTCATGGTTAATGGGAATACCAGTGGGTACTTAGGGTTCATGGGAGTGCCTGTAATTAGTCTGGGCTCATGAGAATACCTGCAATTAGTCAGTGTTAATGGGAATGCTTGTAATTAGTCAGGGCTAACGGGAATAGCTTTGAGTAGTCAGGATTGATGAAAATGTAGGCCTCCTGTAAGCTGTGGGTTCAGACAGCTAATTTAGGATTAGAACTTCAGCTGACGACCCACCTGAGCGCGTGCTAACCTCTGTTTTCCCTATTCATTTTTCTTTTATTTCAGGCCACAAAGAGAAGCGCCGTTCGAATAAAAAGAGGATTAATTTCCTAAATCAGCCAGCCCTGGCGAGCTCGGATGCTGGCCAGTCAGTATGAGTAAAAGTACAAAAATATCTAGGCAGAAAGACAAAGAACATTTGACAGAAACAACCAACTTTTCAACTTTTAGCAGCTATTTCTTTAATCTACAAAGAAGTTTTTTTCAAATAATATCGTCATTGAATGCTTTGCTCCATTATTTAATCCTTTGCAGAACCCGGACCTGAAGGACATGCAGATCAACCTGACCGGCTTTCTGAACGCCAAGAACGCTCGAATCTTCGTCTCGGAGCTGTGCGGCCTGCTCGACTCCGCCCAGAAGAGCGACTGCGGCATTCCTGAGCAATTCGTTAAGGAGAAGGAGGCCCAGATTGAGAAGGCTGAGGTTTGCATTTCTTGACTATGCGTCTTGTGAAGGTTTTCGTGTCAAAATCAGCTAAATCAGACAATCCCAGTTAGATGGGTTTCCTTCCAATCCCGAAAACTTTGATCCAGCCAGACATCTACTCCCCAGTCCATGGGTTGAATAGCTGCTACCTGTACGCAACACGTAATCACTGTTTATAAAGTTTTTGATTACTTGCAAAACATCCCTTCCCCAGAACGAGTCGGAGCAGCTGCGCCAGAAGCTTCGCCGCACAGAGGAGGAGATATCGCGCACCATTCGCGAACAGGCGAGCGGTGCGATTCTGGCCGCTCAGGCTGCCGCTGCCGCTGTTAAGGCTAAAACAGCCATCACCGCCACGGCTCCGGCTGCCAGTGATTCTCAGCAGGCCACGTCTCCGACGATTAGCAGCGTTAAGGAGCTTGTTTCGTCTGGCGCAAAGGACAAAAGGGTTCGCAGCACCTCAGCGTCGCAGTCTGATTACTCGGATGAGAATAGTGAAAAGGACAGTCGCTCTCCCCAGCGCGCTAAAAATGCCGACAGAAAGCAAAGGGATCATCGCAAGCGTGGCGATGACAGAAGTGACAGCGATCGAGAAAGTGAGCGCGAGGATAAGCGTTCCAACCGTCGCAATCGTGATGAGGATTTTCATGACCGCGATCGTGACGTCAGACGCAATAGAACCCGTGAACGTAGTCGTGAGCGCAACCGTGACCGTAACGAGCGTGATAGAGCTGCAGAGAAAGAATCTCGTAAAGCCCATTATCGCAATGGAAGCCGAGATGAATCTGATGAACGCCAGCGCAGTCGTCATAAGGTTCGTGAGCATAGTCACGATGAAGCTAAGGAGCAAAACCGCGTTGAATCGAGTGATCGTGATAAAGCGCGCGATATTAAACAAAGTGGTGACATTGAGCATAATCTTGATGATTCAAGCGAGCGGGGTCTAAACGAAATTGCGCAAGGTCGTGATGAATCTAACGAGCATGAACGTAACAAAACCAGCGATCGTGAAAGAAGCCTTGAAGAAGTTGAGGATCATAATAAAAAACATCAACGCGATAGTAATAATTCCCGTGATCGGGTACGCGCTCGTGGACGTGATGAAACCCGTGATCAAGATCGTGATGAAGCTCGCGGTCGTGATGAAACACGTGAGCGTGGTCGTGATGAAACACGTGAGCACGGTCGTGATAAAACACGTGAGCGCGTTCGTGATGAAACACGTGAGCGCGGTCGTGATGAAACACGTGAGCGCGGTCGTGATGAAACACGTGAGCGCGTTCGTGATGAAACACGTGAGCGCGGTCTTGATGAAACACATGAGCGCGGTCGTGATGAAGCTCGTCATCGAGATGGTGGTCGTTACGGAACACGTGATCGCGGTCGAGATGAAGCTCCAGTTCGTGATCGTGATGAAACTAGAGGCCGTGATGAAACCCGTGATCGAGCTCGTGGTCGTGATGAAGCTCAAGGTCGCGATCGTGATGATACACGTGATCGAGCTCGTGTTCGTGATGAAGCTGCAGATCGTGATCGTGATGAAACCCGTGATCGAGCTCGTGGTCGTGATGAAGCTCCGGATCGCGATCGTGATGAAACCCGTGATCGAGCTCGTGGTCGTGAAGAGGCCCGTGATCGCGATGTTGATCGGCTAAGCCGAGTTCATGACCGCAATCGTGGTCAGAGCAGTCGTTACCGTAGTCCTAGGCACGAAGATATTCGTCAAAGCAATCGCCCTGGTTTTAGAGAAGATGATGAAGCTCGTGACCGCTACGAAGACCGCAATCGACTTCGGGATAGAGACCGCAAGCGCGATGTCAAAAACGATGGTGAGCGCGATCGTCGCCGCGTCCCAGATCGCGACCGAAGTAATATTCGTGACCGTGATCGCCATGAAGGCGAAAGCCATGAGCGCATAAAAGTGCGTGAAGGTGAACGCGATCGACAAGACGCGGCCTCGCCAGATGCCGCACCGAAAGTTCGCGGTCGTGGGCCTGTAAGATACTTTGAACAGCGAGAGCAAGAGCGGCTCAGGGAGTCAAGTACGTCAAGTCGCAGTACAAGCCGCAGTAGCGTCGATGCTAAGCCTCGGCGTAAATCTTCACCCCCTGCCATTGAAGAGGTGCGCAAAGTTGTTGTCCGAAAATCAACAGAGGAAGCAGCCGCGGCTGCAGATGCGACTGCCTATCTAACTTCGCCGCCAAAAGGTCGATGGGATGCCGATTCACCTCAACAGGCTCAAACTTCGCCGCAGCCTCCTTCCTCTCCGAAACCTACAGCTGCACCAACTACTAAAGAGTTGACAAAGGAAAAGCCTGCAGACAAGCGTCCGCAAATCCGATCCAAGAAGTCGGCTTCTTCATCTTCATCCTCAGCGTCTTCGGAGGCATCTTCCTCGTCTGAAGACGACTCGTCATCATCGTCTTCTTCATCTTCGTCGAAGTCGCCTTCCCCGAAGCCTAAGTCTTCAAGGAGCCAGCAACGTCGACTGGCGCCTACGTCATCGTCACGGCGTCGTCAACCAAGTCCCGATCGGCAGCAGCAGCGTTCTCGCCGACGACCCTCGCCTTCACCTTCGCCCCCACCACCTTCGTCTTCGAAGAGACCGCAGCAACAAAAGCGTCGTCGTTCCAGATCTGCGACGCGGTCGCCGACTCCGCCGAGGTCTCGGCGCCAGCCACATCGTGCTTCCTCTCCGTCTCCTCGACCAACTGCACGTCGGCCTCGCGATTCGCCGCCGCCGCCCTCGCGCGCACAACGGCGTCGTCGGCAGCCTTCATCGTCGGCTTCGCGTTCGCCGTTGCCTCCACGTCGAAAGTCGGCTAGGCGCCAATCGCCAACGCCGACCCGTTCGCGAGCTCCCGCTGCGAAACAGCAGCCGCGAGAGACCGGCTCTCGTCGAAAGCGCTCAGTCTCGTCTTCAGCGTCTTCTTCATCCAGTTCATCTTCATCTTCTGGTTCATCGTCGAGCTCCTCATCCTCTTCAGCAGAATCGTCTACGCGAAGAAGCGAGCGTCGAGATGGTGGTGGCGATGAAGAAGAGGAGCGACGGCTGCGGCAGCGCGCATTGGCCTCATTGAACAAGAAACGTGGTAGGCCCTCTGATTGATAATTTTTGCTGACTTGAAAATTTGCACAATGGAATCGAATTTGTGAATTCAAATGTGTGACACTAAGGCAGCATTGCCTTAGAATTGACAAGTAACTTCACATTGCAATTCACTGCAATTTTTGTGTTTAATCTAATACTGATAAAAGAAAGTTCCCAGATTTTTAAGACCTAAAAAGCTTCAACTTCTGTCACATTTATGATGGGAAATAAAATTCAATAAAAACGTTGCTTCATTGCTCTCGAATACAGTCGTAAGTCGTCAGTTCGTCAGTTCTTTTTATGATTATTTCTCCATGCTTTCTAAGCTTTAATTCTGTTTTTTAACTATCTGCAATCAACTCTTAACGGCTATTAAACAATTTTTCTGGTACTTTGTTGTTGACCTGTGTTTCCTAGAAAAGTTGGTTTACATTTATTTTAACTCGATCATTGCTTGTCCAGCTAGTTTCTATGTATTGTAAGAAGCGATGCTTCACTATCTTAAACAAAATGCATGCAAATATTTGGTTTATCCTTTTTAACCCAAACCTGGGTGAAATCAATAAATACATCATTTGTAATATGTAGTACAACTCTTTCTGTTCCTGCGAGCGTGCGTTACCAACTCCTCACCTGTCGGATTGTAAGAAGTCGATACGACGTTAAAAGTGTCTCCTGTTGCTTAGTATTTTCTAAGCCGTTGAATGCGATCAGTGCCGGCTAAGATTTTGGTCTCAGTGCTTGGAACATAGACTAATTTTAAGATTGCAGAATTCTAGTAGAGTGGGCCATTGTCTAGTTCTAGTTTTTGCGGACAATCGACAAGTATGACTGTCTCTGTTGCTTATTAAGCAGTTGTTTTGAGTGATATATTACTACGACGAGTAATTGTCAGCGATGAAGCTATAAATATTATTAAATAATAATTATACACAGTTACATCAGACACAAGCTAAGATCAGTCGAAAATATGACAGGAAAATATTAACACATCTGTTTGAATTGACATATCAGTATATTTGCTACTGCCTAGCCAAGCAGTAGAAAGAACTTTTGTTTATGCATACTCTAATCGACATGGCGACTTCTTCATCAAAACTTTTCCCACTTCGCATTTGCATTCTTGCCTTCTGGTTGCAACAGGACAACTTAAAAACACTTCAGCACAATGTGTTCACAAGTTGTCCTTGTGTGTGCAGTCGCACCGTTTTGCAAAACTGCAAGTACTTTAGTAGATATGTTCGTATGCATGTGTGACGCCGAAATGTCCGTCCTGTGGCTGCTTTAACAACTCCAGAAGCAGAATCCTAATTAGGGCAGCAGAAAATGTAAGATTGTCTAGTAAACCGTACTGAGTTATACTTGTACTTGTTTAAGTTATAAATTTTGTCTATATGCTACTCACTGAATGGTAACCAGTAGTATGGCAGTTATATTCATGTTCTTTGCATGTCTCGCTAATTATGTGAACAAAACGCTGTCACAAAAAAATCGCGGCGATGCCCAAATTTTGGCTCTAGAATCCCGTAAAGAAATTAAGACTTTGGGTGTGGAGCTGCTGGCGCAGTCTTTGTCCACCAGGCTGTTGCACACGTTAAAAGACCATGCAATTTTTTGCGAGATCGCTTATTTTTAATTTTCGTGAGAGTCACATGGATCAACATTTTCCACCCTTTACGATGAACTAACTTTCAAAGCCGTCCGACGTCAGCATCGTCAAGATATTCAGCGATTCTTGTCGAAGACCCTGGTGACAATTGCTCTGTATAGAATCAACTTCTATGGCGAATCCATATTGGTAAAAAAAATTAATCAATCAAAATTAGTTAGCAATGATGGACGACATGGTACGTAACATGATAAAATTTTGTGAGCAAAAAATTATCCCATTTCTGGTAGAGAATCGTTGAATATCTCGACGGTGCCGATGTTTTGTGATTTTGTTAGTTGTTTAATCGTATAAAGCGGAAAATTTTGGCCCGCGGTGTTCTGGATCGTTGAGAAAGTTATCGCGTTCGAAATTTTAAGGAAAATAAACAAAAATGATCAAGGGTCAGCATTCTTTAAGCTAATTCTAATGTGCATTTCAGATTTTATGTCGAGGGTGATGATGAGGGTGCGATGAAAATGCTACAATAATGGATTACTGGCGATGCTTTATCTGAATTTTACTATTGGAGTTATGAAATTGGTTTTAAAGTTCTATTTCAACACAAGTAACTTCTATTTCGCCCAGAACTCTCCCGGCCTAAGTAGTAAGTTCAGTTTCATCATCGAGGGAGTACCTTTGTGTGTGCCCTTTTAGCAAGGACTTCTATATAATAGCATCTAATAATAGATGCTATTATATAGAAGTCCTTGCCTTTTAGTAAGTGCAATTTCTTCAGCGACACATCAAAACTTGTGGTACATCAATTGTCTATGGCAATCATCAACCAATGAAAAGGCACGGGGGGAACCGGATGCAAAAGAGTCAAAAACGAAAATAGCCAGAGCCAGAATAGCAATCCATTCTATTCATTCATCCATGCTGGAAAGTCACTGGCGACTAAGTTTCTAAGGAAGCTAATAGTCTGGCAGCTAAATCTGCAATTTGATGAATTTCTTCAACGAATCAAAATTGTGACACTTTAATCATCTTTAAGAGATGCACTATTGTCGATAGAGCTTAGTGCCTCTGATTACTGTTTGGACCAATTGGCCAGATTATGACACAAAAGTACAATATTTAAGCAATGCTTGAGAGCGCATCATAGAGGAGTTCTTGTTCTCGGAATGAAATCTATTGTCTATGGCAATTCCGCTGCATTGTTAACTACAGGCCCAGCCACATGGCTGAGCTGCAGGTCGCTGCCAGCAGCATCGGCAGAACTGAGGCTGCCGCACCGCTGACTGCACCGTTGCATTCGTTGTTGGTGCATAGGCAGTATCGGACCTTGATCTTCTTGGTTCCGACGCGGTCGTAGCAGGTGTTGGTGTTGCCCTCCACGGCTGGGCCGCAGGTTCGATCAACAATTGTGAAGCCGTCAACTGTATGGGAGATATAAAACTATTAGCTAGTAAGGCTTTGGGTGCTTGTAGGAATACTGCAAACTTATTTTTAATCTTAAAGATACGAGCTATCCAGGACGATGTGATGTTGCACTCACTGTCTTGCGATTGCTTCCAGCAGATCTTGGCATTGGCATGGGACACGTAGTCAGAGCCTACAGCGCGGCCCGAAGTACAGTTGACTAAGTAGTCTTTGGGTGTGGAGCTGCTGGCGCAGTCTTTGTCCACCAGGCTGTTGCACACGTAGCAGTTGAGCGCCAGTGTGCGGGAGACGGACAGCGCTGCCACCGCCAGTAGGACTGCGGTCATTCGATTCTGCATGCCTTGTTCTGCAGCTGTGCGGAAATAAATCGGAAAAAACTTGTGCCGTATTTGCTTGCCTTCCAAGTTTTAAAGCAATTTGTCTTAGGCTCGGCCCTAGGCTCGTCTTATAACTAACAAAATTCCATTGTTCTCAACCTCGCTTGCGGGGGGGGCATGGAAAAGCCAGAGGCCCGACTGTGCGTCGTGCAACAACAGCAGGTTGGAGAGAGAAGGACTGAGCAGACTGGTCAGCCTGAGACCGCGTGCCCGCCTCACACCCAGCTGCAGCCAGATTGTCATTGGCCGGTTGGGAGTTGTTCTTGTTTAGCCAGTCTTCTGTGTGCCATTGCTTGGCCCCTTGGCTTTCATTTCTGTTTCTCGGAGCGCGCACTCGATCTCTCTGGCTGCAGCTCGATCTGCTCACAAACGCTTTTGAGTGCATTGTTATTGAGGGGCCCGGGTCGTTGAGCAGGCTTCTCAACTCTGGGGGGACAAGAAAGGCTCATTGTGGAATAAACTGGAAGCCCATTTGGTCTTCTCCGCAGATTTTTTGTCTCCATTCCTTACTCATCTCCAACTCAGACTGGCACAATGAGGTCTGCACGGGCCAAGAAATGATAGTTGCCCCCACACTAAGGTTCCCTTGCCACCGAAAAGCTTTGAAAATTTTCCATTCATTCATAATTCTGCGAGTCTGCGCTAGCCTGTCGATTCTTATTTTTTCTTCATTCTCTGGCCCGATAGCCTTGCAGGCTGCCCTGGCCTAGTGTTCCCAAAGTAAATAAATGAATAATTTATCTCAGTTAATCTACAATAATCCACTTCGATCCAACGTCACCCAAGGTCGTCTTTCCGTCAAACCATGACAGGGTGGTGCAGGGTCCCGCGGCCGGTATTTAAAAGACTGTACCTGCGACTCAACACTAAAGTACTCTGCTACCATTCCAACTGTAAATCTTGCTACGATTCCAACTGCAAATCTAGCTACGATTCCAACTGTAAATCTAGCTACGATTCCAACTGCAAATCTACCTACGATTCCAACTGTAAATCTAGCTACGATTCCAACTGCAAATCTAGCTACGATTCCAACTGCAAATCTAGCTACGATTCCAACTGCAAATCTAGCTACGATTCCAACTGTAAATCTAGCAACGATTCCAACTGTAAATCTAGCTTCGATTATAACCGCAAATCTAGCTTCGATTCCAACTGTAAATCTAGCTTCGATTATAACCGCAAATCTAGCTTCGATTCCAACTGTAAATCTAGCTACGATTCCAACTGCAAATCTAGCTACGATTCCAACTGTAAATCTAGCTTCGATTATAACCGCAAATCTAGCTTCGATTCCAACTGTAAATCTAGCTACGATTCCAACTGCAAATCTAGCTACGATTCCAACTGCAAATCTAGCTACGATTCCAACTGCAAATCTAGCTACGATTCCAACTGTAAATCTAGCTACGATTCCAACTGCAAATCTAGCTACGATTCCAACTGCAAATCTAGCTACCATTCCAACTGCAAATCTAGCAACGATTCCAACTGTAAATCTAGCTTCGATTATAACCGCAAATCTAGCTTCGATTCCAACTGTAAATCTAGCTTCGATTCCAACTGTAAATCTAGCTACGATTCCAACTGCAAATCTAGCTACGATTCCAACTGCAAATCTAGCTACCATTCCAACTGCAAATCTAGCAACGATTCCAACTGTAAATCTAGCTTCGATTATAACCGCAAATCTAGCTTCGATTCCAACTGCAACTCTAGCTACTATTCCAACTCAAAATCTAGCTGCGATTCCTGCTGCGATTCCTACGTTGCAAACACAAATCTAGCTACGATCCAACTGCAAATCTAGCTACGATCCAACTGCAACTCTAGCTACGATTCCAACTGCAACTCTAGCTACTATTCCAACTCCAAATCTAGCTGCGATTCCTGCTGCGATTCCTACTTTGCAAAGAAAATCTGGCTTCTATTCAAACTGCGAATCTAGACACAACTGTTGCTTCGATACCCATGATTCCAGCAACCACGATACAGCTTCAGGCAAGAAACAGCAAAAGAAGCAATGTTTCTGAGAATGAGACTGTCTTTCAAAGTGAAATACGGTCCTAATAAGGAAAAGCAGTTTGTATTAAATACAAAATATCATACTTCGAGTAGGAACATCACGATAATTTATATTTCACAACTTAAGATAAATGTGTAGAAAAAGACTAGAAAAAGACTATAACGAATGATGACTGCTCAAACTAGATATGCAAAAATCACTCAATGCTTTCCCTGCGAAGACTTGAAATAAAGGAAAAGCATTGAATAATTGAAGTAAAAACTAATCGATTCGTGTCCAAGTGTTGCGAATATTAGATAGCTAGGCATCAGTGATTTCATGACGGGTTGGAAAGATTATCCTCTATAGGATTAACTGAGGGTCAGTCTAAAAAACAACAAATCATTGACTTTAAGTAAAAGTTGAAGTCGAAACACAGCAGAGTTTGCCTCTGGCGTCACTGAGCTCGATTCTGCGGCGAGGCCACATTCATTTGGGGCGCAGCCGCGGAGAGAATGCTTGGGGGCTTGTCGCGCAATTCGCGCCCCTGAAGGCCAACCTCCATGGCACAGTGAGAGTGCACACTGCCTGACGATGAGAAAGTCAGGGCAGATGTACACACCTGTGTGAGCGAGTGCCTGCGTACGGTATCTGTGTGCGTGTGCTCAGGTGTCAACACACGCAGCCAGCAATGGGCAGAATTGTCTCCTCGCTGGCTGCGGGTCTAGTGTCACCAAATGATGTGCCATTGCCCGCAGCACTCCTGCAATTGTTGCTATTAAAACACAGCAGTGAAGTTTGTTACAGATGCCAATTCAAACTGATGTGACGATCATCTCGCAGTCAGAGTTCTCGTCGTCACCGCTGCCACCACCGCCGACACCACCGCCGATGCTGCCAGCGGAGGAGGCTCCGGCGGAAGCGGAAGTTCCAGCAGCAGCAGCCGCAGCCACCGAAGTGCGCTTTCTCAGCTGTTGCGGCTGCTGCTGCTTCACGGGTGGCGGCCTCTTCTGCTGTCGCTTCTTCTTCAGTTTCTGCTCCTGCAGCCGCCGCCGCTGCAGGGCGCTGTCCTCTTCTTCTTCTTCATCTTCTTGTTCGTCGTCGTCCTCGGTAACTACGCCGCCAGCGCCGGAGGAGCCACCGGAGGCCATCGGGCGCAGCTCGGACTGGTCAGCGCCGTCTGTGTCGAGGTCGTGAAGTCCGTGCAGCGCCAGCAGGCGCATCTTCTGGTTCTGCATGTACTTGTGCTGCACTTCGTCGTTGAGCAGGAAGTAGAAAACCACGAAGAATATGCCCTGCGTTTGCGATGGAGGCACCCAGAGCGATATGAAACCCAGAACACCGTTTTGTCAAATTTCCGAAATTCTCTCATTTTTTATCCTCTTATTGATCATCCGAGCTCGATCCTCTACCACTTTCACCCATCTGACCCATCCCATCCCATCTCCCATCTGTATATAAGCAATACAATATAGTCAAAAATTGTTGCCGACATGATTTCAAAATTATATTTTAGTCTGTTTTCTGGATTTCATGGCGATTGGTTGAATATTTACGAGGATACAGAAAATATAAATTTGTGGTATTTGAAATACCCTAATTGTCTTGCTACTGTTAAACCAACCTGAAGGCAGTTGAACATGGCGAATAGAAGCTTCACAATGATGTCGTGCATTATTATCGACACAAAGGCGAACGACCAAGCTACGCTGAGCAGAATCACTTGAGTCCACAGGGCCTTCGAGTGGATTCTGTACAGAGGGGAGCGATGATAGAGAAAAATAATGGCCAAAAAAATATAATTTTGCGCTGGACTACTTACAAACCAGTAGAAGAAATGCGCATTGTCGTATAATTATTTTCAGATCACAGAAACTCACGTAATCGCCTTGTTGGCTTTCTCGTCTTTGGTGTAGGAACTCTCGTGATGCTCCTTAGCGGTGAAGGTCAGTACCATGACTGTGATCTGAAGCCAAAGCAATCAATCGTTGCATATATTTTTATCTCATAACTACTAATTGTACTTTTCACACTCAAATGATTTAGATTGTGCTCACAGCCACTATGCCGATGGCGGGACCGGCGTACAACCAGACATTCTCTTTGGCTGTCCAGCACCTGGAATAAGTATCGGGTCACTCTGGCGCATGCATCAATGAGATGAGGAAGATGAGGAGGAAAAAATATTTTAGCTGCCTTTGTGGCAGCAATTAACTGTACAAAGACCACGGGGCGAATGCACACGTTTTTAATTTTATGGATCTCCTAAAATATTCAAACAATCATAATGAAAAAGCTAAAATGTTCCGCTCTATTTGATGAAACGACTTCCAGAATCACAAAAGATTGTCATCGTCAAGATATTCAACGATTCTCTCGTCTGGGTATCTGGTGGCAAAAAAACAATATAGACATAATTTTTCTGCTCACAACATTTCATCATGTAATCATGTCAGTCGTTATTGTTAATTATTGCACTGATTATTAATAATAACTGATTACACCTGTCCGATGGGGCGAGTGGGTCAGTGGCTAACGTCGCTGCCTCGCACTCCAAAGGACGCTAGTTCGATTCACCCTTTAAGTCACGATTAATTTCGGGACTTGTTGGAGGGTTTGGACAGTAGCGACCGGCGGAGGTGCACCATATTTCGTGCAATCAAAGCTTGAAATAATAGCTTCGCTCCTACCTTCTGTGTGCCTGTTCTGTGTTGTGTGAGTTGTGTGCGTTGGCGCTGGCGCGTGAGACCTTGCGGGGGGTGGCTGGAGGGCGGGTGTACACCGCCGCGCGCTTTCTGGACTTCCGTCAGCGCGATTGGATAAGTGTACACTCATCACCCGGCCTCCCTGAGGACTGATTTCTTATCAGCCTTCCGCCCCCGGCTTGGTCTGCTATGTGCGTGTGGGGCTGGGGTGGGGGGCACTGCTGCCTATTCTGGGTGCCTCCTGCCCTCCCCGGCTGGTCTGTGCTGCTGTGTGTGGTCCCTCCCTTAGGGGAGGCGGCGCGATGGGCGCAAAAGCGCCTAGTTCGCCGGTCTGGGGGCGTGCCGCTCCGTCGCTTGTGCGACAAGTGCCCCGGGCCCCCCTGCAAATAGATAGAGACACCTGTCCGATTGGGCCAGATGTGCAGCCGACAGCACAGCCGCAGCTATTGCGCGGCGCATCTGAAGGCTGCGTACGGCTGTTCAGTCCATGGACTGGGGGGACGCCACACCCACCTTCAATTATCCCAGCTAATGCTGGTACCCATTTAACAGCTGGGTGAACTGAAGCAATGCAGAGTTAAGTGTCTTGCTAAAGGACACAAATTGTTCCAGTGGAGTCAGGAATCGAACCCCCGACCTTCAAGTCGTGAGTCCGACGCTCTAACCACAAGGCTACAAGCTCTACCGCAGTGATTATACAGTTAATTAATTAGAAGTCTCCCGTGGTCTTACCCTAGGGGGAGAATAGCAAAAGCGGAAAGTCTACAGTAAAAGCGGACTCACATGTCTACTGCATAGTAACTATTGCCATTGATGCCAACGAAAGTACCAACAAAGGCAATCGGCACGACTGAAATGTTTCGAGAGATGACTCGGGTGACGTCATTTTGATTTCGCATTTGGTCTGTCTGAACACCCCGCCAACGTCTATCCTAATTTTGGGAGACTGGTTAAATTGGTCTTCAATCCCTCTGTAGGCTCTCGAGCCAAGGCTCACTCCAGCCGATGAGGTAGTAGCGCCACATGCCGCCCTCCTCCGAGCCATCCTGGTGCGCGTGAGCCGCGTAAGTGATCACAATGTACAGGTTGAAGGCCTCGTTCATCAGCCAGGAGAAAGAGGCCAGAAAGAAGTAGTGGATGAGGATGGCCATGGAGTGACACAGGACCTGCGGTGAGTTCAAAATAATTCGATGAAATACAGACACAAATATGTTAGATATCATAAGAAACCTGTTAGATATAACTAGAAACCTGTTAGATATAACTAGAAACCTGTTAGATATAACTAGAAACCTGTTAGATATAACTAGAAACCTGTTAGATATAACTAGAAACCTGTTAGATATGCTTAGAATACTGTTAGATATCATAAGAAACCTGTTAGATATAACTAGAAACCTGTTAGATATAACTAGAAACCTGTTAGATATGATTAGAATCCTGTTAGATATAACTAGAAACCTGTTAGATATGCTTAGAATCCTGTTAGATATGATTAGAATCCTGTTAGATATAACTAGAAACCTGTTAGATATGCTTAGAATCCTGTTAGATATGATTAGAATCCTGTCAGATATGATTAGAATCCTGTTAGATATGATTAGAATCCTGTCAGATATGATTAGAATCCAGTTAGATATGATTAGAATCCTGTTAGATATGATTAGAATCCAGTTAGATATGATTAGAATCCTGTCAGATATGATCAGAGACCTGTTAGATATGATTATAATCCTGTTAGATATGATCAGAATCCTGTTAGATATGATTAGAATCCTGTCAGATATGATTAGAATCCAGTTAGATATGATTAGAATCCTGTTAGATATGATTATAATCCTGTTAGATATGATCAGAGACCTGTTAGATATGATTAGAATCCTGTTAGATATGATTAGAATCCTGTCAGATATGATTAGAATCCTGTTAGATATGATTAGAATCCAGTTAGATATGATTAGAATCCTGTTAGATATGATTAGAATCCTGTTAGATATGATTAGAATCCAGTTAGATATGATTAGAATCCAGTTAGATATGATTAGAATCCTGTTAGATATGATCAGAGACCTGTTAGATATGATTAGAATCCAGTTAGATATGATTATAATCCAGTTAGATATGATTATAATCCTGTTAGATATGATTAGAATCCAGTTAGATATGATTAGAATCCAGTTAGATATGATTAGAATCCAGTTAGATATGATTAGAATCCAGTTAGATATGATTAGAATCCAGTTAGATATGATTAGAATCCAGTTAGATATGATTAGAATCCTGTTAGATATGATTAGAATCCAGTTAGATATGATTAGAATCCAGTTAGATATGATTAGAATCCTGTTAGATATGATCAGAGACCTGTTAGATATGATTATAATCCTGTTAGATATGATTATAATCCTGTTAGATATGATTAGAATCCAGTTAGATATGATTATAATCCAGTTAGATATGATTAGAATCCAGTTAGATATGATTAGAATCCAGTTAGATATGATTAGAATCCAGTTAGATATGATTATAATCCTGTTAGATATGATTATAATCCTGTTAGATATGATTAGAATCCAGTTAGATATGATTAGAATCCAGTTAGATATGATTAGAATCCAGTTAGATATGATTAGAATCCAGTTAGATATGATTAGAATCCTGTCAGATATGATCAGAGACCTGTTAGATATGATTAGAATCCTGTTAGATATGATTAGAATCCAGTTAGATATGATTAGAATCCAGTTAGATATGATTAGAATCCAGTTAGATATGATTAGAATCCAGTTAGATATGATTAGAATCCAGTTAGATATGATCAGAATCCTGTTAGATATGATTAGAATCCTGTCAGATATGATTAGAATCCAGTTAGATATGATTAGAATCCCTGTTACCTCCGGTTTCAGCTTGTCGATGCCGAACACAAAGACCAGCTGGCCGCAGACAATGGCCAATGAAAAATTCTGATGAATTTTCGCAGTGTTTGACGAAGTCCTTAAAAGAAATAAAATGCACAAATTTGGTTCGGTAATTTTTACAAAATTGAAGTCAACATGTTAGAAATGCATTTTGACATGTTATGCATGGATTTTACCATGTTGGACATGGAATCTAACATGTTAGACATGGAATCCAACATATTAGACAGGGAATCAAAAATGTTAGACGTGGAATCCTTACATGTTAGATATGGAATCCAACATGTTAGACATGGAATCCAACATGTTAGACATGGAATCCTTACATGTTAGATATGGAATCCAACATGTTAGACATGGAATCCTTACATGTTAGATATGGAATCCAACATGTTAGACATGGAATCCAACATGTTAGACATGGAATCCAACATGTTAGACATAGAATCCAACATGTTAGACATGGAATCCAACATGTTAGATATGGAATCCTTACATGTTAGACATGGAATCCAACATGTTAGACATGGAATCCAACATGTTAGATATGGAATCCTTACATGTTAGACATGGAATCCAACATGTTAGACATGGAATCCAACATGTTAGACATGGAATCCAACATGTTAGATATGGAATCCTTACATGTTAGACATGGAATCCAACATGTTAGACATGGAATCCAACATGTTAGACATGGAATCCTTACATGTTAGATATGGAATCCAACATGTTAGACATGGAATCCTTACATGTTAGATATGGAATCCAACATGTTAGACATGGAATCCAACATGTTAGACATGGAATCCAACATGTTAGACATAGAATCCAACATGTTAGACATGGAATCCAACATGTTAGATATGGAATCCTTACATGTTAGACATGGAATCCAACATGTTAGACATGGAATCCAACATGTTAGATATGGAATCCTTACATGTTAGACATGGAATCCAACATGTTAGACATGGAATCCAACATGTTAGACATGGAATCCAACATGTTAGATATGGAATCCTTACATGTTAGACATGGAATCCAACATGTTAGACATGGAATCCAACATGTTAGACATGGAATCCTTACATGTTAGACATGGAATTGGTCACTGTACCTGAAGTAGAACAGCAGAACGCAGGTCGTTAGGCAGAGAATGGAGGATACCCCGCAGCCGATGTAGGACGGATAGGCAAGCAGCTTGATGACGTCCTTGGTTCGATTTAGCTGGAAATAAATTTCAAAGGGAAATTTCAGTCTGGAACACCTGAGGCCTGTTGCTTTACTTCCGTTGCCAGTGATGCCACAACTTGTTCGTCACACAAGATTTCATACATATTTACTTCTTCTGATTAAAATAAAAGAGACTGTCACTTTGCAGAAGTCTCCGATTTAATATGCAGTAAAACTGGAGTCTATAATAATTATTTAGAGCACAAAATTGAGGCACAAAACTGATTGACACAATCTCGATTTCGAAATCATCTCATCGGTTCCGGCCCGAGAAAAAGCTTCGAAAAAGCACGAATTAAATTGACAATTTCATATTGAACATGCTTTACTAATACATGTATTATTTACTGCTTATGCATGGGTTCCAGCGAACTGTCTATGGTACAAAACTGGCGACTAGAGCGCACCCAGCTCTCTGTGGGCCTCCGAGTGAGAAATCCAGGGAAGAGAAGGCTCTGCGATGCAACTGTTCACACAACTCCAAAGATCTAACACATTCGAACTTTGTAGAACATCCCTAGTATCTAATAATAGGTACGATTTCTAACACATGCTGATAATATCTAACAGCTCAGAACCTTATCTAACAGCTTAGAACCTTATCTAACAGCTTTTTATCATATCTAACAGCTCATTATCACATCTAATAGCTCAGAACCTTATCTAACAGCTTAGAACCTTATCTAACAGCTTTTTATGATATCTAACAGCTCATTATCACATCTAACAGCTCAATATCATATCTAACAGCTCATTATGATATCTAACAGCTCATTATGATATCTAACAGCTCATTATGATATCTAACAGCTCATTATGATATCTAACAGCTCATTATCATATCTAACAGCTCATTATCATATCTAACAGCTCATTATCATATCTAACAGCTCATTATGATATATAACAGCTCATTATGATATCTATTAGCTCATTATCATATCTAACAGCTCATTATGATATATAACAGCTCATTATCATATCTAACAGCTCATTATGATATATAACAGCTCATTATCACATCTAACAGCTCATTGTCTTATCTAACAGCTCATTATCATATCTAACAGCTCATTATCATATCTAACAGCTCATTATGATATCTAACAGCTCATTATGATATCTAACAGCTCATTATCATATCTAACAGCTCATTATCATATCTAACAGCTCATTATCATATCTAACAGCTCATTATGATATATAACAGCTCATTATCATATTTCACAGTAGAGTCTAACCGAGTTACAACTTCAGTTATTCGAGGGTGCAGAACAGGTGTGCTCGCAACAAGCAATCGGGAATCGAAGCTGGGATCAAAGCTGAAAGGTTTGCGCAGCTGGCGTGTGGGGATTGTCAGTTGCAGCTGATGGCAAGGGCTCTAACAGACTAGGCAAGTATATTGACTAAGAAGTGATGACAATGTCAGAATAAAGATCTTTAGAGACAGATTAGATAGAACGCAGTGGTTACCTTAAAATGTAATATTAGTTACATCGTAAGGATGTAATGCGAATTTGTTAAAAAATTCATTGCTTGGCACCCAAGAAGGAGGCATCTCTGATAAATCTAGACTTATCGTTCGCGTGCGCTTTTGTTTCTACTTGAAGTAGTCTAATTAGCGCGCTGATTACTCATTTTCGCACCTTTTTAAAATCGGAACACTTTTGACTTGCGAAACGCGATGAAAACTAATGAACTTCTAATAAGAGACACTGATTTATGCTCAATCAATACTGTGCATGCGGAATCTCAGTTTTTTCGTCATACTCATTTTCTAAAATCTGGGGAATATTTCGTCACATAAAAAAATGAGCACGGTAAAGCATGCAAAAGAATAGTCCCATAGAAAAGGTGTGTGAGGCTCCAATTCAGTTCCAATCTTTCTGCCACGACAGAATGTCAAATGTCTAGAGTGGAACTCGGGAATGAATAATTTGGTGACTGGCAAAACAGGCGGGTGTGATCGCCATTCCCTACTCATGTTACCTGGTCAAGCCAATTTCTCTGAAAGCAGAAGAGTTTGTTCACATTGAAGCAAAAAAGTTATTGAAAAACCACACCGCTTTCTCTTCTAGGAGTTAGTGGAATCGGACACAAAGGCGTAAAGGTATTTTTCTTAAAAATATCATTTTAGACGAAATACCCGTTGAAACTTGTGGTGAAAGCCAGTTTTCACAGCCAAGTATGAGATCATATTCGATAACTTCGCTAAAAAAGTCCGTTAAAATATTTATATGAGTAAATTCTTTGAAACAATTTTGTGGTGAAATAACTTCCGCTATAATCTAAAATCCTTCGTTACATTAACTTGCGTTAAAACATAACCTGTCAGACTAATTAATCCTTACAGGAGGGCTGTGGGCGATGGCACACCGTTTAGTGACACTAGACCCGTAGCCAGTGAGGAAGCAATTCTGCCCATTTCGCTGACTCCTGAGCACACACGCACACAAATACAGTAATGAGGCACACACACAGGTGTGTACATCTGCCCTGACTCTCATCAGGCAGTGTACACTCTCACTGTGCCTAGGAGGTTGGCCCTCAAGGGCGTCAATTGCACGACAAGCCCTCCAAGCCAATTCTCTCCGCGGCTGCGCACCAAATGAATGTGGCCTCGCCGCGGAATCGAGCTCAGGGACCTTGGTGCGAGAGGCGAACGCGTTAGACAGCTCTGCCGCTCAGCCCCCTTCAGTTAGATTAATTTCCATAGCATAAGTTCCTGAGAATTATATTTTCTCGATTGATTCTGGTTTAATATTTATAGGTGCATGTTAAACAAATTGAAAAGCAACACTGTAAACAGGCCATCAGCTTTAGGTGGGGCTAGTAGAGTTAGCTAAATGAAAGGTAAAATAAAACCAGAAAGGAAGAACTGGGTTTCAAAGTTGGCTTTTGATAAATAAATAGTATGAGATCTGTTAATTACAGGTGTCATGGTGTTACGGTTAAAAAAAGGTTAGGCTTAAACGGAAAGTGTACAAAAATTCACCGCGCGGGTCAGTCGAAACGGAACAGAAAAGGTAAATAAACAAACCAGTTAAAGTTTTTGTTAATTTCAGTATGATAACTCGAAGTTCTTTGACATCGGTTAAAAAACGTTGCCTGTCACCTAAAATTCTAGTTTTCTCCAAGCCATTTTAAAATAGTGACAATGCGCAAACTACACTACTGACAGCTCAACTGACTAAGTAGCCACACTGGGAGTGTGATTTGGTTACATTTTTTGCTAATCTAAAACGAACTTCAAAGTGAGCTTTCGAAGGACAACGATATGGACCAGCACATCAAACTAGCTCAAATTTCTGGAGTAGTGTTTAACTCAAACTGGTCTTTGTCCAGGCTGTTAGCTTGCGTTATCGTTTGCGACTAAATATTGACGAACACACCTTATGAAACAAAGGAACTAAATTAATCAACATATTGTACAGGTGAATAGACCATCTCACATTATTGTTGTACATATCAGTAGTAATAGCCAGCAGGCCAGTAGTATTGCAGGCGCAGCGCACGAAATCTTCGCCGGCCTTCTCAACCCAACAGCCGCGCTGAGTCCAATGCGAGTCCTCCCTGGACATTGCAGTGCGGGTGGACTGGTCTGTGGACATTTTCTAATAATATAGGCAAACTCAATTCAAATTTGATTGAACCAAAAATTACTTCAGAGACACTAGTCTAGTAAATAAGATATTAGATGGAACGGAAATGCAGGTAAGAAATCAGAAGCTGCTCGGGAATAATTCGGGATTAGAAAATAATAGAGTGACAAACTGACGGAGTGACATATTGACAGAGTGACGAATTGACAGTGAAAACTTGACAGAGTGAGATATTGAGAGTGACATATTGACAGAGTGACACATTGACAGAGTGACACATTGACAGAGTGACATATTTACAGAGTGACAAATTGACAGAGTGACATATTGACAGAGCGACATATTGACAGAGTGACATATTGACAGAGTGAGATATTGAGAGTGACATATTGACAGAGTGACACATTGACAGAGTGACACATTGACAGAGTGACATATTTACAGAGTGACAAATTGACAGAGTGACATATTGACAGAGCGACATATTGACAGAGTGACATATTGACAGAGTGACACATTGACAGAGTGACATATTTACAGAGTGACAAATTGACAGAGTGACATATTGACAGAGTGACATATTGACAGAGTGACAAATTGACAGAGTGACATATTGACAGAGTGACATATTGACAGAGTGACAAATTGACAGAGTGACATATTGACAGAGTGACATATTGACAGAGTGACATATTGACAGAGTGACACATTGACAGAGTGACAAATTGACAGAGTGACACATTGACAGAGTGACAAATAGACAGAGTGACATATTGACAGAGTGACATATTGACAGAGTGACATATTGACAGAGGGACATATTGACAGAGTGACATATTGACAGAGTGACATATTGACAGGGTGACATATTGACAGAGGGACATATTGACAGAGTGACATATTGACAGAGTGACATATTGACAGAGTGACATATTGACAGAGGGACACATTGTTATTGACTACCAATCAAACTAAAATCTATTTCAACCAGTGATCAATCAGCTGATTCTAATTTTTCCTTCTCGAATGTTAAAGCGCAAAGTGCTAAGATGGAAAGTAAATAATCAATAAATAAATAAATAAATATATGCTTCCAATTTTTCTATCCAATGTATTAAAATATGATGTGTGAATGACTTTCGCCTTTGATTAACTGATTGCTATCTACAATATTTCTGCTAGAAAAAATGATATTTGGAATTCACTTCAAATCAATTTTCGGTTAGAATTCGGCAGAAGTTTTCGCAGTCGAAACGCGAAGCCAGAGAAACAGAAAATAAAAGTGCAGAAGAAGTGAAAATTGCCATAACGACAAAGACAAAGACTACAAAGACAGGCTGCTGTGCGGCGGTGCGCGCCAATTTTTTTGCCAAAAATACTCAAAAAAAGACGGAGCCACTTACCTGTTCGGAATTCTGGAATATTTTTTTCGAATGAGTTTTTAGACAAGTGTGAACGAACCACAGTCTGTTTGAAATTGGTTTCAAATTTTCTAGATCTGCAGGCGGGACATTTAAGACACTAATACAGTCTAACGTCGACATGCGCACAATAATAAGAAGGAGCATTCAGAGGACCATTGTCATCTGCGCCGCAGACTTTTGCTAATACATAAAATAGTAAAATCTGGTGCTTTTGCTTAAAACTGAGAAACTCTGCGAAGAGCTCTCTAAGCGGTTTTCGAAGGTCTGTGCCTCACAGCAGTCGTGAATTGTGAGTGTGAAATGAAAGAAAAAAAGCAACCATTTAAGAACAGTGATAGACTCACTTGTCGTGAAAAGTTAGACGAACACATTTAACATCAGAGATGTTAACTTTCTGAAAATTAGGGAACAACTGTCAAGGCTCAATAATGCGTCAATGATTTTCTTAAAGCAGTAAGCTTTTCTCCTAGCAGCATTTTCTCTGCGGCCAATTATCTATTTTTAGAGGCACGCGAATTAGAGCTACCTTTGGAAACACCCCGTCTGTATACGAGCGTCTGTTGCTATTTTTAGAAGCAAGATGAAAAAGTCAAAAATAAAAATAGATTATTGTAAGTACGTGCCAACTTTTAGACTTACTTGGACATTCCTATTGGTAACACTTATTCATTAACATCGCTTTTGGACAAAGAAAGCTGTTCCTTGAAAGTCCCTTAACAAATTGTTACGACTGGGTATTTCAAATACTAACTTTCAAAGCCGTCCGACAGCCATTCTTGTCGAAGACCCTTGTGACAAGGACAACTGATATTTCCCTGTTAACCTATAAGACGAATCCGCATAGGTTCATTATAATAAAAATTAACAATTTAATCAACACAATATAATCAATATTAATAGGCGACATCGTTACTTTACAAAATTTTGCGAGCAGAAAAACCTGCCTATATTGGTGGTTTCGCTACTAGACACCCTGACGAGAATTATTCGAATATCTCAAAAGATGTAGATTTTTATGATTCTGGAAGTTTTTGTTATCGGATAGAGCGGAAAATCCTAGCCCGTAATATGGATTTTGAAGGCGATGAGTTAAATATTTTAGGAGATACAGAAAATAAAAAATGCGGGTATTTGAAATACCCCCCTGTGGTATTTCTGGTGTTAATTGACCGCCCTGAGCTAATAGCGGCAAACCTGCTTGGTTAACCAATCATATAATACGAGCGTACGGCACCTTTCAACAACGTATGGATTAAATATTGAAACATGCTGACGACCACTAAATTAAATTTATCGAGTTTAACTGCGAAAAATGACTTACATTCGTGTATCTCAGCCTAGCTTTAATTGGTACAGTGAGTCCTTTGAGCACTTCGCGATTATTGCGAAACAGCAGCACGTGATAGATGGCGCTATTAACATTGTCCTCAACGTGGGACATGGCTCCAAGGCTGGAAGCGAAAATTTGTCTCTTCATGGTCAAATTTTATTTCGAGGGGGTAGTAATTTACTAGTCTAATATACTAAAAACTGTTTTCTCTAGAAACTCACGTGCGCTTCCAATCCGCCATCAGGTGGACATGCGGGAGCAGGCGATCTCCAAACGGATACATGGCAAGGATGCTGATGTACATTGCTGAGAAATTTCAATAAGGAAGGAAATCAACAAGTCGTCTTCTGTTTCACAACGCCATAGTTTCTGAGAAATATTTTTTCTTACCCGGTGCGGCCTGCATGTCCAGCCTGGTGGCACCGTCGTACAGCTCAGCCAGCAGGCTCATGTTCCTGAAGATGTCCTTGTCAACACCGATGCCACCCAGCTGCACAGCGAAGGCGTCCATCTTCTTTTCGTCGGCCGTGTCCGGCAGGGCGTCACCGAGGAATTTGTCTGGATCGAAGGCCGTCACCTTGACGACTGGAAGTTTGAGTCGAAAGTTAATTTTAGCCGGGCTAAGTATCTACCGTAAGCAAGATAGGGCGAAAACAGAAAATACATGACTACAATATGCTGTAAATCTGTTTATTGACGGAGGGGTTTGGTGTCTGGGGTAGTCGTTCTCTCATTGGTGGGGAGATGGCGGGGTAGAAGGCTGGGGTGCTGCCAGCCAATGAGAGAGCGACCACCCCAAACAACACCAACCCCCTCCACATAAGAATTCAGATTGGCAGTCTACCGAAGTTACACGTATGTTAAAAAGTTAGTCACTAGTCCCATGACTAGGCTTAGACCCCTTGCAGCTAGGCGCAGTTAAAATTATTGGCGCAGAATAACTTCGTTCTCCTTATTTACCAAGACTTGCCCTTGTTCGGTCCTCTTTTTCAGCTTTTTCGCTGGCTTGGAGTGCCTGTTTGACGTGATCCGAACGTACATTGAGCGTGTTTAATTGATTCTTGTTCTATTTTTTAGCAGCAAGTCCGACTGTCCTACGATTCTCCTTCCCACATGTGCCTCGGAACTGAGTGACGTCAGTTAGCAATCTGACGTTTCTATTTTTAGAGCTAGAGCTTCAGTTGCTTTTTTAGAACTCGGGAAATCCGTCTCTGGGAACTACTGGGAACCTATTTCTCTGGGAAACCAGTCAAATAAATATTTCTTACTGATGTTCTCTCCGCTGAAGAAGGAGTTCATGTCGAACAAGTCCAACCTCTTTGAGCTGAGCCTCTCCATCGGATGCTGGGTCACCTTGGAGGTGTAAATCTCGGAGACGTATAGCGAGAACACGGTGTGCAAGTTGGACAGCAGATGCCAGCTCTCCTGGCCCGGGTGGCGGGTGAGGTTCCAGGCGGCCATGTTCTGACCTGACATCAGATTGTTGCTCAGCCGCAGAATAGTCTGTAACACACAGTCTATTTTCTGAATTGTTCTTGTCACATACTACTCGTACACAATCAGTGCCTCAGTAGTAAAAACGCTTTTAATAATGGAAAATGAAAAAGTATACAGACCATAACAAAAAATAAAATAATAATAATAACTGGAGGGCTGCGGGCAATGGTAAATCACTTGATGATACTAGACCCGCAGCCAGCGAGGAGGCAGTTCTCGCTGACTCCTGAGCACACGCGCACACAGATGTGTACAGCTGCCCTGACTCTCATCAGGCAGTGTACACTCTGACTGTGCCTTGGAGTTTGGCCTTCAAGGATGTAAATTGCAGGACAAGCCCCCAAGCCTTCTCCGCGGCTGCGCCCCAATTTAATGTGGCCTCACCGCGGAATCGAGCTCAGGGTCAGACCTTGGTCACCACTGACCATAGACAAAGTGGGGGTAAGAGAAATAGACGGTACATAGACTGGGCTTAGAGAAAACATGGTTGGGCGGTCGTATGACTGAAGAGCTGTACACAATAGCATTAGCAATCGATGTAAAAAGGTGAAATCGCTGACAATCTCACATCGAACAGCTGCCTGAGAGCTGTGAGGTTTGTCCGTTGCATTCTGGGCGATGTGCACGACTTTTTCTGCAACGAGAAAATAGGATTAGAATCGCCTGATATTTCACTAGAAAAATTGATAAGATTAGAGGCCATAGACATTGCTTGGTCAACCGAGTCCTCACCCAGGCCGTGGCAAAATTGTCCACTGCGGTGACCATGACGTGCAGATCCATGGGGTTCTTGTACACAGTGGCCTGGGTGATGTTCTCCATTCTTGACAGCAGGCCGAGAGCCAGGGTTGGCTGGCAGCTGATGTCCATGGACGCCAGAGCACTGCTCTGGAATGGGGGATGCGGGGCAGTTCGCCCAATTGTCTGAGAGGTATTTATCTACTCTGCTTGAACATAAGGTTAGGATTGGATTGGGACCATCTGACCCAAGACCATCTGACCCAAGACCATCTGACCCAAGACCATCTGACCCAAGACCATCTGACCCAAGACTATCTGACCCAAGACCATCTGACCCAAGACCATCTGACCCAATTGGACCAGATGTGCAGCCGACAGCACAGCCGCAGCTATTACGCGGCGCATCTGAAGGCTGCGAACGGCTGTTCAGTCCATGGACTGGGGAGACGCCACACACACCCTAATTACTCCAGCTATTGCTGGTACCAATTTAACAGCTGGGTGAACTAAAGCAACCCAGAGTTTTACAGTACACAGTTAAAGTAAGTAAAGTAAGATAAAGTACACAGTTTGAGTGGAGCCGGGAATCGAACCCCAGACTTTCAAGTCTTGAGTCCGACGCCCTAACCACGCCTTGAACCCCCCGGTAGACACTCAGCAATGCTCAACCTCATTGAGTATCTCGAGGTGCTCCCTGCTGACGCAGCGGTCATAGTTCGGCTGGCTCCAATTGCCCTGCTGCTTGCTGTTCCTCAGGCAGGATCGATAAGCGATCGGATGCGAGCCGTCTGCAATTTGTACCAAGCTTGAAAGAATGGATCCAAGGAAAGGGATCACGGATAGGGATCTAGGATCGTGATCTAGGATCGTGATGTTGGAAAAGGGTCTTAGATAGGGATTTTAGATAAGGATCTTGGATAGGGATCTTGGATAGGGATCTTGGATATGGATTTTGGATAGGGATCTTGGATAGGGATCTTGGATAGGGATCTAGGATCGGGATCTAGGATCGGGATGTTGGAAAAGGATCTTAGATAGGGATCTTGGATAGGGATCTTGAATAGGGATCTTGGATAGGGATCTTGGATAGGGATCTTGGATAGGGATCTAGGATAGGGATCTTGGATAGGGATCTTGGATAGGGATCTTGGATAGGGATCTTGGATAGGGATTTTGGATAGGGATCTGGAGTACAGATCAGATAGGTATCCTATCTGGGAAAATGATTTTTAATTGGGATCTTAGATAGGCATCTTGGATAGGAGTCTTGGATAGGGTCTTGGATAAGGATCTTGAATAGGGATCTTGGATAGGGATCTTGGATAAGGATATTGGATAAGGATATTGGATAAGGATCTTGGATATGGATCTTGGATAGGGATCTTGGATATGGATCTTGGATAGGGATCTTGGATAGGGATCTTGAATTGGGATCTTGGAAAGGGGTCTGGGATGCGGAAGTGATTCCTAGATATCTGAAAAGCGGAAGTGATTCCTAGAAATCTGGGATGTGGTATTTGGGAAATACAATTCGAAATGTAAATTCGTTAGAATCGTCACGGCTACCAGTTGCATTCTCAATTTTCTCGGCAGTCGGGCAGGGCACTGAGGTGCTCTGGTCGGCCTTGGTTCGCGGCCATTCAATATTTGAGTCGATGCTGGCCTTGCACTGGGCGCCCATTCGCTCGCTGCAGTTGAAGTCGCACGACTCTTGCAGGTTGGCCACCATAAGGTTCCTCGTGTGGTCGTCTGCGGGTGGCGGTGCATGGAGCTGATGTGCTTGGCTAGTGCTCGGATAATTGACACGCTGAAGTCTAGGAACTGAGACACGCTGAAGTCTAGAATCTCTAGGAACTAAGACACCTGAAGTCAAGGAACTGAGATGCCTGAAGTCTAAGAACTGAAACACCTGAAGTCTAGGAACTGAGACACCCTGAAGTCTAGGAACTGAGACACCCTGAAGTCTAGGAACTGAGACACCCTGAAGTCTAGGAACTGAGACACCCTGAAGTCTAGGAACTGAGACACCCTGAAGTCTAGGAACTGAGACACCTGAAGTCCGAGCTAGATGGACACTTACTGTACACGCCGCTGGTTCCGAATTGAATATCTGACGGCCACTTCAACGTGACATTGCCCCGAGTGCCGTACCGCAGGTCAGACCACTCCACCTGGTTGCCGCAGAACCTGTGCTTGTCGTCAGTGGCCAGGGCTTCAACATCGGTCCTTGTCAGGGTCTCGTTCCACATGTTGAAGTGGCCGATCTCACCCAGGAAGGCGAATTTCATGTCGAAATGATTCGACGCGTTCGGTGAATTCTGGCCGAGGTAGAGCTCGGTGCGGTTCGGCAGAGTGGCGCCTTCCGGGAGGCCGCGGCCGCCGACACTCAGCTTCACCTTGGGCGGCTGAGTGCCACCCTGTGGCGGCGTGATGTACACACTCCAGTCTGTACTGCGGTTTCCAGGGTGCATCAGGTTGGTCCAGACCAGGTGGTACCACTGGTGCGCGCGCAACTTGGCGATCTGAGAGGCGCAAGGTTTTAAAGACGTAAAATGCCATCTATAATATATTTATTTATATATATGTGTATAGATATATGATAGATTAAGTATTCACTTAATCCACGTAATAAGCTAAGTCGATTGTTGTTGTGGCGAAATCCGCACAGTGACCGAGAGTGACCCGGAGTGACTCGGAGTGACCTCGAGTGACTCGAAGTGACCAGGAGTTACATAGAGAGACCCAGAGTGACTCGGAGTAACCCGGAAATATCAGAGTGACCCGGAGTGATTCTGAATGACCCAGAGTGACCCGGAGTGATCCGGAGTGACCCAGAGTGACTCGGAGTGACCCAAAGTAACCCGGAGTGATACAGAGTAACCCGGAGTGATTCGGAGTGACCCGGGGTGACCCAGAGTGACTCGGAGTGACCTCGAGTGACTCGAAGTGACCAGGAGTTACATAGAGAGACCCAGAGTGACCCAGAGTGACTCGGAGTAACCCGGAAATATCAGAGTGACCCGGAGTGATTCTGAATGACCCAGAGTGACCCGGAGTGATCCGGAGTGACCCAGAGTGACCCGGAGAGGACCAAAGTAACCCGGAGTGATTCAGAGTGACCCAGAGTGACTCGGAGTAACCCGGAAATATCAGAGTGACCCGGAGTGATTCTGAATGACCCAGAGTGACCCGGAGTGATCCGGAGTGACCCAGAGTGACCCGGAGAGGACCAAAGTAACCCGGGGTGATACAGAGTGACCCGGAGTGATTCGGAGTGACCCAAAGTGACTCGGAGGAACCTGGAGAGGACCAAAGTGACCCGGAGTGATTTAGAGTGACCCAGTATGATCCCATGCGACTCTCCGACGGTCTTTAGCTCAGGTTGTAAACTCCCATACCCCATCAACCAGAGTGAATTTTCCATAACACATCAGTTTGAGTAGGCCTTCACAATCGTTTCCGTCTCACCTCGAATTCGAAGCTGAACTGAGGCGGCTCCTTCAGTCGGCCGATCTGCTGCTCAGAGAAGGCCTCAATTCGGAACAATCTCTCCGGGCCGCTGTACCAGAGGCGCACGTAATTCCCGTGGCTGTCCTTGCGAAACGAGAACAGAGTACCGGTCTCGTTCAGGTAGTAGAGCTTCACGAACAGCGCGATGGTGAAGTTGTACTGCTTGGGCAGGATTTTTGTGCGATTGTTGATCACCGCGTAGGAGGCGTTAGCACGATTTGAGAACACCATGCTCGAGTCCACGGCCAGAGCTAGGAAACAGGATTTGGGTTTTAAATGGGATTTTTACTTCGGTAGTTAGATTAGGTTTAGGATGTAAGAATGGAGGTTTGGGAGTTGGCATTGTGGGTGTGGGATTGTTGATGTGGGATAGAGATGTGGGATTGAGGATGCGGGATTGAGGATGCGGGATTGAGGATGTGGGATTGAGGATTTTGGATTGAGGATTTGGGATTGAGGATTTTGGATTGAGGATTTGGGATTGAGTATTCGGGATTGAGGATGTGGGATGTGGGATTGGTGATGTGGGATTCGGGATGTGGGATTAGGGATGTGGCATTGGGGATGTGGCATTGAGGATGTTGGATTGGGTATATGGGATTGAGGATGTGGGATTGGGGATTTGGGATTAGGCATGTGGGATTGGGGATGTGGGATTAGGCATGTGGGATTGGGGTCGTGGCATTGGGGGTGTGGGATTGGGGATGTGGGATTAGGGGTGTGGGTTTAGGGATGTGGCATTGGGGATGTGGCATTGGAGGTGTTGGATTGGGGATATGGGATTGAGTATGTGGGATTGGGGATGTGGGGTTAGGCATGTAACAATGAGGATGTGGGATTGGGGATGTGGGATTGAGGATGTGGGATTACGGATGTCGGATTGAGGATGTGGGATTGGAGATGCGGGATTGGGGATGTGGGATTGAGGATGTGGGATTAAGGATGTGGGTAGAGTGAAGCGCAGCAGGCCCTCACAGACGCAGGTGTGAGAGTTCCACATGAATCCGGGGCCGCACTCGCAGTAGTAGCCGTCCGGCCTGTCGAGGCACTCGGGTCGGCAGTAAAAATCAGCGTGGCACTCGGTCTCTGCTCGCGGTGGGGGACAGCGGAAATTTCAGGTGCCAGTTTCGGTTTCGGAACAGTGTGATATCTCACACCCCAGTGTGGTATCAGACACCCTATGATTGTGGTATCTGACACCGCATGAGTGTGGTATCTGACACCCTATGAGTGTGGTATCTGACACCCTTATCGATTTACTCACTCAGGGCGTCGCTGACAACCGATTCGAACTCCAGCGCACCGGCGCAGCAGGCGAGGCATAACAGAACCGCCGCGACACAAACTCTGGTGTCAGAAGGTCGCTTCATGACAGGCCGACTCAGCACACACACACGGCTCAGTTAGTAGAGAAACTCTCTGTCCGAGGAGTTGCGACCGGACAGTTCAGACTGAAATCCCAAACTGTAAGTCCTCATCGATTCCCTCCTTCTTGTGTCTCACATCTCAAGCCTTCACCTCAGCTCAAATTCCTCACCCCGAGTCCTAGGCCAGCTTGGGAAGAGTTTGAGCTCAGTCTGTCTGTTCTCCCCTACTCATTTCTCTCCTCTCCTCAAGCATGCTCCCCGTTCAGTGCGCTCTGTGGCATCCCCCCACAGGCCTACCCCCTCTCTACCCCTCGCCTGTCCTCTTCTAACCCCGCGAAATAATTCTCATTGTACTCTCCTCTGTTGCCAATCCAAGCTCCCTGCTCCTAGCGTGAGGCAGTGTCTTGAGCAGTGCTCAGTATGGCTGGCTTCGATCTGTTCCGATGACCATCTGCGGCCGGGCGCTCTCACTGTGCTCAATCATTAGAGAAGCCTCATTAGCGGCTAGGCACAACAATTGTAGGTAACTAATTCACAACGCAGGTCGAATTTGAACCAACTTCGACTTCCTACGATTCAGGAGTAGCAATGGCGTGATTCTAATCAGTCTGCTGTCAGAACACTTACGGATGTTCCTATTCCGTCACAACTTTTCTACGATTCATGTTGTGCCTTCTTCGAGTCTAGAATCTACTTACTAGGTACGATTCCAGCTGTGCCTCTTGATACGATTCCGGCTGTGACTCTTGATAAGATTCCAGCTATGACTCTTGATAAGATTCCAGCTGTGCCTCTTGATACGATTCCAGCTGTGACTCTTAATACGATTCCAGCTGTGCCTCTTGATAAGATTCCAGCTGTGACTCTTAATACGATTCCAGCTGTGCCTCTTGATACGATTCCAGTTGTGACTCTTGATACGATTCTAGCTGTGACTCTTGATACGATTCCAGCTGTGACTCTTGATAAGATTCCAGTTGTGACTGTTGATACGATTCCAGTTGTGACTCTTGATACGATTCCAGCTGTGACTCTTGATACGATTCCAGCTGTGACTCTTGATAAGATTCCAGTTGTGACTGTTGATACGATTCCAGCTGTGACTCTTGATAAGATTCCAGTTGTGACTGTTGATACGATTCCAGTTGTGACTCTTGATACGATTCTAGCTGTGACTCTTATTACGATTCCAGCTGTGACTCTTGATACGATTCCAGTTGTGACTCTTGATACGATTCCAGCTGTGACTCTTGATACGATTCCAGCTGTGACTCTTGATAAGATTCCAGTTGTGACTCTTAATACGATTCCAGCTGTGCCTCTTGATACGATTCTAGCTGTGACTCTTGATACGATTCCAGCTGTGACTGTTGATACGATTCCAGCTGTGACTCTTGATAAGATTCCAGCTGTGACTCTTAATACGATTCCAGCTGTGCCTCTTGATACGATTCCAGTTGTGACTCTTGATACGATTCTAGCTGTGACTCTTGATTCGATTCTAGCTGTGACTCTTGATACGATTCCAGCTGTGCCTCTTGATACGATTTCAGCTGTGACTCTTGATACGATTCCAGCTGTGCCTCTTGATACGATTTCAGCTGTGACTCTTGATAAGATTCCAGCTGCGCCTCTTGATACGATTCTAGCTGTGACTCTTGTTACGATTCCAGCTGTGACTCTTGATACGATTCCAGCTGTGACTCTTGATAAGATTCCAGCTGTGACTCTTGATACGATTCCAGCTGCGCCTCTTGATACGATTCTAGCTGTGACTCTTGTTACGATTCCAGCTGTGACTCTTGATAAGATTCCAGCTGTGACTCTTGATACGATTCCAGCTGTGACTCTTGATAAGATTCCAGCTGTGACTCTTGTTACGATTCCAGCTGTGACTCTTGATACGATTCTAGCTGTGACTCTTGATACGATTCTAGCAGTGACTCTTAATACGATTCCAGCTGTGCCTCTTGATACGATTCTAGCTGTGACTCTTGATACGATTCCAGCTGTGACTCTTGATAAGATTCCAGCTGTGACTCTTGATACGATTCCAGCTGTGCCTCTTGATACGATTCCAGCTGTGCCTCTTGATACGATTCTAGCTGTGACTCTTATTACGATTCCAGCTGTGCCTCTTGATACGATTCTAGCTGTGACTCTTGATAAGATTCCAGCTGTGACTCTTGATAAGATTCCAGCTGTGACTCTTGATACGATTCCAGCTGTGCCTCTTGATACGATTCAAGCTGTGACTCTTAATACGATTCCAGCTGTGCCTCTTGATACGATTCCAGCTGTGACTGTTGATACGATTCCAGTTGTGACTCTTAATACGATTCCAGCTGTGCCTCTTGATACGATTCCAGTTGTGACTCTTAATACGATTCCAGCTGTGCCTCTTGATACGATTCCAGCTGTGACTGTTGATACGATTCCAGTTGTGACTCTTAATACGATTCCAGCTGTGCCTCTTGATAAGATTCCAGCTGTGACTCTTAATACGATTCCAGCTGTGCCTCTTGATACGATTCCAGTTGTGACTCTTGATACGATTCCAGCTGTGACTCTTAATACGATTCCAGCTGTGCCTCTTGATACGATTCCAGTTGTGACTCTTAATACGATTCCAGCTGTGCCTCTTGATAAGATTCCAGCTGTGACTCTTAATACGATTCCAGCTGTGCCTCTTGATACGATTCCAGTTGTGACTCTTGATACGATTCTAGCTGTGACTCTTGATTCGATTCTAGCTGTGACTCTTGATACGATTCCAGCTGTGCCTCTTGATACGATTTCAGCTGTGACTCTTGATACGATTCCAGCTGTGCCTCTTGATACGATTCCAGTTGTGACTGTTGATACGATTCCAGTTGTGACTCTTAATACGATTCCAGCTGTGCCTCTTGATACGATTCCAGCTGTGCCTCTTGATAAGATTCCAGCTGTGACTCTTAATACGATTCCAGCTGTGCCTCTTGATACGATTCCAGTTGTGACTCTTGATACGATTCCAGTTGTGACTGTTGATACGATTCCAGCTGTGACTCTTGATACGATTCCAGCTGTGACGATTCCAGCAGCCACACCCACCTTCAATTATCCCAGCTGATGCTGGAACCCATTTAACAGCTGGGTGAACTGAAGCAATGCAGAGTTAAGTGTCTTGCTAAAGGACACAAATTGTTCCAGTGGAGTCGGGAATCGAACCCCCAACCTTAAAGTCGTGAGTCCGACGCCCTAACCACTAGGCTACGACCTCAGGAACCAAGCATGGAAGCAAAAGCGAATCAAATATCTTCGTATCGCGACTAGACCATTAACACTTGTGCAAGTGGAATTCGTCGACAAACTAACCGTGAACAGCCTAACATTATTAACTGACTGTTTATTTATAAAAGGTAAAAATTTCCGAAATTCATTCAAAATAACAAGAAGAGAAGACATGCACAATCACTCACCTTTAAAAAAATCCGCGAACAAATCAATTCAAAGCAATTAACAAAGCACTGCAGTTTCTGGACAAAAAGTTGCAACAATTTAAATATAATCAAAAGCATGTACACGCACAGGACAAACACTAAGAAGCCAGGGAAAGGACTGGTGTTTTTTTAAATGAATCAAAGCAAGCACAATGTCGAGAGCGTGAGGGCGAAGGGCGATACAAAACTGTCGAAATATAGCAACTTCTGAACTTATACACTACTGATGGTAAGTAGGAACAGAAAAGCGGCCAAGTTTAATCGGTCAATTTCAATTTGTCTAGCAGTCTCAGCAGGTCCGACTTGCTGGCCAACTTTTTCTCCTGGTCGGCGTCCGCCTTCGCTAGGCTGCCATCGGCTAGGCGAGCCTCCAGCGCTTCAATCTGGCGCAGCTTTTTCTGCAGCTTGCGCAGCTGCTGCTTCTCCTGGTCCTCCTGGCTTGTCTGCTGCTGCTTCTGCTGCGGCTGTTGTTGGTTAGGCTGAGCAATGGTTTAGTAAAGCGATTTTAATTATTTGCTAATTTTGAAAACAGTAATAACTTACTAGATTAAAAATTTGGGTGTCAGATGAGACAGTGGGGTGTCAGTTGAGACAGTGGGGTGTCAGATCAGTGGCGTGTCAGATGACAAAGTAGTGTGTCAGATGAGACAGTGGGGTGACAGATGAGACAGTGGGGTGTCAGATGAGACAGTGGGTTGTCAGATGAGACAGTGGGTGTCAGATGAGAAAGTGGTGGGTCAGATGAGACAGTGGGGTGTCAGATGAGACAGTGGGGTGTCAGATGAGACAGCGGGGTGTCAGATGAGACAGTGGGGTGTCAGATGAGACAGTGGGGTGTCAGATGAGACAGTGGGGTGTCAGATGAGACAGCGGGGTGTCAGATGAGACAGTGGGGTGTCAGAACTGAGTTTCAGATAAGAGAACTGAGTTTCAGATAAGAGAACTGAGTTTCAGATAAGAGAACTGAGTTTCAGATAAGAGAACTGAGTTTCAGATAAGAGAACTGAGTTTCAGATAAGAGAACTGAGTTTCAGATAAGAGAACTGAGTTTCAGATAAGAGAACTGAGTTTCAGATAAGAGAACTGAGTTTCAGATAAGAGAACTGAGTTTCAGGTAAGAGAACTGAGTTTCAGATAAGAGAACTGAGTTTCAGATAAGAGAACTGAGTTTCAGATAAGAGAACTGAGTTTCAGATAAGAGAACTGAGTTTCAAATAAGAGAACTGAGTTTCAGATAAGAGAACTGAGTTTCAGATAAGAGAACTGAGTTTCAGATAAGAGATTTACGCAACAAATGCGGCAGTGGGTAGTCGTGATACGCGTTGGATTAGGGTGTAAGCCAGAGAAAAGGTGGTCTGGGTGATATTAAATATAAAATAATAACTGCAGGAGGGCTTGCGGCAATGGCTAATAATCTAATGACACTAGACCCGCAGCCAGCGAAAAGGCAACTTTGCCCATTCCGCTGACTCTTGAGCACACACACACAGGTGTGTACATCTGCCCTGACTTGATTATCGTCAGGTAGAGTACACTCTCGCTGTGCCTGTTGGCCCTTAAGGGCGTAAATTGCAGTTCAAGCCCAAAGACTTCTCTTAGCAGCTGCGCCTAAAATAAACATGGTCTCGCAGCGGAATCGAGCTCAGGGACCTTGGTGCGATGGGCAAACGCGTTAGATCACGCTGCCACTCACCAGCCCCGGTGTGAAGGGATACAGTCTTCTCATGGATCAGGTAGATCAAATAATCTTAAATGTAAGCAAAGTAAAACAAAAAATGCATAACCCACCTGTTTCTTTTCCTGCTGCTGCTTTTGCTTCTGACTTTGCTTCCCAGCCGACTGAACATCCTGCTTAGGCTCCGATGAGGCCTTGCTCTTGTTGGCTTGCTCAGCAGCCTTGGCTGCCTGTGAAGGATTCGAACCACCGCCATCTCCGGAACTCGCAGTTGGCGACAAAACATGCTGCTGCTGCTGCTGCTTTTGCCGTTTTCTGCGAGCCGCCTTTGCGGACGAAGAAGAACTAGAATGATCAGCCGCAGTGGAAGCGGACGAAGCTGCCGCAGCTGCCTCTTTGGGGATGATGACTAGGGGCGGCGGTACAGCGGCAGCAGCGGCCGCCTCGGCGTCGCGAAGCTGCGCCGCCCGAGTTTTGTAGAGTGGCACCTCCTCCTGCGGAATGTAGCCCTCGCGCACTCGCACCGGCTTGCGCCAGGAGCCGTCAGGACGCTGGCTGGCGGGTATCATTAGCGAGCCGTCGGCCGCGCGGACAACGCCCTCGCGCTGAATACCGTTGCTGTTGTCGCCGCTCATGTCACGGATATCGGCCAAGACTAGCGAATTTAGAAGTATGTGCTACTATTGCCGCTGCCGCTGCTTTCTAACTATTGTGCTGAAAAATGTGTTTTTTTTCAGAAAGTTGTGGAGTGAGGTGGCTATTAAGGCGGTCAAAGAAGTGTGTACATTGCGGAGTGAGGTGGCTATTGAGGTGGTCAAGGAAGTGCGTACGCTGCGGAGTGAGGTGGCTATTGAGGTGGTCAAGGAAGTGTGTACATTGCGGAGTGAGGTGGCTATTGAGGTGGTCAAGGAAGTGCGTACGTTGCGGAGTGAGGTGGCTATTAAGGTGGTCCGTTGCGGAGTGAGGTGGCTATTAAGGTGGTCAAGGCAGTGCGTTCGTTGTGAAGTGGGATTTGAGGTTAAGGTGTAATGAAAATTCAGGTGAAATAATCAGGAATAGCTGACAATGACAAATGAAAAAATGACAATAATCTAAACCAAAAGTGCATGTTCTTTAAAATCTGACTTGATTTCGGCGACGAGAAACCAAGAAGACAAAAATAGGTCTATATATTTTACTCAAACTGAAGCATTTACAAACACGTACACACTAACGAGAAAAGGCACTTAAAATGGCACTGATTTATTTATGCGGCTAGTTTAAAACATTATGAAGAATATATTTCACAGGATAGTTAAGTTCTAGGCCATAGAGCGAATAAATTGACCCTGGTTATTTAGTCGATAAACTAATAATATGAAGATGTCCGAACAAATCATATTGGCTTCTAGAAGTTGATCCGTGAAAATACGCAAGGGAAATTACGTGTTTTTTTAATCAGTTTAGTTTTATTTTGTACATTCTCTAACCTCAACCAGCTAACAATTATATACCATCGACATACAGCTATGTAAATTGCCAATGCTGTGATTACACATGGAAACTGGTGAGCAAGATTAGTTTAGTCAAAAATAAATCAGCACTGCGATTGTGAAGGGAAATTTGTATGACAACCTCAGTGGAGCAATACGTAAATGGGAACTAAAAATACGACAGAAAATAGAACTAATTTTGTTTAGTTAGGTTTGTAATTCTTCATTTTTTCGGTGCAAAGGCCGAAGCTCTGTGGGCCCTCACACAAAGATGATTTTTAAAACAAAACTGGCGCGAATTTATTCCTGGGATAACATTCGGAATCAAGGTTTTACAGGTGACAGTCGTCGCAATCACGAGTGAAGCTTCGAACTCTGGCAAACTGCAGCGTTGGAAAGGCTTTCCGATCGGAAACGTCAAAGTCTGTTACGCAAGAATCGCGAATCGAACTCCTGCGAATTTGGAGTTGGTGGGGATCAGAATACTTAGTAAGTTGACGAGAACGTTACTGTGCAGTTGAGAAATTAAGTAGTATGTTTCAAGAGCATTTTTATGTTACGTTTAACCACTGCATTCATTATAAGACGCCATGAAACCAAAGGTCGTATTGAAGCTCTACAGAGATCGAGCATAAGCGAGATTCCTAAATTTAGTTGTAGATATAAGGGTGACGAAACCAGCTGGATGATAAAAGGGATAATAAAATTCTTAGACTGCCTACTGAAAGGATTTAATGAACTATCAAAGGTCCGTTTTAATTGCCCATCTGCGTAATCGATAAAGTGTTGCCAACTCAGTTAAATAACCGGAAGATACAAAAGGAGGTTTCCTTTGAGATAAAAGCTGATAACTGTCTGTTCTATCTGAACATCAAAAGCAATAATATAGAGTCCTAATTCAAACCTTCTAAATTACTTTCTCACCAAGCTTTGAAGCAATGCAAAATTAAGGAAACAAATTCGGTTAGACAGGAAATAATTTAAAGAAAAAGATATATTGATTTTCTATATTGAACATTCGTAGTTGCAGCTTAGCAGTGTGTGCGCCCAACTTAATGTACGAATCACACACACAGCAACTTCGGATGCTATTGGTTCTAGACGAAACTCTAACAGTTTATCCTCTAGGCGTGGCACCACGCCAGCCAATAGAAGTTCGCTTACAGCGGCTTCGGACCGATACCCAGTGAAAAACGGTATACTTTCGCGTAAACTCGTTTCATTTTAGAACCTTAGATTAAAGTTTTCTGTCTAGAAAGCTGATATCGTAAAATAACTATTTGATTCTAAAGGAATACAAACTTATAAAGAAAATTGTTATGCAAATTAGCAGTGGCAACAACCGCTTCAGGCGTCGTCTATTGTACGCCAACATTCACAGCTTTGCGAGCAGAACCTCGGCGCACGGGTTGGGTCGCTTCTTCTCAGAGCAAATGCCATGGCTGCGACTACTCTGGATAATCGTCGTGATGGGCGCTCTCACTGGCCTGACTATGCATACGTACAAGCAGATTAGTCTATTCCGAGACTATCCAGTGTCCAGTACTACACGACTTCTAACTAACAAGTTCACCTTTCCGGACGTCACTATATGCGATCCGCTAATGAAGAAGTTTCTAAGAACACAATCTGCGGAAGTGCGCCGATCGAATGTGTCAATAAACAATTATTTCTTGCTCAGCTACATGATGGCTATGCGATTCGCTGATACTAAAACTCGATCCGAGGAGCAGATCTCAGTGCAGGCAATAAAGATGGCCTACGCTAGCTTTGAACACGCGGTGCACACTTGGCCATTGTTTAATATGACTCACGTCAGTGCCAGAATGCTTGACATGCTAGTGTACTGCCAGTACAACCAGGAACCATGCAGTGAAGATAATTTTACTGTATTTTATCATCGCGATTATGGTAATTGCTTCTCATTCAAGGCCTGGAATCGGCTGATGAAGTCTAGCGGCGTTGAGAAAGGCCTAGTGCTGGTTCTGTACAGTCCAAGCGTGGATCATATACAGAATAACGACTTCTACGGCAATATCGTGACAACTGGGCTGGAGACCGGTGGACTGAGGGTTGTTGTCCACCAAAAGGTAATCAACAAATTTGCGCTAAAAAATTAGTTCCTTGTGTAAAATGAGCAAGTTAAATAGAAAACCTGCTTTGAATATCTAATCCGTTTCTGCAGGACACAATTCCGTATCCGAGCGAGTATGGCATCAATTCGCCAAGCGGAATGCAAACTGTACTAGCACTAAATCAAGTGCAAACTAGTCTAGCCAATACGCCGACTAAAAGATGCGAGCCGAAGGATAGGTTCTACGCATACGATAATATGCTTGAGTAAGTTATCCTCACATAAAACTAAATACTTTTGTCCGTTTTTATAAATTTCTGTTTTTTAAGTACAATGGTGCTTTAACAATTGAGAGACCACGGGAGGATTTCAAATATCCACATTTCTGTATCTCCCAAAATATTTTACCGATCGCAAAAAGCAAAACGGCCTAAAATTCCACACTATCCGCTTTCGACAACTTCGAGAATAACACAACATAGTCTTTGTTGATATAATGCACCCCGATTTTCGTCGGGGTGCATGGTGCCAAAAACCACTCATATAAGCATAACTTTTCTCCTCACAAAATTTTGTTATGCAACCACGTCGGCTATTATTCGTGATTATAATTGTAGTGATTAAATAGTCCATTTGTACATTATTGAACTAATATGGATTCGCCACAGAGCAATGTTAGTTGTTTTTGTCATTTGCGTCTTTGACAAGAATTGCCCATCTCGACGATGCTGACGTCAGACGGCTTTGAAAGTTGGTTCATTGTAAAGGGCGGAAAATTTGGATTCAGATAGTGGACCTCCCCCAAAATTTTTCTTTTGGTTTTGGGAGCTATCGCTATGTAGACAGTGGGTATTTTAAATACCCACGTGATCTTTCCCCAGTGGAAAATAGTGTGGTCTTTTTACTCTTCAGTGGCGAAAAAATTCGGTTTCGCAACAAGTCACCTAAAACTATTCAATGGCAAAGAGCTAATTAAGTAAGTTTATATTGCGAGTTAAAATGCGATTAACTATCTTATTTGTTTCAGTAAGACAGAAAGCTACGAGAAGCAGCTGACAGACTGTACAACGTTTGAACACATGAAGCGCATTCAGGACATGTGCAACTGCACTATAGAAGGCCTAGTTCAGACCGAAACACACGGAAGCGGCCATAAACCGATTAACTTCTGTCAGGACATATTGGGAGCTCAGAATCCCGATGAGATAATACCTTTGATAGACGACATGGTGACCTTTTTAAGCGGCAGGCCAATCGCTAGAAAACACAAGATTCTTTCGCCAGATTTGAAGCATCTAACAATGTCTGCCTACTACAGAATGCCAATGTCCGAGCAGTTAGAATTGTCCAGTGAACTGGAGCAAGCGTTCAGGAGTCGGTTAAACCAGCGCATGAAGAATCTGCGCTGCGCGCTGCCCGAGCTGAAGTCGGGTCGCAGACAGTCCAAGTGCCTGAACATGTGCAAGTACACAACCTATGACTTCTCCGTGTTTCAAAGCCGCTGGCCCGATCTGAGCCTAGAGATTCGTGGAGCGAATATTCGTTTAGCTCGGATTGCTCGCATGCTACAAAATCGGGTCAACCAGCTCAACAAAATGATTAATAACAATCACGCTCTCAACCATTCGATAGCTCTTCACAACATAAACCTAAGCTACTGCATGGAGAGTCAGCTAAATCTGAAAAGCAACACGTTTAAAAATGACAGCCATTGCCATCAAGTGCACAACATTATTCGCCAGAGCTTCCTGCAACTAAGAGTTTACCCGAAAACACTCACCGTGAGGCAACTATACGAGGAAAGAAGCTACGAACTGGTGAATCTGTTTTCAGATCTCGGAGGAATAATGGGTAAGAAGCCATTTACTCCTTACATTTTACCTATCTTACACATTGTTACCTGGTTATTGTGGTGCGTAACGCGACTTACAAACTACCTGATTTCTCCACCTGACGCAGGTTTATGGATTGGGGTGTCAATGGTGACACTGTGCGAGTTTGCCGAGATAATACTTATTATATTTTCCTATAACGTTCGAGCGCTGTTGCGGAAGCTTCCTAGCCCGTCTAGGGTCAAGCAGAGCGGAAGAGACGAAATCAGCAGACAAGTCGGCGCTGAAGACTTGTCCCTGGCCAGTCCGGTCAACTTCGAGCCGACGCTGGATAGGGGCCGGTCACCAAGTCACAGAGATAAGACCAGAGGCAAATCATACGACCATTCCGCCAATCCCAACTTATACCGACAGCCAAAGCTGATACCCGCAAATAGTAAGGATGGCATAGCTCGACCGCTTTTGTCACAGCAGGAGAGAGAAGCGAAAATGCCAAAACTGGCGATGGATTGCGATATCAGGGCGCAGTCAAAATAGGCAAATAAACTCGCCTCTAAACTCGCTTGTGCGACTTTGCAGCAAACATACTTATACATTAATATAAAGTCTTCAGTATACTATTACTTGTGATCAATAAAAGAACGCTTTCAAAGGAAGCATTTAAAGTTTTAGTTAAAAAATATTTTAGGAAAAAACAACACGACAATGACTATTTTAATTTAGATAGATTTTTTCTTTGAAATCAGAAATGCAAAATGCGTCACAAGAATACAGTTGTTTATTATGTAATCATAGTGCTTGTATTTTATTCGAATAAGAAGTCTTGGGTCTCGTCGATGTATTTTTTCTTATCTTTGGTTTAAAGAACCTTTTTGACGAAACATTTTTTCTCGTGCTCTCAGCATTCAACATGCCATCTTCAGGTGACGCGGTCAAGTTACAGAAGACAGGCATTAAGCCAGCATAGCTACTAGAGCCCACATATCTTCTCTTCGCTTTGTTAGAGTCAATCAATGCCGACGTCACGCAACATCGCCTTAACGATTCGACGAATATTTTATATGAATATTTTTATACGATGGCAACATGTATTTTCTGCTTTGAATTACCAAAATCTGAATTACTGTGACTCACAATATAATCAATTCATTTTTAACTAGCGAGCCGTTTTACTGATGGGTGGTAATACTTCAGTAGTAATATTTTTGCCAACTATGCCAAATATTGCGGTCTGGAGATTGAGGAGGAATCGATTCCAACTAATGTCCATCATTTATTACTTATTTAACTAAAGCATATCTAGTCAACTCAGTCAGTACTAAACGATAGCTCTGTGAGCTGAGCTCAGGGCATCAATGTTCGTAGTCGGGGTAAAGCAAGAGTGCGAGAGGCACAGACGCGATCAGTCAAGTTCTAGTTAAAATTTCACCAGTCAATCCCGAGAGACAGATACACGGCCAGATAGTTCGGCCTATGGCAATGCAAAGTTTATTAGAAGCCGAACACAGAGGAAATAGAGAGACAGAGAACAGACAGAGAAAGAGAAGACTGATCTCTCTGCATTTAAATTGGCGATAACAAGAATGCGGCCTATAGCTGGCCGATGCATTTGCGCCAGCTGGATGGGCGTAAAATGTAAGTGAAATGACATGCCCAATGGCCAGTTCGCATGTCTGTGGCGAGACTCATTCTTGTGGAATAGATTTGCGGGCCCAAGAAACTTTGCTACTTGAACTTCTCCAACAGATTATAAGACTATTTGCGTTTAATTGACCGGCGAGCTAGTCAGCTTTCTAAAGGAGGAGAATTGCCATTTAAAAAGCATAGACAGGCCGAATGCAGACAGAAACAGTCTGTTGAAATCTGTCAGGAATATTCCTCATGCTTTCTTCCACCGAGCTGTTCCACAGTTAGTCACAGCGCGACTAGAGATAGAGGGAGGCTGTGAAGCTTGACCCTGGAAGCCAGTTGCGCTAGCAGCGGAAGGACTACCCGCTGTTTGGTCCTGTCAATTCCATCTGAATTTGTGCCTCTTGGCGGCTTTCAAGGGTCAGTTGTCTCCAGCTGCTCCCAGCGTCAACAAAAAGAATGCCGAATAGGAATTCTGTCTTTCTTTGCCTGAACATTGCTTAGCTAGCGCCGGACTTATTTTTTGCCAAGGCAGCGTGTAAGCTTACATTTCCAGATATGTACACATATAAATAATGTTAAAATAGAAATTAATAGATTATATCCATGCTATTTCAATACACAGGGCTGCTACTTACTACCTCAATGACGTCTGTAAGACCAAATCCATATCCGGATGCGGATAACTCACGCATATTTTCTATCGGGAGTTAACTGATCTGATGTTAAAGCGAAGGCAGACAACAATTGCCACAGGGATTGTTAGGATGGCGAGCTGGGCATTGCTTAGACATTCAGATGTTAGAGACGAGCTTTGTTAAAGAATACTCAAATACAATATCAAATGACACTCAGACTGCAACAGACGGGAAAATGATTAATAAAACATTTTATGAACATGTTAATGGTTGACGGTCACCCGCACTGAATTTCAAAAAGTGAACTGGCCAGGCCAATCCGATGTGGACTTCTAAAAATAAGCAGTCCGCGCAATCTTTTAGAAAATTAACAAGTTAAGTTGAAAATAACTGGGTTTCAGGTGGGGACTAAGGCAGGGGTCGGCAAACTTTTTAGCGAGCGGGCCACGGAGAGAACCTAGGACGACAGCGGGCCGTATTAACTGTAGGAATATGAGAAAGGGGAGAGATGAGACACAGGATAGATGAGAAATGCGAGAGATGAGAAATGGGAGAGATGATAAATGGGAGAGATGGGACACAGGATAGATGAGAAATGGGAGAGATGAGACTCCGATAGACGAGACAGGGGAGGATTGAGCCAGAGATGAGAATAGATAAGACTGGAGAGACGGGAGACACGGCAGAGATGAGACAGGGGAGAGATAATTAGACACAGGACAGATAAGACAATAGAGAGATGAGACAGGATACTATAGGTGGTGGAAAGGGCAACGGGCCAGATTTAGGGGCTTCGAGGGCCGCATCTGGCCCACGTTCCGGAGTTTGCCGACCCCTGGACTAAGGAATAGGTTAAACTGAAGGACAGGTTTCAGGTGGAGCAGGTCACACTGAAGGACAGGTTTCAGGTGGAGCAGGTCACACTGAAGGACAGGTTTCAGGTGGAGCAGGTCACACTGAAGGACAGGTTTCAGGTGGAGCAGGTCACACTGAAGGACAGGTTTCAGGTGGAGCAGGTCACACTGAAGGACAGGTTTCAGGTGGAGCAGGTCACACTGAAGGACAGGTTTCAGGTGGAGCAGGTCACACTGAAGGACAGGTTTCAGGTGGAGCAGGTCACACTGAAGGACAGGTTTCAGGTGGAGCAGGTCACACTGAAGGACAGGTTTCAGGTGGAGCAGGTCACACTGAAGGACAGGTTTCAGGTGGAGCAGGTCACACTGAAGGACAGGTTACAGGTGGAGCAGGTCACACTGAAAGACAGGTTTCAGGTGGAGCAGGTCACACTGAAGGACAGGTTTCAGGTGGAGCAGGTCACACTGAAGGACAGGTTTCAGGTGGAGCAGGTCACATTGAAGGACAGGTTACAGGTGGAGCAGGTCACACTGAAAGACAGGTTTCAGGTGTAGCAGGTCACATAGGAACATGACTTCAGTCTCACCTGACGCCCATCTCGTATCGCAGCCATTGGATGCGACAATTCCACCGGCTCATGAGTCGATGGCGCCTTCTACCAGCCTTGGAACTGGCCTCGCCAATGTCGGCGGCCAAATCTGCCAGGCCAGCTATGGGTGGCGCAGGCTGAACTTGAAAATCGCAAAAATAATCAACGCTTCTCTCCCAGCTGGGGGCCGCCAGACCGCGCCTTCCAGCGCCGGCGGAGCCGCCAGAGCTGCCGGTTTGCCGGGTTCGGAAAACGCACTGAATTAGACAGGGCTCGGATTCATCAGCTGGCAGGGAGAACCTGTACTCGCCAGTGAGCAGGCCGGCCTGCTGAGACATGCCAGGCAAGATGAGCTCAGGCGGATCGTTGGCCGTGAGCAGTTCGACTCGGCCGCGCATGGCTTGGCCTCGAGGCGGCGGATAAAATCGCAGGTAGCGATAGTATTCAACTAGGAAGCAGGGCCTGTAGCACTGGCCGATGTCGCGCTCGCCTATGCGCACATAGCTGCACTTGCCAATGTAAACTCCATCGAACAGTGGCTGAGCACGGCTGAGCACGAGTTCGCGATTGGCACAATCCAAGCCCCATAGGCGGTGGCCGACTTTCGACCAGATTAAACGATCATGAGCCAGACGATGGAACAGGCGAGATACGCCAGCTAGGCGGCACAGCGAGCGATAGTCCAGCTGGCTATTGCCGCCAACGATCCAGCGGGCGATTCGAAGCAGACACTCGGACGGCAAGCTGGCCAGGCCGCCTGCCGCATCGGCGCTAACTGTCGGCTCGCTCAACTCTTTCACAACGTCATTGTCTTCCTTGTTGGACTCTGTTTCTTTCACTCTTTCCTCGTCAGCTTCCACTTGTCGATCTTCATTTTCGTCATTGTCATCGTCGTCGCTTTGCAAGGTAGTCACTGCAGTCTGTAGATGCAGTCGATTTTGCATTGATTCTGCAAGCTCAAACGACTGCCGTTGCGTTGACTGCTTCTGATGCTGCTGCTTCTGCTGTTGTTGCTGCTGCTTCTGTTGCTGCTGCTGCCTGCCTAGCTGCTGGAGTCGATCAACGCCTTGACGGGACTGCAATTCCTGGCGCCAATCTCTGCGAAAGTGTTCCAAAGCGTCAGAGAGAGCAACTGGACTGTCGGAGGCCTCGGCAATCGCGGGTGTTGGCGCAGCCAGCGAAGCCGACAATGAGGAGGACGATGAATCATCGTCTTCGGCGTCCTGGCAGTCGTCTTCGCAGTGGACGCCGCCACCGCTAGAGCTAGATTTGGCTTGGCTAGACTGAAACGATGTACAATTAGAATTTGTGCAATGATAATGCGCAGTCAGCAAACTCCACTAAAAAGAACACACAGTCCGCACTAAGGGGGTGAGTGGCAGAAGAGTGGTGTTTGCACCAAGGTCCCTGAGCTTGATTCTGCGGTGAGGCCACATGAAATTGGGGCGCAGCCGCGGACAGAAGGCTTGGGGGTTTGTAGTGCAATATAAGCCCTTGAGGGCCAACCTCGAAGGCACAGTCAGGGCAGATGTACACACTTGTGTGCGTGTGTACTCAAGAGTGTATACTCATCTGTGTACTCATCTAAATGGGTGCGGGTGTACTCATGTGTACTCATCTAAATGGGTGCGGGTCTAGTATCACCAAATGATGTCATTGCCCGCAGCCCTTCTGAAATAATAATAATTATTAGTATAGTTAGTCCGCAGAAAGCATTTCTAGCTCGGTAAGTCGAGTTGAACACCTAGACTGCCGGGTCACTTAATCTTCGATCCTTCCAAGCAGTGTTTTGCACTTTCATGTGGCCCTAAGATACGCAGAAGAGAAAATGTCGGGTAAAGAGAGAGAAGTGGAAAAAAATTTGGTTGTCCCCTCAAAGCTGCGCCGGCGAACTAGAAGTGGAGGCAGCAGAAGCCAAGCCTGCAAGTTACTGCATTCCGATCTACCTGGCCTTGACCTGCCTTTCAAAATACAGAAAACACAGGTATTCGGGTAAAAAAACTCGAATGAAACTTTCGTGTTTTTCAGGAATCGAAATCGTTTTTTAAGATTTGCCAACCATAATTTAACCTCGACTTCAAGACTTCAAGCATTAAATAACAAAAGCAAACAAAACTAAATAATTCAATAGAAAACACAGAAGTAGAATGTTCACTGGCAGTATATATAAAAACTGAATTTTTTGCTATTTAAATAAAATTACTTGAAACAAAAACAACAGGAAAAGAACTGGCTTTCTCGCAATCACTAAGAGAGCAACTTAGAGTCATAGCGGGGTGAATGAATGTCTGTCACACAGCTTGTTGCCATATCATTTTGTTCGCCAATTTATTGAAACGAATCGCTTTTGTAAGGTAAAATCAATAATTGTGTACAACACAGTCTGATTAATTAGAAAAAATAAACACACTTCACAGTCAGTAATTTTATGCGCGCTCCTTCGATAAAAAAGGAAAAATTTTTTTGTCTCAGATAATCCGAGACTTGGCCAAGCTAACTGTTAAACAGCTCTGATTGGCTGCAAGCATATTCTCGAGTGGCAGACCACAGCTCTTATACGCTGCAGAAATGTTATGGGGTGGCAGACCTACAGCTCTTATTGGCTGCAGGAATGTTTTGGGGTGGCAGACCTACAGCTCTTATTGGCTGCAGGAATGTTCTGGGGTGGCAGACCTACAGCTCTTATTGGCTGCAGGAATGTTCTGGGGTGGCCGACCTACAGCTCCTATTGGCTGCAGGAATATTATGGGGTGGCAGATCCACAGCTCTTATTGGCTGCAGGAATGTTCTGGGGTGGCAGACCTACAGCTCCTATTGGCTGCAGGAATATTATGGGGTGGCAGATCCACAGCTCTTATTGGCTGCAGGAATGTTCTGGGGTGGCAGATCCACAGCTCTTATTGGCTGCAGGAATGTTCTGGGGTGGCAGACCTACAGCTCCTATTGGCTGCAGGAATGTTCTGGGGTGGGAGACCTACAGCTCCTATTGGCTGCAGGAATGTTATGGGGTCTTTTTCGATATTCAATTTGCTATCTCGGTCAGCTCTAGCATAAAAAACAACAGCTACACAAATTGGTCCCCTACTAAAAGTATGTTAAAGTCAGAAGAATTTTAAGCTGAGTAAAAAAAAAATTTCGAAAAAAAAATATTTTAAAATGTTAAGAAGGATAACAATGTAATTATAATAAGCGCTTCATGAGCTCAGTAAACAATAAGAGATCCTGCTCTAGGACAAACACACACGGCAGACAGAAACACTGAAAGGATCTACATGCTAGGAATTTATAAATAACAACAGGCTGCTATAGTTTTAGTTAAACAACAAGCAGACAGAATCGGTGACAAAATCTTGTGCAATTGAATGAGTGAGTTACAATCAGCAAGTGAATTTACTAATAAGTGTACTTTGTAGGTTTTTTATTTTCGTAATAGAAATCGAAGGTAAAAAAAGTGTAACATGGATAAGCAAAGTGCTAAATTGTTTATTACTACCGAGTTACTTTAAATAAATATTTGAGAATCAAAACACGAAAATGAAAATCTGTCCTTGTCCTGACAGTAAGACAGTATTTAACTCGATTCCCTGTGAGGCTACCCAAATTTTATACTATTTCAACCCCTGCTTCGATTCCTCCTTGAGCTCCTGGTTCGATTCTTACTAAGACTCCTGCTTCGATTCTTCCTTGAGCTACTGCTTCGATTCTTCCTTGAGTTCCTGATTCGATACCTCCTTGAGCTCCTGCTTCGATTCCTCCTTGAGCTCCTGCTTCGATTCTTCCTTGAGCTCCTGCTTCGATTCCTCCTTGAGCTCCTGCTTCGATTCTTCCTTGAGCTCCTGCTTCGATTCCTCCTTGAGCTCCTGCGATCGATTCCTCCTTTTTGCTACTGCTTCGATTCCTCCTAGAGTTCCTGATTCGATACCTCCTTGAGCTCCTGCTTCGATTCCTTATTGAGCTACTGCTTCGATTCCGGTAAAATATTCCTAGAACTGCTTCTACGGTTTCAGCTATCACAGCTGTCTTACAGAGCAAATACTGCACAGCAATTAGCTTCTGAGTATTGGCCACTAAATAAAAACATGCAACCAAATGTCAGATGCAAATAAATTTGCTCAATCTTGAAGTGAAAAAGAAAAAAATCAATCAAACATTTTCGTATAAGAGGGCAAATATAACGCAGACAGTGGTATTATTATAAGTGAGAAACACAGACCTTCGCTGTACGCAGGGCCATAATTATTTAATTAAATAATAATATTATTTAACTCTCAAATTAACAACAGCAAAATTGAAATGAGACCAACAACAGAAATCTGAGAGAAACACACTGTCAAGCGTGGCTGCCGTGGCCAACGCAGAGCAGAGGCGGGTCCGGCCATTGCCCGCATCCGCTTCACTTCTTCAGTTCTGGAAGAAGAAATAGTTAACAATCAGCTTAACCATAGTAACTAATCTGCAATTAACATTAGAAAGAACACGCTATTTTTTCCTGGTAAATCCTTTGACACGCTAACTGACAAAGCCGTCCTTCGTCTTGATTGCTAATCATAAATGCCACCTAGTCTAGTTGGGCAAGGCGTGAGCACAGCCAACCACAACTTTCAAAAGCTTTGTACAGCGATTCAGTCCATGGACCGGTGGGCCAGCACAACCACCAGAATTTTAACCGGAACTCTCGGTAATAAATGCGAATCGTTAACAACAACCGGACGAAAAGGCAGTATGAATTTTTGTATAAGCTACAAATATACCTGTGTGTGTATGTGTGCGTGTAACAATAATGAGTGTAAGTTTATGCCACACAATTTGTTACAGTTTTTATACAAACAATGGCTAAATTTGAGCAAGGATTTAAGAAGTTAGCAAGCTAAGACACGGTATAGATATTAAACAGAATATGTTAACATTAGTTTTCTTAATTAGTTTTCTAATTTCTTAATCATAGCAATAATATGCTTTAACTATTCAGTTTGTTAACAGGTTATGCTAATTAATGAAGATTTAAGCAACAAAAAGTATAGAAAAGAATCAAACAAAAATTGCGGTCAAAGAAAACTGTTTATTAACTGTGAGTAATGCTTTTGGTTAGACGTAAACACATAGATAGGCACACTTAAGAAATAAATGGCAAAGCAGGTGCATCATCTAGTACTTGTATGGTTGCCTGCCAGTCAAATCAAGTCAAGATTAACTAAAAAACATAAAAAACTGGGACAGCAACTCTTGACTGTGCCAGTCATTTTGCAGGCGCACTTTTGATTTCCTCAGAGCCTAGAAATACTTTATCCACATGAATCGTGTCATGTCTCCCAGAACTGTGGTTTTAATTAATTACCACATGATTCGCTGCTAGAAACACATTACACTCGTAAGACTTTATCGAGTTGATCTCATTCTCTATCCTGTTCCTCTCATTCTCTATCCCGTTCCTCCCATTCTCTATCCTGTTCCTCTTAGTCTCTATCCTGTTCCTCTCACTCTCTATCCTGTTCCTCTCACTCTCTGTTCTGTTCCTCACATTCTCTATCCTGTTCCTCTCACTCTCTATCCTGTTCCTTTTAGTCTTTATCCTGTTCCTATTAGTCTCTATCCTTTTCCTCTCACTCTCTATCCTGTTCCTCTTAGTCGCAATCCTGTTCCTCTCACTCTCTATCCCGTTCCTCACATTCTCTATCCTGTTTCTCTTAGTCTCTATCCTGTTCCTATTAGTCTCTATCATTTTCCTCTCCTTCTCTATCCCGTTCCTCTCACTCTCTGTTCTGTTCCTCACATTCTCTATCCTGTTCCTCTCACTCTCTATCCTGTTCCTCTCACTCTCTGTTCTGTTCCTCACACTCTCTATCCTGTTCCTCTCACTCTCTATCCTGTTCCTCTTAGTCTCTATTCTGTTCCTATTAGTCTCTATCCTTTACCTCTCACTCTCTATCCTGTTCCTCTTAGTCGCAATCCTGTTCCTCTCACTCTCTATCCTGTTCCTCTTAGTCGCAATCCTGTTCCTCTCACTCTCTATCCTGTTCCTCTCACTCTCTGTTCTGTTCCTCACATTCTCTATCCTGTTCCTCTTAGTCTCTATCCTGTTCCTATTAGTCTCTATCATTTTCCTCTCCTTCTCTATCCCGTTCCTCCCATTCTCTATCCTGTTCCTCTTAGTCTCTATCCTGTTTCTCTCACTCTCTATCCTGTTCCTCTCACTCTCTGTTCTGTTCCTCACATTCTCTATCCTGTTCCTCTCACTCTCTATCCTGTTCCTCTTAGTCTCTATTCTGTTCCTATTAGTCTCTATCCTTTTCCTCTTACTCTCTATCCTGTTCCTCTTAGTCGCAATCCTGTTCCTCTCACTCTCTATCCTGTTCCTCTTAGTCTCTATCCTGTTCCTCTTAGTCGCAATCCTGTTCCTCTCACTCTCTATCCTGTTCCTCTTAGTCTCTATCCTGTTCCTCTCACTCTCTATCCCGTTCCTTACATTCTCTATCCTGTTTCTCTTAGTCTCTATCCTGTTCCTATAAGTCTCTATCATTTTCCTCTCCTTCTCTATCCCGTTCCTCCCATTCTCTATCCTGTTCCTCTTAGTCTCTATCCTGTTCCTCTCACTCTCTATCCTGTTCCTCTCACTCTCTGTTCTGTTCCTCACATTCTCTATCCTGTTCCTCTCACTCTCTATCCTGTTCCTCACATTCTCTATCTTGTTCCTCTCACTCTCTATTCTGTTCTTCTCACTCTCTGTTCTGTTCCTCTAACTCTCTATCCTGTTCCTCTCACTCTCTATCCTGTTCCTCTAACTCTTAATGCAGTTCATCTGGTTCTCTATTCTGTTCCTATCCTTCACTATCTTATTGCTATCCCTCAATCTCATGTCTCCATTCTGCTCTACTTTCATAACCTGAAACCTGTCAATCAGGCCTCTCTAACTGGCCCAGACTAGCAACTCTGTTCGCAGAACTGCTAGGCAGCCTCACCCTTGGCAGCTGCGCCAGTTTTGCCGCCACCGGAGGCAGCGGAAGCAGCCCCGGCGGTACTAGCCGGCTTTTTATCGGCTTGCGGCGTTGGCTTAGAAGCCGAGCCGGACGATCTCTGTTGAGCTGAGGCGGCTCCGCCAGCGGCGGAGGTCGGCGTAGAGCCGGCTGTGCCAGATTTCGCATCGCCGGCAGCGTCTTTGCCGCGCGCCGGCATCGGCTTGGCGTCCTTGACGTGTTTGTTATAAATTTGCTCTGCGACGACGGTGGTGAGAGGGAGGCAGTGGAAACAGAAAGGAGAGCATTAGCGGGCCATGCAACATTCGGTGCGGTGTGCGGGTGAGGGGTGGTGTGGGGCCAATTGTGAGCGACACTTATAAGCAGCACTGGCAGGCATGCGAAAGCAAACACAGGTGCGAATTTGCATAGTTAAAAGGGAATCAACATTTTGCAGGCCTGGACTCTTACAGTCCCAGGTAGACCAGATTCCAATGATATTGTTGCTCATAGTTTAAACGTGCGTACAAAGCATTTGATTGGCAGCAATCAATCGGAAATCGAGAACAGAATCAACATTAATAAATTGCACTGAGACAATCTGCACGCAGTAAAACAAATCAAAAATTAAGAGGCCTGGAATCGGAAACACTCACTGCTAACAGCATCTTCAGCGTAGAAGCGGACATCCGAGTCGTCATCCTTTGACAGCTCAACCAGCGGGCTGATGATGTCCTTCTTGATGGTGCTGAAGGTTCAATTACAGTTTGAGTTTTAGCTGGTGCAGTGTTTTGCCATAGTTTCTACGGGACTTGAATGTATGTTGCCTACCAGTCTGACTACCTTATCTACTTTATATGGGGAGTTTGTTGCGTAACAATTTGACTACTTTATCTACTATCATAAGAGCTAGCAAAAGCTACTGAAAATATTCTACTCATATAAGGCGCATAGACGAAAAAAGGCAGATATCTTATGCACTCACTTAGCGTCAAAGTGCGTGGCCAGACGAACCAGAGCCTTGACAACTGCCAGGCGTACATTAGGCACCTTGTCTGTTGACAGCTTCATCAGCTGGGGCACCAGTACAGGGATGCACGACGGGGCGCCCTTGTCCATCAGCTCCTGTGCGAATATAGCGGAGATGGCAATGTAGCTACACTGCACACCTGTATCTTCAGCTGATTGCAGCTACACTGCACACCTGTATCTTCAGCTGATTGCAGCTACACTGCACACCTGTATCTTCAGCTGATTGGAGCTACACTGCACACCTGTATCTTCAGCTGATTGCAGCTACACTGCACACCTGTATCTTCAGCTGATTGCAGCTACACTGCACACCTGTATCTTCAGCTGATTGCAGCTACACTGCCACCTGTATCTTCAGCTGATTGCAGCTACACTGCACACCTGTATCTTCAGCTGATTGCAGCTACACTGCACACCTGTATCTTCAGCTGATTGCAGCTACACTGCCACCTGTATCTTCAGCTGATTGCAGCTACACTGCACACCTGTATCTTCAGCTGATTGCAGCTACACTGCACACCTGTATCTTCAGCTGATTGCAGCTACACTGCACACCTGTATCTTCAGCTGATTGCAGCTACACTGCACACCTGTATCTTCAGCTGATTGCAGCTACACTGCACACCTGTATCTTCAGCTGATTGCAGCTACACTGCACACCTGTATCTTCAGCTGATTGGAGCTACACTGCACACCTGTATCTTCAGCTGATTGCAGCTACACTGCACACCTGTATCTTCAGCTGATTGCAGCTACACTGCACACCTGTATCTTCAGCTGATTGCAGCTACACTGCACACCTGTATCTTCAGCTGATTGCAGCTACACTGCACACCTGTATCTTCAGCTGATTGCAGCTACACTGCCACCTGTATCTTCAGCTGATTGCAGCTACACTGCACACCTGTATCTTCAGCTGATTGGAGCTACACTGCACACCTGTATCTTCAGCTGATTGCAGCTACACTGCACACCTGTATCTTCAGCTGATTGCAGCTACACTGCACACCTGTATCTTCAGCTGATTGCAGCTACACTGCCACCTGTATCTTCAGCTGATTGCAGCTACACTGCACACCTGTATCTTCAGCTGATTGGAGCTACACTGCACACCTGTATCTTCAGCTGATTGCAGCTACACTGCACACCTGTATCTTCAGCTGATTGCAGCTACACTGCACACCTGTATCTTCAGCTGATTGCAGCTACACTGCACACCTGTATCTTCAGCTGATTGCAGCTACACTGCACACCTGTATCTTCAGCTGATTGCAGCTACACTGCACACCTGTATCTTCAGCTGATTGCAGCTACACTGCACACCTGTATCTTCAGCTGATTGGAGCTACACTGCACACCTGTATCTTCAGCTGATTGCAGCTACACTGCCACCTGTATCTTCAGCTGATTGCAGCTACACTGCACACCTGTATCTTCAGCTGATTGCAGCTACACTGCACACCTGTATCTTCAGCTGATTGGAGCTACACTGCACACCTGTATCTTCAGCTGATTGCAGCTACACTGCACACCTGTATCTTCAGCTGATTGCAGCTACACTGCACACCTGTATCTTCAGCTGATTGGAGCTACACTGCACACCTGTATCTTCAGCTGATTGCAGCTACACTGCCACCTGTATCTTCAGCTGATTGCAGCTACACTGCACACCTGTATCTTCAGCTGATTGCAGCTACACTGCACACCTGTATCTTCAGCTGATTGCAGCTACACTGCCACCTGTATCTTCAGCTGATTGCAGCTACACTGCACACCTGTATCTTCAGCTGATTGCAGCTACACTGCACACCTGTATCTTCAGCTGATTGCAGCTACACTGCACACCTGTATCTTCAGCTGATTGGAGCTACACTGCACACCTGTATCTTCAGCTGATTGCAGCTACACTGCACACCTGTATCTTCAGCTGATTGCAGCTACACTGCACACCTGTATCTTCAGCTGATTGCAGCTACACTGCACACCTGTATCTTCAGCTGATTGCAGCTACACTGCACACCTGTATCTTCAGCTGATTGGAGCTACACTGCACACCTGTATCTTCAGCTGATTGCAGCTACACTGCCACCTGTATCTTCAGCTGATTGCAGCTACACTGCACACCTGTATCTTCAGCTGATTGCAGCTACACTGCACACCTGTATCTTCAGCTGATTGGAGCTACACTGCACACCTGTATCTTCAGCTGATTGCAGCTACACTGCACACCTGTATCTTCAGCTGATTGCAGCTACACTGCACACCTGTATCTTCAGCTGATTGCAGCTACACTGCACACCTGTATCTTCAGCTGATTGCAGCTACACTGCCACCTGTATCTTCAGCTGATTGCAGCTACACTGCACACCTGTATCTTCAGCTGATTGCAGCTACACTGCACACCTGTATCTTCAGCTGATTGCAGCTACACTGCCACCTGTATCTTCAGCTGATTGCAGCTACACTGCACACCTGTATCTTCAGCTGATTGCAGCTACACTGCACACCTGTATCTTCAGCTGATTGCAGCTACACTGCCACCTGTATCTTCAGCTGATTGCAGCTACACTGCACACCTGTATCTTCAGCTGATTGCAGCTACACTGCACACCTGTATCTTCAGCTGATTGCAGCTACACTGCACACCTGTATCTTCAGCTGATTGCAGCTACACTGCACACCTGTATCTTCAGCTGATTGCAGCTACACTGCACACCTGTATCTTCAGCTGATTGCAGCTACACTGCACACCTGTATCTTCAGCTGATTGGAGCTACACTGCACACCTGTATCTTCAGCTGATTGCAGCTACACTGCCACCTGTATCTTCAGCTGATTGCAGCTACACTGCCACCTGTATCTTCAGCTGATTGCAGCTACACTGCACACCTGTATCTTCAGCTGATTGGAGCTACACTGCACACCTGTATCTTCAGCTGATTGCAGCTACACTGCACACCTGTATCTTCAGCTGATTGCAGCTACACTGCACACCTGTATCTTCAGCTGATTGCAGCTACACTGCACACCTGTATCTTCAGCTGATTGCAGCTACACTGCCACCTGTATCTTCAGCTGATTGGAGCTACACTGCACACCTGTATCTTCAGCTGATTGCAGCTACACTGCACACCTGTATCTTCAGCTGATTGCAGCTACACTGCACACCTGTATCTTCAGCTGATTGGAGCTACACTGCACACCTGTATCTTCAGCTGATTGCAGCTACACTGCACACCTGTATCTTCAGCTGATTGCAGCTACACTGCCACCTGTATCTTCAGCTGATTGCAGCTACACTGCCACCTGTATCTTCAGCTGATTGCAGCTACACTGCACACCTGTATCTTCAGCTGATTGGAGCTACACTGCACACCTGTATCTTCAGCTGATTGCAGCTACACTGCACACCTGTATCTTCAGCTGATTGCAGCTACACTGCACACCTGTATCTTCAGCTGATTGCAGCTACACTGCACACCTGTATCTTCAGCTGATTGGAGCTACACTGCACACCTGTATCTTCAGCTGATTGCAGCTACACTGCACACCTGTATCTTCAGCTGATTGGAGCTACACTGCACACCTGTATCTTCAGCTGATTGCAGCTACACTGCACACCTGTATCTTCAGCTGATTGCAGCTACACTGCCACCTGTATCTTCAGCTGATTGGAGCTACACTGCACACCTGTATCTTCAGCTGATTGCAGCTACACTGCACACCTGTATCTTCAGCTGATTGCAGCTACACTGCACACCTGTATCTTCAGCTGATTGGAGCTACACTGCACACCTGTATCTTCAGCTGATTGCAGCTACACTGCACACCTGTATCTTCAGCTGATTGCAGCTACACTGCCACCTGTATCTTCAGCTGATTGCAGCTACACTGCCACCTGTATCTTCAGCTGATTGCAGCTACACTGCACACCTGTATCTTCAGCTGATTGGAGCTACACTGCACACCTGTATCTTCAGCTGATTGCAGCTACACTGCACACCTGTATCTTCAGCTGATTGCAGCTACACTGCACACCTGTATCTTCAGCTGATTGCAGCTACACTGCACACCTGTATCTTCAGCTGATTGCAGCTACACTGCCACCTGTATCTTCAGCTGATTGCAGCTACACTGCCACCTGTATCTTCAGCTGATTGCAGCTACACTGCACACCTGTATCTTCAGCTGATTGGAGCTACACTGCACACCTGTATCTTCAGCTGATTGCAGCTACACTGCACACCTGTATCTTCAGCTGATTGCAGCTACACTGCACACCTGTATCTTCAGCTGATTGCAGCTACACTGCCACCTGTATCTTCAGCTGATTGCAGCTACACTGCACACCTGTATCTTCAGCTGATTGGAGCTACACTGCACACCTGTATCTTCAGCTGATTGCAGCTACACTGCACACCTGTATCTTCAGCTGATTGCAGCTACACTGCACACCTGTATCTTCAGCTGATTGGAGCTACACTGCACACCTGTATCTTCAGCTGATTGCAGCTACACTGCACACCTGTATCTTCAGCTGATTGCAGCTACACTGCCACCTGTATCTTCAGCTGATTGCAGCTACACTGCCACCTGTATCTTCAGCTGATTGCAGCTACACTGCACACCTGTATCTTCAGCTGATTGGAGCTACACTGCACACCTGTATCTTCAGCTGATTGCAGCTACACTGCACACCTGTATCTTCAGCTGATTGCAGCTACACTGCACACCTGTATCTTCAGCTGATTGCAGCTACACTGCACACCTGTATCTTCAGCTGATTGGAGCTACACTGCACACCTGTATCTTCAGCTGATTGCAGCTACACTGCACACCTGTATCTTCAGCTGATTGCAGCTACACTGCACACCTGTATCTTCAGCTGATTGCAGCTACACTGCACACCTGTATCTTCAGCTGATTGCAGCTACACTGCCACCTGTATCTTCAGCTGATTGGAGCTACACTGCACACCTGTATCTTCAGCTGATTGCAGCTACACTGCACACCTGTATCTTCAGCTGATTGCAGCTACACTGCACACCTGTATCTTCAGCTGATTGCAGCTACACTGCACACCTGTATCTTCAGCTGATTGCAGCTACACTGCACACCTGTATCTTCAGCTGATTGCAGCTACACTGCCACCTGTATCTTCAGCTGATTGCAGCTACACTGCCACCTGTATCTTCAGCTGATTGCAGCTACACTGCACACCTGTATCTTCAGCTGATTGGAGCTACACTGCACACCTGTATCTTCAGCTGATTGCAGCTACACTGCACACCTGTATCTTCAGCTGATTGCAGCTACACTGCACACCTGTATCTTCAGCTGATTGCAGCTACACTGCACACCTGTATCTTCAGCTGATTGCAGCTACACTGCCACCTGTATCTTCAGCTGATTGCAGCTACACTGCCACCTGTATCTTCAGCTGATTGCAGCTACACTGCACACCTGTATCTTCAGCTGATTGGAGCTACACTGCACACCTGTATCTTCAGCTGATTGCAGCTACACTGCACACCTGTATCTTCAGCTGATTGCAGCTACACTGCACACCTGTATCTTCAGCTGATTGCAGCTACACTGCCACCTGTATCTTCAGCTGATTGCAGCTACACTGCACACCTGTATCTTCAGCTGATTGGAGCTACACTGCACACCTGTATCTTCAGCTGATTGCAGCTACACTGCACACCTGTATCTTCAGCTGATTGCAGCTACACTGCACACCTGTATCTTCAGCTGATTGCAGCTACACTGCACACCTGTATCTTCAGCTGATTGGAGCTACACTGCACACCTGTATCTTCAGCTGATTGCAGCTACACTGCCACCTGTATCTTCAGCTGATTGCAGCTACACTGCCACCTGTATCTTCAGCTGATTGCAGCTACACTGCACACCTGTATCTTCAGCTGATTGGAGCTACACTGCACACCTGTATCTTCAGCTGATTGCAGCTACACTGCACACCTGTATCTTCAGCTGATTGCAGCTACACTGCACACCTGTATCTTCAGCTGATTGCAGCTACACTGCACACCTGTATCTTCAGCTGATTGCAGCTACACTGCCACCTGTATCTTCAGCTGATTGGAGCTACACTGCACACCTGTATCTTCAGCTGATTGCAGCTACACTGCACACCTGTATCTTCAGCTGATTGCAGCTACACTGCACACCTGTATCTTCAGCTGATTGGAGCTACACTGCACACCTGTATCTTCAGCTGATTGCAGCTACACTGCACACCTGTATCTTCAGCTGATTGCAGCTACACTGCCACCTGTATCTTCAGCTGATTGCAGCTACACTGCCACCTGTATCTTCAGCTGATTGCAGCTACACTGCACACCTGTATCTTCAGCTGATTGGAGCTACACTGCACACCTGTATCTTCAGCTGATTGCAGCTACACTGCACACCTGTATCTTCAGCTGATTGCAGCTACACTGCACACCTGTATCTTCAGCTGATTGCAGCTACACTGCACACCTGTATCTTCAGCTGATTGGAGCTACACTGCACACCTGTATCTTCAGCTGATTGCAGCTACACTGCACACCTGTATCTTCAGCTGATTGCAGCTACACTGCACACCTGTATCTTCAGCTGATTGCAGCTACACTGCACACCTGTATCTTCAGCTGATTGCAGCTACACTGCCACCTGTATCTTCAGCTGATTGGAGCTACACTGCACACCTGTATCTTCAGCTGATTGCAGCTACACTGCACACCTGTATCTTCAGCTGATTGCAGCTACACTGCACACCTGTATCTTCAGCTGATTGGAGCTACACTGCACACCTGTATCTTCAGCTGATTGCAGCTACACTGCACACCTGTATCTTCAGCTGATTGCAGCTACACTGCCACCTGTATCTTCAGCTGATTGCAGCTACACTGCCACCTGTATCTTCAGCTGATTGCAGCTACACTGCACACCTGTATCTTCAGCTGATTGGAGCTACACTGCACACCTGTATCTTCAGCTGATTGCAGCTACACTGCACACCTGTATCTTCAGCTGATTGCAGCTACACTGCACACCTGTATCTTCAGCTGATTGGAGCTACACTGCACACCTGTATCTTCAGCTGATTGCAGCTACACTGCCACCTGTATCTTCAGCTGATTGCAGCTACACTGCACACCTGTATCTTCAGCTGATTGCAGCTACACTGCACACCTGTATCTTCAGCTGATTGGAGCTACACTGCACACCTGTATCTTCAGCTGATTGCAGCTACACTGCACACCTGTATCTTCAGCTGATTGCAGCTACACTGCACACCTGTATCTTCAGCTGATTGGAGCTACACTGCACACCTGTATCTTCAGCTGATTGCAGCTACACTGCCACCTGTATCTTCAGCTGATTGCAGCTACACTGCACACCTGTATCTTCAGCTGATTGCAGCTACACTGCACACCTGTATCTTCAGCTGATTGCAGCTACACTGCCACCTGTATCTTCAGCTGATTGCAGCTACACTGCACACCTGTATCTTCAGCTGATTGCAGCTACACTGCACACCTGTATCTTCAGCTGATTGCAGCTACACTGCACACCTGTATCTTCAGCTGATTGGAGCTACACTGCACACCTGTATCTTCAGCTGATTGCAGCTACACTGCACACCTGTATCTTCAGCTGATTGCAGCTACACTGCACACCTGTATCTTCAGCTGATTGCAGCTACACTGCACACCTGTATCTTCAGCTGATTGCAGCTACACTGCACACCTGTATCTTCAGCTGATTGGAGCTACACTGCACACCTGTATCTTCAGCTGATTGCAGCTACACTGCCACCTGTATCTTCAGCTGATTGCAGCTACACTGCACACCTGTATCTTCAGCTGATTGCAGCTACACTGCACACCTGTATCTTCAGCTGATTGCAGCTACACTGCACACCTGTATCTTCAGCTGATTGCAGCTACACTGCACACCTGTATCTTCAGCTGATTGCAGCTACACTGCACACCTGTATCTTCAGCTGATTGCAGCTACACTGCACACCTGTATCTTCAGCTGATTGCAGCTACACTGCACACCTGTATCTTCAGCTGATTGCAGCTACACTGCACACCTGTATCTTCAGCTGATTGCAGCTACACTGCACACCTGTATCTTCAGCTGATTGCAGCTACACTGCCACCTGTATCTTCAGCTGATTGCAGCTACACTGCACACCTGTATCTTCAGCTGATTGCAGCTACACTGCCACCTAGGGTATCTTCAGCTGATTGAAGCTATCCAGTATACCTGAAAATTCAAGAGGGCTTCCAGGCACAAAAACTCGTGACTCACCACAGCGCAAGCGATCCACACTTTCCTAAACTGGTAGTTGCCGTCTGTGGCCAGTGCAGCCAGGCTAGCACTCTTGGCAATGCCGTCAGTCAGACCCTTGTGATCTTTCACAACCCGGCCGAGAGCCTGAGCGGCTGAGTCGCGAATCTCGCTGGCCGAATCCTTCAGCCAGGAGATGTAGGCGGGTACCAAGGTGCTGCTTATCTGCGCCTCGTCCTGCAGGTTTAGTTGGGTATTTGAGGATTCAAGGTTGGAAAGGGACGTTCTAACTAGTGAATTGAAGGTCGGTGGCTGAGCGGTTAACGCGTTTGCCTATTGCACCAAGGCTGGGATAGGGGACGCTCTACCTGGAGATTTGAGGATTCAAGGCTGGGAAGGGGACGCTCTACCTGGGGATTTGAGGATTCAAGGCTGGGAAGGGGACGCTCTACCTGGGGATTTGAGGATTCAAGGCTGGGAAGGGGACGCTCTACCTGGGGTTTTGAGGATTCAAGGCTGGGAAGGGGACGCTCTACCTGGGGATTTGAGGATTCAAGGCTGGGAAGGGGACGCTCTATCTGGAGATTTGAGGATTCAAGGCTGGGAAGGGGACGCTCTACCTGGGGATTTGAGGATTCAAGGCTGGGAAGGGGACGCTCTACCTGGAGATTTGAGGATTCAAGGCTGGGAAGGGGACGCTCTACCTGGGGATTTGAGGATTCAAGGCTGGGAAGGGGACGCTCTACCTGGGGATTTGAGGATTCAAGGCTGGGAAGGGGACGCTCTACCTGGGGTTTTGAGGATTCAAGGCTGGGAAGGGGACGCTCTACCTGGAGATTTGAGGATTCAAGGCTGGGAAGGGGACGCTCTATCTGGAGATTTGAGGATTCAAGGCTGGGAAGGGGACGCTCTACCTGGGGTTTTGAGGATTCAAGGCTGGGAAGGGGACGCTCTATCTGGAGATTTGAGGATTCAAGGCTGGGAAGGGGACGCTCTACCTGGAGATTTGAGGATTCAAGGCTGGGAAGGGGACGCTCTACCTGGAGATTTGAGGATTCAAGGCTGGGAAGGGGACGCAATACCTGGAGATTTGAGGATTCAAGGCTGGGAAGGGGACGCAATACCTGGAGATGGCTCACCACAGCGCTCATCAATTCTGGCAGGTTCTTGACAACGCCCAGTCTGACACGCCAGTTCTGATCGCTGTACAGCTTCATCAGGCTCGGAATGATGGTATTTTTAAGATCAGCCGGTGGAGAAATCTGCGATCGGGGATTCGATTTGGATGCAAGATAACTTAGATAAAAGCAACTAAGCTTGGTTGCTGGGGTCAAGACAAGCCATTTTGCCCAGTACTCACGGATAGGATGTCCTTGAGATGGTCGAACACTGCCTGCTTGGCGCCAGCGGAGCCGCTCTCAGTGATCAGGCTGACCACCGTACGAACCAGCTCTGCGGCGTCTTCCTTGCGAATCTTGGTGAGCAGGCGGGCCGTCTCAGAAATAATCTCGCGTCTGACACGATCGTCGTGCTCATTGACCAGGTGCTCCTTCAACTTGGGCACCAGCTGGCTGTTCAGCGTCTCCTTGGCGCAGGCGTCGGCGAAGGCGGACAGATTCTTAGCAGTGGCTCGACGGACTTCCGGCTCGTTGTCCTCCCAAAGGCGGATGAACAGAGGTCCTGCGCAGAATGTAGCGAATGCCGGGGCTATGCAATATGGGTTGGGTCTAATGATCAGATGGATTTGCAGATCGGGTCTAATGACAAATGACAAATGACAGATCGGGTCTAATGACAAATCAAATGACCAGATAAGTTTACTCACCTAGCTGCTTGCTGGCCTTATTAAAAACAGTCTGAAACTCGGCAATGTGTGTGGCCAAATTCTGGCGCGTATTCCGATGCGAATCTTCGCAATAACGCTCTAGCACAGGGAACACGGTGGCCTCAAGTTCTTTGTCGCCGTGCACTTTAATCACATCAAGCAGGGAGCGCACGCTGGCGGCTCGAATGTCGCGATGGTTGTCATTCGATAGCGTCACCAGGCTGGCCAGGATCTCCGCCCGGTCCTTGCTGGCGGGCTGCGCCAGGGGTCCCAGCTGGGTCACAGCGGCCTCGCGCACCAGAAGAATTTCCTCCTCCTGATTGGCGGCATTCAGCAGGCGCGATTTCAATTCACTTTTGATGTCGTTTGAGCTCACCTTGGAATAGCAGGGGACAATTAGGCGGCAGCCGGCCCGCCTGGATGAGCAGTACAGGTCGTCTGGAGAGGAACATACGGAGAAATCTTTGAAAAAAATGCGTAGCAGCAGCGATAAGTGAGCTGTTTTGCCGAGTGGCTAGATATTCGGACTAATGACCGGGGGCTCGAATTTCAGCCCCGAGGTGAAAAGCTTGAATGTCCTTGAATTTGACACTCAATTAGCCTGTAAAATGCTTGTGCCAGTATTAGCTAGGGTAGAAATTTTAATGGTTGTGTAATCTGTATCCATCTAAAATTGCCTAATCATACTACTTCAATTAAGCGAGCAAAGTAGTGCGATAAGAGTAGAACGTCAAAATTTTTACTTACCATCGAAAACCGATTTAATCAGCGGCACGCAATTCGTTCCAACAAGCGTCGATGAAAGTTCGCCGATCACTTTGATAAGAGCGTCTGCTGCCGCTTCGCCAACGACAACCTCCTCCACCGAGGACAGAACTCTGCCAAGTGGCTGGACTAGGTTCACAATGTTGCCAGCCGAGCCCATATACTGGGGAAACGTGCCCAGCTGGCGACACAGCTCCATCAACAGCTCATCCTCGCCATTGTTGATAGACGCAGTTATTAGCTCTGTTTAATGGTTGACAGCTAATAATAATGTAAATGCGTATATTTATTAAATCAGTCAATACCCACTTCCAGACCCTCATTACATCAGCTATTATCCAATCCTAGACCCTCATTACATCAGCTATTACCCAATCCTAGACCCTCATTACATCAGCTATTACCCAATCCTAGAACCTCATTACATCAGCTATTACCCAATCCTAGAACCTCATTACATCAGCTATTACCCAATCCTAGACCCTCATTACATCAGCTATTACCCAATCCTAGACCCTCATTACATCAGCTATTACCCAATCCTAGACCCTCATTACATCAGCTATTACCCAATCCTAGACCCTCATTATATCAGCTATTACCCAATCCTAGACCTTAATTACATCAGCTATTACCAAATCCTAGACCCCCATTACATCAGCTATTACCCAATCCCAGACCTTCATTACATCAGCCATTACTCACTCTCAGACCTTCTGAGGCAGTGTATAAATTAGGATTTTTTATCATTTTAAATTCCAGCCACTTTTCTTCACGCGCTAGCTAAATGTCATTTCACGCAGTGCTCTTTGTACGTAATATTGCTCTCAAGTGGAAACATGCACCCACCCCAATTTCTTTGTGTATATATAGAGAAAAAAATATAAATGCGATCCTCACCTTGCTCAACCGTCCTCTACCTGTTCAACCTGCTCCCTCGCTCCCCAGTCATACCAATAACATTAGTTCTCGACGAAATATAAGCGAGTAAAACTTCCTAACTCTTTTTTCCTGTTGCGCTATTAAATAGACCGACTTCCTTAGTTATTTTCCTAATAGAAGGAAAACAGTTAAAGATACCTTTGCCTTCCCAATCCTCTCCTAAAGATCTCTCGTCGGCCTTCTTTACCAAAACCCACCCTATTATATGATCCCTTTGAAATCCCAATATACCGTCCTAAAATCCCGTCCAAAAGTCCACTTGAAGTCTATCTGAAGTCCACCTAAAAGTTCCTTAAATACCCCCTGAAGTCCCTGAAAACTCCGCCTTTATCCCTCATGAGACTGTACTAATCCCGGACCCCATAGAGGAAAGTAAGTGAGAGTGCAAAGGATGTACACTAGGCAACTTCGATCCATCCTGATACGCCCCATGGACTGTGTGCCCCAGATCAGTGACCTTAGCCCTCGTGCCAGCAGCAGTAAATTCCGCTCCCATTGTTAGTAGCTAGTGTCTTGCCGCTCGGGCATTAGCGCTACCTTAGGTATAACCCGAACAGCGTGGAAAATACCTATTCTCACCCTCATAACTTACGCTACCATCCCCCCCCCAATACTCAGCTCACCAATCCCAAATCCAACAAATAGAAAGAGAGCTGAGAGGTCTGCTACACTTCATTACATCAGTCATTACTCACTCCCAAGCTTTCATTACATCAGCCATTACTCACTCTCCGACCTTCATTACAACAGCCATTACTCAATCCCAAGCTTTCATTACAACAGCCATAAGTCACTCACAGACCTTGACTACATTATTTATTCCTTCCATACATCCGATTTCACAGAAACATGAAATAAGAAAATGGAATTGGCTCACCATCAACTTTGGGAATGAGAACATCTTTGACCTTGGCAGGGCCAATATTGCTGGCAACAACTGGCAGGGTACGCACAACGCGAATTTTCTCCTGGGCATTGAATAAAAATAAGAACAAGCAAATAAGTAGATCTTCAGTAAATCCAAAAAGATTGTTAAACTTTAAAGCAAAATTTCTAAGAGGCTTCTCACCGCTGTTTCAGCTTCATAAATTCGCAGGTAAGGAGGTATTTTATCAAAATTTTTAGAGATTTCTTCCTCAGAATAGCTGAGGCCGGTGATGGCCTGAATGAGTGAGTCAATGCTATCCGCGTCCACAGCCATGGCTGCAGTGCTGGTGCAAACAGTTTTTTATATGAGACAGAGAACACTATTGCAGTCACAAGTTAAGGCTGGAGTGCACCTCGGTATAATTAGCTTCTGCTGTTTGGCTGATATCTGACCTGTAGCAGTGCAATAAATTGGACAATAAAAAAAAACTGTATAGATTGTTAATAGCAAATTATGAGGCTCAATATAAAGATTTTTGCTCTTAATTCTGCTCTTTAAATGTTTCCTTTTTTATTTAAAAATACAAAATTATAAATTAAATTTAGTTAAAGGTATTATTCTTTTAAATATCAATTATAAAATTATAATATTAAATATCAATTGGCTTTAAAGCATAGAATATTCAAACTTGATTAAATATAATATTAAAAGCAACATTCTATGAGATTTCATGATATACATTTCATTACTGACCACATCTTTTTTGATATGCATCCAATTTCTTTTTTTCAATTCATATTTGGTTTTTTACCTATTTCAAAGATAGTATTTGCTTATTAAAAATTATCATCTAATTCTGAGTAGGATTGGCATTTAATTATTATACTTTTTCCTTTGTATGCTGCTAAGCACAACAGTCAACATATATCGCCTAAAAATTATTTGCTCCATCCATAGTCTATTCAAGTCCTTTTCAAGTACTTTTACTTGCATTCTGCCCATTGTCTAGTAGGGTTGGCAGTTGGGGATTGGGGATCAGGGAATAACTCGGGGATCCCCAAAAATTTAGGTCCCCAATTCCCCGACTCCCTGACTCCCCAAATCTTTGAAGATCCCCGATTCCCCGATCCCCGTCTCCCCAATTTCTCATAGTCCCCGATTCCCTGACTCCCTGAATTCTCAAAGGTCCCCGATTCCCTGATACCCGACTCCCCAAATTTTCAAGCCCAAAATTGGGCTTGAAAGCCCGAAATCACTGCAATCAAAAAAGAACTCAAGCTGCAATTGCTGGATTTGCAGGTTGCCATTACGGCCGACAGTTGGTAGGCAAAATATTGAAAGGTTGCTCTTTTTGCATGCACGGTACACTTCATTGACAGCAACTTTTAACGCCACAATGAAGTTATTGCTGCAACTGCAAGCTATCAGCTGAAGCACACAGGCGAGAACATAGCAATCATGACCAATGGAATTCTAGATGAGTTTGGAATGCAGAAAAAAAATCTGGTGGCATTTGTACATGACAGCGAGTCATCAATGCTGATGGCAGGCGAGTTGGTTGTGAACCGAACCGCTATATCATTCAATTGCCTTGCGCACATTCTGCATCTTACAATCAAGGGTTCCATGGGCAAGATGTCGCCACTACTTGGATCAGCAATTGACAAAATTTGCAAGATAACTGGTCACTTTCATCACTCACCTCAAGCGATGGCCTTGCTGAGGGAGATCCAAGAAGGTCAAGAATTGCCACCATGCAGTGTTCCCATGGACGTAGCTACACAGTGCAATAGCACGCTGGAAATAATCCAAGAGTTTCTCATACAAAACAAGGCAATTGCAAAGTATCTGAAGAAGGCAGCGACACAGAGGGCTCTTCCTGACATGGTCACTGATCAGGAGTTGGATGCAGTTCAAGCAGTCATTAAGTATCTGAAGCCATTTCAGGAGTACACAAAGCTGATGTGCAAGGACATGGCAACAGTGTGCAAATACATCCCATTTCTTGTCCTACTGAAGGAGATATGCAAGCAGATCCTTACTGGAGAGCGCAATGGGGTGGCTTGGGAGTTTGGCATTGTTCTCGTTGCAGAGCTTGACACACAAATGGAAAGCATCTTGAGCAATCAGTTTTTGCGTGAGGCTGCCTGCTTCAACCCAAGACTCTACAGAAGGTCAGCAAATTTTCATGCGACAGAGTGGGAGTCTATTGAAAACAGCATTGCTGAGCTGCTGTTTATTGCTGAGGAATCAGCAGACGTTGGGAAACCTGATGACAGTGAGGCACCTGACTCCAACAAGTCAGCCGATGATCCGTGGCAGCTCCTAGATAGGTGCACAAGAACTGCAAGTGCAAAGCAAAGGAAGGTTCTGATCCCTGACAGCACAAAGTCAGTGTTTGCTGCTCGTGTCAAGACAGAGTTTGCTCAGTTGGCTGAGATGATTGAAGGGGATAGGCACCCAAAGAAGACCAGCTGTGTCTTTGAGTTCTGGAAGGTCAACTGATTGAAGCTGCCAAAGAAGACCAGCTGTCTTTGAGTTCTGGAAGGTCAACCAATCGAAGCTGCCAACCCTTGCCAAGGCTGCAAGGCAATATCTTGCCACAACTCCAACCAGTGTCTCATGCGAGAGACTTCTCCTAAGCCAGCCTCATTTATGGCAACAGGCTTTGATCTAGACTGCATGCAACGAAGGCTGAAAACTGCCTGTTGCTGGTGGCAGGAAAGTATTCGGCTATTGTGGCTACAGAGAGGTTTGTAAATTTTGGTGCTTGTCTTATTTTTACAATTCGGCTTGGATTTTTTAATGTTTTCTAACTGTATTCACTTTCTTATTTTTCAGGGCTGAGGAAGATGATCAGTTAATTATCAGGAGAGAGTATGAAGAATGGAACCTAAGGGCATCGGATTCTGATGATGCAAACGGACATAACAATGATGGCAAAGATGCTGAAGCTCTCATGAATTGAATGCTTTGACCCTCATTAAGACTGCAATTACTACTGGGAGACTGTCTGTTGTACCTATTGTACCTGTCTGTTTATTTGTGCTTGTGCTGATTTTAATAGTTAATACTTACACTGGTAACTTTATCACCATGTTTTTTCTAGTTCTCTATTGTGCAGGTAATTGCATTCAAGACAAAAGTAATTAAATTGCATTTTAAGAACTTGAGTAATCAGCAAATTGCTCTTTTTAAGCCATTTACGGAATGAATGGCTTAAATCTTCCTGCTCGTGTTTAAAATTTCTTCTGGTGCCTTCATTTCTTCCACTTCCATGGCAAAATGGCAAAGTTCTCTTGGTTATTATTTTCTTACCTATATTCACAAATCCCTGACTCCCCCGACTTTTCTAGGTCCCAACTCCCCGACTTCTCTAGGTCCCTGACTCCCTGACTTCTCCAAATCCATGACTCCCCGATTCCCTGACTTCTGAAAGCTCCCCGATCCCCCATTTCCCGACTCCCCAAGTTTCTCAACTTCTATGATTCCCCTATCCCTGACTCCCCAAAATTATTTCCAAGATTGCCAACCCTATTGTTTAGTTATAAGTAGATAATGTATTATAATAGGCAATTAGGCTATAGTCTATATCAGGCCTTTATGCCAAATTGATTTGTTGCACAAGTATAATTATCTTTGCAAACTGCTGTTTGTGAACATTGGCAATTTGACATACAACAAAGAACTATTTTTAAATATAAAAATGGTTGGAATAGAGTACCATTCTGTTCTGTTCTAAGAACAGAAATATGTTTTAACTTTGAAAACTTTTGTCTTATAGATGATTAAGTGTCCACAAGTCTAAGTCACTTTGTCATCCACCCACTGAGATTTTGGACAGATCATCATCTGAATGACAAAGTGTCCAGGGACCCCATGCAATAACTAGCTGCGGCTATGCTGTTGGCTGCAAATCTGTCCCAATTATGGCAGGTGTAATATATTAATTAACAATTAGTGCCTAATCAGTTATAAGCAAAACTACAACTGTCACTGAAAATAGTGCCACCACAGTGAAATGTTGCTACAAAGGTTGTTGGCATTGTTGCAAAAATCAAAGTTGTTTGTTGCTGAAGCAGGCCACATTCTTAGAAAATATTAGGTCTAAGCCATTATACAGAAAAATTAAAGGTTTTTAGAACAATGTTTCAAGGGTAGGCCTATAGCATTAACTTATCTTAGTGAGAAAACTATTCGTTTTTAAGTGACAGTAACAGACATGAGACAATGTCATTAAGTAGCTACGACATAAATATATTTGCATATTTTCATAAAAAAAAACTTAATAGCTTTATTTTACATAAACAAACATAAACTTTGGCCTAAATGTTCAAAGGAAGTCAGAAAATCATCCGACATTATTTAATTATTAATTACTTGATTCGCTGAAGAAATTAAAGTGATGAGTTCGACGTATCTTGTAACTAGCTAGTTTTCTCAGACGTAGCTGGTATAGTTGAATTTTTTGCAATGCTACAAAGTGCATTATAAGTTGTTTACACATAAATTTAAAATTTTACGTTTATATAAACGAAAAAGAAATCATATTAAAGAAGCGTTTAGTCAATAAAAACATTATCATTTGAAAGACTCTTTGTTAAACTGTTTGAATTGTACTAATTAAAAAGCTCAGAAATTATTAACTTAAATGTGCAAATGGCAGAATAAGTGGTGACTGGCAGAGCGGTTACCGGTGTATTACGATCCGACATCGTGAAATTTTAGAAATTTGTATTTTGACGCTATGAAATTTCGTCATGGGATTTTTCGGTGATGCGGTGCAGTGGCGTATCTAGGGGGGGGATACGGGGATATATCCCCCCCATTTCGCCGACCGAAGAGTGTCACCAACCCACGAAAAGTCGAAGACGAACGTTATGGCGGAATGTCATAGTCGTAATGTCGTTATTCGGCACAATGATGTTCTGAATTATTCATTTTTTCAGTCAACTTTCCCATCACTTTTCCTCTTCACCCACCAGAAATTTTTCCACCGGGGGGCATAGCCCCCCCGGACCCCCCTCTTATTTTCCCTTCATCAAATACCCTTTTCTGCGGAGTCATTTTTCAATGAGCGTCAATAAATTCATAATCATTACTCCATATTTTTGCCATAAATGTATAACAAAGTAATTAAAAAGGTTGCGAAATCGTTGTCTGCAAATGGACTACAAAAGCTTATTTCAGTTTTTTAGCAGCAGTATGAGACTTATTTCTCTGATAGTTGAAATTGTAAATTTATCCCCCCCCATTTTAAAATCCTAGATACGCCGCTGATGCGGTGCAAGACAATTTGGGAACGTTGCGAAAATTTGGTGCTGTTAAGTTTAGCTGGATGGTTTTGACTTTCCATGTTGTGGAATTTCGGGTCAGTGAAAGTAAAAACGTTATGAAAGTTTCCTAAATATAACAAGCTGAGTATATTTTGACTACTAGGCCCTACGCCTCGAAGAACCGTACAAGTAGAGTTATGCACATTCCATGAGACATGAGCACATTGCCTGAATTGCTGAAGCAATTTTGTTTTGCACCAAATTTTTTTTCTAGCTTCCCTTCTTTGGCATTAATTTTACAAACTTCACCGACAAAAGAAACAGCGGTATGGGTTTTTAGCTCTTTGTTTTACTGTTTCAAAATTGAGTCACTGACGAACTTAAATTTACTTTTGACGTTCTTTTCTACGGAACCTTGCTAAGGAGGCTGCCTTAGGCTCTACGTATCCTTGAGATGCTTTTGCATACTACGTTGTATTTTTGAGCCACTCTTGTTGTTACGAGTCGCAAAGGCAAACCGGCTATTGATTGGCAACTCAAAATCATCAACTGTTTTTTTACAAAAACTACTAAACGATTTTTAATGTCTTTTAAGCTTGGTTAGCTATTATTTTAAATACTCAGTTAGTTAGATAGGCAAGGGCCTATAAGTAGCTTAGTTCTTAATCGACTGTTAACCTTCTGATTGTTTTTGTATTTCTTTCCCTTTTAACTTAAGTACAGGCCTTAAGATATGAATTCAGAAGGAGGACTAAATTTGACATTTCGTGAATTTATGTTATTTCGTTAAAAAACATGTGTTATTTAGATTAAACAATTAGAATAAATCAAGCAATAAATATGGTAGTCCTAAGTATCACAAGCATGCTTGTTCGAGGCATCCACTAGTGTTGTGCTTTTATAAATGCAAGCTAAACACCTATGCTGCTAGCCCTTGCACATTCACATAGGCCCTATAGCATATAGTAGGCTTAACTAAACTTGTTAATGCAATTGCTCAATTCCCGTTTTAAGTGTTTTATATTTTTAAAAGGGATGCTTTACTCTATAATTTTAATCTTTTGAAAATCTATTTGGTAAAAATTGTTCATGTTTAAATTAGCATTTTTTTTCAATAATAATATATATAAAATATTTGATTTTTTATAACTGATTTTACTTTATGTTAAACAGGGCAACATGCCAGTGCAGCAAAAAGCAAATAAAGCTATGGTTAAGTACTAAAATTCAGAACTGTGTTATGTGTTGACTGCTTAGTCAATTATTTGAGGCTATGACCCTTTGATCTATGGAAGCACTTGGTGAATACTTGTTTCAGTAAAAGCCTTTAGAGAGACTGCTTGTGCCAAGAATAAATGCTACCAGAGAGAGAGGGAAGTGAAATGATAAGCCATGTTACAATATAGCCAATTGGTGATAGGCCTATTTGCTACCTCTCAATAGTATTTACATAAGTTGACACATTAAGGTTTAATAAAGTTGACTATCTGGTTCATAGTTTTGGCTAGTTATATATTGGCTTTATTTGAAATGATTTAAAAAGCTAACACCCTAAAGACAGTTGAGTGAAACTAGATAAGAATACCATTTTCTCATGAAAACGTAGCTAAAAAATATTGTGGAATTTCAGTTTTTGTAACACTGTAACACATATAATAATTCCTATGCTCTATTTTCTAGCTATCGCACCTAGTCAGTCCATGACTTTACAAGAACTATACAATCAATGAGCTGAACATGACTAGTTATTTGTATATGTAAATGTTAAGTAAAGTAATAGAAGGATGTATATTGTAATAAGTGCTGCCTACCCTAGTGGCTAGCAAATGCATTTAATGCAATTAGTACTGTTATTGTGATTATAGTTATTACCCATTGTACAACTGAATAAGCCAATTAGACAAGCTCTTGTATATTTAAAAAAAATGTAAACAAGAAATTTAAATGTTATCAAAGTAAAAAATAAATTTTGCATTTCAAACTGTCCAATCAGGAACTTAGATAATAAATTATTTTTATAGCATGTTGCATGGTTCACAACAATATTTGTTTTGTTTTTAAGCAAGTATAGCTACTGACTGCTCAGGTCTTAACTAGTGTAGGAGCTAGTGTCGTAGTCCCAAATGTTACCTATTGTAAGTAGATTTTTCAAATATGTTTGATTTCTATTTCATATTTTGTTGTTAAAAAAACAAATATTCTTCATATCATTTATGTGCTACTTTTAGTAGTAAGTCGTTCCTTGCTGTGTTGAACAGTGCCAAATGCTTAGAGAATTTTTTCTTGCTGCCGAAAACTGAATTTGTAATAAGAATGCTACAGAACCTTACCTTTTTGTGCAGAACAGACACTACATAGATATTTTTGCCCCATGGTTAACTTCTATTTAAATGTATCCTTATTTTTATTTGCTTTTGTTACCCTAGCCACATAGTTTATCCAGAATGTTGAATTGAACAATTCTGTCCGGTAACTGTTTGCTAACCTGTTAGACAGATGCTAACCTGTTAGAGACAGGTGCTAACCTGTTAGAGACAGGTGCTAACCTGTTAGAGACAGGTGCTAACCTGTTAGACATGGATTGTTTAATCCATGTCAATATAACATAGACTATAATTTGCAAAACTACTTAGAACACCTGTTGCTACAAAAAGCAGTTGGAGCCTTCCATTCTATTAGCAGCTCTTGTCGTCTAGCTAAAGTTCAGCTCAGCGCTCTCTTGTTCCAAACGTTTTTGGCAAACTCATTAAAGACTTGCTTAACCTGTTAGCTCTCTATTTTCTTTCTCTTCTCTCTCACCCCCTTCACCCGCTTCCACTCTTTCTGTGTTAACAGTGTAATCAGCAGCGTAGGTATGTGCGTACCTGCTTGCTGGTGGACCCAAGGTTCTGTAGCCTTAATATCTTAGTAGACACCTTAGGATCTGCAGACAATTAAGTGCAGCAGACTGTTTCGGTATGCAACGCAAAACATATTCTGTATCTCTTAGTGCTTGTAACTTATTTCTTTATTTCATTGTTTTTGCTGTCTTGAGCTCCGACTAAAGCTAGCTTTTACCAAGAAGACCGGCTCTGCTCTGCTCTGCTGCTCTGCTTATTTTAATTTACTTTTTCTCTGCAGTTTCATAAGTGGAGAACCGAGCTGCTATGCTAACTGAATAATATATTTGTCCTTAGAGAATTGGGTGGGTTGCACGGCAGTGAGGTCTGCAGTCTCTCCCGCCTTCAGAATTGTTTTGATACCAGCAAAACATTAAACAGAATGATGGCACTGGCGAGCGCTTAGAATTGTGCGCTCAAAATAAAAGTCCAAACAGTCTATGCTTTTCGCTTATTTTGTTGCTAGTTGGGTACCTTTTGTGACCATTTTGAAAGGGTCATTGGTCATGTGTAGGAAATGGTCATTGGGAGAGGATTAAGAAAGTAAGGATCAATTAGAGAATTCGAGTAAGGTCGAATATGGACCGGCTAGATAATGTAGAAGGCGGCTAGATAATGTAAGGAGCGGCTAGATATTGTAGGGAGCGGCTAGATATTGTAGGGAGCGGCTAGATAATGTAAGGAGCGGCTAGATATTGTAGGGAGCGGATGGATATTGTAGAGAGTGGCTAGATATTGTAGGGAGCGGCTAGATATTGTAGGGATCTGCTAGATATTGTAAGGAGCGGCTAGATATTGTAGGGAGCGGCTAGATATTGTAGGGAGCGGCTAGATATTGTAGGGAGCGGCTAGATATTGTAGGGAGCGGCTAGATAATGTAAGGAGCGGCTAGATATTGTAGGGAGCGGATGGATATTGTAGAGAGTGGCTAGATATTGTAGGGAGCGGCTAGATATTGTAGGGATCTGCTAGATATTGTAAGGAGCGGCTAGATATTGTAGGGAGCGGCTAGATATTGTAGGGAGCGGCTAGATATTGTAGGGAGCGGCTAGATAATGTAAGGAGCGGCTAGATATTGTAGGGAGCGGATGGATATTGTAGAGAGCGGCTCGATACTGTATTGTAAAGAGCGGTTGGATATTGTAGGGAGCGGCTAGATAATGTAAGGAGCGGCTAGATATTGTAGGGAGCGGCTAGATATTGTAGAGAGCGGCTCGATACTGTATTGTAAAGAGCGGTTGGATATTGTAGGGAGCGGCCGGATAATTGTGCTATTTGTGCCGTCATTCTGAGTAAGATTCAATTAGCAATGAGTTAAATTCCTATCGGTATTTAGGTCTGCCATTCGATCAGCATTATATAATAGCTTGAAGTGTTAAAAGCACGCCTCGCGCGCAGCTGTTTAAGCCTTGAATTTTAGCTAATTTAACAAGAATTGCAGGCAGCTACACAGCTTGGCCGGGTCAGGCATTGGAGTGGATGCCGCAGGATGGAAGACAAACTTTGCTCATAGTTAGCTATCAGGTTGCAAGCCTTTAGCATTCATTCTATTGGCCCGTTACTCTTGTCTGTATCTTGCAGTGTCTGGCTGTTGTTGAATATTCTATTCTATTATAATCGAATAGCTCGCGCAGCACAGCACCCAGACAAGAATGAAAGGCGAGCAGTCCGAGAGTTGCCTTCCTTCTGTGCTGGCTGTGGGTTTTGCGTATGCTGTATTTAGTTCTTCGCCTTTAACCCAATCTATCAATCTGCTTGCACACTGAAACTCCTTCACAGCGAGCGAGACAGGGAGAGAGAGGGAGAGATAGATAGCTGTCTGTGCCATTGCAATTGGTGAGACCTAGGCCCCAGTGTACAGCTTAGCGGTGCAGGTGTGAGTCCGAGCGAGCTGTACTCGCCTGGGGTGGGGAGGTCGAGTCGCTGCGTCAGTGAGCCCCTCTCATTCACTGCTTTTTCGGGTCAAGAATTAGCACCGCGCCTGCGAGTATAAATGCGCATCACATTCTTAACTGTTTTAGTTTACATTCAGAGTGAATCAATTAGGGCTAGGTGATAATTAATATTTGACCATGACTGCCGCTTCCAGCCCGTTGCTGCTGAGGCGATCGCTGTCGCTAGCCCCACAGCAGCAGCAGCAGCAGCAGCAGGTCGGTTCTCCCCATCTGCACCAGCGGTTTGGCAAGCCGCCACAGCGGCAAATCAGCAACAGCAGCAGCGGCGGTGGCGGTGGCAACAGCGGCAACATGAGCAGAGAGCAATTAGCTCAACGGTTGAGACACAACTGGGCGATTAGGGATACTCAGCAGCAGCAGCAGTCAGCGTCCACTCAGCCGTCATCAGCCGGACATCACGACGCCCTATTTTCAACAATGTCCGTTGGAAAATTAGCCACCGCAGTAGTAGCTGGCGGCGGCAATGACACCGACTTGACCAACCTGGGCTGGCTGCAGGTGAGCCCGCATGCAGCTTGCTCATCGTTCACTTTTATCCTTTAAAAGTTGAAGCCCGTTGAAAACTCCGCTACCAACTGTCCACATGGTGGGCCAGTGGTAGAGCGGTTAACGCGGTCGCCACTTGCACCAGAGCCCCTGAGCTCGATGGCGTGGCCGCATTCATTTGGGGCGCAGCCGCTCAGAGAAGGCTTGTCGGCTTGTTGTGCAATTTACGACCTTGAGGGCCAACCTCGAAGGCACAGTGGCAGCGTACACTGCCTGACGATGAGAAATTAAGGGCATATGTACACAACTGCGAGATAGTGGGCCTGTTGCGGTATCAGTGTGCGCGTGTGTGTTCAGGAGTCAGCGAAATGGGCAGAATTGCCTCCTCGCTGACTGCGGGTCTAGTGTCACCAAATAATGTACTTTTGCCTGCAGCCCTCCTGCAATTACTATTATTATTATTATTTTATTATTATTATTATTATCACTATAGCTGTGTACCTGTCTGCCCCTCCCCCACCAGAACATGAACCTGATGAAGCTGACGCCCCCGACGCCGCCAGCCTCGCCTCGGCCGCCGTTCGAGTCGGTAATATCAGCGGCAACTGCGGCGGCAGAAGCTGCCTCAGCTGCGGCCTCTGCGGTGGCCGTACTCGGCTCCGAGGTGATCCTGGTTGAGCAGACTGTGGCCGACTCCTTGCAGTTCTATACTCAGCTGAGTCATCAGCAGCAGCAGCAGCAGCAGCAGCAAAGCTACGGGCTGCATGGCTCTCACAGGCCTTCCTTGCATCGGGCAATATCCTCGCCCGCCTTTCAGCACACAGCCAATGCTTCACAGTACATGAACCACCAGATGATGGCGCAGCTTCCTCAGCATTACCAGCTTCATCATCAGCAGCAGCAGCAACAGCAGCAGCATCAGTTTCTCATTCACGAGCAGCAACTGCAGCAGCAGCAGCAGCAGTCGCTCATCCAGCTGCCGCCGACAGCGCCGCCGATTCCGCCGCAGCCTGACCCGGAGTTCGCCGCTGACCCCAGCCTGCGGCCTCCCTATTCATTCTCCACAATGATCTACATGGCTCTGAAGAGCTTGAGCAAGTCTAAGATGACTCTGCAAGAGATTTGCAATTGGATAGGCGCCCATTTCGCTTTTTACGGTTGCTCCGCCGACCAGAGCTGGCAGGTGAGCGGCTATAATCAACTATTTTTTGCTCCGTGATGTAAGATTCAATTAGTAGTTAGTCGCCAGGCATGGCCTGAAGAATGCCTTTATCAACCGCTTATCACTATAGACTATTGCCACCGTTCATTTGCTTTAACACCCTACTAGTAGCAAATGCGAATTGCAACAGCTACAGCATATTACACATTTTCCTATACTGAATACGTTATAAATTTGCCCATAAATTGGGCCTAGGTAGGTTGATGGCGGAAATCTCCGACTTGTGAGATGCTGGGCTGCTAATTGTATGATTTTCCAGCAACTGTCCCAGTGCGGCTGTTCCGTGTGGGCGTTCTCTGCCTCTCCTCATGACTTCTTATTTTTCTCTCCCACCCGCAGTGCCTAAGCTAGTCAGTGGGCAGGTGTAGCACTCTATTCAAAGCCGATGAATTCCTGAATAGTTCTCTCACTCTAAGCTGCCTGAAAGTTGTACAGTTAGTTGTACAGCTAAGAATTTTTGCCGTTTTGCACTTCTACAACTGGCGCGTTGCCTACCCACAGAGCGGGGTTCGCTACAACCTGACCCTCAATCGCTGCTTCCAACGGGTGCCTCGGCGCAAAGACGAAGCCGCCAGTCGGGGCGGCGGCGGCGGCGCCTGCAGCGGCTACTGGCGGCTGAATCCTGAGTATGCTGTTCAACTGGAGCAGGCCAATGCTCAACAGCAGACTCTGCTGCTGCAGCCTCCGCAGGGCTTCCAGGCGCCCGCTCCCAGTGCCGGCTCGTTGAAGCGGCAGCGATCAGGGCAGCACCATCAGCATCACCCGATGCCGCCTCTGCATCACCTGGACGATGGCTTCCACCTGGGCAGTCATCGGAGGCACGAGTCGCCGCTGTTAAGCGACCAACCCGCCGCCGCTAAGCAGCGGCGCGTCGACGTTGCCGACGGCCGGGGCGGCGAGGCGGATCAGCCCGACGCCAGCGGTCACTGGGTCACCATGGCCCTTAGCGGTGGCCCCGTTGAAACTCGGCTCCGTGATTCCACCCTGATCACACAGCCGGCCGCCGCTGCTGCAGCCGCCACTGCCGTCTCCGTCGCTGCAACCACCTCGGCAGCTGCGGCCGCCACCTCTTCAACATCTGTCGCAACTTCTTTGACATCGTCGACTCTGAGCTTGACATCATCGTCGTCAACATCAACTGAGGCCAGACAGGGAGCCAGCGTTCACAACGGAGCAGCCTCGGCAGCTCTGGCCCTCCCAGCCGGTCTCGTCGGCATCGGCGACATCGGCGACGACGAGCGCTGGCTGTTCGAACCGGAGGACGACGGCTGCGTCGATGATCCCACGCCAGCGCTGGACATGTCCAACCCGGACAGCCTGCTGGACCTCACCCTGCACGGCATGGCGCTGCCTCCGCCCAGCTGGTGGTTGAACAACGGAGGCGCTAGCCAACAGCAGCAGCAGCAGCTGAACGGCTCGCTCAACGGCCTGATGATCGGCCTGCCAAGCACGCCGTCGCCGCTGATGCATCATGAGCAGGACGAATGGGTGGATGAAAATCTCGGCGACGTGGTCGGCTCGCTCGACAATCTTCTCGGGCTCTGATGACGGTGTGAAGCTGGGCTGATGTTTCCAGGAAATCGTCTGCAATTCTGGTCCGCTTTTGCTTCTAAGAGGAAAGATAGGTGAAAATGACTTATTTGCTAACTGTAATGTTAGTTACTGCCTTTATCTGTTTCACCGCCGTCCTTACTTATTGATGTTTTCCTCAAATTGTTTAAATTCTTTTATTTAATTTTCGTCTTCCTCTGCTTTGCTAGTGTTGCAAAAATTGTTGTGCAAAGTCAGTGAATTGAAGAAATAACCAACTTTAGTAAGCTTTGACTTTGCTGTTTCCGTGCCTTTGTTCCATTTTTATCGTCTGCTCTGCTGCTGTACTCAAAACAGTGACGCCTTGGCCTTATCTACTAGCAGTAGTTTCACTCAGTAGCCCTTTTATCTAGAATTTTTATCAATTTTTCTTCAGAGATTTTTCTATTAAGAATTCTTGAGTTTTTATTTTTTCGTGTGTAGAGCTTGCAGTTTTCCTCAAATCCCTACTTATAAGTAGCCAGTATCACAAAATGAAACTTTTGTGCCTATGCGATGTGTCACTGTGCGAATTTTCCGTCCAATTGTACTCTTTTGTTGAGCACTTTACCGCTCCAAAATCCGCCTTAATTACAGTTTTTCTTCTCTATTTTCTTGCTTAAAATAAACTTTTTAGATTTTTTGCTTACAGGTTTCAGCTTTATCGCTGGCAAGATAAGTCCGTCCGCAGACAAAGTCCTGCTCTTAACTTTTGAATTGCCTGTGATAACATCACATAAGTTTCCTGCAAGTTTTTATTTGTGTATTTAATATGCGATATAAGTTACTTTTCTAAAGTCGTTATTGTGTTGTGGTACCGTAGATGAGTGTGTTAATTTCTTATTTGTAAATGTCACACTCAATGCGAGCCCCCTTGGATAGGCATAATGCCAGTTCACATAACATTTGGCCTTGTAGAATTTCATTGGCTGGTAGTCCGTCACGTGACGTGCCCACTAGACTATCTAAAAATAGCAACAGCTTAATCCTTGCCTGGCCAATCAATTTTTAGCTAAATAGAAATAGTCCTAGGTAAATTCGCATTGAACTTAGCTGCTTTAATTGTGATAGAATTAGTCATATATTTATGGCTCTATTTGCAACAAGCAATAATTGTACTTTATTCCTTTTTCATTTTGCTGTCAGGCGCTGAGTATATGAGTATAAAATGAAACAATAAAACGTGTTAATATTTTTCAATTTTGCTCGACAAAAGCGGGTGCTTCTGTCGGCCAGCGAGTCTGCAACTCGAACCACTGCCGAGTCAGTTGATAATTGCTCTATTTTATTTGCGAGCCTGTCTGTCTGGCTGTCTGTCTGTCTGGCTGTCTGTCTGGCTGTCTGTCTGGCTGTCTGTCTGTCTGGCTGGCTAACTGTATGTCAAGCCAGAAGTAGTACTCAGGTCTAGCAAGAAATTTCAAACAATGCACTTATCACTTATGAATTTTGTTGAGTTCAGTTTGGGTCCTGATCCCACCGAAGCACTATCAGTTTGAGTTCAGATCCCACCGAAGCACTATCAGTATGAGTTCAGATCCCACCGAAACACTATCAGTATGAGTTCAGATCCCAACGAAGCACTATCAGTTTGAGTTCAGATCCCACCGAAGCACTATCAGTTTGAGTTCAGATCCCACCGAAGCACTACCAGTTTGAGTTCAGATCCCACCGAAGCACTATCAGTTTGAGTTCAGATCCCACCGAAGCACTATCAGTTTGAGTTCAGATCCCACCGAAGCACTACCAGTTTGAGTTCAGATCCCACCGAAGCACTATCAGTTTGAGTTCAGATCCCACCGAAGCACTATCAGTTTGAGTTCAGATCCCACCGAAGCACTACCAGTTTGAGTTCAGATCCCACCGAAGCACTACCAGTTTGAGTTCAGATCCCACCGAAGCACTACCAGTTTGAGTTCAGATCCCACCGAAGCACTATCAGTATGAGTTCAGATCCCACCGAAGCACTATCAGTTTGAGTTCAGATCCCACCGAAGCACTACCAGTTTGAGTTCAGATCCCACCGAAGCACTATCAGTTTGAGTTCAGATCCCACCGAAGCACTACCAGTTTGAGTTCAGATCCCACCGAAGCACTATCAGTTTGAGTTCAGATCCCACCGAAGCACTATCAGTTTGAGTTCAGATCCCACCGAAGCACTACCAGTTTGAGTTCAGATCCCACTATACACAATTTAGAGCTAGATCTCACAAAAGAAACAAAACAATTTGAAGACTTATCCAAAGACAGATTTTGTCTGTTATCGCTTGCTTTTACAACCAAAGTAGCATTTTGCTACGCTAGTAATTTATGTATATATATTGTTTTTGACGCACGAATTCTCATAGGCAGACAAAGAGCTGTTGGGGCACAAATTACTATTACTGGCAGGCAGGGGGGTAGGGCCAGGTGATAATGAGGGAGCTCCACATTTTCGTGTCTAATAGGATATTATTAATTCTAGAAAAGATTTCATGTCCGATTTTATCCTCCACTATTAAAGGCAGTACAAACAGGCTAAACTGATAGAAATTGAGAGGGAAGCAAATTTTTGTTATAAACAGCACATGATTTGTTATTGATCGTTAAGGAACTGAATGGGGACAGAGCAGAAAACAAAACTGAGAGAACAGTATGGAGTCCATATGTACAGCCAGCATGCATTATTCATAGTTGGAAAAAGCAGAAAGTTAATTAAAGCAAATGTTATAAAAAACTGAATTAAGAATGAATTGGACAATTTGTTAATAAACAAGAGAGGCTAGGCGAAGTGAAGAGTGAAGTAGAAGGGAAATCCATGACGTGAAATCGAGCTCCGGGTGTTTCGATCGCCCGCCCCACAAACATGTAGGCCAGCAAAAAAAGCATCGATAAACACGAGACACCTGAGGCCAAAACATCGTGCAAAGTTTTGTTATTCTTCAAGCCATAAAATTATAAACAAACAATAAAAAACAGAAGGCATAAATTAAGCAAGATAACAAGAGAACAGCTACGGCAAACAAGGATGAGTTTCAACTAGCAAATATTACCGCCAAAGTTCTTGTAAAAAAATTCTTGAGCGAAGAGAAACAAAAAACAAGATAGTTTCCTTTGTTAATCAGCTAAACAAACAGCAGCGGTTATGCCTCCAAATGTAAATTAGTCGTTACAAATTTTAAAGCGAAACGGGTATCGGAGTGTTCAGCAGCTGATGCCTTACGGCTAACTGGTCAATTTACCAGAGACACAGGGGATTTTTCTATTGGGATTCAGGGAAAGGGGAGTTCAGATATGGAAGCGGAGAGCAGTGATTATGGCCAGTTAGGTAACAAATAGACAAAACAAGCCAATCAATTAATTAGACACCGAATAAAACCAGACTGCCTAAAATAATTCTCTCGCATACCGCAAATGTACTACTGGCGACAAAGCCAAGCCAGTTGGTCAGTAGCATAGTAGGCATGTGGAAGGTGTAAAGAACTCTGTGAGCCCAATTAACGGGCCAATACGCAGTAAAACAAACTGGCCATTTGAAGTTTTCAATGCAAACAATTCAACACGCACTCAGATGAGGTTTAGGCGATAAAGGGAAAACAACTAACAGAATTGCTGAAATCCTCTATGTACACCGCGCAAAATAAGAATAATAATAGTAATAATAGTAATCGTAATAGCATTAAAAAACAATAATAATCAGATTTTTCATAAGCAGCCAATTATAAATAAAATTACTGAGCTAAAAAAGCTACATGACAAAAAAGATTTAGACATTCACAAGTCTGATATGAATGCCACGCCTAAAATTGCAAATAAACAAATAAGTGAACAAATAAACAAATAAACAAACAAATAAATAGTTTATGCAAGCATTTGTATAAAAAACATGATCATAACGGAGATAGAAATCTCCCATCTAAAGGCCATCCACTGGCAGAGTAGGCAACTACCCAACTAACTAACGGATAAGTTTAGTTCGTTATAATGAGGAAGAGAGGAAATGATAAATAACAGACATTAACAAAGCAGCATTAGACAGCATTATCAGTGAGGTTTGCAGCAGAAAACCTCGGCTTTACAAATATTAACAAAAAGAAGAATTTAAGCAAGTAAATAAGCATTTGACCAATAATTTATGAACAGGCTTTCAGTTAGTGAGCTGCCACAGTTAAAGGTAAATTCTTTTAGCTAATAGGGGCGGGGGGCGAGAGGGTGGAATCGCAAGTCTATCAAGTGTCGGACCATAGACTAATACATCCGCGCAGCACGGCCAGGATCTAGTAGGCTTGCAAAATTCTACAGTGAAAAAATGAGCAATAATTAAAATAGAGGAATTAATAAGACAAAGAGATGGGGATGGGCCATGAGACAAAGGAGACAGGGAGAGCCAGTGAGTAGCAAGACAGAGTCTTGCTTTGTCAAACAAAATTTATTATGATCATAAATCATTTAGCTTCCAGGCGAGTCAAATAGTGCACACGTATTTTTGTACCAAAATAATTCATTTGAGTACAGAAGCATCAGATCAGAACGGGTACTGAGTAGCGTTTAGCTGCTGCTGCTGCTGCTGCTGCTGTTGCTGCTGATGCTGCTGTACCGCAGCGTAACCATTGGCGGCGGAAGCGCTACTCACTGCCGCTGCGGCTGCTGCGGCGGCTGCGGCCGCGGAGGGCACGAATGCCTGCTGATAGGCGCCCGCTGAAGGTGCGAAATTAGTAAATGGGTAGTGGAATCTAGGCTGCAAACTAATATATACAGGGCAGCCGATTAAAATATAGCAAGCAGTTCGTGACCAACAAGTGACAATCTAATCCAACAGATGACTAAGGTTTTAAGCTTTTGTCTAACAGGTGAAGCTTCTGTATAATAGGTGAGGCTTCTGTATAACAGGTGAAGCTTCTGTATAACAGGTGAAGCTTCTGTATAATAGGTGAGGCTTCTGTTTAACAGGTGAAGCTTCTGTATAACAGGTGAAGCTTCTTATAACAGGTGAAGCTTCTGTATAACAGGTGAAGCTTCTGTATAATAGGTGAGGCTTCTGTTTAACAGGTAAAGCTTCTGTATAACAGGTGAAGCTTCTGTATAACAGGTGAAGCTTCTGTATAACAGGTGAAGCTTCTGTATAACAGGTGAAGCTTCTGTATAACAGGTGAAGCTTCTGTAAAACAGGTGAAGTTTCTGTCTAACAGGTGAAGCTTCTGTATAACAGGTGAAGCTTCTGGCTAACAGATGAAGCTTCTGTCCAACTAATGAAGCTTTTGTCTAACAGATGAAGCTTCTGTCCAACTAATGTAGCTTCTGGCTAACAGATGAAGCTTCTGTCCAACTAATGTAGCTTCTGGCTAACAGATGAAGCTTCTGTCCAACTAATGAAGCTTTTGTCTAACAAATGAAGCTTTTGTCTAACAAATGAAGCCTCAGTATAACAGATGAAGCTTCTGTTTAACAGGTGAAGCTTCTGTCAAACAGGTGAAGCTTCTGTCTAACAGGTAAAGCTTCTGTATAACAGGTGAAGCTTCTGTCTAACAAATAAAGCTTCTGTTTAACAGGTGAAGCTTCTGAATAACAGGTGAGGCTTCTGTTTTAACAGGTGAAGCTTCTGTTTAACAGGTGAAGCTTCTGTATAATAGGTGAAGCTTCTGTCTAACTAATGAAGCTTCTGGCTAACAGATGAAGCTTCTGTCCAACAACTGAAGCTTCTGTCTAACAAATTAAGCCTCCGTATAACAGATGAAGCTTCTGTCTAACAGACGAAGTTTCTGTCTAACAGACGAAGTTTCTGGCTAACAGACGAAGTTTTTGTCTAACAGACGAAGTTTCTGGCTAACAGATGAAGCTTCTGTCTAAAGATAAAGCTTTGTATAACAGGCGAAGCTTCTACCTTAAAAGGTGTAGGTTCTGTCTAAAAGATTAAGCCCCTGCCTAACGCTCCTAACTAACAAGCAAAGCTTCTGTTTACTACGTGATGCTTTTGTCCAACAGGGACTAAAATTAACTAAAACAGACGGACCTTTCACCGCATGAAAGAGCGCAGCATCTGATATCTGGTAAATAATGCCTTCCGAAAATTACCTGCATCCCCGGATAGCTGATTACGCAGGTACTCAAACGCTGCTGTAGATCCACCCGCGCCATATGGATCCCAGTTTGAGGCGGCCGCGGCGGCGGCAGCGGCAGCAGCGGCGGCAGCGGCTGAAGTTGATGACGACGGCACAACTGAGGTACCGCCAGACGCCGATGTTGCCTGAGGCTGCTGTTGCATCTGGTGCTGCTGCTGTAGCTGATGCTGCTGTTGCTGGTGAGCGGCCATCGCTGACCAGTTAGGCGCGTAGGCTGCCGGGGGGAAGCCGGGTGGCCTGTACTGGTGAGCGTAGGCGCCGCCAGCATAGTAAGATGCCAGCAGGGCCTGCGAAGGAGCGAAGCCAGGCGGCACCGGAACCCGCTCCCGATCCTGCATGCTCTGAATGTCCTCCAGCACTTCGTCTAGAAAATCGCGACCGGGAATGACAACACCGCCAGGGCCGCCGGCGCCGCTACCACCCGGACCGCCGAGCTCGGGCGGAGTCCAGTGCCGTTTTCTAGCCGCAGCAGCCGCCGCTGCAGCCTGGTTGAACAGGTGCTGCTGCTGCTGATGGTGCTGCTGCTGGTGCAGATGCTGCTGATGCAACAGTTGCTGCTGCTGCTGTTGTTGCTGCAAGTGCTGCTGCTGCTGCTGTTGTTGTTGGTGTTGCTGCTGCTGCTGTTCGCGTTGCGGTGCGTGAACAGAACGAATATGCGACCGAAGGGACCACTTGCTAGAGTAGGACTTGTTGCAGTGTTGGCAAGTCAACTTTGGCTGAGGGGCTGCCTGAGGCTGCGTTTGCTGCATGTGCTGCTGCTGCTGCTGCTGCTGCTGCTGCTGCTGCTGTTGCTGAATGTGGGCCAGGTGCGTCTGCTGATGGTGAGGCTGCTGCTGTGGAAAATAGTTCTGAGGCTGGCCATAAACATTTGGTAGGCGATACTGCGGATGCTGCTGCAGCTGCTGCTGATGAAGCTGCTGCTGCTGCTGCTGCTGCTGGTGATGTTGATGCTGTTGGTGATGCTGATGGTGAGCCGCATGAGGCTGCACAGGCGGCGGAGGCGGCGGCGGTGGCGGCGCCGGTAGCTTTCTAGGCGCGTGATGAGCCTGATACTGCTCAACATCTATGCTGTCAGTGTTGGCCAGGATGTCGTCAAGACCAGTCATGGCTGAGCCGAGATTCTTGGGCGGCTGCTGTTCAGGCTGGTCCTGTGACGGCGGCTGTGCTTCACCTTCATCAGTCTGCATTTGACGCAGGGGAGTAAACATTTAATATTTATTTTAATTTGGGATTACTGTGAGTTCAGCCCGAAAATGAGGGTTAGCTGTGGCTGTTAGCTGAGGGTAGCCAAACTGCAAGATATTGGTTAATAATAAAAATAATAATTGCAGGAGGGCTGCATGAAAAAGCTCATCATTTGGTGACACTAGACCCGCAGTCAGCGAGGAGGCAGTTCTGCCAATTTCGCTGATTCCTGAGCATTGCATTGTATTCCCTAAAGGGCGTATATTGCACGAAAAGCCCCCAAACCCTCCAAAAGTCCCCAAAAGTGAATGCGGCCTCGCCGCGGAATCGAGCTCAGGACCTTGGTTCTAAAGGCAAACGCGTTAACAGCTCTGTCACTCACCCCGAAGATCAAAGTAATTTACGCACTTTAGCAAGTATGCTGTCGTAGGAGCATTTATTGTCAAATCCAAGCATTATTTCACATTGAAAGCAAATCATTAAGACAAAAGCTAAAAAAGCAGCCAAATTCTTACCTTGGCCTGCTGAGCTGGAACAGACGCTTCAGGCGTTTGAGTTGCTCCCTCGGGCTCAGTCGGCGCCGCTGTAGCAGCTAATTCTGTCACCGCCACAGAGGCCGCTGCTGTCGCTCCAGCTTCATCCCCTAAAGTTGGCGTCGCTGTCGCCGTTAGCTCGGACGTGCTGACGCTGTCGCCTTCGAAGCCATTGCTGCGCTGCTCGCCAATGTCCTCCCGCGGCTCTGTCGGACTCAGTCGAGCCATTTTCGCAGCCGGCTCCGGCTCATCACAATCTCGCTTGCCACTATTGCATTCCTGACTGTCGACAGCACCTGCGGCGACAGCATCGACAACTGCGGGATCATTTGTCGCGCGTGGCGGCGTAGCTAGACCAGATTCCACAGCGACGTTACTAGCGTCGGCGCACTCGCTGTCTTCTGTAGTTGCCGCCGTGGCTCCACTATCGTCTACGGCGCTTTCGTCAGTATTAGTCTGGTCAATCGCTGATTCATCTTCATCATCTGCTGCTGCCACCCCCGCGGGCTCGGCTGGCTGATCTGGCACCGAAGCGCCATTTTCGTCGGCTGGCGCCCCGCGCAGCACAAGCAGTGTTGTGTCCGTGTCTGCCATAGAGGCGACTGCAATTCAAAATGCTCTAGGAAGTTATTCTATGGTGTATAAGGGACTTGGCTGGCATTCAGACAGTCTTACTAGCCACGAGAAGTGAAATGGAGGATTCCTATAGATAAGCTTCACAAAAATATATAAACCTGTAACATTTAAGATGTTTTACTAAGATCCTGAACATTTTATGACAAATTGAATGGCTAAGTTTTAACTTGAGGATAATTGCAGATAAAACATAGCTCCTTCAGTCGATTTTTGGTTTTGTGATTCTGGATATTGAAATTGTGTTTTATTAAATAAGATATTAATAGTGAATAAAACTATAAATGTGCATAGTCTAAAAATTATGCTGTACACAAAACCTAAGGGTCAAAATATGTACTACTTTCTAAAAACACCATTGACTTCTCTTTAAACATTAAAATTGTCAAGAAAGTGCAGGAAAAATAAATAATTAATTAATTAAGAGGTGATTATAAGATCACTACTACTAAAGTTAGTTAAGTTAGCAAACTTTATGGATTAGTATTTATTCTCATCATTTATTACAGTGTTTTCTCTGAAATATTGCTTTCTCCCATTCATGACTTATTCCCTTGTCTGTGAATTGGTTTTCCCCAAAAGAGAAGAAAAGAAAGACAGTGAAAAACAGAAGAAAAGCAGAGTGAAATAGAAGAAAGTCTGAGAGTAGTTGAGGAGAAGAAAATCATGGTAAAAGAGAAAATAAAGAAAAAAAGCTTATAGTATAAGAGAAGAATAACAGAAAAGACAGGTTGCAAAATAACAAAAAATAAAAAAAACTAAGTTGTAAACTAAAAAAGGTTCCAGAAAACAGAAAAATAAATTGCAGTTATTTTCACCCTCATTTGAGGACCAAAGACAATTCTTAAATCTGTGAGTTTGTTTTCTTTGTCTACAAATTAGTTTTCTTGTACGAGTATCTGAAACTTAGTTTGTTTCTTTGATTTATTCACACCTTAAAACACATTTCTTTATTTTAATTTTCACATTATTGTAATCTCTGTTCTTCTTCTCTATATATTTTCTCTATTTTCTTTCTTTTCCTTGTGCTTTCTTCTTTCCTTCTGTCCCTTGGTTCCCCTTTAGATTTTTTGCCTCTGGTCATTTGATTTTAGCAACTTACTTTGCTTGGCCCTCATTTTACCCTGTCTATCAACTAGGTTTGGCCAGGCATTGCGAATGTTTGTTCATGACATTTTTGGATCATAATACACTAGTTTTGATTGATGATCATCTTTGAAATTTGTCTGTAATCTTAAAAAAATCACAGTTCTTAATCATACATCAGATCAAACAATCAGATGATCAAACAGAACAATGGCACATAATTTAAAATAGTTTAATTGACATTTATATGCTTGAATTTTATTAGTTTTGGAAGGCATTCATTTAATTCAACTTTTAAATTGAAATGACCCTGGTCTGAAAATATAAGCAAACAAGCTAAAAAAATTATGTAAACTTTTATCAAGCAAATTATGTTTGAGCCATGGCTTGCTTAAAAGCTTTATACATTAGATTATTGAGCATTCAATTTTTTTTGACAATCATTTGCATGAACCAATACCATTAAAAACTTGAAAATGATTATCTTTTAAAGTTAGGGGGTGCTACTGATACAGACCAAATATAATAAAATTGAAATTCCGCGACTTTTTCGTATACAGTTTGTTTTAATATGAAAATAGTTTGTTTAAATGTGCTGTAATTATTTTGTTTGAAGCAATATAAAGTTAGTATAAATACAGGAGCAAAACCGAGGGAAAAAGTAACCTTGTTCAACACAGTTTGAAACAAAGTTCATATACAATACTCAGAATTGTGTTCTTTCATTCTTAATAAACTATACAGAGATGAATACTAAGAAAGATTCAAGAGAGAGAGAAGTAGAAAGTATTGCTGTACACTTGAGATCATTGGTAACGTTCTTTGGAAAGCCTATACTCAGAAATATATACATATGATAAAGTAATCGGCCAGAATAAGTAAATACCCTACCTAGACTAACTAAATGCAATACTCTGAATAATTAAATACAATACTCAGAATAACAAAATAACTAATACTAAATACCTAGAAATTATTTTAAATATATAAAATACATTCACAGAGATTAATTCTAAGAAAATATTAAAATTACTTTCAATATGATATTCAAATACCTCTATAAAAACAACTTTTGTAGAATATTAACAATAAGAAATACAACAACATTGTGAAAGTAAAGTTACTAAAGTTAAAGTTGCTAATAATAATTAGCACTAGGACAACTTTGGTGGCATTCAGTGGGTTATTAAATATTATAAAATAACCCTAGCATACTACTCTTTTTTTAGAATGTGATGATGTTAAGGTAGACTTCTTAGTGAAATGATTGTCTAATGAGATTCAAAACTGAAATGATACACAAGGTCCTACTTTTGATAAATTGCAAAAGATAAGTGCTATTTCACCTAGAAATCTGTCCCAAAAATGATTATCATCCAAAACTATTAATGGGGTCTGGATTGTTAAATAGGCTACATGAAGTGCTAAAAAAAGAACAAAATTGAATGCTATGCATATGCTATGTTAACCCTGAATATTTATTCTATGAAAAGCATGTGTAATGTTGCTTTATAAATTTTATCTTCAATTCTTTAGAACCTTTGTTATTGTAATAGTCACTTCACTTAGTGATCTTCATTTGAAAGAATGCCAATTTCATTTCACTAAGCAGTATGCAGTATCTGAGTAGGATCCTAGACACTTTGTCATCTTACAACTTTGTCATCCACTTGGAAGGTAGGACACTTTGTCATCTAGCCAATTGGCATGCTTTAAAAAGCATAACTAGGCCTACTGTCTACGTTACTTTACTAGTTTTATATGTTACATGTTAACGCCAATGCGTTGTATGGCAATTGCTCGATTAAGGGCACTTCTTTCTTAACACTATAGACTTTCAATACTCAATACTCATCACACAAAGAACACTTAAATACGTACTGTAGAACAGCAAATTATAAATTAGCGGTTGCTTGCTGATAGAATTCATTGAAAAAATCATACTACGATAATGAGTTTAAACTTTAATTGTATTGGTTTAAACAAAAAAAGCTTAATTGAGCCTTTTTGCTATTTTTCTATACTAATTGCTATTAATTTAATAATAAATTTCGTCATACGTATTTTTAATTTGCTCACCCTACGTTTAAAAGTTGATTGTAACTTTAAAAAGTAAAAAATGAGGCTGATTTGAATGGGCCAGGGTTGCAGCATCATTATTTTCTACCTGCTGAAAAATTGTCCTTCTTGGTCTAGGACCGTAGGTTTTCTATGAATTATTGTTAATAGTTCCCTTAATTCTAAGATAAAGTCCTAGGAATGCATTTTTCTAATGATGGGCGTAGCCCTGGGTCTTGCTTTATATATTTTATATTTTATGTAGTGTTCGGTCTAGTGTTTATACTTTGTAGAACTACAACCATTAAATCCGATTCATATAGAGATTATTTTCAAAGACTTGATTTCGTTAATAGCATCTTATTTTCAAATTTTAATTTAAACAGCTCTTTTAGTGGCAAGAGTATTCCAAGTTATTTAGCAGAATTTCTGCAAAGTCGGTATTTAAATCTCTTTATGAAAGATCCTTGGAATCATTTTAATGATTGGGATCATAATAAGCAAAACATACAAAACTCTTCATCATCCTCAGTCCTAATGTAAGTTGTTACTTAAATTTTGTTTAGATTCATAATGTTATGTGGCTCTTTTCTTATATAGTATTAGTATTTACTTATTCATTGACTGCAAGAAGCTTATAGGGCGGATAGCTCACTGACTGAGGGCGGATAGCTCAGTCAGTAAGGTGTCGGACTCTGGATCAGATGGTCCTGGGTTCGACTCCCGACCTAGTCTTGAACTATTCGTGCAGCCTTTGGCAAGCTGCTTTGCCCTGATGTGCACACAGTCTACTCAGCTGCAAATGAGTACCGACATTTCGTTGGGTAATAATAATTCCGGCTGGCGTGGAATAAAGCAGTTCTGTGCGGCAATTCTGTGGGGTTTTGATGCTGCCGATATGTTTGGAAAAATAAATTCCATGGCTGACATGCGGCTGTCAACCAGTGTCGGAGAGAGCCGGGAGTACAATAGGTGTGCAGTCCCCACCTGCTAGTGTGCCTGACACACAACACCTGCACTGGCCCTTGGGTCTAGTGTCAATTATTATATTATTAAGAAGCTTATATTATTAAGCAATATTCATTGTTTAAATTTATTAAATTATAGAAAAGTATGAAACTTATTCTTTATATATCCAATTACTTTATGAGCAAATGATTAGTGCCCAAGCAATAAAACACTTTTTAAACACTATAATCCTATTTCACATTAGAAGAAGTTGACAATTTGTATCCAACTGTCTATAGCATGTTCTGAATTTTTTGGTGCTACATCCCAATGCCTTGGCGCCATGTCATGTTGCAGTTTTAAGATTTTTTATACCCATGTCGCACATCTGCAGGTTTTTGACATTCATTCCAGTAGGTAGTTTTTTGTTGAAAAATTAAAAAATTAAAGAACTCACAAAAAATTTATACTTTGTTTCAAGCCTAAAGTATGAATACAGTGCTTCTTTGACTCTGAAACTTGCAGATTTGTGGGATTTAAAATTGTGTTCTATACCCTAAATGCTATCTCCTCTTTTTTTGTTTTTTTCAAAGCTGTTGTACCTTTTGCAATTAATTCTATTTTGCTTACCTACAGTAGTGAAACCTAGTCATGATGTATTGGGACACATTAGTTTTCTTATTTATAACTTTAATACGCCCAATGCAATGCCAACTGGTTGAAGGAGAGATTTGGAAGGATGAGGGGAAGAGCTGTGATTACACAATTTGAGGCTAGTGAGAATTTTATAAAATTTTAAAGCCAAAATAAGTCATTTCCTACCTCCTTGATGATGTGCAGACTTTTTTAGATACTCAGGTCAGCATATGGGTCTTTGTCAATTTTTTACATTGCTCATTGTACAGTCAAATGTTCTTTGCTTTTCCAAGTCTTTGAAAATTCAGAGGTTATTTATCAAAATTGGAGACCAAAGTAGATATTTAAATTCTAGAAAGCTATTTTATAATAGCTTGATGCATGAAATCTTTGCAACTTGCTTTGAATTTTTTAGTAGACAATTAGACTGACACAAAATTTACAAAACTCACAGTTTGTGAAAGCTTACTTTACAAGGACTCAGTGCACTAACTTTTTTCATTCAACACAGCACTGTCAAATTCAAAAGTAAAAAAACCATTTCATATTTAATCATCTTTCAATAAAAATTATATAATTACCAACAAAAGTCCCGAAGGCTCTTGGTGAATCTCCGCTTTTTCTGCTTGCAACTCTGCAGCTGCTTGTTTAGTACTCAATTGAGTCTATTAACTTGATCTATAGCACTCAATATTTGTTCGTTCAGACATCATTAAGGTGGTTGTAACTGACTTTTGGCTTTGAAACATTCATAAATTTCTCACTGGCCTCTATACTGCAACCATACATATTCTCCCTTATCCTTCCACCTCTTCAGCCTCATCCTTTAACCTCTTCCCCTTTATCTTTCTGCTTTCTGCTTATTCCTCTTTTCCCTTTCACCTCGTCCCCTTTTTCCTTTTGCCTTTTCCACTTTATCCTTTAGCTTAATACCCCTTTGCCTTCCATCTCTTCCCCTTTATCCTTCTGCATCTCCTCCCTCATCTTTCTGCATCTCTCCCTCATCCTTCCACATCTTCCTTCAGCCTCTTCTCACTTTTTTATTTCACATCCTCTATTATCTGTGATTCGCATCCTCTATTACTTGTCTTTTCCAAGTAAACAATGCAGTGCAAGCGAGTAAGTGACTTTGCAGAATTGAAGATGCACACATATATTTGAATGCAGCTGCATGGTTAAACAAAATGTACTCCTGCCCGCTGCACTGGTGGTGTGACTGTTGCTAAGTGCAACAGTCTACTTTCGCTTTCAGTCCACTGGCGAGTTTTTACTTTGACAAATGCTGATTACATTATCTTTAATTATTAATTCAGGCTCTTATTAGCATTTATGCATTGGATATTGCATACTCTAAGAATTTGCTCCATAGTGTCTATTATTTGTGAAATAGCCCCCGCTGATGCTACAGCTTGTTCAATGTACCCTTCTCCATGCAACAAATATTTATTTGTATTTTCAATTTTGCAGCCAGGGCATCATAAATAATAATACCAACTTGAAGACCAGGCATATTTAGTGTATGGAAGAGAGAAGGCATTGTGATGGCAGTGGGGGAATGAGAATGGGGATGCTTAAGCAAGGCCAAGGGGAACAGATTTATAAAATATGCGAAAATGAGCATTCATAGGCCTGACCGAAAATTCAATTGTCTATTTGTTTTCTTTTTAATTTAGGCAAGTGCAGGGGTGTCTATGTCATGGATCAGGGCTTGCATGCAGTTGCTAATGCATATGGAGCTTATGTGTTCAGGGCGGAGCTGCCAGAGCCACCCACTCCTCGGGTATTTCACATGTTCATTGACTCTTAAGTGTGCTAAGTTTGACTTGTATTAAATCTTTAGGGCTATAGCGAAAGCCGCAAGATTGCAGCTACTCACTGCCTCCAAAAGCCATTCTTAACTTGCAACAGTTTTTCTGGTCTCCTCTCGTCTCAGTCCCGAGGGCCACTGCTGCTCTATTGTTGGCTCTGTGGGAATGGACGGTTCACGATCTGTCATCCCTCTAGTTCTTTTTTTCTGCTCTTGCCTATTTTACTAGTTCGACAAACAACTCGAGTTGTTATTAATATAATTAATAACAAATATGATCAGTCTAAGTATGCCCTGTTAAGAAAGATTTGCCTTCCATAATGTTAAAACATATTTAACTGTCTTTGCAGTTAGTATTGTACCAATTTTTTATCTAAATGCAAAAAATTGTAATTACAATATATTTTAATTAATTATTACTTAATTGCTAATGGTAATCTTTTTGTGCAATATTATTAATAATTATGCTCTATTATATTTTTTAATTGTAGGTCACAAAGACTTGGAGCAACCATTGAGCTTCTTGATGAATTTAGGGGTGCAAAGTCATTGCCAAAACATGACTTTGTGTTACTCAGGTAAGGACTTATATTGTATAGTGGAATATCAACTTTATTACTAATTGTTGCTAATTATTGTACACAGTTGCTACATCGGCATTCTTAAGCTGCTGGTTTCTTTGGTGGTGTCAGCATTAGTAGCTATATACAAAAAACTCATAATTAATCTAAATTCAGCATTGTTTTCACAATCCACTGAACAGCTACTGGTCGTCGATATTTTTTAACAATGCGATTTCACATCTATGCCATACCTTCTGCTATTGGCCAATCCAGTAGTAGCTAGCCTAATAATAGCCTAAAGTAATCTAAAATTGAAATTACACCTAATTTAGTTAGGCCAGATATACAAATATACAGTCAGTAGCAACAGCCGCAGCTTTTGCTCAGCACTTCCACAATTCTTTGTACAGCTGCTCAGTCCATGGACTATGGAGGCAGCTACACGGACTCAAATTTCTGCTCAAACACTAGGGAAATAAGTGTATTGCTTAAGGAATTGCTTAGCATTATAGAGCTCTGAATGCAGAAACTGGAAAGACAACTGATAAATCCTCATTGTCGGGACCAGAAAAGGCTGAAAGCCTGTCCTAAATTTACTCTGGACAGATTAGGGCTCCATGCTCCAACCAATGCCAACCAATACCATACCAGACAGAGAGTCAAGGCGATGTTCTACCACGCCTACGACGGCTACATGCGGCACGCTTTCCCCAGAGACGAACTAAGACCTCTGAGCTGTACAGGCGCTGACACGTGGGGCGCCTACTCTCTAACGCTAGTTGACGCACTGGATACTCTGGTTCTGCTAGGCAATTATAGCGAATTCCGACGCGCCGCTGATCTGCTTCTGGGCCAATTGGACCCGCTAGCTAATGTGAATGTCTCCGTGTTTGAGACCAATATTCGTATTGTTGGCGGCTTACTGTCTGCACACCTGCTCAGTCACCGGGCCGGCTACGATAGCGGCGACGGCTGGCCCTGCAGCGGGCCTCTGCTGACCATGGCTGAGAGATTCGCGCGACGACTGCTGCCCGCATTCGACACCGCCACTGGCATGCCCTACGGCACTGTCAACTTGTTGCACGGTCGGTTTTTTTTCTCAGTTCGCTCCAAAAGACAATTGGAACCTCTTTGAATAGGTTGCAGGCATTAAATTTAGAATTGTACCAGGAAAAATGTTAAGAATCACAGCATGATTCGTATCAGAAAGAATGTTAAGAATCGCAGCAGGAATCGTATCAGAAAGAATGTTAAGAATTGCAGCAGGAATCGTATCAGAAAGAATGTTAAGAATTGCAGCAGGAATCGTATCAGAAAGAAGAAAAATCAGTGTCAGCCAATCAATTCCGCTCGCAGGTGTACCGCCGGGCGAGACCCCCATCGCATGCACCGCCTGCATCGGTACCCTGCTGGTCGAATTTGGCGCTCTCAGCCGGCTTACCGGCGATCCGGCATTTGAAGCTGCGGCTCTTGGCGCAGTAAAGGCGTTGCACGCGCTACGCAGTCCGCTTGGCCTCGTTGGCAACCACGTGGATGTTCAGCGCGGCCGTTGGACAGCTCTGGACGCCGGAATCGGCAGCGCTGTTGATTCTTATTTTGAATATCTGGTCAAAGCTGGAGTACTGCTCCAGCGGCCTGAGCTGGTCCAAATGTTTAATGGTGAGATATTATTGCCATTTTGGGTCCGTGGCTCTTGGTGGCTCAGGCTGCAGGCAGACTGTTCAATCCCCACAATCGCACCGCAGGCTACAAAGAGGCCTATAATAAGCATGTTCGCATGGACGATTGGTACTTCTGGGTGCACATGGATAAGGGCCACCTCACTAGTCCGGTCTTTCAGAGTCTCGACGCTTTCTGGCCTGGCGTTCTCAGCCTTGTTGGTGACACTGATCAGGCTTTGAGAACTCTTCACAATTATCACCAGGTGAGCTGCCTTTCAACTTTAATCTCCTCCATGTCTCATGTGACATGAAACACCCGTGTCTTATCTCTCCTTATCTCATTTCTCGCAGTCTCACATCTCCTCTGTCTCATCTCTTCCCTGTCTCATCTGTCCCCTGTCTATTCTTCCCTGTCTAATCTGTCCCCTGTCTCATCTCTTCCCTGTCTCATCTGTCCCGTCTCATCTGGCCCCTGTCTATTCTTCCTGTCTCATCTGTCCCCTGTCTCATCTGGCCCCTGTCTATTCTTCCTGTCTCATCTGTCCCCCGTCTCATCTCTCCTGTCTCATCTCTTCCCTGTCTCATCTCTTCCGTGTCATATCTCTCCCTTGTGTTATCTCTTCCCTTTGTCATCTCACCACTGTCGAATTGTCAATGCCCACCAGCTGCGTTTTAACATTCTCGTATTTTGCATAACGATCATTTAACCTCAATCACCCTTGGCGAAAAGGTGTGGAAAGCCCACGGCGCCCTTCCTGAGTTCTACAGCGTGCCAAAATCACAGCCGGTGCAAGGTCGCGAGGCGTATCCATTGCGGCCCGAGCTGATAGAAAGCATCTATTATCTGCACAGAGCGACCGGTGATCCAGCAGTGCTGCAGATGGGCGTCGATGTGATGCACTCCATTGAGCACACCACCAAGACTGAATGCGGCTTTGCCACTGTGAGTTTCATCAGTGATGGTTTAGGATTATACCTTATTGTATTATGTATCAGACCTGTAGGCAATGTCGGGTATCATCAGCTACTGTGAGTAGGCAGTGTCGGGTATCATCAGCTACTGTGAGTAGGCAGTGTCGGGTATCATCAGCTACTGTGAGTAGGCAGTGTCGGGTATCATCAGCTACTGTGAGTAGGCAGAGTCGGGTATCATCAGCTACTGTGAGTAGGCAGTGTCGGGTATCATCAGCTACTGCGAGTAGGCAGTGTCGGGTATCATCAGCTACTGTGAGTAGGCAGAGTCGGGTATCATCAGCTACTGTGAGTAGGCAGAGTCGGGTATCATCAGCTACTGTGAGTAGGCAGTGTCGGGTATCATCAGCTACTGCGAGTAGGCAGTGTCGGGTATCATCTGCTACTGTGAGTAGGCAGTGTCGGGTATCATCTGCTACTATGAGTAGGCAGTGTCGAGTATCATCAGCTACTGTGAGTAGGCAGTGTCGGGTATCATCAGCTACTGTGAGTAGGCAGAGTCGGGTATCATCAGCTACTGTGAGTAGGCAGTGTCGGGTATCATCTGCTACTGTGAGTAGGCAGTGTCGGGTATCATCTGCTACTTTGAGTAGGCAGTGTCGGGTATCATCTGCTACTGTGAGTAGGCAGTGTCGGGTATCATCTGCTACTGTGAGTAGGCAGTGTCGGGTATCATCTGCTACTGTGAGTAGGCAGTGTCGGGTATCATCAGCTACTGTGAGTAGGCAGTGTCGGGTATCATCTGCTACTGTGAGTAGGCAGTGTCGGGTATCATCTGCTACTGTGAGTAGGCAGTGTCGGGTATCATCTGCTACTGTGAGTAGGCAGTGTCGGGTATCATCTGCTACTATGAGTAGGCAGTGTATCTCTTACCTGGTTTGATTTCTCACAGATCAGCAACGTACTGCACCACAGTCTTGAGGACCGCATGGAATCATTCTTCCTCGCCGAGACTATCAAGTACCTGTACCTGCTGTTCCACCCGGGTCATTTTCTTCACTCGCAGCCGTCCGCATCAGGCGGCGACCTTGTGCAAACACCGCGCGGTCCGTGCCGCGTGTGGTCTGGCGCGCACGTTTTCAACACCGAAGCTCATCCTGTAGATGCCGCCTGTCTGGACTGCTGCCACTCATCGCGACCTGCTGAAGCTGTGCTGCTGCCAACAGAGGCAGATCCTGCTGCTCTCCAGCCCGTTGATCTGGTGGAGGTGCTCGGCTTGGGCCTGGAAGCGGACGATGACAACTGGCTGGCCGCCGCCGCCGCCGCTGATCGATTCGTCGACCAGGATAAGCCGGCCGAGAACGAAGCCTTGCTCAACAAATCGGTCGCACCCGAGTCTGTCGGATTCGAACTCCTGACCTGCCCAGCTCCACCTTTTCATCAGCGACTAACGGTTCACGGCCAGGTGCTGCCTGATAACTAACCCTTTAGCATGATATTAACTAACATGGTTGTTCGGGTAGCTGCAATAAATCGTGCCCTACTGTTTATTTTGCACTAATCTATGTGTTAACTATCAGTACTGTAATTAAACTTATTAACTACTTTGAGTAATGGCAGTGGATTATCCACCGTGCTATAGTCAACTATCTGCGCTGAGTACACAAAGCGGATTATATACATTGAGTCGCTAGGGAGAGGGGATTATCTATCCTGGGTAGGGAGAGGGGATTATCTATCCTGGGTAGGGAGAGGGGATTGTCTATTCTGGGTAGGGAGGGGGGATTGTCTATCCTGGGTAGGGAGAGGGGATTATCTATCCTGGGTAGGGAGAGGGGATTATCTATCCTGGGAAGGGAGAGGGGATTATCTATCCTGGGTAGGGAGAGGGGATTATCTATCCTGGGAAGGGAGAGGGGATTATCTATCCTGGGTAGGGATTATCTATCCTGAGTAGGCAGTTGAGATCATCTAACTATTGCACGTACATTGTGATCATATGTACCCTATGTGGATTAAGATCTGCAGTATATAACGGGTAAGACGCCAGAAAAAAATATTGATTTGAAACGTTTAAATAAAAAAGTTGCTAAATATGAATTGTTAAATGTTTGTGAAGTGCTTCTTGGCCAAACTAGTTCTCAGTTTTATGCTGTGCTTGTGAAATTAACTTCCGGTGCATGGTTTATTATTTAAATTAGTGTGCACTCCTGTCAAAAATACACAGAAAGAATGGCAATATTGATATCTGTTTTACTTATTGTCTTTGCCAGTGTACCAAACATGCCAAGTCCTATAAAAATGTCCTAATCACTCATTTATACCCATTCGGGTAAATATACGAGCGTAGTTTACATCGTAAAATATGCTAGCAAACTCTCAAAGTCTTCCTCGTCATGTTCGGTTGCATCTTGGCAGGAGATTGATGGCAGCGACAGCGGTGACTGCTGAGGCGGAAGCAGGGACACTGGAATCGGAGACTGCGGGGGAGGCGTGTTCAGCCTAGGCAGGTCTGGCTTCGGCGGAGCTCGTCGAAGCTTTGGCCTTAGAAGCGTGCTCGACGGTGACGCACCAGCATCTTGTTGATGAGCGTCCGACCGCTGCCTGAGAGCTGTAGTCCAGTCAGGACTGCTGCTCCCGGAGCAGTCGTGCCAGAAGCTGCTGGCTGACGGCGAGTCCGCTTCTCGGCCGAATTGGAACATTCTGGCAGCGAGCAATGACATGCCGGGCGTCTCTGCGTCTAACAGTGCGGCCAACATCTGATTGTTCGAGCAGAGCTTGCTTGTCACGGCCTGCGATGTGTATCGGGTAGCGGCAGCGGCCTGCAATAAAACTGTTCTTTAATGAGTCCAGGTGTACTGATTGTGCCGAATCCACCATCCCAAATCGGGGCACATAATTATATTACCCTATTCAAGGTAGATAGTCCCCTTTCTCGAATCAACGTAGATAACCCATTTCTCTGCTCATGTTAGATAACCCCTTTCTCTGCTCATGGTTGATAACCCCTTTCTCGAATCAACTTAGATAACCCCTTTTACTGCTCATGGTTGATAACCCCTTTCTCGAATCAACTTTGATAACCCCTTTCACTGCTCATGGTGGATAACCCCTTTCACTGATCATGGTTGATAACCCCTTTCACTGCTCATAGTGGATAACCCCTTTCAATGATCATGGTAGATAACCCCCTTTCGCTGCTCATGGTAGATAATCCCTTTCACTGCTCATGGTAGATAACCCCTTTCACTGCTCATGGTGGATAACCCCTTTCACTGATCATGGTTGATAACCCCTTTCTCGAATCAACTTAGATAACCCCTTTCACTGCTCATGGTAGATAAGCCCTTTAACTGCTTTTGGTAGATAAGCCCTTTCACTGCTCATGGTAGATAACCCCTTTCACTACTCATGGCAGATAACCCCTTTCACTGCTCATGGTAGATAACCCCTTTCACTACTCATGGTAGATAAGCCCTTTAACTGCTTTTGGTAGATAAGCCCTTTCACTGCTCATGGTAGATAACCCCTTTCACTACTCATGGCAGATAAGCCCTTTCACTGCTCATGGTAGATAACCCTTTTCACTGCTCATGCTAGATAACCCCTTTCACTGCTAATGGTAGATAACCCCTTTCACTGCTCATGCTAGATAACCCCTTTCACTGCTAATGGTAGATAACCCCTTTCACTGCTAATGGTAGATAATCCCTTTCACTGCTTATGGTAGATAACCCCTTTCACTGCTTATGGTAGATAAGCCCTTTCACTGCTCATGGTAGATAACCCCTTTCACTGCTCATGGTAGATAACCCCCTTTCACTACTCATGGTAGATAAGCCCTTTCACTGCTCATGGTAGATAACCCCTTTCACTGCTCATGGTAGATTATCCCTCTCTAATCAAGTTAGATAATTCCTTTCCTTCTCCATACTAGTGTGGATAATCCTCTCACTAACTTAGCATAGGTCAATAGTTTTATTCTGCCCACTCATGGTAAATAAATAATCGACTCAGCGCTCACTGAATCTCAGCACCCACCCGACTCTCAACATTTCATCGATGTATAGAGACACGCAGAAGCTAAACAGGGTATAGTATTTACTTTTTCTTTGTTACAAAAAACAATACCTGTTGCACTGGGTTGCCCCAAACTCGAAATACGTTTCCTTTGAAGTCAACCGACGTGTGCTGAACGTCGAATGTGTGTCCCTGGCCTTCTTTAAGCCATTGACAGCTGTCCATACGTGTGTTCCTATTTTCCTGTTTTCTTCCTGCAGAGGATAAATTGAACAATTCTCAGAATGGTACAAATGCATTTATCCGCTTTCACAGTATCCGCTTTCACAACAACCGCTTTCACTATTCAAAATAACAACAACGTCGACATATTAATTTCATTGCAAGGGGCCGCGGCCCCCCTAATCGGCTGACGAAGCTATTTGGCGCCTCCTGGTAGTGGCGCCCCGTGGTAGTGGCACCTATAGCAGGTTTTCTTGCTGCCTGCTACCTTCTGCTAACACTAACCGAAAGACTTGAACTCGTACTGACCACAGAGGCCAACAATTATGAGTGTGAGACTCACATCTCAAAGCTTCAGTGCAGGAGCATATCTACGAAGCAGTGTATTTTATATTCAAGCGATAAGGCACAGTGTTTAGCAGTAGGGGGGGTCAGAGAGAGAGATCTAACAGATAACACACAAGCAGTTATCTCTCTGCCCCGCGTTGCCATGGTCCCCAACCCAACACACCAGCCGCGAGCATTCTAGGCACGAGTTCGCAGGCTGATAGGGTGCATAGGTTCTCGGTCTCTGCGTCATTGCTTTCCAGGCCGTCAGGTCAGCCGGTCTGGCTCGCTCAGGTCTATTTTGAGCGCTGGGTGGGTCGAAATGCAGATGAAGGTCGCTGATTGAAAGGAGAACCGATGTAAGCGCTTTTCAATCGCTTACAACACCCCTGCATGTTGTGTCGCCCACTCCTTGTACGCACACTGATAACGTACTCAGGCACACAAAGACATGCCCTGGCTCTCGTGTGACAGCGTACACTCTTACTGTGTTTTGGCCGTCATTCCAACGCGCCAAAATTGTAATAGTTCCTAAGACTCAGATGAATTTGGCCTACGGATTCGAGCTCAGACTACACTCGCCTAATCCGTTCTACTTACCCCAGTTTGTTTGCCGAGCTGTTTAAAACTCCGTCGCAGCGTTATTACAAAACGGAGACTGAAATGCCGGGCATGTGAAGTTTTTTTGCATTTCCGCTAGAGGAAAGGTTGCTCGATTGTGACAATGTTTATGGCAAAAAAAATTGCATCAAACAAGACAAGCGACCGCCCACGGATTCCATTGGATACAAGAGGTAATCGGCACAAATACAACTGCAAATTTCTTGATAATCAACAATCACACAGCTTCCTGGACGCTCCACCGAATCATGAAATAGTCGCTCTATAAATTGAAGCAGGTGGGCTCAGCTGCTCAGACTTGTTCCGTGATTGCTCTCCGCTTTTTAGGAAAACTACTTTGAGGAAAAAATCTCAGCTGATTCTATGCCAGCCAGCGAAAGGCACACGGAATTCACGCGAGGACAGCTCAACTAAATCTGAAAATTGTGAAAGATGCCCTGTCCTTGAGCAAGGTTCTTTGCAGTTCACCAAAGCAGTAAAAATGGTTAGCAGCACAAGCTGATGAATATATTCAAGGGGTTGTGGCGACCTCCCCTGTCCACGGACTGAACAGCTGTACACAGCCTTCAGAAGCGCCGTGCAATAGCTGCGGCTGTGGCTGTACATTTGGCTCTATACTGGTCTAATTAGACTATCTAGAAAGGTACTGTATATATGTATAAGTTATTTCCGTTTATTTATTTCTTTGGTCTGAATTAATGGCAGAGGACTCGTTTCTTGGCCGATCAGCATATTTTAGTGATGTATAATTTCATGAATTTCATTCTTATTAGAGCCATTCTAACCATATACAAAATCCATATTAAGAATAAAGTGTGGAGGGAGGAAAGAGAGAGGGGGTTAAAAATAAATCAAATACATATAAATAAATTGTTTACGTGCAGGAACGGAGAGTGTCATTCCTGCACGATGCCCATGTGTAAAACAGGGGAGATTTGGCCATAGATTATTTCATTCCTGCACGACTGCCTTCATTCCCGCACGCTGGCTCAAATAAGAATGTTGCAGCCGACATCGCCTTCACTTAGTTCTCAGAAAGCTTTCCAGTTGTCTATGGCCAATCTTAGAAGCAAAATATTGATCTTAATTCGGCAGGTCAATACAGCCGGAAACGCAGAAGCGTTGAGCCAGCTCTAAGAGTGCGTCTGAAATTTGACTCAAGAGAAGACACGATTTGACTCAGCAGGATGTCGTCTCAGTTTGACAGCGTCATGTTCAACTGGCACTACGGTGTGGTGCCGAAAACGGCGGAGCTAGCCTTCACTCCGTCGCAGACGTGCATTTTGAAAGACTTTTTAGTTGTGCTGGATAACTGCTTCGAGAACTTGTTCATCTTCAACAGGCGCACCATGCTGTTGGAGTCGCAGATTGGCACTGGCATCTGCGGCATAAACGTGTCTGTCTTGCCCATCTCAGAGGTGAGCACAGCACCTGCGTTTTTCGTCTGTTGTATATTGCATAAATAAAGCCCAGGATATTGTTGAATCCTGTTTGTTTTGTGTAAATCCATTTTTTCTCGCCAGAACGAATCCAACATGCTGATGCTTATCAGCGAGAGCCTTGTCCAACTGCTCAACATCGAAAACATTCACATGGAGAGTGTTAACAACGTGTTCGAGTACAAATTCGTGGAGCTGAAGTGCAGGGAGGGCTCCATCGCCAGCCTGTGGGCCGACCACTGCGCCGCCAGCTACCTGGTGCTGTGGATCAACCCGAAGGACAACCCGCTCATTTACGATCTATTCGACGAAACCAGTCCCAAGATTATGTTCGACCGGCTGGAGTGGATCAGCGCTGACCGAGTGCTCCTGGTGAGGGCGTCCAGCGTCCCGATCTGCTTCAGCATCTTCAGCCTTAGCCTGAGAAGCTTCGTCAACCACCTGGTGATGAACATCGGGAGCGGACCGCAGCATTTCGCCATCTCCAGTAACAACAAACGCCTGGTGCTGTACCAGGATAAAAACTTCATCGTGTACGACACAAGCAATCTAAAGCTGCTGATTTGCTGCGAGTGCGATATAACCAGTGACTCGATTGACTTCATCAGCCTGTTCCAGGTAATATAAGGCCTCTTTTATGTACGAAGCTGGGAATCTCTCACTCTATAGAACCCTTATTTACTCAACTGAGCAGAACAACTTTGTGGCTGTGGGTCAGCTGTCGGATCACACGCTGCTGCGCTACTACATCAACGAAGAATACTGGTCCGTGGATCGCGTCAACGAGGGCAAAGTGAGCTTCGAGAGCTACGACCGCTTTAAGTCGGTGCAGACCATCGGTGACGAGCTGCTGGTGATCCGCTGCTGCAGTCGGGACCAACGCAGCGTAGTTCTTGGACTGGTGAACCACTTCGAGGGCAACATATTCCAGTTCCTGAAGCTGCGCCACGGTGACATCCTCTCGCTCAGCAGCAGCTGCCTTGTCACCTACTCGAAGAAGTCCGCAACCGATAATAACGTTGAGCTGGCGCTATTCGACTTCACCTCGACGACTACTCCGGATGATCTCTGGCCGCGGCTGAAGCAGAAGCTCACAGAGGTTCGCAAGCAGAAGAAGTCGCTGCCGGATTATATCCAGTCCAAGCAGCGCCATGTGCAGCAGCTCATGCGGGCCAAGATGCTGCAGCTGAATCGGCGTCACCTTAATGAGCTGAAGCGCATCGCCAAGTACCCGATACACATTTCTAAGATTGTCGCCAGGGATGAACTTTCCGTGAGTCATTGGCTTTATAACTGTTTGAGAGCTTGCGTGAGCTTTGTTAGAATAAAGAATCGAATCGTCAACTAGCCCAGTTGGGCCAGATGTAACGGGGGTGAGTGGCAGAGTGGTCTAAAGCGTTGGCCTTTCGCACCAAGGTCCTTGAGCTTGATTCCTCTGTGGGGCCACATTCGTTTGGGGCGCGGCTGCGGAGAGAAGGCTAGGGGGGTTTGTTGTACAATTTACGCGTTCGAGGGCCAGACTCTAAGGCACAGTGAGAGTGTACATTTCCTGACGATTAGAAAGTCAGTGCAGTTGTACACGCCTGTGTGAGCGTGAGCCTGCGTACGGTATCAGTTTGCGTTTGTCCAGGCAGTCGTTGAAACCGTGCTTCTCTATAATGCGGAGACCTGGACTCTGACGGAGGTGCTCGAGGGGCAGCTCAACGCGATACATGCGGCCCTGCTTCGCGCTGCGTTTGGCGCCCGCCGCGGCCCAGGAAGCGAGACGACCGACTCACTGTGCAAGTGAGCGCGACTGACGCAGCATTCCGACCTGCTGAGACAGCGGCGCCCGCGGCTGGCTGGGCACGTGATCAGGGCTGAAGCCTACTGCCCTGAGCCGCTGCAGGATGTGCTTCTGTGGACTCCGCGGGGACCGCGCAGGCGCGGACAGGGACGATCGGTCTGCTACATAGACCTGCTCTTCTCCAACGCGCGCGCGCCGAGCCAGGCTGACGGAGTGAAGCATGTCCGCGAACTAGCCCTTAAGCGTGCGTTTTGACGCTTCCTCCCTTTTTCGGGCCACGGTGTGGCCGGCGGGTTGCGTACTACTATTATTTTTCTTATTATTGTGCTTAAGTGCCAGCAAAATGGTTGGAATTGCCATCTTGCAATTCCAAGGCTGCGGTCCTACTGTATCCAAATGGTGTGCCATTGCCCGCAGCGCCCATGCAATTATTATTATTACTATAATAACTATAATTATATAATTACTATACTATAATTACTATAATTACTATAATATTACTATCAGCTATTGCGCAGCGCTTCCAAAGGCTGCGTTCAAATGTTCAGTCCGTGGACTTGGGAGGCCCCTACACCTACCAAAATTTGTATCCCATCCAGCTGATGCTGGTGCCCATTTCACGGCTGGATAAAACCCGAAGCTCAATTTACTGGGCTAAAAACTAGAAAGTTTTCTTTTGAAAGACTTGTTGAAAATTTATTGAAGCATCGCGATTTCCGACCTCACAGACAGAACTCAACCAATGTCATGATGAGGCCGAACTGACAGTAAATCAGCAGCAGCAGCAGCAGCAGCAGAAGCAGCAGAAGCAGCAGGAACAGAAGCAGCAGCAGCAGCAGAAGCAGCAGCAGCAGCAGCAGGAGCAGAAGCAGCAGCAGCAGCAGAAGCAGCAGCAGCAGCAGAAGCAGCAGCAGCAGTTCCAAAACCAGGAGAAACAACAGCACCAACTGCACTCAATCTGGGAGAAGTATTACAGACGCTTCAGCAACCTCTGCGAAGGCGACGCGGTAGACGCCGCGCAGACGACCAACATCAAGTCGGCATCGACAGCGCTGGCCGCCTCCGCCGTAGCGAAATGCAGCGGCAAAAGCCATGGCAGCGAGGCCAGCATTGCTAAGAAGCAGGCCATCAGTGGCTCCGCCGTCGGCAGTCCAACACTCGAACAGAATCAAAGACCGCGAAGGGACGAATAAGGACTGGAGTACAATGGGACGCTAATAGGTGGAATAACTCCTTTTTATGCTAAGATAATTGTAATTCTAGCGTGCTTTTCATTAATACGAGAAGCCGGACTGGCAAACTCATCCGCGTCTCCTTATTAACCGCAAGTTAAAACAAATTTTTTTTCTGTTAAAAAACAACAGCCACCACGTTAACTCGCGCTACTGCATTTACTGCAACTTGTGCAAATTCAATGCAGAACTGTTTTTCGGACCCTATTTGAGAAGGTCCACTACCGTGGAACATTTTGGCTACTTTTCGTACAAAAAATCTATAACTTCTAACGATGCTACATACAACTTCTGCTTGACTTGACTTGACTTGACTCGAGCGTGATCGGGCCTTGTGCTTCCGAGCGCTTCAGATGCTTGGGTGCATGCTGTGCAGGTGTCCAGGTGTGCAGGTGTGCATGTATGCAGGTGTGCAGGATTGTGCTGGATGTGGGCAGGATTGTGCTCAAGTGGTTAGTTTTCAGCTGTACAAGAGTGTAATAGGATGTGCAAGAGTGTAATAAGATGTGCAGGACTGTAATAGGATGTGCAGGACTGTAATAGGATGTGCAGGACTGTAATAGGGTGTGCAGGACTGTGTAACACACTAAAAGTGGGGAACGAACCTCGCGCTGGCAGACCGAGACCGGTTTCTGGCTTGTTTGCCTTCGTCAGTCAGCCATAGCCACACGCCGTCCTCTCCCACCACTCTCAGTGTGCACAGAAGTCTCTTTTAAGCTAGCCATTTTTATGGCGATATTTTTTTGTGTTATGTGAGAGTTTTGCAGCCAAGTCTTTGCTTTTCTACTGTTGTCAGTAGTCTGAATTGTATCTCTCACAGACTGTAATAGGGTGTGCAGGAGTGTAATAGCGTGTGCAGGACTGTAATAGGGTGTGCAGGAGTGTAATAGCGTGTGCAGGACTGTAATAGGGTGTGCAGGACTGTAATAGGGTGTGCAGGAGTGTAAAAGGGTGTGCACGACTGTAAAAGGGTGTGCAGGAGTGTAATAGGGTGTGCAGGAGTGTAATAGCGTGTGCAGGACTGTAATAGGGTGTGCAGGAGTGTAATAGCGTGTGCAGGACTGTAATAGGGTGTGCAGGACTGTAAAAGGGTGTGCAGGAGTGTAATAGCGTGTGCAGGACTGTAATAGGGTGTGCAGGACTGTAAAAGGGTGTGCAGGAGTGTAATAGTGTGTGCAGGACTGTAATAGGGTGTGCAGGAGTGTAATAGGGTGTGCAGGAGTGTAATAGGGTGTGCAGGAGTGTAATAGGGTGTGCAGGAGTGTAAAAGGGTGTGCAGGACTGTAATAGGGTGTGAAAGAATTTAGATATCTAAAAAACATTTTTAAGTAAAGAACGAACGGTGGCAGTTCTCATGGATCTCATACTCATTTTGATGATATAAATATGGCACAATAGCATTTTGGCAATGTCAGTTAATACACTGTTATCATTAGAATTTATATTTATTGTAGCACACTTAATGAAAAAATAGCTTTCATTCAAGAGGAAAGTCAATCATTATACTCGTTACTGTTTAGACTAAGCTAGTGTAGAGTATGTTTACTGGAAGTTACATTAAAGGTCAATTTAAGGTTCAATTGAATAAATAGTTAGTACAGTAAAATATTGGTTCGGTACAAGCACCAGGGAGTTGAGACCGTGAAAAGCTTCTATTATGTAAGTGTACTCTGGATGGCCGTGTGTGTGACCTTGGCTTTCTCACAAGGACTTAAGTATAGACACATTGGGTAATGACGCAACATAAGCCAATGAATAAAAGTACATTACTCAAAAAAACATGCAGAACATGGTGAGCTGGGTTAGCCGTTTTAGCCCATGTAGGAAGGCGTGAAAAAGCAGGCCTTGGTTTTAATGTTGCCCTTCTGCCGCAGACTCAGCCGCTTGATCACCGGCTTGAGCACCGGCTTGAGCACCGGCCGATAGATTAGTGGTTGCTGGCGACTCGGCAATGTCCTCCTTGAATAGCGGATTTCGCACCTCCATCTCCTTCGTCTGTTGAGGAAACGAGGCAGATTTGAATTGTAAGAATATTTTTAACAAATTTAAATGGATCTTTCACATTTCCTTTACACAAAAACCACCCCATAGTTCCACACCTCGCCTTCACCAACCCCATTTCCACTCTGCCCTCAACAGCACCCACCCCATCTCCACTCCAGCTGACCAGCACCCACCCCATCTCCACTCAGCCTTCACCAGCACCTAGCCCATCTCCGCACCGCCTTCACCCGCATTCCCCCCATCTCCACTCCGCCCTAACCAGCACCCACCCCATCTCCACTCCGCCCTTACCAGCACCCACCCCATCTCCACTCCGCCCTTACCAGCACCCACCCCATGTCCAGTCAGATTTATTATCACTTACAGTGGCCAATCCGGGACATTCGTACACAGTGAAATCTGCTTCGTCATTTTCCAAATCCGAGTCATCGTCCGACATGTCCCGTTGAAGGTCGCTGTTGGATCTATGGTAATGTTCCCAAATAAAATATTGTGAACAAATGGATAATACGAGTTTGGATAAGAAAAACTTAAATCTCAATCCACCAACCTATCCAGTGCCAGCATCTGCTGTTTCTGATGCTGATAATGGTACATGTGGGCGCTCATAGCCAGCTTTCCGTCGCCGGAACTGCCGCTGCTGTGTAAAGTATAGTCCGCATTTAGATAATCCTTCTCGGCCGTTTTCCTGATGGCGACATTGTACCTAGTAGAGAAGTAGCGAGCTGGGTCAGCCCAGGTATTATAACGGCCTCCAAAAGTTAGCACAAGTGTTCAGAAACTCACTTGTACCAGCAGATGGCGCATATAACAATTAGTAGGATTCCCAAACCGCAGGTTGTCCCAATGATCACTAAAAGAAGGAATAGGAAATCGTTTACCAATAACCTGACAGCTTCTTATGGTTAATGACACTGACTAACCATAAAATGCAAAGTCTCCATTATCCGGCGGTACACGACGAATCGGCGGCGAATGAGGCGGCGGCAACGGTGGCGGCAGCAGCGAGCTGTCGTTTCTACCACCGGCGGAGGTGCTAGAGGAGCTTGCTGACGACAGCGACGAGGCGTCGCTGGGTGCGTCCTTGCTGGCCTTGAGCTGCAGATCAGCTTTAGGAAAATGAAGGGTTAATTAAGTCATGATTTGACTGGGATTGAGGCGCTGTAGTTGTAAACAGGATGATGGGTTCAGGAGTTAAGGGGTTGAGGAGTTTGCGGTTTTAAGGTGTGAGGGCTGAGGTGTGAGGGGTTGAGGTTGAAGGGTTGAGGTTGAAGGGTTGAGGTTGAGGGGTTGAGGTGTGAGGGGTTAAGGTTGAGGGGTTGAGGTTGAAGGGGTTGAGGTTGAGGGGTTGAGGGGTTGAGATGTTGAGGGGTGAGGGGTGAGGGGGTTGAGGACTTAAGGGTTGAGGATGAACGTGTTGAGGGGTTTATACGCGTTAGGGGTCGATGGTCCAAGCGATATAAGCTGAGGGGGTTGTCACACCCTGTACAGTTTGAAGATTTGGAGTTGATATGACAAAAAGCCTCACCTTTATGCGAGTGCTGCTTCTCCTCCATTGAAGAGGAAACTGCTAGACTGTCGATTAGCTTCTCGGCTTCCAGTGCCGCGCCGAGACTGTCTGAGGATGCTAAAAGTGCATGTTTAAACATTTTATTTTCATCGCTAAATATACAATAATTTACTACTCAGAGTAGAATCGTTCAGTAATTTTGTTATTGAACAATTTGACTTCGATTTTTTGTTTATTTAAGCCGACAGACTTAAACAAAGCAGTCGAGTCTGTGAGAACCGGCCATGTCGGTTCGGTTCGTATCTTGAGAGATCGCAAGAGGCCCTTGCGGTGAGGTGGGTGGCGTAGGCAAACAAACGTGAGGGCGGCGGGATAGCACACGCTCGCTGCAAACATTTTCTTATCTTTTATCAAACAGCATGTAACTGTTGCTCTTCAGAAATTAGGAATTCTGTTAGCTGAGGAATTCTGTCACAATGTCGCTTGTTGCCCTGAACAAAACTTCATTTTTATTCATAAATTTGCTACGCAGAAAATTTGTTTTCCTAAATGTCGAAAGCCTTAAAAAATCTACTCTCTCCATTTAACGTGTAAGATGCCTAATACAAAGGTGTCACCATATCTAACATTTTAGATCTCTCTCAACAGGTTTCAGTCGGTGTCTAACATGTTAGATCCTTTAGAACAGGTGTCACACACCCTGTATAACATGTTAGATCCTTTAGAACAGGTGTCACACACCCTGTATAACATGTTAGATCCTTTAGAACAGGTGTCACACCCTGTATAACATGTTAGATCCTTTAGAACAGGTGTCACACCCTGTATAACATGTTAGATCCTTTAGAACAGGTGTCACACACCCTGTATAACATGTTAGATCCTTTAGAACAGGTGTCACACACCCTGTCTAACATGTCAGATCCTTTAGAACAGGTGTCACACACCCTGTAAAACATGTTAGATCCTTTAGAACAGGTGTCACACACTGTATAACATGTTAGATTCTCTAAAACAGGTGTCACACACTGTATAACATGTTAGATCCTTTAGAACAGGCGTCACATCATGTATAACATGTTAGATCCTTTAGAACAGGTGTCACATCATGTATAACATGTTAGATCCTTTAGAACAGGCGTCACATCCTGTATAACATGTTAGATCCTTTAGAACAGGCGTCACATCATTTATAACATGTTAGATCCTTTAGAACAGGCGTCACATCATGTATAACATGTTAGATCCTTTAGAACAGGTGTCACATCCTGTATAACATGTTAGATCCTTTAGAACAGGCGTCACATCATGTATAACATGTTAGATCCTTTAGAACAGGTGTCACACATCCTGTATAGCATGTTAGATCCTTTAGAACAGGTGTCACACATCCTGTATAGCATGTTAGATCCTTTAGAACAGGTGTCGCACAATGTATAACATGTTAGATCCTTTAAAACAGGTGTCGCACACTGTATAACATGTTAGATCCTTTAGAACAGGTGTCACATCCTGTATAACATGTTAGATCCTTTAGAACAGGTGTCACATCCTGTATAACATGTTAGATCCTTTAGAACAGGCGTCACATCATTTATAACATGTTAGATCCTTTAGAACAGGTGTCACATCCTGTATAACATGTTAGATCCTTTAGAACAGGCGTCACATCATGTATAACATGTTAGATCCTTTAGAACAGGTGTCACACATCCTGTATAGCATGTTAGATCCTTTAGAACAGGTGTCACACATCCTGTATAGCATGTTAGATCCTTTAGAACAGGCGTCACATCATGCATATCATGTTAGATCCTTTAGAACAGGTGTCACACACCCTGTATAGCATGTTAGATCCTTTAGAACAGGTGTCACACTCTGTCTAACATGTCAGATCCTTTAGAACAGGTGTCACACTCTGTCTAACATGTCAGATCCTTTAGAACAGGTGTCACACTCTGTCTAACATGTTAGATCCTTTAGAACAGGTGTCACACTCTGTCTAACATGTCAGATCCTTTAGAACAGGTGTCACACTCTGTCTAACATGTTATATCCTTTAGAACAGGTGTCACACTCTGTCTAACATGTCAGATCCTTTAGAACAGGTGTCACACTCTGTCTAACATGTTAGATCCTTTAGAACAGGTGTCACACTCTGTCTAACATGTTAGATCCTTTAGAACAGGTGTCACACTCTGTCTAACATGTCAGATCCTTTAGAACAGGTGTCACACTCTGTCTAACATGTCAGATCCTTTAGAACAGGTGTCACACTCTGTCTAACATGTCAGATCCTTTAGAACAGGTGTCACACTCTGTCTAACATGTCAGATCCTTTAGAACAGGTGTCACACTCTGTCTAACATGTTAGATCCTTTAGAACAGGTGTCACACTCTGTCTAACATGTTAGATCCTTTAGAACAGGTGTCACACTCTGTCTAACATGTCAGATCCTTTAGAACAGGTGTCACACTCTGTCTAACATGTCAGATCCTTTAGAACAGGTGTCACACTCTGTCTAACATGTTAGATCCTTTAGAGCAGGTGCAACGCCCTTCAAACATTTTAGATTTTTAGAACAGGTGCCAAACCCTGGCTAACATGTTACGAAATTCTCAGCTCTCATGTTCACCAGCAGAAGTTTGTGACTGAATTTGCTGTGCAAGTCTTATACGGATCTATTGTGATAACTCTAATCAATAAACGCTGGTGCTAAAAGCTATGCCCGGGATATTTTGAGATCTTTGCTCAATATGGAATGCAAGTTATTCAAAGTCGATAGTTACTAACCGAGCTACTATAAGTGCTTAAGCTCATTGTGCGAGCCATGAAGCCCCACAGCTCAATAATGTCGAACTGGGAAGGCTTCAGTAACTGCTGGCTGTCTCATTGAGCTCTGAATCTATAGAAACTGGAGAAACAACTGCCGAACCCCCATTTCCCGGATCTGTATGGGCTGAGCTGACTGGCTGGCCCAAAAATACACTAAGCAGATTGGAAATTCTAAGCATTTGTTGGAAAGAGAATGGCATTCGATAGACAGAGAATGGCATTTGATAGACAGAGAATGGCATTTGATAGACAGAGAATGGCATTTGATAGAAAGAGAATGGCATTTGATAGAAAGAGAATAGCATTTGATAGAAAGAGAATGGCATTTGATAGACAGAGAATGGCATTTGATAGACAGAGAATGGCATTTGATAGAAAGAGAATGGCATTTGATAGAAAGAGAATGGCATTTAATAGAAAGAGAATAGCATTTGTTAGACAGGGAATGGCATTTGATAGACATAGAATGGCATTTGATCGACAGGGAATGGAATTTTTAGACAGGGAATGGCATTTGTTAAACAAAGAATGGTATTTGTTAGAGAGAGAATGGCATTTGTCACAATTACTTACTAGGCACGCAGCGATCAGCAGATTCTGCCAGTCGGAAGCCCACCTCGCAGCCGCCGCAGCCAACGGCAACCGTCTCTGCATCGCAGCTCACAACAATGCGCTTCAGCAACTGGCAGCTGGAGCGAATCTTGCATGACTCGCCATCAATGCCGACGCCGGTAGCGCGGCTTGCACTCGAGTCAAGAAAGTTTTCCCAGTTTTCTAAAGGTAGAGTTTTTTACAATATTTAGCGAGGGGTAGACGGGATAGTTAGTATTTTACAGAGAAATACAGCGAAGTTAAACTGTGATAGATTTATGGTTTCAAATTTTGAATGCAATTCTAGATTTAACACATTACAGAAATTAGCTGATTTTCGACCGTCTAAGACTTTATAAACTAATTGTACTTTAGTTTAACTAAAATAAGGGAATAATTGCAGTGTGGTGCAAATTTTTTCATCTTTCTGACCACAAGAAGGAAAAGAAAGCAATCTAACGCCTTCGCAATAAAAATTGTAATAAATAGTTATTATAGGTTAACTAACTATGCTACATAAACTAGGCTGGTCACAAAACCTACTTTTTGTATCATTGAAGTTAAAAAAAATTCTGGTGTTTTTTTTCAATCCTTAAAACATGCGAAATATAGAATTTAAGTGTCATTTTAAGTATAAAGGAAGTTTGATTAAAGATGAAAAACTCACTTTCATTAACCAGTTGTTGCTCTTCAGCTGATAGCTTGGATAGAGATGTAAGCACAAGAACAAGTACTACAGTAATCTTTAACATATGAAAATCAAACAAAATAAAATCAAAACTGATTCATGTCTCCTTGCTGTTATGAATAAACGAAAAGAATTTTAATTTAATACGAAAGGCAATAAACAGATCGGAATAATGTATTTCAAATCCGTTCCTAACTTAGTATTCATTAGAATGGCTAGTTAAATCAAAAAAGCACGCTGGTGTGTCTTAATTAAGTACTATTTTTTGTATAACGTTGAAGGTTTTAATTTTTTTGTTTTTTAATCTCTTTTAAGGCATATATAACTACGAATATACTTTTAGTTTTAGGTATCTTCTCTGAAAAAGAAGACATTTGTACTCTACGTTCAAAATACTCATAATTGTCTTACAGTCTCAGTCATCGGCTAGGCTAGTAAGGAAATAGTTCAGCTCGTTATAACTAATAGCTTTAAACGGACGTTAATTGAAGAATATATATATACTAAAAATACAGTTTTTAGAATTTTCGCCATAAATACTCGATCAAGTAACCCTTTTAAGGGTTCAGAACGTTAAATGCACAATTGCACCGTCAAGCTCGAGCAGCATATGTAAATTTTTGTGATTTTTTTAAACTGAAAGCTCACATGATTATGTCAGAGTGCTATGACTTTTTTTAATACATGACTGACTTATTAATTATATCGATTTGTCGACCAAGACACTCATCGCATACATCATAGCCTTTAATTGGATCGCGGGAATAATAAATGCATTTTGCACCGTGTGCACTACATTAAGCAAATTAAGCGAATTACTAACTACATAAAAGCAAATTAAAATTAAAAATTAAAAGGATGCCATAAAATTTCCTAAAAAATAGAATTTCATTGATCCGACATCAACCAATTGGAAGAAAAGCAGAGAGCACTGCTCTGAAATCTGCTCAGACCAACCAAACGACTGGCTTTTGGTAGTCTCGAGAAGCATACCATCAACTGACAAATGGTATTTAGTCGGCAAGCCATGCACACAGCCTTCTTTAATGTAGTTTAGCTTCAGTCCCGTAATCAGTATGTCCCAGACTAACGCTGCTACAATGACGTCAACAACTCCGACAGGCGCAGCCGCGGCGGCAGCGGCAGCCGAAGCGGCCAACAGGCGCCTCATGGCGGTACGGCTGCACCAGCTGGCGGCTAGCATGACAGCCCACGGGCTCAGTCGGCTGGTTAACGAGGCCAGTCAGGCGGGCCGGCTCATCTGGCTGGCCGTGTTCACCTGCGCAATGCTTGGAGTCAGCCAGCACACCGTCAGCTTGGTTCGGCTGTACCTCAGCTACCCAGTCGGGTCAACTGTTCGACAAGAAGTTAACGGGTTCGAATTTCCCGACGTCACCCTGTGCGACTCCATGCTGAAGAAGTTCTTCTTGTACAATGTGTCGCACTTTGACAGCGCAAATGATAAGAGCTTTACTAGGTGATTTGTGTTGGATCATTGGAATCTAATAATTAAACCATCGATCCTTATAGTATGTTTAAGCAGGTGAGACTCTAATGGAAGTTCTATGCTCAACAACCACCACCTGAACAGGTACTCGCAGGTTATCCAAACACTCCTTGGCTATCAGTTCGGCTGGGAGACCAAAACCTTCGTCAGGGCCACCTACACAGCCTCCGGGCACAAGTTTAACATGTCCAAAGTCAGCGCCCGAATCCTGGACTTTTTGTTGCACTGCGAATTTGAAGGCACGACTTGCGGCTTTCAGAACTTCAGCCTGTACTACGATGACAGCTTCGGCAACTGCTTTACATTTAGGCCAGCCTGGCGACGGCTCGGCAAGGTGGGCGCCTCCGCCGGCCTCGTGATGGTGCTCTATCCGCCCTCAGTAGACGCCAACTTTGAGGAGGACCGTACAGTCAAGACTGTCACAGGGCTGGAGAACCGGGGCTTTCAGGTATTTCACCACTTTTGAATTTCCCTTGCTCAAGCTCAAACTGAACATAAAAATAATAAAAATGACTGAAGGAGAGCTGCGGGCAATGGTACACCATTTGGTGACACTAGACCTACAGCCAGCGAGGAAGCAATTCTACCCATTTCGCTGACTGACTTTCCTGACTTTCCTGACTTTCCTGACTGAGCTTCAGGCAGTGTAAACTTTCACTGTGCCTTGGAATTCGCCGCTTAAGGGTGTAAATTGCACGACAAGCCACCAAACCTTCTCACAGCGGCTATGCCCTGAGAGATTTAATGAGTACGAGTACGAGCTATATTAAACTTTGGGTTCGAGATTGAAACATTACAAAGCACCCAACCAGGTGAGATTTTTTGAGACATAATTTTAACGAGCTCTGCAATCAATAGAACCCAGCAAAACTAACTGCTTGTCGCCAATTCAAAAGCGTATGATCCTGGAAGTACTTTCTCCTTCACCTTCCCGATCGCGGTCGCCCTCCCCGCCCAAGATGACCATCCACCAGGGCGGCACTCGGGCAGACCCGCACGAGTTCGGCCTCACCGCTCCGGTGGGCATGCGCACAGACCTGGCGCTGACGCAGACTCGAGTTCGACTGGCCGACACTGACAGCCGGCCGTGCCAGCCTGCCGAGCAGCGGACTTACTGGAACAGCTTTCTGCAGCGCACCGAGACCTACCTTGGCAGGCTGTACGACTGCGTTGAAACCGAGCAGTCAGTTCACCTGCACGAGGCGTGCAACTGCACCATCGAGGGTCTTGTGCCAGTTGAACAGATGGCCCTAATGCGCTCGGAGTACTGTCACGACCTGCTGGGAATAGCGCCACTGCCGGGAACTCGACCCAGATCTAGCAGCGCCGGGTGAGTATATCCAGAATCTGAAACAAAACTGGCTAAGCACATCTCAGCATCTACCTTTCAGTTCTTGAGGATTGGCCTATTAGCGCATCGCCACTAACCCCTGTCCACAGAGGCAACAGAAACTTCAGCTTCCGTCGATTAGCCGACCTCGCAGCCGGCCTTTGGAGCCGGGCGAGCGAGGCCAATCGTCGCCGCTATGCTGGCACAATCGCCGACTACGTTGGCCAGCGACTGGTGTCGGCGAAGCCTGCCCTGTCTGTACGGCTCGCTCGGGCAGCCTGCGCACAGAGCTACACTGCGCGGCTGCACGCCTCCGAGTGTCGCAACGAGTGCCGGCGCACCGACTATGCGACCAGCATTTCTCTGGCCGAGTGGCCGGACCGTTCGTTCGCTGGCCGGGGCAGCCTCAGCCGGCTGCGCAAGCTGGCCGAGCTGATGGAGGGCTATCTCAGCCGGGTCGGCAGCGCACAGCCGGCTGCGGCTCTGGCCGCCTCCTTGAGCATCTCCGGGCTCAATCTGAGCGCCTGCAAGGAGGAAGAGAGCGAAGATAGCGTCCCTCCAGTCGGAGGTGTGTCTCAATCGATGCTGATTTCGGATTCGTGTCGCGAGCTGCAGTCATTCATTAGCAACACACTTGTGCAGGTGAGCCATTATTTTATGGAGACATTCGGAGCGGGAGCAAGGACTAGCTTTTTTTCGACTCTCGAGCCCAAGTGCCCTTGCTTTTTATGCTGCTAATCTGTACGATTCGAGCGTTGCCTAGTGGTTTTGACTTAAAGGTCGGGGGTTCGATTCCCGACTGCATACGAACAATTTGTGTCATTTAGCGAGACGCTGCATTGCTTCAGTTCACCTTGCTGTTAAATGGATACCAGCATCAGCTGGGTTCATTGAGGGTGGGTGTGGGGTCCCCAGTCCATGGACTGAACAGCCGTAAGCAGCTTTCGGATGCGCCGCGCAATGGCTGACGGCTGCACAACTGGCCCGATGGGGCAGGTTTAATCAAATACAAATTAATTATTAATTATAAGCATATTGAGGAAGATTTGGATGTGCTGTACGGCTGTCCCAAATTGCTCCAAGCTTCAATCTGCATGAGGAATTAGTATAGAAAATCCCGATTCCCAAATTGGCAAAATAATTGACGGGCACGCGATTAAAACTCAGCAAAAAATACTGTGCTCTTAGATTAACAGGTAAAATCAGGAATACGAACGAAAACTGCCTTACGCTGTCTCAGCCTGAAAATCACCTAAGAAAACTCGGAGAGGTACCTTCAACACCTCTGCAGGTGCGCGTCTATCCCAAGACGCTGACCTCTCGCCAGCTGCTAGAGGAGCGCAGCTACGAACTTGAGAAGCTATTCTCCGACATTGGCGGCATCCTCGGGCTGTGGATGGGTGCCAGCGTCATCACCGTGTTCGAATTCGGCGAACTGTTTGCTCACCTGGCCGCATTTGGGGGAGCTTACCTGGCCAGTCTCAAGCGCATGCGGGCCGCCGACGTTCAAGCCAACAACGGCGCCCGCAGCTGCTCTATGGACAGCCCGACAACGCGAGAGATGATTCAGCTGAACTTCGAGACTCAACTGTGAATGGCTTTTTTAGGACAAGCTGGCTTTTCAATGCCACACATAATTAAGCTTTTCGATTTATGCCCACTCAACCCTGTCGGGTAGTTGATATCTTGAAGACGGAGAGTTGCAAATGAAGGTAAAAACTATTTCCTTCTCTATATTTGTCATTCTCTTAGAAGACTGTGCGCTAATCTAGCCCTTTAATGTGTTGGTTCCATCGGTGATCCGTATCAAAATGAGTGTTCTAATTTTTCATTGAACTTTAATTTTTTCTTATAACGAGCCACAATAAACAGTACTCTCACATGAAACAAATAAACTCGAAATTTATCGTGCTTGTGTTATCATCTTTGTTCCTACTAATCAGTATCATACGACGAGCGTACCTAACTAGGATGAGTGACCGAAAGCTTAGAGAGTTAAAAACGTTTAACGTAGAATAACCACGCTATTTTCCCACTGGGGAACGACCACGTGGGAGTATTTTAAATACCCCACACGCCTACTTCACAATAGCTCCCAAACATAATGACCGATTTTCGTGTAAGTCCACCAATATACTAGCGTAGATCAACATTTTCCGCCCTTTACGATGAACTAAAACTTTCACTTTCGAAGCCGTCCGACGTCATATCGTCGAGATATTCAGCAATTCTTGTCGTATACCCTTGTGACAAGAACATAAAATTCATCGCTCTGTTTGAACCTCTATGCTAATCAGTGGCGCAATCAGGGGGGGGGTGGCGGCCGCCCCCCTCTTCGTCCCGCGGGGGCAATGTACGCAAAGGGCAAGCCAAGACGCTTCTTAATAATTATAACCTTATCATCTCATTCCCTGTCCCCCAAGTCCAACGTACATAGACCAAAAGACCAAGTCCAAGACCCATTAGTCATATATTAATTTTCAAGCTTTCATTATAATCGTGCGTGCGTTCTGATTTTTAAACCTTTTAAATCGTCTGGGCCCTACCCTACCGGCCCTTGAAATTGGCCCAGGAATGATGGGCGAAAACCGCGAAACAGAGCGCGCTCCACCTGGCGGCCGCCCCCCTTCGACCCGCGGCGCAATGTACGCAAAGGGCAATGTACGCAAAGGGCAATGTACGCAAAGGGCAATGTACGCAAAGGGCAATGTACGCAAAGGGCAATGTACGCAAAGGGCAATGTACGCAAAGGGCAATGTACGCAAAGGGCAATGTACGCAAAGGGCAATGTACGCAAAGGGCAATGTACGCAAAGGGCAATGTACGCAAAGGGCAATGTACGCAAAGGGCAATGTACGCAAAGGGCAATGTACGCAAAGGGTAATGTACGCAAAGGGAAATGTACGCAAAGGGCAATGTACGCAAAGGGCAATGTATGCAAAGGGCAATGTACGCAAAGGGCAATGTACGCAAAGGGCAATGTACGCAAAGGGTAATGTACGCAAAGACCGCCCCCCTAAGGCAAAACCTGGTTGCGCCACTGATGCTAATCTAGCTCGTAGTTTATTTCAATGATCAATAAAAATTCATAAAAAATCAATATGTAGTAAACTCGTACTCAAGAACAATATAGCCGACATGGTTACATGATGAAATCTTTTAAGCAGAAAAAATATTCCCATATCGGTGGGTTTTTGCCACCAGACACCTCGACGAGAATCGTTGAATATCTCGACAATGCGATGCTGTGTGATTCCGTAAGTTGTTTCATCGGATAGAGTGAAAATGGAAAGGAAATGATCCTAAGGAAACTGATTTAAAGATAAATGTTCAAATTTTCATATAAAAGTTATAGCAAGTGTTTCGCTTTCGGCAAGCTACTTTGTCACTTACCCAAACTCAGAAAAGAGACTGGGGTATAGACTCATAATTTTTAATCAACAAGGATTCAAGAGAGGTTTTAGCCTAGTGGTTAGGGCGTCGGACTCACGACTTAAAGGTCGGGGGTTCGATTGCCGACTCCACTGGAACAATTTGTGTCCTTTTGCAAGACACTTAACTCTGCATTGCTTCAGTTCACCCAGCTGTTAAATGGGTACCAGCATCAGCTGGGATAAATGAAGGTGGGTGTGGCGTCCCCCCAGTTCATGGACTGAACAGCTGTACGCAGTCTTCAGATGCGCCGCGCATTAGCTGCGGCTGCATTTTCGGCTGCACATCTGACCCAATTGGGGCAGGTGTAATCAATTATTAATTATTATTATTGAATGTACAAATTGGGGTTAGAATTTGTCTCTTCGTTAAAAAAATTCATCATGATTCTCCTCCTGTTAAAATCCTCGATTTTAATTATCTCTCTTCAAAACAGTTGACGGTTTTATCGACTAGACTGCTTGATGAAGTACTCTTCGCAATTTTGAAGCGATTCAATACAAACATGAAGACTGCAGCCAAGAAAGTGCTCACGAAGAAACGTCCTGCATGCAACTTGGTGATACCGTTCGGTGACGCTTTGATAAGATGCGTAAAATATAAAATGCTAATGAACCTAGCCCTTGCAAGGCTCTCTGCTTTTTGTGTGATAAGAAATTATGCAGCATAAAATTATCTGCTTCTGTGAGGTCTGCGGCTTATTGTCTGAATGAATCTATTGCCCACAAGGGCTTTTAACTGCTATGCATTCTAAGAATTACGTCTAGCTTTATACGAAGGAGTAAATATTTCTGTAATTCGCTCATACTACTCGTATTCTGCTAAAAATCGTTTGCGAAATTACACATTTTCCATTTAAATAGAAATACTAAATTTAAAATCCACATGCAGTTAAGTCAATGGTGGTCGAGTACTAATAAGATTTAATGTAATGACGTAAAGTAATGACGACTATACTGATCAGGAATATATTTTTTCCTATGGCACTGGCAAAAATGAACCGTGGCAAAAATGTATGAATGTCCTTTGCAAAAATCTAATGAATAGGAAAATCTAACAGATTAGCAAATATGGGAGATTTAGCATTGGTGGATATAGTAGCTTCAATTTGAGTAGCCAACAAGCAAGCGAGCCCAGGTTAAGTAGCTATTTTACAATAAGTTGTGACTCGATATATTTGCAGCAGGTTAAACACTTCCTCTCAAATGTTTTGTGTTTCATAGCTTATTTCTGGAAGTTGATGGATTTCAATCCGAATAATTGTAATTCAATAAGTACTTTAAATTTTAATTGTGGCGAAGAAAATGTCTTGACCCAAACGTAAAAGTATTGGTCGGTTTTCTTGGATTTTACTGACACTCGCAAAATTTCTGAACGATATTCCCAAACAGTCTGAGTAACTTTGAGCGCTATGATTCATCAGCACTGCTCATACTCGTAGTAATGGCTACAGGATCTTTGCGCTGTTAAGACTGACTGGGAAAACATGTGAACCTTACGAAATTATGGTATCATTCCCGAATCTTCACGCTGAAACCTTGTCCGCGGAAATTCCGCGGAGAATCCATGGCATAGAAGGGACTGACAAAAAGCGTGCGTATTGCTTCGAACTTTAGGTACTAAAGTCTAAAAAGTCTTGAAAAGTCTAAAATTTATTGATAGCTGCTAAAACATATACTATTTGCAATCCCTGCAAATCGTGGATTCGTGAATTCGTGGATTCTCCGCGGGTTTTCCGTGGCTACTGGGATGCACGTTTTCCATAGTAAAAGATTCACGCCTAAATCATGACGATTTAAAACACGTTTATGTAAGTTGCTATTGATTATAAAATACTTAAACCTGCGATAAATTCAATTGGTTAAAAGATCATCGTACTCAGCGAGGTCTGGAACGTGCGCCTTTTTGTTTATTTCTGTTTTGCTGCTCACGTGCTGGCCAGCCGCAGGGTCACGGCATAGTAGGCCAGACAGGCGATGGCCACGAGCTGGCAGACGGTGCTGGCCACGCCTCCGTACACGTAACAGGCCTGGCCGAAGCACTCTGGCTGGATGTCAGGCGAGGACGTCGCTGTTGCGTTTCTAGCGTTGGACGCTGTGCAGGATAAATGAGATAATATTATATAATTTGCACTGGTCGCTTTCTCTCTATATATACGTGTGCTGGTTGCACGCGATGGTGCAATCCCGTTGTTTCGGAAGAAGACTAGCAAAACAATGCTCAATGCTCAATGCTACTGACGAACATCCCAACGGGAGTTTGCAAATGGGAGTTTAAGATAATAGGTGTCTGTAAATCTGTAACCACAAACGCTCTCCTTCTATCTGTTCCCTCCTTTAATTCTCCTGTCCCTCTGTCTCTGTTTACCTGAATGTACATTTTAATTTATCGATTTTTCTGCCTCCGCATTTTCTCTTCACCTCGACCATTTGCTATCCAAGCCCACCTTGTTTATTTGTCCTTCTGCCGCCCGGCTCAGCCGCCACCCAATTCCTGGCCACCCCTCTTATCTCACCTTGCTCCTCCTGCCGCCCCAAGTAAAGGTTTTAATATACTTATATACTTATGAGGCCCTGTGCCCGCAATTCCGTGTTTTTGTTGAAAGCTTCACAATATTACACGCGCGAGTCCTTTCATATCTCATCATTTCACAACAATAGGCAACTTTTTCTAACCAGACAGGCATATACCTTGGGAAAACCAAGCTATCGAAACCTGACTACCTTGGGAAAACGTAGCTCTCGAAACTGACTACCTACAATAGGCTGCGATGAAAGAAATCGAGATACGATATGAAAATTCTCACCTGTCCATTGTAGCGCATGCATATCGTAGAGCGCTCCAAACTGCAGCATCAGCGGCAGAGCAGCAGCAGAGCCCAGGACCAGGCAGGCAGAGTAAAGGCGACCGAAGAGGCGACGCGGCTCCGTCTGGGAGATGATCACCGGAGCTAGGGTGAACAGGGTGGCCGCTGACAGGTTGGCCAGGATGTAGGCCATCATAGTGACGCCGAGCGGGGAGGCACCAGGAGCAATCGGAGTGCTCAGCATCAACGCTCCCGGAGCGCCGAAGCAGGCAACGCCGGCCAGCAGCGCGATGGATCGTTGGCTGGCTCGCGGCATGTAACGGTCGGTTAGCGGGCCAATCAGGAAGCGCCAGGCCATGCTGGCTAGACTGGGCACCCAGAAAAAATACACGTCATAGGGCGTTAGGGATAGGCTGCGAGTGACGCTCGTGACGTTCATAAAAGCCGTCAGGTTTGGGGCGATTGTGAGGGCCAAGCCCAGCAGGAGTGGCAGGAAGCGCGCAGAGAAGCAAGCCGTCATGAATTCACGCGCCTGGGTCAGACAGTCCTCGTCAGGACTGTTATGCTGATAGTTTTCATTGGATTCTCGTTCGGTCGCTGATGACGGCGCCGCCGATGTGTCGCTGATTTCGTCGTCTGATGAGGCAGCCGCAGCAGAGTACGACGGCTGCCGGAGCTTTTGCGACTCTTCCTGATTTTGCGCTCCCAGAATAGGCATAGACTCCGAGAGACCTTCGGCATCCAACCGATTGTCTAGAGGTGTCAGAAAGACGTACGCAAATATTTGAATGGCTGAGGTGAACACGAGGAGCACAATAAGGGTTCCGACGGGGCTCTGCTCTGTGGCACTGCGGTGACTGTTGTTAAAAGCAACATAGTAGATGAAGGCCACAATTGGTGGTCCCAGACTGAAACTGCTGTCTAACAGCGTCATGATGTAGCCCCGTCTGCTTGGCTGAAAACTGCTCATGCAACATGCGATAGCAGCCACGTAGCTGTAGTTAAAACTGTGGCCGTACAAGAACAGCAGGAGGTAAAGCAACCACACATGCGGCTTAAGCGGCTCAGGGTACGCCATTGCAATGATCAGGAAGATGGTAGACAACGTAGAGAGCATGCCACCAAGCGCGATCGACTTTTGGGCTCCGAATTTATCATAGAAGATGCCACTTATTAATATAAGCAGAGTGCCCAGGTACATGACTGCGATACAGAAGTCAAGCTGGCGCTGACTGAGTCCATAGCTCAACTTCATGAAGTTGGCGTAGATGGGCCCAGATAGAGACAGACCAGAAATGAGCTTCAGCAAGCAGGCGCTGATCAGCAGAAGCCATTCTCGCTGCTCGATGTTCAGACTTCTGGACAACTGTTTCATTGGTCTCTTCGCTGTTTAAATTGTATTAAATTGTCCCGTGTATTGAAGTCTAAAGCCACTGTATTTACAGTTTGGCGTACCTCACAGACTTCAAAACTGCTCACCCTGCTCCACTCTTTCTAGGACTCCTATTGCAGTTGAATATTTATGCGCGAGTGTGCCAAGCAGCTGTTGCTCAAAGTACTCTGTACTGTGCACGCAAAGCATTTCACTCCAATTTGCATCCCACCTCCTTAACTCCCATATTTTCTTTCTTTCTTAATAGGTGAACGAATCGACCAACACGCACAAGCTGTGGCTGGCCCACTTCCGGAGAGACGCTCGTGAAGAGAGAAGCGGCTTTTAGGGTCACGGGATTGAGGCTATATGCTCAATCTGCTCAAATGTGCTCAAGCCCAGACCTCACAGTTGGGGTGGGAGGCTCTCTTTCCTTTAGTCTTAACATTCCATTCCTATAGTCTTCTTACAGCCTTCGTCAACCCTTACATGTCATGCGTCCAATGCGACTGGCTCTTTTAGAATTGGACGCTGCTTTTTTTCTATAAGATTTTTAAATGACACACTGTGTGTCATGAAAGTAAGAACAACTTTAAATCATTTAGTGAATGCTACATTTAGTGCAAATACAGTTCATTCTGCAACAACCACCGAATATTTACCCTATCTCAACAATTTCAAAACCTTCTAGGACAAATGAAATAAACAAGAACGAGTGCCTGCGAACGAGGAGGCATTTATTTATAACGCCATTTATTTCTTTCTTATCCTTAATATCTTCAATAATTAAATAAATCCTAAGCATTCAATGCAATTAAAATCTTTAGAAAAATTCCTTTCCCTGCTACTTCACTCAAAGTAGAAATAGGAAAAAGCGTAACCTCAATAATATTAGACAGCGCGTGAGCCTGTAACATTGGCTTAGCAACATAAATAGTTGCTGGGCGCTGGCAGACGGTGCTGGCCATGCATTCGCAGCTCGTATATGTAGCAGGCCTCTTAATTGTTGAGCTTTCTATTGACCGTGCACTTTCATTTTGATGAACACAATATATACAAGCACAATCACAGGTGTGTGGCAGTCTAACGTGTGTGCCAAGGTCCTGCGGCGAGGCCACATTCTTATTTAGGTCGCAGCCGCGGAGAGAAGTATTGTGGGCTTGTCGTGCAATTTACGCCCTTGGGGGCCAACCCCAAAGCACAGTGAATGTTTACACTGCCTGACGATGAGAAAGTCAGGGTAGATGTACAAACCTATGTGAGCGTGTGCCTGCATACGGTATCTGTGTGCGCGTGTGGACAGGATTCGGAGGAATGTGCATAACTGCCTCCTCGCTGGCTATGGGTTTATTGTCACCAAGTGTTGTGGCAGTGCGCACAGCCCTCCTGCAATTGTTAATATCTTTATTATTATTACAAGCGCAATCATTTGCAATGGGTGCAACAGTACTCCTCTCTACAAAGAATGCAATCCTCTCTACAAAGAATGCAATCCTCTCTACAAAGAATGCAATCCTCTCTACAAAGAATGCAATCCTCTCTACAAAGAATGCAATCCTCTCTACAAAGAATGCAATCCTCTCTACAAAGAATGCAATCCTCTCTACAAAAAATGCAATCCTCTCTACAAAGAATGCAATCCTCTCTACAAAGAATGCAATCCTCTCTACAAAGAATGCAATCCTCTCTACAAAGAATGCAATCCTCTCTACAAAGAATGCAATCCTGTCTACAATGAATGCAATCCTCTCTACTACCCCCTTGATAATTCATGCTATACCCCCTTGATAATTCATGCTATACCCCCTTGATAATTCATGCTATACCCCCTTGATAATTCATACTACCCCCTTGATAACTCATGCTACCCCCTTGATAATTCATGCTATACCCCCTTGATAATTCATGCTACCCCCTTGATAATTCATGCTACCCCCTTGATAATTCATGCTATACCCCCTTGATAATTCATGCTATACCCCCTTGATAATTCATGCTATACCCCCTTGATAATTCATGCTATACCCCCTTGATAATTCATGCTACCCCCTTGATAATTCATGCTACCCCCTTGATAATTCATGCTATACCCCCTTGATAATTCATGCTATACCCCTTGATAATTCATGCTATACCCCCTTGATAATTCATGCTATACCCCCTTGATAATTCATGCTACCCCCTTGATAATTCATGCTATACCCCCTTGATAATTCATGCTATACCCCCTTGATAATTCATGTTATACCCCCTTGATAATTCATGCTACCCCCTCGATAATTCATGCTACCCCCTTGATAATTCATGCTACCCCCTTGATAACTCATGCTATACCCCCTTGATAATTCATGCTATAGCCCCTTGATAATTCATGCTATACCCCCTTGATAATTCATGCTATACCCCCTTGATAATTCATGCTACCCCCTTGATAATTCATGCTATACCCCCTTGATAATTCATGCTATAGCCCCTTGATAATTCATGCTATAGCCCCTTGATAGTTCATGCTACCCCCTTGATAATTCATGCTATACCCCCTTGATAATTCATGCTATACCCCCTTGATAATTCATGCTATACCCCCTTGATAATTCATGCTACCCCCTTGATAATTCATGCTACCCCCTTGATAATTCATGCTACCCCCTTGATAATTCATGCTACCCCCTTGATAATTCATGCTACCCCCTTGATAATTCATACTACCCCCTTGATAATTCATGCTATACCCCCTTGATAATTCATGCTACCCCCTTGATAACTCATGCTACCCCCTTGATAATTCATGCTACCCCCTTGATAATTCATGCTATACCCCCTTGATAATTCATGTTATACCCCCTTGATAATTCATGCTACCCCCTCGATAACTCATGCTACCCCCTTGATAATTCATGCTACCCCCTTGATAATTCATGCTACCCCCTTGATAATTCATGCTACCCCCTTGATAATTCATGCTATACCCCCTTGATAATTCATACTACCCCCTTGATAACTCATGCTACCCCCTTGATAATTCATGCTACCCCCTTGATAATTCATGCTACCCCCTTGATAATTCATCCTACCCCCTTGATAATTCATGCTATACCCCCTTGATAATTCATGTTATACCCCCTTGATAATTCATGCTACCCCCTTGATAATTCATGCTACCCCCTTGATAATTCATGCTACCCCCTTGATAATTCATGCTATACCCCCTTGATAATTCATACTACCCCCTTGATAACTCATGCTACCCCCTTGATAATTCATGCTACCCCCTTGATAATTCATCCTACCCCCTTGATAATTCATGCTACCCCCTTGATAACTCATGCTACCCCCTTGATAATTCATACTACCCCCTTGATAACTCATGCTACCCCCTTGATAATTCATGCTACCCCCTTGATAACTCATGCTACCCCCTTGATAATTCATGCTATACCCCCTTGATAATTCATGCTGCTACCCCCTTGATAATTCATGCTACTCCCTTGATAATTCATGCTACCCCCTTGATAATTCATGCTATACCCCCTTGATAATTCATGCTGCTACCCCCTTGATAATTCATGCCATACCCCCTTGATAATTCATGCTACCCCCTTGATAATTCACGCTACCCCCTTGATAACTCATACTACCCCCTTGATAATTCATGCCATACCCCCTTGATAATTCATGCTACCCCCTTGATAATTCATGCTACCCCCTTGATAATTCATGCTACCCCCTTGATAATTCATGCTACCCCCTTGATAATTCATGCTACCCCCTTGATAACTCATGCTACCCCCTTGATAACTCATGCTACCCCCTTGATAATTCATACTACCCCCTTGATAATTCATGCTACCCCCTTGATAATTCATGCTACCCCCTTGATAATTCATGCTACCCCCTTGATAATTCATGCTACCCCCTTGATAATTCATGCTACCCCCTTGATAGTTCATGCTACCCCCTTGATAATTCATGCTATACCCCCTTGATAATTCATGCTATACCCCCTTGATAATTCATGCTATACCCCCTTGATAATTCATGCTACCCCCTTGATAATTCATGCTACCCCCTTGATAATTCATGCTACCCCCTTGATAATTCATGCTACCCCCTTGATAATTCATGCTACCCCCTTGATAATTCATACTACCCCCTTGATAATTCATGCTATACCCCCTTGATAATTCATGCTACCCCCTTGATAACTCATGCTACCCCCTTGATAATTCATGCTACCCCCTTGATAATTCATGCCATACCCCCTTGATAATTCATGTTATACCCCCTTGATAATTCATGCTACCCCCTCGATAACTCATGCTACCCCCTTGATAATTCATGCTACCCCCTTGATAATTCATGCTACCCCCTTGATAATTCATGCTACCCCCTTGATAATTCATGCTATACCCCCTTGATAATTCATACTACCCCCTTGATAACTCATGCTACCCCCTTGATAATTCATGCTACCCCCTTGATAATTCATGCTGCCCCCTTGATAATTCATCCTACCCCCTTGATAATTCATGCTATACCCCCTTGATAATTCATGTTATACCCCCTTGATAATTCATGCTACCCCCTTGATAATTCATGCTACCCCCTTGATAATTCATGCTACCCCCTTGATAATTCATGCTATACCCCCTTGATAATTCATACTACCCCCTTGATAACTCATGCTACCCCCTTGATAATTCATGCTACCCCCTTGATAATTCATCCTACCCCCTTGATAATTCATGCTACCCCCTTGATAACTCATGCTACCCCCTTGATAATTCATACTACCCCCTTGATAACTCATGCTACCCCCTTGATAATTCATGCTACCCCCTTGATAACTCATGCTACCCCCTTGATAATTCATGCTATACCCCCTTGATAATTCATGCTGCTACCCCCTTGATAATTCATGCTACTCCCTTGATAATTCATGCTACCCCCTTGATAATTCATGCTATACCCCCTTGATAATTCATGCTGCTACCCCCTTGATAATTCATGCCATACCCCCTTGATAATTCATGCTACCCCCTTGATAATTCACGCTACCCCCTTGATAACTCATACTACCCCCTTGATAATTCATGCCATACCCCCTTGATAATTCATGCTACCCCCTTGATAATTCATGCTACCCCCTTGATAATTCATGCTACCCCCTTGATAATTCATGCTACCCCCTTGATAATTCATGCTACCCCCTTGATAACTCATGCTACCCCCTTGATAACTCATGCTACCCCCTTGATAATTCATGCTACCCCCTTGATAATTCATGCTATACCCCCTTGATAATTCATGCTATACCCCCTTGATAATTCATACTACCCCCTTGATAATTCATGCCATACCCCCTTGATAATTCATGCTACCCCCTTGATAATTCACGCTACCCCCTTGATAACTCATGCTACCCCCTTGATAATTCATGCTACCCCCTTGATAATTCATGCTATACCCCCTTGATAATTTGTTCTACATCAAGAAGATGCATGCTGTTCTATCGATGATTCATAATTTATGCTTTCCCCTCAAAAATTGATTCTAACCCCTCAAAAATTGATTCTACCCCTCAATAGTTCATGCTTTCCCTCGGTAATTCCGGTTTCCCTAAGATAGTTTATACTTCCCCTCAAAAACTGATTCTACCCCTTGATAATCCATGCTCCCTCCTCCAGAATTTGTGGCCACTGGCTGGGAGCTAGCGGCGAAACTTGCATATAATACTCAAAAGTCGAGTATGGATCGACAACACATCGAATCGAACAGCTGCTAGCTGCCCAATCAGTCTACGAGTATCAAATTCAAGGCAAAAATATGTTTGTTAAATCATTGACCATAATATGTAAAAAATAAGTGAAATCGATATATTTTTTATTAGCAACAAACGAAGTGCAAGCAACCAATGAAAGAGTAATCAGCGAAGCTTTTGTACAGCTGCTGTTGTATCAAAAGTGCAAATTTTTGTACTTTTGTACGGCAGGCACCACCTTTTGTATTTTAGTTTTATTAGGCAGCCGCAGTCTGGGTGCGGCTTGTCAAAATACAGCAGATCGCTCTATCGGATCCGCACGGTGTCTTACCATGCAAAAAAGAGAGTCTTCGCAGTAAGAGACCGTCTTGATTCGGCAAAGATTCAGGACACAAATTTCGCATCGCCAATTAACAGCTACGCGTATGCTCAAAGTATTTTCTTACATTACTGAATCGAATACACATAATAGCAGAACACTTGCACTGCTGTGACGTTGTCACTTGTTGCAGGCGCCCCTATGACTTTAATTTACGTCGTAATTTGCATATTTAATTTACGTGTGTACTAACTTAGGCCGTTTGACTAATGTCATCTAACTATCATCCACTTCTGCGGTTTCGTATATTTAGTTAAAATTGTTAGAGCACTACTGTAAGTAGACGTCAATGTAGCTCGTACATCGCGCCATTCCAGCTTATTTCCTACGCGTGTTTCAATGTTAATTACCCCGACCAATGAGCGTGCGAGCTCTTCCTAACTCTGATTATCGATCGCTCTGTTTATCATGCGGGCTAGGTTATTTAACTAGGGCTCCTGAGCCCGCTCGCGCCTCACTGGTCTTGTCTGCGCCGCTCCTTGTCCTGCCTGGCTGTCCTCTCGCACTTCTCTCTGCGCACTGCACCTGTCCCGGCCGTTGTTAATTACACTGTTATTCATACTATCAATTTCGTCTTCACTACTAGTTATTGTTACCATTGAGCTCCTGCGCAACAGGCGCAGGTCGTAAGTCCCAGTGCGAATAAACGAGATCAATCTAAAGTGCTACCGCTACACTGATTACGAGAATTCTAACTAAAATTTGGATTGAGTTGACCGGCTCTGTTGTCAGTAATTTCGTCACGCCATGCCAGTTTAATAACGTCACACTGCACTCGAAAAATAAAGCTAAAAAATATTTTGCTTCGACAGTAGCTAATCAAAAGCGAATATTTTGGTTTTGAAAATCAATATGAGAAAATGGACAATCAAAATGAAGAGAGCCATAGATCTGCATGCAGCAGCTCAGCTCAGCTTCGCAGCAGCTGCGGCTTAAGCCATAGACTTTTTTGACGATCGAAATGAGAATTGGACAATCAAAATGGCAACGCTTGGTTAGTGTAGCGAGGCAGCACCATGAAGGAAAGAATAGAATGGACTTCACTTTTCACTTTTAATGCCAGTGGAAACCGCATGTAAGGCTTTGAGCAAAAGATTCATTCTGCCAGCCATCTCTCCAGTTTGCTGGTGATGGCACCACCTGTGAGTCCAGTTGACCGACGTCGGCTCATCGAGGCAATGAATCGAGGCACACCGGTCAAGGACGCAGCAATAATCCTTCAGCTGTCAAGTTCAACTGCTCATCGCATCGTGAGGCTGTACAGGAATGAGGGAAGGATGGACGTTATGCCTCGTGGAGGCCGAAAAGAAGCAAGGTGCAAGGTGGATGAGGAGATTCGTGAATTTCTGAAAGCAGAGGTGAACCGCAACCCGTTCCTCACCCTGAGCGAGATGGCACAGCGGGTCAACAACCATTTCCCCGACAAACTGGACATCTCGTACAGAACTGTGGACAGAATTAACATTTTAACATATTAACAAAATATTAACATTTAATTGCACCCAAAAAAAACAAAAAAACAGTCCTTGAACTCTTAATGATAGAAGATTAGAAGAAAAAAAGCAGTAGCAAAACTGATGCTGAAATTTTACCTACATTCTGCAAAACACAGGTACCTATGAGCTTCGGAGCTAGATGAAAAAAAAGCGGCTTAGTGATCGAAGCCGAGACATGCTTTTCATATGTAGGCTGCAGTTTTCAGGTAAAAGAAAGGAGGAAGAGAGGTCTCGCTAACATTCGAGAAATATAAAAGCTCAATCTGTGCAGTGTGCAGTTACAAACGTTTTTTACAATTTTTTTCAACAAACGTTGCCAATTAAATAATTCTACCCTTTTGATGAATCATGCTTTTCTGTCGATATATCATGCTACCCCTCTGAATTCATGCTGCTCCCACGATAATCCAATATACCACTCAATAATTCATGCTACCCACTGAATAAATCATTTTTACTGCCTTTAAAAGCATGCTACGTATTTCCTGGATAAATCATGCCACTCCTTTTATAATTCATGCTACCCTTCCCCAGATAAATCACGCTTCCCCTTGATAAACCATGATACCTTTGAAAGCCTTGGAAATGCCTTGCGCCTCGCCGTGTACGCGAGTCATTTGAGTCATGCGAATACAATGTTCTGAATCCTGGTCATCCCTGATCCTAAACACTGTCACCTCTGATCCTAAACACTGTCATCTCTGATCCTAAACACTGTCATCTCTGATCGCCAACTACCGGCCGCGAGGGATATTCTCCCTCCTCGCGCCCACCCCTCTCCTCTCAAAATGTAACAGAAGACGTTTTTGGGAAATTGTTTGTTTGTCTTCTCCGACACGCGAGAGAAGTGAGAAGAGACTGCCGAGTAGAGCTAGCATAAGTCCCTAACAGGTTTTACAGTTTCCAAAAAAGTTGCATTGAGAAGGACCCGCTGGGTTGCTTGGTTGCTTGATTATTTACTTAACGTATGCAAGGAAATTCGTTTATTAAAAATGTCACCATTCATTTAGGCATTCTTTGGTAAACAGAAATCGAAGGCAAGGAATGCGGAATCTACGTGGTCCTTGTGCTACCAAAGCTGGGAGAGGCATGCGCTTTGCGCTACTCACAGCAGTATACTGCTATGCACTGCCACACGCGATTCCGAGTGTTTTTGCTATCTCTCTGGCCGCTGTAAGAGTCCATTGCTTGGGGTAGGCATGATCATTAGCGCGGCCTATGGGATGAGTGGGACTGGCTACGCTTGAAGCCATTAGGACCCACTCCCATCCGTCACTGAGCCCTGTCCCTCTCCCTCTTCCCGGAGCCTTTTTAATGTGCTGCTCTTCCCCCTGTCCCCTTCCCATGTCTGCTCCCTCGCACCTTCCCTCTCCCCTATCCTTCTCCCCTGTCTCCTTCCCCCTACCCCTCCTCTGCCCCCGCTATTCCCCTTCCTCTCCCCATCTCTCCTGCGCTGGCGAGTTTTGAATCCCTCAGTTTAATTGTCAGCTCTGCCAGTTGCTCAGTTGAATTATCAGCTCTGCCAGTTGCTCAGTTTAATTGTCAGCTCTGCCAGTTGCTCAGTTGAATTATCAGCTCTGCCAGTTGCTCAGTTTAATTGTCAGCTCTGCCAGTTGCTCAGTTTAATTGTCAGCTCTGCCAGTTGCTCAGTTTAATTGTCAGCTCTGCCAGTTGCTCAGTTGAATTATCAGCTCTGCCAGTTACTCAGTTTAATTGTCAGCTCTGCCAGTTGCTCAGTTTAATTGTCAGCTCTGCCAGTTGCTCAGTTTAATTGTCAGCTCTGCCAGTTGCTCAGTTGAATTATCAGCTCTGCCAGTTGCTCAGTTTAATTGTCAGCTCTGCCAGTTGCTCAGTTTAATTGTCAGCTCTGCCAGTTGCTCAGTTTAATTATCAGCTCTGCCAGTTGCTCAGTTTAATTGTCAGCTCTGCCAGTTGCTCAGTTGAATTATCAGCTCTGCCAGTTGCTCAGTTTAATTGTCAGCTCTGCCAGTTGCTCAGTTTAATTGTCAGCTCTGCCAGTTGCTCAGTTTAATTGTCAGCTCTGCCAGTTGCTCAGTTTAATTGTCAGCTCTGCCAGTTGCTCAGTTGAATTATCAGCTCTGCCAGTTGCTCAGTTTAATTGTCAGCTCTGCCAGTTGCTCAGTTTAATTATCAGCTCTGCCAGTTGCTCAGTTGAATTATCAGTAATGAATCTCGCGGGTTAGGGTGATTCGGTAGTCATGAGACTCCGCCGCTCTCTAAGCACCCACTTCAGAGCTCAAATCTACTGAACACCTGTTCAGCTTCGCGTTACCTTTGAGCCAAGCAATTTGACTAACGCCCAAAAGAATTGCGTATTTTAAAAAGTGCATTATTTGTCGAGAAGTCTTTTTATGAGTTATTTCTCGCTTGCTATATTATTTCATTGCTTGGAGAGTTTGACTTTTACAGGCGGTGCTTTGACGCCGATTTTAAGGGCCGGCTCAACTTTTATTTACCCGTGTGCAGATTCACTTGACGAAAGTATAATGGGACAATAGGGATAAAAGATTAAAAAATCGTCTTAACCGGCTTTGCCAAGCTTGCACCAATCGATCAGAAACTTTCCGAGACGACTAAGAAATTATTGTTAAGCAGCTAAAATACGAGCGTAACTTGGCTTTACTTCTATTACGATTATAGCTAAAGTGATGTGAGATTGTTGCTAAGCTGCCATGATATTACAAAGCTAATTATTGAGCGATTATTTGTCTATGAGATTGGCGAAACTTAAGTGACATTATAGTATATTTGTTGGCGTGCAAGCGGCAGAGCGGTTAACGCGTTTGGCCTCTCGCGCCAAGGTCCCAAAGCTCGATTCCGTGGCGGGACCACGTTTTTTGTTCGTCCTTGATCGTGCAGACGTTTAGCTGCCGCCAGTCAGTGCAGAGCTGACGTCGCCGTTCTTGAGGACAACAAGCAGGTTGCTGCCCGTGGCGAAGTCGACGGCTCAATGATTCTGCTGTCCAGCATCTGACCGATTTTCTGGCCCCCCTGGTTTCTCGCAGACATAAGCAGGCGGTGCTGGACTTTTCAATGCGGCGAGCTCCTGGCTCCAGTTCGATCTGGTTGCTGCAGCAGCTCTGCCATGCCCAGGTCGTATTCGGCTTGGAGAACAGGTCTTCCTTGCGCTACAGCAGCTGTTGCGTCCGGTTCGGCTAGTGCTGTGTTGGTCGGCACTTGGGTGCCGCTCGCTGGATGGCTCTTGGCAGTCATCTCTTGGCTCTTAGCTGCCCACCTCGAGTGGCGATGTTAAAAAGCAGAGGTGAGAGCGGGCTGCCTTTTGGCAGCAGGCGCAGGCGCGGCCGTCGGCCAGAAGCGATCGAAGCCACAGCATCCAGCCGGCCGGTGCTCTGGCTCGAGCGAGCTCGCGCAGAATCCCAAGTCGCCAAGTGCGATCAAACACCGCCAAAAAAATCGAAGGCGGCAAGCAATGCCCGTCTCATTGGCCGCGTCTGCAGGCCATCGCGGCGAAGTGCTGCGATCCGCTCGGAAGCCTTCTTGCTCTTCGGGGATCAAGTCGTTCTCCTCGGCCCAGGTATTCATGTGACGGTTGACCATCGAGGTTCGAGGTTCTTGCCTATTCAGCTCAACAGCGAGGCTGTACATTAGGATGCAGGGTCGTGGGTCGGTTTATCTTTCTTAGCAATCGGACAGATGATGGCCTCTCACTGAAGGTACTCTCCCCTTCCACCAGCTCATATTCAGCAGAGACAACAGCGCCGCCTGGATTCATCTTTCATCTTCAGCAAGAAGGCTGGGAGGATGCCGTCTTTCCCAGGGGAGGAGCCTGCGGAGCAGCTTAAATGCAGCTTAAAATGTGTCGACAGTGCAACTTTAAGGGTATCGCCATGAAAATGCAGTTAGTTCTATGGATGATGCAACTTTGAAAATGTGAAAATTTCAGCCGAAGAAAGTTAGATTTAGCAGTTTTTGAAATATTTTTGGCAAATGGTTAGTACGCTCGTACTTAATACAGCCACTATCTAATACGGTGAACAGTTTAATAATGTTACTAAAATGTATATAAAATATTAAGGCGGAAGGCCTTTTATTTAAGAGATGGAATGGCTGCACTGCAGCGACGATCGTTGGCTGGATTGCGCGTATATTTATGTATAAACTTAGAGGTTGTTAGAGGGCCCTAGGGAGGTGCAAATAGTGGCATGACTTCGCACAACCCCCGCTTAGCGAGTCGGCTGGCTGGGCGCACAAAGCCCACCTCTGGTAGACTGGGTTCGAGGGGTTTGGAGTGCAGCTGTACTAGCGCTGGCCGGTCGCGTATCGTCTGGCCGCCACAGTATCTTATATTTTATTGTTACAATTCATGCGATCTTTATATGTCTGAGTCATTCCGGAAGACAAGTCACCACCTTCAGGAGCCGGACGTTCGCAGAGCAGCCAAGTAAAAGGCCAGGCACGCCACTGACAGAACCTGGCAGAAGGTGCTGGCCACGCCTCCAAACACGTAGCAGGCCTGGCCGAAGCACTCAAGCTCACTGGGGGTGGTCGATAATACTGTTGTGTTGTCAGTGACCACACCTGCGCGTAAATGAGTCATGACAATGAGTGTGAGACGCAGTCAAATGAACTAGAAGAGTGAATATATTCTACCACACCTGCAGCGGCTGGGCTGGCTAACAAATCGTAGATGGCGCCAAACTGCAACATCAGAAGCAGCGCTAAGACCGAGCCAAGCACCAGGCAGGACGAGTACAAGCGACCGAACATGTGTCGAGGTTCCGTTTGGGAGACAAGCACTGGGGCCAGCAAGAACATGGAGCCGCTGTTCAGACCATCCAAAATGTAGGCCATGATAATAATGGCTCCAGGCGAAGCGCCGGCTGCCACAGGAGTGCTGAGCAATAGCGACGAAACAAATCCGAAGCAGGCGACACTGGCGAGCAGGAGGGCGGCGCGCTCGCTGGCCTTCGATAGGTATCGATCGGATAGCGGCCCTATCAAGCAGCGCCAAATTGCACCGGAAATGGTGGACAACCAAAAGAAGTAGACGTCATAGGCGGTGAGCGACATGCTGCGAGTGATGCTTGTCACGTTCAAAAACGTCGCCAGGTTTGGTCCAATCGTGAACGCAATGCCAAATAAGAACGGAAGGAAGCGAGCAGAAAGACACGCGGACAGAAATTCTCGCATTTGAGTCCCGCAGTCTTTGTCAGCCTGTCTCTTCTGATTTTCACTGATGGAATCGTTATCGGCGTTGGGTTGTTTAGCTGTGAGAGCTCTGCTGTGCCCATCGGCTTCAGTTACGGAGCCGATGTTCGAAAGAGAAGTTTGCTGCTGCTGGTTTGTCGGTTGCGTTTCTTGTCCGTCAATGATTGGCTTGGATTCATCCTCAATAGTGAAACTCTGAGGCTCAAGAAAAAAGTAAGCGAAAGTGTGCACTGCTGCATTGAAAACTACAAGCACAATTCTTGTACCGATGGGACTCTGGTCTGTGGTGCTGCGGTTCATGTTGTTGAACACAACGTAGTAGAAGAAGGCTACAGCAGATGGGCCCAGAGTAAAGCTGATGTCAAGCATCGTCATTACAGTGCCCAGTTGACTATGCGGAAAGCCCTTCATGCAGGATGCGACTACAGACACGTAGCTGTAGTTGAAGCTGTGGCCATGCAGAAAAAGCAGGGTGTACAGGAGCCAGACGTGCTGCCGCAGTGGCTCAGGGTGGGCCATGGAGACAGCCAGTAAGATGAGAGACAAACTGGAGAGCACGCCACCGAACGCAATTGAAGCTCTGGCACCGTACTGATCGTAGAAAACTCCGCTGATCATGATGAGCATAGTTCCCAGGTACATAAGAGCGATGCAGAGGTCCAGCTGTCGCTGATTGAGTCCATAGCTGTGCCTCATGAAATTGGCGTAGATCGGACCAGAAAGACACTGGCCCGTCATCACCTGTATGAGACAGGCGCTGATCAGCAGGAGCCATTTGCGGCGCGACTGTCGCGATTCGCAGCAAGAACCTTGGCCGCTTTGCAATGGCTGGTCCATCTCCTCCACTTTGGTTCGAGCAACGTTCTTAAAGTTAAATACTTCGTATATTGTATTGGAATCTATATGCCTTTGAGACCATAAGACTATCGTCGGCGCATTGACGATTGGTTTATGCTTATATAAAGAAACATACACTTGGGACCAGCAGTGGCTTCCCTGAGACGACGCACCCTTAATGGAAATTGGTTTTACACAGGCATATGATTTTCGCACATTGCGAATTGCGCTTAGGAAACGCAATTGCAGACTGGCTCGTTGCAGGCATGTGCTGCAACTTGAGCCGGTTCGAGAATAACATATTACTAACTATAGTTAGTCGACGCTTGCTGCTCAAATATAAGAAGCTAGCGAACTGTTTTTCGCCGATTTGTTCGTTTTCGTTTAAATATTTCCTTTTGAAGTAAACTCATAGGAAGGAAGCAAAGGTAGGGAATTCTTTCCTGTGAAGAAGTTGTACTTTCAGGACTAAGTTGAGTGCAAGTTAGGACTCAGGACTCAGGTCGAGAGAACTCGAAAATATCATCGAATAGGCGCTGAGCATCCCAGCCAGTTAGGATGAGATCAGCGTGAGATCATTTGCGGGTAAGAAAAGGTACGAAAAGCTGCATGAGCAGGAAGAGGAGGAGCTCAGTGGCTGAGCACTAGCTGTGTCACTCGATTGCGGGAGTGGCAGGAGATGGACAGGTGGGAAGAGAAAGAGGGATCGAAAGTGTGGACCTAAGATGGGATTCTACAGGAAAGGGAGGATAAGCGGGAAGAGCCCCAGAGAGCAAAGTATTTGGATTTGACACTTGAGGACGCATTCCGCTCTGCCGAATCGATTTCTCTGTCACTAGGTAGAACTGGCACGTTAGATAAATCAGCAACCACCGCGCAGGTGTAGCGGTGGCAACAGCAACCATACCTGTTTAGCTTGAAGACTAAACAGACTAAGACTAATCTAAGCTTGAAGGCCTTAGATTAGACTGTCATTTAAGGCACGCATGCGAACTTGCACTCAGTTCTGGCATCAGGGTAGGGGTCGGAAGGAAGAGAAGGCAAATCCAATTGAGAACCCTGCCATTCACAGAGCCATCAGCTCTCTCTCCATTGAGTCTCCATTTTCCCATTGCAGCACGGGCTCACTCACGCAGAGCCTTAGAATTTTTTTCGATTGCGCTGAGAGTGAAAGATACGCTCGTACGAGGGGTATATTGAGCCATTGAACACCGGCGTCAGCACACTGCAAAGACTTTCAGATCAAAGGCCGCTGGTTGGCTTAAAATTCAATCGGCACAATATTAACTATTTTATTATTTCGCTCCTAATAATTGTCGTAGTCAAGTGGCATCTCTAGAAGTTGCCGCCAGCTAAATTGGGGCACCTGCTGCTGCACCTGTGGTGAGTTTAACTCAAATTTATTAATGATATTAATTTTGATCATTTCAGATGATTTTACGGGTCCCTATATGCAGGTTTAACGCTTTGAATCAACTAAAATCTACCGACCACCTGTTACGCTTCACCTTGGCTTTTATGCCAAGCGGTTTTACGAACACTCACTATTAATAAAATATAATGTTTACCGAAAAGTCTCATTATTGGGTTATAATATTGTTATTGTACTCGTATTATTTGATTGATTGTGAAAAATAACGGCAGTTAGATCTCAACGCGTCTTGCATACTCTCTAATTTATTAAAGGGTTTCGACTTTTTAATTCTGTGGTTTGACGTCACATTGAAGGGCCGGCTCTGCAACTTTACTCACCCGTGTGCTGAAAAAAGCGCAAACAACTATTAAAAAAATGCAACTTGTAGCTATAAGGAAAATCGATCTTAGGAAAAAATACAGCTCAATCGATTTTTAAGTGCGGTTGAATTTAAATAGCAGTCTTCAGTCAGTAGACATAATCGGTAAACGAAATGGACGGCTGAACTGCAGACATACAGGCGACCTTAAACAGAGTGCCATTGCGCGGCCCAGACGAGCTGGTGCCGCCAACAACGACCTTCTTTGATCAAAGCACCACACCAAGGCATATGTGATCGCTATAACATCATAGGTCATTGTCCATTTTGTTCATCGATTATGTCTACCGACTGAGGAATGCATGCAGAACAGGATTCTTCAATTTCAGCTTTGTGAACGCAGCCGTCTTTGAGATGCCGATCGTGTGCTTTTGTTGAAGGTTCCGACGGTCGTCGTCGATGCTCCAGACGGTGATGAAGGGGGAACCTGGAGACTGGGATCTTGAGAACAAAGGTCCCTGCGACTGATTAACATAAATTGTTGAGCTGACATTGTTCCATGATGAAATTTTGTTAAAAAATTATATGCCCAAAAATTATAACCGAAAATTACGCCGACGAGAACCGTTGAATATATTTGACGATGCTGCTGTTTTGAGATTCTGGAATTTGCTTCATCGGATAGAGCAAGAGCTTTTCGTCCGTGTTCTGGGCTTTTATGGCGATTAGTAGATTACTACTCGTATTTTAGGAGATACAGAAAATGGAAAATGTGGGTATTTGAAATATCCCCGTGGTATTTTTACAGTTATAGCTAACAGCAATATTTAACTGCTAATGGTCAGAGTAAAGAAAACTCAAAACCTGAATTAATTTTGCATCAACAGGGAGCAGCCGAGCATCATTGGCATCAGTCAGCGAGTCGCCAGTCATGACACATGATGGGCTGCGGAGTCAGTCAGGCGCGAGTGCATCCTGCAGCCGCTGTGGCAACGCCAGCACTATCAACGGCCTCTGCGACTGCAACTGAGATTCTCCCTGGCGGAGACAGCGACCGTTCGGAGCAGTGTTGCGCCAGTTTGTCTGCTGTCAACGCTGGTCCCCGACAAGGCTCGGCCTACTTCAGTTCAACTCGCGTCATCGATCAGCTGGGCCAGAGCCTGACGGTCAGTCTATCGAGAGACAGTGAACTGCTCACAGTTGAGCTCACTCTGGCCGCCTCCCTAGCAGCGGCCAGCATTGCCAAGGGCTCCCTGGCTGAGAAGGTGATTCGGGCGTCGCTGCTGCCGCGAGATCCGCAAGCCGTCAAAGGCGGCTTGCAGCCGCGTGAGTGGCCGCTTTCGCTGCCGAACCTCAGGCAGTGCTTCTACTGATAGTTCTAACTGATTTGAAACTGCGGCACTCAGGAGATTAAAAACAAGTTAACCCACTGCTCAGGAGTCAGCGAAATGGACAGAATTGCCTCCTCTCTCGCAGCGGGTAGATGTTCACCCAATAACGTGCCAGTGCCTATTATATTTTGATAATGTTGTCATGCTCATGTCTACAAAACCACTGTTAGCTCCGCAATGATACTCACAACGCGACTTGAAAAGAACTAGAACAAGTAAAAACTGACATTAAGTATACGATATTCTATGGCTCGAGGCTCGAGGGATTCAAGTGAAATACCGACCGAAAAACAGTCGGTAATTTAATTTAATTTAATTAAATTTAACTAAGTACTGATTTCACCGCCACTGGATTTCACCGATTTTTTAAATAAATTTTCAACAGCCAAAACTGTATAAAATCGATGGCGCAAGTTAATTTAGAGATGCGCCTAAATTTCTAGCACTGCGCGTTTCGTCGGGACGGCAAAAGAGCGATTTTTTGTTTTATTATAGGCGGTGAATCGGCGGTGAATCAGATAAATGTAAATTATATTTTGCGCGTTATTGCGCATGAAAAGCGGTGTTATATTTTAAGTTTACATGCCTTTGCGCGATCCTTTTTGCATCTTAGAGTCGTTTTATATGCCTTTGGCTTCATGAAATAGCCTGTTGAAATATTACTTTTAAAACAAAGCTGGCGCGAATTCGAAATTAATACAAATGCTGGAAGAAATTAGAAGTTGGCTATTCGTAGGCCTACGGTACCCACTCGTGTTACACTCTGTAAAGCCAATTCTGTGTTACGAGCCTTCAAAGCGGTTCTCTGCGCGCAGCGGCGTAGCGATACGCGCAGCTTTAGCTTTCAAAGTCAATGCAATGCTTTAATATGGGGCACAAATGTACGTGCTTAAATATAATATAATCAATGCTGTTAGATATCGTTTCAATGACTGACTCTTTTATAGAGTTACCAGGATCAATACAATCGATTCGATACAGTGTCTTTACAATTTATTTGTATATTATTGTTTCCTATAGGCCTATTATTGCTAATTATAATTTGCTAGCTATTGAATGTTGGCCTACCTATGCCTAGCTAGATATGAATGGATGGCTATAGGCCTATAGCCATAGTTATAAACAGACCCCATGGCTCAGACCATAGTAGAAAGTTTAGCTAGCAAATATAGCTAGCTTCTAGCAAAAATCTAGCTAAAAAGCATGTTCTGCTAGACATTAGCTATTTAGAATGTTTTCCTAGCTAGGCTTGTTAAAGAACAGGCACAGCCCCAAGCCTAAGCTAATAGTGTGACAGCTACTATTATGAGTACTATTATTAATATTTATTGCTAAACAGCAACACAAGTAAAATTTATAGTTTATTAGAAGCTGACATATTTAAATTTTATTATCATATATATTTTTTAACCATGAAATAATAATTCAATAATTTATTAATTCTTATATGGCTTAGATATATTCAAATATATATAGGCTCATAGACAGCTAGATTATTGCCAAAAAATATTTCTTAGGAATAATAACTAATGACAAATATGTTTGTTTCTATATATTATATAAATATATATACTTTTTTGTTTCTTTTCCATTCCTTTTCTCCTATTCATTGCTCCTGTTCCTCTGGCTCATTTACTACCCTTGCTACTCTTCATCCTGCTACCTGTTCCTTTATCAACTGCTCTACTACCCCCTGTTCCCCTATCAACTCCTCCTCCACCCACTGTTTCTCTACCAACTGCTTCTTTACCCCCCTGCTCCTCTACCCTACTCTTCTACACCTTGCTCCTCTACTGGCCCTGCCTCTCTACCCCTGCACCTCTACCCTACTCTTCTACACCTTGCTCCTCTACTGGCCCTGCCTCTCTACCCCTGCACCTCTACCCTACTCTTCTACACCTTGCTCCTCTACTGGCCCTGCCTCTCTACCCCTGCACCTCTACCCTACTCTTCTACACCTTGCTCCTCTACTGGCCCTGCCTCTCTACCCCTGCACCTCTACCCTACTCTTCTACACCTTGCTCCTCTACTGGCCCTGCCTCTCTACCCCTGCACCTCTACCCTACTCTTCTACACCTTGCTCCTCTACTGGCCCTGCCTCTCTACCCCTGCACCTCTACCCTACTCTTCTACACCTTGCTCCTCTACTGGCCCTGCCTCTCTACCCCTGCACCTCTACCCTACTCTTCTACACCTTGCTCCTCTACTGGCCCTGCCTCTCTACCCCTGCACCTCTACCCTACTCTTCTACACCTTGCTCCTCTACTGGCCCTGCCTCTCTACCCCTGCACCTCTACCCTACTCTTCTACACCTTGCTCCTCTACTGGCCCTGCCTCTCTACCCCTGCACCTCTAACCCCTGCTCCTCTAACCCCTGCTCCTCTACCCCAGCACCTCAACCCCTGCTCCTCTAACCCCTGTTCCTCTACTGGCCCTTCTACTCTACCCATGCTCCTCTACCACAGCTCCTCTAACACTTTCTGTTCCTTGATAGTCCCCTCCCCCATCCTCCATGGCATTCCTCCTGCCATCCTTGACAGTCCCCTCCCCATCCTCCATGGGATTCCTCATGCCATCCTTGACAGTCCCCTTCCCATCCTCCATGGCATTCCTTCCGCCATCCTTAATAGTCCCCTCTCCCATCCTCCTTGGCATTCCTTCCGCCATCCTTAATAGTCCCCTCCCCATCCTCCATGGCATTCCTCCTGCCATCCTTGACAGTCCCCTCCCTTATCCTCCCTGGCCTTGACAGTCCCCTCTCCCATCCTCCGTGGCATTCCTTCCGCCATCCTTAATAGTCCCCTCCCCATCCTCCATGGCATTACTCCTGCCATCCTTGACAGTCCCCTCCCCATCCTCCATGGCATTCCTCCTGCCATCCTTGACAGTCCCCTCCCCATCCTCCATGGCATTCCTTCCGCCATCCTTGACAGTCCCCTCCCCATCCTCCATGGCATTCCTCCCGCCATCCTTGACAGTCCCCTCCCCATCCTCCATGGCATTCCTCATGCCATCCTTGACAGTCCCCTTCCCATCCTCCATGGCATTCCTTCCGCCATCCTTAATAGTCCCCTCCCCATCCTCCATGGCATTCCTCCTGCCATCCTTGACAGTCCCCTCCCTTATCCTCCCTGGCCTTGACAGTCCCCTCTCCTATCCTCCTTGGCATTCCTCCCGCCGTCCTTGATAGTCCCCTCCCTCTTCCCAGCACCTCTTTCATTCCCCCTGCTTTTGAAAAATTGGCTGTTTTGTCTAAATAAAAAAATAAAAAGGTACAACATCCTATTACCTATGTTTCCTTTCAGGAACATGTGGCTCTCGCTGGAAGTTTCTATAAGCACATCCTGTTCGACTTGTCCTGAGTCAATTTTCGGTGCACATTCGAGATGCACATTTTCGGAGCCCTTGATCCTGTGCTCTGACGGATATTTCAGAGCTATGACTGCTCACACTACAAAAGTACAGCCAGGGTTGACGTTGACTGTCTGTTTTTTATTATTATAATATTTCGTTAGTCAGCGCGTAAGGCTGATAATTACATATCTTGAGAAACACTCTTGTCATTCGACAGTATTTTCGCTATTTTACACTGAGTACACCACACCTTAAGCATTTCGCAGTTTGATGCCCTATTTTTATGATAAATATACTAGCTATTTGAAAGCCATTAAACGATGCGCATACTTATATTATTCTCCTGTAAGGCGTACGTTTCAAACAATTTCTACAACAAATTCTCATCTTTCAGTGTTAGCAGCTGTACTCTTCAGCGGTTCAGTTGCCTGTCAAATTGTTTGGTTCTTTTATGGTTTCTGAACTATCTTCATGGCAAGATCCCAAACAGAATCCTCGCAACTGATCCCCATCGAGATGGGTTGCCACACATTCATCAGCGACCGGGTCCTGATCCCCATCATGCAGGGTTGCCACACATCCATCAGCGACCGGGTCCTGATCCCCATCATGCAGGGTTGCCACACATCCATCAGCGACCGGGTCCTGATCTCCATCATGCAGGGTTGCCACACATCCATCAGCGACCGGGTCCTGATCTCCATCATGCAGGGTTGCCACACATCCATCAGCGACCGGGTCCTGATCTCCATCATGCAGGGTTGCCACACATCCATCAGCGACCGGGTCCTGATCTCCATCATGCAGGGTTGCCACACATCCATCAGCGACTGGGTCCTGATCCCCATCATGCAGGGTTGCCACACATCCATCAGCGACCGGGTCCTGATCTCCATCATGCAGGGTTGCCACACATCCATCAGCGACCGGGTCCTGATCCCCATCATGCAGGGTTGCCACACATCCATCAGCGACCGGGTCCTGATCTCCATCATGCAGGGTTGCCACACATCCATCAGCGACCGGGTCCTGATCTCCATCATGCAGGGTTGCCACACATCCATCAGCGACCGGGTCCTGATCCCCATCATGCAGGGTTGCCACACATCCATCAGCGACCGGGTCCTGATCCCCATCATGCAGGGTTGCCACACATCCATCAGCGACCGGGTCCTGATCCCCATCATGCAGGGTTGCCACACATCCATCAGCGACCGGGTCCTGATCTCCATCATGCAGGGTTGCCACACATCCATCAGCGACCGGGTCCTGATCTCCATCATGCAGGGTTGCCACACATCCATCAGCGACCGGGTCCTGATCCCCATAGTGCAGGAGGGTCACAAAGACTATAGCTATACTTATTGCAATTTAATTTTTAGGTATGTGTGAATAAAATAACAAAAATAACAATTAATAATTGCTGCCATTTGTACAAGCCAAAACTGCTGACATGTGTATGAACTATTTTACATGCATGATACTTTAATCAGCGACTAATACACCTATAAATCAAACGCTCTTGACTTACTGACTTAGCTGCAGGGTGCTCCGTACCGGCGGACGCAGCGAGGAGGCGGAGGGGACCGCCCATTCCGCTAACCCCTCGCAAACCAGACGACCTCAGGAGAGGTGGTGTTGCTCAGGGTGGCCCGTCGGACTCGCCTGCAGCGTGGTCCTCCGCACTGTCGGTGGGGAAGACGTTGGCTCGCCCCGTATCCCGTAGGTACCGGGCAAGCTGAGGGATGCTCTCGGGCCTGCAAATCGGAGAGAGTTGGGTTAGGCCTAAGGTAGCTTTGCCCTGGTGAAAACTGATGAAGTGCTCGGCATTTTCGCTGCCCGAGCTACAAAAGGTGCATTTGTCCTCCAGGAGCTGGCCCTGGAGATATCGATGCCGAGAAAAACAGCCATGCCCTGAGAGGGCCATGCTTACTGCGCGGAGATCTCTGCGGTTCAGCTTTAAGAGGGCTTTGTGCAGGCGGTGAGACGGACATGGGACCGCTGCCCTGGACTGCTTGCATTTCTGGGTCTTGGTCCATCTGTCCAGGTGCTGGGCCTCCATCCAGCGCTTCAGCTTGAGGTTGGTCACAGTGACGGGGATAGGAGCGCCAGGCCCTGGCCCCGCCAGGGTGCTGGCTGCTCCAGCTTTTGTGAGCTGGTCCGCCATCTCATTCCCTGGGAAGCCAGCGTGACCTGGGATCCATTTGAGCTTGACCTCGTTGGCCCGTGCCAGCCCGTTGAGCTGGGCGTTGCAGTCCAAGGTGGTCTTAGAGCACGGTCGAGGGCCCGGAGGGCGGCTTGACTGTCGGAGTGGAAAATGATCTTCCGGTCAGTGAGCCCCCTCTGGTGCAACTCTGCTGCACATGAACTGATAGCGAACATCTCGTTCTGAAGAACGCTGGAGTTTTTCCCAGTGTGCTGGGAGTGAGTCCAGGTGACCTCTCCTCCATTGTAGATACAGGCTCCTACAGGGTAGATACAGAATCCCGAGATTCCGTTCATCAGGGAGCCGTCGGTATAACAGTGGATTTCAGGGTCGGTCCAGCTGTCGTTTGCCTCCTGGCAAGGCTGAATTTCGACCTTGTACCTGTGGCTCAGGATCAGAGTGGCGGGTATTGCATCGGAGAGGATGTTGCACTCGCACTCACCAGAATCTTCAGGCACAGATCGGAGTGGGGAGTGAGAGAGCGCTTTTTGAAGGCTCTCGAGAAATTGAAAGTCACGCCGGCATCCATAAGGTGCCTATATGGTGCTCTTCGCGGCTTCTCCCTTGACGAAGATGTCCAAAGGAGTGGCTCCCAGGAAGGCGTTCATGCCTTTGAAGGGAGTGGAGGGTGAGGCGCCCATGGTCATGCGACAGGCTCTGCCCTGCACCCTGTAAAGCGCATCCAGGTTTCCCTGGGTACTCGTGGCGCTAGCCCAGATGAGGCTGGCGTACGAGATCGAAGGTCTGATGATCGTTGTGTAGATCCACCAGAGCATCTGGGGGGTGAGGCCCCAAGTGTTCCCAACGGCTCGCCTAACTTACGCCAGTATCGCCAAGGCCCTCTTGGTTTTGAAGCGGAGGTGGTGACTCCAGTTTAGCATATGGTCCAAGATCAGACCAAGGCATGTCCTTGCCGTAGAGAGTGAGGGGTTTCATGGTCCAACGCAGCTTGCTGGTAAACATGATCGCCACGGTCTTGGACTCGGAGAGTCTGAGCCCGCAGCGGGTCGCCCAGCTTTCAGCTCTGTTGATGGAACCCTGGATGAGGTCCCTAGTGGTGTCCGCTGAAGGTCCCGCGCAGGTGGCGGTCACATCGTCAGCGTATCCCACTTTTTGGACCGGATCTGGCTGAGCATCCTCAAGCAGCTCATCCATGACAAGATTCCAAAGGAGAGGAGTAAGAATCCCGCCCTGCGGGCCCCCTTTCTGGACTGGCGCTGAAAGCGAGAGCCCATTGAGGTTGGCCATCACAGAGCGGTGCTGGATCATGTACATGATCCAGCGGAAAAGGTGGGGGTGCGTGGCCCTAGATTTAAGGGCTCTACGAAACGTTTCGAAACGGACGTTATCGAAGGCCCCCTCGATGTCGATGAAAAAGGAAAGGGCGAAGCTGTTACCCAGCACAGCCCGTTCCAGCTTTTCCACGATGGAGTGGAGGGCGCTCTCAGTGGACCTGCCAGCCCTAAAAGCGTGCTGGTTCTGAGAGAGAGGGAAACGCTTGAGCTCCCCAGAGAGAAGGCGCCAGAGCACCAGTCTCTCAAGCAGCTTCAGGAAGGAGGGTAGATGCCGTAGATGAAGGAGGGGTAGGACCGGGTAGATGCCGTCCGGGCCCGGTGCTTTGTACGGATTAAAGAAATTTGCCGCACGTATGATGCGGTATTTGGTGACGAGAGACTTTACTAGGTCTTGCCCGCCCACAGTGTGGTCTGGCTGGCCCTGCGCTGTCTGGATGCTGGGGAAGAAATGCCCGAGCATGAGCTAGAGCGTTTAGTTTGGAGAAGCTGTCTTAAGTGAGCGCTTTTACCACGTCGGCAGTGGGGCGGGAGCCCTCAAGCCCTTCGCAGTATTGGCGCCACTTGGCCGCTTTTGCCCTTCTGACCTGGCCCTTGAACTCATGACTGGCATGAACATAGGCTTCTCTGTCTTCAGGGGTCCTGGTTTTTAGAAATATCCTCTGCAGAGCCTTTGCTCGTCGTCTCAGGATTCCGGGCTCGGGGTTCCACCAGATGGCAGATTTCTTGCCTTTATAGGCTTTGAGGGGACAGGCCGCCTCATAGGCATCGATGACCGTGCCTCCAAGCTTGGAGGCTATCTAGTCAGCTATGTTGCAGTTTGTGATGTCACCTGGGGTGCCGATGTCAATCAGACCCATGCTCAGCTCAAGGCCGAACCTGGTCCAGTCGGTGTTTCGGATGTTCCTGCTCCAGGTGATAGTTCTCTTCGGGGTAGCATTTACGACCTCGAAGCGGATGAGGCGATGGTCTGAGAGGGACTCCTCTTCTCCCCACACTCTCCAGCCGGATATCCTGGCGAGGACGCCCGGGGAGACGAGGGTGCACATCGAGGACCTCTGACCAACGGCCATTGTCGAAAGTTGGGGTGCTTCTGGCATTGCAGAAATTAAGGTTTGTGCCTTTGTGCCTGTGGTCGTTGATGTTCTTACTACCCCAGTGCGAGTGGTGTGCGTTCACATCACCGGCAATGAGGAGCTCGAAGTTGTGCACATGCGCGTAATCGCAGAGAGCTACCAGCGCATCGCTGACCGTGGGGCATCGCCTGGCAGGTATACTGACGCCACCAGAGTAAACTTACGCTGCACTATGTGCAGGGTTTGGATCACGCAGATGTCCCCGGTGGCAGGTCGGGTCTCATCCACGCTTTTAGAGAATTTGCAGCAAAGATCAGCGATCTGGGGCGAGGGGTATCCGCCATGCAAGAACAGTCAAATCCCGAAGGTATATTGGATAGACTTACCTTTGGAAAGCCAGGGCTCCTGAACAAAAATGAGGCTCGGAAGCGTGCGCTCAGCCGTGCGCATCAGGTTAACCGTCTGATGGTTTCTGAGGGGATTGGGCCAGAAGGCCCTCTTCCTCCTCTTCCTCTTCCTCTTCCTCCTCACCCCGGGAAAGAACGGGGGCCGCCGGTTTCCATGGGCTCCCCCTCTTCTTGACTTACTTGACTTAGCTGCAGGGTGGTCCATGGACGCAGCGGGGAGGTGAGGATCGCCCATGCCGCTAACCCCTGTAGGCCCGCAGACAGGCAAGGGCGCGGGGCCGGTCAGGGTGGTCCGCCGGTCCGTCCTGCAGCGTTGTCTTCCGTAGGGAAGAACGTGGCTCGTCTTGTTGCCCGGAGGAACTGGACGAGCCGTGGAATGCTGTCGGGCTGGCAGATCTCGTCCATAGACGGGTTGGGCCCGAGGTAGCGTAGCCGGTCTCTGTTAAAGAAAGGGCAGTGACACACAAAGTGCTCAGCATCTTCGCTGTCGTACTCACAGAATGGGCAGATTTCACTCTCAAGGTCGCCCCGGAGGAAACAGTGCCTAGCGAGGTAGCCGTGGCCCGTGAGGGTCATGGCGAGGGCGCGGATATCCGCTTTGATTCAAAAGGATGTTCCTAAGCCTGCGAGACGGGCGCGGAACTGCGGCACGGGATTGCCGACAGTTCTGGGTGCCCGCCCATCTGTCCCTGTGGAGGGACTCAGCCCAGTCATCAATGAGGCGGTTGAGGACCGTGATGGGGATCGGGACCAGGGGAGCAGGGCCAAGGAGAGAGCCAGAGCCACCTTGCTTGGCAAGGGTATCCGCAAGCTCGTTCCCTGGGAAGCCCGCATGCCCTGGGATCCAGCTCAGCCTGACCGTGTTGTTACGGGCCAGGAGGTTGAGTTGCCGGGCACAGTCAGCGACTGTCCGGGAGCACGTGGTGCGGCAAAGGGCTTGTAAGGCCGCTTCGCTGTCAGAGTGGATGATGATAGTCTCTCCTCTCGTATTCCTGGCATTCAGCTCTGCGGCACAGGAGCTGATGGCAAGGATTTCATTCTGGAAGACCGTAGAAAGTCTCACAGTATGTTGGGCAAGCGTGGCGACGACGCGGCCATTGATCAGGATGCAGACCCCAAAGCCTGGCAAGGCCGTCTTTAAGGGATCCGTCCGTAAAGCAGTGGACCTCCTGGTGGTTCCAGTGGTCGTTAGCGTCTTCCCTCGAGGGGATGATGATTTTGTAGCGTTGGGTGAGATTGAGAGTGCGTGGTTCGCCGTCAGATAAGACGTGGAGTCCGCCGCTATCTTCCAAGTCTCGAAGGCACAGATCGGTGTGAGGCAGAAGTTTGCGCTTTGCCATTGCTCTCTGCGGCGTGAAGCGGACGCCGGCGTCAATGAGCCGACGCGCTGTTTTAGCGGCTTCCCTGCGGACAAAAATGTCCAACGGGGAGCGTCGAGGAAGGCATTGAGGCCGTCGTAAGGAGCCGACTGTGGGGCACTCATGGTCATGCGACAGGCGCGCCCTTGCGTTTTCCTAAGTGCCTCCAGGCAGGTCTTTATCTGCAGGGCGCTAGCCCAGATCAAGCTGCCGTACGAGACAGCTGGCCTGACAATTGCAGTATAGATCCACCAGAGGCGCTTGGGGGTGAGCCCCCAGGTGGTGCCGACGGCCCTTCGCAGCTGCGCGAGGATCGCGAGGGCCCTCTTGGTTTTGGTTTGAACATTGGGAGACCAGTTCAGCCTATGGTCCAGGGTGATCCTTTTCCTTACCGTAAAGCCTAAGCGGCTGTATCTGCCATTTGTTTCTGCTGGTGAACATGATCACTGCAGTCTTGGTCTCAGAGAGCTTCAGACCACAGCGACCCGCCCATTGTTCAGCAGAGCGGATGAAATTCTGAAGTAGGTCCCTGAGAGTATCAGGGGATGGGCCATCGGGATCAGCTGTGACATCGTCCGCATAACCCACCTTCAGGATTGGGTCAGGACGAGCGTCTCGGAGGAGTTCGTCAATGACCATGTTCCAGAGAATAGGAGAGAGAACCCCTCCCTGCGGGCTCCCTTTGCGGACGGGGACCGTCCGTTGGTGGCCCAGCAGGTTGGCAGTGACCGTGCGATGACTGATCATATACATGATCCATCTGGTGAGGGACGAGTGAGTGTGTCTCTCACAAAGGGCTTTGCGGAACGCCTCGAAGAGGACGTTGTCAAAGGCACCATCGATGTCCAGGAAGACACTTAAGGCGAAGCCGGTGCCAAGCACAGCTTTTTCCAATTTGTCGACCATAACGTGAAGCGCGCTTTCAGTGGAGCGACCCGCCCGAAAAGCATGCTGGTTGTCGCTGAGCGGCGCGTTCTTCAGTTCCACTGAGAGAAGGCGCCAAAGCACAAGTCTCTCCATCAGCTTGACCAGGAAGGTGGTTAGGCTGATTGGTCTGAAGGATTTAATGGACTGGTAGTCCGGGCGGCCTGGCTTCGGGATAAAAATCACCTTCGCCTCGGTCCATGCCTGCGGGACGTACCCGAGCGTGATGCAGGCTCGATAGAGGCTGCAAAGAGAGCGCAGGAAACCTGGGCATTTAACCGCCTCTCTAAGAAAAGCAGGTACGATGCCATCAGGTCCTGGAGCCTTAAAAGGCTTAACGGAGGTGGCCGCTTTAACGATGCGGTCCTCCGTGATGATAGAGGAAGCCAGCATCTGGCCTCCCTCAGTGTGGTCTGAGGTGGTCGGGTTGGTTGGCTCGTTGGGGAAGAAGGCAGAGAGCATGACCTCCAGCGTTTCCCCAGGGTTGTCAGTTGACGTGCCGTCGGTTCGCTTTACCGAGGAGAGCTTCGACATTTTTGTAATGGCTCAAGAGTCAAGCTGTGTGAGGTGCGAAGAAAAAGGTGAGCCCTCCAAGTAGGGCGAGACAGTATTTATATATTTGCCTCAACGTGCAACCGATACGATCAACGTGCGCGTGGGGGGCATGTACATAGTGAGCGAGAGTTAGTGATGCATGTACATATTAGATTGACCGGCAAAGCGATACGTGAGTGCTATTAGACTACGGCATGAAAGTCCTCCTCAAGTGGATGAAAAATTGGAAGTGAAAAAGTGGACGGATGCAAACGTTTAGATGTTGTGACTTACACGTAAATTTAAGTGAGGCTTAAATAATGGTTGGTTGTTGGTGCGATTAGAAATCCTTGCGGCGGTCCGAGAGCCAGCGGGTCAAGAATTTATAGCCAGAAGTCTCGTAACCAATTTTATTGATTTTATTATAGCGAGATAACAATGGGGGAGCTGAGCGTACATTGTGGAGAGAAAGATAAGAGACGAGCGATCGAGAGGGGTGGCGAACACGGGGGGGGTTGAGGCGTACATTAGAGAAAAGGTGGGCAGGCAGCGAAGATACGAGTAATGCATGAGGGGGTCCAGTGCAGGCGCACTTCATGATAATTTAGCGACACTCCCCCGAAAAAAAACGAATAGATGACAGGTGACAGGTAATTGATTAGTTACTCGTAAGTCGCGCGAATGAAAGAAAGGCAATAACTTTAACAGTATATCATCCTCCCCCGAAAAAATACCAAAATTGACGATAATGAATTGGAAACGAATAAATTAATGACAATAAATTTTCAAGCAAAAACTTTCGAAACCGCATCGACATTGAACATTCTTAGAGTGCAAACGTTTAGATGATGAAAAAAAATATCTTAAGTAGTGAATTTTGAAATTACGCTCGACTTTTATAATTGAGATAACGAAAAAAAAGAAAAAACTGAGGTGAGATCACTCAGAGAACTCCAGGGGAACCAAGGCCTGAACCGGGCGTCTAATGCGCTCTGCCCCTCGGGAATCGGCAATCCGTGCAAGGCGAACCAATGCCGATCGACACACACCATCGCGACCATGAGACAACGACTCAACGACACCTAGCTTCCACTTCAGCCGAGACTGGTGACGCTCACCTTCTACAAGCACCACTTCGCCGATCACCGGTTCACGAGAACCTTTGCAGACGATTGCAGATCTCTCTCTTAACGCTGTAGCGTAGACGTCTCTCCAGACTTTCCAGAAGTGAGTCAGAGCCGCGCGATGCAAGCTTAAACGTTTAGGGAGTGGCAGTACGACTTCATTCGGTGAATCAGGTTCTTTTGTGAGTCTTCGAAGAGTCAGAAAATGCGACGGAGTAATTATTTCATCAATGTCGTCTGATGGGACATACAGCAGAGGACGGCTGTTAATGATCGCTTCGACTTCAATGATCACAGTTGACAGCTGGTCCAACGTTAGCAGTAAGCGATTTAGTGTTTTTCGAAGCGCGAGCTTGACGGATTTGACCAAGCGCTCCCAGAAGCCACCCCACCAAGGAGCTTTGGCAGGGATGAAGGACCAAGATATGCCTCTGGAGTTGCAGAAGTTTTGTATCTCGTCGTTGACACGGATGTCGAGGAGCTTAGCTGCGGATGTGAAAGTTCGCGCGTTGTCACTGATTATCGAAGGGAGACCTCTCCTGGCAACGAAGCGGCGCAGACCGTTGATAAACTGAGGCGTCGTCATGTCAGAGAGAGTCTCTAAATGTATGGCTCGGGTTGAGGAGCAGGTGAACAACAGGATGTATGCCTTCAGTCCTTCTTGAGCATTGTGCGCACGATAATACAGTGGTCCTGCAAGATCGAGGCCGACAGTCTGAAACGCACGGATGTCAGACAGACGAAAGCCAGGTAGAGGCGGAGTCTTGGCCACGGAAAAGGGAAGACCTTGGACTTTCTTGCAGATGACGCAGTGCTTTAGTTCCTGTTTCACACGCTGACGACCTTTTAATACCCAGTACTTTTCTCGGATCTTACTGAGTGTGTCTCCAACTCCACCATGGCAAACAGCTTCGTGACAGTGAGTAATGATCAGCTGTTCGATTTGAGTATGACGCGGTAATAGAATTGGATTGTTAGTCTCGAAATGAAAGTCGGTGGACAGGCGACCTCGGCAGCGAAGGAGGCCATTATCGTCCAAGAAGAGGTTCAAATTTTTATTGACCGATGTAGCTGTAGTCTGGTGACGTAAGTGTTCGATTTCTGGAGAAAAGTTCCTTCGCTGACTACTCAGAAGCCAGATACGTTCGGAATCACGCCACTCATTTGCTGTGATCGATGGTAGCATGCAACTTTCCTCTTGATTGAGTGAAGCGCGGACATTGCTGATAAACCTTCGAACCCAGGCTGAAACTCGAATCAACTTCTTCCAACTCGAAAACTGAGATGGATCAATAACTGCTTCAATAGATAGTAATGATGTGTCAGTCGTATTTGGATGTTCTGCTGTTGACGAGACGAATAATTGGTGGCTGACATCAGGTGCAACGCAAGTGACAGCAAGGGACAGCTCCTTTTTCTGTCGTTCCAGTATCTCTGGTAGATCAACCGAAGTCAGAAATTCTGGTCCTCGAAGCCATCTGTCATCACTTTGAAGTTTTTCGGGCAGACATCCTCGTGACGGCAAATCGGCCGGATTGTCATCGCCCGCAACGTGATGCCACTCAAACGGTGATGAAAGTCGTCGGATCTCACTGACCCTATTTTGCACAAAGAGCTTCCTTTGCTTGTTCTCATTCCTGATCCAGTGTAGTGTGTTCATGCTGTCTGTCCAAAAGTGTCTACAGACGTTAGGATACTGCTGAGTTACGTGGCCCATCAGGCGAGACAAAATCAGAGCCCCTAGTTCCAGTCTGGAGATTGACAGTGTCGATATTGGTGCTACGCGAGTCTTAGATAGTAAGAGTCTGGAGGAAGTTTTGTCCTCCGAGTAGAAAGCTACTGTGTAGATACAGGCAGCAAACGCTTTCTCACTGGCGTCACAGAACCCATGAAGCTCAATGCGAAGCGGACTCTGAGACGGTAAAAATAAGTAGCGAGGGACTTCTAGGTAGAATGATGCGAGGGAGCGGAGCCATTGTGTCCACACTTCCTGAATGTCAATCGGAATAGTTTCATCCCAGGAGACTTTCCTAATTTGCAGCTGTTGCAGTAGGGACTTGACGACAGTCATAGCTGGCGAGATGAGGCCGAGAGGATCGTAGAGTTTAGCTAAGAAAGCGAGCATGGAGCGTTTGGATGTTGCAACGCGTAGTGTGGCTTCAGCACAACAGCGAAAATCGAGTAGGAGCATGTCTCTTTTGGAGTCCCACGTCAGACCAAGCACCTTCTCAGCATGACCGACACCGTCTGGTGGCAGGATGGATAGGAACTCTTCAGAGTTAGATTGCCATTGTCTAATATTCATACCGGCCAGTCGAAACAGCTCTTGAGCATCGTGGTAGAGAGTAGTAGCAGCCTTTACAGTGTCGCAGCTTGTTACGAGATTATCGACGTACATGTCGCGAGAGAGAATTTCAGCGCTTTTGACGAAGGCGGCTTGGTGATTCTTGAGATGTTGAAGGATGGTGACCTTCAAAAGAGCTGGCGAGCAGGTCAATCCGAATGGGACTCTGCAGAAACGGTAGTGAATCAGCTGATTGTGATTTGGTTCCGAATCCCTTGACTGGACCCACAGGAAGCGCAAGAAGTCGCGATCTTCAAGTTCGATTCCGACTTGCAGAAAAGCCTTCTCGATATCGGCTAGGATTGCAATCGGATGCCACCGGAATCGGATTAATAGAGCTGGAATTTGGGGGAACTCTGTTGGTCCCACTTGCAGAAGATCGTTGATGGACAGATCATCTTTGTGCAGCTTGGCGGATCCATCGTAGACAACTCTGAGTTTTGTGAATTCACTGTTCGACTTCACGACGTAAGAATGCGGCAGGTAATGGACCGAAGTCAATGGTTTGCATAAGTCGTCAGACGGAACTCTCTCAATGATGCCGGCCTGTTCCTGTTCTTCAATGATGTCCCTGTACTTCTTCAGGAGCTCAGGAAACTTATTCAAACGTTGCATTGTTGAACGAAGGCGACGGAAGGCGAGATCGAAGTGATTATCGAGAGAACGAGTGACTTCTAGCTGCTTCCAAGGTAGCTTAACGGAATACCTAGATTCGAATAGTCGAGGAGCGCAATCAAACGAGCTTTCTTCTGGCTTTGTGTGTGGATCCGTGATTCCTAGAGTTTCTAGCTTCCAGAAGCTTGTTAGGTCATCTTCCGTTTCCACTCGGACTGAGCAGCATAATGTTTGAACTGCTGTGCAAGCAGCGTTGTCTGATTGATCATATTCTTTAGTCAGGCAGTCGACAGTCAGTGGTCCACACAAAACGAAGCCGAGTTTCGTTTCCATAGCTACTGGACCGGAGGCACCACGGACTACATTGCCTGTGACGATTTGATAATATTGATCGGATCCGACGAGGATGGAAATTGGCGTTGTAGCGTCACGTGGATCATAGGGGTCAGCAAGATCTAAGCCACCGAGATGTTCGTAACTGGTAACCATGACCGAACGTTGTGGTTGGCATATATCTTTGACGATGCTGGCGTCGAGTCGGATTACTTGGGGTGAGTCAATTTTTCGAAGAGTCAGCGTGACTTTGCCCGAGTCGACCACTGAGGTGTGGCCTGAGAAGGCTGATATCTGAAGTCGTTCGGAGTTCGTCGACTGGAGGCCGAGAAGCTGGCAAACATCTTCGCGGATATAGGTTCGATTGCTACCAGTATCGAGCAACATGCGTACCATCAACTCGCGTTCACCTCCGGAGCTTAGCAGAATGGCCTTTGCGACAGGCAATACGACAGTTGGATTGCGCATAATGAACATTGGAAGAACTGCTTGTTGCTGCTGATGACTAGTCAGATTGGAGTCAGTTCGAGTTAGACACGTAGTACTGTGAATTGTTTCATCTGCGATGTTTGTGATGTTTGGGTGGTCCTTGTGATGATCATCCTGTGAAGAAGGCTGAGAAGAGACAGTCAAACATCGGTCCTTTCGTGAGAGAACTTGAGGCGGATTCTTAGACTTTGTGATTGGACCGACCTTTGTGTTCGACTGATCAGTGGTAGCTGTACAAATGCTAGAGTGATGATTGCCAGAGCAGATTCGGCAGCAGCGGCGATCGCTACATGCCTTTGATAAGTGTCCGGTTCGAAGACACTTGAAGCAACGATCGGTTTTCTTTAAGAAGTTCATTCTAGAAGTTACAGAGGCCATTGTTGGGCATTTTTCAGAAATATGGGCGGAACCACAGTACGTACAGAACACTTTTACGGAGGCCGCTGGTCGAAAATCTGTCTGTATTTGACGGGAAGGTAAGGCTGTGGTCTTGTCTGAGACCAGAGTAGATGCAGAAGCGAGCTTAGGAATCGTTGAGGCGTTTGCTCCCTTTTCGAAGTCTCGAGGGCGGAGCTTCTGCGATGCAGTCATACCAGCAGCTTCTCGAAGGTTAATCTCGTTTTGTAGGCACTCTAGTAGAGCCTCAATGGAGTCAATCTCATTGCCCGCCAAGTTGGCTGAGCGGTGCAGTTCGAGTCGAAGTTCAGCTGGGCAGCGACGCAGCAGGGATGGAAGCAGCAGAGCCTCATACGACGATGAAGAGACACCTTGGTTACTAAGATTTTGAGTGATCGCAGCTACATCATCGTGAAAGCGCTGCAACCCAATCAATGTGGTGTCAACAAGTTGAAGGTCGGACAATTGGGTCATTAGGTCACGAATAATAATCTCGGGCTTGCCATAGCGATCCTTAAGAGTACTTACTGCGGCACGATAATTTGACGAAGTAACGGAGAATCCTCGGATGCAAGAGCGAGCTGAATCCGAAAGACAGTCTAGCAGGTAATTGAATTTATCTATGTCAGACAGTGAGTTATTCGAATCGATCGAGGATGAAAACTGATCCCAGAATGTTTGCCAGGTTGCGACAGTACCATGAAAGGTAGGGATCTGACGCTTCGGCAGCCGGATGTTGGGCTCAGTTGACTTCTGTCCTAGAGCTGGACTGGTCCGCGTATCGAGTTGATATTTCGAGGAAAACCCTTCTAATAATTTGATTGTCTGCCGACATTTGAGAGAGTATTCTTGAATTGAATCCTGCTCTTCATCCAACGTCTCGTCTGGAATTCCAAATTCTAACTCCTCATCCATCTTTTCCAGCTGATTCATCTTGGCCTTTAAAATCTCCAACAGTGAGTCCGCTTCAGCTAATGTCTTAGCCGTCGATTTTCCACTCTTATCTAGAAGAGCTTCTGCCTTGCCGATTGCCTTCGTAATACTCGAACGAACAACAGCCCTTCGCCGAACTAGCTCAGAAATCTCCTCCTTGGACAACGACATGATGAAGCAACTCAAACGAGCTCGACCCTAGATGACCGATAAACGAAGGACAGAGCGCAGTCAACACCCGGGATAAGCCAAGACCCTAGAGAAAATAGTCAACCAAAAAAGGGAGGAAGATGGTCCAATGGTACAATGAGCAAAAAAAACAAGAGTTGCTTTGAAATTGAACAGGAACTGAAAAAAATCGTACGGATAAGTCGGACAAGCTCACTACACAATCGACAGTCTGATGATGTAGTCCGGGAAGTACTGAAGTGTCCTGAGACCAGGAGCGAAACCGCCACGATAAGACCGCGAGAGACTGACGAAATCGCGGCGAGACAGGCGAGGCGAGACCGCGACGAGACAGAGCCGAGATGACGAGACCGCGACGAGACAACCGAGATGACGAGACCGCGACGAGACAACCGAGATGACGAGACCGCGAAGAGACAGAAGAAAACAACGACTAGACAGAGCCGAGACAACGAGACCGCGACGAGACGAGAAACAGCGTTTTAATTTAGATTGGGCGCCATGTTGTGACTTACACGTAAATTTAAGTGAGGCTTAAATAATGGTTGGTTGTTGGTGCGATTAGAAATCCTTGCGGCGGTCCGAGAGCCAGCGGGTCAAGAATTTATAGCCAGAAGTCTCGTAACCAATTTTATTGATTTTATTATAGCGAGATAACAATGGGGGAGCTGAGCGTACATTGTGGAGAGAAAGATAAGAGACGAGCGATCGAGAGGGGTGGCGAACACGGGGGGGGGTTGAGGCGTACATTAGAGAAAAGGTGGGCAGGCAGCGAAGATACGAGTAATGCATGAGGGGGTCCAGTGCAGGCGCACTTCATGATAATTTAGCGACAATAGGGAATAAAATGAAAGAAGTAGTAGCAGGCAACAATATAATTGTTTTTAGAACAGTCCTTGTAACTTTAGTCTGTCAATCAAGCAATTCAGCTTCTGCGCAGGTCGGGTTCTCTGTAGTTCCTCTCTGGGTCCTTCGCCCGCCGGGGGTGGAGCCGGGCTGCGACTGGCTCCGCGAGCTCAGGGGCGTCAGGAGGTTCGAGCGGCTGCTGATCGGACTGCTCAGGCTGCCCGGGTAGCCACTTGACCTGCGTGGCGTGCCTGCGGCAGACGACGTCGTCGCGCTGCATGAGCAGGGAGTCGCCTTGCACCTCGGCCACGGTCCACGGCGCCGACTCGTAGAAGGCGTCGGTCTTTTGCCGGGACTGCTGGCGCCTGAGGACGCGGTCGCCGGCGCGAATGCCGTGGTCGGCGGCTCTGAAGCGTCGGTCGGCGTGCCGCTTCATAGCCTCCTTGGCCTGTCTGTCGCTGTCGGCAATGGCCGCTCGAGTCGCGTCGACGGGCTGCGAGTGTCGTAGACTCGGGATCACATCGTTGATCTGCCTGCCAAATAACAGACTGGCCGGCGCGACGCCCGTGGAGCAGTGCGGAGTGCGTCTGTACGCTGCCAGGTACTCGTCCAGGGCCAGTGTCCAGTCCCTGCCTTCGACGATCGCTGCGCGGATAGCCTTGTTCAGCCCTTGATTGCACCGCTCCGTTGCGCCGTTGGCCTGAGGGTAGAGAGGCGTGATCCGATGGTGCCGTGCGCCCTGATCCATCAGGAAGCTGCTGAACTCGGCCGATGCGAAGGGTGGGCCATTGTCTGTGGTCACCTTTGTCGGCTGCCCGAAGATGCTAAACCACCGGCGTAGCACGTTGATGACGGCGGAGGCGGTGGTGCTGGCCATGACCTCCACGAGCGGGAACCTGGAGAAGTGGTCCGTACAGACGAGCAGCGACTTGCCGTTTATCGGTCCGAGGAAGTCGAGCCCCAGCTCGAGCCAGGGGCCCTCCGGCAGTTCGGTCGGCTTTAGCGGCGTGGCTTTCGGCGAGGTCTCGCTGGTGCAGGTCAGGCAGCTGGTGCAGGCTGCTACGTGCGCCTCCACGGATGCTCGCATGCCTGGCCACCAGACCTTCGCTTGCAAGCGGTCGAGCGTTTTTTTGACGCCCTGGTGTCCCTGGTGGGCCAGCTGCATGCACCGGTATCGCAGAGTCGTCGGCATGTACAGCTGACTGCCGCGCAGCAGCAGGCCGTTCAGCTCGGATAGTTCGTGGGATACGCCATGGAGTCCCTGCAGGCACGTGTCACTCTTGTCCCATTGGTGGCCGCGGATGGCGTGTAGCGCTGCTTGTACCGTGCCGTCTCGTTCGGAGGCCGCCTTGATTGTGCCCAGGCTGATGGACACCGGAGTGGCAGCTTGGACTGCCGTGGCCACGTAGATCGCGTCCGCCTGCTCGCCGACGTTGTTTGGTGGCATTGGCAGCGGCTGGCGGCTCAGGACGTCAGACGGGTTGCCGGCGCCGGGCTGGTACACGACCCGAAAGACAAGGTCTTGCAGTCGCAGCGCCATGCGCTCAATGCGGGGTGGCGGCCGAGACCCCGTGCTGAACAGGGATATCAGCGGCTTGTGGTCGGTGATGACCTTGAAACTGCCACCCCCGCTGAGGTAGTGGTAGAACTTCAGGCTGCCGTACTTCACCGCGAGGGCCTCTCGCTCCGTCTGGGAGTAGCGCTGCTCGGTCGGGCTGAGGCTGCGGCTCGCGTATGCCACCGGCCGCGTCGATCCGTCTGGCTGGACTTGGGCAAGGATGGCGCCGACACCCGTGGGGCTGGCGTCCACGATCAGCTGAGTCTGCAGCTCACTATTGAAGAATGCCAGCGCGTGGCTGCTGGCGATATTCTGTTTGATGTCGTTGAATGCGGCCTCTTGCTTTTCGCCCCACGTCCACTCGGCGGCCTGCCTTGTCAGCTCGCAGAGTGGCCGGGCCCTGTCAGACAGGTTGCTGATGAAGCGCGCCACGAAGGTGACGAGGCCGAGGAAGGAGCGCACCTCGGTTGCGTTGGTCGGCCGCTTGAAGTTGTTGATGGCCGCTACTTTCTCGGCGCTTGGGTGAATGCCGCATGCAGAGAGCCGCATGGCGAGAAAGTCGACCTCTGGTCGAGCGAAGCGGCACTTCTTGGGGTTCAACGTGATGTTGCTAGCCTTCAACCGGGCCAGGCAGTCTCGCAGGCGCTGGTTGTGCTCTTCAATGTTTTTCGCGTACACCAGGATGTCGTCGTGCACCCAGCGGACGCCGGGGAGGCCACTCAGGACGGAGGTCATCACCCGCTGGAGGATCTCGGAGGCGGATGTGAAGCCCATGCAGAGCCGGCGCAGCCGCAGGAGCCCGATGGGTGAGGAGAACGTTAGCAGGTCTCTAGACTCCTCGGCGACTTCAATTTGGTGGAAGGCTTTGGCGACGTCCAGCTCCGAGAAATACGTCGCGCCCGCCATCTCGTCCGTCACCTCTTCGAATGTGGGTATAGGCTGCTTCTCTGGGATGACGTACTTGTTCACCTCGCGGAGGTCCTGGGTGATGCGAACCTCGCCCTGCTCGGCCTTTGGAACTGCGACCATCCTGGAGCACCAGGCTGTTGGACCACGCACTCGTTCGACGATTCCCAGTGCCAGTTGATCTTCCAGCTCCTTGATTACAGCATTCCTTAGGTGAACGGGCACTCGGGATGGCGGCTGGCAGACTGGAGTGGCATCCGGCCTGAGCCTGATAGTGACGCTGACTCCCTTCACGCATCCGATGCCTTGAAAGCAGTCGCTGAATTCCGCCAGGATTGTCTGAAGTTGCAGCTGCTTGGGCAGGTGCTGGTCCTCACTGCTGGCCGGCTTAGCTGGCCACCACCGCAGAGTTCGTGCTGACTTCAGGTCCGACTCTCAGCATGCCGAGCTTTGTGCTGGACGATCTTCCGAGAATCGGTGTGCAGTTGCTGCTGATGACGATGAAATTGGCCTGCAATTCGCGGTGGTTCGCTCTGACAGTGAGCGTTGTTTGGCCGGCTGTCTTCAGTGGCTCGCTGGCACCAAGCGCAAAGACTGTGGTGCTGGACGGTGAAAGCGGCGTGCCGGGCCGGCAGATTCTGTGGAACGTCGCCATGTCCAACACGTTGCAGCTCGCTCCGCTGTCGATCAGTGTGCGGACCGGACTGCCGTTGATTCTGATGACGAACTTGGCGCTGTCGTCCTTGCCGCTGAGCGTGCAGAACACCTCGTTAGGTGGTTGGTCGGCTGACTGGTCCTGCTCGGGCTGCAGTGAGTTAATCTTCGAGCGGCTGCTGAGGCAGGCCTTGGCCAGATGGTTGGCCTTGCCGCAGCTGCTGCATCGCTTGCCTTGCGCCCTGCTGCAGCTCTTGTGGCCCAGCTCGCCGCACCGGATGCACTTAGCAAATTGCTGCGACTCACGCGAAGGTTCCGGGAGCGGGTGGCGCTGGCGGCGCAGTTGCGCCACTTCCTCAGAGGCTGCCGCTGTCCTGGTCATGATGGCCGCCTGCTTCTCTGCTGCCTCGTGCGTCCTGGCCAGCTGAAGAGTGTCCGACAGGCTGATGTTGGGGATATTCAGCAGGCGCTTCCTCAGTGACTCGCTGCGACAGCTGGCCACGATTTGGTCCCTGATGAGCGACTGGCGGAGACCCTCGAACTTGCAGGCTTCCGAGGCGCTCCACAGTCTGCTGTGCCAAGCGTCTATGGATTCGCCTTCTTCCTGGAGACAGTGGCGAAACTGGTATCGAATGAAGACGACGTTATCGCGGCCTTGGAAGTGCGTGCTGAACTGTGCGATCAGCTGGTCGACCGTGGGCTCGGCTGCGGGCTCGCCTTCTTGTTGCTGCGACTGGGTGGCGATCTCGTTGTACAGGTCGCTCACTTCTTTGCCTGCCGTATACAGAAGGATCTGGCGTTTCTGCGTCTCATCTTTGATGCCGGTTGCCGCCAGGTACCGCAGAAGGTTTGTCGACCACTCCTGCCAGCGCTTGCTTACAGAGTGAGGGTCGTCTCTGATGCTAAAGTGGGCTGGTGGAGGCAGTTGTAGGAAGGCCATGGACGCCAATGTAATGGCTCAAGAGTCAAGCTGTGTGAGGTGCGAAGAAAAAGGTGAGCCCTCCAAGTAGGGCGAGACAGTATTTATATATTTGCCTCAACGTGCAACCGATACGATCAACGTGCGCGTGGGGGGCATGTACATAGTGAGCGAGAGTTAGTGATGCATGTACATATTAGATTGACCGGCAAAGCGATACGTGAGTGCTATTAGACTACGGCATGACAATTTTGTCCAACGTAAGTGCTTTGACAATCCTGGAGGTGGGCGTGAGCCTTCTAGCTCCTCGCAGTATTGACGTCACTTCTGGGCCTTGGCATTCCTGATCTCCCTCTTGAACTCATGGATGGCTTCAAGGTAGGCGGTCTGCTCTGCAGGGCTCCTGGTTTTGTTTGCTCTGCGGTGTAATTTCTTCGCTCTGCGAGGGAGGTCGCCGAGCTCAGGATTCCAGCACGGCGCAGATGTCTTGCCTTTGTAGGCCTTTAGGGGACAGGCTGCCTCGAAGGCGGCGGTTAGCGTTTCTGTTAAAACAGTCGCGCACTCGTCCGCTTCTCGGCACATCGAAATAGTGGGTGGTTGGCCCGAAGACCGATGGGTTGCCTCCAGGGCATGCCTGAAGGCTTCCCAATCAGTATTTCTGGCGTTCCGTCTCCACGTGATGTGGTTAAGGCTGCGAGCGCTCGCCACACGAAAGTGAATTAACTTATGGTCAGAGAGGGATGGCACCGGGAGCACGCGCCACTCCCCAATACTCTGAAAGAGCTTGGGTGATGCGAGTGTGGCGTCAATCACCTCTGACCAGCGACCATTGTCGAAGGTAGGTGTAGACCCGGAGTTGCAGAACTCAAGGGTCGTAGAGGCAACATAGGACAGGAGGTCTTCGCCTCTCTGGTTTATCCCTGTGCTGCCCCAGTGGGTATGGTGGGTGTTGATATCGCCGGCGACCATGAGCTCGTAGTTCCTGGCAGAGCAGACTTCCGGGAGCGTCCGGGGGACGACCGCTGCGTCACCTGGTAGGTAAACCGAGGCAACGAGGGTGGTCTTCCCAGGCAGCAGATCCTCAGATTGAATGACGCAGATATCCCCGTTAGACAGGTCGGATCTGAGCCAAGCACCGAGGGTTTTGGCCCCGAAGATACAGGCTCTAGGTGGCCGGTTCGCCTCGCGGGGGCTAACGCAGAAGCAGTTGTACCCAGAGGGCACGTTTTGGGGCTTTACCTTTGGAGCTGGGCCCACCGGTGGCGCCGCCAGTCGCCCTAGGCTGGGCAACTCGCCTTGACTGGCCGGAGACCTCCCTCATTAGGTGGGTCAGCTTGGCAGACTGGACTGCCTCTGCGGCCCTCTGCAGGAGGCCTTTCCGCTTAGTGGAGCGCGCTGGGTGGCGATCAGAGCCCCCCTCAACAGCGCGATCTGCCTTACCAGCGCGGCTATGCTGGGCTTTGTGTCCCCTATCTGAGAGCTTTGCTGCCTTAGGGGCTGAAGCTCCTTCGGCTGCTGCCTCAGTTGGGTTCGCGCCCGCTTTCGGCGCTTGTCTGCCACAAAAGCTCTGATGCGCAGCTTTAGGAGGCCGATGGCGATCTGTGTCGTCTGGGTACTTGCGCATCCAGACGTCCGACAGGCCAAGAATGGCGGTGAAGCCCCGACCCTCGGGATGCTGAATGGTGTCGTGCACCCTAGGCCCGCGGCAGGCAGGTCGCGGTTGACTGCAAGCAGTCCATTCGGCAACTCTTCCGAGGAGGTAACGACGCTGGCCGCCGGAACTAAGATGCGGTGCCTCTTCATCTGGGGTGGCTCGTCCTCTCGGTGGAAGGCCATATTGGCTTCCCAGTTCTGCCCAGGCAGCATCTCCAGGAGGCGCCGGCCTGACTCGGCATCGCTGGGCCAGATGAGCAGGCCCGAGTCCCGCGTGGCGTGGGTCTTTATGGCCAGGGGCGTGCCCTTCAGGGTTTGCTTCCACAGGAGCCCGTCGATGACGCGGCTCGCCTGCTTCAGCTGGTCGGCAGTCAGACGTGCGTCTCTGCCGAGCAAGACGATCGCCGGCTGTCTCTTTGCGACGGCGGCGAAGGTGGGCCGGTTGTTACGACTCCCCCCAGCCGCGGTGGCAGAGGCCCCACCCTCCAGGGCGGCAGGGCAGGCAGGCCTAGGGCCTTCCGCGCCCGCCGCCCCGGCTGGCTTGGCTACACTGATACCGGGCTGAGGGTCCAATGCAGTGCGATAAACCGGCAGGGGAACCCCCTCCTTGGCTTCAGGCGCCCTGCCTTCCTCAGGGGCCGGATAGGTGGGCCGGAGGCCTCCCGCCCCGGCAGCTTCGGTCGGCACCCGAAGGCACAGGGCTCCTTCCTGCCAAGCCTGCTCAAAAAGCGACTCATGCAGGTGTGAGGCATCGCAGACCTTAGCCCGTGGGCCTGGACTGACTCATAACTCACAGGCGTTGTGTCCCGCCGGTGCGAGCAATCAAACGCTCGTAATAGTATCGATATTTACAGGTCGATCAGGATGGGGATCAGGACCCGGTCGCTGATGGATGTGTGGCAACCCTGCATGATGGAGATCAGGACCCGGTCGCTGATGGATGTGTGGCAACCCTGCATGATGGAGATCAGGACCCGGTCGCTGATGGATGTGTGGCAACCCTGCATGATGGGGATCAGGACCCAGTCGCTGATGGATGTGTGGCAACCCTGCATGATGGAGATCAGGACCCGGTCGCTGATGGATGTGTGGCAACCCTGCATGATGGAGATCAGGACCCGGTCGCTGATGGATGTGTGGCAACCCTGCATGATGGAGATCAGGACCCGGTCGCTGATGGATGTGTGGCAACCCTGCATGATGGGGATCAGGACCCGGTCGCTGATGGATGTGTGGCAACCCTGCATGATGGGGATCAGGACCCGGTCGCTGATGGATGTGTGGCAACCCTGCATGATGGAGATCAGGACCCGGTCGCTGATGGATGTGTGGCAACCCTGCATGATGGGGATCAGGACCCGGTCGCTGATGGATGTGTGGCAACCCTGCATGATGGGGATCAGGACCCGGTCGCTGATGAATGTGTGGCAACCCATCTCGATGGGGATCAGTTGCGAGGATTCTGTTTGGGATCTTGCCATGAAGATAGTTCAGAAACCATAAAAGAACCAAACAATTTGACAGGCAACTGAACCGCTGAAGAGTACAGCTGCTAACACTGAAAGATGAGAATTTGTTGTAGAAATTGTTTGAAACGTACGCCTTACAGGAGAATAATATAAGTATGCGCATCGTTTAATGGCTTTCAAATAGCTAGTATATTTATCATAAAAATAGGGCATCAAACTGCGAAATGCTTAAGGTGTGGTGTACTCAGTGTAAAATAGCGAAAATACTGTCGAATGACAAGAGTGTTTCTCAAGATATGTAATTATCAGCCTTACGCGCTGACTAGCGAAATATTATAATAAAAAAAAACTGACAGTCAACGTCAACCCGGGCTGTACTTTTGTAGTCTGAGCAGTCATAGCTCTGAAATATCCGTCAGAGCACAGGATCAAGGGCTCCGAAAATGTGCATCTCGAATGTGCACCGAAAATTGACTCAGGACAAGTCGAACAGGATGTGCTTATAGAAACTTCCAGCGAGAGCCACATGCTCCTGAAAGGAAACATAGGTAATAGGATGTTGTACCTTTTTATTTTTTAATTTAGACAAAACAGCCAATTTTTCAAAAGCAGGGGGAATGAAAGAGGTGCTGGGAAGAGGGAGGGGACTATCAAGGACGGCGGGAGGAATGCCAAGGAGGATAGGAGAGGGGACTGTCAAGGCCAGGGAGGATAAGGGAGGGGACTGTCAAGGATGGCAGGAGGAATGCCATGGAGGATGGGGAGGGGACTATTAAGGATGGCGGAAGGAATGCCATGGAGGATGGGAAGGGGACTGTCAAGGATGGCATGAGGAATGCCATGGAGGATGGGGAGGGGACTGTCAAGGATGGCGGGAGGAATGCCATGGAGGATGGGGAGGGGACTGTCAAGGATGGCGGAAGGAATGCCATGGAGGATGGGGAGGGGACTGTCAAGGATGGCGGAAGGAATGCCATGGAGGATGGGGAGGGGACTGTCAAGGATGGCAGGAGGAATGCCATGGAGGATGGGAAGGGGACTGTCAAGGATGGCATGAGGAATGCCATGGAGGATGGGGAGGGGACTGTCAAGGATGGCGGGAGGAATGCCATGGAGGATGGGGAGGGGACTGTTAAGGATGGCGGAAGGAATGCCATGGAGGATGGGGAGGGGACTGTCAAGGATGGCAGGAGTAATGCCATGGAGGATGGGGAGGGGACTGTCAAGGATGGCAGGAGGAATGCCATGGAGGATGGGGAGGGGACTGTCAAGGATGGCAGGAGTAATGCCATGGAGGATGGGGAGGGGACTATTAAGGATGGCGGAAGGAATGCCAAGGAGGATGGGAGAGGGGACTGTCAAGGCCAGGGAGGATAAGGGAGGGGACTGTCAAGGATGGCAGGAGGAATGCCATGGAGGATGGGGAGGGGACTATTAAGGATGGCGGAAGGAATGCCAAGGAGGATGGGAGAGGGGACTATTAAGGATGGCGGAAGGAATGCCATGGAGGATGGGAAGGGGACTGTCAAGGATGGCATGAGGAATGCCATGGAGGATGGGGAGGGGACTGTCAAGGATGGCAGGAGGAATGCCATGGAGGATGGGGGAGGGGACTATCAAGGAACAGAAAGTGTTAGAGGAGCTGTGGTAGAGGAGCATGGGTAGAGTAGAAGGGCCAGTAGAGGAACAGGGGTTAGAGGAGCAGGGGTTGAGGTGCTGGGGTAGAGGAGCAGGGGTTAGAGGAGCAGGGGTTAGAGGTGCAGGGGTAGAGAGGCAGGGCCAGTAGAGGAGCAAGGTGTAGAAGAGTAGGGTAGAGGTGCAGGGGTAAAGAGGCAGGGCCAGTAGAGGAGCAAGGTGTAGAAGAGTAGGGTAGAGGTGCAGGGGTAGAGAGGCAGGGCCAGTAGAGGAGCAAGGTGTAGAAGAGTAGGGTAGAGGTGCAGGGGTAGAGAGGCAGGGCCAGTAGAGGAGCAAGGTGTAGAAGAGTAGGGTAGAGGTGCAGGGGTAGAGAGGCAGGGCCAGTAGAGGAGCAAGGTGTAGAAGAGTAGGGTAGAGGTGCAGGGGTAGAGAGGCAGGGCCAGTAGAGGAGCAAGGTGTAGAAGAGTAGGGTAGAGGTGCAGGGGTAGAGAGGCAGGGCCAGTAGAGGAGCAAGGTGTAGAAGAGTAGGGTAGAGGTGCAGGGGTAGAGAGGCAGGGCCAGTAGAGGAGCAAGGTGTAGAAGAGTAGGGTAGAGGTGCAGGGGTAGAGAGGCAGGGCCAGTAGAGGAGCAAGGTGTAGAAGAGTAGGGTAGAGGTGCAGGGGTAGAGAGGCAGGGCCAGTAGAGGAGCAAGGTGTAGAAGAGTAGGGTAGAGGTGCAGGGGTAGAGAGGCAGGGCCAGTAGAGGAGCAAGGTGTAGAAGAGTAGGGTAGAGGTGCAGGGGTAGAGAGGCAGGGCCAGTAGAGGAGCAAGGTGTAGAAGAGTAGGGTAGAGGTGCAGGGGTAGAGAGGCAGGGCCAGTAGAGGAGCAAGGTGTAGAAGAGTAGGGTAGAGGTGCAGGGGTAGAGAGGCAGGGCCAGTAGAGGAGCAAGGTGTAGAAGAGTAGGGTAGAGGTGCAGGGGTAGAGAGGCAGGGCCAGTAGAGGAGCAAGGTGTAGAAGAGTAGGGTAGAGGTGCAGGGGTAGAGAGGCAGGGCCAGTAGAGGAGCAAGGTGTAGAAGAGTAGGGTAGAGGTGCAGGGGTAGAGAGGCAGGGCCAGTAGAGGAGCAAGGTGTAGAAGAGTAGGGTAGAGGTGCAGGGGTAGAGAGGCAGGGCCAGTAGAGGAGCAAGGTGTAGAAGAGTAGGGTAGAGGAGCAGGGGGGTAAAGAAGCAGTTGGTAGAGAAACAGTGGGTGGAGGAGGAGTTGATAGGGGAACAGGGGGTAGTAGAGCAGTTGATAAAGGAACAGGTAGCAGGATGAAGAGTAGCAAGGGTAGTAAATGAGCCAGAGGAACAGGAGCAATGAATAGGAGAAAAGGAATGGAAAAGAAACAAAAAAGTATATATATTTATATAATATATAGAAACAAACATATTTGTCATTAGTTATTATTCCTAAGAAATATTTTTTGGCAATAATCTAGCTGTCTATGAGCCTATATATATTTGAATATATCTAAGCCATATAAGAATTAATAAATTATTGAATTATTATTTCATGGTTAAAAAATATATATGATAATAAAATTTAAATATGTCAGCTTCTAATAAACTATAAATTTTACTTGTGTTGCTGTTTAGCAATAAATATTAATAATAGTACTCATAATAGTAGCTGTCACACTATTAGCTTAGGCTTGGGGCTGTGCCTGTTCTTTAACAAGCCTAGCTAGGAAAACATTCTAAATAGCTAATGTCTAGCAGAACATGCTTTTTAGCTAGATTTTTGCTAGAAGCTAGCTATATTTGCTAGCTAAACTTTCTACTATGGTCTGAGCCATGGGGTCTGTTTATAACTATGGCTATAGGCCTATAGCCATCCATTCATATCTAGCTAGGCATAGGTAGGCCAACATTCAATAGCTAGCAAATTATAATTAGCAATAATAGGCCTATAGGAAACAATAATATACAAATAAATTGTAAAGACACTGTATCGAATCGATTGTATTGATCCTGGTAACTCTATAAAAGAGTCAGTCATTGAAACGATATCTAACAGCATTGATTATATTATATTTAAGCACGTACATTTGTGCCCCATATTAAAGCATTGCATTGACTTTGAAAGCTAAAGCTGCGCGTATCGCTACGCCGCTGCGCGCAGAGAACCGCTTTGAAGGCTCGTGTTGTAACACAGAATTGGCTTTACAGAGTGTAACACGAGTGGGTACCGTAGGCCTACGAATAGCCAACTTCTAATTTCTTCCAGCATGTGTATTGATTTCGAATTCGCGCCAGCTTTGTTTTAAAAGTAATATTTCAACAGGCTATTTCATAAAGCCAAAGGCATATAAAACGACTCTAAGATGCAAAAAGGATCGCGCAAAGGCATGTAAACTTAAAATATAACACCGCTTTTCATGCGCAATAACGCGCAAAATATAATTTACATTTATCTGATTCACCGCCGATTCACCGCCTATAATAAAACAAAAAATCGCTCTTTTGCCGTCCCGACGAAACGCGCAGTGCTAGAAATTTAGGCGCATCTCTAAATTAACTTGCGCCATCGATTTTATACAGTTTTGGCTGTTGAAAATTTATTAAAAAAATCGGTGAAATCCAGTGGCGGTGAAATCAGTACTTAGTCCGAAAAACCCATAGAATAACATACGAGTATTACGTATTTAAACTAATTTAATTTTGCGGGATGTATGCATATAAATCCCAGAGCCACGTCTAGCGATGTCTATGGTAAAAGTAGATGTATGTTACAAAATAGAAACTTGAGCGAAGAAGCGAAATAAAAATTACGTCCATTGAGGAAGAACAAATGGAAGAGCGAGTCTTAATAAATCCTTTAGTGCACTTTGCGGCAGGTTTCTGCGGCGATTATGACCCAAATTGTATCACCGAGCGCGACTTGTGAGAGATTTTGATTGAAGGTTTAGATTTTCGTGATCCATACTCTGTTCAAGCAGTGAGAGCTGTTCGTGAATGCGAGGCCCTAGATGCAGTGAAAGCTCTTAATGAGAGTACAAAGGCTGTAAACACCATCAAGCGTAACAAGTGGGCCGTCGGTGTTTTCATTCGTTGGCTTCACACTGCTAGGATTCCATGCACCGTGTCTGTTGATGAGTTGGACGACGTCTCCATCAACCAGTTGGTTCCACAATTCATCCATGGAGCTGTGCGTCTAGATGGCTCTAAATACCCGCCGGGAACGCTAGTGTCACTTGTCTGCGGGTTGCAACAAACGATCTGTTCCGTTCGACACGTCGACTTTTTCCGAGTTAAGCAGTTTCGTCTTGTCAGGGAGAGTCTTGACGCTGCTATGAAAATTGGTGCTAGGGAGGGAAGAGGTCTGGCCAGTAAGAGTGCGCGTGTGATCACTGACACCGACGAAGAGAAGCTATGGACCAATGTGCTGCGCAATGATACTCCGAAGAAGTTACTCAGGACACTTTTCTATCTAAATGGGTTACATTTTGCCCTTAGAGGAGGGGAGGAGCACAGCGCTATGACAATCGACCAACTGTCAATTGAGATTAGAGACGAGAAACGTTGCTTGGTATACCGTTAAACTGTTTCAAAGACCAACGCTGGTGGGTTGGCCAGTCACACAAGAATTAAACCAAAGGTGGTTGTCCACTTTGAGTCTACCAATTCAACTAGGTGCCATGTGAGCCTATTTGAAGAGTTTTATTATTATTATTATTATTAAAACGCGCACGCCATCTATGGGTGCTGATTTTTTTAATATATATTTTTTAACAACACATTTAAATGAACAACGAAAAGCAACATAAAAAGCGAAGTTTAGTAGGAATCAAATATCGAGCTGGGAAGGGAAAGCAAAGCGTTTACTCAAGCGTCCAGCAGGAGCGACCCGTTTCTATTTGCAACCGTTGGCCAAGCCTGGTGTTAAGTGGTTCGCAAATAGGCCTATTGGCAAAAACAAGCTATGCGGATTCATGAACGAAATGTGCACCGAGGCAGGAATCATTGGACGAGTACCTAATCACAGCCTGCGTGCAACATGTGCCACCCGTTTGTACCAGGCAAACGTGGATGAACACAGAACAGCTCATCATGGAGAGAACAGGACATCGAAGTCTAACTGCACTGCGATGCTACAAACGAACGTCTGATGTCCAAATCGAAAAATGCAGTGCAATTTTGGATGGAAAAAGTCTAGAGACTGCATCGTTCAGCGTACGGGCCGAGGCCAGGTGATCAATTTCAACTTCAAGGACTGTAGTGTAACCATCAACAATTAATTGGGGCAAATTTATTATACTGGCATTAACTCTATAAAGGAAGTCTTTACTTGAAGTGTTTGCTATGTACTTTGTTAAAACTGTTTCAGCGCTCTTTTACATGTCTGTTTGATTGTTTGATTGTTGTCTATGGCAAAAGTTGTTTGCCAGTTAAACTTGCAACAAGCCGGGAAAGTGGTTTCTTGAATCCCGCAAAAATAAAAATCTATGTCAATAACCTTCAAGAAAGTGACTTTAAAGTGGCTTAAAATGTGTTAAATCCCTACTTTCAAACTTTCAGAGTCATAAAAAGGTCATAGACACAACGGCGGGCTGTTATCTTTGCTTTTCGGGGATGTATTTTTCGCCAAACCCGCAAGTTCACCCACTCGCAACGAATTCGAAAAAAAGTACAAACGCGACAAAATTTGAAACTATCAGGGCAACATAACGCGAAGTTTTAGTTTAGTTGTTGATAACTGCTGAGCAATGTTTGAAGACAAAGCTGCTGGCATCAGACGCCTTAGCAACCTCACAAAGCTTATTGTTGTCCAAGACTGCCGATGAATGACAAATCTGAATATCCGACGTTCGCTTGTACGTTCGCACTCCGGTGACACTCCGATGTCCAGTGCGCTCCATTATCTGTTGTTCCTCGATACCAGATTGATAAAGTCTAGTAGCGCAGGTTGCGCGCGGACTATGGTTGGTCTTCTTGCCTTGGACACCAGCCGTTTTGCACATGTCGGCTAGAAATTCACTTAACTGGTTTTTTCCGATCGGTCGACTGGAGAACCAAATGTGCGTAGGCGTCTTGGCGGGCAGCAAATAGAAACGAGGACTCCGAGTGACCAACCCTCTCGTCAGCGTATAAATTAGGACCATCGTCAACGAGCTTCGAGTCCTACAATTTTACCGCCAGCTCTATTTGAATCCAACTTTAGCAAAGCAAACCAAAGCAAAGCCCGCCGTTGCGTCTTTGGGGCATGACTGAAAACGCTAGTTTACACTTTTAATAAGTAAGTTAGTGAATTGCTGAGCTTAGGCAGACTGTACAATTCAAACCCTGTCTTCATTCAGTTGCAGCATGACGGTCTGCGAATTCAACAAACCGAGCGGAGCGGGCAGTCGGCTGGCGGTGGCAGGAAGAATCTGCAAAAGCTCAAACTAGAGATGGCATTGGCTTGTTCAAGAGAAGCGCAAGCGTGATCAGTGAGACTGAAGAAGAAAAACTTTGGGAAACTGTGCTGGGCAACAGCTCTCCAACGCAGCTTCTCCGTACACTCTTTTACGTGAATGGGCTACACTTCGCTTTGCGCGGCGGAGAAGAGCACAGCAATCTTGACATTGGGCAATTCAGTATTCAGGAGAGAAATTGTAAGCGTTGCATTGTCTACAAAGAGACTGTATCAAAGACCAATGCTGGTGGCCTCCGTGGCTCAAGGATTGTTCCAAAGGAAGTAGTCCACTTTGAGAATGAGACGAAACCCGAGAGGTGTCATGTTCGCCTGTTCGAACAGTTTCTGAGTGTAAGGCCTGCCGGAAGCACACGGTTCTACCTGCAACCAATGAAGAATCCAACCAGTGTATGGTTTTGCAACCGGCCAGTCGGCAAGAACACTCTCGCATCCTTCCTGTCCAACATCTGCGCAGAGGCGGGCATAGTTGGAACAAAGTCCAGTCATTCTCTGCGCGCCACCTGCGCCACTCGCCTCTACCAGGCCCGGGTGGATGAGCAGCAGATAATGGAAAGGACAGGGCACCGGAGCGTGACCGGAGTACGCTGTTATGAGAGGACGTCCGATGTCCAAATTCAACATTGCTCGGCTGTTCTGGACGCTAAAAAACTGGCTGAGGCTGCTAATGCTCCCTACAAGTGCAACTTCATATTCAATGATGCAAGGTAGTAAATAATATCTAGATCGGTGGTCGCGGGCGGCTGTTGGACCTGTTAACATTTTGTGGTTCGGATCAGTGTGTATGTATAGGACTGCATTGTGTATATTTCCATTGTTTTTAACGTTTCTAATGCTTTCAATTTTTCCTTTCCCTAAATTTTTTGAGCTGAAATTATCGGGATGACATTTAAATCCCGTAAAATGATAAATTACATCTTTTAATTCTTGTCTATGGTAAAATAACGACTTGAAAATTCGACTTAAAGGGATTTAACTTTTTTTAAATCCAGTGACTGTTCATTCCAATCCAGCCTCCTCAATTCGGAGTGTTATTTTCTTTTTCTTGTAAGATTATAAGAAGCTTCCATAGAAATTGCCTTGATATTTTAAGTAGACTTTGACATATTTTGACACGTCGTGTTGCTACGTCGTAGAACTACCAAATTCAATTCAATGAAAAAATACCTTGGAGTTTTGCATAACTTTTCAAATATTTGTGCATGATGCTAAGGTTGATTTTCACAGAAAAAATTGGCTCCAATATTTTTGAATTTCTGTCGCGTAGTCTATGGCTCTATGCGTACTATGCATGACAAATGTACATGCTTAAAATATGAATTTAATATGAATCTTACTTGACCAAGAGCACGAACACTAAATGTAAGGCGGAACTCATTAAAGGTCTGCGCCGTTGTTGTTGGCATGCCGAGATGTATAAGATCGGCTGCGCCTCGGCCAAGAAACGAGTCCTCAGCCGACTTCATGGCCAAAGAAACGTTTTTGGGGGGCATTATCATATTTAATCTTAGGCATGGTACAGCCTGGAACCCTCCCGAAAGTTGACTATGGCCGTGAAGATATTCTGCGAGGCTACATAGTTAGCTGTTTATGTCCAAAAAGACAGTTTACTCGGCTGTTCAACTGAATCAATTGGCATGGAAAGCAGAGCGTCTTTAGACCCGTCGGAGTTTTTTATATCTGCTGAGCTGCTCGACTTCTACGAAGAGAAGCACGAAGGAGTCCAACGCTTCAAGATGATGACAAATGAAGACATTGAAAGAGAGCTGTTGGCAAGCGCACCTGCGTCAACGAGGAAAAAGGCCGATTGGGCTATGAGCGTCTCTACCGCATGGCACGAGGCCAAGAAGTCTGCTTGGGCTGATGGATCTGCTCCTGGTCTGATGGTGATTAAGAGTTGCGAAGAAATGAGCAAAGCCGATCTGAACTACCTGCTTAAGTTTTTTGTATTTGAAGTGCGAACCCACGAAGGCGAACGATACACCGCATCGACGTTAAAAGACCTGTTTTCGATGATCCAGTACTACTTTCAAAACACCCTAAAGAAGGATTGGAGTTTCTGGAAGGATCCTGAATTTTGCGAGAGTCGACGAGCGTTGGATGCCTCGATGAAGCTGTCAACGAGGGATGGAAAATGTGCTGGACTCCGTCGAGCTGAAGCAATTCCGTGGTCTGTCGAGGACGGCCTCTGGGGCTCCGAACTTCTTGGAGAGTCGACACCTCAAGCTCTGTCCAATGCGATTGTGTGGCTTGTTGGCAAGCACTTTGCTTTGCGTGGTGGTTCTGAGCTCAGAGATTTGCAATTTGAGAAGCAGATTCGACTGGATTGCGTCGATGGGAGCGAGTGCCTTAAGTACGTGGACAATTCTGTGACGAAGACACACCAGGGCGGACTGAAAGGGTTGCGACGGGATCCGAAGGTCGTCCGTGCATTCCATTCTGATGGCCATGAGCGATGCACCGTGTGCATCTATAAGGCTTACATCGCGAAGCGACCTGAGGACTGTGACCAAGCGCTGTTTTTGTCGCCCAATCGGTTCTGGGCTCCGGGAAAGTCTGTTGGATGGTTCACGAAAACGCCGATGGGTCGACACTCTTTGGCCGGACTTGTGTCCAACCTGATGTCTAAGGCGGTGCCGGAAGATTCTGGACGGTACACCAACCAGAGCTTGCGGAAGACAACTGCTACCCGACTACACGACGCTGGCATTGAACGCGCGGACATTTGTCGGATCACAGGTCATAGTAGTAGTGCCGTTGAACGCTACATTGGCATGTCTGTTAGCATGCAACGTTGCACTAGTGCCATCATTGGCGGGAATTCGACGAGCAAGACTTCCGACGCCAATGAAGCGGCTCTCGCTGTGGCTCTGGCTGTGGATGGTCTAGAGACGCCTCTAGTGGCTCCCAACGCCAATGAAGCGGCTCTTGCTGTGGCTCTGGCTGTGGACGGTCCAGAGACGCCTCTGGTGGCTCCCAACGCCAATGAAGCGGCTCTTGCTGTGGCTCTGGCTGTGGACGGTCCAGAGACGCCTCTGGTGACTCCCGACGCCAAGAAAACGGATGTCGTCGCGCTAGAGAAGGTTGGAATTTCTGTTTTGGAACCGAAAGGCAAGAAAATGAGAATAGAAGCTGACGGAGCTAACAACAAGGTAGTGATCTATTTCGACTAATGAAGAGCGTGTAGACTTGACAATTTCGTGTAACAATTCTTGTGATGTCTATCTGCCAGCTGTTGAGTTCGTGCTGTTCTGTCATGCTAATAAATTACTGTTCATTATGTTCTGCTTATCCTTAATTTTGAATTTTGCTATATGGCGTTTAATGGCCCGGTCAATTAAATTACTGATTTCTTGGCCCGGCCAGTTAAATGACAGCCATAGACTGTTGGCTGGGCCATGCCGGGGATTAAATAAAATGGCACTGACTCTCCTCAGACCCAAACTAAGGAGACCCATCAAACATAGTATACTGTGTTTCAACCCTGCTTTATCTCTCGTAGATCGATAATTTCTCTTGTAGTCTACACAGAATTCAAGAAAAAGTTTTGTCTATGGCCAGGCTGGCTATAAATAGATTTTATGCCAAATCAGACGCAATTTGTACTAACGGTGAGTAAAAAGTTTGAACATTTGCAGCACGGCTTGAAATTTGTGCGTGACATGAAATCCATTTTAAGCTTAGCTTTTGGGTTATTTTCTAATAATAAATTACCGATCGCAGGCCCCTGGCCATCAACAGTAATACATGTTCAGGGTAAACCGACGCATTCTATAATAAATTTGCCGAAATATTGAGAACTACTCAGGTCGACTTAACATTCAATGACCATGATCTCAAAAGAGTTGCAAAATATAGAAGTAATATTTAATTGAATTGCTAATGTCAAGTGCCAAGCTTGATCGGCTTTTTCGGCAGTCTGGCGAATTTCGACAGGACTCAAAATTTCTACTCTAAATTACTTTTTTTTAATTTAGTGTGTGCAGCTGTTCTCTTGAAAATTACACAAACAAAGAGACGCAATAGTAAATCTGAGTTATGCGCTTTGAAATCAGCCAAAAAATATTTTTTTTATTGAAAATGAAAGGCTCACGCCAGTTTTAGGCATTGAAAAGTTCTAGTCAGATTTACTGACAGAAGCTGAAAATCAGGAACCTAGAGAGCGGCTAGGCCCTGACCGCATGTAATCCATGTAATGTAATTCGCATGGATTATAAGGCAGTCCAGTCCGTCCACCAGAGAAGGCTCTGGGTTGCGAATCATCCGAGCGCAACCGACTCCGCAATGGACACCGTCGATGACGATGGCGTTTGTGCCAGCCTCCATTGAACCTGACGTTTGCATCCACGCTCGATGCTGTTTTTCTGATGTCGCCTAGGTGCTAAAACCAAGGCCGCGTTCACGCCGCTGGTGTCACCCCAGTTGAGAATTAGCTCTACAATGCGAGTTACAATGTCTCGTAGAGCTGAGGAAGAATTGGGTGAGTCGTTGTACAAGCAATGCTGAATTGCATGGTTAGATAGTGTGAGTGAAGAAGAGGCAACCGCTTGTATGCACTGACTCGGATGCAGGCTCAGTAAGTTCTCATCGCCTTCGGTTTGCTTAGCGTCCGCAACTGAATCTGCGGAAGTTGTTGCATCAAATGCGTTGTTAAGACTGATGGCAGGTCCACCATGCACAGCTGCAGCGAACAGCTACGATGCGCTTTTTCCAACCGCAAAACTCGAAGAAGCGTCGCCGTCAATGCCTACTTCACACATTTTCGATGGCGTGACTAGACGCATCGGCCCCTGGTAGCTAGCGGGCGCCGACACTTTTTGTTTATCTGCTTCTTCCTATTGCAGTCCATGCGAACTATTCTTTTTCGGGGTTCTGACGGCGAAACCCGTTCTGGAATTAAAAACTTTTGAATGCACAGTCTGCCTGCGTCCAACTTCGTTGACCGTCCCGCTGCCGCTGCTGTTGGCACAGACTAGTAAAACCTTCGACTGCACTTTTTGACAATAATTGGCGTACAGCATACAGCTTCTGAAATCTTCTGATGAGTCTATTGCTCCAGGGTGGCATAATACGCTGCTCCAGGTTGACGGAAGCTTACGCTGCAAAAAATATCATAGTTCCGTCATATGGTTAAGTCATCGTGTGGTAGGCAGCGCTGATTCCGCGAAGCTCATTGAAGTCGCTGACAAGTGAATTGCTTCTCAGGCAAAGTAGTCAGATGTCATTGGTAATAAGTTTTTTATATAATATTATCTTGTTTGTGACACAATGTGGCTCATGTTCGCCAATCAGTAGTATGCTAGGAAAATTTCTGCGAAAACCCGGGGACTCACGGAAATTAAATTTCTTCGGTGCATGCATGGAAAGCCGCATTGGGCGAGGTCACGTCATGACCTTCCCGTCGATACAGATGTACAGATGTAGACACTATTTAAATTTAATTTAAATTTATAAGTTCGTTTAATTATTCTCGAGCGCCAATATGTACATTAAGTACTCATAGTTCAACGTCTTTAGGCTACCGTTAAAATTTGCCGACTCAACGTGCTTCATAGGCGTCATTCTCCTAGGTCGAAGCTACGAATGTTATGACCGTCTTCGTAAAAAGCCCAGATGGAGCTCATGACCATTATGGCCGAATAAATAAACAACCACTGGGGGGTTCGCTTGCGCACAACGTGCACTGGGCACCTTAATTAAGCCCAGTCACCACAATAAATTCGCAGTAGAGCTTTATACACAGCAATTTTAGTTGTCCTTGTCACCAGGGTCTTCGACAAGAATCGCTGAATGTCTCGATGATGCGGCTTTGAAAGCCAGCTCATTATAAACGGCAGTCATTCGGTTCGGGAGCTATCGTAAAGTAGGCACTGGTTATTTTAAATACTTACCCGTGGTCTTTCCCCATGAGGGAAAATAGCGTGGTCTCTCGACAGTAAACCGCTCTGCCACTCACCTCCCTTACTGCAGGCTTAGAGCTGATCCAAAGCCTTCGTCCAGCCAAAAACAAAGGTTTTCAAACTGTGATTTCAAAAGTATAACAGCTTTACTTTGTGCACATCCCCTTGGTTTCATTGTCTCTGCCAGTTGAAATTAGCGAATGTGTCATGCGTTCTGTGCGCAGGCTCAAGCTGATAGAAAACCTGACGAATTCATGCAAGTTGCTGGTTGGACAACAAATATTTAATTGAATTACCGCTGAAAAAGGCATGAAAAGTTTTTGTAGTTTAGTTTAGTTTTTGTAGATAGCTAAGTCATGACTTCATGCGCATTGGTGCCAGTCTCCTAGTCATGAAATATAAATGATTTGGTACTAAGCATTAGTAATTCGTCAGTTTTTTTACACGATAATGGCTCCAGTACTCATTAATGAATCGCATTTGCACCCTAGGAAAAAGTGCCGGATGCGATACACTTGGCTGAAAATTCGTGCACTTTAATATTCCTGCCTCTGATCCATTTTTTATAGACTTTGGCGAGAAGGCCGCTTTTGACATTTCGAATGACATGCCCAATGTCGTAATGGCTATCGCTTTATTTGCGTTTCTGCAAAGGCTGAGCGAGACTGCTAACATTTTTCAATTAAGATTGGCTAATGACACCTAGAAATAATACGAGTAGTTTTTTCGGCTCAATGTCTTTTTAGAATTGTAATTATGCTATAGAAACTTTTTAATGCGGACTTTTGCGAAACGGCCAATTCTGAGGCCCAAAATGCAATTCCGAAATCTCAAGGGGCTGTGTAAATATAATATGGAATGCTGCTTGAGACCTTTGAGTCCGAAAGCCGACTTTAATAATACAATCGACTTCTCTATGCGTTCCACAAAACAAATCGTCAACTTCCCTGCCTCTACAACTGAAGCCATGACTAAGCCGATAATAATAACTCCTGGGAGAATTGGGAGTAAAGTTACTTACTATACTGAATCACGGTTTTTCATAGCTTTCAAACTGACCGTCTTGCATTTCAACAGAGCGATGGTTTTTGTCGATCAATATATAAAAAATGATATTCGTAGGAGCCTAAGCTTAGCCACGGAGGTCGGTTGCAGAGCCGTTAATGCGTTTAACGCACCACTGTCCCTAAGTTCGATTCCACGGTGAGGCCACATTTATTTGGGACGCAGACTCGGAGAGAAGGCTTGGGGGCTTGTCGTGCAATTTACATCCTTGAGGGCCAACCTAGAAGGCACTGTGGCAGTGTACACTGCCTGACGGAGAAAGTCACACCTGTGTGAGCGTGTACCTGCGTACAGTATCTGTGTGCGTGTATGCTCAGGAGTCAGCGAAATGGGCAGAATTGCCTCCTCGCTGGCTGCAGGTCTGTGTAACCAAGTGATGTGCCATTGCCCACAGCCCTGCTCGCCCACAGCCACACACTCCTAGCAGCTTAATGTAACATTTCAGAATTTGAACTTGCAGCAAAGCTAGCCCATTAGAGATCAGCAAATTTTGAAATACGAAAGGTCTAATTTTGGAATTCAGTGAATGCAACTCGCTCATTATCTTGCCATTGCTCTTGGAAACTCAGCCTCAGCCTCTCTTGGTCTGACAGAGATGACATGCCTCGCCTTTCTCAAATTTAATTACAGCAGCATGCGTGGCGTACTGCACAAATACAATCATTGTTTCATTTTCATTTTCTCTTCTCTTTCAAATCTGGTAAAGCCAAAAGGAAAGCGGATTTCATACTTCATTTGTTTCGATTGAAGCTTAGAGCATGCGCGCTATTTAAAAATTTAACACACGACACGGCCAATTGCAGTTCATTAATCTAATTGAAAGTACTTTCTGAGCAGTTCCTGCGACCGGAAGTCTGCGGCGTCAGGTTAAGATTTAATAATTTTTTTTCATTTCCTAAGCTTTGAAGTTCTTAGCTCCGTCAAATGTTCAACGCCAATCATTCATCCATGGAACTGGGGGTACTCAGTACACTCACGTATTGAGAATGCAACGAGTTCAGGTCGGCAAATGTTACAGATTACATTGGAATTCAGTTCAGTGCGAGAAAGCTTTGCCCACCTTCGGGGACCCCAGTGGATTCCGTAAAATTCCTAATCGCTAAATAATTTAAAGTTTCATGTTAAGCACCTGTTTAGCAACCTCACTGAAGTATAGCCATAATCTCATAGCATTTTAGCCATAATCTGATAGCATTTTAGTCATAATCTCATAGCATCTTAGCCATAATACGATAACAGCTTAGCTAGAATCGTATTTCAGCCATAACATCAGCTCATTATATCTGCCATCATATCAGCTTAAGCGACAGACAGAACAATAGAAGTCTCACTAATTGTGCACGATTAGATAAAACTCATAAAATAGCAATCCTCAAATCAGGTTTCATAAAACGGCAGGTTTTCTAATGCATTTTTATTGCAATGCAACCGGAACAACTTTTAAATGTCCACCACTTTCTATGTCTTTGAAAACATCAGTCTTATCGACGATACTAGCAGGGCTCGGAACTATTCACTAAAATTACTTCGTCTTCAATACCAGGACTCAAAAGCGCGAGCGGACAGTAATATGGAGTCATTCAAATTTCGGATGAAGCCAAGAGTCCTAATTAGACACTGAGTTCGCTTATCACACCGATCATACCCCGGTGCTGTTGGTCAGCAGTCAGTGAGTCCAAGCCAATAATTTGCGTTGTCACGCCATTGCGGACGCTCATCCGCTTTGCGCATCAGGTCGCGAAATTTCATATTCCTGCATAACTTAATGCCGAAGAATTACTTTCAGACTTTCCCCTTCCTTCGTCTTAAAGAAGAATTACAATTCTCGCTGCTTTTCATATTCGCTGCGGCACGCAACGGGCGAGCGACTCCCCGCGGGACGGTCAGAACTGCGGAGCAGAACCGACACGCCACCGGCCGGATGATGACGAAATGTGACGAGCTAATGCGGGCCTCGAAGAATATGGGCTGGGCATCTGCGGCACGGTAGCCCCTGCCTCGAGCTCACGCAATCTCTGTAAGCTCCTTCTGAAAATAAAAATAAAGAATATGCAAGCACTTAGCCGTGTAAATATCGCAGCGCCGGCTAAACTGGTCCATGCAAGTTGTGGTACAGATTGATTGATAGGCATCCAATAGAAATGCGTATGAGGCTTGTCTAGCAGTCCTTCCCTGAGTACTCGTAGATAAGAACTTGAGTCTATAAGGTTTGTTAACATGGTGCCGCCGGAATATTGTTTACACTTCAGCTTTTTCCCAGACGCTTTCAATCCATGCACCGAGTTTTTGTGACGTTTAATTACTCGTATAAAGGATTCTGATCGACAAGATACGATGAGACGGCGACGCTACAATCAATAAACACGTAAAATTTTTTACTTGAAAGTGGCAGTTATTTCTCCTTGCCAAGTTAGTTAACGGTTCAGCAAATGCCGCTCGTCAAAACCTCGCCGTTTTATAATTGACTGCTCCGAGCAGACAAAGGCTGAGAATGTGTCAGAAGCATGCCATGTGCTCAGCAGATAAAATTAGGAAAATTGGATCGAAGTCGGAAAAATTATTCTTTTCAACTATTTAAAATTGTCAGCCCTACTATGCATCAGGCTGTAAAGTCAAAAGTTAAGAATTTGTTATAAACAGGGCAACGTTTTGCAGGCACAGGTGTCGTGGAAATGCGTGGGACAAGCTTCTCTCGAATTAACTTTCAGTGTAACCGGAGGCGGTCGGGAGCTGCCGACTTACTACAACTCACCGGACAGACGAAGTTAGTCAAATTGAGTTTAACGAGACTGAGGTCTAAGGTGAGTCTAATTTAGTTGAGCCAGACGATGATGGACAGACTCGGACAAGTAAAATAGTATTAAAAATAATTCCCAAATTTGGTTAAGTACTGTCTAATACAGTGCACGGCTATTCTCACACAAGTAAGGACAAAAGTCAGGGCGCATAAATTGTTAATATTTTTTGTTACTGTGAAGTCGTGGGTTAATTGAAGAACAGAAGCAAACGCATTGAGCAGGTTGCAGGACAGTCACAAGCGCAAACTCTAGCCGTGCACCTTCGATCAATATATATTGTGCCAGACAGGCATGATTCAGCAATCACACGAGATAACAATAGGGTGGAGGATGGGTGGTTGTATAAGACACATCAAAGTAAATAACAGCGGCGGGGGTGGCGCGCGCGCACTTAAATAAACTGAACTATTACAACAACGACTGTGACTGCACTAACAATTGACATAGCCCGACATCTCCCCCCTAGGCTAGAAACATCCCAGTCGATCCGCATAGTCCATTCGAGTCCCTAATCACGATTGCAACCGCTCGGGTGGTCGCCTTTGCCGTAGCGGGTAGCGACGAGCTGGTGTGTCTGTCGGGGACGTTGCATCGCTAGCGTCGGCGGCGTCGGTGGCGTCGGCGGCTGCCCCGACTGTCGGCGCCTCGATGTCCTGACCGCCAGGCTCCGCCAAGGTCGACGGTGCCTCGGCTGTGACTACTAGCGGGGTCACGGGAGTTGTCGGCGGTGGGAGGGCGGCCGACAGCAGCTGGTTTGTGTGCCGCCGGTGGATAGTTCCGCGAACATCGACGGCGCAGTTGCGGGACCCGGCGGAAACGACAGTGCCCTCTGTCCAGCGGCCGCCGCCGGTCCTGGCCTCCGAGCTGAAGTCGCGCAGCAGCACTGGGTCGCCGGCATGGAACTCGCGTGCTCGCGGCTGCTGCTCCACTTGCTGCTCTTGGCGCTGCTGCATGCTGTTCGTCAGCGATGGCATCAGTAGGTCCAGCCGGCTGCGTAGTCTGCGACCGATGAGCAGCTGACTGGGGGCCGCGCCGGTGATTGAGTGCGGCGTGTTGCGGTAGGAAATTAGCATTTGTTGCAGTGCGGCTGTCGAGTGGCCGCTCTTGAGCAGATGTCGCTTGAGCACCTGCACGAATCTCTCCGCCTGGCCGTTAGTGGCCGGGTGGAAGGGCGCCGAGAAGACGTGACGAATGCCGTTGCGCCTGGTGAACTCGCTGAACTCCCCTGAGGTAAACTGCGTGCCGTTGTCAGAGACCAGCACGCGCGGAATGCCCAGTCTCGCGAACACCTCACGAAGACGCTCAATGGTCGCCGCCGCCGTCACACTGTGCACCTGCAGAACCTCCGGCCACTTACTGAAGGCGTCCACAATGACCAGGTAGGTGCGGCCGTTGACGGGCCCGGCGAAGTCAATGTGCAGCCTTGCCCACGGTTCGGCTGGGAACGGCCACGGCTGCACCGGCGCCTTGGGCGGATCGGCCTGGTTCAGCATGCAAGTCCGGCAGGCCTTGATGGTCGTCTCGAGCTGCCTGTCCAGACCGGGCCACCAGACGTAGCTGCGGGCCAGCGCTCGCATGCGGTTGATGCCGGGGTGCGCCTGGTGAAGCTCATCCAGCACGCCTTGCCGCAGGGCCGTCGGTACCACTACTCGGGCACCCCACAGCACGCAGCCCTGCTCGACGCTCAGCTCGTCTTGCCGCCTCGCGAAGTCCGTCAGGTCCGACGACGCCATCGGGGCGCCAGTCTGCAGGCAGCGAAGCACCCGGCCGAGGGTAGCATCCGAACGCGTGTGCCGTGCCACCGCCTGAGCCGTGATAGCAGACCCGGTCTCCTCGTCGAGCAGCAGGGCGTTTACGGCCGGCTCCTCCTCGAACTGTCTCGGCAGCGGCAGCCGGGACAGTGAATCGCAGTTTGCGTGTTTGCTGGTGGGCCGGAACTCAAGCACGTAGTCATAACCAGCCAAGCGGATCGCCCAGCGCTGCATGCGGGCAGCCGCGTGCTCAGGGATGCCTTTGTGCTCGCCTAGAAGTCCCAGGAGCGGCTTGTGGTCGGTCACGATGACAAATTTGCGGCCTTGCAGGAACTGATTGAAACGCTGGAGGCCGAACATGATCGCAAGGGCCTCTTTGTCCAGCTGCGAGTAGCCCTTCTGAGCCGTAGTCAGGCTGCGGCTGGCGAAGGCGATCGCTCGGTCCTGGCCGTCCATGCGATGTGTCAGCACCACGCCGAGTCCGTAGGGGCTGGCGTCGCACTCTAATCGCAGCGGCAGCTTCGAGTCGTAGTGAACAAGCACCGGAGACTCGAGCAGTAGGCGCTTGGACCTCTGGAAGGCCAGCTGCTGGGGCTCTCCCCAGCACCAGCGGGCGTTCTTAGTCAGCAACTGGTTGAGCGGAGCGACCACGGTAGACAGATGAGGCAGAAACTTACCGTAGTGAGTTAGCATGCCGAGATAGGCTCGAAGCTGACTGCAATCAGTGGGCGCCGGCGCGTCCTGCACTGCCGTCACCTTCTCCGCCAGCGGCCGCAGACCTTGGCTGTCGATCCGATGGCCCAGGTAATCGACCGAGTCGCGGAAGAACTCGCACTTGTCCTTGTTTAACCGTAGACCCGCCTCCTGGAGGCGTTGAAGGACCTTGGTGAGATTCTCGCGATGATGCTGCAGAGTTCTGCCTGTCACCAGGATATCGTCAACGAAGACTTGCACCGACTCCAGGTCACCGAGCAGAGAGTCGAGCGTGCGCTGGAACACGGCGCTGGCGCAGTTGATGCCAAATGGCATGCGGTTCAGCTGGAACAGACCTCGCTGCGTATTGATGGTCAAGAAAATCTTACTGTCCTTAGACAGGGGCAGCTGCAGAAAGGCGTTCGACATGTCCAGCTTGGACCACTTGCAGCCGCCGCCCAACTTAGCGAACAAGTCTTCGATGCGCGGCAGCGGGTACAGCTCTGGCGTAGCCTCCGCATTGTAGGTCAGCTTATAGTCTCCGCAGATCCGCACTGCACCGTTCTTCTTAACCACGGGCACGATGGGCGCCGCCCAGTCTGAGTACTTGACTGATGTGATGATGCCGTCCGCCTCCATCCGCCGAAGCTCGTCGTCAACGCGTTCTCGGAGCGCGTAGGGGACCGGCCTGGCCTTGAAAAAGCGTGGCTTAGCCTCCGCAGGCATGTGCAGCTTCACCTCGCCGTGCCGATAGGTGCCCAGGCCGCCTTGGAAGACCTCGGGAAACTGCGCGATCAGACCATCCGCCTCGCCAGTCACCGAGTTGACTTGCCCGAAGATCCTCGGCCAGTCAAGTTTCAGCTTCGCCAGCCAGTCTCGGCCGAGCAACGCGACGTCGCCTTGTTCGACGACCAGCAGTGGCAGCCGCAGGTCCTGGCTGTTGTGCTGGACGGTGACCTCCGCCTGCCCGACTGGCCGAAAGCTTTCTCCAGTGTAGGTACGCAGCACCGTGGAGGTCGGCGACAAGCGCAAGTCCGGCAGGACCTCCTCTTGCAGGTTCTTGGGTATGACAGTGAGGGCGGACCCGGTGTCCACCTCGAAACAGCATGGGCTGCCCTGAACAAGCAACTTGACTACCAGTCCCTTGCTTGATCCGCCTTGCCTAAGGCTGAAAAGGGGCTCCTGCGCCTCAGCCGGCTCGGGATCTACTTTGTGCAGCCTGGATGACTTGCACACCTTCCGGATGTGGCCGACCTTACCGCAGCCGTGGCATTTGGCCTCGCGCAGCTTACACTGCTGCCGACTATGGGCGCCGCCGCAGCTTGCACACGCACTTGCGGCCGAGCACGACTGCGCTGCCCGAGCTGGGTCAGCGAAGCTGGCAGCTGACCGGCGAGGAGCTTGCCTGCAGACGTCCTTGACTCCCTTGGCTCCAGACGGGTTCCTGTGCGGGCGCAGGTGGGCCACTGGCTCGGCCCTGTGTGTCATCTCGGATGAGGACATCTCTGCCGTCTCCAGCGTTTCAATCTTCTTAGTCAGGGCATCAAAAGTCGGATCCTCGACTTCCAGAAGCTTCGCTCGGTGGGCGTCACTGCGTATGCCGAAGATGAGCTGGTCGCGTAGCCTCTCGGTCAGAGTAATGCCGAACTTGCAGTGCTCAGAAGCTGCTTTGAGACCGGCAACGAAGTCGGTGAAGCTCTCGCCGGGTCTCTGGATGCGCTGCTGAAAACGAAATCTGGCCGAGAGCATTGATGTTTTTGGAGCGTAGTGATCCTTCAGCAGCTGTGTCAACGTTTCGTAGGGCTTGGAGGACACTGCGTCTGGCAGGCACAGGTTGCGGAGCAGCTTGTATGCCTCTTCTCCAATGACTGTGATCAGGGTTGCAACCTTCGCTTCGTCTTTAACTTCCTTGTAGACCAGGTACTGATCTAGCCTCTCGATGTAAACCTCAACATCAGAGTTTGCAGAGAGTGTAGGAATAGTCGCAGCCATCCTCGTCGCCAATGTGAAGTCGTGGGTTAATTGAAGAACAGAAGCAAACGCATTGAGCAGGTTGCAGGACAGTCACAAGCGCAAACTCTAGCCGTGCACCTTCGATCAATATATATTGTGCCAGACAGGCATGATTCAGCAATCACACGAGATAACAATAGGGTGGAGGATGGGTGGTTGTGTAAGACACATCAAAGTAAATAACAGCGGCGGGGGTGGCGCGCGCGCACTTAAATAAACTGAACTATTACAACAACGACTGTGACTGCACTAACAATTGACATAGCCCGACAGTTACCCATAACTCAATAAATCGCTAGATTATTGATGTACGAGCTATATATTGCATTTTTGCCTAAATTGAACAAAACACGCGGTTAGTTTCATTCAGAAGTTTAGCAATCATTTTCTCAACAAAAAAATATTCAAAGCAACTTTTTGAAGTTTCATAAGGAACAGAAATTTTTGCGAATAAAGTGTCCGAAAAAATAATTTTCTCTTACAAAGCAATAAGCTACAAGAATTAAACAAGTTTTACTGGAACGTTTTGACAGCAAAATTAGGAACGTCTTAAACGCAAGTTTTGGATACGTTTAGCTGAAACGTGTAGAATCCGTACGAATGCATCTCAAGACAGTAGAATAGAGGAGTCAAAGCAAACGTGACGCTTGGAGAAAACTCACAGCCTGGTCGTTCTCACCCCGATGGCAAGCGACTCCTCGTCTGGCGACTCATCGCCGCTACCGCAGTCGCAATTGTCGCCGCCGGCCGCCACAACCGCGCACGTAGGGTCCTCGTCGATGCATCCGAGTGCTCGTCTGGGTTCAACGCCATCGTCGTCGGCTCCGTGTTCTTCGGCACCGCCAGCGAGTCGCCGACCCATGGAGGGGAACTGCTTGACGATGGCTGCCTTGAAGGAGCCGCTCAGCATAGAGTAGACAATCGGATTGACGCAGCAGGAGGCATAGTGGAGCGCGTTGGCGCAGATCTTCACTACCAGCATGGCGTTATTCATCGGGAACACGTGCCTCAGGCCGTTGTACCAGAAGTTAATGAGCTCGGTGGGCAGCCAGCAGATGCCGTAGAGCAGGGTGACAAGCATCACCATCTTTGTCACTTTCGTGCGCAGTCGGCGCTTGGTGGCACGCCTCTTGTCCGATGCATTAGGCCGGCCGTCCTGGTAAGTGAAGAAAGTGACTAAATTAGATCGATTGTGACATCTCAGCCGTAGCAACCTCTATCACACCTGAATCGCTTATGAGCTACAGGCCAAGCCCCAATCTCTGAAGATGAGAAAGTCAGGGCAAATGTGCACACACATTCATGTTCTCACGAGTCAGAGTGCCTCAGTGCTCTAGCAACAACATTATGGCAATTTCAAGCCTGATTGCCCCGTTCCATTTTTGCACGCGCTATACCATGCAAGGTTGACGCACCATTGCCTCATCCAATCCACAACGGTTCCGAAACAGAAAATCTAAAGAGCGTTACAAAGTACTAACGTCCTTTCTCTTCCAGACTAGGTACTACCTACCTCTTTCTTCAGCTTCCTGACGATTAGGCAGTTCATAATCAGCATTGCAAAGAACGGCAGCACATAGGAGAACAGCAGGATGGCCACGGAGTTGGCCACGCGACTTCGCTCCAGCTCGAAGGAGTCCCGACAAATTGGGATGCCGTCCTCCTCGACAACGACGAATGCGATGGGCTGGGGGATGCTCAGCATGGCTCCGACTGCCAGGGCGGTTTATATAGAAAATTTTGGTTAGCACGCATAGCTCTAGCTAGATTATGAGTATAATATGATAATAGAGAGATATTGCAGTAACACCTAGCCTGATGACAACTTTAGGACGCTTCACAACTAATAAGCCTCACCAGCGACCAGAGACCACCCAGTCTGAATAGAAGCGAGACACGGATGTGGTGACCAGTGACCAGAGACCACCCAGGCTGAATAGAAGCGATGCACGGATGGAGTGACCAGAGACCACCCAGGCTGAATAGAAGCGATGCACGGATGGAGTGACCAGAGACCACCCAGGCTGAATAGAAGCGATGCACGGATGGAGTGACCAGAGACCACCCAGGCTGAATAGAAGCGAGACACGGATGGAGTGACCAGAGACCACCCAGGCTGAATAGAAGCGATGCACGGATGGAGTGACCAGAGACCACCCAGGCTGAATAGAAGCGATGCACGGATGGAGTGACCAGAGACCACCCAGGCTGAATAGAAGCGAGACACGGATGGAGTGACCAGAGACCACCCAGGCTGAATAGAAGCGAGACACGGATGTGGTGATCATATCTGTAGGCGCCTAAGCGAGTGAAAACGAAGGCCGACAATGAATTAGTCGCTTCTCCCTTCTTAATCCCCCTTTAATTTCCTTTCCTTTCGTGTCCATTAGTTTTTCAATATGGACACGACAGGAAGGACTCGCTGGCAAGAGGATTTACTTTCCAGCCGAATATCCCGCCAGATTTCGAATGCTCCCCATTGCAGGGCGGATAAAATTTTTGGCTGTGCCACCTTTGTCACATCCAGCCACCGGCTTAGGGATTATGGCGGGCCTGTAGCCTGAGCCGGTGTGTCTCGAAGCCCATCTAAAAAAGTCTTTTATGGCGATTTTTCTAGGACGAGTTACCTTAGGACGAACGGGCAAGTTCCTAGTTTAAAGAGACTAAGGAGCAGCTGCAGCAGCTTGAATTCGGGCTGAATCAAGAACTGTCAGTCGAAAGTTGGTTTCGCCTTAGAGCCTGGGTAATTGATTGTCACAATTGTGAATACCATAGCCTTGGCAGTTTACTCAAATCACCTATGTCGCTCCTTTTAATCTACTACAGCTCAGCTCGTGACAGTAACACAGGTATTGACAGTACCCACAGTTCATGACAGTACCCACAGTTCATGACAGTACCCACAGTTCGCGACAGTACCCACCGTTCATGACAGTAGCCAAGAACTTATAATCATAATCTATGTCATGAAGCAACTTCCTAGAAACACCAGCCAAAGTATGAATTAGTACACATCGGTATGGGAGTGATGGCACAGTGGTTCCTTCAGTATCCACGGATGAATTAAGTGTTCTAATACACACATACATTTACATTGGACCCCAATACATCAGGGGCCATGTAAGTGCTCATATGTGAGTATGTGCTCAGGAGACAGCGGAATGTGCAAAACTGGCTCCTCGCTGGCTGCGGGTCTACTGTCACAAAATACGAGCTAATACGCCAATGTCCACAGCTCTCCTGCAAATATTATTATCATTATGAAGGTCCACCGCTGACTCACAGATCCAGGCGAACAGACAGCCGGCCTTGGCTCTGGCCGGGTTGATTTTTCTATTCTCCCACGGATGCACAACGGCTAGGAATCGGCTGCAGGTCAGGCCCAGGAGCATGGTGGCAGAGGAGTACACGGTCATCTGTGCGGGGAGATTTCGTTTGGGGTGGTTAGTGGCACAGGAGTCCACGGTCATCTGTGCGGGGAGATTTCCGGTTGGGGTGGTTGGTGGCAGAGGAGTCCACGGTCATCTGTGCGGGGGAGATTTCGTTTGGGGTGGTTGGTGGCAGAGAAGTCCACGGTCATCTGTGCGGGGAGATTTCCGGTGGTGGGGTGGTTGGTGGCACAGGAGTCCACGGTCATCTGTGCGGGGAGATTTCCGGTTGGGGTGGTTGGTGGCAGAGGAGTACACGGTCATCTGTGCGGGGAGATTTCCGGTGGTGGGGTGGTTTGTGGCAGAGGAGTCCACGGTCATCTGTGCGGGGAGATTTCCGGTGGTGGGGTGGTTGGTGGCAGAGGAGTACACGGTCATCTGTGCGGGGAGATTTCCGGTTGGGGTGGTTGGTGCCAGAGGAGTCCACGGTCATCTGTGCGGGGAGATTTCCGGTGGTGGGGTGGTTGGTGGCAGAGGAGTACACGGTCATCTGTGCGGGGAGATTTCCGGTTGGGGTGGTTGGTGGCAGAGAAGTCCACGGTCATCTGTGCGGGGAGATTTCCGGTGATGGTGTGATTGGTGGCAGAGGAGTACACGGTCATCTGTGCGGGGAGATTTCCGGTTGGGGTGGTTGGTGGCAGAGGAGTCCACGGTCATCTGTGCGGGGAGATTTCCGGTTGGGGTGGTTGGTGGCAGAGGAGTACACGGTCATCTGTGCGGGGAGATTTCCGGTTGGGGTGGTTGGTGGCAGAGGAGTACACGGTCATCTGTGCGGGGAGATTTCCGGTTGGGGTGGTTGGTGGCAGAGGAGTACACGGTCATCTGTGCGGGGAGATTTCCGGTTGGGGTGGTTGGTGGCAGAGGAGTACACGGTCATCTGTGCGGGGAGATTTCCGGTTGGGGTGGTTGGTGGCAGAGGAGTACACGGTCATCTGTGCGGGGAGATTTCCGGTTGGGGTGGTTGGTGGCAGAGGAGTACACGGTCATCTGTGCGGGGAGATTTCCGGTTGGGGTGGTTGGTGGCAGAGGAGTACACGGTCATCTGTGCGGGGAGATTTCCGGTTGGGGTGGTTGGTGGCAGAGGAGTACACGGTCATCTGTGCGGGGAGATTTCCGGTTGGGGTGGTTGGTGGCAGAGGAGTACACGGTCATCTGTGCGGGGAGATTTCCGGTTGGGGTGGTTGGTGGCAGAGGAGTCCACGGTCATCTGTGCGGGGAGATTTCCGGTGGTGGTGTGATTGGTTTGTCTGCTTGGTTTGAAGCAGCAGGCATGCCTCAGGTCTCACCGTGACCACAAAGAATGTGAATTTGCAGAGCAGAGCTCCCAGCAGCCAGGCGTCCGTGACGTACTGCAGGGTGGTGATGGGCACGGTCAGGGTGAGGAAAAGCAGGTCAGTGAGTGCGAGTCCGGTGCAGAAGATCTCGTACACCTGCTTGCTGTCGTTGCGAAGCAGAACTATCAGCACGAACACGTTGGCCGCCACGCCGATGATGTCGACTGTAATGAACAGCACGACAGCCAAGAGTAGGTAGGGGTCGAATTGACTGGTCTTGCCCTCCGCTGCGCTGACGTTCCCGACTTCCGTCAGTGCTGCCACGCTGTAATTCAAAACCAGAGACAATGGCGATGCAGTCGACATGACGATTTAGTTCAGAGACTTCAAGACAATAATGCAGTTCAGGGAGGAGGCTAAAATGAATAGGCAATGATGCCAGTTTTTTTATAACAAGAACAGATGGGCTGAACAGATGGGAGCCAATTGCGAGACAGCCAATGGGTGACGCCAATGCTGGCAACAAGGCGGGCGGCAAGGCAGCCAAGTAGGTGGGCGGCAGGGTAGGCTTGCATGTGGGCGGAAGGGTAGACTAGCATGTGGGCGGCAGGGTAGACTAGCATGTGGGTGGCAGGGTAGACTAGCATGTGGGTGGCAGGGTAGGCTTGAATGTGGGCGGAAGGGTAGACTAGTAGGTTGGCGGTAGGGTAGGCTAGTAGGTGGGCGGCAGGGTAGACTAGCATGTGGGTGGCAGGGTAGACTAGCATGTGGGCGGCAGGGTAGGCTTGAATGTGGGCGGAAGGGTAGACTAGTAGGTTGGCGGTAGGGTAGGCTAGTAGGTGGGCGGCAGGGTAGGCTAGCATGTGGGTGGCAGGGTAGACTAGCATGTGGGTGGCAGTGTAGACTAGCATGTGGGCGGCAGGGTAGGCTTGAATGTGGGCGGAAGGGTAGACTAGCATGTGGGCGGTAGGGTATGCTAGTGGGTGGGTGGCAGAGTAGGCTAGTAGGTGGGCGCAAGGGCGGAAGGGTAGACTAACATGTGGGCGGTAGGGTATGCTATTGGGTGGGTGTCAGGGTAGGCTAGTAGGTGGGCGGAAGGGTAGGCTAGCATGTGGGCGGCAGGGTAGACTAGCATGTGGGTGGCAGGGTACTCTAGCATGTGGGCGGCAGGGTAGGCTTGAATGTGGGCGGCAGGGTAGGCTAGTAGGGTAGCAGGGTAGGCTAGTAGGGTAGCAGGGTAGGCTAGTAGGGTAGCAGGGTAGGCTAGTAGGTGGGTGGCAAGGTTGCATTATAGGTGGCAGGGGGGCGGCAGGGTAGTTTAGAATAACAAGCCACTTAAGCAGGAAATTTTTCCGCTAAAAACTCGACTTGTTGTGAGGCCTAGCTATTCAGAAAAACGTTATTTTAATTTTCGAATCGCTACTGCTTTTTTTAGCTGCATGGAGCAAAAATCAGTAAATATTTTTTTCTATTGTAACTATAGCATTGTAAGTTGATATTGAATAGGCAGTTTTTCCTAGAGAAACAAACAATACGGTTGGATCAAAGGAGTTTGATGTTTCATCTATCCGCAATTTAAAAAAATGAATATTTCTAAGATACATGATTTTAAACCGATGACCTTTCTTTGTCAATGGGCCTCATCAGTATTTATTATGATTATTAATTCTGAAAGCGTCTACATAAGCTCCAATATAATTAAAAAATATTTGAGTCGAGCAATTATCTAAGTGCAAGTACTGTGTGGGGCGAGCCTGTATTTCATATTTCATTCTGAATGCCTGGACTGATTGGTTTATCAGGGCTCTACTAGGGAAACTGACCAGCTAGGGAAACTGACCAGCTAGGGAAACTGACCAGCTAGGGAAACTGACCAGCTAGGGAAACTGACCAGCTAGGGAAACTGACCAGCTAGGGAAACTGACCAGCTAGGGAAACTGACCAGCTAGGGAAACTGACCAGCTAGGGAAACTGACCAGCTAGGGAAACTGACCCACAATGGAACTGACAACAGTGGAACTGACCCACTAAGTTGAGGTCACAAAAAGGTGTAAAAGTAATTAGTATTTTTTCGAAACGAAAATTTAAGATTGGCATTGAAATAATCCTATTCAGGAAATCACTATTATAATTTATGCAGCTCACAATATTCTCAACTCTATCGTGTGCATAGTAATTGCTCATGTTGGCTTTCCGGCTGGCATTTCTGCCATCTGGGATTCTGTTTGACAAGAACCGCTATGCAGATAAGCCTATAGGCAAGCGATTCCAGATCGCTTCCAGATTAATCCGCTGCCAAGTGTCTGGCTTATGGGCTGGCACACCAGATCAATCAGACCAGGGCTGTGTGTGTGCGTGTGTGTGTGTGCGTGTGTGTGTGTGTGTGCGTGTGTGTGTGTGTGTGTGTGTCAGTGGGTTATTGAACTGTGTCAGTGGGTTATTGAACTGTGTCAGTGGGTTATTGAACTGTGTCAGTGGGTTATTGAACTGTGTCAGTGGGTTATTGAACTGTGTCAGTGGGTTATTGAACTGTGTCAGTGGGTTATTGAACTGTGTCAGTGGGTTATTGAACTGTGTCAGGACTAGTTGAACAGTGTCAGGGCTAGTTGAACAGTGTCAGGGCTAGTTGAACAGTGTCAGGGCTAGTTGAACAGTGTCAGGGCTAGTTGAACAGTGTCAGGGCTAGTTCAACAGTGTCAGGGCTAGTTGAACAGTGTCAGGGCTAGTTCAACAGTGTCAGGGCTAGTTGAACAGTGTCAGGGCTAGTTGAACAGTGTCAGGGCTAGTTGAACAGTGTCAGGGCTAGTTGAACAGTGTCAGGGCTAGTTGAACAGTGTCAGGGCTAGTTGAACAGTGTCAGGGCTAGTTCAACAGTGTCAGGGCTAGTTGAACAGTGTCAGGGCTAGTTCAACAGTGTGAGGGCTAGTTGAACAGTGTCAGGGCTAGTTGAACAGTGTGAGGGCTAGTTCAACAGTGTCAGGGCTAGTTGAACAGTGTCAGGGCTAGTTGAACAGTGTCAGGGCTAGTTGAACAGTGTCAGGGCTAGTTGAACTGAGTCGTTTTTTAATGAAAAACTTAAAAAAATTGCATGCACAGGTTCGCCAAGTGTTACAATTAAACTGTCATAAAATTTTATAATGCCACTTGGGCTATGCATATGATGGGCTGATTGTAAGCTAGAAAAAAGTGAAAGGATTATGATCAATGTTTAGCTTCTTCCTGAAGCTTGAGCACTTAGGCAAACAAAGCCACGCAGTCCAATTACGTATAACACTGGCTTTTTGTAACACTTACGATCACCTGTGCGTTATCTCTAACTTGACCCACAAAACCTGAAGATTGAGCAAGGCATTTCAGTGCTTATTACAGAAATTCGCGGCAAATTTTGGGAGGTACATCGAGGGTCTCGCATCAACGACCCCAACTTCGATTCCTCGGCCAGACCACATTTATTTGGGCCCGACGGTGAGAAAGTCAGGACAGGTGTACACACCTGTGTGAGCGAGTGCCTGCGAACGGTGTCTGTGTGCGTGTGTGCTCAGGAGTCATCAAAATGGGCAGAATTGCCTCCTCGCTGGCTACGGGTCCAGTGTCACCAAATGATGTGCCACTGCCTCACCTCACCCGAGATTTTAACTTTTTGAACGAGCGTAATTCGCGATCAGCCTCTAAATTCGTGAGATCATAGACACTAGACACATTTTCGAGATGTTAGACAGTTTAGACACGTAATAGACATGTTAGACACGTGTTATATATTACAAATTTACTCATTTTTTGTTTGGAATATTATACTAAATAATGATAAATTTGTGGTGAATAAATACATTGTAACTATTCTACACTAATCTGTTACGTGTTAGACCTGTGCTGGATATGTAAGACTGGTGTTAGACATGTAAGACACGTGTTAGACCTGTGCTGGATACGTTAGACTGGTGTTAGACATGTAAGACACGTGTTAGACCTGTGCTGGATACGTAAGACTGGTGTTAGACATGTAAGACACGTGTTAGACCTGTGCTGGATACGTAAGACTGGTGTTAGACATGTAAGACACGTGTTAGACCTGTGCTGGATACGTAAGACCGGTGTTAGACATGTAAGACACGTGTTAGACCTGTGCTGGATGCGTTAGACTGGTGTTAGACATGTAAGACACGTGTTAGGCACAAGATTAGAATATATGTTAGACGCAATAAAGTAGCAATCTCACTTTTAACGCTTCAGACTTAGTAATAGTGATCCCAGCATTATCGCCAACTCATCGATGCATAAAAAGGCGAGGCGTTGATAATTACGATAATGATGTTAATAAGGGTGTGATGTAAATGATAGAATCCAGGAAAAAAAACTGTTATGCCAATTCTGCAATTGAGCGAATGCACGCCAGAGGGCTTGAAGAAGTATTGAAGAATTGACTGGGATCATTAGGCAAGGCAAAGATGAGTGACAAGTATTTCTATCACAATCTACCAGCAAATCCACCTGCCTGCCAATCCAAGTGGAATGTGTGGAAAGTGCTTATATAAATGTATGAATGTCTGTTTAGGTGGCGGTGCGTTTGCTCAACTTTTGCTAAAATCACACGGATCAGGAGGTAGAACTTTTTCTAAGAAATAGCACCTTAAGACAAACAAAACAGATGGAAGAGCAGGCACTGAAGAGATTAGAAAAGAAAGGTGTTCAAATAAACAAAATATTTTAATTTATATGCAATAGCGCTTTGATATTTTTGCCAAGTCGCCTTAAAAATTTATCTACACATTTTTTTTGGATTTATATACTACTAGAAGTTAGAATCTCACCCATTAGCAATGTTCCCATGAAGATAGAATCTCACTAACTAGCAATGTTCCCATTAAGCTAGAATCTCACTAACTAGCAATGTTCCCATTAAGCTAGAATCTCACTAACTAGCAATGTTCCCATTAAGCTAGAATCTCACTAACTAGCAATGTTCCCATTAAGCTAGAATCTCACTAACTAGCAATGTTCCCATTAAGCTAGAATCTCACTAATTAGCAATGTTCCCATTAAGCTAGAATCTCACTAACTAGCAATGCTCCCATTTAGCTAGAATCTCACTAACTAGCAATGTTCCCATTAAGCTAGAATCTCACTAACTAGCAATGTTCCCATTAAGCTAGAATCTCACTAACTAGCAATGTTCCCATTAAGCTAGAATCTCACTAACTAGCAATGTTCCCATTAAGCTAAAATCTCACTAACTAGCAATGTTCCCATTAAGCTAGAATCTCACTAACTAGCAATGTTCCCATTTAGCTAGAATCTCACTAACTAGCAATGCTCCCATTTAGCTAAAATCTCACTAACTAGCAATGTTCCCATTAAGCTAAAATCTCACTAACTAGCAATGTTCCAATTAAGCTAGAATCTCACTAACTAGCAATGTTCCCATTAAGCTAGAATCTCATCCCTGTCATCCTTTATGTGTTGCAGAATCCTTTGCACTATTTTCCTGTATTTACCTGATACAGGATATGTACCTGATCCCATGAGACATTGTAAAGCATTTCGAAGCAATAATTTCTGCAATGCGGCACAATTTGATAGCAGAAATGAAACGATGAAACAAACACTGCAAATATTTGGTGAAGAAAAACAATTATAGAATGAAAGCCTCAAATTGAGAACAAGTCGCTGTTTGCGATTATAATTTTTGCTCAACTTTGTTTTATATTTCAGATACGATTACAACAGAAATCTATTTAGCTAAAATACGAGCTATTATAGCCACTCGCATTAAAATGATACCTGCTAAAGCAGAATTTATTCGCAAAAATGTAACTCAACGACACATTTTTAATCAAAACAAGAAGACGAATGATGAAACTGATTATTTTATTTTAATTATTTTGAAATCAAAGCATTAAACACAATGAACAACACAGAGCTGAGACACAATCAAGTTTTTATAACTAGCCAATATGCTATTAGGCTAAGATGCTTATTGCTATAACAATCACTCAGAATCAGCTACTCAACTCAAACACAAAGAGTGTTTTAAACAAAGCCACTGACAAATCACTGACGCAAGCATGCTTGAATAAAAGGTGCCATTTTATTAGAACAATAGAAAATTAACAAAAGAGAATCTCAATGTGTATGCGTGAAACAATCGTTATAATAGCTTTGCTAAAAACATCAGTTCTAAACAACAAAGGGCAAATACTAGTTAAACTCCCTTAACAAATAATTCAGCTTGTAACTGAATTATTAACACCCACATTGTTAAAGTTTATTGTTTGCTCTGAATTCAATATGTAACTGAAATGGAAGAGGAAACTTAACCCAATTAGTAGATGGGAGAATTAAAGGACAAAAGGAAAGTGGAAGGGGAGAAATAAGGGGAGAAGGTAATCTGAAGGGGAAAAATGAAGGAGATAATCAAATTGGAGGGGAGAAAAGGGGAGAACGATATCAGAAAGGGTTGAAATGAAGAGGAGAGGGAAATTAAGGTGGAAGAAATGAAGAGGAGAGGGAAATTAAGGTGGAAGAAATGAAGAGGAGAGGGAAATTAAGGTGGGAGAAATGAAGAGGAGAGGGAAATTAAGGTGGGAGAAAAGAAGAGGAGAGGGAAATTAAGGTGGGAGAAATGAAGAGAAGAGGGAAATTAAGGTGGGAGAAATGAAGAGGAGAGGGAAATTAAGGTGGGAGAAATGAAGAGGAGAGGGAAATTAAGGTGGGAGAAAAGAAGAGGAGAGGGAAATTAAGGTGGGAGAAATGAAGAGAAGAGGGAAATTAAGGTGGGAGAAATGAAGAGGAGAGGGAAATTAAGGTGGGAGAAATGAAGAGGAGAGGGAAATTAAGGTGGGAGAAATGAAGAGGAGAGGGAAATTAAGGTGGGAGAAATGAAGAGGAGAGGGAAATTAAGGTGGGAGAAATGAAGAGGAGAGGGAAATTAAGGTCAGCAAACCTGACAAGAAATGAGTCGATCAGCGCATAAAAAAACTGCCCTAAATCACCAGAGGAAGCAGTTCCCAAAGGTGCCGGATTGTACTGGCCTATAAAACAGGAATGATCCGAGTGAAACTAAGTATAAGCGAGAAAAATCTACAGAACAATAAAACCAGATAATATTGCGCATTGCTCTACTAGCAGGTCGAAGTTAAAATAAAGGAACAACAAATGGGGTTACACGGAACTCATAAATGTAATGACTTGATTTTGATCAATCAATGGTGCGTGAATTGGCATTCTGATATTGGCAGCATAATGCTCTAGCCTACAAGTTTGCTTGATGCTTTTATAGGGCTTGCTGCTTGGTACTTTTCTTATCTACTGTCACTCTATTGGCCCCCTGTCTCCTGCCGTTCTCCTACTGTGTCTACTGCCACTCTCCCTTGTCTACTGCCACTCAACCCCCTGTCTACTGCCACTCAACCCCCTGTTTACTGCCACTCACCCCCGTCTACTGCCACTCTCCCCCCTGTCTACTGCCACTCTCCCCCTGTCTCCTGCCGTTCTCCTACTGTCTACTGCCACTCTCCCCCTGTCTACTGCCACTCTCCCCCTGTCTACTGCTACTCTCCCCCTGTCTACTGCCACTCTCCCCATTTATACATTTCCACTCTCCCCATCTATACAATGCCATTCTCCCCATCTATACATTTCTACTCTCCCAATCTATACATTTCCACTCTCCCCATCTATACAATGCCACTCTCCCCATCTATACAATGCCATTCTCCCCATCTATACATTTCCACTCTCCCCATCTATACAATGCCATTCTCCCCATCTATAAAATGCCATTCTCCCCATCTATAAAATGCCATTCACCCCATCTATAAAATGCCATTCTCCCCATCTATAAAATGCCATTCACCCATCTATAAAATGCCATTCTCCCCATCTATAAAATGCCATTCTCCCCTATCTCTCGCTCGTTGGCTACTCCTTTCTACATTAACTCATTATATTCATAGAATTCTGAAATAAATCCTAACTTGACTAATTGCTCCAATAATTTTCGCCTACCAGACAGACCAAATCAGACACAATATCGAATTGAAACAAAAACAAGATTTTTTTAAAGAAAACAAAAAGAATATGAATACAATAAAATCCGAGTTTAATTTGCATTAGATATTTGTGAAATAAACACTGACAGACAGACAGGACAATAACTTCCGAGTACATGGCTGGCTTCACACGATTTGCTGCGTCCAATCAATTTGACTCCAGCACTCGCTAGGTCATAGCGAACTGTCCGTCTGTCTCTGGGACTCAGTGGCAGTGCTCAGAGATATCAATAGTGGTGCGGCGAAGCCAGCCGAACAGAAAATAGCCGACCGTGGAGCCAAGGACCACAGCCAGGCACAGCCACACAGAGTAGGTCATAAACACTAACATCAGCAAATACGACAGGGTAATCTGCACCGCGTGCAGCAGGGTCTGAATTGCGTGAGCTCGCGACAGCATGGACAGGTCACTGCGGGCGAAGGGATTGTTTGCACCTGCTTTAACAGCATAGACTAGCAATCCATTCTTCTCATGGGCATCTAACTGACTAGACTAGCAATCCATTCTTCTCATGTGCATCTAACTGACTAGACTAGCAATCCATTCTTCTCATGTGCATCTAACTGACTAGACTAGCAATCCATTCTTCTCATGGGCATCTAACTGACTAGACTAGCAATCCATTCTTCTCATGTGCATCTAACTGACTAGACTAGCAATCCATTCTTCTCATGTGCATCTAACTGACTAGACTAGCAATCCATTCTTCTCATGTGCATCTAACTGACTAGACTAGCAATCCATTCTTCTCATGTGCATCTAACTGACTAGACTAGCAATCCATTCTTCTCATGTGCATCTAACTGACTAGACTAGCAATCCATTCTTCTCATGTGCATCTAACTGTCTAGACTAGCAATCCATCGCAATTTCGATTCTCAAGCAAAGCGCCGAGTCCTCACCGGCCCTTGGGCACGTAGGTCTCAGGCTGGGTGCCATCGGGCACAAAGTTGGCTGATGAGCGACCATTTCGACGACTCAGTGTACCAGCAATGAGAAGGCGCTCACGCAGAACCTTCAAGCCTTCATACAGCAGAGCCAAAATGAAGATCACAATGCAGGCGCCAATCATGGCTGGTAGACGGAATTCGGTGTAGGTTGAAATATATTATTTATAAGAAACACTTAAAAACACATATATTGGAGCATAAAAACGATGCGCTCTACTTTAAGTAGTCAAATTAGCAAAAAACGGAATTTATAATTTTCTCTATGCATGCGTCTAAATTCAAACCATTAATCTTTTAAAGTACTTCAGCAGAATTTTATTACTAAAAGGCAGGGCAACGCTCGGGGTTTCGTGTTTTTAGTAGACTATAAACAAACTGGCTACCCAGTTTGCCTTTATAACACGTAATACGCGTATATTAGCGAGAACAAAGCAAAATCCGCAGGCTCTTACCACCAGCAGTGTTGACAAGTAATGGCTTGAATAGAACGTAATCGCTTAGCATGGTGTGGAAATACATCTGTAATGAAAAGTGGCGCCAAGTATGACATTTTTAGATGGCTGGACAAGAATTTAGATGACTTTGATGATGGTAAAAAAAGATATGATGATTCGAGATTCTGCCAGGGATTTGAGGATCTGCAAAGGATTTGAGGATCTGTAAAGTATTTGAGGATCTGTAAAGTATTTGAGGATCTGTAAAGGATTTGAGGATCTGTAAAGGATTTGAGGATCTGTAAATGATTTGAGGATCTGTAAAGGATTTGAGGATCTGTAAAGGATTTGAGGATCTGTACAGGATTTGAGGATGTGTAAAGGATTTGAGAATCTGTACAGGATTTGAGGATCAGTAAAGGATTTGAGAATCTGTACAGGATTTGAGGATCAGTAAAGAATTTGAGGATCTGTAAAATATTTGAGGATCTGGGAGAATTTATGAATGTGCGAACGATATGAGGATCTTCTCACCATCATCATGTGACCAGATCCATTGCTAGCCATGCCTGGCATGGACATAGCGTTATTATTTGACCCAGAAGATTTAATCATTTTCGAGTGATCGTGATCCATTTTTCTCTTAATTATCTTCAAGCTTATTAAAGCTGAAACGGTTGTTAGGAATTTGACTTTGAGCCATTTAACAAACTTCCTTATATAATTTATTTTCATGGCTGGGCGCAGTATGGTGCAAAAATTACGAAAGTAACTGCAAAAATTGTGCCAAAAAACTAAGTAAGCTTGAAGTTGGTACACTTGAGATTGTGACGCCCCTTAGATTATTTAGGATTCAATTTTTTACAAAAATAAATTCCGTACAAAATTTGGGAATCGGAATTGTTGTTTTAGTTTAAGCATTCGATTTTTTTCGGTTGTTATCTAATTTTCGAACCATCGACACTGACACCATAAAGCTCTTGGTTTGCTCAAAAAGTGGCAAAATTAAGAAACAGCCAAGACTCAATCAGAGAGAGAAGTCGAGCGAAAAGGTTTTGTCAGACATCTGCACAGCAAGCTTAACAGCCACTGAAATAAACCGAAAAGTAAAAGTTAAAGAACAGTATAAAAGTAACTAACAGCTGTGCTCCGAAGTTAGATTTATCAGCTCAGATTTATTAAAGTTCACACAAATTACTACTCACGCGGACACAAACATTTATCAAAACACGTACAGTAACGTGACTATTCAACTGCCTGGCATTGGATAACGCAAGCAACTAACCTTATCTGAATAAGGCATTGAGCAGGAATTTGAACACGTTCGAAATAGCTTCTTAAACAAAGAATATAAACTCTGTTACATTATCGACAGAGCGTGTAGCGATTTTCACAAAAGCCAATAAGGACTGATTTCGATTCTGACCTGATGAGGAAACTAAAAATAGCACAGCGGACCCCTCTGTGTACCCCTCTTGAGCACTCTTGAGCACATCTGCCTGTATGTCAGGCGCAGATTCGGGATGCCCATATTTGGGAGAGAGGAGATGAGGAGAAAATGTGGCTGAGCTTAATCTGGAGTGTCAGCCAGCAAAGAAATAGGGGGTAAAAACAGGAAAAAGAAAGCAGAAACAGGGACAGGACAGGAAGCAGCCTTGAAACGGTGTAATCTATGTTGCATTTTTAGAGCAGAACTGAAGAGATAACAGAAGGCACAAACAGGTTAGAATGATCATCAAGCATTTACAATTCTTTTTTTGCGTAGAGCTCATTACTCAGTGTTTTCATACCAGTTGCTTTAAAGAATCTTAGATTAGTCATGCAGGGGTAAAACTACAGTTTTATAGGAAAAACATGTTTTTAAGGCATGAAACATTTGTTGATTAAGCTTTTAAGTAGAAACTACACATGATCTCAAAATTCAAAGCTTTCAAGAGTCAGTAATAATAAATTTTTAATTGACAAAAAAGTGGGCCAGGTGTACAGCCAGTGGGACAGTTGCATCTAAATTCTAAATGCTGTGTACAGCTAGCTATTCAGTCCATGGACTGGAAGGAGGGTCGGCAGATGCACCTAAATTTCGACCCAGCTGATGTCAATATGCATTTTACAGCTAGGTGAATACTCTTCTTGTAGCACAGTTTCAACAAATAAATTAACATTTATTTAGTGGCTCATAATTTGGTGACATAAGTTGAATCCCCTACAACCATAATTAACGTGGCCTTGCTGTGAAAATGAGCTCATGGACTTTGAAGCAGGCTTTGAAAAGTGATCTTGATTAGAATTTTGAAATCATACATCTCCTAGTAGTGCATTTCTGGCAATACATTATTGTTTCCAAGTTGAAACTTTAAATTTTAAAATGAATTAAAACTGAGACCATAGCTAGTCTTGTTCTTAGTGTGTTAATGCTAAAATTCTGCAAAACAGGTCTTCTTTTTTAGTTTAAGTCATTTTCTCCTTGCTCTTTTATAGAAACTTGCTCTAAAATATACCCACTGTCAACTTGAATTGATAGCTATTCAGTCCATAGACTAGAAGAAGGGTTGGCACAAGCATAATAAACATAAATAATAAACAAATTATTTATTTGTCCAAGCAAAAATAACCAACCTTTTCTAAAACAGATATTAGATCACATGGTTATTACATAAATAAGACAACCAAATCTGGTGAAGGATCCTATTTAGTGATAAATCATAAAACATAAAACACTATAATGTGAGAGAAACACTTGGGTGAGCAAGCCTAAACACATAGGGTAAGCCTAGAAATAGCATTGAAACAAGATGAGAAACAGTTAAGATCAGAATGGAAGAAGGTCAAGCAATTAAAGTGCAGAAGTAGCAGGGGCCTACTGATTTTGAGAGCTCACTTCTGGTTGGAGGATTCAGCCTCATTTATTTCTTGTTTAATAATGCAATTAGGTCAATAATAAATATAATAAAAATAATAATAGTAATAGTAAAAAGTACTACATAATACAAATAAACCTTAGAAACATCCAAGTATTATATATGATTATCAAGGTGGAATTCAAGGCAGAATCCACCAACTGGAAATGAGGTCTCAAAATCAATAGATTGTGACTAAAATCCATAATGGCATTATGTGTCAAACTTTACTAGGGGTATACTCAGTTGATATTACTTATAATGGATTACAGTCATTTTGGTCACAGGACATTTTGGTGGCTGTCATTTTGGTGACAAGCAAAAGTCATTTTGGTGACATTTAGTTTGTGATAATCTGATAATCTGAATGTGATAACATTCTCATTGTTTTGCTATTTCACATGCCCTCTTAATGTACTCTCTCCTCTCTCCCCCTGCCTGTTCAATTTATTTATTAACCTAATTTTCTCTCTTGGCTTTGATTGGCTCTTGACTTGTCTTTCTTTCCTTTCCCTGCATTTCATGTCTTACCCTCTGGCCTGTTCTTGCACATGTTACCCTTCTAACCAACCCCCTTCCGTATTGCTTGGTGAAAGTTAAATATATTTGACTCTTGGCCTGAAAGGGCACACTGCTGTATAGATGGGATCCTACTGCAGAATCAATTTATTGCCTAAGAAATCGCTACATGGCACCCAATGAAAAAGAACCATCAACTTAGTGCATCTTGTAACACATGATCTTCACCTTTGGTATCAACGTCTGCTTGTGGCTCTTTCAGTCTCTTGTTGTGGCTCTTAGTCTCCTGTTGTGGCTCTTTCAGTTTTGTGTTATGGCTCTCACTCCGGGACTATGGTCTCTGCCATTGTGACTTTTAATTACTCAGTGCGAACTCTCATTTTCACTCATTCACTCCAGTTCCCGTTAATGGTCATTCTCTCTGCATTCCGCTCCTCTGTCGTCTAGAGATTTGGGTCCAGTGCAATCTCCAGTTCAGTCATGTTGAAGGAAGAGTTAGCCAACTTAATTCACAGGCATGGCATAGTTCAATCAAGTCTGTCCAAAGCCATCTCTAGAGCCAAAGCCATTCTAGCTAAGGGATCACAGTTTGATTCAAAGGTTGTTGTGGAGGCTGAAGCGGTTCTCAAGGTGCTGAAAAGTAAGCACGAGCAGTTAAACAACTTTGACAATAAGGTTGAACTTGCTGTCTATGAAGACAAGCTAGATGAGGAACAAGAACAAAGCCAAAATTACTCTGTTAGAGCTAAGCAGACAATCAAATTGCTAGTTAAATTTCTGCCTTCTGGTGCTTAATCCTTGGATCCTCCAGAGCTCAGACAACCTAAGATGTTAAATTGCCCAAACAGCCTATTTTAGTCTTTGATGGCTCCATCTCTGAATAGCAGTCCTTCTGGGATAAGTCTTTGTCGTCAATTGATTCCAATCTACATCTGTCTGACATATACAAATTTAACTACTTGACTCTCTTTCTGAATTGGCTCGATCTTTGATTCGGGGATTTGCAATTACTGCTGCCAATTACCATTTGGCATTGGCTACTCTTGAAGAACAGTATGGAAATCAAGATTTCATCATTCATGAGCTTATGTAGTAGTTTTCTGATCTACATCTCACAAACACGTCTCTGCAACAGCTGCAACAATGCCATGATGATTGTTCTGATATCATGGCATCTATATATTTTAATATATTGTTTTGAGTTACTAACAGTGCAATTAGGACTTGCCATGTTGGAAGGTACTGGCCTTGCCATTTCTTTGAGCAGAGGATATGGAGTCAGCTCTAGACAACCTGCAGCAGTCAATGGATGCCCAACAACTAGTTGACTTGTTTGACATACATGGCTGCAGAGAACTGTCTGGACCCCTTCTGAGGGTCTACCAACAAGCCATCTGGACTAACAATAACCTTGAAGGTTACAATTGCTGCTTTCAACACAAAGCACAGTGAAGCAACATCCAGTTCTACCTGTTGGTTTAACTGCTGCACCAAGAGGCTCTGCTGCTGCCTTTGCATTTGCAAATTTTGTTGCAGGGGGCACTGAAATGTGTCCAGAGGCACCAATAGAGCCATGCAGGGCCAACTCTGGAGCAGATATTGTAATTGCAGCCTCAATACAATTGGTCTTCTGTGTGCTTGTGGTTTTTTGTGCCCCTTTTTATGCCCCTGCTGCAGTTTCAGCTGTCAGCTGACAATGGACAATAACTTTTTAGCTTTGTGCCTTTATTGTACTTTTAATGTTTTGTTACTTTTTAGCTTGATGCTACTTTAAAATATATATATCTTAATTTGTTTACTTATGTTTCAATTGAATTACTTTTGATTTAGATTGTAAACTAATTGTTTTGTGAAAATTATTTACATTTTATCATTGTGGCAATCCTAAATACTAAATCAACATAAATCTCAATCTAGCAGAACTTAGGACATCACTTGGAATTTAATGTACAGAATAATGTACATGTACACTGGGCTCATGTGGAATATGTTCATTAAAACAAAGATGAAACTGCAAAAAACTATGTTATAATTGTAGAAAAAATTTATTACTAGCCCCAATTAATGCCCTGTCACCAAAACAACCATTTCTCCCCGAAATGACTGTCACTGAAACAACTTGGCAGCAAAAAGACTCATACCTATAATAATTATCTAGTCAGAACTTGAGGTGGAAAATTTAAGGGGCTTCCTTTGCCTTGATGTGTGTTTACATTAAAAGGTAGAATTTGAGGCAGAGTGGACAAATTTTCTTAGGTTATTAGCAAGCAATTTAGAAAATTTACTTCTTAACAGAATATTTATATAATTCTAATCTGTAATTAATATGCCTAATTATTTAATAAATCAATATATCTATAAAACTTGTCCTATCTGTAAATCCTTAACTTGTAGGCCTATCCTGGCCAACACTATAAATTGCTGTTCCTATATTCTTAATAATTACATAGGCCCCTTAGTAAAATAGAATTAGCAATTTACTATGGCATGCATGGCAGGCTGAATGGCCTGAATCATACATGCACAACCTCCCAAATCTTAGCCGGCCGTGCGACTTAGTTTTTGCTCTCATTTGCGACTTAGTTCGTTTCATTGCTCTATTTACGACTTAGTTTGCTCTCATTTGCTCTCTTTTTCTCTCCCCTTTTTCATTTTTTTCACGCCTTCCTTTTTTGTCCCTTGGTCCCCCCTTTGATTTTTTTGCGCTTGGTTGATTGGTTTTTGCGACTTACCTTGCTTGGCCCTCGTTTCACCCGGCCGGTTCGGCTGGGTCGGCCGGGTGTTGCGCATGTATGGCCTGAATCATATAGCTATGTAGACATAGTATGCTTTATATGCTTTATATGAGAAGTTTAGCTATAAAAACAAAACAATTGAATTGCTTTCAATTTGATTTAAATCTAAATTTCAGGCCACAGAAAATATTAAATTGTATTCATAAAAAATTGTAACTAAGTAAAAAATGATAAATCAATACATTTAATTATACTGTTTACACCTGCCCTGATTAGGATACATGTGAAGCCAAAAGGTCATAGGATAGCACACACAGCAGCTACTGTGCTTGTTTTGTGCCACACACCTGAAGGCTGCATATGGCTGTTCAGCCCATTGACTAGAGGGATGTCACACCACCTACACTTAATTATCCCAGCTAGTACTGGTACACATACATGTGAACCGGCCGGGTGAAATGAGGGCCAAGCAAGGTAAGTCGCAAAACCAATAAACAAAGCGCAAAAAAATCAAAGGGGGACCAAGGGACAAAAAAGGAAGGCGTGAAGAAAATGGAAAAAGGGGAGAGAAAAAGAGAGCAAATGAGAGCAAACTAAGTCATAAATAGAGCAAAAACTAAGTTGCACGGCTGGCTAAGATTTGGGAGGTTGCGCATGTATGCTGGTACTCATGGTACACTGGTACAGCGAAGCAATTCAGAGTTAAGTGTAGACTCAAACTCGTACCCCCAAACTTCAAGTCGTAATTTTCAATCGCTTTGCCTCAGTGCCTCAGGCTCTACAAGGCCTTAGTCTAAGACCCTTAGGCTTAGTTTGACTTTGAAGGAATGAGATCTAAGTTAAAAAATCGGAAATTTCTTATTTCTACTAAAATTTTGATACGAAATGCCGTATAATATCAATTTATAAATTCATTTTAAGTTAAAAGCGAAGCTGTATACTTATTTTTGTGGCAGGCAGCAAGCAAGCGTTAAATAGGGCTTTAGCCTCTTTAAATTCGTGAGCCGGTGAACAAAATTCAGAAAGCTGACATGTCAACATTTTACGTGTAAAACAAATACATAATTAGTTTTAAGGGCCTTTAGCTAGTTAAAACTATAAAAGGACTGCTTTATTCTTGTAGAAAAAGTATTTTAATATTTTTTATTTTTTTAATTTGCATTAGGCCAGTATTTCATTCTGCAACGACAATTCTGGCTTCAACAACACGAGCAGCGGCACGTTTGCTATCGCATTTTTTCTGCTGAGAGTTGTCGTATCTTAGAAAGGTTTGGATATCGATCGGTTTGGATATCGATCAGTTTGGATCGATCAATCGGTTTAGATAACATTTCGGCATATCTATCGGTTTTTGGATACAAAGGCAACTGATGAAGTAGCCACGTTAATTAATTGTACTTTGCTATTTGTCAACTGTTGGAGTGGTATTAGAGATTGCGAGGACTGCTAAAAATTCTCGATTCCTAGAAAACTAATAACTTTATTAACAGGCTGACTTTCAAGGAAAAACGAGGAATAGAGTATGAGCGAGTAATGTCAATTTTCTAAACCAAATTCATCCATTTGGTAGAGAGGACCATTATAGTTGTTAGCTAATTGTGTCGTTACTTAAGTATCCTGCTGAGCAGAGTTGTCGTATTTAAGAATGTGGCATATATGCAGGCAGGTTGAAGGGCCATTTAAAGAGTAATTGTTTCCAGAGGCCTGTAATTAAACAATCAATTAATATCCTGCTCTGCTTTCACATCAACGCGTTTATTAAAATCACGCTGTGTGTTTATGATACGTACATTTAAGGTAATCGTCTCCTTAATCCAACTTTTACCTAACATCTGTTTTTATGAAAAGAAAATGCACATGCACTGTAAGAGTTAGTGCTGCTTTTCTAGCAAAATAGGATTTCAGCTGTTTTCCGTTGCGACGTCTTCTGCAGTTATATATGCAACGCGTTTTTAGCGACAAACCAATCGTTAAAGACATTGGCTGTAGCTGTGACTCAATGAGCTAGCAAGCATAAGACAACTTATAATGCAGAATTCGTTATAATCATTGACGAACTTGACAAGAAACAAAACTGAACGGAATCTAACTCGGCGTTAATTGCTACTGATAGGTAGCAATGCATGTGTTTTTTCTGTATTAAAATAATAAATTTTAATTTATGCCGCAATTGGGCCAGATGTGCAGCCGACAGCACAGCCGCAGCTATAGCTATTGTCATACATTTTAACATCCACCACCTTCAGTTAGGGCTAGTTAAATCAAGTTAGTTTTTACAATGGCCGTCAAAAAGGCCTTTCTTATAAAATAGCAAGTGTCTTTAGTAAACACAGGAAATCAAACTAGATTCATATCGCATAATTGCACCTCACCTGTCTCCATGCTGCAGATCTTTGCATTTCCGGACCTTCGTCGCATAGAAACCAAAGCCCCGATCAAAACAAAGAGAAATCTGTTTATGATCGTTTGAATGTTGAATCTGACTTTACATGTGCAGGTTGTGTACACTTAAGCAAAGGTTAAGTTGTACGCTTAAATAAAACCATGAACAAAAATTTATTTGATTGCAGTGCTAAAAATGATTAATGATTTGTGCGATAAGTTAATTAGCTGTTTATTTTTTATTTAGTCCTCAAGATAGTTGCGAAGTCACTACTGATTCGACTGTTCTCGTGTTTATTGGTGGATTATCAAGGTGCAGTTTTGGTCAGAACATCTGCTTACAGACAATTGTAATCGGTACATAGAGCTTGTACAGTGATACTATATAGTGAAGATCATAAAGCTATATACTGCTGGCTTAAGCATGAACTTTGCTGAAATTTCACAATTTGTTGCAGCTCTTTTTTCAATTTTTACTGCGACAGCAACGCTCTATTGTTGTTTAAATTCGTCCCCCAGACCATCAAATGATTTAGCTAATTAGAGACACACTAGCCAGCTGCAGGTAGTCATGGAGACAGGTGTACCTACTTTCAAGCTGGACGCTATTAAGATTTTATTGTGCAGAAAAAAATTGTTATAATGACTAAAAAGTATTATAATGCACATGACGTCAGTTTTTAAGCTATATATGAAAGCAAAATATTCGCAAAATATTCTGCCCATTTCGCTGACTCCTGCAGAGCACGCACGCACGCAGGGGTGTACATCTACCCTAACTTTCGCATCGTCAGGCAGGGGCGTAAATGGCACGACAAGCCCCCCTAGCCTTCTCTCCGCGGCGCATGCGCTCGACGTGAATGTGGCTTCGACGCGTAATCGAGTTCAGGCCGGACATTGGCGAGAGAGGCAAACGCGTTAACCGCTCTGCCACTGACCCGCACGAGTTGATCTGTTGAAACTTAAGCTTAACACAGGTCGAGGCAATAGAGAGAATGGCTGAAAAATCAACTGAAACATACAGATGGCAATGCAGGCACAATGGAATGACGTCTTGCACGTGTTCGTTTGAGTACGGCATGCTCACTGTTATGGATTTTGAGCAAAGTTTATTACCCATAGCAACAGACAGCTGGTCTACACACAAGACTGCCTACATATACACACATTTAACTGGGGTGACGCGAATTAAACTATTCGAAGTCTTTCTGGAGGGTTTGCTTCCATTGTTCAGAAAATTGAAACCCATTGTATAGAAACTCGATGTGCAATGGGTAACTTATAGCTTTTTATACAATACAAGAGCCTGTCTCAATGGCTGTTATTGTTTAGTGCTGAAGATCTTAACTCAATTTCTATATGATTCTCATTTTTCTCTCTCGTTACCCTCGTCATAATTTTCGCTGTGTTTCTCTTTACAGCTAACCGAAGGCAGGCAGGCAGCTGTACTCAAGCCGCAGAACAACAGCCAGACCCACTGATCATGCACGATAGAGAGCCTGCTACAGTCCCTGTGAGGCTGCAAGATGGTTCAACTGAGGAGGGGTGGCATTGCTTAAATAAAAGCCTGCAGTAGTTGTTAAAAACCTGCCACTGCAAAAGCATACATTTATAATAATATCATTCACTGAAGCAGCGAGGTACAGGAAGGATAAGGAACGGTGAGTCATCGCTGTGGATGTTAAATATTTTTTTCTAATTTACAAATTTGTATTGAAGAAAAAGCTGAAGGCAGTGACATATCTAGGACGGGGTGACCGAAAGACACAAAATATATCAACAGATGAGATGAGACAGAAAAGAGGTGAGACTGAGGGAGGGCTGAGACAGGGAGAGATGAGAAATGGAGAGATGAGACACGGGAGAGATGAGGCACGAAGATATGAGACACGGAGAGATGAGACACGGGAGAGATGAGACGGGAGAGATGAGAAACAGAGAGATGAAACGCAGGAGAGATGAGACAGGGAGAGATGAGAAACGGAGAGATGAGACACGGGAGAGATGAGACACGGGAGAGATGAGACACGGGAGAGATGAGAAACGGAGAGATGAAACGCAGGAGAGATGAGACACGGGAGAGATGAGACACGGAGAGATGAGGCACGAAGATATGAGACACGGAGAGATGAGACACGGGAGAGATGAGACACGGGAGAGATGAGAAACAGAGAGATGAAACGCAGGAGAGATGAGACAGGGAGAGATGAGAAACGGAGAGATGAGACACGGGAGAGATGAGACACGGGAGAGATGAGACACGGGAGAGATGAGAAACGGAGAGATGAAACGCAGGAGAGATGAGACACGGGAGAGATGAGACACGGAGAGATGAGACACGGAGAGATGAGACACGGGAGAGATGAGAAACGGAGAGATGAAACGCAGGAGAGGTGAGACATGGGAGAGATAAGACAGGGTATAGATGAGACAGGGTAGAGATGAGACGGGGAAAATATAAAATAGAAAATAGATGATAAAAATGTGAGATATTTCTGTCGAGCCGGAGTTTTTCAAGGCTAGTTTATTTAGCCAGTAATTTATAGCTTGATTTGAGTACCTATCGAGGCTTTGCTGTGTCCGTGTGGCTGCGCAAATACATTTGGGACTTCAGCTTCTCAGTTCCCAAAATTTTCAAATAGCTAAAAGCATTTAGTGCCGTGTTGTAGAAAATGATAGAAAAACTCAAGGAAGTGCTCTATGACAGTTATAATTTATAGCCTACAATCTAACACAATATATCGGCCAATCAAATCTTCAGACAATGTCTGCATCTACAGCACACGTGGAGAATTTTAAGACAAATTGTCAAATTGATATTGATACGAATTGATAAGCGACAGTTGGACAACAGCTAAAGCAGATAGCGAATAGCTTATCAGGGGTTCGGAAAATGTATAATTGAACTGATACTGAACAAATTTCAAAGCCTATTCTGTGGCACCGAACCAGCTGGGCCTGTTGATACACGAACAGCATGTTCTGAAGCTCTCTGAGAAATGACTAAGCCCCTTATTAGTTATATTTATATAGGCCAGCAGTTTGTAACTTTTTATCGTACATGCCAGGTCGTGTTTTATCTGCTGACTGCGGGCTTCGGGTGTGGGGTGGCTGGTATTGGGGTGGCGACATTACATACCCAGTGCGAGCACGTTGGCGGGCTTTCATAGAAAGCGTTTATATTTTATCTGCCGTGTCTGCATGCATGCGGGCAGACTATATCTTCAGTTGCGACTGCGCTGTCTTGCTGCTGCAAATTAAAACTGCAGTTATTTTGCGCCTAATCTGTAGCTGCTGGATATTGGAGAATAAAAAACTAAGACTTGCCACACGCGCTGCGAGTGATCGCTCAGGTCTATTGGTTGCCAGCTATATAGCATTGCGAAGAATAAGTGAAAGTGAAAGTGAGTTTGTGTTCGCCGTCGGCTTATTTGCTGGAATTTATTGTGACATAAAGTAAAGCAGCTTATGCGACTTTTGTCTCTTCTCTACATGCTTTTAAGTCTGCCGTAAGTCGTAGCGTCATTAAACTGGATATAGGGATTCGACAGCTGAAAAAAGACGGGCATGACTGGACCGTTTATAACAAAATTATTCCCCCGCTGAGCTGAAGCAGTCGCACATGCGGCAGGTTGAGTGAGAAATTGTCATTTCATTCGGGTCCTAATTCCCATCATTTTCCCCGAAATTCGTCATCTCAAATATGCAATTTTTCTGTTTTCTGGCTTGTGTGACAGCAAGCAGCTCAATTTACACCCCTATCCTAAAAAATCACCTGGATCCTTAGCTAGCTTAATCCTGAGCCAATCACAGGCGGCCAGGCATTGCAAGAACTCATCCATCCCAGCCTGATGCTGCAGTCTGCGCTTTCAGGCATGGGCGGAGGGGCGGGCGCTCAGGCAGACAGATGTGGGCGCGCTCTCCCAACTTCAACTCTTATAATAGAGGAAAGCTGAGACGGCAACAGTTTCCGCATGAATTAGCCAGATTTCAAAGAGCCCGGGACACAAGAAAAGCTAAACTGCGAACGCCTGAGCTTGCACAACTATCGTATTTATTTATACAGAGAAGCTGCTAAAAACGCCGCTACCCATCCGCAGCCACCAGCTTACAAGCATGGATACTGCCGAAGACGAAGGCAGCTCAGACTGCGCAGGATCAATCGGCGAAGAGCTGACAGTGGTTGACGAGCTTGTCAACAGCAGCCTGCTAATGATTGACGACTCCGAGACAGCGGTCAAGCCGACCGCGGCAGCTGAAGCGGCACCGCCACTGCAGCCAAACAGCAGTCTGTCTGGGCTGGACATGAAAAAGTCGAGACGTATTGGTGAGAGCCTGTTTAGCTGATAATGTCGAGTGGAGTGTTTGAGCACCGTGGAGTGTTTGAGCACCGTGGAGTGTTTGAGCACCGTGGAGTGGTTGAGCACCGTGGAGTGTTTGAGCACCGTGGAGTGGTTGAGCACCGTGGAGTGTTTGAGCACCGTGGAGTGTTTGAGCACCGTGGAGTGTTTGAGCACCGTGGAGTGTTTGAGCACCGTGGAGTGGTTGAGCACCGTGGAGTGGTTGAGCACGTGGAGTGGTTGAGCACCGTGGAGTGGTTGAACCCTTTTGAGTGGATGAGCGCCGTTGAGCACTGTGAAATGGCTGAGCACTGTGAAATGGTTGAGCACTGTGAAATGGTTGAGCACTGTGAAATGGTTGAGCACTGTGAAATGGTTGAGCACTGTGAAATGGTTGAGCACTGTGAAATGGTTGAGCACTGTGAAATGGTTGAGCACTGTGAAATGGTTGAGCACTGTGAAATGGTTGAGCACTGTGAAATGGTTGAGCACTGTGAAATGGTTGAGCGCTGTGAAGTTTGATTGCTCTGTGTTAATAAATAATCTCAGAGTAAAAGTTTAGGCGAATATCGTAGTTCAAGGTTTGTGAGCATGCATATAGAATGTTTTTTTATTTTTAAAATCGAGTCTTGAATGTAGCTCAGCTCTTAGTTTAGCTAAAAATAGAAAAACTGTAGTGTGACGCACACAGCTGGCTACCACGGGAAACAATGCAAAACGCGGTCGGCCTGTCTCGTCCGTTGTACCCCAGCAGTTTCTGGGAAATTTTTCTTCCGTCTCCATCCCATTCACCCCAACAGCTTGAAAGCAGCCAGCTAGCTCCTCACCTGTGCGTCATTAGCCTGTACATCTCCCCCTGTGCAGCTGCTGTGAAAACACCTGCCATTGTTGCATTGCTGCTACCTGCTCCCCCTCCCATTCTCCTTGCTGGCAGGCATTGCTGAGTGTTGAGACCTAGACTGCAGTGCATTGCTGAAGCTTGGAAACTAAGCTGTTATGCTGCTCTACCTGCAGACTATGTATACACATATTTATCCATTAATTTTTTATGTAATGCGTAGCTATGAATGCTCACGATATGATTTCATCTGATTTATAATTTAATCTCAAAAGAAATTAGCTAATATAGCTACAGAAAATTATATGCATATTTCAACTGTCTCAATGAGATTAATACTCCGCAGTACTGTGATAGGCCTGAGGTGATCATCCGGCATCGTTTACTGCTCACATTGCAGCCACTACAAAGCAGAAACGGCAGGGCAAGCGGACGGGCAGTCAGCAGCTGCCTGTGGCCTGCGGCAGCGCCTCAGCACTTCGCGTCTCCCTGCCGCAGCACAACTGGTTCGAGCAGAAACTGCAGGGGGCTCAGCTTGCCATTCCGCAGCCTGATGTCGTGCTTGCGGCGTCAACAGAAAAGCCCCGCCAGGTAGCCAAGAAACGGAGGGGCTGGAAGAAGAAACTCGCTGCCCAGGTGCTGCTGGACGAGGCCGAACAGAGGGACAGCGAAGAAGAGTCCGCTGGCTTCATTCTGGGCGACATGCCGCCGACGCCACCGCCGACGCAGACGCCAACGACGCTGCCATCGCCAGCAGCGCACTCGCCGAAACAGCAGACTTCTGACCAGCTGGAGCTGCTGTCACAGAAATCTGCTGCCAGCGCGAGCACTAGGTTAGTAGCATGCGCTGTTGTGCTAAATTGGCTTCCTGACAGAAGAATAATTTATCTTTTCCTGTTCATTGTGCAGCAAATCGGACTCAACTGCTCATTGGTACGAGAAGGCGCGTCTGCCGCCAAAGAAGAGACGTCTGGCGCTGGTTGAGGACACTTCCAGCAGATCACGTGAGTGTCCAAATTAGATGCCTCACAAACTAGATGCTTCACAAACTAGATGCTTCACAAACTAGATGCTTCACAAACTAGATGCTTCACAAACTAGATGCTTCACAAACTAGATGCTTCACAAACTAGATGGTTCACAAATTAGATGCTTCACAAACTAGATGCTTCAAAAACTAGATGCTTCGCAAACTAGATGCTTCACAAACTAGATGCTTCACAAACTAGATGCTTCACAAACTAGATGCTTCACAAACTAGATGCTTCACAAACTAGATGCTTCACAAACTAGATGCTTCACAAACTAGATGCTTCACAAACTAGATGCTTCACAAACTAGATGCTTCAAAAACTAGATGCCTCACAAACTAGATGCTTCACAAACTAGATGCTTCACAAACTAGATGCTTCACAAACTAGATGCTTCACAAACTAGATGCTTCACAAACTAGATGCTTCACAAACTAGATGCTTCACAAACTAGATGCTTCACAAACTAGATGCTTCACAAACTAGATGCCTCACAAACTAGATGCTTCACAAACTAGATGCCTCACAAACTAGATGGTTCACAAATTAGATGCTTCACAAACTAGATGCTTCACAAACTAGATGCCTCACAAACTAGATGCTTCACAAACTAGATGCCTTCACAAACTAGATGCTTCACAAACTAGATGCTTCACAAACTAGATGGTTCACAAATTAGATGCTTCACAAACTAGATGCTTCAAAAACTAGATGCTTCACAAACTAGATGCTTCACAAACTAGATGCTTCACAAACTAGATGCTTCACAAACTAGATGCTTCACAAACTAGATGCTTCACAAACTAGATGCTTCACAAACTAGATGCTTCACAAACTAGATGCTTCACAAACTAGATGCTTCACAAACTAGATGCTTCACAAACTAGATGCTTCACAAACTAGATGCTTCACAAACTAGATGCTTCACAAACTAGATGCTTCACAAACTAGATGCTTCACAAACTAGATGCTTCACAAACTAGATGCTTCACAAACTAGATGCTTCACAAACTAGATGCTTCACAAACTAGATGCTTCACAAACTAGATGCTTCACAAACTAGATGCTTCACAAACTAGATGCTTCACAAACTAGATGCTTCACAAACTAGATGCTTCACAAACTAGATGCTTCACAAACTAGATGCTTCACAAACTAGATGCTTCACAAACTAGATGCTTCACAAACTAGATGCTTCACAAACTAGATGCTTCACAAACTAGATGCTTCACAAACTAGATGCTTCACAAACTAGATGCTTCACAAACTAGATGCTTCACAAACTAGATGCTTCACAAACTAGATGGTTCACAAATTAGATGCTTCACAAACTAGATGCTTCACAAACTAGATGCTTCACAAACTAGATGCTTCACAAACTAGATGCTTCACAAACTAGATGCTTCACAAACTAGATGCTTCACAAACTAGATGCTTCACAAACTAGATGCTTCACAAACTAGATGCTTCACAAACTAGATGCTTCACAAACTAGATGCTTCACAAACTAGATGCTTCACAAACTAGATGCTTCACAAACTAGATGCTTCACAAACTAGATGCTTCACAAACTAGATGCTTCACAAACTAGATGCTTCACAAAACTAGATGCTTCACAAACTAGATGCTTCACAAACTAGATGCTTCACAAACTAGATGCTTCACAAAACTAGATGCTTCACAAACTAGATGCTTCACAAACTAGATGCTTCACAAACTAGATGCTTCACAACTAGATGCTTCACAAACTAGATGCTTCACAAACTAGATGCTTCACAAACTAGATGCTTCACAAACTAGATGCTTCACAAACTAGATGCTTCACAAACTAGATGCTTCAAAACTAGATGCTTCACAAACTAGATGCTTCACAAACTAGATGCTTCACAAACTAGATGCTTCACAAACTAGATGCTTCACAAACTAGATGGTTCACAAATTAGATGCTTCACAAACTAGATGCTTCAAAAACTAGATGCTTCACAAACTAGATGCTTCACAAACTAGATGCTTCACAAACTAGATGCCTCACAAACTAGATGCTTCACAAACTAGATGCTTCACAAACTAGATGCTTCACAAACTAGATGCTTCACAAACTAGATGCTTCACAAACTAGATGGTTCACAAATTAGATGCTTCACAAACTAGATGCTTCACAAACTAGATGCTTCAAAAACTAGATGCTTCACAAACTAGATGCTTCACAAACTAGATGCTTCACAAACTAGATGCTTCACAAACTAGATGCCTCACAAACTAGATGCTTCACAAACTAGATGGTTCACAAATTAGATGCTTCACAAACTAGATGCTTCAAAAACTAGATGCTTCACAAACTAGATGCTTCACAAACTAGATGCTTCACAAACTAGATGCTTCACAAACTAGATGGTTCACAAATTAGATGCTTCACAAACTAGATGCTTCACAAACTAGATGCTTCAAAAACTAGATGCTTCACAAACTAGATGCTTCACAAACTAGATGCTTCACAAACTAGATGCTTCACAAACTAGATGCTTCACAAACTAGATGCTTCACAAACTAGATGCTTCACAAACTAGATGCTTCACAAACTAGATGCTTCACAAACTAGATGCTTCACAAACTAGATGCTTCACAAACTAGATGCTTTACAAACTAGATGCTTCACAAACTAGATGCTTCACAAACTAGATGCCTCACAAACTAGATGCTTCACAAACTAGATGCTTCACAAACTAGATGCTTCACAAACTAGAAAACATGATAACTACAGTAAGTAACAGAGAACTCAAAATATTTTAACACTTATTTAGCTAAAATAGGAACTGTTGACGTCAATTTTCGAAATTTCACACTAGATATAGACCTTCAGAATTTCTTTTTAGACGAAAATGACTATCATTTAAAACAGGTGTGGTCTTGCTTCGCACTGATGTTAGCCATCCTGTCGAAAGTCATTCTGTCAGTATTAATGAAAGGCTCTGAATAATGTCATGCCACGTAAAAATATTCAAATTTTTAGACCTTTAATTAGGGCACTGCGCGCTAATGCGTTTAGTCCTCTGAGGCTTAAGGGGGCCACACCCTGGTACTGGATTTCTGGACAGTCTCATATTTCCAGATGCCGTGCTAGTCGAATTTAACTCGAATTTAACACATCAAATAGAGCAGACATTTTCCAATCTAACCAGGCCTGCTCGAACAAGGACACTGACATGAAAACCTTTTGGGGCTCTATCACTTACATCTAGGCTGTGCTGTAGGAATTTGAGAAGGCCTCAAAGTTGCACTATTGTGATGCTTTGAAGTCACATTGTGAAAATATTCTGTAGTGCTTTGAATTCAACAGTTTTGAGCATGTCGAAGTCTGTCTTGACTCACATAGAAAAAGCAACCGTTAGTTAAGTGCTGAATCATGAATCATGAATCATTTCTATAAAACATCTAGAAACTGGAGAGACAACTACGCATTTTCCGGACCAGTGTAGGCCGACTGGGTGTCCCGAAATTACACTGGGCAGATAGGAAATTCCGATGTACCACTTCACAGTGATAAATTTCAACAGTTGTGTTTTAATGTTTATTTTATTAGAAAGCTCAATAAAATCTCTATATTCTAGCTGAAGCTTGTGTGTCTGTCCGTTTTAACTACTGAGCTGAGCTTGGATAAACTTTAATGAAGACCAAAATAATTATCTTCCAGAAACAAATGCGAAAAGTTTTAATGCAGAAAAAATCTTCGTTTTCGCTATTTCGAAATGTTTAGTAGTTCATTCGATAGGTATTGAAATTTTCTACAAGTTCAGCTACATTTCTAAACGTTTCTGTGTCACAACATTTTAAGGTTGTGCGTCGCTAATGGTAATTTATTTATTTATAAAGTTTCCTGTAAGCACTGCTCACTTTCTAAAACAGGTAGAGGCACAGACAGCTAAAATATGGAGAATCTGTTTATCTTTCTAATAAAACAAACATTTTGAATATACGCTCAGCAACATTAAAAAGTTTTTACCACAGAATACACTGTATATTCTGTGTATTCTGTGGTTTTTACCCTAGTGCGCGAGGGTCAACGTTTTGGTGGGTGGAGATATTCGTGGTTTGAGCCATAGACTAATATATAATCCGGATTCGAACGAAGCAAAGGAACAGCAAAGAAACAAAGTGCGCGAGCATGGGTGACAACTTGCCCAGAACAGGGTCAGTAACGCGTATAGCAGCCACGTGCGTGCAGCAGAGCGCTCACTTTCCGGGGCATCCCCAGAACCAGGCGTCGCAGAAAATCTTGCGGTAGTTGTTGCAATGAAGTAGACAGTGATTCGTGCAGTTGGGCAACGTTTTGCGACGGATTGTCGCGCCAAATCGAGCGCTTCAGGTAATCCCAAACGTGCTCTATGGGGTTCATGTCCGGTGATCGGGTAGGTCATTTGGCGGACCATTGCTTTCGGTTGCGAACTGCTCCATGCGACTGTTTCCTTCGACTTGTCTGGCGTCTATGACCTAAGATTTTGTCTATGGCCCAAGTGCATCGTCTATGGGACAAGTCTGGCGACAAAAACCTGTTTTGAAACTCTAAATATACGAGCGTACACGGCTGGCGCGAGGGTGGAAGCTTTCCAATGTTGCTGAGTGTATGTTGCACGATATATTTAGAGTAAGTTATCAGTGTTTTTCTTAACGTATTGCATTAGAGTCTCCTATCTGACTAGTGTATTTTCAACAGCCAGTCAGCCTACACTGATTCTGAGATTCTGAGCTCCATGGATGAACTACAATTTGTTTCCATTCAAGGCTGACAGATTTTAAAGTTGATTAATTTCACTAATGAAAAGTGATTGCATCGCAGATAAAGCATTTCTTTGGCGGAAAAGGTGGATAACAAGAGATTTGATTAAATCAGACAGGACCAGCTCAGCCGGGGGTTCTCAATCTGTTTAATTAGAAGGAGCGCATACAATAGTCCTCATAGGTACCTAGAAGGAGGAAAGCTGCATGATATCAATAGATTTCCCGGCCAAAAATGATGCATTCTACGTTCTTGTGAAGGCAGAGTAGTCTGCGGTGATTGCAGCCACGAATGATTTTTTTCTTTTAGCTCCTCTGTCGATGCGTCGCAAGGAGGCCCCAGTTCTGGCTGTGCCGCCCGTGTGCCGGGAGGACGACTTGGTGGCGGCCGCGGAGGCTGCCACGGATGAGCTGGCCCTGACCCTCAGTAAGGACAACAGGCAGCAGCAGCAGCAGCAGCAGCAGCAGCGTTTCACGTCGGATAGTCAGCAGATATCTCCGCCACCAACCCTGCATCTTGGTGGCGGTGGCAATAGCTCTGGGGCATCGTTGGCGTCGACTGTACACAAGAGTTCGCTGCCGCAGCCTCTGCCAGAGCTGAAGGCGCAGCCGATGCCACCGTCACTATCAGCACCGCCACAGTCAATGTATCAGCAGCAGCAGCAAAATAATTATTTCCATGAGCATCTGAGATACCAGCAGACGTTGATGCAGCAGCGCAACCTGGACTTCAAGAACCAGAACATACAGCAGCAGCGCCAGCAGCAGCAGGCCTCCTCAGTCAGCGCCAATTCTGCGAATTCGACGCCAAGGAAAAAGTACACTCGCAAAAAGCCGACTTCGACGGCGCTGTCGCGAAAGACGCCGCAGCTGCCGACGCCGCAGTCGATGACTCCGCAGCCAGGCTTGTTGGCGCAGTTTCCATCGTTACTAAACGGCGCCACACCGGCTCACTATGCGGATTCCATGCCAACTATCGATCTGACTACTGAGGAAGATGCAATGCATCAACAAAAATTTTGGCAGCAGCAGCAGCAGCAGCAGCAGGCTTACCGTCCACGCCCGTATCGTCTGCAGCCACCGATGCCCCAGATGAGGCCACTGACGACGCCTTTGCTAACGCCTCCACCGCCAGCTGCGTTCGCTGCCATTCGGCAACAGCAGCAGCTGCTTCTGCAACAGCAGCAGCAGCGGCAGCAGATGATGTCTCACAGCTCTTCTGGTAGCATTCTGCCACCGCCGCAAATGCCGCCCATTCCGCCCCTGTCGCCGCTGCCGCCGCTGTCACCGCAGATGCCAAAGACGACAAAGGCACCAGTGCTGCAGAGACCAAGTTTTATCAGGCAGCCACAGCCACAGCAACAGCAGCATCAGATCAGACCCAGTTATTCACCATCAGGAATGCCACAGTGGCCCAGGTATTCCATAGCTGCCTCAAGCTCGGCTTTCACAACAGCAACCCAGCAACAGCAGCAGTCCTATGCAGCCGGTAATATGGCCCGACTTCAGCAGCAGCAGCAGCAGCAGCAGCAGCAGCAGCAGCAGCAGCAGCAGCAGCAGCAGCAGCAGCAGCAGCAGCAGCAATTCTACTGTAGAATACCAGGGCCGACACCAAGCCCCATAGGCTCAGCTGATTCGGTCAGAGCTTCAGCGATACACAGCGGCGTGCTACACCCCACACCTATTCGAGCGACACCTTGCTCAGGAGTCATAATGCAGCCGCCTAAGCTTCAGCAGCACAGCACATTCCAACAACGGCAGCCGCAGCAGCAGCCACAGCAGAATGAGGTGCAGCAGCAGCAGCAGCAGCAGCAGCAGCAGCAGAGGCCAGCCAATCCAGGAGGTCATGATTCAAGGCACATTACAGCCGAGATGCCACAGCAACAGCAAGATTATCAAAGGGCCATGTACTCTACAAGTGATATTCTTTGCAATCCCCTGAGTTGACTATAAACAGACATTGCATGCATATCAACACTTTAGGCTCATTGCTTCAACTGAGCACTTTTATTGAGCCGTCTTGGAAACGCAGTATTGTGCTCATAGTAGATTGTGCGCTTCATGAACATTAGTTTACTCTCCCTGTTTATCAGCTTATATAATTGTAAATGTCGTGCATCATTATAACACCATCATACTTATATTTGCTTGAATATGTACTAACCATAGTTCCATCCACGTTTGCACACTAAATTTTCAACCATGCAATATGATTATAAATGACTTGGACACTGATCGGGCTTGATGTACAGACATGCAGTGGCACAGCCACATCTATTAGGGTGTAGAGCTGTTCATAGACTGCACCCTGTTCAGTTTACGCCCATGCAGTGAATGCTTTGCCGACCGGACGTCAAAACTTTATCGTTTGCGCTACTATAACTACATGTTGACTTAGCCTTCTAAAATGGCTCAGTGACAGATCGATAACTTAGGTATGTCAAACTGAAGACACAAGTCTGTGCACAATCTTTTTATCCGTGTGTTTTGTGCCTAATTTGAATTTTCTCTGCTTGCCTAGCTAGTTTCATTTTTTTCTTTCTTTCAAAATCTTAGTTAACTCACTTTACAGATGCATGAAACTTGTTATGCCCAGCTACAATTCTCTCCATGAATTTCATGTGTTAACTGAAGCTGCTTGAATCAGAATCATTTTAGGTAAGGATTAATCTTTCTTGTTTTCTGCTAGAATTTTTATGTTGCAAAAATTATTGCTTTCAAATTGTTTAAAATTTGTATGGTTTTTAAACCATTTTCAAATTGACTTAAAATTTTATTTGTTTAAAACTGCCTCCCGGCGTTAAAAATAAAAAGGAGTGAAATCGCGAACATCGCACATTGTACGTTCGTAACAATGGTGTATTCACAGTTTTCACATTCGTCTTGTAAAAAAATTCTGAAATTTTACTTTAAGTAGCATTATGTGAGCATTCTTTTTTTAGTGCGCACTCGAGATAAAACCCGTTCGCGCTAGTTGTTTGATAGAATTTAATGTGTAATTTAATGCTTCATTTGATGTTGGCCAGAACACTGAAGACTGTTTCGAGCTGAAAAATGGTTGCGGAATGAATTGACTAGAAATACTCAGCACTCTGAGGTACTGAACCTGAACAGTGGCGCTTTCACAGACCCTAAATTTCACGTCGAATCGTACTGAATTGATGAAATCAGCAGAGATAAGAGACTCAAAACTTCCATACCGTACGATTCGACATTGTGAAGTCTCCTATTTCCGCAGTGAGTAAAACGCCCCCTGAAACACTGTAGCATGGAACCCTCTACAAGCAACCGTACTCCTCTGAACTCTTCTGAACTCCCCTGAACTCTTCTGAACTCCTATGAGCTCCCCTGAACTCTTCTGAACTCCTATGAGCTCCCCTGAACTCTTCTAAACTCTTCTGAACTCCCCTAAACTCTTCTGAACTCTTCTGAACTCTCCTGAACTCTCCTGAACTCCCCTGAACTCTTCTGAACTCCCCTGAACTTCTATGAATTCATATGAACTCATCTAAACTCTTATGAACCCAAAAGTACCAAGGATCGAAAGCCACTCGCCTGTTCCTGCGACTCTAAAAAGTCAGTCGCCTGTCCTAGCAGGAGGCGACCCTCATCTGTCCGAATTCGGATCTTGGCCAGGTCGCCAGACATCCACTGATAGCCGCAGTAGAGCTGCTGGCATGGCTTTGGCAGCGTCTCACTGACGATATCGTCGCCAGAACGAGTTTTGGTGTCGATCTCGGCCAGATAGAAGGTTTCGCGAACTCGGCGTCTGCGAGAAAGAGTGGGTAAATTTTTCACACGACCGGTTATACTGCCATCAAACGAGGCTAGAACACATGATCGTAAAACATTTTTCTACCACGTATTGTAAAATCGCAACAATTGCTTACAAAAAGGCAGTGCGAGAAAGTCTTACACAAAAATATCTCTCTACCTGGTGTAGTACCTGTCTAGCTGGTGGCGTCTCTGAATGGTACCTGTCTAAAAGGGTTGAAACGTCACTGACTACCTGTCTAACAGTTGAAGACTCTGACTCCCTGACTAAAAGGAAGATGTTTCTGACAATACTGTGCTTGTGTGAATGGTAAGAATTACATCTAAACCAATTTGGTCAGATATAAACCAAAAACCAACTCAATTTCTACCCAGAGTTTTGGGATTCTGAATATATATCCCTGGAATAAGAATCTGAATGATAACCACTGGGCTATAACCTTCCTCAACCTCCCTGCTATTTAAGACGTCAATCTCCATGCAGGCCACTGCACTGAGTTACACTCACTGGCCATCCGAGAAGTTGGACACGCGCAAAAAATCCCGATGGAGCTTGAAACAGTCCGGCCAGATGCCAGAACTCTGGTGGACATTGCGCAGGGCCACCAGGCGGGTGTCGTCAAGTCGTTCGTCCATCGGGCCCTTCGGCAGCTCCCAGCGCTGCGAAGCGGCGTCTGGCGACTCGGGGCGGCAGCGCAGCATAAGAAACTCGTAGCCGTTGCCTTTGCGGTAGAGAATGACGCCGGCTCTCATGACCACCTCGGGCCCCCCGCCTTCGGTCACCTGCGCCATGCCGAATTCTGATGCGTTGACCAGCGACTTGAAACTCGGGACAAAAGTCGAAGCGTCACTTGTCAATAATTGCGTAAATAAACCAACTGCCTCGTTGCCTTTTGTAAAGCCTGGCTCGCACTTGGCCATAGACAGTGAAACAAAAATAGTAGCGATCTCAGAGCAGTGAAATGAGTTTTTGCACAATACTTAAAAGCATAGAAACCTAGAAGCCAATAGCGAGAGCTCAAAAAGTTTAAAGGAGTTTGAAAATGACATTCGACCGTTCATTACTTCGATTTGCATTGTTCGTCTATGGCCCGTGCATCAATTGCATTTTTTCAGGGATAAGTTTAAACTTTTAATACACTACAATACACTTTTTCTGAAAAAAATTAATTTTAGCTGGCCATGTGGGGTCTCCGCTCCACACCGCCGGAACGGCACTGAACACTACAATAGACAAAACGATAAGAAATAAAGAAAAACTTAAGGACAACATTGATCCACGGACAGAAAAACAATGTAACTAAGCCACGGCTTGGTCGTGTAGCCAAGACTTGTAGCCATGCAGCTAACCCTAACTCTAAGCGGTGTGGATTCTGATGCCTTATCAATTGCCGACAGTTGGCGACCCGGAGACACAGAAACTGTAATAGTCTACTGAAATCGACTATGCAGATCCTAGAACATGACCACAGCTAGCGAGGAGACAATGCAGTCCATTTCGTGGACTCCTGAAGGGTCGGTTGTGCGTTCTATGGTCCAGATTGTCTATGGTCCAGATTGTCTATGGTTCGGATTGTCTATGATTAGTGTTGTGACGTGACACAGATTTAGTTTGCTTGCTGCCTAGTTTGCTTGCTGCTTCTAAAAGGGTCTAGGGTTGAAACCCTAGATACTCGTTACAGTATTGAATGCTTAAGACGGCTAGCGAGCCAAAGAAATATATTAAGTGTTTTTTGGGAGCGGCTACGCTAATGAGTGGCATAAGCCCGCCAACGCTCAAACACTATCTTACGGCTTTCTTCGGTGCTACTAAGGAGGACATAACAATTAGGATTGTCTATGGTTCGGATTGTCTATGGTTCGGATTGTCTATGGTTCGGATTGCCTATGATTCGGATTGTCTATGGTTCGGATTGTCTATGGTTCGGATTGTCTATGGTTCGGATTGTCTATGGTTCGGATTGTCGTTAGTTCGGATTCGGAAACACTTCTTAGAATATTTGACTTAAAATATTTCACTGCCTTGGGTTTTGCGTCGATGGGTGTTAAGTTACTGGATTTTTAGTTATTAATTAAATATTGTATTATATTTATCACTGACGAGTAATCTATGCATTTAATTAAATATTTCTACCAAAGCTACTAAAATACAAGTATTAAGCCTGTGAATGATTGAATCATCAACAGGCGTTATGCAAGCGTGCATGAATTCAAAATCATGAATCATGTCGGCGGTATCAAAGAAGAATTTAAGCAGCTTTTAGAGTTTAAGATCGAGCTAAGCAAGTGTTTTAGTTTTGCAGAGTATAATGGGAAGCGGGTATAGCGGGCTAGGGGAGAAGCTAAGATACTTTCAAAACTAGTTTTTTAGACAACTGAAGGAACAGAATTGATAGGCAAATAGTTACCAGGGTTTAACACGTTTGGTTAACGTATTGCTTTCGATATTAAATTTCGTAGTTATTAATAAAATTTCTAGAAAATCTTTCTCGAGGAAATTGCTACAGTCAGCAGCAGCGCCGAGTGGCCCGCTGAAGCTCAGCACAAGTCTCCAAACAGTGTAGCGTAAGGCGAGGACTGGTCCTCGCTGATGTAGAAGTCGGCCAGGGCGGTCAGGAAGTCCTCCTTGGACACGTTTCCGTCGCGCTGCATCAACTCGAACATTTCGTCGCGCGCCGCGTCACCAATGCCCCAGGCCTTCGTGAAGATCTGGTACTCCTCGCGCGAGATTCTCTCGTCGCCGTTGTGATCCATGGCCTTGAACAGTTCCTGGCCGTAGCGGGTGACGTCAACGCGCAGCGGTCCGTTGACCATCTGGCACTTCTGCGCCACGTACTGGTCGGCAGTGATGCCAGGGCCGCCCTCCCGGGGCCTGTAATAGTCGTCCCAAATGCGCAGCATCACCGCCTTGACGTCCTCGGCCCGCTGGCCGGTGAGGCCGCCGAGGCGGACCATCTCCTCCCCGATGGCCCGAAAATCGTCGCGCGTCAACAGGCCGGAGCCGCTGCGGTTCATCCGGCGGAAGCTGGTGCGCAGCTTGCGCTGCCAGAAGTCGCCGAAAGAGTTCGGCGGATAGTCGGCCGGACGAAGCGGTCGCGACGTCTTCACGGTGGCGTCTATTGGCTGCTGGCCGGACATTGCCCTGCGTAAAAGAGCGCGATGTTGGGAAATTTCCCTGGATGATGCCTGAGCAGAATTGGGCGCTTTGTACGAGCGAACGATTGCTGGTATCGATTTAAAAATTATCGATATTGATCGAATCAGATTTTTATTAGTTTTTTGCTGGCTCTTACATTTTTAGATATTTTAACGTAAAATAAGTTCTTTTTTCTTGACTTGCGTTCTACGCAAACAAAGAAAGATTTAAAAGAAAATTGTGCTGATCTCTTTATCAATATTGTGCGCTCAAGAGTGCTCAAGAAGACAGACATACTTCACCGGGCAATTTTTTGTTTGCTGAAGGTGGCCCAGAACTAACTAAAGAGGAAGCGTAGAAAATTCACACAAAACGTGCAGGTTTTGTGTGAATGAGAACAAAGAAGAAAAAATAAAATGAGAGCAAAATATACTAAATTCTTGACGAGAAAAATAGCAATTTCAGCAAGGTCTGTTTCAGAGTTTACTTTTGCTTTCAGATTGCTCCAAGTTTATTTATTAAATATTATTAATATTAATATTATAATTTATTAAATAGCCAACGATAATTTTGACCGAACTTAATGCACACTCACTCACCAAATGCGTTCGCTTCACGGGGTCAAAAAGTTCGCCAACTGCAAGTGCCGGGTCAAAGAGTCGAAGCCGACTTTCTTGTCCAAGCAAGACTGGACTAAAAATCAGCCCTATTTATAACTTAGATTGGGAGACAGCGGAGCTCTCGCCTAGAGGGACAGGAGGGGTGGAGAGATTGATTGTGGGAAAAGCGCCCCCTGTGCTAGATTTCTTAGAGTGATAAGCGCGCGCCACTTTGAGAACTCTATTTGAGGATCGAGCAGTGAAAACTCCAGCTTAAATCCCGCTCAGCGGTTCTCACACGCGCGCCAAGCAGCCAATGACGGCGAAAGGGCTGAGCTGCAGAGCCGGACAAACACGAGAACAGCTGCAGCCGCGACCGCCACCTGAATCAGCGGACAGGCAGACAGACAGCAACAAAAAGTATTGGCTAGGCCGGGCTAGGATCTGAGACCGAAATAGCTGGCCGATCTGATCTTGAGCCTCATCAATCAGCTGACAGCCAAGCAGCCAGGCAACCTGCGCAGCTAAATGAGCAAACATGCTCGAAAATGATGCAGATTACTGCTTAATTGAATTTAAACGGCGCCAATGCTAAACGCATATAATAAATTATTCGCAGAAATAATAGCAAGATGGAGCGACTAGGCTAGTCTGTTGCTAGGCAAGAACTCTGGCCTTCAGCTGGCGTAAGGCATTCACAAGCAAAATAGCTGGACAAAATGCCCCACCCCTTGTGGCTGCAGCAATCAGTCACGTCTATTTTCATCCTCTTCAAGCTCAGCTTCGCGTGCGACGGCAAATACTCCACACTCACGAAACGCCCGTCCGCAGCTGGCTCCTCTCCATCGGTCAGAGAGATTGGGAAATTAAAATCAACACCACTTTGGAGTTTCTACTCTGCAAACCTCCAATAGAAATAAAACTTGCATTGTTGACAGGGCCGCGACCTGTGTTTACAGAATGCCGACTATTGATGGAGTGCCAATTCTGTTATAAGGTAAAGATTTCCTCTTTCTTGTGGATTTAAGGGACTGCAATGGTCAGTGGGGATGGGAGAGTCAGTGGGGATGGGAAAGTCAGTGGGGATGGGAGAGTCAGTGGGGATGGGAAAGTCAGTGGGGATGGGAGAGTCAGTGGGGATGGGAGAGTCAGTGGGGATGGGAGAGTCAGAGGGGATGGGAGAGTCAGTGGGGATGGGAGAGTCAGAGGGGATGGGAGTGTCAGTGGGAGAGTCAGAGGGGATGGGAGAGACAGTGGGGATGGGAGAGTCAGTGGGGATGGGAGTGTCAGTGGGAGTGTCAGTGAGAGAGTCAGTGGGAGAGTCAGAGGGGATGGGAGTGTCAGTGGGAGAGTCAGAGGGGATGGGAGTGTCAGAGGGGATGGGAGTGTCAGAGGGGATGGGAGTGTCAGAGGGGATGGGAGTGTCAGTGGGAGAGTCAGAGGGGATGGGAGTGTCAGAGGGGATGGGAGTGTCAGAGGGGATGGGAGTGTCAGTGGGAGAGTCAGAGGGGATGGGAGTGTCAGAGGGGATGGGAGTGTCAGTGGGAGAGTCAGAGGGGATGAGAGTGTCAGTGGGAGAGTCAGTGGGAGAGTCAGTGGAAGAGTCAGTGGGAGAGTCAGAGGGGATGGGAGAAACTAAAACAGACAAGCAGGTTGCAGAGGCACATTTGTTATAATATTTTTTACGCGCGGTTCGTTGCAAAGCCAGCAAAAAAATGGGTAATAAAATGCAAACTTTATTTATTTGTTACAAACAACAAGCAGCTAAAGGAACAGGAACAAGAAGCAGAAAAGTAGGTTACAGGCTAATTGAGAACAGGGAGTCGCATCAAATAAGCTTAATCGTCGGAGTTAAAATATCCGGCTGCTAAAAGCACATTAGTCCTGTTAAAGTGCAGCGCCAGAAGCGGGGTTCGCTTCGTGTGCAGCGATTTGAGAAAGGCGGAAGCCGCGTCGTACTGGCAGGTTGGCGGCGTGGGCGGCGGTGGCAGCGAGGCCTGCTGCTGCTGCTGTTGTTGCTGAGCAGCAGCTGATGAGGCCACGGGAGCGGCGGCGGCGGTCAGCTTGGCGAAATCCCAAAGTCGGACTACAGAGTCCAAACCGCCAGTGGCTAACAACTGGGAGTCGCGGCAGATCGCCAGGCAGGTGACACCGCCGCCAGCGCAGCTGTCGTGCGCTCGGCTGAAGTGGGCGACCTGCAAATGCGCGAGGTGTCGGCCAGATATTATAGGTGACGGAGAGAAGTCTGAAGCTGTGAAACCCGCAAAATATTCAAGTAGATAGTGTAAGAAGAGCTTACACTAAGGGAGTGAGCTAGGCGGAGGGAGGTGGGAGTTGAGGCGGAGTGAGGTGGGAGTTGAGGCGGCGTGAAGTGGGTGCTAGGCGGAGTGCGGTGGGGCTAAAGATTGAGATAGGAGTTGGGGCGGAGTGAGGTTGGGCTAGAGATTAAGGTAGGAGTTGGGGCGGAGTGAGGTGGGTTTAGGCGGCGTGAGGTGGGAGCTAGGCGGAGTGAGGTGGGGCTAGAGATTGAGCTAGGAGTTAGGGCGGAGTGAGGTGGGAGCTAGGCGGTATAATGTCGTAGTTAGGCGCATTAAGATAATGCGGGACCGAATAATCAGCATGGTTGACGAAGTTTCAAGTGAATGTAAATTAAACGATTTAACTTTTTGACAGCGAGTTTTTTCACCTGTGCTAATCCGCCAGTGACGGCAAGGTCCCACACAATGAGGCCGCCCCTAGTGCAGCCGCTAACAAGGAACCTGCCGCAGCCGCTAAAGTCTAGACTGGCCGGGGCGCCCTTGTGACCGGAGAGGACGCGAACACAGCGGCCATTGAGGGCGTCGAAGAGTCGAACCATGCCGTCGGAGCTGCCGGTGGCCACATAGTTGCCATTGGGATGAAATTTGACACAATCAACATCACCAAGGTGGCCACAGAACAGGCGCAATGGGCTGCAGTGGTCGGTAGCCCACAGTCTAGCAACCCAGTCAGCGCCGCCGCTGGCAAAGTAGTGGCCTAGTGGTGAGAAGCGAACGGACCAGACGGGCTCGTGGTGACCGCGCAGCACGACCAGGCAGGACCAGAGCTGCAGCGACCAAAGTCGAACTGTGGCGTCCGAGGACCCAGACACCTTTAGATTCGAAAACGAATTCATCGAAATTATCACTGCGTTGCGGATAATGCAAGATTGGTGTAATAGGTAGACGATTGAAGCGTGCGATAGAGGAGTAAGGCGGTTAGTTGATAAGTGGGTAGTCGTTTGAGGAGTGAGGTGGCTGGATGAGAAATGAGGTGGTCGGATGAGGAGTGAGGTTGTTGATGGCTGAAGAGTGAGGTGGTCAGTTGAGGAGTGAGGTGGTCGGTTGAGGAGTGAGGTTGATGGTTGAAGAGTGAGGTGGTTGATGGCTGAAGAGGGAGGTAGTCAGTTGAGGAGTGAGGTGATCGATTGAGGAGTGAGGTTGATGGTTGAAGAGTGAGGTGGTTGATGGCTGAAGAGGGAGGTAGTCAGTTGAGGAGTGAGGTGATCGATTGAGGAGTGAGGTTGATGGATAAAGAGTGAGGTAAGCGGTCGAAGATTGGTCGGTCAGAGAGTAAGGGGTCTGTTAAGGAGTGAGGTGGTTGTTTAAGGAGTGAGGTGGTTGGCTGAGGAGTGAGGTGGTCGGTTGAGGAGTGAGGTGGTTGGATGAGCAGTGAGGTGGTTGGTTAAAGAGTGGGGTGGTTGGTTAAAGAGTGGGGTGGTTGGTTAAAGAGTGGGGTGGTTGGTTAAAAAGTGAGGTGGTCCATTGAGAAGTGAGGTGGTTGGTTGAGGAGTGGGGAGACTCACCAGCAGCTGCTTATTGGGCGCAATCGACACAGAGTAGATGGGCCCCGAGTGCCCTAGCAGCTGGCGGCACATGCTGTGCTTGTCAGCCAGCATTCTCAGGTGAACAGCGTCGTCGGCTGTGTCGAGCTTGTCAAGCTCTTCGGCTGACAGAAGTTCTTGCAGGCCGTCTCGAGCGGATAAAGCCCAGGCCTGTGTAATGCGCGGATTAGTATGTTCGAATAGGTGTTGAGTCTACTTAAAGTAACAAGAAGAAGAAGAAAAAAGCAGGCCAAACCTTAATAGTGGAGTGCTCAGTGCCGCAGCACAGCAGCAGGCCATCTTCACTGATGTCGCAGGCGGTCACTCGCTCGTCGGAGCTGTTGTGCGCCGTGTACAGACAGCAGGAAGGCAGCGCCTGCGGCCCCAGACGTTGGCGCTTCTGTAGGTCGCGAATTCGCTGACGCCGTTCGGTGCGATCCCGATCTCGCAGCTCCGGCAGCGGAATTCGATCTGGCGCCGGCGCGTTCGGATCCGGCCTGGCCTTCTTGCCCGCAGTCTGAGAAAAAAATGCTTTTGTCCTGGGTTCATTGGCTAAAGAAATTTGAAAAGAATGACGTCACCAACCTGGTCTTTCTTTCCCTTCTTCTTCTTTGGACCATCGTCATCCGCATCGCCGCCTCCGCCGCCGACGCCAGTTGCCGAATCGTCCAAGCCGTTGTTAGCTGCACCGCTGCCACCGCCTGCGCCGCCTCCCTGCTGGCCCTGGCCCGCGCTCTCCATAGCGTCCCTAGCAACCGCGTAGAGGACGCGAGTTCGATTCGCTTCGCGTCCAGCTTCGCCCATAAAGGCGCCGCGACGGCTTTCAACGGCTAGTCGGGAACGGGGCGGACCTTCGAGCTCTTCGACGATCACGTGATCCATAGCGGAGTCAACCGGCTGGCCGGGTCGCTCGGCTAGGAACTGCTTGAGAAGCCGATGGCTGTCCCTTTAGAAAAAGTAAAATTATGCAGTGCAACATGAGTGCTTGTTTGATTCAGGCTAGCAGCTGCGAGTGGTGTCGCTTTAGCAGTGATCGATTTGGTAAAATACAAATCCAACTTACATTTAAGTATAGGAAGATCAGCCATAGACGTAGAGAACCTCGAATCTGCATATAACATCTCCTGCTTATTCAATAATCTATGGCCGCTAAAACGACGGAGAAATTGCAAAGAAGCAAGTTTAGTGGCCAAAGCGACCAATTTTAAGTATTTTTGGCCATAGACATTTGATAGAAGGGAAATTTAATGATACATATTTGAGCTTCTGTAAGTCTATGGCTGATCTTCCTTTAACTAAAATGCACAAATATTTTATAATACACACGGATGATACAAATAGATCGCAGATTAAGTCGCGCTGAAAGAAAAAACTTTCAAATGGCGCCAAAATTTTGTTAATTCGAGACAATGCAAAGCTTTGAACCAAACGTCTGCAACAAGTAAAAGTACAAAATTTATACTTTCGGGAGAAGGCAATTCTGCACATTCCGCTGACTCCTGAGTACACACGCACAAAAATACTGTACGCAGGCACACGCTCACACAGGCCGTGTACACTCTCACTGTGCCTTGGAGGTTGGCCCTCAAGAGCTTATGAATGTGGCTTTGCCGCGGAATCGAGCTTAGGGACCTTGGTGCGAGAGATCGCTCTGCCACTCAGCCCCCTCTCGCTCTACTTACTTCCCCTTGTTAATTCACCTGCACAACGCCACGGTGTATTGTCCAGAGCGGAATCCTTCCAACAGTGGGCTGGCGGCCACCTGGCCAGCTCTGGTCACAGCTCGCAGCTGCTGCAGGTGGCCGCTACCTTCGGCGTCTCCGCCAGCTTCTTCGCCTCGGTGATAGGCTGGCAGGGCCGGCGCGAACCGGTTGTAGAAGGCAACAGCTTCGGCCGAGTAATCGCCAGACACAAGGCGCAGGTACAGGTGTACAAACACCGGGTAGAGAATGCCGGATAGTTCAGGCTGGCAGGTTTTTAATAAGATGTTAAAGGTCATCTGTAAGAGTTACTCATATATGCCAAATTTAAGTAGTAAATCATAACTTTACCTTGTGAATATCTAGAGCCGTTTCAATGAATCTAATTAGATCATTGAAGCTGTCAGCGTATTGACTCGCCTCATCGTCTGACTTGGCAGCAAACTCTGCAGGAATAGAGGAATCCTGAAGAGAAACAAATTAATTTGTACACATTAGGTACCACTATATTGTGTGATTAGTCACCAATTAATCTATATAAGTTGTCTTTAAGACTGTCTGCCTAAGGCTAATTTAATATTAGCTAGCTATTTCGATTTTTGTAGTTACAATGTAAACTATTTTGCGATTTTGCTAATAATATTTCAAAAAAATAAATTACATGCTAAAGTTGTTGTGGTGACATGCAAAATTAGTCCTGTGTACAAACAATAATATATATAATTTACTATGATGACATTCATTGATTGAGAGATGTAGTTATTATTTAATTTTTAACAGATAAAGTATCTTTTGTTTATTTACAGAACAGGATAAATAAATTTGAATCTGCACTATAAAATGATGTGTATAGAAATCGGATCTGGCCTCAATGGTCAATTTTTCTCAGGTGAATTGGCACAATGGTCAATGGTCAATTGGCACAAATGAATGATCCATGAGATTTGTTTGTTGCAGCCTAAGATGTTTGCAGATGGACTGAGGCAGTAACCATTGGTGCCAAGTGGTGACATCAAAAGGGACTCACAGAGTATATCCCTGCAACAAGTGTGGTAGGTCATGAAAACCCTATGTTTAACTTTGTATATTTTTGCTAAAATGAAAAAAAACCAAATCGAAATTAGAAATAATAATTCAAGCAATTTCAAATGAAACACTTCTACCATACGTGTGCTTGTAAGAATTCTTTGTTACCAAAACAGCTTGTCTCCGAAACAACTATTTGTCACCAAAACGACCTGTATCCATCCATTGTGTAGATGTGGCATTGAAATCTCAAGAGCTTAAGTCCTCAACAGAGGAGATTAGAAAGTTGCAATACTCAACTTAAATAGTGCATTTTTATTGGCAAATTAGGAAAATAACTAGGGGACACTGTAGGCCCCCTAGAAAAAACACAGTTAACACTCCCACCAGACAACAGATTATTAAATATAAGACCAATTTTTGCAATAAAAAAGGCCTATTGAAAAGGCCTATTAAAGTTATTGAACTATGTGGGCTAGCCGTGTGGCTATGTGGTCGGGTTCTTCGTCTGGTTTTGGTCTGGTTAGGCAAGGTTTTTGTACTATTTCCAGACAAAGAACGGAAACCTGGTGAATTGGTCCGGTTTTTCTCTGGTTCTCTTAACCAGACGAAATTACAGGCGAAGAACCGGGCGAGTACTGTGGTTTTAAAGGAATTTGCCTGGTTTTCAGCCCGGTTTTTTGCCCGGGCCTTCGTCTGGTTAGGTGCCAGATGAGTAACCGGGGGACATCCGGAGTAAATCCCGATGCAATATTTTTGTATGGAATTTTGCCCGGTTTTTTCTCTGGTTCTTCATCCGGACAAAAACCATAGAAGACAACGAAGGAAGACCAGTGGAAAACCTGACTTCTCTTATTCTTTTGATATTTCAAATTTAAACGTTCATGATAATTGCAGGACAACAGTTTTAAGAAATCTAATGCCTCGCTTTATGTTCCGCGAGTATAAAGCGAAAATATGTATTATATAAGTGTATGTGCTTTACATAAATAAATTTCTCTCGCTATGTGCTGAGTTCAAAACAACGTTTTTCTCTGTGTGTTTTTACTGGTTTAGTCACTGTACGAATCGCTAAGTCAAGTCAACCTAGCTAGTCAATAGTCGTTAGTAGCTAAGAATTATTATAGAATTGTGAATAAACCCCTACGAGCTTGAAAGAAAAGAGGTGGGAAGAAAGCACAAAACAATCAAGTACGAGTACATAGCCCCGCTCTTTAAGTTAACGAATAATGTCGAGTAGTACTCAAGCTAGTTGGATACGAAGTAACTTCAAAAATAGCAGAAAATGCCAAAACTTTCAGAGCATATCTTTACTCTTTACTATTAACAATGGAGCAACAAAGACGCAAAAGGCGCTTTTACCAACGGTCGCGCAGACTGCAAGCCAAGCTCGATGCACCACCAGCGATCGATATGGCGAAGCCGAGCTAGTTAACATCGGCGACGGCGCAGACGGGGATGGCACGGACGCACCTGCAGGCAATGAGACGCACCTTACGTGCACGGTGTGTGATAGCTCTTTATTACTTCTACACAGCACCTATAAACCCTGAAACCAGTCGTTACTGAAATACTTATTACGCCTTACAGAATCCAGTGACGGTGGCAGTGAGCGTCATCAAAGCGGCGACGAAGTCGAGCCAGTGGACGGCGGCGACGACACTGACAGTAACGACACGGACGATGACAACTACGAGCCTTCCGTGCAGGGTTTGTGATAGCTCTTTATCACCGTTTCACAGAATCAAGGGGAAATTCCTGGCGAAAAATCGGACGATTTCTCCGGTTTTAAAGGCAGTCCAGTCGAAAACCGGGTTTAGAAAGTGTCATTCTTAACTTTTCTTTTCTTCGTTGTTTTTACACACAATCCATGCGCCCTTGACCCCCTTGGCCCCGTCCTTACAAGTATACTTATTATGCTCCACAGGCACCAGTGACAGCGGTATGGCTGAGTCAGTCGACAGCGACGACGACCAGGAGCCCGCTCTCGATGCCTGGCTACAGCTGCCGTGGCACAATGGCGAGGCCATCACTGGTTCCGTTGGTGAGGCTGTATGCCTCATAAGCGACTGCGCCGTTGATCTGGAGATCCCACGCAAAAAGATCACCAGACTTCTACGTCTACTGTAGTCCGCGCAGAACTTAATTGGTTCAGCAAGTTGCGTCACTGTGTGCAATGAGTGCCACGTTAACTACCTTGGAGACTGCAGTCAAAACGGTGGACAGTGCACCTACTGTGGATCAGTCAGTGTCGCCAACTTCTGGGTCTTCAATATCCGCAAGCAAATTCGAACCTACATAGAGTCGTGTGGACTTTTACAGAATCTGACGTTCCCGGTGGACTTCCGTAGGCCTGCCGACACCATAAACTTCAGCAACGGTCAACTGTACAGAGAGTTTCTATAGTCCATAAACCCGGCTTCCAAGTGCGACCTCTCCTACACACTGAGCTCCGACGGCTTTCCATCACGGTCGACAAGTCAAGTAGAGGTCTGTCCGGTTTACTTGAGCATCAACGAGATTTATGATCGCTTCAAGTTGCGCTACGTGATTATTTGTGGACTCTGGGCTGGAAAGACCAAGGTAAATGCGTCAGCTTTCCTCCCGGTAGTTGTTAACGGTCTAATTCCTCTACGCATCCAAGGCGTTACGTACATTGATGCTGATGGACAGAAGCGTACAATACGTCTCCATCCAATACTTGGTATGTTCGACGCCCCGGCTCGTGCGGATGCGCTCTGCATGCGACAATGCATGGCCATCTATGGATCCGTACGCGCCTACATCCGTCAGGCTTTGGCCGCGTCTTTGACATCGGGTTAACGCCGGCAATGCAAAATACTGCTAGACGTCTTGGTTGCCTGCAGAATGTCCTCCAGAGCATGACAGACACGTGTATATTAGCCGAGCGGCACCTGACGGGTATGGCACCCGGTGTACGGCAACGCAATACGGACACATTAGGCGTCCGAGGACATTCTCCGTTGGGACGTCTTCCTGGATTCGACTTTATGCGCGGATGCCCGCCGTGTTATCTGCACCAGCTGCTCCTTGATTTTGTCCGCATGATGATATATAAATTTTTCCTTGTGCGCCACAAGCCTGATCGAGGAGAAACAAACTGTCCAGACCTGCACCGACTCCAAAGCCAGTTAAATGAGCAGTTGCTAAGAATCAGGCTGCCCAGCAACGTCCAACGCCATGCCGTGCGTCTTCTGAGTGACATGCGCAACTTTCGTGGGCATGAGTATGAAATGTGGATGCTAGCCTACGGTCCCCTGGTTTTAGAGGACTTTCTGCCACCCGACCATTATCAGAATCTGCTAATTTTCTCCACCGTTGTGTTCTGGATGTACGCTGATTATGCGCCCAGAGGTGAGTTGCGCCACGTGGAAGTTTCTTTGCGCCACTTCCATGACAAGCTGCATGGATTGTATACACTGAAGGTACTGACATACAATCCTCATCAGGTGTGCTGCCACATGCTGACGTACGTAAATCTGGCCGGCGCCGTACACCGCCAGTCGGCTGGTCTTTTTGAAAGCATGCATTTGCGCTTGCAGAAGCGTCTGCATGGTACGCGACGCACTGACGTTGAGCTGGTTGGTGCGGTGGAACGCCACATTCAAGCGCGAGCGCGGCTGATTCGTCACGTGCAGCAGGAAGAAGAGGATCCATTTCGTCAAATTGAAGTACTCAGTCTCCCTGGTGTCGTGCTTCGTCGACCCAAGTCTTGGCAAGTCGGATGGCACAGTGCCACTCTGCAGTCCGGTTGGACGCTACGAATTTTTAGGCCTGGATCCCGGGATGCGTCCGGCTTTGTGGCTATCGAAGGTGGCACAGTGATGGATTTCCTTTTTTGTCAGCTGCACTCTATCAAACTGCAAGGCGAGCAGATTCGGCTCGCTGTTTACCTGATGCCGGTTATTGCAGATGCCGACCCGCTCAAGTTGCTAGTGCAGGTCGCCACAATGTCACCGGCTCGTGGCTGTCGATTAGCGCATATCAGAAGATTTGCGTGCAACCCATTAGGAGACTTGGGAAACCCCCGCGACTTGATTTACGTTGGGCTGCAACAGTTTCGGGGCGCCTGCGTGGTGACCGACACCAAAGTAGCTTTACTGCCCCATCCGCAGTTGTGCTACTCGTAGCTACTGCTGTGTAATTGTGAGACTGACAGATGTCGCCAAATAGCTGAGCACGCCGTCTAGCCGAACACGGTCGCCATCGCCACCGCCCAATTGAACAGGCGCCGAACTTTTTTGCCATTGAAATGCCGCCATCACCACCTCCGGTTCCCATTGAACGTATTACAGTGCGGAAGCAGTGTCGACGCCCACTGAGGGGTCTCTCACCCAGACCACGCTCCAAGATAACGATTGATTAGTGCTTTGGAATTTATGAATTTATGCTGCTGCATTTTTTTAGTCACTTAAGGCCACGCAACCAATTGACCAAAAAATATATTGTTAGCAGTTTCCTAGGATAAAGATGTCCTCTGCTCTTTTCTGTGACGATGACAATGTCTCTGACTTATTACTTACAATTACTTACTACTGCAGAATAGTTGAGCTAAAGCTATAAGTTCATGTTCACATTCATGTCGTTCATTTCAGCATCTGGCAATGTCTGACATTAGAAAAAAACAGTAAACATGGGCAAGTTTAAATTGACGTCTACTGCAAGCAAATCGACTGCCAAATCAAAGTCTACGAAGTCTAGGCAAAAAAGCTGTGGAAATCCACGCTGACTTAGTTTCTGTATTTGCTGAAGCTGTGCTGTCATTTGACACTGTCACGCGCTGGATGTGCTACTTCTCTGACGGGCGGGCGAGTGCCAAAGACGAGAGTCAGTCTGGACGACCTAGGACATCCGTGACCGAAGCGTCAGTGGCCCGCGCGGACACGATTGTGTGGGAGGATTGCAGCGTGACACTGAGATTTCTTGCCTACGAGCTTGGTGTCAACTATGGAAGCGCCCACATCATCATGCATGAGCAGCTAGGCCACTCCAAGACCTGCGCCCACTGGGTGCCGCACCTGCTCACAGCTGACCAGCGCACTAAGCGCGTATGGATCTGCCGCTTGTGGTTGGAGATGTTCAAACCAAATGGCCCAGAAGCGGCAGTGGGCGAGAACTCGGCATGGTGCCAGGCTGCTGCTGCACCACGACAATGCGGCACCCCACACTGCAGCTGCAACTCAGGCCTTCCTGGAGCAGCAAGGAGTTCAGCTGCTGCCCCACCCACCCTACTCTCCAGACCTCGCACCCTGCGACTTCTGGCTGTTCCCAAAAGTAAAATCTGCCATCTCTGGGAGGCCATTTTCTCGCATCCAAGACCTGGCAAGAGTGGTCAAATCAGAACTGGAGAGACTGCCCACATCAGAGTACCATAGCTGCTTCCCGGCTTGGTGGATGCGCATGCAACGGTGCATCAAAGCTGAGGGGAAGTACTTCGAGGGAATGAGACACTAAATCTGTGCTCCAGATTTCTCTGGACTTTGTAATGATGTAACTTGCAAAACTTTTTGATCACCCCTCGTAGTATTTACTCAGTTCTTTATCTTGTTTGGTTGATGGAACAGAACTTGCTGCTCTGTTTAGTTTACAGATAGACGTTTCATCAAACTGAATAAAAATTCAACAAACCAAACATGCCATTTTTCTCACTTTAAGTGTCAAATTTGACAAATATGTATAATAAGAATATTTTTTCCTCTCTTGCAAATCATTGCACATAATCTATAGCCTCAAAACTCTAGTTTTATTATTTTTAATCTTGTTACTTTTTTCATTTCAGATGCAGCAAATTTTCATTATTCAAATTTACTCTTTTGTTGAAATTAGTTTGTCAAATGTTTTGCTTACTACTTGCAGTAGCAAAATTTGGTAAGAATATACTTTGAATATATTTTTCTTCAAAAAATTATTTCAGAATGGACAAGTTAGGACAACTAATTAGACAAGTAGAAAATGCATGAATAATCTGGTTTCCACGGCCTGTCTAGTGGATCCTCTTTACAACTAAACCATATACTATATGGTCTGTGCAGGTCCTCTTATTGTCTTATGCCAAGTCTATAATGCAGCAAGTCATCGCAATCTGAATCTGCATTGCCACCAAATTGGTAATTGCCTATCTGTGCAACAGAGTCCATGGATGATGGCAAATCACATGCTATACAGCTGATTGTCCAGCACCGACCAAACTATTATTCTATTAATGACTAGATAGGACGCATACATGTAGCTGCCAGCAAAGTGCTAGCTATTTAGCTATATATAGTCCTAGCCTATAGGCCTAATAAAGAAATTCGTGGTGAATATTTATATTAGGCCTAATATAATATGTTGAATAACATAAATAAAGCTGTTCTAATAACTAACAATTTAACAAAAGTGTTTTTGCTGGGAAACTCTGATCCATTGGAGCCCTAAATAACCAGATTAGTAAAACAAAACATTTGCAATGAGTAATAATTATGACTAAATATGTGATGTAGATGTAATAAGTGAATCACTGTGTCTTGCTGCTCAGACACAGTATAAAGGCTACCATACACAATATACCATACACAAGTGTGCTACTGCTACCAGTGATTATATACTAATGTCTTATTGAAATATTTAAGACTATATTCAAGTTAAGGTGATCAAAATAAGATAGTTCCAAATTGAGTAGAGGCCTTCCACACTTAATTAAAAATTTAAAACAGCTTTACTCATTTATAGGCTGAACTAAATGATATGCTAGACCTACGAGTAATCTGAGAAATTGAGGAAAAGTAATGATTTTAAAGATGTCTTTTTAATGATACTATTAAAAAGTATTACTAATGACTTTACGCATGGTCATGGAATAATGCAGGAACGTAACTGATAATGGGGTCTTTCTTTCGAATCCCCGTGCATTTTTTCCAAGACACAATAATAAAGACAATCGTGAAAAACATATTGCTAGCAAGACATTTTTAGAAGCTTTATTTAAAACGCAACGCAACAATGTTCAACGCAATACTGACTAAAATGCTTCGAATAGCATTTACATGTAGAAGGTGGAATCTATTTGTTAAACCATTTAAATCGCTTCAATATGGGATTTTAAATTGTGTCAGAATCAAGATTTTTTCATAGTCCTATCTTAGGCCGTGATTTCTCTGACAGGAGCAAAAAATCACACGGGACGGGTACTTAGCATTAAATGTTGCGCCCACAGTCAGTAGGTATTTACTTGATAGGCCTAGTAAGAATGGCGCGACTGTAGGAAGCTTATATATATTGAACGTTTTTAGATCATTGTATCGTTTTATTATCATTAAAAATGTGCGAGATATATAATACATATATTAATAGAAGCAGTTTTAAGTACACAGTGATATCATTTCGGGTGTATAGACACAATGTGTTTGACTTTAGCTTTTCTTTAATTATTCTACTCGATTTTGTTGCATTTTTTCCAACACGCTATGATTTTTTCTATGCCTGTATTCCCCGTAATAGTAAAATAGTACTTAAAAATATTACTAGAAGTCCAATATAAAATTATTTAACTTAGTCTTGTTCTTAGCTTTTTAGTCTAGCTTTTAGCATTTTTTAACCAGGCATTTTATATTTTTTTATAATTTTATTTTCAAGTAGTTTCTTGAAAATCTTTTTAAGCCATTTTGTTTGATGTCTTCAAGTTTAGTTCAAGCAGTATGTGTTTGTTGCAAGTTTTATTTGTATTTCTTGCTTTTTTATATAATAAAGGTCTGAACTCGTTACAAAGGCTAATGTACACTACATGGAACTCTGAAGCTTGTAGTTTTATTTCAAACAAAGTTTATTTTTAAATAGATTTAATGGTTGGTCATTCAATTCTAAATTTTGCCTGCCTACTTATGAAGAACATGTAGGCAAACATAACTCGAGGCTAATCAATTTTCTTGCACGCTTTTTCCCTCAGCAATTGCTACACGTATTCAAGCCGTCATGCGAGAATTCAAGCTAGTTGTCCTTGGCTCAGGAGGTGTGGGCAAATCTGCCCTCACTGTGCAATTCGTACAGGGAATTTTCGTCGAAAAGTATGATCCCACAATTGAGGACTCTTATCGCAAGCAGGTTGAAGTTGACAACAGCCAGTGTATGCTGGAGATTCTCGACACGGCTGGCACCGAGCAGTTCACTGCAATGCGCGATCTGTACATGAAAAATGGCCAGGGCTTTCTGCTAGTCTATTCCATCACCTCGCAGGCTTCGTTTAATGATCTGCACGAACTGCGTGAGCAGATCATGCGCGTCAAGGACTCGGAAGATGTGAGACCTAGCTTCTGCTACGCCTGCTTCTCACAGATTCTTCTCTGCCTGTCTTCTCCCCCCTTCTCTGCCTGTCTTCTCCCCCCTTCTCTGCCTGTCTTCTCCCCCTTCTCTGCCTGTCTTCTCCCCCTTCTCTGCCTATCTTCTCCCCCTTCTCTGCCTGTCTTCTCCCCCCTTCTCTGCCTGTCTTCTCCCCCTTATCTGCCTGTCTTCTCCCCCTTCTCTGCCTGTCTTCTCCCCCTTCTCTGCCTGTCTCCCCCCTTCTCTGCCTGTCTTCTCCCCCTTCTCTGCCTGTCTTCTCCCCCCTTCTCTGCCTGTCTTCTCCCCCTTCTCTGCCTGTCTTCTCCCCCCTTCTCTGCCTGTCTTCTCCCCTTCTCTGCCTGTCTTCTCCCCCTTCTCTGCCTGTCTTCTCCCCCTTCTCTGCCTGTCTTCTCCCCCTTCTCTGCCTGTCTTCTCCCCCTTCTCTGCCTGTCTTCCCCCCTTCTCTGCCTGTCTTCTCCCCCCATCTCTGCCTGTCTTCTCCCCCTTCTCTGCCTGTCTTCTCCCCTTCTCTGCCTGTCTTCTCCCCCCTTCTCTGCCTGTCTTCTCCCCCCTTCTCTGCCTGTCTTCTACCACGATTTCTCTACCCGTTATTCTCTCGGTTTCACAGCCGGTCGCCCCACCTCATCGCACCTAATGCCAACCTGCTGAAGTCCGATGAATGCTTGCAAAGAAGCATATTCCCTCGCCATCCCCTTCCATGGGGACTTAATTATTCTATAGAATTCAAAGAATCTATTCGAACAAGTTTTCTTAAAATTCCCACTCCAATTATGTTTCGGACAGGCCTTGACAACCCTCTTGAATGAGTAACTAAGTACTATCTTGATGTCGCAGATTAGGTGACGCTGAATTTTCCAGATACTAAAGAGGAGCCAAATTCTAATAATTACAGACTTTGCAGTCTTGAATGACTGATCGTGGGTGGTGACTCGCAAAGCAACCCGAACTTATTTTAAGCTGCAAGCCTTAAAAATGCGGCATCGTTTTTTATGTCTTGCGGTGTATTTAGTGTATCCTTACTTTCCCAGTCTTGTTCAGCTTCGTCTTGTTAAGGCGGGCATAGAAAGGCAGCGAAATTTTGTTAGACATTAGCCCCTTTACCTCGTACCCTACTGTACCTGTTGCTCCGTTGTTTTTAGGGCGGCCAATCGATGTCTGCTTAATTGGAATTTGCACTGTATAATATATATATATACTTCTTGCTTCAATTTTCACTTATATTCTATTTATGAATATTAGATTTAACTTAAAGTAAGATTCTGGTTTGGGAAGATTCTAGTTTGGGAAGATTCTTGTTTAGGAAGATTCTAGTTTGGGAAGATTCTAGTTTGGTAAGATTCTAGCTTGAGAATATTCTTTTTTAGGAAGAGTCTAGTTTGGGAAGATTCTGGTTTGGTAAGATTCTAGCTTGAGAATATTCTTTTTTAGGAAGATTCTAGTTTGGGAAGATTCTAGTTAGGGAAGATTCTAGTTTAGGAAGATTCTAGTTTGGGAAGATTCTAGTTTGGGAAGATTCTGGTTTGGGAAGATTCTAGTTTGGGGAGATTCTAGTTTGGGAAGATTCTGGTTTGGTAAGATTCTAGCTTGAGAATATTCTTTTTTAGGAAGATTCTAGTTTGGGAAGATTCTAGTTAGGGAAGATTCTAGTTTAGGAAGATTCTAGTTTGGGAAGATTCTAGTTTGGGAAGATTCTGGTTTGGGAAGATTCTAGTTTGGGGAGATTCTAGTTTGGGAAGATTCTGGTTTGGGAAGATTCTAGTTAGGTAAGATTCTGGTTTGAGAAGATTCTAGTTTGGGAAGATTCTAGTTTGGAAAGATTCTAGTTTGTGAAGATTCTGGTTTGGGAAAATTCTAGTTTGGGAAGATTCTAGTTTGTGAAGATTCTGGTTTGGGAAGATTTGAGTTAGGTAAGATTCTGGTTTGGGAAGATTCTAGTTAGGTAAGATTCTAATTTGGGAAGATTCTAGTTTGGGAAGATTCTAGTTTGTGAAGATTCTGGTTTGGGAAGATTCTAGTTTGTGAAGATTCTGGTTAGATAGCATTCTAGTTTGGGAAGATTCAGGTTTTTAAAGCTTTGCATTGCAGTGGGATTGACAAAAATTAGCTAAAAGATTCGCGTTAAAAATTCCTGATTTCCGGTATGGGGGCAATGCCACCCTTGAATGACGGCTCAAACCTCAGATAGCCTACCTGAAAGGTGTCTCAAGGGAGATGCAAATGAGGGATTTGAAGGGTCCCTCTATGTGTCTTGGTCTGTCTCTAATCCCCCGAAAAGCAGTTTTCATGTAAATAATTTTGCGAAGATTAAATTATTTAACAGAGTACCCAAGCTTTACTTAATAATTCTTGGATTCTGGGGATTAAAAATTAGAAAAACTAAGTGGAGGTATTTCAAATACCCATATTTCCCCCAAATTATTCAACCCAATCGTCGTCGTGAAGTAGGCAGTGGGTATTTGAAATATCCCCTATAGTCTTTTCCATGTGGAAAAATAGAGTACTCTTTCTACTGCTAAAGTGCATAGATTATATCTACTAATTCCCTAATTTTGGAGTTCGATCTTCTTTGCTTAGTTTAAATCCGCGTTTCTCACTGCTTGTTTCTCACATGCCCAGGTGCCAATTGTTGTGATTGGGAACAAGTGCGACCTCGAGGACGAGCGGACAGTAACCAAGGAGCAGGGACAGAACCTGGCGCACCAGTGGAACTGCGCCTTCCTAGAGACCTCCGCCAAGGCCAAGTTGAATGTTCAGGATGTGAGAGTCGCGATGCCTCACCTGTGTATCCGCCTCATCTGCTCATTTGCCTCATCTGCTCATTTGCCTCACCTGCTCATTTGCCTCACCTGCTCATTTGCCTCACCTGCTCATTTGCCTCACCTGCTCATTTGCCTCACCTGCTCATTTGCCTCACCTGCTCATCTGCCACATCTACTCATCTGCCTCACCTGCTCATCTTCTTATCTTTATTTCATTTTTGTTTTACATTTTCTTGACTTTCTTTATTTCTTGTTTATTATTCGCCTCTTTTTCACCAATCTTCCCATTTCGTCTTGTCCTTTTCATTCTCCGCCTAAGCAAAGAAGCTTTGAAAACAAGAAAAATAAATTCGACACTATTTATCTCCGTGAAATACCCACGTCAGATCATTCGCCCCGCAGCAATTGCCCAACGACGCAACGGCTCGTGTGGGCTCGGTCATGGAGCTTGATTGAGTTTGCCCATCTTGTGCTGCTGGCCACCCTTAGGTGTCAAATTTCCTCCCTCTCAACTGGCTTGGGATTAACTGCAACACGATAGACTCCAGTATTTGACAACTCTCAGCGCCCTAGCTACTGTCTGCTCCCTTAGCTACCTACCATCGGAACCCATTAGCTACCTACTATCGGAACCCATTAGCTACCTACCATCGGAACCCATTAACTACCTACCATCGGAACCCATTAACTACCTACCATCGGAACCCATTAACTACCTACCATCGGAACCCCTTTAGCTACCTACTATCGGAACCCATTAGCTACCTACCATCGGAACCCATTAACTACCTACTATCGGAACCCATTAGCTACCTACCATCGGAACCCATTAGCTACCTACTATCGGAACCCATTAGCTACCTACCATCGGAACCCATTAACTACCTACCATCGGAACCCATTAACTACCTACTATCGGAACCCCTTTAGCTACCTACTATCGGAACCCATTAGCTACCTACCATCGGAACCCCTTTTGCTATCTACTATCGGAACCTCCTAGCTCCTCTCGGCACTCCCTAGCTCCTCTCGACACTCCCTAGCTCCCCTCGGCACTCCCTAGCTGCCCTCGGCACTCCCTAGCTCCCCTCGGCACTCCCTAGCTCCCCTCGGCACTCCCTAGCTCCTCTCGACACCTCGACACCCCCTAGCTTCCGTCGGCACTCACTAGCTCCCCTCGGCACCTCGACACCCCCTAGCTTCCGTCGGCACTCCCTAGCTCCCCTCGGCACTCCCTAGCTCCCCTCGGCACTCTCTATCTACCCATTGCAAGTCTGACAAAAATGTACTATGAACTCCATTGTGAACTACTAAAAGTAGCAAGCAACGAAAATTGTTCTTAAAATATGAATAAAACTTCCACAGAGCTTCCTAGACCTGGTCCGGCTGATCAATCGTCGCACAGCTGATGTTCTGCGTCGCGACACCAAGAAGCGCAAATCGAAATGCGCTCTGCTGTGAGCTCGAGCTGTTGAGCAGCTATCGCCACAAGTGTTGTTTTTCTCACTTGCTCCCTCCTGTCGTGTTGTTTTTCGAGTTTAATGACCAAAAAAGAATTCATCCTTGTGACCTGTGCAGAGCTATGACAGCTAAATCTGAACAAACCGCGGATCTATTTGGAGTCTCACGTTGTTCGTATTCTGATAAAACAGATATTTTGTTAAAGTTTTTGTTGAATTTCATCCAAAACAGCACCCACCCCACTCCACAGTCAGGGTATACGCTTAATTATAATATACTCTCACCCCACTAACCAGTCAGAGTGTACGCTTAATTATAATATACTCCCACTCCACAGCCTGCAAGTGTACGCGCGATCAGAACCAGCAGCCACCCCACTCCACAGCCAGTGAGAGTACACACGATCAGAACCAGCAGCCACCCCACTCCACAGCCAGTGAGAGTACACACGATCAGAACCAGCAGCCACCCCACTCCACAGCCAGTGAGAGTACACACGATCAGAACCAGCAGCCACCCCACTCCACAGCCAGTGAGAGTACACACGATCAGAACCAGCAGCCACCCCACTCCACAGTCGCAAAAAATCGTAGAAGTTTGCTTTTCTTTATTGGTTTTGTACCGCGTCTTAAACCTGCTGTTTTTCTCGTTTCTGTGTTGATTTTCGTTTAATAATATGATTAACTAGTCATTTACAACCATTTTCGATGGAAGATGAGAAAAGAAACTTTTTAAAAACTTTGTTAACACTACTCACAGTATTTTGTAGCATGTTGTCAAAAAGAAAGTAAATAAGCTAAAGAAAAAAATGGGGAAATCGTTTGTCTGCTTTGATTATTTACAACAAAAAAGTTTATTTCCATTGTACTGGTGTCTCTTGGCTCCCTTTTTATAAACAGTTACTGTCTTCTCCGCTTTGTAGTGTTTAGACTTTTTATTGATACGTGATTTCGTTTTTGTGTCTCTTGTTAGTAATTTCGTCATAAAATATTCGCCTCCTGCGCCTGTTATGTCCGTGCGAGATTGTCCACCACTGCTCTCTTCCTCCTTCTCCTTCTCCCTCTCCCTCTCCTTCTCCCCCTTCCTCTCGTTCTCCCTCTCCTTCTCCCTCTCCCTCTCCTTCTCCCTCTCCCTCTCCTTCTCCCTCTCCTTCTCCCTCTTCCTCTCACTCTCACTGTCTCACTGTCTCACTGTCTCACTGTCTCACTGTCTCACTGTCTCACTGTCTCACTGTCTCACTGTCTCACTGTCTCACTGTCTCACTGTCTCACTGTCTCACTGTCTCACTGTCTCACTGTCTCACTGTCTCACTGTCTCACTGTCTCAATGTCTCACTGTCTCAATGTCTCACTGTCTCACTGTCTCACTGTCTCACTGTCTCACTGTCTCACTGTCTCACTGTCTCACTGTCTCACTGTCTCACTGTCTCACTGTCTCACTGTCTCACTGTCTCACTGTCTCACTGTCTCACTGTCTCACTGTCTCACTGTCTCACTGTCTCACTGTCTCACTGTCTTGGATCTCTCTTTTTGAAGGCCGGGCCTTCCATTGTCGAGCTACTGCAGTCACTGGCTTCTTTGGCTTAAGTATTATCTGCTTTGTCTACGCTTACAATTCACTATTTATTTACAGCTGGCTTATTTATAATTGTTCAGCTTGTGCTGTTGTGTTACTACAGAAAGTCTAGGTACGAATAAATTCTGTCGTCCATTGAAACTTTTAATGGCTTCCTTTGGTAATGTGTAAGATTAAATTTTATTACAAAATCGCATAGGCCCAGTTATAATCTGTGTCAGGATTGCGTATAGAATGCGAAGAATAGAATTAGCCGTTTTTTGACCTCTAAATGACAATTTCCCCCTTCAGAAACGGTTCCTTCTCCGTGTTGTATTTTTCTATTATTCTTATCACATTGTTTTATCTAAAGCGCCAGCCAATCAGTCAAAAGTGACGTTCTTGCAGCTTGTTCTATGGTAAAAGGCTTCTGTCTCCTTCCCTGCGGGGATGTGGCTCGCACTCTCGCCGTCTTGTTTTCTTGCGCGCCAAACTGTCGCTCTATTTTATTGCTGCTAAAGACTGTTTCTTTTCTGTCACTTGTTATATAGTTTAGTCTATATAGTGTGCTGAACTGCTTTTTTTGAGTAAAAAAAAGGGTTTAAATGTCTGCTTAGTTTTCGACATGATTTGTTTGCTCGTTAAAGAACTGCAACTCAAAGCCTAATCTTGAGTGTTAGCACGATCAGAACCAACACCCACCCCACTTAACAGCCAGCCTCTGAATGTACGATCGATCAGAACCAACACCCGCCCCACTCCACAATGCTCTGAATCCACGCCGATAGCAACTAACACACACCCCCACTCAACAGCCAGCCTCTGAATGTACGATCAGAACCAGCACCTAACCTACTCCGCAGCCAGTGAACGCTCGATCAGAACTAACACCACCCCACTCCGCAGCCAGTGAACGCTCGATCAGAACTAACACCCACCCCACTCCGCAGCCAGTGAACGCTCGATCAGAACTAACACCCACCCCACTCCGCAGCCAGTGAACGCTCGATCAGAACTAACACCCACCCCACTCCGCAGCCAGTGAACGCTCGATCAGAACTAACACCCACCCCACTCAACAGCCAGCCTCAGAATGTAAGATCGATCAGAACTAACACCCACCCCACTCAACAGCCAGCCTCAGAATGTAAGATCGATCAGAACTAACACCCACCCCACTCAACAGCTAGCCTCAGAATGTAAGATCGATCAGAACTAACACCCACCCCACTCAACAGCCAGCCTCAGAATGTAAGATCGATCAGAACTAACACCCACCCCACTCAACAGCCAGCCTCAGAATGTAAGATCGATCAGAACAAAAACCTATCGCAGGCACTAAATGTTCGAGCGAACGCATCGGTCCGCCCACCTTTGATACATCAGCCTTTCTAATGAAGTACACAAGCAGACAGGGTGACTCAGTGTTGTTAGTGTTCAGTCTCTCTCTCTCTCTGGCCACCTTGCTATATGAAAGCAGCTGAATTTTCTTGAACATAAATTTCCCCTATTTTCTCCTTTGTTGGCTTTTTGGCTTTGCTACTGTTTGTCTGACTAGATATATAATAGTGTAATATTGATATATAGCTCGTACATTTACGATTAATATTTAAAGTCATTAAAAAATTTCTGTTTGATCATTGCAGCAAAGTTTCGAAAAGTTTTCTTTATCTTTCAATACCGTAAAGGGAATATTTTTGCAACTACGAGCTACAGCTTTGTATATGTAACATTTTACATGGTTGAAGCAAGGACCACTAGAAGATGAAGGGCGGGACACTTTGTTTCTTACATCATTGAACAGACCATTAAATATTAAGCTAAAGCTTGTATTAAATACCACCCTAAGCCGCGAATGCGAAACAAATGAACCTTGGTGCGAGATCTGATCAGACAAACTAGTAATTATATCTGAGAGTAATAAAATACGCTCGTATATCGATTTAGAATATTTTGCTAGGCTCTTAGGGCTGTCAGCGGCACGCCTTGTAGACAGAAATCAATGAGTTTGGCCTCGATGTAGCGTTGATGACTAAAAGCAGACGGTAGCTAGCGGAAGCTGCATCATATCATTGGAGTATAGCATGCGAGTTTTTAGCCAAGGGCATTGCATTAAATTGCTATTATAAAAAATTAGTTGCCAGGGCGAACTTCCTGAGGGGCAGGGGGCTGGGATTTACTCGACTCGCGCGCTGACCGGATGCAATCGGGAGCTGGGGTAGCACCGTCTTGGCTCGAAGGATATTACGCACAGTGGGAGTTTTTCCCAGGAAATTACTGCCCCACAATGTTAACCATTCAGTGCCAGGTTTTGTACTGATGGACTCGGAGCCTGTTGTGATTGTTGCTAGGGGCGCCAAAAGTAGCCAAGTTGGCGCCAACAGTAGCTAAGGGGTGGCGCCGATGGTAGCTAGGGGTGGCGCCGATGGTAGCTAGGGGTGGCGCCGATGTTAGCTAGGGGTGGCGCCGATGGTAGCTAGGGGTGGCGCCGATGGTAGCTAGGGGTGGCGCCGATGGTAGCTAGGGATGGCGCCGATGGTAGCTAGGGGTGGCGCCGATGGTAGCTAGGGGTGGCGCCGATGTTAGCTAGGGGTGGCGCCGATGGTAGCTAGGGGTGGCGCCGATGGTAGCTAGGGGTGGCGCCGATGGTAGCTAGGGGTGGCGCCGATGGTAGCTAGGGGTGGCGCCGATGGTAGCTAGGGGTGGCGCCGATGGTAGCTAGGGGTGGCGCCGATGGTAGCTAGGGGTGGCGCCGATGGTAGCTAGGGGTGGCGCCGATGGTAGCTAGGGGTGGCGCCGATGGTAGCTAGGGGTGGCGCCGATGTTAGCTAGGGGTGGCGCCGATGTTAGCTAGGGGTGGCGCCGATGTTAGCTAGGGGTGGCGCCGATGTTAGCTAGGGGTTGCGCTGATGATAGCTGGGTAGTGGCGCCAATAGTAGCTAGGTGATTGCACCAATAGTGGCTTGGGGGTGGCACCGATAGTAGCTAGGGGTGGCGCCTATAGTAGCTAGGGGTGGCGCCAATTGTAGCTAGGGGTGGCGCCAATAGTACGAGCTAGCTAGGGGATGGCGCCGATGGTGGCTAGGGGGTGGCGCCAATAGTAGCAAATTATTAGTAAAAAATTCACGATGGGCTGACACATCATTTGTTGACACTAGACCAGCAGACAGCGAAGTGACAGTTCTGACTCCTGAGTACACGCGCGCACAGATATCGTCAGAAATGGTCAGAATTGCCTCATCCTCTCTTGCTGCGGGTCGAGTGTCGCCGAATTCCGCCAGCAAAAGTTTTATCCACGAATCTAGAGTATCGCGTCCTAGCGCGAAGTTAACAAAGTTGCTCCATGTTTTGTTTGCTAAAAAAAACAGCGACAGTAATTGCGGATGCAATCCTTATTCCGGCTTCGCGTCAAATTCGAAAAAAAATTGCGGAAAGGGCTGGCTGTAGAGCAACAGCGGGCCTTGGTTACAGGGGAGTGATGGGAAAGGGGATAGAGATGAAATCTCAATTTATCAGGCGGCTTCAAGCCCTTCACTTTGGATCAGACGGAGAAGGGTCTGAAATTCTTATTCGAAATCTAATTCGAGTAGCCGCGATTTCTAGCGGCTGAACGTAATCCCCTAGACTCGGATTAGCCACGAAGGCTTAAGTTTTATTGCCGGGATTATGCATGCACCTGGCGGTTGGCCGCAGTCGGACAATATAAACGTATTCATGTCTGAACTCTTAAAATGAGCCTTCTATCGCACATAGCTTGTACTCTAGCATGCGGCTTGGATTTACAGTTACCCTTCCCATCCATTCTCCGGCTCCATTTATTTTTCACCCCTTTCCATTCCATTCTGTATTTGATTTATATTTGATTACCCCACTCTCTCTCCTTCGGTCTGATTGGCTGGCGGACTCAGTTGATGCTAGTGTGTTTTCTACCCCACTCTCTCTCCTTCGGTCTGATTGGCTGGCGGACTCAGTTGATGCTAGTGTGTTTTCTACCCCACTCTCTTTCCTTCGGTCTGATTGGCTGGCGGACCCAGTTGATGCTAGTGTCTTTTCTACTCCACTCTCTTTCCTTCGGTCTGATTGGCTGGCGGACCCAGTTGATGCTAGTGTCTTTTCTACTCCACTCTCTTTCCTTCGGTCTGATTGGCTGGCGGACCCAGTTGATGCTAGTGTCTTTTCTACCCCACTCTCTTTCCTTCGGTCTGATTGGCTGGCGGACCCAGTTGATGCTAGTGTCTTTTCTACCGCACTCTCTTTCCTTCGCTCTGATTGGCTGGCGGACCCAGTTGATGCTAGTGTGTTTTCTACCCCACTCTCTTTCCTTCGCTCTGATTGGCTGTCTCTCAAGCTAATCACAGTATTTTCTTCACGGCTTGATTTCCTTTGCCCTAGATCGTTAATGATCGTTAATGGGCCTTTAATAAAGCTTTTTGTGGAAAAAATGTTTAATTCTACTTTTTGTCCTTCTGGTAGTCCTTTTATTTTGCGCTCAACTTAATATGCAGCAACTTATATAAAGCTATCGTAATAGGGAATAAAAATGGGAAAAATAAAACACGATATTTACATTTTTGGAGCTACAACGAACACAGAGATTACGAGCATATAAATAAAATGATATTATAATTGCGAATTAATAATCAAAATTGTATAAAACATATCTTCGCCGTCACACTGGACTAAGGACACAGAATGGGACGCAAATGGACATCAGACTTTTGTTTGAGGAAACTTTGTCACTCAAAGCTGGCTTTTATAAGAAAACCAAAACATTGTTGAAACTTTTCCAATAGATATTGTGCGAGGAATGTGCTCAAAAGTGCATTGAATCTACAAATAAAGGCTTTAGACCCGGTGCATCTCACGGCCAGCTCAGATCATCGACTGGCTGTTGCCCCGGCTGTTGGTCTGTCCGACCGTAGTGAATCCGCGCGTCGGCGAGTTATTGTCAACCTCGTCATTGTCCTCGTTCCCGTCGTCGAGTTCGCCGTCTTTTGAGCGTCTCCGGCGGCGTCGCTGCATCGGAGCCAGCTGGAACTCGCGGCGCAGCTTGCGCTCCTCGGCGGCGGCTCGGCGAAGGCGGACATAGCGAACCACTCGACGGTAGGGGAAGATGTAGATCAGCAGGTTGAGGGTGGAGTCAAGCGCTGTGCCCAGGTGCGCCAGGTGTACCAGGTGGTGCGACACGGTCCAATCGGCGCTGTGAAAGTAGACAAACGCGGCAACGAAGGCTGGCAGCTCGCACAGGCAGAAGGTGGCCACCAGAGTGGCGATTAGCAAATCGCCGTGCCTTGGCGAACCGGTCAGAGGAGAGACGCCGTGCGCTGCCGCGCCGTTCTCCGCCTCGTTGGAGCGTCGCCAGTGGCGTCGGTCGCGCACGAGGCTGCGCAAGATGCAGCCGTGCAGGCCGACCAGCAGCGACACCGGAGCCACCGTGGAGCTCAGGTAGCTGGCAATGTAGGTGTAGCCGATGCGGTAGGCGGGCTCGTCCGCCAGCCACGTAGATTCCTGGCTGAGACGAAGGCTGCCCAAGCACACGATTGCGTTGTTCTCCAGCAGTTTTGGCGCACTGAAGGCTAGGCTCAGGGCGAAGTTCATGAGCAGAGCAGGATAGCCGCTGAGGCGGCTCCGTTCGTCATTGTCACCGGCTCCGACGGTGCGTCCGCAGCAGCGTAAAAGTCCGCCGAAACGGCACCAGCCGATGAACACCACCGTCCAGTTTCGGAATCGGTGCAGAGTCTGGTGCAGCAGCAGCAGCGCCTGCATGCCGGAGCAGGTCAGGAACCCGGCTGTCGGGCTGGAGAAGGCGCATCGCTGCCGCCCGTAAGCGTACACCAGAGCCTGATTGCTCAACGCGCTGGCGTTGAACACGATCTCGGCAATGGACAGGCTAGCCAGCAGCCGGTAGGCCGGATTGCGACGCGGCATCACGCTGGGAAGGATGCGCAGCGCGAAGGCGTTGAGACCAACATTCAGTGCGCTCAGCAGCATCAGCGAGGTGGTGTAGACGGCAGTGGAGACGGACAGATAGCCCACTGGCTCAGAAGGATCGACGGAACAATTGCCGGACAGCCGAACCAGTGCGATGCGGCCAGCAGTTTCTCTGTCAGCCTGCGTCATTCCTACTGACTGGCGCGCGCGTGTTTCTGACTCACCTCTACTGTACGTTTCGAGTCCACTTTGTCTGCTGAGCGACAGAACTAATTGACTTCTTGCAGCAGCTGTTGCCAGTCAGGCTATCGCGCTTTGACGCGTCCAGGTCAGCCTAGTCCCATCGCGCTTGTTCAATCCGCAATAAATAATCCAATTTCGCGTCTTTCCTTCCTCCCGGCCTGTGGAAGCCGCTGTTCAGCGAATGGCGCTCTCGCTTTAAACCCCGCGCTCAGAGTGCGGTATCTGCAGCGCGGCTTTCCAGCATTTTTTTCTTCATCTTCCTCTTCTTTCACGGTGCCAATTGTACAACCGCAGCAGCCGCCTCAGCTCACGAGGTAGAGAGTAGGGGGGGAGGCCTATCACTGCTATAGGCTTACTGAGCCTTCCTGCTTTCAGAATCTGCAACCCAGGACGACATGGGATAGAGGGGGGCGGAGTGGCTTTCCTTGGGCTTCGAGTATCTTCTCGTCTCGCGCCCACCTTCCTGTTGTTGCCAGCCCGAGCTCCGTCTTCTCTGGAGGGGATTCTATTTTCTAATGCTCCAGCGCCGCAAAGGCTTAGTAAGTGGGGCCTGCGCGATAAAGCACTGATTTATACCGGATAAATCTGCAGGTTTCCTAGGCTTAGGGCTTTCTTTAAAACTCCAGATTTGCAGCTTTTAATCATTCCCTTTGTGCTGCCAGCCTAAGCCTTTCATGACTGCAGAGCTCCAATCTCGGAATTTGATTTTTAGCCACTTTCGATCTTTAGTGAAATAGGTGGGAGTGCCAACCTACCTGCCTGCTGCCTACCTGCCCCAACCTTCTTGCTCTAGCTCACTCCAGCTCCCAATTTCGTCGAAGCCGAGTTACACTGCAAAGGCTAGTGCCGAAAACGAGGTCCGGCAGCTTGAGAGACTGGCTCGCGTCTATCTTATAGAGGCCGCGTACTTTCCCTTTCAATTTCCTTGAGAAATAGCCTCAGCAGTGTGGGCTAATTGTGCGAGCCGCCTCTTCATAGATTGCTAAGCCAAGCCATCTTCCCGTCTGTCTCCACCTTGCTGCTTTGCCAAGGCCTTTTTTTCAGAGTCTCTTCCGTTCAACCGCGGTGCTGGAGACACCTCACTACGGGACTGCCTGTGTCACACCACCTCCAGTTCAGTGCGTCCGTCAACTTGTACAAGTAGTTAAGATCTGCGCCACACCGACATTAGCCCATGCGACATATGTAAATATTCGTCAGTGGTAGAACGCGCTTTATCAAAGAACACGGGATCTCTCGACGGGAAAAAAGCATTAGGCATAAAAGCATTAATCCTAGCATTGTCGTGCAGTTGAGCATTGTTTAACTTTAACTCATCTCGGAGGCAGAATTTTAAATAAAAAGCCAGGAATTTTCTGTTTCGAGACTGCTCTAGCTATTCGAAAATCCTCTTTGTTCTGCCGCAGTCAAGCGGGAGCAAACTGGTTTTTAACCTATTTCCATCCAAACCAATCGATGCTAAAAAGGACGCTGCATTTAGAAAACTCAGTACTGCTCCCCGAATCCCTACTCGATCTAGCCACGATCCTGTTCACAGACAGACAGACAGACAGACAGACAGACAGACAGACAGACAGACAGACAGACAGACAGACAGACAGACAGACAGACAGACAGACAGACAGACAGACAGACAGACAGACAGACAGACAGACAGACAGACAGACAGACAGACAGACAGACAGACAGACAGACAGACAGACAGACAGACAGACAGACAGACAGACAGACAGACAGACAGACAGACAGACAGACAGACAGACAGACAGACAGACAGACAGACAGACAGACAGACAGACAGACAGACAGACAGACAGACAGACAGACAGACAGACAGACAGACAGACATGCGTTTCCTTTTGATATCTCATCCTGGAGATCTGGCAACTCAAAGTTGAAAACTTATATGGGAAGGCCATTTTAATTTTTTGTCTTAATGTGACAAATGATTCTTAATGAATCATTTGTCTTAATGATTCGGAAAAAAGCAGGAATGTGATTAAATAGCATATAGTAGCATTAAGTAGCTTTTAAACTGCTATCAACTGAGAGTACAGTGTCTCAGCGAGACAGTACAAAGGAGAGGGAAGATGCCGCCAATCAGGTTTCGCTCATTGGTACTGCATTGTATTGCATTGGTGTAGGAGGTTGTTGTCGGGGAGGCTGTTAAATTAAATTTATTGGAATTCGCACCTCTGACTGGGCGGAGAAAGGAATGTGAATTGGGCTAGCCAAATGAATCACTGTCCTCACGAGTGGAATGCGTTGTGTTTACCTGATTTAAGGGTCAGGATATTCTCTTAAACAGTCTCTATAAAGACAAAACAATTTAAACAGATCCAAAACGTGATTTTCATTACATGAACAGAACTGGCTACTCATAGTAATGCAGTGCGCAGAGCGGGATTCATGGAAATTGAGACTAAAATGTTTATTTCTCATTGTCCGTTTGTACCGCCAGACATTCTCCTGAGTACCACAAAAATTCATGATTTCCCATCCTAGCTCGCATGCTCTCATTCAACGCGCTATATTTCCCTTCATCTACCATTCCAAATGCCGACAAAATATTTTTTTTGTCTGCCAATTATGTTTCCTAAACCAGTCCTACTCTTTATCTTTCAATCCACTCACTCACTCGCCACTCACTCACTCACTCACTCACTCACACACTCACTCACTCACTCGCCACTCACTCACTCACTCACTCACTCACACACTCACTCACTCACTCACTCACTCACTCACTCACTCACTCACTCACTCACTCACTCACTTACTCACTCACTCACTCACTCACTCACTCACTCACTCACTCACTCACTCACTTACTCACTCACTCACTCACTCACTCACTCACTCACTCACTCACACACTCACTCACTCACTCACTCACTCACTCACTCACTACTCACTCACTCACTCACTCACTCACTCACTCACTCACTCACTCACTCACTCACTCACTCACTCACTCACTCACTCACTCACTCACCCACTCACTCACTCACTCACTCACTCACTCACTCACTCACTCACTCACACACTCACTACTCACTCACTCACTCACTACTCACTCACTCACTCACTCACTCACTCACTCACTCACTCACTCACTCACTCACTCACTCACCCACTCACTCACTCACTCACTCACTCACACACTCACTCACTCACTCACTCACTACTCACTCACTCACTCACTCACTCACTCACTCACTCACTCACTCACTCACTCACTCACTCACTCACTCACTCACTCACTCACTCACTCACTCACTCACTCACTCACTCACTCACACACTCACTCACTCACTCACTCACTCACTCACACACTCACTCACTCACTCACTCACTCACTCACTAGTAAAACTAGCAATATTAGCAAACTGATATGGTACTGGAAGTAGCCGTTGTAGCTTTTAAGCACGCAGACTGACTACACTATGGCAAAGCTCATTTTGCCCCGCTGTCTGTCGCATATCAATGAATGAACTCAATAACTACTCAGCTAGCATGTCGGCTGGGGGATTTTGACAATGTGTAAACAAGTCGAGGGTTGAAATGCTATCATATTGACACAATGGAGTTCATTCTTTCAACCCGCTGAAACGAAAGGCTACTTTGCATTGGTTTTGCTGAGAGTTACAACAGAGCCTCATTATCGATGCCTAAGTGTCGAACTTCGATTGACAATACCCCACCTGACAGCTTGTTGACCTCCCAGAACGTCAGTAAAGTTTGAACGGTTTTATCGCTTTATGTTTTGCCGTTTTCCAAATGAATGAAACATTAAAAACGTTTTGTTAAATATATAACAGAAGTTGTTTAATTCTGGAAGTTGTTTAATCGGATAGAGGAATAAGGCGTTGCTGAACTGTTCCTATAATAAGATTAATAATAAGTGCAGGAGGGCTGCGGGCAATGGCGTATCAAATGGTGACACTAGACCCGCAGCCAGCGAGGAGGCAATTCTGCCCATTTCGCTGACTCCAGAGCACATAAGCACAGGCACACGTCAGGCAGTGTACACCCTCACTGTGCCTTGGAGGTTGGTCCTCAAGTTTAATAAAATGAATGTCCTATAGCTGGAGCGTGAGGAATTTAAAGCTAGCGACTATTCACTATTCACCGGGGTCGGTGTCCCACCAATCGTTTCAATAGCAGCAGGGAAATCTGGAATTAAATAGCGTTAGAGACTGTGGTAGCGAGCGAAGCGGAATAGATAAGCGATGAGACCCCTGTGTCGTCCTCCGGCCCGGCGAAACTCCCAATGAAAAAAAGAATAACACAGTATGAACGCGAAGACTCGAATAAATTGATTGCGAGTGATTTAATCAGTTGTGACTCGCTAAGATTCCAGATAAGAATAGGAATTAATTTGAATCTCGTTTACTTGATTTAAAAGTTACATTGACAGAATAAAGATGTTCACACGGAAATAAATTATAGCGCGCTCACAGTGAAAAGCAAAGTTTTGGTCTAACAATTTGGATATAACAAATTTTCTTAAACTGGCCTAATCCGCGCCCTACTCTTCCCGAGAGGCTCCGGTTGCCTCTGCTTTCAGCGCTGCCCCGACAGATCCTATCGGTTGGCACTCCTTCAGCCTGACGGCGGAGTCTCCGAAGAGAGCACGTACTGACTTCGACAACAAGCGCCTATCTGGACCACCCTTGTCAGCGGCGCACTCTCAAGACGCGTAGCGCCGAAAGCTACCTAACTGAACAAGCGGAGCGTGGTCGGGCGGGGAGAGACAAAACAAAGTGGACTGGTTTGCACGTGCTTCTCACAGTGTGAGGCGAATTGCGGAGAACGATAAAAGTCACTGCAAAAACACGCTTCCTTTTATAGAGTCATTTTAACCCAAAATTAGGTCGATCGGCGAGGTGGATGCCTGGCTATAGCTTGAGCCAAGGCGACAAATCACAGTAGACTTGCGACCGCCGTTCTGAGCCCCCGGGTAGCTTCTTGCCGAGGGTAGACAGGTAGTGAGGCCGGGTCGCTCGCTGATTGGCCGGGACTGTAGCCCAGGGGTAGCGCTCGCGGGGTGGTGGGCGTCCGTTCCCCCGGCTGGTCCGGCCCGGCTTGGTGTGGGTGAACTCTTAGCAAAATACACGTGTCTAAAAATAAGTACTGAATAATAACACGGGGAGATAGAAGGGCAAACCAGCTGACACTACACAATGGCTTTAATTGCACTACAAAAGCCCCCAAAGCCTTCTCTCCGCGGCTGCGCCCCAAACGAATGTGGCCTCGCCGTGGAATCGAACTTAGGGACATTGGTGCGAGAGGCAAACGCGATAACCGCTCTGCCACCGACCCCCCCCTAACTGCTCCTATAGCAGGAGAATTATGATTGTAAGGCGCAAGAGATCATTTAGGGAAAATTCCCAGTGGCAAAAAATTTCACGTCGATTGACACATACACAGACACACACACACACACACACCTGACTGCTTGTTGACCCAGTCCAGTAGTAATTGTTGTATGCCCTTCGTAGTTCAATCTCCGAGCTTCACGCGGCATAATTAGCACCCGCAGAGTTTTTAGCTGAGAAATTGTCTGTTTCTCGTGCATTTTCTCTAGAATCAAAGAGGGAGCTCGGCCCACGCTTTGGGCTAAACTTGACTTAAAAATCGATACCAAAACTGCTTTGTTTAGGCCCGTGGAACCTATAGGTTGCTTTCTATCGATTCAAATCTCATTGTGTTGGCCAAAGTCCTCCAAAGTTAGCATCCAAGTAAAAATTGCTTTCAGTACTTCCTGAAGGATTTAAGGCTGCCAAAAGCTACGAGTCCGAGATATTCTCAAAAGTATCAAGGAATTAACAATGTACCAATCCATTGGACTACCATGCAGCCCTTGGTAACTGACTACCTTACCTACGCTGTGGGAATATAGATTGATACTAACTATTCAGGTTGTGGTAAATCATTTAAAATAATTAATTTTGACGATGAACACATAAAAACTAAAAACTTTGATCTCTCGATAAATTAGCGAATAAAAATGCATATTTGTCACTTGAAGCAGTATAACATTCGAAATTTGTTAGGTTTATTTTTCGCTAACAGGTAAAGCAGTACAGTCAGTTAACAGTAAAAACTTCCACAGTCACGAAATATCGGCAAAATAATAATAATAATAATAATTGATTACACCTGCCCCAATTGGGTCAGATGTGCAGCCGACAGCACAGCCGCAGCTAATGCGCGGCGCATCTGAAGGCTGCGTACAGCTGTTCAGTCCACGGACTGGGGGGACGCCACACCCACCTTCAATTATCCCAGCTGATGCTGGTACCCATTTAACAGCTGGGTGAACTGAAGCAATGCAGAGTTAAGTGTCTTGCTAAAGGACGCAAATTGTTCCAGTGGAGTCGGGAATCGAACCCCCGACCTTCAAGTCGTGAGTCCGACGCCCTAACCAATAGGCTACAACCTCATCGGCAAAAGAAGGTAGAATGTTTGTAAACAGGTAAGTAAGAAAAAAATTAATTAGAAAAACTTGTACGAGCTTATCTAAGAATTTTGTGATGTACTTTACGTGGCGCAGCAATCGTTTATCTAATTAACTATTAGATAATTTTCGGACCGACTCAGACCCTGCTGCTCAGCTGAACGGTGACAGGCACTCGCACAGACCGGCCCTGTGTGAGTCCGTCCGCCTGGAGTCGCCCATAATCAGGCGAGCGAATGTGGCATCTTCCCGGCCCGCGTTGCCGTTGTTCGGCTCCCCGCTGCCCCACAGGTTGCTGTCGATCGTCTCGTTGCAGGAGACCCAGTGCCAGCCGCCTGAAGGCTCCTCACTGCCCGGAGGCTGAAGGCCGCCAAGCCACAGTGAGACTTCGCCAGCAGTCGTGTTGTAAATCAGTCCAATCTGAGACAACTCGCCGCTGCTCGTTAAATCGGCGAATATCACCAGACCGTTCTCGGACTCGCACCTCTGCCTCTGAACTGCCCAGCTGCCAGTGGGCTGCACCTTGTACTTCACACCGCACAGGTCGTCTCCGTAGCCAGTCGGACACAGCTGGCCAGCCTCGAGTCCCGGCTGCTGCTTCACAAACACCTGGCCTCTCCTGGAGCAGCTGCAGTCCCTCACCGACTTGCTGCACTTGTCGAACACGAACAGCTGACACGGACCGTCAGCCAAGGCGAAGGCCTGGCAGCGCTGGTCTCGGCTGCACTTGGCTGCGCAAGCTAGAGTAACAATCTCAAGGGGGTACGATTCCACGAAATCGCTTCTGATGCACAGGCTTCCGTCAACAGCTGTGTAGAGCTGCGTGTTCGCACAGAGAGCCAGCCTCCTGCACTGCAGGACAATGGCGAGTAGAACAATGTGCGCAAACAAATTCATCAATGTGATCTCTGCTTTTGATGTAGCGCAAATACTTATTTTCAGATTTGGTGTTGTCTCTTTCTCTACCTGGCTTCCAGTTTTAATTGCACTTGTACCTGTGGTTTCTATTGACGAAAAACTTCGTCGCCATCCTGCTCTCATCCGATTGGCTAACTAGGCCAATCTCATCTCATCTCACAGGTCATTTTGTCCTCATGCATCGTAGTTTAATGCCTATTTTGCTTTTGGGCAAAAATGTAATATCCAACGAACGATTCTGGGCTACAATAAGTACGAGTACTAATAACGATCTTTACACTTTGCACGTTACTTACCGCTTTAAATAATTTAACACAACCCAACAACCTCACAGCCTAACCTACATCCTCACAGCCTAGCCAACAACCTCACAGCCTGCCCAAACACCTCACAGCCTACCCTACACCCTCACAGCCTACCCAACAACCTCACAGCCTACCCTACACCCTCACAGCCTACCCAACAACCTCACAGCCTACCCTACACCCTCACAGCCTAACCAACAACCTCACAGCCTGCCCAAACACCTCACAGCCTACCCTACACCCTCACAGCCTACCCAACAACCTCACAGCCTACCCTACACCCTCACAGCCTGCCCAAACACCTCACAGCCTACCCTACACCCTCACAGCCTACCCAACAACCTCACAGCCTACCCTACACCCTCACAGCCTACCCAACAACCTCACAGCCTACCCTACATCCTCACAGCCTAGCCAACAACCTCACAGCCTACCCAAACACCTCACAGCCTAGCCAACAACCTCACAGCCTGCCCAAACACCTCACAGCCTAGCCAACAACCTCACAGCCTGCCCAAACACCTCACAGCCTAGCCAACAACCTCACAGCCTAGCCAATAACCTCACAGCCTAGCCAACAACCTCACAGCCTAGCCAATATCCTCACAGCCTAGCCAATAACCTCACAGCCTAGCCAATAACCTCACAGCCTAGCCAACAACCTCACAGCCTAGCCAATAACCTCACAGCCTAGCTAATAACCTCACAGCCTAGCCAATAACCTCACAGCCTAGCCAATAACCTCACAGCCTAGCCAACAACCTCACAGCCTAGCCAACAACCTCACAGCCTAGCCAATAACCTCACAGCCTAGCCAACAACCTCACAGCCTAGCCAATAACCTCACAGCCTAGCCAATAACCTCACAGCCTAACCAATAACCTCACAGCCTAGCCAATAACCTCACAGCCTAGCCAATAACCTCACAGCCTAGCCAACAACCTCACAGCCTAGCCAACAACCTTACAGCCGATACTGAATTATACGAAATATACCTAACAAAACATTCAAACTTTGACATCTTAGAGAAGCAAAGATTATGACACAGAAATGACTTAATATCCTGTGTATTTATTACGCAAATATAAAAAAAATGTAACGACATTAAGAAAGAAATTTTCATTTTTAAAACGACAATAAAAAAACTATATTCTTTGTGAGCTTTTATAGGCGTCTGAAAATCAGCCAGTGTATTTTGTTGTAAAATTAATAAATAGTGTGCTGGTAGCGCAATCTAAAATAATAAGTTAATCAGTAAAATACTTCATTCGACCGGTACAGCCGAGGTAAACATAATTACGAGTAGAGAACTTAAACTAACGCCTCGCAACATAGGTATTACCAGTTAGTAATATCGATCGATCTAAAAAATATAACTCTTGCACGAGTTACGAGTACTGTTAGTAGGTCGCTATCTTTTTAATCATTTTATAATGAGTTTGCTATTTTTTGCTTACGAGAACAAGAGTGCAGACTTATTTTGTCGCAACAATGATTTCAGGATTCCATACACGCATCGCTTCCTAAGAATATATTACATTAGCTAAAAGGGAGATTGTAACAAGATTTGAGAAATTTGGTCAAAGAGCGAGAGTAGAGAGGGTATGAAGGGGTTTAGTCTAAGAGCGAGTGTACATCAGGGTATGAGGGGTTTAGTCGAAGAGCGAGTGTACATCAGGGTATTAAGGGGTTTAGTCTAAGAGCGAGTGTACATCAGGGTATGAGGGGTTTAGTCGAAGAGCGAGTGTACATCAGGGTATGAAGGGGTTTAGTCGAAGAGCGAGTGTACATCAGGGTATGAGGAGTTTAGTCGAAAAGCGAGTGTACATCAGGGTATGAGGGGTTTAGTCGAAGAGCGAGTGTACATCAGGGTATTAAGGGGTTTAGTGTAAGAGCGAGTGTACATCAGGGTATGAGGGGTTTAGTCGAAGAGCGAGTGTACATCAGGGTATGAAGGGGTTTAGTCTAAGAGCGAGTGTACATCAGGGTATGAGGGGTTTAGTCGAAGAGCGAGTGTACATCAGGGTATTAAGGGGTTTAGTCGAAGAGCGAGTGTACATCAGGGTATTAAGGGGTTTAGTCTAAGAGCGAGTGTACACCAGGGTATGAAGGGGTTTAGTCTAAGAGCGAGTGTACATCAGGGTATGAGGGGTTTAGTCGAAGAGCGAGTGTACATCAGGGTATTAAGGGGTTTAGTGTAAGAGCGAGTGTACATCAAGGTATGAGGGGTTTAGTGTAAGAGCGAGTGTACATCAGGGTATGAGGGGTTTAGTCTAAGAGCGAGTGTACATCAGGGTATGAAGGGGTTTAGTCTAAGAGCGAGTGTACATCAGGGTATGAGGGGTTTAGTCTAAGAGCGAGTGTATATTAGGGTGTTGTGGGTTTAGTCTAAGAGCGAGTGTACATTAGGGTGTGGTGGGTTTAGTCTAAGAGCGAGTGTACATTAGGGTATGAGGGATTTATTCTTAGAGCGAGTGTACATTAGGGTGTTGTGGGTTTAGTCTAAGAGCGAGTGTACATTAGGGTATGAGGGATTTATTCTTAGAGCGAGTGTACATTAGGGTGTGGTGGGTTTGGACTGAAATCGAGGTTGATTGCACGCGGTCAGGGTAGGGTTAAGGTAGGCCTGAGAGAGTACATTGGTCGCGCGACTATATAAGTTAATATTGAAGCAGGAACAAGGTAAATATTTTTTTCGAGTTAAAGCTATGTAAAAATAAGAAAAAAGTTTAAATGTCAACTCATTATTTAATGGTCAGTAAAAACTTGCTTGATCAGTAGGAAATGTGGTAAATTTTTAATGGGCAATATTTTTTGAAAAAAAAGATATCCGGAATCAATTGGAAACACAGAAAAGTTAAATGTACGATAGAAATAACCAAGATTGTTCTCAACGCCACAACTGCTCACAAAACAATAGCTATTATTTTGTTGTTAAATTAAATTTTAAAACAAGCGAAGTGAATAGAATCCGGACACGGAACAATGGAATATAGAACTGTTTAAACGTACAATTATTAAAAACAAACAAGAGAGGCAAATGAATTAAGTAGCCAGCATGTCAGTGGGTTATCTGTAAAAGTATGGAAGCAATTCAATTTGTTTTCAGGCAATACCATAACTTATGGGTTAAACATAAAATATTAAACAAATGATAACTAATCATATGTACATTTCTGAGCTCTTAAAATGTTGAATATCTGAAGTTCGTTAGCTTTAAAGAAAAGCAAAGAATAAATTAACCATGGCAAACATTTTCGGAAACTTTACCTACTCGTTTAAAGAACATTTAAAGAACAAGCTGGAGCAAAAACACAACAGCTTTGTTTAGATATGATTGCATTTTATAACAGCACCAGAGCCAGCTAATAGTAGTTACTGATTACCACCCAAAATCAGGAATTAAATACTTTTTTTAACACAGACAAATATAGAAATTAGAAATACTAATTAAACAATACCCAAACAGATAGATGTTTAAATCAAAAGGTGAACATTTTGATAAGTCTGTTAGATTAGGAATCTATATCGAAATCTAAAAAACGTTAAACTCTGGAATAAAAGATACACATAGAGAGATAACCACAAAGCTTTTTTATTTATTAAGCGATCAGAGCTAAGAATTAGCTGGCACACAAATTATACAGCGGCAAACACTGAAGCACTGGGATAAGCAAATAAAGCATAAACAAGCTTTAAACGGAAGATATGAACAACAAAACAAGCAGGACAGAACAGTTTGTTTTGATAAATCAGAAAAAGCTACAGAGGCGCGACTTGTCTGTACAAATTATCAAGTACCAACTGCCAGTTACATTACATAAGTTGCAGTTCCAAAACAATGAAGCTAGAACTGTGTGGACTGAAACTGACAGGTATGTAGTCAGAATTCTATGCACTGAATCTGACAGGTCTGTACTCAGAATTCTATGCACTGAAACTAACAAGTCTGTACTCAGAATTCTATGCACTGAGTCTGACAGGTCTGTACTCAGAATTCTATGCACTGAATCTGACAGGTCTGTACTCAGAATTCTATGCACTGAATCTGACAGGTCTGTACTCAGAATTCTATGCACTGAATCTGACAGGTCTGTACTCAGAATTCTATGCACTGAATCTGACAGGTCTGTACTCAGAATTCTTTACACTGAATCTGACAGGTCTGTACTCAGAATTCTATGCACTGAGTCTGACAGGTCTGTACTCAGAATTCTTTACACTGAAACTGACAGGTCTGTACTCAGAATTCCATATACTGAAACTGACAGGTCTGTACTCAAAATTACATATACTGAAACTATCAGTCAGCAAACAGGCGTTCTGACTCGAGCAGAACGTACTCAACCACGTGGTTCTGGTACATGAGGTTGCTGGTGGGGCACAGGTTGCCGCCAGCCGCATCCGGTAGAACAAGATTCGGGCCGAACATCAGCGCCAGGTTGCGCGAGTTCATTTGGCTCTGCTCACTCTGGGAAACAACGCGGCCCAGGTGCTCGCAGAGCAGGCGGAGGCTGGCGTAGTGGTTCGGCGGCAGGCTGCGCAGAGCCTGTCGAATCGCTTCGCGTTTCACGCTCGGCTTCTCGGTAGATTTGAAGTGATCGCTGATCACCTGTTCAGGGCATTGGAGACAATCTTAAAATCTCACACAGACAAAATCAATTATCGCCATGACCTAATTAAATCTGACTATGACCGATTCAAATCTCACCATACCTGAAACAAATCCCATCCTGACAAAATCAAATCTCACCCCGACAATTCAAATCTCACCCGAAAAAATCAAATCTCACCCTGACCAAATCAAATCTCACCCTGACCAAATCAAAATTCAAGCGCATTACGAAAAAAATCCTAAATAGAAATTTCCCCTTCAAAATCGAATATCACCTGAACTATTCGAATCTTAACCTCTACCTTGACGGTGATTTGACTACGATACAAATGATAAAGCTACAGAATATGATAAGAGGCTGTAAAGTACAGCAGGCGCCAGCTCACCTGAAAGGTGTCGCTAGGAATCATTGGCTCTTTGAGTTCACGTAGGAAAGTTTTCAGAGCCGACGTGAGCACGTGAACATCCCAGCCCACGGTCAGGTCGTAGTTTTCCTGCTGGTCAACCATGAGGCGCAGCTTCTGGACGGTGGCAGCGTTGCCAGCCAGCCGGTAGATGCCCTCGGTGTCCAGTCCGTGAGATTCAATAGCCAGCAGACAGCGACGAAGAAAGTTGGGCACATCGGTGCGCTCGTGCTGACAGATGAGGCGCAGGGTGGAGCCGAACACTGGCTCGTTGCGCACAATGCCCCGATCAACAAGTTCGTTCAAAGCCGGCCTACGCCTAAAGAAGTCGTTCAAACGCTGGGCGATGCTAACCCGCCTGGCGCCCCAGTCGATAGGCGGACCGGCAGCCTTGCTGTACATGCGCTGCATCAGCAGATCCTTGGCGTATCTGCGACGAATAGCGACTATTTTCTTTACTGGCCTACTACTGTGAAACTAAGCAGGAAATTTATTGAATTTGTGTTGACAGGCTAGGATAAAAAACATTTGATACAGGTTAAAGGATACAATAGACAATCGGATTAAGGACGACCAAACAGGGTACGAGATATGATAGTCAATGAGAGTATGGACCAATCAGGTTACGAGATATGATAACCAATGAGAGTAGGGACCAATCAGGGTACGAGATATGATAGCCAATAAGAGTATGGACCAATCAAGGTACGAGATATGATAGCCAATGAGAGTATGGACCAATCAGGGTACGAGATATGATAGCCAATGAGAGCATGGACCAATCAGGGTACGAGATATAAAAAATGAAAGCAAAGGACCCAAAGGGCAGGATGCAGGATGCCTACCTGAGAGCCACACTCCACTCCTTGCGTTGTTTAGGATCGTCCCAGTGTAGGAGCAGATCGCAGCAGTGCTGTTGCTGCTGTCCAGTACTAGGGAAGCTGGGATACAAGTGAGCATAGCGACTCAGCGAGTCATCGGATAATTGGTCGGCTCTGCCAACGGCCGGATAGCGCAGCCGCATGTCAGTCTCGGAGTCGGCCAGGTCGGCAAATGACGAAGGCGAAGTCGAAGGTGAGGTCGACGCCGGCGGCGGCAGGATTTCAGTGGCCGCCACGTTCAGAGCAAACTCTGGCTTCTTGTCTGAAGATTTCTTATCGGCCCGGTAGAAGACAAGATCCGGGCCAGTCAGCAGCAGACGGTAGGGCTGCGGCTGCGCCGAAGTAGACTTCTTGCTGCCTCCGCCAGAAGACTGCTGCCGGAAGATATGGTTGAATGGGATGTGAGAAGCATCGTAGTGGATTCGAACTCGAGACCTTCACCGAGAGTGAGTTAGTCAGTAAAAACTCTGATTTACCTGGGACTTGGTACCGGAGGTGACAGGCGGACTTAGACGGGTGAGCCGAACGCTGCCCTCCTTGCGCGTCTCCTGAATGTGCCCGACTGGCAGCGAGATCTCCGGCCGAGCTAATCGGGCGGGCTGCTCGGAGACCCCAGCCCCCCCGGCCAGGAAGCCGAGGCTCATCGAGGGCTCGCCGAACAGGAAGACGCCGCCTTCGTTGCGCCATCCGGCGGAGGTTGACTGCGGTGGCAAAGTTGCGGCCGAGGCCGGACTGGCCGACGATGCGGCGGGCGCTGCGCCAACGGCGACGCCACTGCTTCCAGTGGAGAGCTGCGGGCAGAAGGAAGTCGAGAGCTGAGCTTAAGTCCACTTTTTTGCTTGCTAAATCAATATATTTATCATCTGTACTCTGTAGCATACTGTACTTCTTAATTTGAGCTATAATATATTAGTCGAATTCTGAGTTTATTGTTCCGCAATGACCCTACTTTCTCCGCAATGACCCTACTTTCTCCGCAATGACCCTACTTTCTCCGCAATGACCCTACTTTCTCCGCAATGACCCTACTTTCTCCGCAATGACCCTACTTTCTCCACAATAACCCTACTCTCTCCCCAATGACCCTACTTTCTCCGCAATAACCCTACTCTCTCCCCAATGACCCTACTTTCTCCGCAATAACCCTACTCTCTCCCCAATGACCCTACTTTCTCCCCAATGACCCTACTTTCTCCGCAATAACCCTACTTTCTCCCCAATGACCCTACTTTTTCCGCAATGACCCTACTCTCTCCGCAATGACCCTACTTTCTCCGCAATGACTCTACTTTCTCCCCAATAACCCTACTCTCTCCGCAATGACCCTACTTTCTCCGCAATAACCCTACTCTCTCCGCAATGACCCTACTCTCTCCGCAATGACCCTACTCTCTCCCCAACGACCCAGTTCCTGCCCAATAGCTCTACTCTCTCCTACTGTCTTTCCTACTGACCTACTGTCTCCAAAATGACCCCACTCTCTCCAAAATGACCCTACTCTCGCTACACAAAATTTAATCAAACAGCTTATTTCAGCAGTTTTAAACCAATCTCTGCCACACACTGAGGTACACTGGGTCAGTTAACCGCTAGTTACGTAAACAGAAAGCACCATTTTTAATAACTTGCGAAATTTACAATAGTTTAACCAAAAGCCAATCTGCATATTTCTGCTTGTATTAGACTGGCTAAACGACTAGGCCGACAGGAAGGCCTCTCTGTAACTGCAGTAGCAGAAAAACGAAAACCAGCGAAAAGCAACAACTGTTGGTAGGCATTGATTTATTTTTGTACTTGGCGAATTCAAGTCTAATGGAACCGGCGTGACAAATGAAATTCAACTATTATTTGCAGCCAAATAAATATATTGACCTAGTCGAACAGCTTACCATACTGCGCAGTGCCGGCTTCCAGTTAGGATCCGTTCGAACTATGCTGGGCGTTCGGCTGGCCTGAAAAACGTTATACTTCAACTAATTTACTAATTACATTGCTGAGTTCTAGCCGTACTTAAGGATTAAGAACAACGCGGAGGAACTCAAGGAAATGACCTTGAAGGATTGTGGAATGAACTTCAAGGATAGTGGAATGACCTTGAAGGATAGTGTAATGACCTTGAAGGATAGTGAAATGACCTTGAAGGATAGTGAAATGATCTTGAAGGACAGAAGAATGACCTTGAAGGATAGTGGAATGAGCTTGAAGGATAGTGAAATGACCTTGAAGGATAGTGAAATGATCTTGAAGGATAGTGAATTGATGTTGAAGGACAGTAGAATGACCTTGAAGGATAGTAGAATGACCTTGAGGGATAGTAGAATGACCTTGAAGGATAGTAGAATGACCTTGAAGGATAGTGGAATGACCTTGAAGGATAGTGAAATGACCTTGAAGGACAGAATAATGACCTTGAAGGATAGTGAAATGACCTTGAAGGACAGAAGAATGACCTTGAAGGATAGTGAAATGACCTTGAAGGACAGAAGAATGACCTTGAAGGATAGTGAAATGACCTTGAAGGACAGAAGAATGACCTTGAAGGATAGTGAAATGACCTTGAAGGACAGAAGAATGACCTTGAAGGATAGTGAATTGACCTTGAAGGATAGTGAAATGATCTTGAAGGATAGAAGAATGACCTTGAAGGATAGTAGAATGATCTTGAAGGATAGTGAAATGATCTTGCAGGATAGTAGAATGACCTTGAAGGATAGTGGAATGACCTTGAAGGATAGTGAAATAACCTTGAAGGATAGTGGAATGATTTTGAAGGATAGTGGAATAACCTTGAAGGATAGTGGAATGATCTTGAAGGATAGTGGAATGACCTTGAAGGATAGTTGAATGACCTTGAAGGATAGTAGAATGACCTTGAAGGATAGTGGAATGACATTAAATGATACTGGAATGATTATTTTGAGATTATTGAAGGATCAATGAACATTGCAGAGGAATCAAAGAAATGACATATGAAGGATCGTGGGTGAACTTAAAGGATTAAGAATGACCTTGAGAGTCATGAAGGGTGATTTGACAGGGTAGGGTCAAGAAAATTGAAACGACCCTAAAGAATTGGGAATGGCCCTGAATGATCAGGAAGACACTAAATTATCACAATGAGTCGCAAGAGCAGGCGGCACTAACAGCAACGGGCGCGGAAGTTTCACCAGCTCCGCCGCTAATCGACACCCTGGCAACGCAGCTCTCAATGCGATCCCGCACAGCCTCGGAGTGCCGCAGGGCAACGCCTCCACCGCCGCCAGACGCTGCAGCGTTGCCGTCGTCAAATGAAGCGGTGGTGGCCGCTACAGCAGCGGCCACACTGGCGCAGCGTCGGCGAGACTGCTCGGCCGATTCAGCGGCCTCCTTGCGCCGAAGGCTGGCTTCGAATTTTTTACGAAATGTGCCCCGACTAACACCGGCTGCGGGGGCACCAGCAGATGTTGCCGCGCTGCCTTGGTCTCGCTCGTCTAGCATGGCGCCGCCAGTGTCGTCAACCTCTTCGCGTTCTTCATCATCTTCGCCGCTAATTAGGCCTTCGTCTGAGCTGGCGCCGCCGCCGCCGCCGGTCATGCTTTGCAACGGCTCAATAACTTCAGCGGCCTGAGCGAAGCGAAAACACACAACTTCAGCGGAAATAAAGTGGACATCCGCGGGATTTCTTAGCGAAATCCTGGGGGATTTCTTAGCGAAATCCTGGAGGATTTCTTAGTGAAATCCTGGGGGATTTCTTAGCGAAATCCTGGAGGATTTCTTAGCTAAATCCTAGGGGGTTTCTTAGCTAAATCCTAGGGGGTTTCTTAGCAAATTTCCTTGCGAACGCCTGATTGGATAGGATTTTTTCAGCGAAGATTATGGGATTTCTATGCGAAATCCTGTTGAATTTCTGAGCGACAGGATTCGACTTAAATACCCAACGAAAGTATAAATAAAATTACCGTTGCTTTGCCTTCAGACTTGGCGCATTCCGTTGCGTTATCAACACCGCACGTGACTTCACCTTCGACCTCATCAATGTCGCCGTCCAGTTGGCCAGTCAGGCTGTCAAATGATCGACTGTCGAGCTGGGAGTCCGGTGGCGACAATTCAGCGTTGGCGGCAACAGATTCGGCGGCTACAAACGCTGCAGCTTCGTCAACGGCAAGAATTTTGGAACCGGCAATTTCTGGCGGAGCAACTGGCACAGGTGTGACTGAGCTACTGGCCACTGTGGGGACATTGTTCAATAGGCTGTATGATGGATCGATAACAGAGTGAAATGGCCGTTGAAATTCTGGCTGCTGGAGCTTTTGTTGCTGCTGCTGCTGCTGCTGGGCTGATTGAAATGTGCTCAGAGGACGGCGCGGATTAACCTGGGCAGAAAATGGATATTCAGCAGACATGCCTGTTGGCAGGTGTCCGAGCTTAACGCTGCAGTCTAAATTTAAAGTCAACCAGAATTTTCAATGCCTGGCCCAACAGTTAATACTCTGAGAACATCAATTTTACTGCTCAAATTTTTACTGCTCAAACCGGCCACTGCTGAAAGGGAAAAATCATTTATAAAAACGATAGTAAGGTGAAATACATTTCAGTAGCAAATTATTAACTAGTCAGATTTTTTTTGAAAAGCAAAAGTACTAAGTAGAAATGATAGTCAAAAGTGTATTAAAATGGCTTCAGATAATACTAGCTGCCATCTACATAAAGAATAAGCTTTGTTAACACTAACATTGGCATTATTAAATTATTATTATTATTATAACATTGACCAAAACCTATTTGTACCTTACCCAAATATTACATTAATGCATGCCTATACTAACCATTTTAAAGTAACAGTGAGTGATCACTTATTATTAGCAAAAATGTTTGTTGAACCAATATAATAATTTTGTTAGTTGCTTTGGCTGTATAATTTTATTTTAAACTATTCAGGCCTAAACAAGTTTGGTAAATTACTATTTTTAACATTCTTATTCTTCTATTTGGAAATAAAGAGTAAAAGCTAATTGTATTTTCAAGCCAAACTATGCAAGCTATTAATGACCAATTAAGAAGATATTAAGAAATGAGAATATAACAAATGATATTGTTAAACATCAATTCTGAAACCTAGCTAACAGCCAGCAGCCAGCTAATTGCGATTTACGATTTGAGCAACAAAGATTACCTCTTACTGCAAAGACTCATTTTATTACATGAAAGAAATCAAATAAGCAGTCTTAACTTATTTGCAGTCTTAACTTATTTGCACTTCGGTGCAGATAAATGCCGCGACCTCCTCATGGTCAAGACAGTGAGCCGCACTTAACTGCTGCGGCGACCAACAGCGGCAGGACAAAGCGGGGGCAGCGGAGCGCGCACCGGCGAGTTGAGCGCCGATGCGAACGAAACAGCGAGGCTGGCAACGTGGTGCCGCGCGCCGAGCTGCTGCCATGCGAGTCCATCTGGGTCTTCTGGGCAGCGCCGGAGACCATGAGGCTCACCACTAACGAGCCCCAGCTGTACCACAGGGCACACTTTGAGTCGGGACGCTGAACTGCCGCACTCTCAAGGCCGCCTGGCGGAGAGGGTTGCTGGCGAAGCTAGCGCTCGACCTCAGCTGTGATATCATCGCACTTCAGCTCTATCAGAGCTGAGCCTGGACTTCACTATGAGGACCTGGGCTCTGGTTGGACACTCTAGTACACCTCAGCGGATCAACGAGGCCATACAGGAGTTGGAGCACTGATTGGCCCGAGACTGCAGCAGAGCTATCGCTGCTCTTCCCTGTCCCCCCGGATGCTTATTGTTTGGTTTTGAAGATACACTGTTCAGTTGATGATACATTACCCTATTAAACATTTTTTCATTGGCATACTTAGGCCTTGTGGTCCATAGCGAGGCCACTGTGTGCCCATTGTTAGACCTAATTTCAAAGCTTAGGGGCAATAAAAATAATAATGGACAGCATTGTCAGAACTGATTTGTGATGGGTGGGCTTAAGTAGCCCTGTCTTAAGATATTTTTACTTGGAATTTAGTTTCTGAATACATGCTTAACCTGTAACCTGAACTGAAGGCAAATTTTGAGTTCTTTCAGTCTATTAAACAGGGCGAAGTGGTGTACAATATCAAAAAGTGCTTTTCAAACTAAAGAAAACCTCATAAGGGGGTCTCTGTTCATTTTTTATACTTTGGATTAGTGTCAATAAAGTTGCAATGTGATCAGACATTTGGTAGGCCTAACCTTTCCTGTTTCCTATCTGATTTAGGGACAAAAGCCTGAAATTTCGAATGTTGCCTCCTGTTTTTTTGTAAATAACAGAGGAGAATAGGTGTGCCTCAGTAGGTATAGGCCTAATGCTTATTGGCATGTAGTTTTAAGGTTCATTGCGGGGTCTTTTTTGTAAATTCGAGATACTAGCAGTGCTATTGAAATATGATGATTTTGGCCAGAGCCATAGCAAAGAGCTAAAATCCATAGCTATAGAATCGCCACATTGATAAAGCAAAGAGCCTTTCAATGCAATTGCAGAAGTTTTACAAGTGCACTGTAGGCCTAGGCTAAAAACCTAATAAAGTAAGGTCTTACTGTATTGTTAGCAAAGAGAACAGAGAACAGCCAACCTAAACCGAACCATCTTTTAAGCGTTATCTGGAGCTGGAATATTACCATTTGGTATTATTCTCGAATCGTTCATATTCTAAATCTTCATACCCAGACACTAGCAGCAAAATTGTTTACCCAATTATTCTCGAATTCTCAAATGCCCAACGTTTTCGAATGTTTCGATGTGGGTAATAATTTAAACAGCACTAGCAGCACCAATTAAATGTATAGAATTACTAGGACACCTATAAGAGATCATTCCAGTGGACATGTTCAACCGTTGTGTCGTGGACAATCAGCAATTATAATTTTTTTATGTAAAGGATTACTTTACATATGTATAGAATCATAAAAATAGAAACAAATGATTACGAAAACAAGAACTGCTACAAAAAATAAATCACAAATTGTGTGTCCATTTAAGCACTGCAGATGTTTTTACTAATAACTGAAAATCTAAATTTATTTACCTTTAAGTAAATATTTAGTTCACGTGTCCTTGTTTTACGTAAACAACATAATACTCTCGAATTTAAACAGAAGTTGTTTCTTGTAAAGTAGTTTGTTGCAAATGCTTAATGCGAAAATTAAAAGACGTGCCATTCTGCATGTGCATTTGGCCTCTTGTCATTTGTCTCATTGATGCCTAGGCCTAACTATAAAGCAGGTTATACTGTATTTAGGCGGTTGAGTAGCAGAGCATTTGCATGTCCAACCTATGTTCTAAATTACCAATGCTGATATTGGTGTCAAAGGCGAAGCCAATAGCCAAATACAAGCTAGCTAGGGCCTAGCTTAGCTAGAAATAATAGGCTAGGTCTAAGGTTAGGTCCATTAGGAATAGAAGCCTATGACTGTTTGGTATTTTAGCTGCCTTTGCACTGAAATGCCAATATCAAAAGGACAAAACTACATAGAGTGTCTTTCAAAGGGTCCCAGGTCATTTCGGTGACAAGACATTTCGGTGACAGTCATTTCGGTGACAACTTAAGTCATTGCAGTGACACAATTGGTCAGATTGGTGACAACTATTTTTGCACCTAAATATGCTAAAAAACTGCCTTCCATTTTAACTATGCACACTTATAAAGTATAAAATAAATAATGCTATAAGTATTAATAAGAAGCTGCATCACTCTGATCAAGTCTGGGTTTTACTTTAAATGAGTTAAATTATTAAATTATTTAATGAGTTAGTCAATAGTTTCAATAGTTATTTGTTCCTAATTAAATGTTTAATAATCATTTTTTGGATTGACAAGGCGGGTGCAGGCTTTAAGTAGCTGCTGGATCGTGGAAGGCTGTTTTCTCAGCATATTTAGGTGCAAAAATAGTTGTCACCGAACTGACCAATTCTGTCACCGAAATGTCTTGTCACCGAAATGACCTGGGACCTTTCAAAGTGCTCTTATTAGATTTGTAACCTGTGTAAGTCAAGAGTATAGTAGGCCTATTGCTAGATGGATATCTGTTGACTCTTCTTATTATGCCTTATTCTGAATTGCATGTTATAGGCCTAGGCCCATGACCTTAGGAATCTGATATCTTAGGATGTTGGCCTAGTTACTTAAACTTAATACTGAATTGGGTTATAAAGTATAAAAGTATAATATAAGTATAAAGTATAATATAAAAATTGGGTCCCAGGTCATTTTGGTGACAAGACATTTCGGTGACAGTCATTTCGGTGACAACTCAAGTCATTTCAGTGACACAATTAGTCAGATTGGTGACAACTATTTTTGCACCTAAATATGCTAAAAAACAGCCTTCCATTTTAACTATGCACACTTATAAAGTATTAATTAAATAATGCTATAAGTATTAATAAGAAGCTGCAACGCTCTGATTAAGTCTGGGTCTTACTTTAAATGAGTTAAATTATTAAATTATTTAATAAGTAGTCAATAGTTGCAATAGTTATTTGTTCCTAATTAAATGTGTATAATAATCTTTTTTCAAGTTTTGGATTGACAAGGCAAGTGCAGCTGCTGGATTGTGGAAGGCTGTTTTCTCAGCATATTTAGGTGCAAAGATAGTTGTCACCGAACTGACCAATTCTGTCACTGAAATGACTGTCACCAAAATGTCTTGTCACCGGAATGACCTGGGACTGCTGAATACAAACATACAGTTGTATCCTTTGCATCTAAAGTAATGCAAGCAAAAGTATGCATTAGGATCCAAGGTAAATCATTCTAGAAACTGTTCTTGTTAATTTTAGTGATTATCAATTTAGGAACAATAAAAAACATTTTTGCTCTGATATTTTTATTTGTAAGGTCCATTTTATATGAATTATAAAATTATTTTCATTTTTCCTCAAATATGTTGAAGAACTTTCACTCAAGTTTGCTGCCATTGACAAAGTTAGGGGCCTACCATATGATATACATATGGTATAGGGCAGGGCAGACATTGTTGGAAATGTTAATTAATAATTATTAAATGCTTGTTAATGTGCACAGTCTGGCTAATACTAGCATATCTGGCAGATCGATTTTCTGATCTTGGATTGGTTATATATATTTTACAATCATCTCAACCTCAATGCAATATTTTCATTGCTTGCATGTGCATGTATGGAGGGAGCACTGACTATAGTGAAACCCATAAAGTATAATACAGTTATTAGTCTACACTCTAGTGAATTTTCTATTATTATTAGATTTTTTGAATTAGAATTAATTCCTATGGCTATGTAGTATGCCACAAACATGTGTTTTTGTAACAAGAAAGGTTTCAATGCAAAAAATGCTACTTATTGCAGCATCAATTCAGAAAATTCAAATTATCAGTCAACAAGTGACTGTTAACAAGTTTTGTAGTTAATAAAATTTGTTTTATTGGCATAATGTAATGCTGTAAATCCATTTATTGTCTATTCTCTAGTGCTTGGGCCCATTAAAATAATCAATTCTAGAATATAATTCTAAATGACAATGCTCAATTTTCCAGTTATTTATCTTAAGTAATAAGTGATCAGATGGCTGCTGAAGAAGCTCTGACAGGCAATCAAAGTTTTAATGAAGAATTTCTAGCTGATAAGGAAAACATTGTGAGTTTGGATTTTTGTGTAATAACCTGCTCATATATTTACATGGGGTACTAAAGATCTTTGTTATTTTCATGGCACTTGCACCATTGTTAGTGATTTTATCAGAAATATATCTTCATAGTTATTTAAGGAAATTGACAATGTGGGAGTGACAAGCTGGTGTCAGAGAAATAGCAGGAATTTCGGTGACAACTCAAGTCATTTCAGTGACACAATTAGTCAGATTGGTGACAACTATTTTTGCACCTAAATATGCTAAAAAACAGCCTTCCATTTTAACTATGCACACTTATAAAGTATTAATTAAATAATGCTATAAGTATTAATAAGAAGCTGCAACGCTCTGATTAAGTCTGGGTCTTACTTTAAATGAGTTAAATTATTAAATTATTTAATAAGTAGTCAATAGTTGCAATAGTTATTTGTTCCTAATTAAATGTGTATAATAATCTTTTTTCAAGTTTTGGATTGACAAGGCAAGTGCAGCTGCTGGATTGTGGAAGGCTGTTTTCTCAGCATATTTAGGTGCAAAGATAGTTGTCACCGAACTGACCAATTCTGTCACTGAAATGACTGTCACCAAAATGTCTTGTCACCGGAATGACCTGGGACTGCTGAATACAAACATACAGTTGTATCCTTTGCATCTAAAGTAATGCAAGCAAAAGTATGCATTAGGATCCAAGGTAAATCATTCTAGAAACTGTTCTTGTTAATTTTAGTGATTATCAATTTAGGAACAATAAAAAACATTTTTGCTCTGATATTTTTATTTGTAAGGTCCATTTTATATGAATTATAAAATTATTTTCATTTTTCCTCAAATATGTTGAAGAACTTTCACTCAAGTTTGCTGCCATTGACAAAGTTAGGGGCCTACCATATGATATACATATGGTATAGGGCAGGGCAGACATTGTTGGAAATGTTAATTAATAATTATTAAATGCTTGTTAATGTGCACAGTCTGGCTAATACTAGCATATCTGGCAGATCGATTTTCTGATCTTGGATTGGTTATATATATTTTACAATCATCTCAACCTCAATGCAATATTTTCATTGCTTGCATGTGCATGTATGGAGGGAGCACTGACTATAGTGAAACCCATAAAGTATAATACAGTTATTAGTCTACACTCTAGTGAATTTTCTATTATTATTAGATTTTTTGAATTAGAATTAATTCCTATGGCTATGTAGTATGCCACAAACATGTGTTTTTGTAACAAGAAAGGTTTCAATGCAAAAAATGCTACTTATTGCAGCATCAATTCAGAAAATTCAAATTATCAGTCAACAAGTGACTGTTAACAAGTTTTGTAGTTAATAAAATTTGTTTTATTGGCATAATGTAATGCTGTAAATCCATTTATTGTCTATTCTCTAGTGCTTGGGCCCATTAAAATAATCAATTCTAGAATATAATTCTAAATGACAATGCTCAATTTTCCAGTTATTTATCTTAAGTAATAAGTGATCAGATGGCTGCTGAAGAAGCTCTGACAGGCAATCAAAGTTTTAATGAAGAATTTCTAGCTGATAAGGAAAACATTGTGAGTTTGGATTTTTGTGTAATAACCTGCTCATATATTTACATGGGGTACTAAAGATCTTTGTTATTTTCATGGCACTTGCACCATTGTTAGTGATTTTATCAGAAATATATCTTCATAGTTATTTAAGGAAATTGACAATGTCAGAGTGACAAGCTGGTGTCAGAGAAATAGCAGGAAACAAGAGAATTGGGTCTCACTATGACAACATTATATAACAGAGGCAGGTGTCACAATGGCAGCAAGATATAAGGGAGGCGGGTGTCAGAATGGCAGCAAGATATAAGGGAGGCGGGTGTCAGAATGACAGCATGACATAAGAGGCGGGTGTCAGAATGACAGCATGACATAAGAGAGGCAGGTGTCAGAATGACAGCATGACATTAGAGAGGCATGTGTCAGAATGACAGCATGACATAAGAGAGGCGGGTGTCAAAATGCCAGCATGACATAAGAGAGGTGGGTGTCAAAATGACAGCATGACATAAGAGGCGGGTGTCAAAATGACAGCATGACATAAGAGGCGGGTGTCAAAATGACAGCATGACATAAGAGGCGGGTGTCAGAATGACAGCATGACATAAGAGGTGGGTGTCAGACTGACAGCATGACATAAGAGGCGGGTGTCAGAATGACAGCATGACATAAGAGGCGGGTGTCAGAATGACAGCATGACATAAGAGGTGGGTGTCAGACTGACTGCATGACATAAGAGGCGGGTGTCAAAATGACAGCATGACATAAGAGAGGCAGGTGTCAGAATGACAGCATGACATAAGAGAGTCGGGTGTCAGAATGACAGCATGACATAAGAGGCGGGTGTCAGAATGACAGCAAGGCGATGCGTTAAGCAGATTTTCCATAATGATCATTAATTAGCCAAGCAATGAGACGCCGGTTGAACAGTCGCCAGACGAACCGCAGCAGCCGGAGCCACAGTCTGACGGCCTGCAGTCGGTGGCAACCATAACAATTGAGCCGCCGTCGCCTGGAGGAAAACCGGCTCCAACGCCGAATGACTCTTGCGTGGTTACCGCTGATACGTCGACTCCGACTCCGACGGTGCGAGACCGAGTGCGCGAGTACACGAACAAAACAGGAACAGTCGAGACGGTTGATGGCCAGAGTTTGTCTAGCAGTCGCAGCAGTTTGCAGGCCGCTGTAAGTTTTGATGGCTGTTTGATGCTCTTGTGGCTGATGTCTGGGCTCTTAAGGTCGAGTATATAATATATTAGAAACACGAAAAATGGGGTTGAGGGTAATAGATAAAATTGAGGTGATGAGGAAAGAAAGACGAACAGTGAGCCAATCAGAGGCGAGATAGAGAAGAGAGTAGAATGACCACGGTGTATTTCAAATACCCGCTGCCCAATTCACGATAGCTCCGAAACCGAATGATCGATTTTCGTTAAAGTCCATCATTTGTTTTATCGGATAGAGTGGAAAATTTTAGGCCATGTTCCAGAATTTCATGGTGATTGTTTGAATATTTTGGTTGGGTATTTGAAATAATCCTGGATCTTTTTCTACTATTAACAGAGGAAGAAAATGTGCAGTAAAAAAAGTGCGCGACAGCTTAAACAAACAGGTTTCTTAATATATGATTTTATTATTCAATTAGCGAATATTTCCTACCGACGTCGCCGTTGATAAGTCCAAGCTGGTTGTAAGTTCTCTAATGAGTTTGCTGTAACAGATGCTAATCATCCGTTAACAATTTCGCTTTCGATTTGCGCATTCGTTTTTTTGTTTTTTTTTTAAAGAAATTTAATAATTTGAAACTACCAAATGGCTCGTAGTTTGTTTACATCGACTAGCAATATTTTGACCGTCTTGAAAATGCGCAGTTCTAATATTCTAGAACAAGCATTCTAGAAGAATGATTGTTTCAATTGACTCATGATTTTTGAACCGCTTACTGCGATTTCATTCATTGAAATGTTACTGCGATTTTTTAAACCTGTTCCCTCGACCCTCTCTCTATTTCTGAGAACTCTAAACTCATTTCTGAGCACAGTCGTCTCGATTGTGCTATCCTTGAGCATGATCCTCCCCCCTACCAAGCGTTGTAGCCTAGTGGTTAGAGCGTCGGACTCACGACTTAAAGGTCGGGGGTTCGATTCCCGGCTCTACTCAAACAATTATGTTCTTCAGCAAGACACTTAACATTTAACTCTGGGTTGCTTCAGTTCACCTAGCTGTTAAATGGGTATAGAATGAGCTGGGGTGATTTATAGTGGGTGTGGCGCCCCCCAGTCCATGGACTGAACAGCCGTAAGCAGCCTTCAGATGCGCCACGCAATAGATGCTGCTTTGCAGGCGGCTGCAAAATTTTTTATTGGGGTTGGTGTAAGCAATAATAATAACATTATTTAGCTCACATATTGTATATTTATATATATATATATATATTGCCTCTTATCAAAAGTATTTTTTTCTTTTCTTTTCTAATGTGGCTCTCTGGTTAGGCCATTGTAATTTTAACCCTAAGTTTCTGAGTTCGAAGCTGAGGTAGACATTTTGTGTACTTATTGAGCGAGGCAATTAATTCCCTAGTCCTTTTGTAAAATGAATGGGGCCGCTTCAGCTGGGGTCAATTATTGCGTGAGTGTGGCGGCCAAGCCTTACCAGTCCACTGACTGAACATGCAATTGCTGCAACTGTACCCTTGGACAAATTATCCTAGAATATGATTGTCCGCATCCATCTAATACCGAGCTATAATAATAATAATAATAATTGCAGGAGGGCTGCGGGCAATGGCACATCATTTGGTGACACTAGACCCGCAGCTAGCGAAGAGGCAATGCTGCCCATTCCGCTGACTCCTGAGCACACACGAGCACACAGATACCGTACTCAGAGACACGCTCACACCTGAGGCATCGTCAGGCAGTGTACACTCTCACTGTGCTGTAAAGGTTGGCCATCAAGGGCGAAAATTGCATTACAAGCCCCCAAGCCTTGTCTCCGCCCCAAATGAATGTGGCCTCACCGCGGAATCGAGCTCAATTGACCTTGGCACGAGATGCCCACGCGTTAACCGCTCTGCCAGTCACTCCCTCGTCCCTAGCTAGTGTAATCTCTTTTCCTTATACTCGTATGACTTAAATATTCTCAATTCTATAGTAGCCACATCTCTCCACTGCTTCACACAACAACTCAGTTCGACAAAGACGACAAAGATTGGATTCTGGCAGCCAGCAAGGCTGACATCAGCGCGATGCGGCGAATTTTAGTCACAGCGGGCGGCTCCAGCGGCGGCAGTCTGGGCAGCGGCAGCTGCAAGCGGATGGTCAATTATCGCTTTCCTTTCAACGGCTTCACAGCATTGCACTTTGCAGCCAAGCTGAATAGGCCGGACTGTTGCAAATTCTTGTTTGAGAATGGCGCCAATCCGGATGCCAAGACCTACGTGAGAATTACGTCAGAAGTATTTCATAATTCAATATAATTCTTATTCGTTTCTATTTCTATTTCTATTTCTAACTATTTCTCCCTAAACGGCTATCCACAGGCTGGTCAAACACCCTTGCACATGGCCTGCTTTCAGGAGAACCGTCAGGCTATCGAATATCTGGTTAAACTGCCGTGTGAGTATTCTCAAACTAAATCATATTTTTGTTTTGCTCATTAAAATATTTCGTACCATTAAAAGAAAGACTTTTTACACTAGGCGCCCTAGTTGGTAGAATAAAATCTGTGGTTGGATTAGCACCAAAACCTATTATCATAATCGCAGCTACATGAATCATTAGAATCAGAATCGCACTAAGACCTGTGGCTAGAATCGCACAAAGACACTGTGGCTAGAATCGCACAAAGACACTGGCTAGAAGCGCACAAAGACACTGTGGCTAGAATCGCACAAAGACACTGTGGCTAGAGTCGCACAAAGACACTGTGGCTAGAATCACACAAAGAAACTGTGGTTAGAATCGTACAAAGACACTGTGGCTAGAATCGCACAAAGACACTGGCTAGAATCGCACACAGACACTGTGGCTAGAATCGCACAAAGACACTGTGGCTAGAGTCGCACAAAGACACTGTGGCTAGAATCGCACAAAGATACTGTCTCTAGAACCGTACAAAGACACTGTGGCTAGAATCGCACAAAGATACTGTCTCTAGAACCGTACAAAGACACTGTGGCTAGAATCGCACGAGGGTAATATAACTAAGGCCGAAAATATTATGGGAAAACTAGAAAAGCACCAAGATACTGTGGCTGAAATCGCACCAGGATAATATGGCTAGAATTGGATAATAGCCAGAATCGCACCAGGGGTATATAAATGTAAGAAACGCACAAAGATTCTGTTTGGAATCGCACCAGGGTACTATGGCTAGAATCGCAGCAAGAATAATAACTTTTAATACAAGTTGCATTTCTGTGCTACTTATAATATGACGAGGAATTCGACTATCCTAATAAGTGTATAGTTATTGTTGCCGTTTACCAAATTACTGTCGCACAAAAGTCGCATTTTTCCCCAATCACCCGGGCCCAGGTTACGCCTCCCACACGCCGGACTACTCCGGCAAGCTGCCGCTAGAGCTCATCCGGAATCGGGACGCATTCGACGACATACTGAGTAAGCTGCCACCGGCGCCAGGCACTGACGGTGCCCAATCCCAGTGTTTGTTGTTAGATCCCATCTTAGCTGCTTCCATAGCAGCCGCCGCCTCTTCGGCTAACAAATTGTCAGCCTCTGCGGCGTTTAACCGCAGGGGCAGTTTAATAACGTCCAGTTTTAGCGTCAGCGGCGGCGGTGCCAGCAGGACTCAGAAATGGCTGTCCCAGGCCAATCAATTGATTTATCAGTCAATGAGACGCCATAAATTAAGCAGTGCTAGCCTTAGGCACGCTAATCAGAATCACAATAGCGCACTGAGTATTGTCCATTTGACTGGCATTAGTGAATCTGCCAGCGCCAATTCAGATATTGCCGCTAATCGATTGGACGGCCTGATCGATTCTGATCTATCAGGCAGTATTGAAGACCACCTGCCGGCTAGGCTGCTCTCACGCTGCCTTAGCTGCTCAGAGTTGTGCTCAGATCATGCCGGTCATAAGCATCATGCGCAATGCGGCTGAGAACGGTACCACCCCTTTGACCGCTAAATAGTAGTTTATGGGCTGTTTCACTAGATGCTGTTTAGCAACTGGATAAGAATTGTCTAGGGTGGAAAAGTCTAGCGGCAATCAAATTTTCAAACCACCACTTGAACTCGTAGTTTATGGCCTAGAGCGACTTTAGACTGTAGAGTGTTTCTTAATTTTTTAAGGAACGCAGTCCTCAGACGTTTATGGCCATAGACAACAGTTTCAAGTGACAATAGACACCGTATAATTGGCCGATGCAACTAGTCGAGGTCTGTCGACCACAGAACCGGAATTCGGGGGTATAATATAAATTTAACCTGCAATTTATCATATACAATTGGCTCCTTTTTTAGTCACAATTTATGCGAACAGACCATAGACAAATAGATAATTGTCTTGTAGTTTTATTCAATCATTTTACAGCACTTTATGAGTAAATGTTAAATCTGTGAAGACATGCAACACTGTAGCTTTGGGAACCAGTTGCTGAATCATTTTGCCGCCTTAACTGGTATAGAATATTGTTTGTAGTCTGTCTTCATAATGCAACTAGTCAATTTCATGTGTTTTTTTCGCTACGTTTTTACTGTCAATAATTATACTCACCTGTCAGTTTATTTAATGATAACTATTTTCATTGAAAACATTTTTCACCCACCTTTTGTTTAAAAAATATCCCACTCTCTTTGATCCCAATTATGCCTGGGATTGAGATTTGATGAAACGAAAATTAATCAGGTAACTAAAAGGATTTACATATTTTTGAAACTATCCATAGTTATTCTTTTTTTTCTATCAAACTTTCCTTTCTTTGCACGGTCATTTCTGCCTGTTGTTCTGTGAGCAGTTAAACCATTCTTAAAAATGCATGCTTACTATACTGCGCATCCAGACTATCAAAAGCACTTGGCTAAAGCATTTAAAACGACTACAGCGATTAGTTGCAGACTTTATTTTCTTAGAAACAATTTAGATTTTTAAACGAATACAGCGATTAGTTGCAAACTTTATTTTCTTAGAAACAATTTCGATTTGAAACAGGAATTGTTATTATAAAAACAGTACATTCCCGCTAAAAAATAGGGATGTTTCTTTGGGTGATTCCAGTTGGAATCTGCGGTGTTTCAAGAAAAATAAACAGCCGACCGCTGGAAACATACCAATCGGATGATTCCATGCTTAGAATCTACCCAACTGGGCGTTTTCTCGGAGCTTCTTGGTGGCGAAATGGAATCACCCAAAGAATCCTCCAGTTCGGAAGATTCCATGCTCAGAAGCCGCCGAGGAATCGCCCGTAAATAATTCTCTGGTTGTCCCATGGGCCACTGGTTCGGGTGATTCTTCGGCGGTTTCCGCACAATTTACGGTTACATCGGCTGCTTCCTGTGTGGTTTCTTTAACTCTTGCGAGATAGGGGGGATTTCGGTAGATTCCACTTTTGCACAAAAAACCCGCCGAAGAAGCAGCCGAATTTTTTACAAGGTTGCCAGATAATACAGGTGTATTGTCTGAGAAAGTGGGTAATTATTCTTAGAACGCATGTATGTTTCTTAGTATCATTGTACCTTTCTTAGAATTCAATCGCATATTTCTATTATGGAGGTAGATGTCCCTATTGGAAAGAATTTTCATAATAAAGAGGAATCAAATTTTAGGATTTAAGGTGGGATTTATAAAATTACGGGATGATTTTCTGAACAAATAATTAAGGTATATATTCTTTCCATACATTTTCCCTAGAATCATAATTAGATTTCCAGGGTTGTAGAATAACATACTTTGCGTTCTTTCGCATCCTCTCTGCTTGCATACTTTTTGCCCCTGCATAAATTAGCTAGCGGAATCTAAATTTATTTATACCTTAGCTTGGATTATTTCTGTCTTAATAGTGTACTTTTATTTTTGCTAGTTTAGCGCCCTACACGCCAGTTAAAAGTACTTTAGTAATGATTAAAATAATTTGTGCGCCATTCAATTATTACAAAGCTTCTACTTTTAGTGTTGCTTTATTTATTGTTGTCGGTATTTTTGTGAATTTTTGGGAATTTTGCTACTAACCATTCTTTCGTTGGTATTTATTTTTAATCTAACTCTTGTTGTTTGCATTTTTCTAATTATCTATATATTTTTTCCCTATCTGGCAGATCAATCGAGTCCATTAAATATTGGAAAGCGTGGATCATTTTTGGGTAAGCAAAACAGATTATTTTACATTTCTTCACCACTACTTACTACTAGCACCGTGCTTACAATTAGTAGTATTGTAGGCAAGTTCGTTTTAGCTGCAACATTCTAGAAATTTAACAAAAAGTCCCCAAGGCCTTCTCTCCACGGCTGCGCCCCAAATGAATAAATGTTTGGTCTAACTTGGGATTCGAGCTCAGGTACCTTGGTGCAGTTCGTATTATCAAAGGACGCAAAATCGAAAACAAAAAAAATAATAATCGTTGCAGGAGGGCTGCGGGCAATGGCCATCGTTTGATGACACTAGACCCACTGAGCACCCACGCACACAGATACTGTACGCAGTCATGTGCTCACACAGGTGTGTAAATCTGCCCTGACTTTCTCATCATCAGGCAGTGTACACTTTCACAGTGGCTTGGAGGTTGGCCCTCAAGGGCGTAGATTGTACGACTAGCCCTCCAAGCCTTCTCTACGCGGCTGTGCCTCAATTAAATGTGCCCTCGCCGCGGAATCGAGCTCAGGGACATTGTTGCGAGAGGCGGACGTTTTAGACCACTCTGCCACTCACACCTAAACTGAAAACAAACTCTGGCCCCTACCCAGGTGATCTTCCCAGTCGGAGTTTACTAAAAAATGACGACACTAGCAGTCTGGGAGGCGGCGCTAGCGGCGGCGGGGGTGGCGGCGGAGGCGGTGGAGTTGTGGCCGCGTCTTCGTCCTGGCTATCCGGCGTCCGTGCTTCGTTTCGCAGTAAATCCGGCAGCCAGACGAAGCTCACTCTGAAGCCTTCAATAGTTGGCGGACTGTCCAGTTCGGGTCAGCAGAATGGCCGAGTGTCGGTGAGTGCCTCCAGCCGCTAAAATTGGCGTGTCAATTGTGTCTGAGTCAATCATTGAGCAAATAATTTGCTAACAACTCGTACTGACACCGAAACTGTATTTCGTACTCGAATCGAATCTTTGATTTCGACTTGTGCGATAAAAATACTGGCAATCATTTCAGCAAAATTACCTGTCAATTTTGGCACCAAATCTAACAAACAGCTTAATATCTCACCCTTATCATGAGAAAACTTAATTTCTGACAATGCAACATGTGACACTAACTTTTACGCAACAAATAAATCGTTATTTAAATTTGACTTAAGAATAGCGCATCCTATTTTTTTACACAAAAGCTTCCTTTACCAGACAAGAACAATGATACTTCAATTTCGACACCGTTCGGAATGATTTAAAAGAATTCAGTTTTAGATTGTGCTTGTCAGTACGAGCTTAGTTTGCTCTGCAATGTGACACCCGCTTCGATTTCTCTAGGTCCTTTTGTCCGCCAAAGACCTGGCGACTCGAGTTTTTAATGAGGCTCAATGAGACTATGCAATGAGAATAACAACAATGCTTTGTGCTGTTCTTCTGTCCTTTCACTCTCCAATCAATGCCAATAGATCAGTATCTGCATGCCGACTCACGAAGCAGTACAGCTGGTGCATGTGATAGCTCAATGCACTATAGAACACTCTAAAGTGTGCAATCATTTTTTACCACCTGTTGCAGACGTATCGAGGAAAACAACGACTAAGGGTTGCTCATTCGAGCGATGATTCCGACAGTTAACGCTGAATAAAAAATGTTTTTTTTTTCATGACAAATTGCCTAACGCATCTACTATGATCATATGTAATCTATTTAGCCTAACCAATGGTGGGTGAAGTTTAAGAAAAGTTTATTTCGTTACTCTAACGAGAGCAGTTCTTTAAAAAGTATCGATTTTCTCTAATTTAGGTTCATAGATATTTAATTAACCAATCGCTATGAAAATCCGGAACCACGAAACATCGGCATCGTCCCCATAGTTCTCGTCGAAGATTCAAAGATTCTCGTCGGGGTGTCTGGTAGCAAAAAGCAACAAAATTTCTGTGTGACGAAATTATGTCGGCTATTAATAGATCGGCTATAATAGTCTGCTATAATTGAATGCATTTGTACGAGGTGCATTCAAAAATGTATCCCCCCTTCGCCCCGGGCGAGTGTCTATGTGACGCATGTTTTCATTTATTTCCCTAGGTGAATAAATCATTTATTTCCCGCTGCCCCGCGGGCTGATAAATTCCAGACAACAACCATAGACTAACAAAAACTAGCAAAAAAGTGTAGCACACAAAAGCTACACACACCGAACGGGGGATACATATCATATCTGCCACGGCAGAATCTTTTTCAAAGCAAGACGTTCGGAGCTTGATGAAGTTCCAATTCCTGCAAGGAAAGAAACCTCCGGAGATGTTTAGAGAGATTCAGCAAGTGTTTGGTGACAGTGCACCAACTGAACAGACTGTTCGAATGTAGTTCCGGTTGTTCGCTGAAGGCAGAGAGAGCGTCGAGGACAACGACCGCTCTGGAAGACCGATGACTGCCACCATCGAGACCGTGGTGAAGAAAGATCAGGAGCTCCTGGATGATGATTGGCGACTGACTTGCGAAGAGCTGTCAGAAGATGTCGGAGTGTCAGTTGGCAGTGTGCACACCATTCTGACAGAGCGTTTCAACCTGCAGAAGAAATTCAGCAAGTGGGTGCCACACCTGCTGCCAGGTGAGCAGAAGATGCAACGTGCTCTGGCCGCCACCAACCACCTGCGCCGTTTCCAGCCAGAATGAGAGAATTTTCTTTCGTCCGCCCTACTCGCCCGATTTGTCACCCTGTGACTTCTTCCTATTCCCATCTGTGAAGAAGCACCTTCGGGGCATTCAATTCGACAGCGTCGAGCACATCAAAGCTGCTTGCCAAGGTGCGGTGCGTGAAACGGACGCGATAGGCGTGGGTACTGGAATCAGAGGTCTGGTGCATCGCTGGCAGACATTGGCGGTGAATATGTTGAGTGACCGGATGACATTGAATGACCTAACCATGTTTTCATTGTTCCATACGTTTTTTGTTAATTTTTTGCTGAGCACCGAAAAGAACTTTTTGAATGCACCTCGTAATTGTATTGATTTAATTGTTAATTTTTGCCAATATGGAATCCAATAGGGATTCGCCATAGAGGTTTATACTGAGCAACGATAGTTGTCCCTTGTCACCAGCGTCTTCGACAAGAATCGCTGAATATCTCGACGATGCTGACTTCGGACGGCTTTGAAAGTCAGTCAGTTCATTGTAAATGGCGGAAAATTTTAAAACATATAGTGGATTTTTATGAAAATCTGTCATTTGCTTTTAGAGCTATCGTGATGTAGGCAGTGCGTATTTGAAATATCCATGTGGTCAGTAACGATTTCCTAATGGAAATGTTACACAATACCCCTAATTTTTCACGATAAGACTAGAAAATTTAATTGGTAATCAAAAAAATTATTTTCAAGCATTAAAATATTTTACATTTACATTTTTAAAGGTAACAACCTTTGATTTCGCCATTAGCCTCACAACGTTAGCAAAATACAATGAAGTAATGAAATAAGCTTTTTAAATATCCTTTGGCCACCACTGCGAATTTATCTAACATTCAATCTAACAAGTCTAATTTTTTAATTTAACTATCGATTGTCGAAGTCAAACCAGAAATTCGAATAAATAAAATTGTTATAATTGTGTTTTTTGTTTTTGCTGATTCGTGGTTGCAGCACAGCTAGGCAGTCATTGGACGAAACTGATATCATGTGATAGCTCGGAGCCAATAGAAACTCTCCCTAGGTTAAACTAATGCAAAGCACAGCTTAAGCAGTCATTGGACGAAACTGATATCACGTGATAGCTTGGAGCCAATAGCAACTCTCCCTAGGTTAACCTAATGCAAAGCACAGCTTAAGCAGTCATTGGACGAAACTGATATCATGTGATAGCTCGGAGCCAATAGCAACTCTCCCTAGGTTAACCTAATGCAAAGCACAGCTTAAGCAATCATTGGACGAAACTGATATCATGTGATAGCTCGGAGCCAATAGAAACTCTCCCTAGGTTAACCTAATGCAAAGCACAGCTTAAGCAGTCATTGGACGAAACTGATATCACGTGATAGCTTGGAGCCAATAGCAACTCTCCCTAGGTTAAACTAATGCAAAGCACAGCTTAAGCAGTCATTGGAAGAAACTGATATCACGTGATAGCTTGGAGCCAATAGCAACTCTCCCTAGGTTAACCTAATGCAAAGCACAGCTTAAGCAATCATTGGACGAAACTGATATCATGTGATAGCTCGGAGCCAATAGCAACTCTCCCTAGGTTAACCTAATGCAAAGCACAGCTTAAGCAATCATTGGACGAAACTGATATCATGTGATAGCTCGGAGCCAATAGAAACTCTCCCTAGGTTAACCTAATGCAAAGCACAGCTTAAGCAGTCATTGGACGAAACTGATATCACGTGATAGCTTGGAGCCAATAGCAACTCTCCCTAGGTTAAACTAATGCAAAGCACAGCTTAAGCAGTCATTGGAAGAAACTGATATCACGTGATAGCTTGGAGCCAATAGCAACTCTCCCTAGGTTAAATTATAGTATTTGATTTGCGAGTTTTTTCCATTAAAATGATCATTAACTTTCATAACAGAATACGCTTATGCTTGCTACACATAACTCGTAACTACATATTATCTATCATTGTGCCAAATGTTTTCCCAGCAAGGATTGATTTACAACTTTATAACAATAATTGCTGCGTATGCTTTTGAGTATACATAATCAAAAGTATTTTAGCTTAAAAAATACACTATTTTCAGGCTTACGAAGGGATAAAAATATAATATTTATTTTAAAAGTACACTGACGCTCCTCTTTCATAGTCTTCGCCAGCTGCTACTATAGCAGCCGCTGCTGTACTGCTGGCAAAATCGAAATGGGGCAACTCAAACTATACGTCAACATCTGGTCAGCAGCAGCAGCAGCAACTGCCACCGCTCCCGCCGCCACTTCACGCTGGCAATCTCGGTGGCAGCATTCTTGACAGCCTTGCCAGCTCCGCTGATAGCAGTAACCACCACCATCAGCAGCAGCAGCAGCAGCACCACCACCGCGGTCTGCGCTGGCACAGGCACTCGGATGCTAAGCAAAAGCAGCATCGCGTGTCGAAAAAGACTTTGTAGGGGCATTTTTCTTCGCTACTTTGCTTTTTTCTTGCTAATATTTACCATTTTTGTTTAAATGGATTTATATCGTTTATTTCTTACTAAAAATATGTATCTAGCTCGTAATTCCCGTTTTAAACGTTATTTAATTTGTCATTAGCTCGTATTATAAGCTGAAAGTCCTATTTGAAGCAGTCTTATCAGCTAACTATGTACATAAACTTGAATTTTTCTTTTGTTTAGTTGTAAGCCTTGGACAGACTTATTTGAATAGCTGGTCTAAGAGGTATCGGAATTATGGAACAACAGCGGCAAAGATTACACCATAGAGATTAGATATGGGAGAGAAAATATTAAATAGTTGATATACAGTAAATATTTGGTACAGAACAGATTATGTACAGGTGAGATAAAGTTGAGATATAAGACACGGGAGAGATGAGACACGCGGAGAGATGAGACAGAGTAAGTAGTTAAAAAGCGTTATTTGATCATTTGCATCCTGAGTGACCTTTATTTGTTACTTTTTTTACATTTAGCGAATGAGCCTTATAATTCATTCTTCCATTCAAATGCTTAATATCTTCCCATGTGTACAAGCTCGTGTTTTAATTGTCAATACTGTTGTGACAATAAAATTACGAATAATATTCTTTACATAGCTTGAACGATTCGGATTTTTACAAGTAATTAATGTGCTAAGAATAATCAGTTCTGACTTTTGTAATACTTCTGAAGCAATCAATTATGTGCTTATATGCTAGTTTAAAGTTCCTTTGCATTATAAAATAATGTGGCAATTTATAACAATTAATGTTTGTTAATTAAAGAAAATTTAACCAGACATTTAGTCCACTGTTGCATAAAATAACACGGCATTCGTTAGTTTTTTTTCTTTATTTCTTTTTTTCTAGAATTTGCTAGGCATAATATATAGGCATACCTGGGACATAATCTTATGATCTTATGTTAACATTATCAACCGTCTCATTGTAATCATTTACTGAGCAATCTCACCACCTAAAATTCAGTAACCATTTCAGCCACTGCCTGCAACTCGACGCAGTTGTCGCCGCGCGTTGGCGACGGTGTCGTTAAAGATGTCGTGCGCGGCGTCGCCAACACCCCCCGCATCAGCCACAAAAAAAGACGTCGATTGGTTAAAAAGTGCCAACGCCGATACAGACGTCAAGCTGCTGCTGCTGCTGCTAAAGCAGTTTCAGGGGCTCAAAAGCCAGTCGCAGACGCCGACAGCGATGTCGAGTCGGCGCTGATAAGACAAGCGGCCGCGGAGGCGGTGGCGGCGGCGGCGGCAGATGCGGCCTGGCGGAAACGAGAGGCGGAAGCTGCGGCGGTCATCGCGGAGCGCCGGGCTGCCCTGGAGGCTCAGCAGCGTCAGCAGCGAGACTTGGCCGAGGCTAATCGAGCTAGTTATCGCCAATGGCGCGCTGGTTTGGCGCGGCGACAGGTAAAACTCATTGAGAATTCAGTCACTTTCGCTTTGGATTCGGGAGTAAAACTTGAGTAGATTTGGATGATGTGAAAAAAACAACAGGACTTTTGTTAGATCAACCAACTCAGGAGACTGGCTGCTCCAATCTGAAGCCGAGTTGAATTTCTAAACAGAAGTAGATAGCATAGTAGGATGCCATTAGAGTGTCCTGAAGCTTCTCGTACTGCGGTCAGGGAAGATGAAGTATTCAGAGTTCTAGCAGGAAATTAGGTTTAGCAGCGTGCCAAAGGTCGCCAGCTACCTTTAACTGGATCTCGGTAGTTGTACGGGATTAGAGTTTATTAGAAGAAATTTGAAATACCCTGAGTGGGCATGCAGGCACACACTAAAGGTATGGGAATATAAATCTATCAGTTGGAGACTTCACAGAAATTTAAGAGACCAGGATCATAGAAAAACTAAAAAACTTCTCTGGTCTCGGTCATTGCGAAATACTGTTAGTATTGTGCAGAATAATAGTTAACAGACGCATCACGTGGTTTCTATAAATAGAAACTGACGTCAGATAAACAAGGCAGCATGCCCATAACCAAATGGTCTGTTGCTAAAAATAGAAGCTGACGTCAGAATACTTTGAATATGCATGTACATAGGAGAGAGGATCCTATGGGACAGGCAGACTTGTTACTGAAAATAGGCATGCGTCATAAGTAAAATGAGGCAGTCATTGTACTCTTAAGATCACGTGAGACAGGCATCCCTAAACAGTAACAGGCAGACAAAGAAATCACCCGCACAGGCATACACAAAAGGCCCCTCCCCACCACGCAGGATGAGAGATAACACCTAGCTGCAAAAGTGACAAAGCTTATTTACTAATCTAGCGACCCACTTCACTAATAAAACGTAAAAAGGAAGTTTTTTTTCATAAAAATTCTTCGTGCTCTGGTTCGGCACAACTCAGACTTTGAGGAAAGTTAAATCCATATTTTTACTGATCACCATTTCGATTTTCGACTCCAGATTGACGAACGACGTCGTCAGGAAGCCGCTCTGAAGGCAGCCGAAGATGCTCCACCGTCGCCAATCCATGGCTGCAGCGTCGACATTGACGCCGACGCCACCGAGGTTGCCAACGGCGAGGCTTCGCTAATTGGCGGCAGCGCTGATCCGAACGCGCCGCCCTGTGAATTCTTTGTCCGCACCGGCGCCTGCCGTTTCGGCGCCCGCTGCTCTCGCCGTCATCCGCCTGCGTCCTCGGACAGCGGCACAGCCGACACGCTGCTGTTTCCAAATTTCTTTCGTCCCGACGACGACGCCGAGGGCGACTGCTATGCAGACTTTTTCGTCGACATCGCCGATGAGTTGAGCCGTCACGGTCGAATACGACGATTAGCCACCTGCGGCAATGCGCTGCCGCACCTGCGCGGCAGCGTCTACTGCCGCTTCTACAGTCCGGCGGACGCTGCCAGGGCGTTGGCCGCCTGCCGAGGTCGCTGGTACGCCGGTCGTCTTGTTGCCTGCCGACGCGTCGATCTGGGCGACTGGGGCGACGCAATCTGCGGCCGGCATCAGCGGAGCCGCTGTCCGAAGGGCGACGCCGACTGTTGCTATTTGCACCCGATGCCGAATCCGCCAGAAGCGTCGCGCAAGTTTTTGCGCCTAAAAAAGCGACGAAGAAGAAGACGAAGCCGAAACGAACTGGCGTCGGCGATGCGAGCTACCGACGGCGGCTGGTCCACAACTTCGTCTTCGGCCTCTTCGGCGGCTCCTTCGCCGTCTCGTGACTCGCAGCTAGATTCGATTCGCCGCGAAAATTCAACCCCTTCGCCGTCTCGACGCCGAGCTCCTGGACGCCATGTTAGGGCGCGGCAGAAGCGCGAGTTGTCGAATTCGGCATCGAAATCGCCGTCGCCGCCTCGACGTCGACCTTCGAATCAATTAAGGCGAATTCCGCGGCGTAGTCAGTTGCGATCTCAATCGCCGTCTCGACGTCGATCTAGCGTCGATCGGCCTGACGATGCCTCTCCGTTGTCGTCGCCGTCGCCGCCTGCTGGTCGTCGTCATCGTCAAAACAACAAAACAGGTCGACGCTAAAGCCGGGAACGATAGCTCGAAGACGACTGTGAATTAGAAATGTTGCATTTTATCTATTAGCATTCTGTGGCCAAAAATAGCTTTAGTGTGTACATACAATCCCGTGTTGTATAGAATCGTTTGGTTAGTTTCTATATGTTAACTATTAGTAACCCTTCATTGTTAATAAATACGAAACTCAAATTCCTTTTTGTCGTTATCCATTAGCTAAACTGTGCGATACTGTAATTATAACGATTTGTACTTGACAAAATACATAAAAAATGTGAATTTCAAATGACCACCAACAAACTACTCTGTGCTTAGTAATTTTCTTTCTGTCATTCGGCTAAAGTTTATATCTATTTTTTTACTAACAAGAACAGTAGTTACCACAGTGATGGTACTAGATAGTCCTACAGTGATGGTACTTGATGGTCCTACAGTGATGGTACTAGATAGTCCTACAGTGATGGTACTTGATGGTCCTACAGTGATGGTACTGGATGGTCCTACAGTGATGGTACTAGATAGTCCTACAGTGATGGTACTAGATAGTCCTACAGTGATGGTACTAGATAGTCCTACAGTGATGGTACTAGATAGTACTACAGTGATGGTACTGGATGGTCCTACAGTGATGGTACTAGATAGTCCTACAGTGATGGTACTAGATAGTCCTACAGTGATGGTACTGGATGGTCCTACAGTGATGGTACTAGATAGTCCTACAGTGATGGTACTAGATAGTCCTACAGTGATGGTACTAGATAGTCCAACAGTGATGGTACTAGATAGTCCTACAGTGATGGTACTGGATGGTCCTACAGTGATTGTCGGATGGCTCTAACCAAACATGGCTTAAATTTTCAGAGACCAGTACAATTTTCCAAGAAAGTCATGAAGCAGGCAGCTGGCAACTCAGAGAAGCACAATGTCAAAATAGGCAACTATGTACTGCGAGAGACTATAGGCAGCGGCACGTTTGGCAAAGTGAAACTTGGCGTGCACACAATGACCGGTCATCAGGTGGCCGTCAAGATTGTCAACAGGGCGCGAGTCAAATCTCTGGATGTGGCCTCCAAGCTGCGTCGCGAAATACAAAACATGCAGACCTTTCGGCATCCGCACATTATCAAGCTGTACCAGGTATTCTAGTCTGTACTTTGTCTGGAAAGGCCACACTATTTCCCCTCAGACCTCGGGGGTAATTCCTAATTCACGAAAGCTCCCAAACCGAATGACCGATTTTCGTGAAATTCCACCATTTTGATCAGAGTTTTCCGACCTTTGATCCGACCTCCGACCTTTGGCCACGCAGGTAATCAGCACACCGTCCGACATCTTCATGATCATGGAATACGTCAGCGGTGGGGAGTTATTTGAGCACATCGTGAAAAATCATCACCTGACTGAGCGAGACGCGCGCCGCTTTTTTCAACAAATAATTTCCGGCGTCGATTACTGCCACCGGCACATGATTGTTCACCGCGACCTCAAGCCCGAGAATCTTCTGCTGGACGCTGAGCGCAACGTCAAGATTGCCGACTTCGGCCTCTCTAACATCATGGCTGACGGCGAGCTGCTTCGCACCAGCTGCGGCAGTCCGAACTACGCCGCTCCGGAAGTGATCTCCGGCAAGCTCTACGTCGGACCGGAAGTCGACGTCTGGTCGGCCGGTGTGATTCTCTACGCTCTGCTGTGCGGCTCCCTGCCGTTCGACGATGAGCACGTGCCGACCCTGTTCAAGAAGATCCGCGCCGGCCAGTTCCTGGTGCCGCCGCACCTGTCCAGCGGTGCCACCGACCTGCTCAAGTGAGCTCAAGCTGCATTTTTTAGTGCTACATCTCGAGGCTGTCTGTCTGTCCTGGGTTTCTGTCTGTCTGTCTGTCCTGGGTGTCTGTCTGTCTGTCTGTCCTGGGTGTCTGTCCATGGACTGAACAGCTGTACGCAGCCCTGCGAAATCCTTTGTAGAATGACCCTCCGAGTGGACCCACTGAAGCGGGCCACAATAGAAGACATTCGCGCCCATCCGTGGTTCCTCACCGACCTGCCGGCCTACCTGTTCCCGCCTGACACCGGCAACGACTGGGGCTGCATTGACAAGAGCACCGTTGAGGAGGTTGTGGCCAAGTGTCGAGTCACCGAGCGAGACGTCTATCGCTCCCTGCTGAGCGGCGATCCCCACGACCAGCTGGCCGTTGCCTACCACCTGATTGCCGACGCCAAGTTTAGCAGCGCTCAGCAGCAGCGCGAGGCCGGCGTCAGGAAGCAGATGGTGCGCGACTTCTACGTTGCCGGCGGCGGCGGAGGATCCGCCACGCTTTCGCCGTTTGCTGCTGAAGGTGCTCGTGGTCCGCGGTGAGTATGACTAATAAGCTGAAGCTTGTTGGATGCTAATTCTGCTGAAATTTTGTTTTCTGGCTGCTTTGGATTGACGGGTGAAATGCGCATGTTTAGGGGTGAGATCGACTTGGTTTAGGTGTAAGATCAACTTGGTTAGGGGTGAGATCGACTAGGTTAGTAGGGGTGAAATAATATTACTTGTATTACAATGTTATACAGGTGATACATATACACAAGTTAATAATAATTGGTGTATATATTCTGAATCAAGCATTCTGAGCAAATTACTCGATGTTTGCGATAGCTGCGTTCTCATAACCCTAATTTTAATCTTATCGTTTTTGTCAGCCGGTCACTATGCACCATCAGGGAGAGGTGAGTCTGTGCCCCTTTCATTGCCATTTAGACAGGCATAACTTGAATCTGCCAACAATGTCTTGCATGAGATGCTGGTTTATCATTTATCGATTGAATTTTTTACAGATTTTGTGACGTGAAGGATCACTCCCCTGATCCTTCACTGTCCAAACTGGTCACTCCCCTGATCCTTCACTGTCCAAACTGGTCACTTCCCTGATCCTTCACTGTCCAAACTGGTCACTCCCCTGATCCTTCACTGTCCAAACTGGTCACTCCCCTGATCCTTCACTCCAAACTGTTCACTCCCCTGATCCTTCACTGTCCAAACTGGTCATTCCCCTGATCCTTCACTGTCCAAACTGGTCACTCCCCTGATCCTTCACTGTCCAAACTGTTCACTCCCCTGATCCTTCACTGTCCAAACTGGTCACTCCCCTGATCCTTCACTGTCCAAACTGGTCACTCCCCTGATCCTTCACTGTCCAAACTGGTCACTCCCCTGATCCTTCACTGTCCAAACTGTTCACTCCCCTGATCCTTCACTGTCCAAACTGTTTTCTTACCTGATCCTTCACTGTCCAAACTGGTCACTCCCCTGATCCTTCACTGTCCAAACTGGTCACTCCCCTGATCCTTCACTGTCCAAACTGTTCACTCCCCTGATCCTTCACTGTCCAAACTGGTCACTCCCCTGATCCTTCACTGTCCAAACTGTTCACTCCCCTGATCCTTCACTGTCCAAACTGTTCACTCCCCTGATCCTTCACTGTCCAAACTGTTCACTCCCCTGATCCTTCACTGTCCAAACTGTTCACTCCCCTGATCCTTCACTGTCCAAACTGTTCACTCCCCTGATCCTTCACTGTCCAAACTGTTCACTCCCCTGTTCCCCCAGTGGACGCGAAAAGTTACTTTTCGATTTAACCATCTTAATAATAGAATAATTTTTAAATAAAAATTGTTTTCTGACTTCTACTCTTGTACTACTTAGAGTAAGCGGATTTTGTTTTTAGAAAGATTTTTGTCATTTTACTAAATTTAAAATACCACGAACTGCATGTTTAATTCAAACATTTTAAAATAAAAATATCTACTTTTAAATCAAGTCTTAAGCACTACGCATGCATTTTTGAGCAAGACTCAAGTGGATTACCTGCATATCTTTTCTTAATTGTAAATTTTTCCTTACAAAAAATCTATAATTTGCAACCGCCTCCGTCGCATTCAACGCCAGCCAACACCCGGAGCGTCTGACGCAGAGTGTGGCCTTCACCAGAACTCTGGAAGTGCAGTCGCCCGGCAGGCCGGCGACCGGCGGCGGCGGTGGCGGCATCGGCGGCGGCAGAGCCAAATGGCACCTGGGCCTGAGAAGCCAGAGCAGTCCGCGGGATATTATGCATGAGGTGAAGCCTGGTTTCCGTTATTTTGTTTGTTTGTTTGTTTGCCCAGCAGAGGTTGTAGCCTAGTGGTTAGAGCGTCGGACTCACAACTTAAAGGTCCGGGGTTCGATTCCCGGCTCTACTCAAACAATTATGTTCTTCAGCAAGACACTTAACACCTAACTCTGCGTTGCTTCAGTTCACCTAGCTGTTAAATGGGTATAGAATGAGCTGGGGTGATTTATAGTGGGTGTGGCGCCCCCCAGTCCATGGACTGAACAGCCGTACGCAGTCTTCAGATGCGCCGCGCAATTGCTGCGGCTGTGCTGTCGGCCCAAAAGTACCTTGTGTCATTAAATTATAAATTATTGTTTGTTGGTAACTGTCTTAAGGCGCTTGGTGGGTCACGTGACCAACGTCGGGAAAACTCGTCCGAGAGAGAGAAACAGCACGCGAATCTACCCTGCGCTCAGAGCCGCGCATCTTACGGCCCACCGACCCACCACCCCAACCCAGCCACCCACTGGCCAATCACAGCGCAGCAAGGAAAATGACAGCCAATCCGCGTTTTGCGCTTATCAGTGCTGACGCATAGAAGGACATGGCGTACCTTTGCTGCAAAGTGCACGAACATTAGGTAGCTTGTTGTCTCTGTAAATTTCATCTTCGGACAGAGACGTCCCGTCGGGAGTTCAAATCTCAGTACAAATGGAAACACTTTATGTCCCTTATCATGGCATTTAATTCCCGAGTGCTTCAGTTCTCGCAGCTGTCGTTATGGGTACTCAACAGTAACTTCACTCGATTCCACCCTGAAGGTGTTCAAAGCTCTGGCTAAGAACGGCTTTGAGTGGAAGGTCGTCAACGATTTCCTGGTGCGCGTACGCCGTCGCGACCCCAGCACTGGCTCCTACTGCAAGCTGACCATGCAGTTGTTCCTTATTGACAAGGACCGCAGCTACCTGCTGGACTTTCGCCAGATTGTCAGCGCCCCGGAGGCGACCGCGCTAGCTCACTCCGCTGCCGGGTTGGAGGATGTCGACTGGCTTAACTGTCCCGATATTGTGAGTACCTTAAAGTGGAAAACCCCACTCCACCATAGCACACCAACCCCACTCCACTATAGCACACCAACCCCACTCCACCACAGCACACCAAACCCACTCCACCATAGCACACCAACCCCACTCCACCATAGCACACCAACCCCACTCCACCATAGAACACCAACCCCACTCCACCATAGCACACCAACCCCACTCAACACTAGCACACCAACCCCACTCCACCATTGCACACCAACTCCACTCTAGCACACACACCAACCCCACTAAGCACTAATACACCAACCCCACTCCACTGTTGCACACCAACCCCACTCCACTCTAGCACACACACCAACCCCACTCCGCACTAGTAAATCAACCTTAGTCCACACTAGCACACCAACCCCACTCCCCTAGCACACCTACCCCACTCTACTGTAGAACTCCAACCCCACCCTTCGCAGAAACGCCAGACTTCTATTAAACTTTCCCATTTGTTGACATGTGTATGTTCCACAAGTGGCTTAAATATTTTGTTTGCAGCCCACAAGCAGCTCCACCATGCAATTCTTCGAGATGGCATCGGCTGTGATCACCTCGCTAACAAGGTAGCGCTGCTGAACTACTGCTAGTAGTGCTGTATGGATAATTTTTAGACGTGAGAAGACTTTTCTAAGCTGATGTTTGAATTTGCCATTTTACTGTGCAACCTAACCTTTGCCTTATCAAAAGATGCCTCTCAAGGTGCTTATTGTGCGTGATCTTGTTTTTGTTTGCTAACAAACTAAAAAGCTGTTGTGATTATTTCGCTAATAAGAGAAATGTATTCGTCAACGTTTCAAATATTGTTATTTTACTTTTTTCAGATTTAAGCGCAAAGTTTTTCCTTAGCGAAAAAATTTCATTTGAAAGCTGCGTTTCAGGGATGTCATTCACAGATGACGGTGATCATTCACATATGACAGTGATCATGCACATATGACAGTGGTCATTCTCAGATGACAGTGATCATTCACAAATGACAGTGGTCATTCTCAGATGACAGTGGTCATTCTCAGATGACAGTGGTCATTCTCAGATGACAGTTGTCATTCTCAGATGACAGTGGTCATTCTCAGATGACAGTGGTCATTCTCAGATGACAGTGGTCATTCTCAGATGACAGTTGTCATTCTCAGATGACAGTGGTCATTCTCATATGACAGTGGTCATTCACAGATGACAGTTGTCATTCTCAGATGACAGTGGTCATTCTCAGATGACAGTGGTCATTCACAGATGACAGTGGTCATTCACAAATGACAGTGGTCATTCTCAGATGACAGTGGTCATTCTCAGATGACAGTGGTCATTCTCAGATGACAGTGGTCATTCTCAGATGACAGTGGTCATTCTCAGATGACAGTGGTCATTCACAGATGACAGTGGTCATTCTCAGATGACAGTGGTCATTCTCAGATGACAGTGGTCATTCTCAGATGACAGTGGTCATTCTCAGATGACAGTGGTCATTCTCAGATGACAGTGGTCATTCACAGATGACAGTGGTCATTTACAGATGACAGTGGTCATTCACAAATGACAGTGGTCATTCTCAGATGACAGTGGTCATTCTCAGATGACAGTGGTCATTCTCAGATGACAGTGGTCATTCTCAGATGACAATGGTCATTCTCAGATGACAGTGGTCATTCTCAGATGACAGTGGTCATTCTCAGATGACAATGGTCATTCTCAGATGACAATGGTCATTCTATGAGGATGACTTTTTTATTTACCGTAGTTGCAAAATCTTGATATCATAATGATAAAGTTTTTTGCATTCACAGATTGTCTCATTAGATTACTAAACTGCTGTGTATGCTATGTCACGTAGTCCGTTATTTTTTGCATTAAACACTTTTCCGTGGAATTGTCGTGAGTTACTTGCAAAATACTATTTTTTTATTTTACTGATAACAACTTGAAGGCCTTGCTTTATATGCGGTGTATTGTCTGATCTGCTCGAATTCATCAATCATCTACAAGAATGTTAAATTTGTCTTATCTTTATTTGGTCGTTCTTAGGATTGACTTACGAAATCACTGGAATCTATTGGGAGTTTCATATTTTTGTACATTAGCTAACTGCCTAGATGTTTTTTTTCAATTTTCTCTTCAGAGCAAATTCTTTATATTATACTAATGTCTGTATTTCATTTGCGCACGCGGTTTTTATGCTATTAATTTATTTTTTCATTACAATTACTTTTTAATGGCTTAGCCTTGCACAGTATTTATACCCCATCGCCCCATGCCCTTTTAAGGTCTTGTTTTAGAATAGTAATTTTTTACCTTCTCTTTGTCTAGTTAGTTTTTTATAGTTAGATTGCTGATGTCTTAGATTTATGATCGTGTTAATTTTATTTGTCTGTGATTGCTTCCTTTTTAAAAGATTGGCAGGTAAACCAAAAGTACACGAGTTCAAACATTTTACAACCAGGCCTTAGCCAAACTGCATATATATCATTGTGCACCCCAAATCTAATGATTAGAATGATGCAGAAATATAAGTTCATCAAAGCTAGCGTATTTGTTTATACTGGAATTAAAATACTAAATCAGTATTTTGTCTTCAGTTCTTCATCGTCTGTCTGTTGGGCACACTTTCAGCACATTCAAAGTAACTTATATTCGAACTTCTAAGGGTTTATCGGTAATATATTATCAGGCCGGCTCTACCTAGCATTTCATTTTGACGAAAGCCTTGCCTAGCATGCAATTGTCCAATTCTAAATCACCAGGAAATGTTCATCACATGCCAAATGCGAATACGTACATGGAGGCAGGCCCACTGTGGCACCGTGATTTAATTCTGACCACTTTTTCATCGTCAGACTTTAGAGGCAGCCATTTAATAACGTTTTGTGCTAGATGGGATAGTTTTACTAATGTAATAAGCTGGTCATCTTCTCAAAATTTTCGCCTCTTTAAACATCATTTTAATAATGCTTAATATAAAATGCTGAGCTCACACATCCATCAATAATTAAAGAAGCCGAAAAGTAAAAACTTGATATATACAAGTTAGCAACTTTATAATACGAAGCGCAAATCTCAAAATCAGAAATAGTTATATGCATGAAAAACTGTTTAGAAAAATATTACAAATGCAAACATGAGTTTTTAATCTATTATAAAAAGGCAATATATTCTTAGCAGACTTTGTTTTATTTACGATGCGCGACTTTCATTTAAAATTGATTTGTGGACTGCGAACTCGAAGTGGAGTGCCTGCCGGACAGTCACTGTATGCATCGAGCTAAATCTAAGTCTTTAAAGATAAATAGACAAAAATTAAAGTTTTTTTACTCTAAAACCACTTTAGAAAAAGTTGTCCACGTATAATTAGTTCAATTTAGTTGTTATCTGCATATAAAATTTTAATTGTTTCATTGATTTTGACAAAAAGTATATCCCTAACTATGTAAATATAGTTTTAATAGAAATTGTATATGAAATGAAAAGTTACCTTTTTAAATAAATGGTTGTAATAAATAGTTTTTTATTTTTTTAGCACACCAATGGATTTGTCATTAGGAATGAATATACTTGATAATTTACCATTTATTTTTTATAAAACCAGTTTTTACTACATTTTTAGGCAGTTTAATTTGTGACCAATAGTAATTTGCATGGTGACCATACAAGACCAATAGCAAAATGGTTATTCGTACAGTGAATGTACAAATAACAAATTTGTTTTTCATACAATGAAAACAATGTACATAAAAATTTATATATAGTATCACAAAAACTATTGTTGTCATATTAGGCCTAACCACAGAATTTTCAGTGGGTCTAACTGTTTGACTGTTGTTGTTTTAGTTGTGTGACTTGCATTTTATTCATTTTTAACTTCACATAGTAATTATTAGACATAGTTTATTGTTGCCACTACACCACCTCCATTTCTGGAATAATTAATGTACACAAAATGTGTTCCATAAAAAACAAATCATTGACATTCAGAGTCATGTATTGGGGCTGAAATAAAAAACTTGACTCAGCTGGGCTTAGATGTGGCTGGCAACATTCATATTAGTTCTTAGTAGACATTATTGTAAAATGAGCAAATTTTTAATTTAATTTTTACATTAAAGTATTTTATGTTCTAGGTTTTTGTATATACCCTAAATTCACTTATGCATTTTCATAGAATATATATTTAGGGTTAAAGAAGTATTACAATGGTATGTTACAATTTTACAATTTAAGTATAGTCATATTTTAAATATCCTTTTCATGAATATTACTTCTATATGTTGCTATATAAATAAACAGGCATTCATATTTTAGGATTCTTTTTCTACAAAAAGAAAAAATATTACAAAAGTATATGTTATTTGCTTAGCAGTAATTACTTATAGGTAATTAGGTAATTACAATTACTTATAGGTAATTACAATTGCAATTACTATTGACTAAATACTATATTACTAGCTATTGCAATTGTAAACATATTTTTGTAAGAAAAGGTATAAACTGAAAGTTTAACTTTGCTGCCCGCTAATTTACAGCAAAATGGATAAAAGTTCAGATTTAGCTGATGATAGTGACATTGACTGCAGCCATTTTTTATCTTTAAGTAAAAATATACTGAATCGTTTCTTGCCACATGGTGATACAAAAAAATGTAAGTTCTGAAAGTTCTTCTTGGAGTAGATCAGTCCCATATTTTATTTCCCTGTCCTCTCCCTAAAGCAAGGCTTTGCTTCAATGTATCACCCATATAGTCTCAATCTAATGTAAAATTAAGTCTCCTAAACTATAAAACTCAGGCAACTCGCCGGCCTTAGAGACTGCCAATGGTAGCAGACACGGCAGTGATGGTCACAGTGGCAAAAGCAACCAGTCCGGCAGCAATCAATCCAGCTGTCCGAGCACTCCCAGTAGCTTTGTTCGCACAGGAAGCGTCGGCAGCGGCAAGAGCAGCTGCTATGGCGATCTTCGCGACCGGGTGTCCGGGAACGGTGGCACCATCTTTCTGGGAAGTCGGGTGTTCCTCTGCCCATCCGAAGCGGCAGAAACTGAGGAAAAGGCGCTCACCATTCAGCAGGCTTCTGACCAGCTGCAACTTCCGATGCTGGAGTAAGTAACTCAACCGTAGCTCAGGTTGAGGATCAGCCAGTCTGGGGATCAGAGAGTAGAAGCAAGTCTGAGGATCAGGAAGTTGCAGTGAGTCTGGGGATCAAGGAGTTGCAGTGAGTCTGGGAATCAGGGAGTTGCAGTGAGTCTGGGGATCAGAGAGAAGCAGTGAGTCTGGGAATCAGGAAGTTGCAGTCAGTCTGGGGATCAGGGAGTTGCAGTCAGTCTGGGGATCAGAGAGTAGCAGTGAGTCTGGGGATCAGGGAGTTGCAGTCAGTCTGGGGATCAGAGAGTAGCAGTGAGTCTAAGGATCAGGGAATAACAGCCAGTCTAAGGATCAGGAAGTAGCAGTCAGTCTGGGGATCATGGAGTAGCAGTCAGTCTGGGGATCAGGAAGTAGCAGTGAGTCTGGGGATCATGGAGTTGCAGCCAGTCTGGGGATCATGGAGTTGCAGCCAGTCTGGGGATCAGGGAGTAGCAGCCAGTGTGAGGATCCGTCAGTGTGAGGTCTCTCTGTATAATTAGTTCATTGAGGAACTGAGTGTTGGGTTACCCGCTGCACAAGCTTTGCTTCACTTGACGCTGGAACTTCCTGATTGCTTCCAGCCTGTCGCAAGACGATCTTGGCGGCCTGAAGCAGTGGGCTGACCAGGTCTCCTTGTGGCGGATGGCCTGCGACTCTCTCCTGAATGAAATGGTCTGTTTAACAGAAGTTTTTTATAACGAATGCCAGTATAATTCAGTGCAAAATCATTACATAAATCTTAGGAGTTTGTGTGTTTCCTGTTTATTATTACATTCCAGACAGTCCGAAATGGACAGTTGGATGACAACAAGGCGAAACTCGAGGCCTCCAGTGTCAGTCTGAGAGTAAGTCGGGACGGAACAGGGCGAAGATAAATAAGTTCTGCATATTTCAGATTATTATTAGCATACAAATCTAGGAAACAGCAATAACAACTTATCCAAGTGGCCACAATGTTATTGCAACCGACACCCACAGGCCGAGCTGCAACACGAGCGTGATCATTTGCAGCGCATGCTTCAAAATCGATCGATAATCACTTCCCAGTAAGCTGACCAGATTATTAAACCGTCTCATCAATAGTCGGATATCCTAGGGAGCAAGTGGAATCGTAGCAAGAATCGTAGTCAAAGTCATAGCAAAGGATTTTACTGGAATCGTAGCAAGAATCGCATTCAAAGTTATAGCAAAGGATTTTACTGGAATCGTAGCAAGAATCGCATTCAAAGTCATAGCAAAGGATTTTACTGGAATCGTAGCAAGAATCGCATTCAAAGTCATAGCAAAGGATTTTACTGGAATCGTAGCAAGAATCGCATTCAAAGTCATAGCAAAGGATTTTACTGGAATCGTAGCAAGAATCGCATTCAAAGTCATAGCAAATGGTTAAAATGGAATCGTAACAAGAATCGTAGTTAAAGTAATAGCAAAGGATTTTACTGGAATCGCAGCAAGAATCGCATGGAGCCGTTACTGAAATCGAAGCTGAGACTGTGAAACTTGTAACCATCTTCAGCACATCAAACAGCATTATTCTGATTGGCAAGATGGGCCAGAGATTTGGCATATTGCTAGCCAAAGATTTGCACGCTAGTGGTACAGGTAAATGACAGCACTGGGATAATCTTTTCACTTTACCTACCTTTGATTGTTAATTTACCCAAAGTGATTTCCCTTCACAATGGCAGAGGAACGCAAGCAGCTGCAGGTGTTAATCAGGAGTTGTCACTCTACTGGAAAAAAGTTCTTTTCTGTCAGCCTGTTCAATAAAATCGACCAGATGAAAACGGCGCTAGTGACTCTAACTAACCTACCGCCTGTTCAACTGGGTTAGTTTGATGTGTGCAGCATTGCAAAGCAGTTCTATATTTTCTAATTAGTTTTATTGACAGAGAACTTTGTACTTTAATTTGTACTTTGTACTTTAATTTTGTACTTGCTTGATTTTCAGACAGACAATCCGCGACTCAATTGCGCTGCTTGGAGACAAAGGTTCGAATATAAGATATTCTTCATTTCTAAGTTGCCACTTTTTTAGAGAAGTACGAATTTGAATTTAGTTTTATAACTATTAAAAAACATAATTCAGAAAGGAATTTTTATTGAAGATCTAACACGTTTGCATCTCGCACCAAGGTCCCTGAGCTCAAATCCACTGCGAGGCCACATTATTATTTAGGGCGCAGCCGCGGAGAAAACGCTTGGCGGCTTGTCACGCTATTGAGGGCCAACTGTCAAAGCACAATAACTCGTAGAATATTTTTAAGCACTGATTTAAAATTGTTTTTTCTATGAAGCGATTACTTTGGTAGTAAAAAATTATAATAATAATATCTTTGCAGGCAGGTGGGTTCTTTGGTGACACTCATTTGGTGACACTAGACCCGCAGCCAGTTAGGAGGCAATTCTGCCCATTCCGCTGACTCCTGAGCACACACGCACACAGATACTGTACGCAGACTCACACTAACACAGGTGTGTACATCTGCCCTGACTTTCTCATCGTCCGGCAGTGTATACCCTGTACACTGTGACTTGGAGATCGGCCCACAAGGGCGTAAACTAGTCGACAAGCTGCCAAATGAATGTGGCCTCACTGCGGAATCGAGCTCAGTGGTTTTAGTGCGAGAGACAAGCGAGAATATGAACAATATGATATGAAATAATATGATAAACTCTCCGCCAGCTAGTGAATCGCCGAGCCGAGCTTGATAACGCTAAGCAGCTGCTGGCTCAAGCGGCGGCGGTGTCGGCAACTCATCGGCAGACTCAGGCGCAGCTCAAAGAGTCAAGAGCAGCCATACAACTTAAAGAACTCAAATGTATTGATGAAGCTCCAAAGGGTACGGTGGATTTTAATGTTTAGATCAATTTTGTAGAATATTGAGCTCGTCATTATTTCACTGAATTATAATTTCGTTCTTTGTTTAGATGTTGTCAAGCAACAGATGCAGGATCTGGTAATATTGGAGCGACGCAGGTTGAAGCGTCAAAGAATGCAGCAACTTAGCGAATCCGAGCGACAGGTTGATGATAAGCTAACTCACCTGCGAATCCAATGGCATAGTCTGGCAACTGCTGTGAGTCGTGCTCATTCACTCTTCATAATAGCCTTCATAATTCATCTTTATCACACTATGATGGAAGTGTCTAATCCCTTTAATCCTAATTGAAGAGTTTTTTTCGTCCCTCGTCCAGGTGTGGCAGAAGCAACGGCAGCCTCTTAAATGCGGTCCTAACCGTCAAACGGCGACAACTTCAACAAGATCGACAGAATTGTCGCAGAAGCGACTTCGGCTAAAAACGCTTCAACGCCAGCTATGCGCCGTCAAGGCGCGCAGAAGAAGTGACGCCCTGGCCAGAAAAGTGACTCGTCTCAAACGGCGGGTTTGCGCCGCCGAAGCGGCGGCCCGATCGATAACGCGCGCGCGACGCCAGCTGGCTGTTAGACGCCGACTTCAGGCGGAGGCGAGCCAGGCCGCCGCCATAGTGGACAAGCTTCTCGTTAGCAGTGCTGGAAGACGCCGCCTGCACTGGCTCTTTGTTGGAGCGCGCGCCAGGCTGAGTGGCATTCTCAGACGTCTGCAGCTCTGGCCGCGTAAGTCGACTGGAATTCCTAATTAACAGTGTGAAATACCAAGGGAGGCGAGAACACGACTCAAGGCGGGGTGAGAGAATGAAAATGAGTGCACACGAAAACTTTGAGTTTATTAGCTACTGCAACGAAGGACACTATTCGCAACTCTAACGCATCAGAAGTTCAGAAGGTCGACTTTTCCAATAAGCTCCAGTACACTCCTGTATGCCAGTCAGCGTTGGTGGCATGCATGGCTTGCCCAGTCTTTGGTGGCATGGCTTGCCCAGTCTTTGGTGGCATGGCTTACCCAGTCTTTGGTTGCATGGCTTACCCAGTCTTTGGTGGCACGGCTTGCCCAGTCTTTGGTGGGATGGCTTACCCAGTCTTTGGTGGCACGGCTTGCCCAGTCTTTGGTGGCACGGCTTGCCCAGTCTTTGGTGGCATGGCTTACCCAGTCTTTGGTGGCACTGGCACGGCTTGCCCAGTCTTTGGTGGCATGGCTTACCCAGTCTTTGGTGGCATGGCTTGCCCAGTCTTTGGTGGCATGGCTTGCCCAGTCTTTGGTGGCATGGCTTACCCAGTCTTTGGTGGCATGGCTTGCCCAGTCTTTGGTGGCATGGCTTACCCAGTCTTTGGTGGCATGGCTTGCCCAGTCTTTGGTTGCATGGCTTGCCCAGTCTTTGGTGGCATGGCTTACCCAGTCTTTGGTGGCATGGCTTACCCAGTCTTTGGTGGCACGGCTTGCCCAGTCTTTGGTGGCACGGCTTGCCCAGTCTTTGGTGGCATGGCTTACCCAGTCTTTGGTGGCATGGCTTGCCCAGTCTTTGGTTGCATGGCTTGCCCAGTCTTTGGTGGCATGGCTTACCCAGTCTTTGGTGGCATGGCTTACCCAGTCTTTGGTGGCACGGCTTGCCCAGTCTTTGGTGGCACGGCTTGCCCAGTCTTTGGTGGCATGGCTTGCCCAGTCTTTGGTGGCATGGCTTACCCAGTCTTTGGTGGCATGGCTTTCCCAGTCTTTGGTGGCATGGCTTACCCAGTCTTTGGTGGCATGGCTTACCCAGTCTTTGGTGGCACGGCTTGCCCAGTCTTTGGTGGCACGGCTTGCCCAGTCTTTGGTGGCATGGCTTGCCCAGTCTTTGGTGGCATGGCTTACCCAGTCTTTGGTGGCATGGCTTTCCCAGTCTTTGGTGGCATGGCTTACCCAGTCTTTGGTGGCATGGCTTACCCAGTCTTTGGTGGCATGGCTTGCCCAGTCTTTGGTTGCATGGCTTGCCCAGTCTTTGGTGGCATGGCTTACCCAGTCTTTGGTGGCATGGCTTACCCAGTCTTTGGTGGCACGGCTTGCCCAGTCTTTGGTGGCACGGCTTACCCAGTCTTTGGTGGCACTGGCACGGCTTGCCCAGTCTTTGGTGGCATGGCTTACCCAGTCTTTGGTGGCATGGCTTTCCCAGTCTTTGGTGGCATGGCTTACCCAGTCTTTGGTGGCATGGCTTACCCAGTCTTTGGTGGCATGGCTTGCCCAGTCTTTGGTTGCATGGCTTGCCCAGTCTTTGGTGGCATGGCTTGCCCAGTCTTTGGTTGCACGGCTTGCCCAGTCTTTGGTGGCATGGCTTGCCCAGTCTTTGGTGGCATGGCTTGCCCAGTCTTTGGTGGCATGGCTTTCCCAGTCTTTGGTGGCATGGCTTACCCAGTCTTTGGTTGCATGGCTTACCCAGTCTTTGGTGGCATGGCTTGCCCAGTCTTTGGTGGCATGGCTTACCCAGTCTTTGGTTGCATGGCTTGCCCAGTCTTTGGTGTCATGGCTTGCCCAGTCTTTTATGGCATGGCTTACACGTGTAACTACCCGTGTAACTGCCTCTCGACCAAGATGCTTGAGTTCGATGTAGTGTTAAGGCCTCATTCATTCGGAACGGGCATAAAGCCTCCTCGCTGGCTGTGGGCCTATTGTCACCAAATTATATACGAGTGTAAACAGACCTCCTACATATAAAATAATCATTACTCATTTCAGTGAGACGAAGAGTTGAGCCATCTCGTGCCGCGAGGATTGCTTGTTTAAATTCCAATTCCAATCGGCCTGGTCGATGAGTTGTTTAAATATTTTTCATTAAGTCTGATATGATGCTTTTGTTCATTTTTAGTTATGCATAATACTTCAGTAACATTTTTATCGATCGCTAATTATCTCATTTTGGTGTCAATAAAAAAAACGTTATTGTTCTAATATCTACTTAATGTTTCTCAATTCCGATTCTCTTTGCAATACGGCACGACTTCATTTAATTGAGACCTGTTGTATGAAAAAATGATGTCTACTAATATATATATAAATGCTGGTTAAAGCAGAGTTTAATTATAGTTGTAAATAGTTTAAACCTAATTAACAGTGTTGCGGCTTGTCATGTACGAAGTACGTGCAAATATGATAACTTAATAACAATTCAATATTCCTTCGAATTCAAACAATTCAAAGGATTTAACAACAATTTAGCCTCTTTCATATTATCAGTTGAAGTTATGCGATATGAAATTATTTATGTTTAACTTTTTTATTAGCGTTGGTTTTATGTAAACTCTTGCGAATGATTTAATTTTATTTATATTTACAAACAGCAAATGTATTAAGAATATTATGAACAAGTTATTTTTAGCATAAGTCATTTACTAAATAACAAAAATACCACCTAGATATTCAATTTACACTAAATGCAATTTACGTATCTGCTTGTTATCGTATTCAAATATTAATAAAATCTTTAGAAACTCAAGAAAATATTCTAAAATTCAAAACTTAAAAATATAAAATTTAGTAAAGTTAATCCTTTCAATTGCTAATTTATTTGTAACTCCCAATAGCTTCTTGTGAGTAGTTCGAGAATACAGTCTCAAGCTGCAATAACTTCATATATGAATAAAAACTTATATATATACATCAAAAAGCTCAAATTTCAGCTTTCCAAACGAATAACTTTTAACTATTGCTTTTGACAAATTCGCTTTTGATAGAAAAATTATGTCATACAATGATCAATAAGAATACTTAAATAAAAACGGAAGAAACGTTTTGAGTAAACATATTTTTAGGACGCATGAAGAAAGTAATCTGTTTCCAGACGTATATATAATAAGTTTTCGATTTTTCGATTTCATTAATACATTTGGAATTGCTTCTATTGGAAATGGTTACGTTACGTAAATACAAGAAATTTTATCAAAATACATTAAAACACGAAGCATACCGGGTTTTAAGATTACTAAAGTTATAAATATAACCTAAAATGACGGGACAACATTTTTGAAGTGGCGATATTCAGTGCTGATACTGAGAACTGCAGATTGAACTTACGTTACGTCTAATATCCCAGTTTAAAACCCCTTACTTTTCAGTTATCACTATATGTGTACGGTAAAGCAACAGGCAAATTATTTGGATAAATAAATATAGCAAAATAAGCAATGTTTTATGTTTCTGGTATAGAGTCACTTTTAAATTTAGATTCAGTTTATTTGTTTAAAATAATGTCTTGCCTGCTACAACTTTAAAAACGTTCCTTTCTACGAATCATAAACATGCATCGCGTGCGAGGTCCGCATGACGGACAACTCCTAGACAGATCGTATGCTACTATAAACAAATTCGTCCCATTTTATGAACAAATATATCTAGAGCTTACGTGTTTTCGAAAGTGCAACAATAAATTTGAAGCCTGGACACTTCAGTAGTGATTAAAACTGGCAGGTACGTCGACCTTATGAAAACAATGAAAAGCTAGGCAGCAGAATAATATTCTAAGGAAATCCAAAATACAGTCGAAGAAAATTCGTAATGGGTTCCCAGAACATTGGGAACATCTATTTTAAACATAGATATTGTATTTACATTATTGTTTCTCACGATCGCGATTTTATGAAAACTGGAACTTTCTCTGAATTTATTTTCTTTAATTAGGCCAGCAGCAGCTCATTTGAGCACCAGGTAGGCAGACATGCGCCAATTGTGGCTACTGCTGGCGCTGATAACCCTGTTGATTCCCGCGCTGACGGCGGCAGCAGCGCAGAGAAGGCTTCGATTTGCCTTTGGTGGCGCCTACCGCGGCTTCCTCGTCCGAGGCCGGCGAATGCCGGTGCTGACGAGTGGGCCGCCAATATCGCTAATCATTTCGACTCGGGAGAACGAAGACTATGATAACGAGACCAAGACCAATGACAAAAACTTTCGAGTCCAATTTCGAATTGAGGATGCCCGGCTGGCCGCCTGGCTGACTGTTGCAGAGGTAGGTCCGCGAATAAACGGTCGAGCTTTCCTGGAGGTCCGAGCCGCTCCAAGACGCGGCTTCGATGATGATTTCGTCGTCGAAGGCTCCGTAAAAGATTGGCTGACGTTGTCTATTTTGGCTACGTCGGCAAACGCTCTTTCGGCACGATGCCACCTGGTGATTCGACTGCTCGCTCGCCGACCAGCGTGTCCGCGCTTCAGCACCGCGTCGTTTGCCTTCACCGCGCCACCACCCACTCAGCGTCGACGCCTCGCCGTTGTGGGCAGACTGTCAGCGACCACCGGTGGCCTTACGCCGTCGTTTGTTGTTTCAGAAACCAGCAGATTGAGCGTCGATTTTGGCGTCGAGTCGACAAGCGGCGCAGTACTGATGCTGAGCCCCAGGCCGCGGCCCGGCCTGCACCAGATTCGAGTCCGAGTACACGCAGTTGACGGCGCCGCTCCTTGCGACGCTGATGGTGATGATGTTGGCGTTGGTGGCAGCACTGGCGCGGTAAGACGGTTCTTCTCCGAGGCACTCGTGGCTATTATGGTAGACGAACCGTCCGGACTGGAAGCCGCTGCGTCCGTGTCGAACGCTCTGACTCTCGGCGTGGTCAGACCGCCGGTGGTGGCCGGCTGGGGTCACGCAGGGGCCACCTACGCGTTGGTCCGTGCTGAGGGTGCCGACGGACAGCTGATGGTGAGAACTTTTAGCTTTTCTTTACTTATAATTATAAATGTTGCGATAAATTACTATATTTGATTTATGTGAACAAACAATGTTACGCAGGTCGACCTCATCATCTCACAATCACTTCTATCCATTCCATCACACGAACCCAACGCACTTCAGGTTACTGCGGAGACAATCAGTATTGAGCTTCGTCTTGTAGACGACTGCCAGGGCACATTCCAGCTCGTTCCGCCGCAGCAGCGAGAACTCATTAGCGACTATTACCGACTGCAGCTGGCCAGGGATCTTCGACCTGACGACTTGGCTCGCACCTTCGATGCGCGCATCGGCATCGCCGGCGCCGCCATTGAATCCATCCGCGTCGACCCGTCCGATCGGCGCCTGCTGGGGCCGGACACCGGAAATGGGAACTTCCGGCTGACTGTGCCCGAATGCGCGCCAGTTGGAGCCCTGCTGTACCGCTTCCGGCCAACATTCTACGATGAAGCCGTCGGCAGGGCGGGCGCCAATGCGGAACACCTGATACGGCTGCTCGAGAGCGGCGGGCCCGGTTTTGAGTTTTCCGACTGGCAGTCCAGCCAGCACCTCAAGCTGGACAAAAGAAGCGGAGCTGTAACCGTCAGGTAACTAAAGCTCTGATACTGACTGTCTGTCACTCTTGATGCTGACTGTCTGCCACTCTGATACTGACTATCTGTCACTCTGATAGTAATGATAGTGATGATACTGATATGCTCATCCCCGACTTCAGATCCCCGATGAACGCCGAGTCGAGTCGGCAGCTGCGCTTGATAGCTCGAATTCGCGACCTATCCGCCCCCAGTCACGTGACTTTTCACACTCTCCGGGTCCATCTGACCGACTGCAACGAGTTCGCTCCCGACCTGGCCGGAGTAGCTGTCACCGACTCCGGCGTCATCGCTGCGAAGATCTCTGAGACCGCGCCAGTCGGCTTTGAAGTCTTGACGCTGAACGTCACCGATGCAGATGTTGACGCGAGCGCAGACGGCGAAGCGGCGGCTACTGTTGTTGCCATGGCAACCGATGGCCTCGCGTTTTCACCATTCCAGCTTGACGAGAGCAACCGCCGACTGGTGCTGGCCAGACCGTTGGACCTGGAGACCCAGGCTGGACTGTACTCTGTTCGACTGCGCCTGACCGATCGTGGTCGTCCGTTTTCAAGGGCGTCAATGGCAACCGTCTCTATCGAAGTCGAGCCGGTGAACGAGTTCGCGCCCGAGTTTGAGCACACGACCTGCCAATTTGAGCTTAATAGCTTCGACGGTGTCAACGGCCGGTTCTTCTCAACCGGCCCTCTGGCTGCCATAGACTTGGATGAGCCGCCAGAGGCTGTGTCGCATTTGTTGCTAGGCAACCCTGACTGTGCCAAGGTATCCATGACAACTGGAAATGTAACACTGGATTTGGCTTGCCTTCCAGTGAATACGAGCCGCGTTTCCCTGCTGATGGTTGCCAAGGACGCAGGCGGTCGAGTATCTGCCTCGCCGCTGTTGCTTGAATTTCAAATGGGCAGAAAATACGCTACGGCCCTGTTACCATGGCAACTAAAGTTCGATGGCCAGCGTGGACGCTGCGACCAACCTGCGCCCGGTCGAAGTCGCCGACCAGCAGCTCTGGTCGCAGCCAATCGTCGAGCTCGAGATGAACACCGACGTCGGCTACAGAAAGCCGGCGCCTTGGACTCATCCGAATCCGCGACTTCGCCGAATCGTCCGCCTGAAATTTCGGGCAGCGTTGCTGGCCGGTCCACGACGCTGATCTCTGTTTCCGAAGATGCTAAAGTTGGCGCGGTTGTTGCCGACTTTCCAGTCGACGATCCGGACTTCGCTGGCTGGTACAATGGCCACCTGGCCAGCTACGCCGCCACCGTCGTCGGCATTGACGCCCTGTCCTACGACTTTGCATTCAACGCCAGCGTAGTGGAAGTCAGCAGCGGCTGCCACAGCTCCAGCAGCCGGTGCCGCGCGCTTCGCCTGACGGTGGCCGCCGCTCTGGATCGCGAGCGACGTCCCGTCTACGGCCTGCGACTGGGGGTCTGCGACGCCGGCTCGCCCGCTCTCTGCGCCAGCCACGAAGTCAGCGTCGAGCTGACCGATGTCAACGACAACCGACCGACGTTTAACTCGCCATTGAAAAACCTGACGGTGGCGGATCCGCCGACGCCGGGAATGATTGTGCATAGATTCGTCGCTGCTGATCCTGACCGCGGTCGGAACGGCACCGTGCGCTACCAGCTGCTGACTAACGGCGAAAACATTTTCCAACTCGACGTTGTCACTGGCGAGCTTCGTCTGGCCGACAATTTATCCAACGCCGCCGCTGCAGACTTAGGTCCTGAGTTCGATCTCCAAGTACGAGCAATCGATCTCGGTCAGCCGACACTGATGTCGACCTTGAGCGTTCGACTTCACTTCGCTAATGTCGCTTCACCGACGCCGTCAGACTTGCGACCAGGTCGACGACTAAAATTTGTCACCGGCGACGTCGACCAGCCCGGCAAACTGAGCCTTCGCATCGGCGAGCTGATGCCACCCGGAGCGCTGATCGCCACCCTGCTGGCTGTTGATGAAAATACAGTCGTTGACGTCGCTTATTCACTGTCCGGCCTGCCCGCAGTGGTCGGTCAGTTCGCGTTGGACCGGCTCACTGGCTGCCTGAGCCTTGGCCGTCGTCGTCTCTCGCCGTCGGAGTCGCCCTATCGCCTATTCGCCGTAGCCGAATCGGCTGACCATAAAAGCCGCGCCGAGTTGTTTCTCATTGTCGAAGTGTCGCCCGCGCCTTCGCCGACATCAGCGTTGCGATTCAGTAAATCGGCGATCGCCATGGATGTACCAGAGTCCGCCACGCGCGGCTCACTGATTGGTCGAGCGCCGGAGCTGCTGGTTTGGCGAGACGAGGTCGATTCTAGGAATGGCGAGGGCGAGACGGCGTCAGTGCTGAATAATGTTCGATTTGAGATTTCCAATACAGACGGCTACGATTCGTTTGAAATCGACCAGCAAGGTGAGAGCCGCGCCAATATTGCTTCCTTTGTTTCTAGTTTGCCCCAAATTCGGACAATTTGAGTTGACACGGTTAGCAAAATGGCAGGATATTTTAAATGCTCAAAGCAGTCGACACGCGGATCATTTGTTAAATAAGGAGTTTTGCTTTTTTATTCACTATTCCTACCTGGCGGTGCTCGCTTTGTCAGCATGAGTGCCAGAACTCTCTAACTCTCGCACCAAGGTCCCTGAGCTCGATTCCGCGGCGAGGCCACATTTATTTGGGGCGCAGCCGCGGAGAGAAGGCCTGGGGCCTTGTCGTGCAATTTACGCCCTTGAGGGCCAACCTCCAAGGCACAGTGAGAGTGTACACTGCCTGACGATGAGAAAGTCAGGGCAGATGTACACACCTGTGTGAGTGTGTGCTCAAGCGTTACATTTCCCACAGTGATGTGACATTTCCCACAGCCCTCCTCATATTATTTTTTTATACATGTGGCAAGCAAAACTAAATTCAACATTAGTTCAACACTAAGATGACACTTTTTCAATTCGTATTTTTTCTTAGTCTAGTTCCTGACTTTATTTCACTGGATTGTGAATGAAGTTTGTGACAAACATTTTTGTGACAGGTTGTAAAACTGCATCAAAACTAATTTTTTGCGTTCAATTCTGGTCGTGGCTGCAGACGGATGTGCCAGAATTGCGAAAATCTGTTCCACATTGTAAAAATAATTTTTTTTTCCATTTTAAAGTTGACTTAAGGACTATGGGGGATGGCCTGGGTTGAGCAGTGATCGACTTACTCATCGCTCATTGAGTAGGTTACGTCAATCCGTTCATCTACTCATTTCAATGGGCCGGCTTTCATCTCCAAGTTTGAGTCTCTCAGCATACAGAGATGGGCTAGCCAGGTTAGCGAAGATGCTGCGAAAGTTTGAGGAATTCAGCGCTATGAATGACCTCAACATTTCTTCATCGTCTGGCCTCATCAGACTTCCTGGAATCTGAGGAGGAAAATATGCGAGCCTGGTCTTGTGAGGCAGTTTTGGGGCAGGAATAATGGGAGATGGAGAGAGATGATCAGATTTGGAGAAGAAAAATTCGGGATACTGAGACGTAGATGGAGTAAGAGAAGTGGGGAGGGAGGGAAGTAGATAGGGAGGGAAGTAGATAGGGAGGGAAGTAGATAGGGAGGGAAGTAGATAGGGAGGGAAGTAGATAGGAAGGGAAGTAGATAGGGAGGGAAGTAGATAAGGAGGGAAGTAGATAGGGAGGGAAGTAGATAGGGAGGGAAGTAGATAGGGAGGGAAGTAGATAGGGAGGGAAGTAGATAGGGAGGGAAGTAGATAGGGAGGGAAGTAGATAGGAAGGGAAGTAGATAGGGAGGGAAGTAGATAAGGAGGGAAGTAGATAGGGAGGGAAGTAGATAGGGAGGGAAGTAGATAGGGAGGGAAGTAGATAGGGAGGGAAGTAGATAGGGAGGGAAGTAGATAGGGAGGGAAGTAGATAGTTAGTGAATTATGAAGGTAGAAAATTAGATAAGCAGACAATTGTGTTGGGTAATTGGAAGGCTTCAACAGTTAGCAATTAATTACACAACTCCAATGACAAGTGCTGTAGCATTCAAATGCAAAAAATGTTTATTTTAACAACAGTTTTTAGTCCCATTACACCTGCTCAACGTATGTACTAATGTGCTAGGCTCAACTGACCTGTCCATAAAGCCATCACTAGATTAATTAAGTTGCTAAAAAAATTAGTGATTAAAAAATGTAAATAATCTTCCGCTTCATTATAATTGGCTATGGCCAGTCCAATTCATTAGCTGCTTAGCAATTTGAGTTGACTTGAGCACTCCTTTTTTTGAGTGCGGTCGCCGGTCCAATCAACAGGAAGCTACGATTTCGAGAGCTGACAAAATTTCTGATTGAGTAATCGTAGGGGAGGGGTATGTGAGGGGTTGTGTGCAGATCGTCACTGAGGTCACATTGATTAATGAGCTAAATTCATGAAATTGCCTTCACTCTATGGATTGAGAGAGAAAGAGAAAAAAAACTTTTTTTCTTGTGTTGCTTTGGCTGCCACATCCGAGATGGACAAATCGCGTGGCTTCCTTCTCACAGCTCGGAGACTTTGTGCAGCTGATAGGTTTAGCTTTACTGCTTGTTATTTTTTCCCTTGCTAGCTTTTAATGGCTCATTGTCACGCAAAGTTTTATCCAATTGCCGCTAGATGAATTATCCCTTGTGTGAGCCTTAGTGTCAGTGATGACGCAATCCACTTGACCTGCGAATTCAACTGGGTCTAGTGGCAAACTAATTAAACTGTTTAAGAGGGCTAATAGAACTGACTTTTATTTCAACTTCACCGTTCAGATGAGCTTGAGAATATAGTTTTCCGATGCTAATTTCTTCTACGTCTAACAGGTTCTGTCTCCTGTGTGTGTGTCTAACAGGTCCTCTCTCCTGTGTGTGTGTCTAACAGGTCCTCTCTCCTGTGTGTGTGTCTAACAGGTCCTCTCTTGCATGTATCTAACAGGTCCTCTCACGTGTGTGTGTCTAACAGGTTCTGTCTCCTGTGTGTGTGTCTAACAGGTCCTCTCTCCTGTGTGTGTGTCTAACAGGTCCTCTCTCCTGTGTGTGTGTCTAACAGGTCCTCTCTTGCATGTATCTAACAGGTCCTCTCACGTGTGTGTGTCTAACAGGTCCTCTCTCCTGTGTGTGTGTCTAACAGGTCCTCTCTCCTGTGTGTGTCTAACAGGTCCTCTCTCCTGTGTGTGTCTAACAGGTCCTCTCTCCTGTGTGTGTGTGTCTAACAGGTCCTCTCTCGTGTGTGTCTAACAGGTCCTCTCTCCTGTGTGTGTGTGTCTAACAGGTCCTCGCTCGTGCATCTAGCAGCTCATTCTTGTGCGTCTAACTGGTGACTCTCATTTCTACAAGGCCAGTTTCTTATCTATCAGTTATTTCGCCTCCCCCAATGTTTCCAAGGCAACATAAGAACCAAAGCCTTACTGAACTGGCGGGCCGAGACACAGGGCCTCTGGCTTGCCATCCGCGCCATCGCCAACGTCGCCGATGACAACGCCACTTTGGAGTTGTGGACCGCCGAGTGCCGCGTCCTAGTCCGACTGATCAACGAAAACGACTGCCGGCCTGTGCCGACCCAGGCTGCTCATTATCGAGTGCGACTGCCTGAGGGCGCGCCCCCGGGACTCGAACTTCTGACCTCGGTGCCAGTTGAAGACTGCGACAACGACAATTCAATTAGATTTGAACTGACTGGTGGAAATGAGGGCGGGCACTTTCATGTCGATCCGGGCAGCGGTGAGAATTTCATTTTAAATTAATTCGTATCCCACCTAATTTCAAATCCCACCTTAATTTCAAATCCCACCCTGTCCCAATTTGAAATCCCATCCTGTCCCAATTTGAAATTCCATCCTGTCCCAATTCTAAATCCCATCCTCTCCCAATTTGAAATCCCATCCTGTCCCAATTTGAAATCCCATCCTGTCCCAATTGGAAATCCCATCCTGTCCCAATTCTAAATCCCATCCTGTCCCAATTTGAAATCCCATTCTGTCCCAATTGGAAATCCCATCCTCTCCCAATTTGAAATCCCATCCTCTCCCAATTTGAAATCCCATCCTGTCCCAATTTGAAATCCCATCCTCTCCCAATTTGAAATCCCATCCTCTCCCAATTTTAAATCCCATCCTCTCCCAATTTTAAATCCCATCCTGTCCCAATTTGAAATCCCATCCTCTCTCAATTTGAAATCCCATCCTGTCCCAATTCTAAATCCCATCTTTTCCCAATTGGAAATCCCATCCTGTCCCAATTTGAAATCCCATCCTGTCTTAATTCTAAATCCCATCCTGTCCCAATTCTAAATCCCATCCTGTCCCAATTTGAAATCCCATCCTGTCCCAATTCTAAATCCCATCCTGTCCCAATTTGAAATCCCATCCTGTCCCAATTCTAAATCCCATCCTGTCCCAATTTGAAATCCCATCCTGTCCCAATTCTAAATCCCATTCTGTCCCAATCAGAAATCGCAATTTGTTCCCATCATTCCCCTAGGTCGGCTGACAACCACCAATGCTAGCATCGATCGGGAGGTCAGCGATCGCTTCCTGCTAACTGTGAGCCTCACTGACAGCGGTTCGCCTACGTTGAGCAGCCAGATTCAGGTGGAAGTCGAGATAATCGACGCCAACGACTCGCCGCCACGGTTCCTGGCTGCTCACTTTCACCTGTTGGCCTTCAGCGGTGTCGCTCCAATTAATTGGACTCGAGCTCTGGAGCTGATGCCGCCTGGCGTCGACAACTGGGGCACAGGTGAGCTGAGTTGTTGCTGGGAATTTGAGAACATTTATAAGCTAATTTAGTCAACATTTGGGGGTCAGTGGCTGAGCATTCGCGCCAAGGTCCCTGAGCTTCTTCTTCTTCTTCGGGCGTGCGCGGGCCAGGGCCCATGGCACCGGGCATCAGATGATGCCCGCCTTCCCAAGCAGGGCCAGCACGGAAGCACAGCATTCAAAGACCGCAGCGGGCTCCGGGCAGGGGCCCCAGAGGCGGCAGCGGTGGGCGGTCAGGGCGGGGCAGGCGAGGAGCACGTGGGCCGCCGTCTCGTCGCCCTCGCCACAGAGTCGACAGGTGGGGGCCACCGGGGCGCCAATCGCGGCCTGGAAGCCCCGGAGGGCATGGCAGCGGTCGGCGCGCAGCTGGCAGATCAGCCGCTCGTGCCGCCGCGAGAGGTCAGTCGGCGGAGGAGGCGGCAGGTGGCCCGAGGTGCAGGCGGCGTGCCAGGGCAGCGAGCTCGTGCCCGCAGCGTCGGCGGCCGCCGCGCGGTACAGCTGGTGCCAGCGGGCAAGGCAGTGGCGGCGAATGGCGGCCTGGGCCGCAGCCAGCGGGATGTGGGCCTCAGCCTGCGGCAGCGCGGAGCCGCGCTTGGCAATGGCATCGACCGCCTCGTTGCCAGGGATGCCCGCGTGGCCCCGGACCCACTGCAGGTGGACAGCGACGCCTCCGGCTGCGAGGTGGGAGAGGCTGGCCCAGATGGCATCGGCAGTGGTGACGCCCGTCGAGCCGGGGCCGGACTCGAGCGCAGCCAGCGCACTCAGGGAGTCCGAGCACACGCGGACCGGCGACAGCTCGGCCGGGTCCGGTGCCGCCAACACCCACTGGAGGGCCTCGGCGATGGCCACCAGCTCAGCGTGGAAGCTGGACGTCACGTGACCGGCTGGGACGCACAGTGCCGTGTCGGGCTCGACCAGGGCGCCGCTGCCGCCGGCCGAGACGCCATCCTTTGCCGCTCCGTCGGTCCAGATGGCCGTGCGGGCGGGCGGCAGGCCTGCCAGCGTTAGCTCAGCCGCCGCTCTCCGTGCCTCAGGCGGGTCGCACCGGGAGGAGGGGGCGGACAGCTGCAGACCAAAGGTGACGGTGTCCAGGTTGGCCCAGGGAGGCGTCGCGGGGACAGCGCAAACGGGCTCGCGCGGGTAGCCGCTCAGGCCCGCGTCGGTGCTGACTCTGGTCGCCGTTTCCCGCCAGCCTCGGGCGCTCTGGAGGCGGCGGCGTGGGCCCTCGGCGGCCGCGCAGGCGAGCAGCGGGTTGTCGGGCGGGAGCCTGAGGGCGCGCTCAAGGAGAAGGCCGGCGTGCATCTCGGCGCGGACCGCCATCGGGGGCAGGCCGGCCTCTCGTTCTAGCACCTCCGACCTGGTGTTCCGAGGGCACCCGGTGATGACGCGCGCGCACAGGCGCTGGGCTCGGTCCAGCTGCTCAATGGCCGTCTTGCAGGCCGACGGCATCCAGGCGCCGGCCGCGTACTCCAGCACCGGCCGCACGTAGGCAGTGTAGAGCCGGCGCACGTCGGTCTGCTTGGCGCCCCAGCTGCTACCGGAGAGCGCGGCCAGGACGCCGCACCGGGCGCGGGCGCGGCCTGCGACGTTGGCGGCGTGCGCGGTGAAGCTCAGCAGGCGGTCCAGGATGACGCCGAGAAACCGGGGCTGGCGGTCCGTCGCGAGTGGGGCGTCGTTCAGCTGCTGCCGCAGCTCCCGGCTGGCCTCACCTGCGGTGGTGGAAAACAGGGATGCGGCGCACTTCTCCGGCGCCAGCTGCAGCCGCCACTTGTTTGCCCACTCGGCCGTCGCATCGATGGCCCGCTGCGCTTTCGCCTCGGCCTCCTCCACAGTCAGGCCTTGCACTGCAATGGCCAGGTCGTCCGCGTAGAGGAGCGGCGTGCAGTCGGGCGGCAGCTGGTCCGGCAGGTCGTTAATGAAAAGCGCGAAGAGCAGCGGGGCAAGAACGCTCCCCTGTGGTAAGCCCTCGCGGAAGAGCCGCCAGCTGCTCGTCGCGCCGTCGACCCTGACGGCGGCCCTTCGGTCGGCCAGGAAGCTGCTGAGCCAGCGGACCCCGGCAGCCGGGATGCCCGCGGCGTGGAGCTTGTGCAGCAGGCCCTGCTTCCAGACGGTGTCGTACGCCCTGCGGAAGTCGAACAGAACGACGACAGTCCGCCGGGCAGGGCTGGCCTGGTGACCATCACTGATGAGCTGGGTGAGCCTGGCGATCTGGTCCTCGGTGCAGCGCCGCTTGCGGAAGCCGGCCTGAGCCGGGTGCAGCAGCTGCCGGGATTCGGCCCACCAGTAGAGCCGCGCTTGGACCAGGCGCTCGGCCAGCTTGGCCATGGCGGAGGTCAGGGCGATCGGCCGGTAGGAGCCAATCATGTCGGCCGGCTTGCCCTTCTTCAGGATCGGCACGACGTGGGCGCGTCGCCACGCAGACGGGACCTCCCCCTTTGCCCAGGACTGGTTGATCACGTGCAGAGCCGCCCGGCGACCGGCGGGGCCGAGGTGCTGCAGGTGCTCGGCAGAGATGCCGTCTGGTCCTGGGGCTTTCCTGGCCGGGAGGGAGCGAAGGACTCTGTCCAGCTCGCGAGACGAGAATTGCTTGCTAAAGTCTCCTGCCTCCGGGCTGTCAGCTTGTGCGGCGGCGCGGCTGCGGTGGTTCTCGCGGCGGAGGATGCGCGTCCTGCGGTCTTGCGGAAGGCGGCTCACGGCGGCGTACTCCTTGGCGTAAGCCTCGGCGATGTCCTTTGGTCGGACGTAGAGCTTCTGGCCCACACGGAGCGCTGCATCCCGCTGCAGGTTGTTGCTTCTGCCGTCAAGGGAGCGAACGACTCTCCAGATCTTGGAGTGGTCTGTGTCCGCTGCCACCTCGCCGGCGAAGGCCCTCCAGCTGTCGCGCTTGGCGTCGGCGATGATCTTCTTGGCGTCTGCGCTGGCCTTGTTCCAGGCCGGCCGCTCGTTCGGATCGGCAGCGGCGGCGGCCCGCGCGGCCCGACGGCTCTTCACGGCGTCCTCGAACTCCGGGGTCCACCAGGCCTTCGGGGACGGCCGGGCCCCTCGCGGGATGAACGCCTTGTCGGCCGTCATGATGGCCTCGGTCAGCAGCCGGTTGGCTTCGGTGGCCGTCGCGGGCGGCAGGGCGTCCCAGCCAGCCAGGGCCTCCTCGGTCTGCGCGCGGAAGCCGGCCCAGTCCGCTTTGGCCCAGGCCCGCCGGGCGGCGCCCGCTCTCTTGGCTGCGCCTCGGCTGCCATGAATGATGACGCTGATCGGCAGGTGGTCCGATCCGACGTCCCTCCGCACCTGCCACTCAGCCCTGCCACTGACGTCGGGCGCCGATTCGGGGTCCCAGGCCGGGTGGTGCGCGTTGAGGTCCCCCAGGATCACCGTGCTGGCACCTGACGGGAGCCACTGGGGGTTGAAACGCTGCACGCGGTCGTCGCCTTCGGCGTTTCTGATGGGCGGCACGTACAGGCAGTGAATGTCCAGGCTCTCGACCGTCTTCTCAGATGGGAAAACCCGGATGCCGGCCCACTCGGTGGAGACGTCCTCGGGGGCGCAGGGCCGCTCATGCAGCACCTCGTAGCGCAGCCCCTCGCGGATAAGGATCGCGACCCCTCCGCCGCGGGTGGGGCCACCTGAGCGCCGGCCGCTCTGTCTGTGGCGCCAGACTGCATTGAAGCCCGGCAGGCGTGGTTCCCTTCCTTCGGCGGTGTGGGTCTCTTGAAGACAGGCCACGTCAACGCGCAGGTCCAGGAGCAGCTTGCACAGTTCGGGCGTCTTGGCAACGACGCCCTCTGCGTTGAGTTGCAGGAGGTGCAGGCTGCTGGGGGCCTGAGCGCGCGCGGACCGACGGTCGGGCTGGCGCTTCGCGCCGCCGGGGGCCCGCCGTTGAGGCTCGGCAGGCTGCGTCGGCAGTTGGTCAGTCATTTAGGACCGGTTCGGACCGCCAGATGCTTGTTGGGCGGTGAGATAGGGCTGTGCTGTGCTGTGCTTTGCTGGGCTTTGGGAGGGCCCGTTTGATGGCCTGCATTTCGTAGGACTTGCGTCCTCCGGGGGGCACCTCGTGGAGGCGCAGGCCATTGCCCCCCAGGTCCCTGAGCTCGATTCCGCGGCGAGGCCACATTAACTTGAGGTGCAGCCGCCGAGAGAAGGCTTGGGTCGTTGTCGTGAAATTTAAGCCCTTGAGGGCCAACCTCCAAGGCAAAGTGAGAGTGTACACTGCCTGACGATGAGAAAGTCAGGGCAGATGTACACACCTGTGTGCGTGTGTGCTCAGGAGTCAGCGGAATGGGCAGAATTGCCTCCTAGCTGGCTGAAGGTCAAGTATCACCAAGTGATGTGCCATTGCCCGCAGCCCACCTGCAATTATTGTTAATTGTTAATTGTTAATTGTTAATTGTTAATTGTTAATTGTTAACTTTGCTGTTTTTCCTCAAGGTAGATTTTTAGCCATGCGGATAGAGGTCGGATGTTCGAATCTCTACTTCGAAGCTCTATAGAAAAATGGGGTAGCCAATGGAGAGAATTTATTTTAAATTCTTTTAAAATTCTGTCATTTCTTTTAAATGAGCCCAGGCCTGCTCATCAGCATTTAGTCAGGTGTCGTAGCCAAGTGGTTAGGGCGTCGGACTCATGACTTAAGGGTCGGGGGTTCGAATCCCGACTTCACTGAAAAAAAAATTGCGTCCTTTAGCAAGACACTTAACTCTGCATTGCTTCAGTTCACCCACTGGGGAAATTGAAGGTGGGTGTGGCGTCCCCCCAGTGTAGACTGAACAGCTGTACTCCTGTGCTGTCAGCTGCGTATCTGGCCCAATTGGGGCAGGTGTAATCAGTTATTGTTATTACACTCGTAATTATCCTTTAAAACGAAGCTTTTCAGGAAAAAACTCTTTCATAGTTTTTTATGGCTTCATGTTTTTGGCTTGAAATCGTTTCTTATTCGTTTATTTCTCTCTTAAGTCGCAAGTCAACTCGTTAATTTTTAGCATCCTCAGCGGTGGCTGCAGAATTCGGCTCTTCATCTGAGTTCATGAACTCAGGCATTCGGCTGGTGGCCATTGATTTCGACACCGAGCCGAATGCCATTCCAGTTTTCTCATTGTCCGCTAGCGCTTCGATGTCAACTTTGGCCATAGACAACAGCACAGGGGAGCTGCTGATCAGCGCCGAGTTGCTGCTCGGCAGCGAAGCCGGAGGCGGTGGCGGTGCTCAGTCAGCTTTGGTCCTGGCTAGAGATGCCGCCCCTATCGACGGCGCCCAAACGGCGATGTCGACTGCCTCGGCGCCGGTTCGTCTGGAGTTGGTGCGACGAGCGGCTCAGCCCGCTGCTGACGTCGGCGACCTTTTCGACCTGCTGCTGGCTGACGGTCGACCGGAGCGTCTGCGAGAAGATTCGAGGCCAGGCAGTCTTCTGCCTGGAGTGCTGGCGGTGCCCAGATTCACTGGCGGAGGCAGCGGGACGGTCTTGTTTCACCTGGCCGGTGAGAATTGCCGATGATACCTGATTGTTGGTCTCTCTTTTGGAGTGCTTTTAACCAGTCACGCTCAGCTTGAGTTGGAAATCAAGGGGAGAATCCACTTGTGTACCACCACTGAGTGACGTCTGTCACCTGGGGATAAAAAGGAATCGCAGAATTTCATCCCGCACTGCAGCTTTTCCATTTTCGTCATTCTAGGCGTCGGTAACGCGGACTTTTACCTGCCCCAGGCTGGCGGTCGATTCACTCTGGTTCGCCAGCTCAACTATAGCCGGCAGGGCCTCTATAACCTCACCGTGACTGCCTGGGATGGCTGGAGCATTTCCAGGAAACAGGTCTGTCTATCCCCACCTTTCGACTACGGAAAAGTTTATTATGATATCGATTGCTAGAGGTGCTATAACCTTCATAGATTTTTTCGTATATGGACTAGCAATAACTAACCCCCTCCAAGGAGCCCTAAAGGGGCCTATAATGCTCTTAACTCCAGCACCTTTTCTAAATAAAACAAATAACATAAATTTTAAAGATCCATTAGTTCGAATCCCTGGGGAGGGCAAGGCAGTCGGCTGTCACGCTGTAGCACCCAGATAAGACGCGGACCCTAGACAAAGAACCTGGCTACGCCACTGTTGGAATCCGTGATTGTTCACTGCCTGACGACAAACAGCCAATTTTAAAATACAATTTCACCCACCCGTCTTCAATCAGCTGATCGTCAAAGTTCAGCAGGTGAATCGCTGGTGTCCGCGATTCGACCAGCCAGTCTATCACCACCGTCTGCGCCAGCGTCTGGAGCCCAAACGTGACCGTCTAACAATCGACAAAAGGCAACAACAACGGCAGCGACAACCGCTGCTGATTGTGTCGGCGAGTGACCCGGACCCAGGACCGCTTGGAATTCTGCAGTTCTCGTTGCAGGCCGCCGCTCAGGCTGCAAGCCAGCCGCTGTTCTCCATCGATCCATTGTCTGGCCAAGTCTGGCGACTCCCAACTAGCGACGACGACGATGACAGCGCGACAACTCGTCGTCCTAGAGTCCACTGGCTGCTTTTGCGCGTGGCGGATTCATTCATGTCGCTGGACGAACGACGACACGGCTTTGCTTGGCTGTGCGTTGTTGAAGAACTGGTCGACTTGGCGAGCCTGGATGAGACTGCAATCTCAGTGTCAGTGCCTGAGACTGCGCCACCGGGCTACCCTGTGTGGGCGCCTTCGCTGTCAGCTGATGGGATTCAAGAGGCAGGAGAAGCGACCAGTTTTAAAATAGATTCGGGTGAGTTTTAGTCAAGAAATTTGCTGCTTAACACATGCTCATAAATATTCAAATGTCTTCAAAATTCGTCTAAATTTATTCGCGTCTTGAAAGCGTGGCTAGCTGGAATCGCATCTGGTGGGTAGAATCGCAGCTGGAACAGTAGCTAGAATCGCAGCTGGAACAGTAGCTAGAATCGCAGCTGGAACAGTAGCTAGAATCGCAGCTGGAACAGTAGCTAGAATCACAGCTGGAACAGTAGCTAGAATCGCAGCTGGAACAGTAGCTAGAATCGCAGCTGGAACAGTAGCTAGAATCGCAGCTGGAACAGTAGCTAGAATCGCAGCTGGAACAGTAGCTAGAATCGCAGCTGGAACAGTAGCTAGAATCGCAGCTGGAACAGTAGCTAGAATCGCAGCTGGAACAGTAGCTAGAATCGCAGCTGGAACAGTAGCTAGAATCGCAGCTGGAACAGTAGCTAGAATCGCAGCTGGAACAGTAGCTAGAATCGCAGCTGGAACAGTAGCTAGAATCGCAGCTGGAACAGTAGCTAGAATCGCAGCTGGAACAGTAGCTAGAATCGCAGCTGGAACAGTAGCTAGAATCGCAGCTGGAACAGTAGCTAGAATCGCAGCTGGAACAGTAGCTAGAATCGCAGCTGGAACAGTAGCTAGAATCGCAGCTGGAACAGTAGCTAGAATCGCAGCTGGAACAGTAGCTAGAATCGCAGCTGGAACAGTAGCTAGAATCGCAGCTGGAACAGTAGCTAGAATCGCAGCTGGAAGCGCAGCTAGAAACAGCAGCTATAATCGCAGGTTTATCGTTCTTATTGTTTAATCTTTTTTAAAGAAGCAGTTTTTTATTCCCGTTTCCCAAACCAAAATGCATCCCGTTAGAGCGCACATTGCACGAAGGAGTTTTGACTTGAGAACACGACTCAAAAGGCATATAACGCCACGCCACGTTGGGGGCTTTCCTAAACCGCACGAAGCCAGCTGACCAGTCTCTCATGCACCTCGAGACTCCACCCGGCCCAGCTTCATCATCTGGCTCAGCCTCCACCCGGCCTCTATATGTCCCGCCTCGCTCCATTTCGCGGTCCCGACGCCAATTTGTCGGCTCGTTTAGTCCTCGATAATCCGTTTCATCTAGTCCAGCATCAGCCCCTAGCCCTCCCTGCCTTTCTCCCTCTTCCTGCTTTGCTTCCCATTTGGTTTTCCGCTTGATTTCTCTTCCAGCGGCGCCCATGATGTTTCGTCCACAATTTTTTTTCTCAGTTCAGGATGCGCAACACATGCGCAGGGAGGGCTGGGCACCAGAAAATCATCCTCTCCACTGCTTTTCTAGGCCTAGTTCTCATTTTTCTAGGAAACCAAAAAGTAGTGCACTGTGAGGTTGTGACTGTGGCGCAGTCTTCAAGATTGACATCTGCATAATTTGCTCTCAATTAATAGAATTGAAATTTTATGAGCTCGCAGGCTCGGGGGGCCAAATTTCTAGGGGCGCAGTGAGAGTGTACATTGCCTGACAGCGAAAAAATCGTGGCCGATGTACACAACCTGTGTGCGTGTGTGCTCAGTAGTCAGCGGAATGGCCAGAATTGCCTCCTGGCCGGCTGCGGCTCTACTGACACCAAATGATGTGCCATTGTCCACAGCCCTCCTGCAAATATTAACCCAGATATACAGCTTATGACGCTGTGCTTCCATAGATTATGTACATCTGCTCAGTCCATGGACTGGGTAGGAGACGCCACGTCTACACGGTCACCAAAACTCCTTCCACAGCTAGTGCTAGTGGGACAAAGGCTAATTTTGTGTCTTTATCATGTGGGTTGTACATGACTTAAAGGTCGGGGGTTCGATTCCCGACTCCACTAGAACAGTGGAGTTCAGAGTGTGGCTTCGCCCCCTCCCCCCAGTCCATGGACTGCGCAGCCTTCAGATTCGAACTAAAGACCTCTCAGAAACCGAAGCTCGAAAAAACTGCTAGGCTACTCAATTTCAAATGGTTTTTATATTAAAGAAGACTTAATGATTCATAGCGGTATTTCGTAGAAGACTATCCGAGACGGCGGTCCTAACGCATTCTCCAAGTGGCTCTTCAGCGGCTAACCTAAGCCTTGGAAAGCGCCGTCAGCCCAGTGGTTATCCCGCCTAATACCCACTCCAGAATTACGCAATAATGCCACAGCTCGATACCTGCCCGATTTTGACAAGGCTCTTCTGGGTTCCTCTTCAATTTGGCGCGTCGCTTCGGTTTGGATATTGTTTAGACACAGTTTTCTAAACCGGCTAGAGGGCCAGGATTTTTGACAGCTTCTATAAAGAATGCTTAGGTGATTACTACCTTGTTAGTCCCGCTTGTGCGAATAATTGCGTCACAGAATATGCTGTTATTTGAGGCTTAAATCTGCGAAGCTTATGGAACTGTTGGTTGCTGGCTTTTTTGTGAAATTAGAAGAAAGAATTTATATTTGAATCGCAGCTGAAATCACAGATGGAACTGTGACAAGTATCGCAGCTGGAATCGCAGCTAGAATCGCAGCTAGAATCGCAGCTAAGATCGCACCTAGATTTGCAACTAGAATCGCAGCTAGAATCACTCCTAGAATCACAACTAGAATCGCAGCTAGAATCACAGCTAGAATCACAGCTAGAATCACTCCTAGAATCACAACTAGAATCGCAGCTAGAATCACAGCTAGAATCGCAGCTAGAATCGCAGCTAGAATCGCACCTAGAATCACAACTAGAATCGCAGCTAGAACCACAGCTAGAATCGCAGCTAGAATCGCACCTAGAATTGCACCTAGAATTACACCTAGAATCACAACTAGAATCGCAGCTAGAATCACAGCTAGAATCGCAGCTAGAATCGCAGCTAGAATTGCACCTAGAATCACAGCTAGAATCGCAGCTAGAATCGCACCTAGAATTACAACTAGAATCGCAGCTAGAACCACAGCTAGAATCGCAGCTAGAATCGCACCTAGAATTGCACCTAGAATTACACCTAGAATCACAACTAGAATCGCAGCTAGAATCACAGCTAGAATCGCAGCTAGAATCGCAGCTAGAATTGCACCTAGAATCACAGCTAGAATCGCAGCTAGAATCGCACCTAGAATCACAACTAGAATCGCAGCTAGAATCGCACCTAGAATCGCACCTAGAATTGCACCTTGAATCGCACCTAGAATCGCAGCTAGAATCGCAGCTAGAATCACAGCTAGAATCGCACCTAGAATCGCACCTAGAATCGCAGCTAGAATCACAGCTAGAATCAAAGCTAGAATCACAACTAGAATCGCAGCTAGAATCACAGCTAGAATTACAGCTAGAATCGCAGCTAGAATCGCAGCTAGAATCACAGCTAGAATCACAGCTAGAATCACAGCTAGAATCACAGCTAGAATCGCAGCTAGAATCACAGCTAGAATCACAGCTAGAATCACAGCTAGAATCACAGCTAGAATCGCAGCTAGAATCACAGCTAGAATCGCAGCTAGAATCACAGCTAGAATCGCAGCTAGAATCACAGCTAGAATCGCAGCTAGAATCACAGCTAGAATCACAGCTAGAATCGCAGCTAGAATCACAGCTAGAATCGCAGCTAGAATCACAGCTAGAATCGCAGCTAGAATCGCAGCTAGAATCACAGCTAGAATCGCAGCTAGAATCACAGCTAGAATCACAGCTAGAATCGCACCTAGAATCGCACCTAGAATCGCACCTAGAATCACAGCTAGAATCACAGCTAGAATCGCAGCTAGAATCGCAGCTAGAATCACAGCTAGAATCGCAGCTAGAATCGCAGCTAGAATCACAGCTAGAATCGCAGCTAGAATCACAGCTAGAATCGCAGCTAGAATCGCAGCTAGAATCACAGCTAGAATCGCAGCTAGAATCACAGCTAGAATCACAGCTAGAATCGCACCTAGAATTGCACGTTGAATCGCACCTAGAATCGCAGCTAGAATCGCAGCTAGAATCGCAGCAAGAGTGAAGTCTTCTATCAACGCGTCAGTCGCTGCTGAAATCCGAGTATTATAACAAAACGAATTCCAGTGTCACGTGTGCAGTCCTGACTAAAAATTTTGCAGGACAGACACAACAGAAATTCCTCATCGATAAGAGAGCAAAGAATTGGAGCATAATTTCGTTCAGAACTGCCAGTTTCCTGAGATAACAAAACTAAATAGAAAGTCAAACGAGGCCTGACCAATGAAACGCGTCCCATCATTCATCCCCATTTCTGCTGGCAGGCTCGTATAGGGATTTTTTATCGTCATTTTACTATTACGCAATCGAATAATACGATAGATTGGTAGGCTGGATACAGAATCGACTAAGAAATGACTAACTGATAATTCAGAAAAACAATTAGTAGTTTAAGTAACTCGCTTTGCGTTTGGTCAGTGAGTGATGAACTGTTTCTGCTTTGCGGGGAATACAAGAAAATGGCAATAAATAATGAAACACTTTGGTTGTAGAAATCGTTTCAACAGACGACATTTATCCAGGTAAATTGAAACTGACAGCGGCTTGAAAAAATCTGGAAGCTTCACTCAGCAATTCAGAAAAAAAGAAAAAAATCTTCCATTAAAGAAGCATGAATGAAGCCAGTTCATTTAAACAAATGTTTACCTTGTAACGGAAAATATATTGTTTTTTACATGCTTTTTTCAAGCAATTCAGACAGCGAATTGCCTTCAAAGACTGGGTCTCCGGCCTTCATTCAGTCACTCCTTAATGCTCAGTTTTTAGCCCTGTTTTAACTTGTTATGCAATCCTGCACACATCACGCAAGTTACACACTGGCTCTATATTGCTTTGAGTCATGCTGCTGGCCTGTGTGTGCTCTGCAATTGCTGGAAATGAGCTGAATGTTGGAGACTGAAAGAAAATTTTATGGGTGGAGCAGAACTCAGCATTACTTGGAGGATCAGGTTTTAATGACTGATGAAGTGAATGATCAGATTTCATTGGCTGATGAAGTGAATGATCAGATTTTATTGGCTGATGAAGTGAATGATCAGATTTCATTGGCTGATGAAGTGAATGATCACATTTTATTAGCTGATGAAGTGAATGATCAGATTTTATTAGCTGATGAAGTGAATGATCAGATTTCATTGGCTGATGAAGTGAATGATCAGATTTTATTAGCTGATGAAGTGAATGATCAGATTTCATTGGCTGATGAAGTGAATGATCAGATTTTATTGGCTGATGAAGTGAATGATCAGATTTCATTGACTGATTAAGTGAATGATCAGATTTCATTGGCTGATGAAGTGAATGATCAGATTTCATTGGCTGATGAAGTGAATGATCAGATTTCATTGGCTGATGAAGTGAAAGATCAGATTTTATTGGCTGATGAAGTGAATGATCAGATTTTATTGGCTGATGAAGTGAATGATCAGATTTTATTGACTGATGAAGTGAATGATCAGATTTTATTGGCTGATGAAGTGAATGATCAGATTTTTTTAGCTGATGAAGTGAATGATCAGAGTTTATTGGCTGATGAAGTGAATGATCAGATTTTTTTAGCTGATGAGGTGAATGATCAGATTTCATTGGCTGATGAAGTGAATGATCAGATTTCATTGACTAATGAAGTGAATGATCAGATTTTATCAGCTGATGAAGTGAATAATCAGATTTTATTGACTAATGAAGTGAATGATCAGATTTTATTGGCTGATAAAGTTAATGATCAGATTTTATTGGCTGATGAAGTGAATGATCAGATTTTATTGGCTGATGAAGTGAATGATCAGATTTTATTGGCTGATGAAGTGAATGATCAGATTTTATTGACTAATGAAGTGAATGATCAGATTTCATTGACTAATGAAGTTAATGATCAGATTTTATTGGCTGATGAAGTGAATGATCAGATTTCATTGACTAATGAAGTTAATGATCAGATTTTATTGGCTGATGAAGTGAATGATCAGATTTTATTTGCTGATGAAGTGAATGATCAGATTTTATTGATTGATGAACTCAATGATTAGACAGTAATTAGTGATTATCAGAGAATGATAAAAGTTAAATGTGTTTGCTAAAGTCAATTGAACTTTTGAAAGTCTAAGGAGAATTCCCTGGCCAAGTTGTCTGGCTTGAGCAGTAAAAGCGGACACAAAATGAAACGCATAATTATGCAAATTACTGCCTAATTTTAAAAACACTTACGGCAGAGCGGGAGATGATAAATTTCAGTCTGGAGCTTGGAAGTCTGGAACTGTGTGTGTGTCTGTGTGCCTTCTCAGACTCAATTTCGATCGAATATTTATAAATTCTTTATAGTCGGGCCTGTCGCGAATCGATGCGATAATTCAGCGCACTTTTAGAAGGCTAATTTCGCAACTTTATTAGTGCATCCGATCAAGGTCCGACAGGTTGAAATGTTGATTTTTACTCCTAAATTCAGACACGGAAACATCGATTGATGAATCAATAAATTTTATTGAAATTTCCATCAGCTTTTGATCTATTGACTAAAGCTACTCATCTATTGGCTGAAGCTACTGATCTATTGACTAAAGCTACTCATCTATTGGCTGAAGCTACTGATCTATTGACTAAAGCTACTCATCTATTGGCTGAAGCTACTGATCTATTGACTAAAGCTACTTATCTATTGGCTGAAGCTACTGATCTATTGACTAAAGCTACTCATCTATTGGCTGAAGCTACTGATCTATTGACTAAAGCTACTCATCTATTGGCTGAAGCTACTGATCTATTGACTAAAGCTACTTATCTATTGGCTGAAGCTACTGATCTATTGACTAAAGCTACTCATCTATTGGCTGAAGCTACTGATCTATTGACTAAAGCTACTCATCTATTGGCTGAAGCTACTGATCTATTGACTAAAGCTACTCATCTATTGGCTGAAGCTACTGATCTATTGACTAAAGCTACTCATCTATTGGCTGAAGCTACTGATCTATTGACTAAAGCTACTCATCTATTGGCTGAAGCTACTGATCTATTGACTAAAGCTACTCATCTATTGGCTGAAGCTACTGATCTATTGACTGATTGGAATGGTTATCAGCTACTGTCCATAAATTTACTTGGGCATTCCATGTTGGGATTCTATTTGTATATCTTCGGGCCTTTTTTGTTCTCCGAGCAATTTCTGAGCACAGTGTGAGCAGTGCATCTCGTAAATTCACCCTGCATGTCCTATTGATGCAAATTTGTTAGCCCAACCAGTCCAATATTGCAATAAACTAGGCCCTCAGTCTAGGAAAGCAGTCAGTGAGATTGGCGCTTTCAGATTTTATAATGCTCCTAGAATCGGGCCGGCCAAATGCGCTCCGGGCAGAGCCAGAGAAAGCCAGTTTCATTAGTGAAAGAGGCTAAAGTCTACACTATAATTGATTGCCGCATTGTTTGCCTCTGTTGTGCTTTGGTCTTTTGTGACTGAGGCTTGATCATTTAATCAATGTTAATTGTTAATCTAGACATCTTAGCTTTACTACTTACTTGCCTGTATCTGTCTGTACTTGCCTGTATCTGTCTGTACTTGCCTGTATCTGTCTGTACTTGCCTGTATCTGTCTGTACTTGACTGTATCTGTCTGTACTTGCCTGTATCTGTCTGTACTTGCCTGTATCTGTCTGTACTTGACTGTATCTGTCTGTACTTGCCTGTATCTGTCTGTACTTGCCTGTATCTGTCTGTACTTGCCTGTATCTGTCTGTACTTGACTGTATCTTTCTGTACTTGACTGTATCTGTCTGTACTTGACTGTATCTGTCTGTACTTGACTGTATCTGTCTGTACTTGACTGTATCTGTCTGTACTTGCCTGTATCTGTCTGTACTTGCCTGTATCTGTCTGTACTTGACTGTATCTGTCTGTACTTGACTGTATCTGTCTGTACTTGACTGTATCTTTCTGTACTTGCCTGTATCTCTGTCTGAATATTGGTTGATATCTGTTAGAACTTGCCTGTATCTTTCTGTATATTGGCTTGCATTTGTCTGTATCTGTTTAACTTTTAAACAGAGGTCATTAGTTTGAGTTTTAGCTACGGGGGAGCGATGAGCAAGTCAATAGATTCTCGATTGCTTCAGGTCTTATGTCCATGGACAATACAGTCTGTACAAAGTCTTTAGATCCTTTGGAAATTATACGATTATATGTCTCCGTGTGCCTTTGGGGATAAACTTGTAGTTAACTGTTTAAATAAACTAATTTTAAATTGGCCTTACATTATTTACTTTCGTGCACCGAATTAAAATTTGTCGCATTTTCTGTAGCGCCTTCGTCTGAGTGACTCGGATTCCATAGAGACTAACAGGAGACACATGGCTAGTGCTAGTCCCAGGCCGACTTATCTTCTCATTTTCTGATAATAGCGAAAAGAGTCAGATACAGCGGAGACAATTGAGTCTCTCCGCTGAGATAGAAAGCTAAGCTTAGTTTTTTTGTGAGCTGAGTCTACTCAGCCAGGCTCCACGGAGCTTCGCGTTCAGGACAGCTCCACGGATGACTAATTGGCTGTCTCCGATAGCCCGCACAGCGACTTTGAGTTGGGGTTGGAGGGAAAAAATAAGAAGAGCGAGTCAGTTCGTACTGAAAGTTATTTCTCTGAAACTACATCAGAATGTATGATAAAGCTGAAATGTCTAACAGGTTCATTTCTTGTCTAACAGGTACATTTCTAGTCTAACAGGTATATTTCTAGTCTAACAGGTATATTTCTAGTCTAACAGGTATATTTCTAGTCTAACAGGTTCATTTCTAGGCTCAAAGGTTCCTTTCTTAACTAACTGTTTCATTTCTAGTCTAACAGGTTCATTTCTAGTCTAACAGGTTCATTTCTAGTCTAACAGGTTCGTTTCTTGTGTAACAGGTTCGTTTCTAGTCTAACAGGTTCGTTTCTTGTGTAACAGGTTTGTTTCTTGTGTAACAGGTTCGTTTCTTGTGTAACAGGTTCATTTCTTCTCTAAGAGGATTGTTTCTAGTGTAACAGGTTCACTTCTTCTCTAACAGGTTCATTTCTAGTCTAACAGGTTCAATTCTAGTCTAACAGGTTCATTTCTAGTCTAACAGGTTCAATTCTAGTCTAACAGGTTCATTTCTAGGCTCAAAGGTTCCATTCCTGTCTAACTGTTTTATTTATTGTCTAAAAAGTTCACTTATTGCCTAAATGGTTCAGTTTTACTTTACAGGTTTTTGTCTAATTGCTGGTTTCATCTTTAATAGGCACATTTTACATTTTCTCGCATATCCCGTTGCCTAGGCAACGATCCCGGCCTATTCAGCATCGACCCAGCCACGGGTCTGGTCGCAATCGCCACTGCTTCAACCGTACAGATTATACCTGGAGCCAATTTCTCCCTGACGCTGAAAATGAGGCCCGGGTCCCAACCTCAGACTACCCGGCGCCTCCGACTGAATGTGTCCGTTCGCGCCGACACATCGACATCGCCACAGTCGCTGACTGGACGCCGCACCGTTGACCTCAGCGTTCAACCGTCTGAGTTTGTCGCCCTCGATGAGGACGCTCCTATAGGTGCTTTCGTTGCCCGCGTTGTGGCGGTGCCATCTGAAGACTCCGCGGCAGAAGACAATCATCAACGCATCGAGCTCCCAGCGCTTGTCTTTGCCCTGTCAAACGCTTCGCCGCCAGAATGGCGAGACTATTTTGACATCGGACCGAGCAGCGGAGTCATCACGACAGCCAGAGCGGGTTTGGACCGCCGGGACAGAGGCGAGTCGCATTTAGTGCTGGCTGTGACAGCCCGGCTCGCTGCTGCGGATGCCTCCGCGCCGGTGGCGGCCGAGATTCGAGTCCGCGTGACGCTGCGCGATGTCAATGACAACCGGCCGGAATGGTCGACGCCTACTTGCGACCTCCTCGTCGTCGGCTGGGTGTCCGAGGACGCTCCAATCGGCAGCGTCGTCCGCGTTTTCGACGCAAATTGGTCGACCAACTCGACTTCGTTCTCCGCCGCCGGAGCTGCCCTGGTGTTGTTGGCAACGGACGCCGACAGCGGCGATAACGGAGCCGTCGAGTACGAGATCTGGACAGCCGGCTCCAATGTCGAAGGCGACGACACGCTGTCGCCGTTCTACATCGATCCAGACACGGGCGCTCTTCGACTGCGCGGCCAGCTGAACCGCGAGCTGGTCAGCCGGTACGAACTGCGCGTTTGGGCCCGCGACCGTGGACAGCCGCGACCGATGCGCAGCCTTCAAGCCGTTCGCGTCCGCATTGAAGTCGGCGACGTAGACGATACCCCGCCGATAATAGTGGCACCGTCGATCGTCTCGGCGCTGGAACTGCCAACCTACCAGGGTGCTCGGGTGACGCGGGTTCGAGTCACCGATCCAGACCTGGTCGGATCGCCACCGATTCTCGCAGTGGCGTCGACGACGTTAATCAGCAATGTCGACGGCTCAGAAGCGGACGCGACGGGCACTTTTGTTGTCGACGCTGAGACCGGCTGGATTTCAGCAGCGTTCGGCTCGACGACACTTGTCCGCGGACTTTACCGACTCCGGCTGATGGCCAACGACTCCAGACACTCGGTCGTCAGCAGCATCACAGTCGATGTAGGAGGCGTCGGCTCGCTACGAAATCAACTGCCATCGCCTCCGCTGCTGCTGCTACTACTTCGACCAGTCGGAGGTATCGCAGCAAGAATCGATGAGAACTCGCCAACCGGTCACACGATCGGCCAGATCCGACCTTGGCCGGAGCCTCCGCTCGATCAGCCATGCCGATTCGCTCTTCGCCCACTGGCCGACTTTGCCGAAGACTTCGCCTTGGCAGAGCGACACTTCAGCGTGGACGCCGTCAGCGGTCTGGTGAGCCTGGCCGTCCAACTGGACGCGGAGTCTCTTCCGCCTGGTCGTCGATCGATTCGCTTCGCCATCTCCGCCACCACTCTGACTTCGGAGGGTCGGGTCGGAGTTCGCGTCGACGTTGGAGACGTCAATGACAATGCGCCGGTGTTTGTTGGCGCGCCCTACCGTTTTGTCATTCGCCGAGCTCCTCAGTCGCTTGAGTCGGAGCGCCTCCCTATTGGCTCTGTCGTCGCTGAAGATCCAGACGCTGGCGAAAACGGCACCGTCAGCTACTCGATCGTCAGCGTCTCCGAAGTCGGTCGTGTCCTAAGTGGCGGCAGCTTCGGGTGCCTCTTCAGCGTTGATCGCCACAGCGGGGCCCTCAGCTTGGTTCGCAGCGTCGCTATCGGCGGAATCGACGCGCGAAGCTTCGACATTGTCGTGTCTGCTGTCGACGCCGGCAGCCCGGCGTTGAGCTCCGTTGCTATGGTAACGGTTCTAGTGGCTTCAACAGCCGGACCGGCGTACAGACCAGCAGACAGGCGCCGTGTGAGCGTCTCCGAGGCGCTTGCGGTTGACAGCCTGGTTGCCACGGTGACAGCTGAGTCAGCTGGTGGCTCTGAAAGCCTGGCTTATCGTATAGAGTCCGGTGATCCAACGGGACTTTTCTGGCTTGACTTCTCTGTGGGTGAGTTTCATCGCTAGGATGCGATGGTCCCTCGTTAATGGGATTTTTCCCGATTTCAGAATTAATAAATCGTTTCCCAGAACTGAAAAATTCCCACCTTCTTAATATTCGAATAAAGCAAGGGAAATACTTCCCTTTATCTGCCAGATTTCTCCCATTAGATTCCCGATCCCCATAGAATTCTCCCATTAGATTCCAAATCCCCATGGAATTCTGCCATTAGATTCCAAATCCCCATAGAATTATCCCATTAGATTCCAGATCCTCATAGAACTCTCCCATTACATTCCAGATCCCCATAGAATTCTCCCATTAGATTCTAGATCCCCATAGAATTCTCCCATTAGATATCCCATTATATAATACTCTTATCTACATATTAATTCCTATGTGAAGCATAATTTTCACCCTAATTTATTATGTTGCACTCCGAAACTTTCAGGTCCCTCGGCCAGTCGAGAATGTAAGTCATAAGTTTGTTATAATTTATTTTTTTAGTATTTCTTGGTGACTTATGCATTCTGATATTTCGAAGCAAATAGATTTTCGAATTGTCGAAAATTGTTTACAACAGGGTTGTACATTTCCGAAGCAGGAAGTCTTAAAACCTTTTAGATCTTAACGAAAGGAAACATTTTTAGTTTGGAGATTACAAAGTTAGGAGATTTTTTATCGGAAAGTTTTGACGTTAAGGAATCGTTTAAATCTGAGTTAAAAAATGGTTTGAAATTGGAAAAATTCGAATTGGCGAGATTTTAAAGTTGGGAGATTTTGAAGTTGGGAGATTTTGAAGTTGGGAGATTTTGAAGTTGGGAGATTTTAAAGTTGGGAGATTTTGAAGTTGGAGTTTGAAGTTCAAATTTTTTGAAGTTTTGGAGATTTTGAAGACACAATAGTATCTTTCTTGATTCGATAAGATAACGAGTATTTTATGCTACTCTTGTCTTCATGCTGCTTTCAAAGCAATCTCAAAGTGTTCTCACTGAGTAATCACTTTTGGTGTCGGCAAAAAACACCATTATTAAATTATTGCTCGCGACTGAAATCAACAGATCATTATTCCAAAGAGCATTTTCAATAGCATTTCAGAAGATTAGTGATAATATTTCCCCAGAGAGATACAAATTTCCATTTGTTAAGACAAAATAACAAACTGCAAGTCTGGACGCGAATGATCATAAAAAGGAAGCCGTGTTTCCTTTCAGTCTTTGAATTTTCTTCTCCGCCTATTGGGAACGGCAGACAAGGTTGATGGCATCAGCCTTAATAGGACTTTAACCAGCGCTTCAAGTGCTTCTTAATAATATTTCTTTAGCTTATTTAATATATTCTTTCTAGTGTATAGTAACGGCGGAAGTGAAGGATGAAGAGTAGGGAATGGGTGGAGAGATGAAGGTAGCGGAGACTGGACTGCTCAGGACCCGCACGCGAGCAGAAAAATAGAAGAAACACGACAGAAAAAACCCGCTACCTAAGTTGCTCTAGGTGTTTCCGCGCCAAAGCTAGGACCCAGATGATGGACATCTCTCCGCCTTTGTGGCCTCACAGAGTAGAGAGTAAACAGTGGATGGTAGAGTAGAGAGTAAACAGTAGATAGTAGAGTAGAGAGTAAACAGTAGATAGTAGAGTAGAGAGTAAACAGTAGATAGTAGAGTAGAGAGTAGACAGTAGATGGTAGAGTAGAGAGTAGACAGTAGATGGTAGAGTAGAGAGTAAACAGTAGATGGTAGAGTAGAGAGTAGACAGTGGATGGTAGAGTAGAGAGTAAACAGTATATGGTAGAGTAGAGAGTAGACAGTGGATGGTAGAGTAGAGAGTAGACAGTGGATGGTAGAGTAGAGAGTAAACAGTATATGGTAGAGTAGAAAGTAAACAGTAGATGGTAAAGTAGAAAGTAGACAGTGGATGGTAGAGTAGAGAGTAGACAGTATATGGTAGAGTAGAGAGTAAACAGTATATGGTAGAGTAGAAAGTAAACAGTAGATGGTAAAGTAGAGAGTAGACAGTGGATGGTAGAGTAGAGAGTAAACAGTATATGGTAGAGTAGAAAGTAAACAGTAGATGGTAAAGTAGAGAGTAGACAGTGGATGGTAGAGTAGAGAGTAAACAGTAGATGGTAGAGTAGAGAGTAAACAGTGGATGGTAGAGTAGAGAGTAAACAGTAGATAGTAGAGTAGAGAGTAGACAGTAGATGGTAGAGTAGAGAGTAGACAGTGTATGGTAGAGTAGAGAGTAGACAGTGGATGGTAGAGTAGAGAGTAGACAGTGGATGGTAGAGTAGAGAGTAGACAGTGGATGGTAGAGTAGAGAGTAGACAGTGGATGGTAGAGTAGAGAGTAGACAGTGGATAGTAGAGTAGAAAGTAAACTGTAGATGGTAGAGTAGAGTGCAGACAGTGGATGGTAGAGTAGACAACTGAGACTCCACGAGTCCTGTGTGCTTCTACTTCAGTATAATCCTAGCCTGAGACTGTACTCAAAGTCCGAATCAGTTCAAACCAATATTGCTCCATGTCTATATGAAACTACACGCACTCGGAGCATTTTTATTGTGCAATTAAAATAGGCAGCAGTTCCTACTGTCTGCTTGAAGGGTCCCTGGCTCGCCGCACTAAACTAATTTAAATTCAACTAACGAAGTCCCGGGGCATCGTGTCACACTGATGCAATCAGGCGTGAATTGACTGGCCGAAGTACAACAGCGCTTGACAACTTTTTGGCCTCCATTCGTATAGACTTCGTGTAGCACTGAGACACTACTCATTGCTATGAGCTGATGGGGCAATTCAAAAAAGATCTGATGGTAACTGACAGTTGCGAGTTTATCAAACTCTCAGTATCTGGGCTGAGATTTTATTGTATCAGGCTGCCTCTGAATTCATTTCGTTTAATAATTTATCCCGATAAAATGACCATTTTTTTCTTTCGGCCTATTATTACGCAACAAACGTTGTGCTTAAGAAAGAGAATTTTTCTGTGAATGAAGCGATTAAGACACTTGTGCGTGACATGACACTCAAAATTAGACAGGTAATAGATCTTAACAATAAAATTATTCATCATTGGAGAGATCCTTTAATGGCTTTTTAGGGAATTTTTTGTTATGGAAATTTTCAGGAGAGGAGAATTTCGGGGGAAAATGATTTTCGAGAGAGATGTTCTAAAATTAGCTTTTCGGGAAAGAGGTGGCTTCAGAAAGGGAAATTTTGGGATGGGAGATTTATAGGATGGGAGATTTTCTAGATGGGAGATTTTCTAGATGGGAGATTTCTGGGATGGGAGATTTTCTAGATGGGAGATTTTCGATATGGGAGATTTTCTAGATAAGAGATTTTCGAGATGGGAGATTTTATAGATGGGAGATTTTCTAGATGGGAGATTTTCTAGATGGGAGATTTTATAGATGGGAGATTTTTGAGATGGGAGATTTTCTAGATGGGAGATTTTCTAGATGGGAGATTTTCGAGATGGGAGATTTTCTAGATGGGAGATTTTCTAGATGGGAGATTTTCTAGATGGGAGATTTTCTAGATAGGAGATTTTCAGGACGGGAGATTTTCAGGATGGGAGATTTTCAGGATGGGACATTTTCAGAATGAGAGATTTCTGGGATGGGAGATTTTCAGGACGGGAGATTTTCAGGATGGGAGATTTATAGGATGGGAGATTTTCAGAATGGGAGATTTCTTGGATGGGAGATTTTCAGAATGGGAGATTTTCAGGATGGGAGATTTTCAGGATGGGGATTTTCGAGATGGGAGATTTTCAGGATGGGAGATTTTCGGGATGGGAGATTTTCTAGATGGGAGATTTTCTAGATGGGAGATTGTAGGAATGGGAGATCTTTAGAATATTATAACTTCGGGATGGGAGGTCGAACGCATAAGATTTCTAACACAAAGAGAGAATTCCATTGTTAAATAGTTTCTACGCTATAATAGTGCACAGCTTGTCCAGCAAAAGTGCTGTGCTCGGGCTGGTCAAGTGTCAAAGCTGCCAGCGACGGAGCTGAGTCTGTTGGCAATTGTGGAATCATAAATGTCTGCTTTACGCTCGTAGAAGCGCACTGCCTGACGGATGGAGAGAGATGCGTGTGTTTTGAGTAGAGTCCAGATCCAATCAGATTAAAGTAGATTTTTACTGCTCAGCATAACTGCCATACACTTTTCAGTCTTGCGTCCATCCATCTAATCCATCCATCCATCCATCCATCCATCCATCCATCCATCCATCCATCCATCCATCCATCCATCCATCCATCCATCCATCCATCCATCCATCCATCCATCCATCCATCCATCCATCCATCCATCCATCCATCCATCCATCCATCCATCCATCCATCCATCCATCCATCCATCCATCCATCCATCCATCCATCCACCCATCCATCCATCCATCCATCCATCCATCCATCCATCCATCCCTACCCATCTAACCCTCTGTCTCCCTCAATCTCCCTACCCATCTCACCCTCTGTCTCCCTAAATCTCCCTACCCATCTCACCCTCTGTCTCCCTCCATCTCCCTACCCATCTTATCTTCTGTCTCCCTCAATCTTCCTACCCATCTCACCCTCTGTCTCCCTCCATCTCCCTACCCATCTTATCTTCTGTCTCCCTCAATCTCCCTACCCATCTTATCTTCTGTCTCCCTCAATCTCCCTACCCATCTAACCCTCTGTCTCCCTCAATCTCCCTACCCATCTAACCCTCTGTCTCCCTCAATCTCCCTACCCATCTCACCCTCTGTCTCCCTCAATCTCTCTACCCCTCTCACCCTCTGTCTCCCTCAATGTCTCTACCCCTCTCACCCTCTGTCTCCCTCAATCTCTCTACCCCTCTCACCCTCTGTCTCCCTCAATCTCTCTACCCCTCTCACCCTCTGTCTCCCTCAATCTCTCTACCCCTCTCACCCTCTGTCTCCCTCAATCTCCCTACCCATCTCACCCTCTGTCTCCCTCAATCTGTCTACCCCTCTCACCCTCTGTCTCCCTCAATCTCTCTACCCTCTCCGAAGAGCTAATATTCTGAGAAAATCAAACTGCTCACCTGTCCAATATCTGCAAAAGTGTTTCCTAATTAATTAAAAAATATTAAGATTTCAAAATTGAGTTGGGACAGCGGAAGCGACGGCATCCAAACCAATATGAGAGTCCCAGAAATTTTTTCATGGATAGCAACTGTGTGACCTTCATCAGCTTTGCTTGATGTGTGTGTGAGGGATAGAGACTCTCCCTGTCCCATTCTGTGTCTTAATTAATAAACTGGCCAGTGAGTGGGTTATGAATCAGGTAGCGCCAGATCCCACGCAGACTTTACTTAGATTGCCCAATAGCCCAGCCATGTACTAGTGGCAAATATGAAATTATTAAAGTATATTAAAATAGCAAGCCAATTAAAATCTGGCAGTCTACTTTCAGTAGAATGTTAGCATTTCCACGCATTCCACCTTTCAATCATGCGTCCTTAGCAACACAAATTCCTTATCGGCTGGACTAAACGCAAAGCATCTGGTTGCCATGCGGAAGTGATTTTTCACCAACTTGAAAATCCCTAACTCCAGACAGACACTTCAGTCACTCAAGCGAAGGCGTGGTGGGCTAACCAGCGGGATCATGCTTTGGGATAAAATATTAAATCTTTGGCATTCTCCTAATTCCAAAGTAAGCTAGCAACTAGATTGTTAACCGCAGCTTAGGGGCTGCCTGATTTGGGAGAAGGGAGTGTTGGGGAAGACATGCGACACTTCTCGGATTTGTAATTTTCCTTGGGTTCATTTCGCTTTTTTATTCTTGCAAGCCCTCTTTCTAAACGTCTACTTCTCACAGTCTACCTCAATCCCTCTCACAGTCTACCTCTCAAAGTCTACCTCTCACAGTCTACCTCTCACAGTCTAGCTCTCACAGTCTACCTCTCACAGTCTACCTCAATCCCTCTCACAGTCTACCTCTCAAAGTCTACCTCTCACAGTCTACCTCTCACAGTCTAGCTCTCACAGTCTACCTCTCACAGTCTACCTCAATCCCTCTCACAGTCTACCTCTCAAAGTCTACCTCTCACAGTCTACCTCTCACAGTCTACCTCTCACAGTCTACCTCTCACAGTCTACCTCTCACAGTCTACCTTTATCTCTCACAGTCTACCTCTCAGTCTATCTCTCACATTCTACCTCTCAAAGTCAATCTCTCACAGTCTACCTCTCACAGTTTACATTTCCCAATCTCTCTCAATCCTACCTCTCTTCCTACCTCTATCTCCTTATATCCCTCTAGCATTGCAGCGCCTCGTAGCACACATGGGCCTGCAGAGTGAACAATAAACGCCAGTCACAGATTCACTTAGCGTTCAGTTTCGGTCAAAAATACTTTCAGCCTAAAAGAAGAGAGAGGGCAATAGACAGAAAATGATTGTTCCAATCTATTAAGACCGCACCCGACCAAACTAAACACTTTCTGTTCAGGTTTTGGGCTAGCTTTCATAGGTAAAGTGGCTTTTCTTAGACCTTAATGGGAATCAGTAAGGACTGAGGTGATTCGCTGATGGGCGGCGGCTACCTTACCTGGCGACTGTCTCTATGGCATCAATCTCTGGGGCAGTTCCCTCTCTGTAAAACGGATGAATGGTACGAGTATGAATCAGTGGAACCCCGTAGGGATTCTATCCTTAGGGGTGTTACTCGTACGTTATTCGAAAAGTCAATTATTGTCTTTGTTCGTTGTCTGGTTTTTTGCATTCGTGTTTTGCTGTTGCTTTTTGGCCTCATTCTTAACTCATTCATTACTCACTCACTCACTCACTCACTCACTCACTCACTCACTCACTCACTCAATCACTCACTCACTCACTCACTCACTCACTCACTCACTCACTCACTCACTCACTCACTCACTCACTCAATCACTCACTCACTCACTCACTCACTCACTCACTCACTCACTCACTCACTCACTCACTCAATCACTCACTCACTCACTCACTCAATCACTCACTCACTCACTCACTCACTCACTCACTCACTCACTCACTCACTCACTCACTCAATCACTCACTCACTCACTCACTCACTCACTCACTCACTCACTCACTCACTCACTCACTCACTCACTCACTCACTCACTCACTCACTCACTCACTCACTCACTCACTCACTCACTCACTCACTCACTCACTCACTCACTCACTCACTCACTCACTTCCAGGCGGGCTCCGATTGTCTGAGCAGCTCAGCTACGAAGTGTCGAGTCGGCACCAGCTGGTGATCTCCGCGACGAATCCGGTGTCGGGTCTGTCAGCCAGTCTGCACCTCACAGTCGACGTGGAGGTGCGAAATCTTTACCGCGTGATCCGCGTCTTTACTGACGCCTAAATAGATGATGGCAAAGCTAGTTTCTAAGAAAAAACTCCTAATATCTTAGCTGCACTCGTGTGATAATCGTAATTAGCGAAACTACTTACCTATTAGTGATTAGTAGGAAGTGACGTATTTTATGTCGCGTTTTGAAATTATATTCCATTTAAAGTCGTGAAACTCTTGAAAAATAGTAGATTAAAATTTATCGATTCAATGAAAATTGCATTAAAAGTACATAAAAACTACGTACAAGGAGAGGTACAAGGCTTAGAGGTGAGTGGCAGAGCCGTCTAATGCGTTTGTCTCTCGCACCAAGGTCCCTGAGCTCGATTCCGCTGCGACGCCACATTCATCTGCTACCACAAGCGCTGACGGAAATTTTAACCAATGAACCCTCACTTGCCTGCAGCCGTCCTGCAATTATTTTTTTTATTATAAGGCACAAAAAGGCACATAAGGTCGACACAAAAACTCCCGTCAAAGTACTTTTAGTTCTTTAAACGATCTCAACGATTTTTCCAGAGAGCGTTTTCAACGGCACCGCCTGAATTCGTCGGCGCGGCTGCCGATTCGGGCGGCTTCTTGGCGACAATCTCGGAGTCCGAGGAGCCGGCATGGCGGCGAGTCCTTCTGACAGCATCGGCGGCAACGATTTCCGGCGCCGAGGTCGCTTACCGATTGGACGGCGCTTCGGAGGATGTTGACGCTTTCGAAATCGGCGAAAGTGACGGACATCTTCGGTTGCGTCGCCGACTGGACTTCGAGAATCGTCGTCGTCATCGCTTCTGGCTCATCGCGGCTGTCGCTTCAGAGTCGTCGTCAACCGCTCGTCTGCCGGTCACCGTCGAAGTCGCCAACGCAAACGACTGGCCGCCAAGCTTTCTGCGGCGCGTCTGGCGACTCGCGGCGCCCCGCGAGGTCGCCGAAGATGACACCGAGGTCGGCGCTGCCGGTTTCATTATTGGCCGACTGCGGGCGCGAGATCCCGACCTGGAGATGGGCGTCGATGGTTCGAATCCCGGCTTGACTTATCGCCTTCTGGTTGGAGGAGACGCTGACCAATTTATGGTGCATCCGCGCACCGGTGTCCTTAGTTATCGGCCAACCTACCGGTTGCTAGGTGACAGTTGTCAAGCGCCGCCCAACGAGCTTAGTTTTGTCGCCGTGGTGACGGATTCGGTACATTCGGATAGGTCGCAAGTTCGAGTCCGCCTGCTAGCCGGTGGTCGAAGTCACCGCAGTCGGCGGTGGTGGTGGCGCGGTCGCTGTCCGCTCTCAGAGGGCGGGCTGCCGCCCCTGTGCGCCCGGGTGATTCAGCACGTCAAGATTCCGGAGAGTGCGCCTGTGGGCCTGCGCATTCTCCGAGTGGCGCCGTTGGATACCCATGGCAACGCAACTGCGGACGACGGAAAACGGTAAGGCTTCCCTAAATAATTTGCGTGTTGAATAGTTGGCCTTGACTACTTCTATTCAGACAAACTGAAGTACATCAGCATCAAATAGTGGAGGGTGCTCAATACGTTCAACCTTTCAGCGCCACCTACCGCCTGATCGGTGATCGAGCGAACCATCTGCTCAGCCTCCATCCCGACACGGGCGAACTCGTCCTTCGCTCGTCTCTTGACCGGGAACGCGAACGCCAGCTCGACCTGCTCGTCGAGGCTGTCACCGTCGACGCCACCCGCCGGGACATCTGCCACGTGGTTGTCACTGTCGGGAATGTCAACGACAACTTGCCGCGCTTTGACCTGCCCGAAGCTCACGTTGTCCTCCAGCCAACAACCTTCTCTAAGGCGACCGGCCCCATGGAAGTGTTTCGCCTGCGAGCCAGCGATGCCGACCATCCGAGGCGTCCGGTTGGTGGATTTGAACTCGGGACCTCATCGACATCCGTCTTCAACGACACCGGCTTCCATCTGGACCCGATCAGCGGCCGGGTGACGCTGATGCCATCCGGTGACCTGCGGCCCTTCAATACTCACCGTCTCTTCCTTTTCGAGTTCTTCGCCATAGACTGGGAGTCGCCGAATGGTCGATCCAGGTCGCCGTTTCGCCTAACTGTTCATCTTGACGACGACAATTCAACAAACTCGTCCGTCGCTATCCTGTCCGGCCTGTCCTGCCGTCCGCCAGCGTGGAGCGAAGTTCGGCTGCCCGACGCGTCGCCTGTTGGCACGACGCTGGCAGCTTGTCGAATCTCCGATCCCGCCGCTGCTGGTGACCTCAGCATCGAAGTTAGCGCCGAAGCTGGGGGCGAGTATTTTGAAGTCGCCACAGCTGCAACATCTGACAAACATGACTTCAGAGGCTTCCAACTGCGCCTTCGACGACAATTGAATTGGACGGCAACTCCGTATGGGTTGACGGTAGCTGCACTTGCCAGGTTGGTCTTGTAACAATGATATCCCTTTGTCTTTAGAAGTTTATTGACTCAGCATTACTTTTCATATTTAGGCTAGGTCCTACCAACGCTACAGCGGCCTCGATCACCGTTGGCTACAGACTGGAAGTCGACATCGGCCATCACCGGCCGCCAGCTTTCGAAGCCGAGGCCTACTCGCTGCTAATTCGAGAGGACACCCCGCCGGGTGAGCCGCTGCTGCCTCTGCGCGCACTCGATCCTGACGCCGACTTTCGGCTGACCTACCGTCTGGCCGATGTCGCCAACAGCTCGGCGTCCGCGGCGTTCCGCATCGACCCGTCGTCTGGCCAGCTCAGCCTGAAGCGCCGCGTCGATCGAGAGGCGCTGCCCAACAAATCCGAGCTGCACTTTCTTGCGCTGGCCAGCGACTCAACAGGATTGACTGGGCGGCCGGCGGCTGTCACCGTTCGCGTTCTGGACGTCAACGACCGGCCATTGCAATGGGCTGTGCCGATGGCGGAGGTGGCAACCGTAATTCGACTGTCTGCGACATCGCTCGATGCTCGATCGAGGCGCGTCGTGTTGCCGGAAGGCAGTGCCTTGCTCTCCGTTGTCGATGACGATCCCGAAGATCGACCGGCGATTCGCTACTTTCTCCTTTCAGGCGCCCATACCGACGCTTCCAACGATGACCTTTTGGATGTTGACGACAAGACGGGCGCTGTTTTCTTGACAACCAGACTCGATGTCGCGTGTCGACGCGCCAGAAGACGACGATTTCAACCACTTGAAATTGTTGTAGTGGCGACTGACGGGGTTTTCGCAACGCCTCCTAGAAGGCTGCACTTCAAACTTCACGAGTGTCAACCGATGCGGCGACTTCAGAGGCGTCAACGTCGCGAAATTTCCAGCGGTTGGCGAGGATTGTCGATTCCCATTCGACTTCGCCGACGCCGAATTCGTCTGTCCGAGGCGACGCTGGTTGGCGCGACTGTGGTCGACGTCGGTCTTCCCGGACGTCGTCGGAGATATCGACTGTCGCCGTCCATAGACGGCGTCTCTAACGACGACGTTGCAAAATTCGTTGTTGACGTTCGTTCAGGTGTTGTGACGCTCAACCAGAGCTTGGATCACGAAGTCAAACGTCGACACATCTTCATCGTAGTTTCTGAATCTGCCGACGGTCAGGACTTTGAAGACGACTTTGACGTAGAGCTTGACTTTGTCGAAGTTGAAGTTTTGGATGAAAACGATTGCTCACCAGAGTTCGTGGCGACACTTTCAAATTTCAATGGAAGTTCAACGGCTGTGGTCGTGAAGGCCGCTGAGGGTGACACGAAAGCTGAGTTGTCGGAGGACGCAGTCCAAGGCACCCCAATCGTCAGGCTGCGGGCTATTGATAGCGACTCGGGTGAGTCCTGCGATTCTTTTAGATTTTCTGTAGTTTTCTTGATTCGCACTTACCTGGTACTTAGAGTAGTCGTACTCTTTTTTAAATAAAATTTGCATCCTATAACGTGTTTTTAGAATACCATCTGACGATCTCACATTCTGGCACCTTCTGACAACATCAGATTCATCTGACACCATATGACACCGTCTGAAACTATCTGACACCATCTGACACCATCTGACACCATCTGACACCATCTGACACCATCGACACCATCTGACACCACCAGGCAATATCTGACACTATCTGACACCATCTGACACAATCTGATACCACCAGACAACATCTGACACAATCTGACACTATCTGACACCATCTGAAACTATCTGACACCATCTGACACCACCAGGCAACATCTGACACTATCTGACACCATCTGACACCATCTGACATCACCTGACACCATCTGACATCACTAGGCAACATCTGACACTATCTGACACCATCTGACACCATCTGACATCACCTGACACCATCTGACACCATCTGACATCACCAGGCAACATCTGACACTATCTGACACCATCTGACACCATCTGAAACTATCTGACACCCATCTGACACCACCTGACACCATCTGACACCATCTGACACCACCAGGCAACATCTGACACTATCTGACACCATCTGACACTATCTGACACTATCTGACACCATCTGACACCATCTGACACCACCAGGCAACATCTGACACTATCTGACACCATCAGATTTCAAATCTAAGGTTATTCAAAGCCCGAATACAAGGGTAGATAGAGAATGTGCAATGCTGATTGCGACTTGACCCCAATCTGTCAGAGCAACAATTGTGGGAGTTTTCAAGCCGGAAAAGAAAATAATGGAGAAACTAATTCTTAGAAACACATGTGTTGTCCTAGTTCGAGTTTTATTAGAAAAATGCATTTAAAATTCAGCAAAACACACTGATCCAGTGCTCTTCGTTTCTGCGTTTAGAAAAAGAAGTTGTTGTTGCAAATGCAGGGGTCGTAAGAAAGAAAAACATAAAAATAATAATGGCCTCTTGTGGAATGTAGGGGCCAAAAAAATGCAAGTGACCTTCGGATAGCAGACTTTTGCAAAAGCAAACTTCTAACTGCTAATTTATAGGGGCTTTTGAAACTGCTCGCAATTCTCTGGCCTTCCACTGATTCCAGGAAATATTAATTGATATCCCATTGTGACTACCTCACTGATATCCCATTGTGACTACCTCACTGACATCCCATTGTGACTACCTCACTGATATACCATTGTGACTATTTCACTGATATCCCATTGTGACTACCTCACTGATATCCCATTGTGACTACCTCACTGATATCCCATTGTGACTATTTCACTGATATCCCATTGTGACTATTTCACTGATATCCCATTGTGACTACCTCACTGATATCCCATTGTGTCTACCTCACTGATATCCCATTGTGTCTACCTCACTGATATCCCATTGTGTCTACCTCACTGATATCCCATTGTGACTACCTCACTGATATCCCATTGTGTCTACCTCACTGATATCCCATTGTGTCTACCTCACTGATATCCCATTGTGTCTACCTCACTGATATCGCATTGTGTCTACCTCACTGATATCCCATTGTGACTACCTCACTGATATCCCATTGTGTCTACCTCACTGATATCCCATTGTGACTACCTCACTGATATCCCATTGTGACTACCTCACTGATATCGCATTGTGACTACCTCACTGATATCCCATTGTGACTACCTCACTGATATCCCATTGTGACTATTTCACTGATATCTCATTGTGACTACCTCACTGATATCCCATTGTGTCTACAACACTGATATCGCATTGTGTCTACCTCACTGATATCCCATTGTGACTACCTCACTGATATCCCATTGTGTCTACCTCAGTGATATCGCATTCTGTCTACCTCACTGATATCCCATTGTGACTACCTCACTGATATCCCATTGTGTCTACAAATCTACCGTAAGCCATAAGCCTCAAAAACGGAAATAACATTCTCAAGTGATTTGGACGCAATTTTCATTTCGGCAAATGTTGACCCTCTTCTGTGTTTATCTTCGTTTAGAAAAATCAACAATCTAACTTTCACCCCTGTCTTGTCTCCACGCAACCTTTTGGGGGTGGGGTCGCGTGTTAATAAATTATCTGCATGAAAACACCGCCCAGCCAGCAGAGCTATTCCTGGTTCCTACTCGGCCCTGATCTTGTGATATCGCCGATGACGCAATCATGGAACAGAAAATCTGAAACGCGATACCAAAATCTGAAACGTCAAACACCGGAGCAGAACAAACATCAGCTGCTTGCGAATGAAAATTTATACTCCGCTAATACTAGGCTGTTGGTCAGTTTGTGAACTAATATAAATTATTTTATGGCTACTTGTGGGTGATAAATAATGATAGTTATAATGCTGCAACATTGGGAAATGTTTAAATTCTTAAACAGAAACAACAAACTAAGGGAAAATGTCTGTATTTTGCTTTTATTAAAGAAACAATTTAGCAAGCAGCGGCAAAGAAGCATGAAAGTTTTGCTTACGATGAACAAATATTTATTCAAACATCCAAATTGTAAACGTTACAGGAATATAATTGGTAGATATCTTCTGATCTTGCGATTCGTAGAGACTAAAATAAAATTTGTAGATTTTCAGCGACAATTGGTAGATATTCACTGTGGTAGATTTCCAATTAGACTTTTGTAGATATTTATTGAGAAATTGGTCGATATTCAACGAAAATTGGTAGATATTTAAAGAGAATTGGTAGATACTCAATGAGAATTGGTAGATATTCAATGAGAATTGGTAGATCTTCAATGAGAATTGGTAGATATTCAATGAGAATTGTTAGATATTCAATGAGAATTGTTAGATATTCAATGAGAATAGGTAGATATTCAATGAGAATAGGTAGATATTCAATGAGAATAGGTAGATATTCAACGAGAATTTGTAGGTATTCAATGAGAATTGGTAGATATTCAATGAGAATAGGTAGATATTCAACGAGAATTTGTAGATATTCAATGAGAATTGGTAGATATTCAATGAGAATTGGTAGATATTCAATGAGAATCGGTAGATATCTAATGAGGAATTCTAGATTTCAACTTAGAATCGGCGGATATCTAGCTTGAGTTAAAATATATTTTTTAGCAATTTGTTGTCTATCTTAATTACATGCAAGTAAGTGAGTAATTTGTTGCAACATTGGCATCTATCAATAAATTGACAGTTTCGCACCTATCAAGCTGAGGTGTTATCTATTTATGCAGCGACAGCCAGTACTTAGAACTCAGTCACCTGACCCGCTGTGACCTTCGCTAACCTTGCTGCATCATAAAAACTTATCGATTACCGACTGACACTTGCATGGTCGTATACCTGTTTATTGGTTGAATTATAGCTTGGCAATTAGCTATAGTTCCATAAAAATGTCACAAAATCACAGTGAGAGTGTACGCTGCCTGTCGAAAGTGTGTGCTCAAGAGTCAGAGGGATGGCTGCGTGTTCGACAATTCTAGGCTAGACATTGCTGGCTTAATTGCAAAGCGGGCATAGATTAACACTCAGGGCTTTACAACAGACAGTATAGTGATGTGCGGGATATGGCCAGGAATATTGCAGTCTCGGATACTAAATTACTGATTTGCAACCCGGATAATGACCGGAGACCCTCGCATACTGTTCCTATATTAGTCTGCAAGCAGCTGCCGCCAAAGTCGTCATCGCTTCTGTCGCATCTCCTGACCCAACAACAAATGCAGATAGTGCCCTCTAGCCCAGATTGCAGAATTATTTGTCTGACTTCCTGCTTGGAGGCTGGACAGAGGCTGTCATGCAGTGGCTGCATGGTGGGTGCGGCAGCCTCGATTAGTTTTGTCTGCGTCTGGCTTACTCTATTTGTCACCTTGACAGGCTGGCTTTTAAGCATGGACCACCTGTACCTGGTGAATGTTGCTTGTCCAACATTTCCACTGTCTCCCTTCTCTCTCCCCTCCCTCCTTATCTCCATTCTCTCTCCGCTCCCTCCTTATCTCCATTCTCTCTCCCCTCTCTTCTTATCTCCCTTTTCTCTCCCTTCTCTCTCCCCTCCCTCCTTATCTCCATTCTCTCTCCGCTCCCTCCTTATCTCCATTCTCTCTCCCCTCTCTTCTTATCTCCTTTTTCTCTCCCTTCTCTCCTTATCTCCCTTTTCTCTCCCCTCTCTCCTTATCTCCATTCTCTCTCCCCTCTCTCCTTATCTCCCTTTTCTCTCCCCTCTCTTCTTATCTCCCTTTTCTCTCCCTTCTCTCCTTATCTCCTTTTTCTCTCCCTTCTCTCCTTATCTCCCTTTTCTCTCCCCTCTCTCCTTATCTCCATTCTCTCTCCCCTCTCTTCTTATCTCCCTTTTCTCTCCCTTCTCTCCTTATCTCCTTTTTCTCTCCCTTCTCTCCTTATCTCCCTTTTCTCTCCCCTCTCTCCTTATCTCCATTCTCTCTCCCCTCTCTCCTTATCTCCCTTTTCTCTCCCCTCTCTTCTTATCTCCCTTTTCTCTCCCTTCTCTCCTTATCTCCTTTTTCTCTCCCTTCTCTCCTTATCTCCCTTTTCTCTCCCCTCTCTCCTTATCTCCATTCTCTCTCCCCTCTCTCCTTATCTCCCTTTTCTCTCCCCTCTCTCCTTATCTCCCTTTTCTCTCCCCTCTCTCCTTATCTCCATTCTCTCTCCCCTCTCTTCTTATCTCCCTTTTCTCTCCCCTCTCTCCTTATCTCCCTTTTCTCTCCCCTCTCTCCTTATCTCCATTCTCTCTCCCCTCCCTCCTTATCTCCATTCTCTCTCCCCTCCCTTCTTATCTCCATTCTCTCTCCCCTCTCTCCCTTCTCTTAACCTTCTGTCTCTCCATTATATTTTTTCTCTCTACTTTCTCTCTCTCCTCTCAACTTCTTTGCATAGTTCAATGTATTGTCTTCGATAAGCACTCAATATCATTGTGCAGCAATCAAACTTCCGAACTCGTACATTTCTGCTCAAAGCCTTGTACTGTATGTAAATGAGCAGAAGCAGTAATAACGCTAGCGTCCATGGTAACTAGACCAATTCATTCAAACCCGCTAGACCAGATCTAGAGCTACTCAAACTCTGTCCCGGTCCTCCATCTGGTTTGAGTTCCAAAGCTTGCCAATATTATAGTGTGCGATTGGAAGATGAAGATTGGAAGTTGGAAATTTTGTCAGATGGGCTCAGAAATCTGCATCAGATTGATGCGGCGCAATCAGCCATGTGTTTCGAATTGAGCCCAGCTAACGTACTATATGAACTCTCAGCTCAGGGCATCAAAAGTACAAATACGCTCTTGCGAAATTCTAATTTTCATAATCGAATATTTCTGACACACGTTGCGGAATGGGAAGAATTGCCTCTGGTCTAGTGTCACCAAATGATGTGATGTCATTGCCATGAACATAAAATTCTAAATCGAACCAACTTAGCAACTAAAAAATCCCTGCTGAGAAATAGAAGGTCTCGTAATCCCACGTTTTTACTAAACTCGTAATCCTAACATCGCAGCCCCCACAATGTCTAATTTGAACGCCCAATACATGTGTATACAATACAGTTCTCTCTATTAATTAGCTTGGCAACTGCAGTTTCACGGTCAAAAATACTGTACAGAACTTTCGAACTGTCCATCACTGAATCGTTGGCAAGGTTTGTTTTCAAACAACCGGATCGAAGGGGGGGCAACAGTCGGGCCTCTAAATATAGATTCCATTCCATAGAAGAGGTGCAGCCCGTTTCCGGGAGTTTTCGGGGTGTTGGCAGTGGGATGCGAACAACTGGAGGGCGGTTGGGAACACGATGGGAATACTTTTCAGGGAATCGAGCTGTTGTGACGTGTGTGTGAGTGTGTGTGTGTGAGTGTGTGTGTGTGTGTGTGAGTGTGTGTGTGTGTGTGAGTGTGTGTGTGTGTGTGTGAGTGTGTGTGCGTGTACAACCCGCAGGTCACGACCTAATCTGACTTGTCGCGATCGGTTTGACCTCAAAGTGAAAAAACACAATTTCTAGAATAGTCGATGAGGTACCCATCTAAGCTTGTTTTTCTTGCTTTCTTTGGGGGGGGCAGTAAAAGTGGGTGGCGTACGGCAACAAAATGTCTGGATCGTCTGCATGGTCCGGATTGGCGTGTCTGACATAATAGCAGGGGTTTTGCACACTGATTAAACTGAACTTGCCGTCTGCATATACCAGTGAAACTGGAGACCTGTTCTGCGAAGCTGGCAAACAAAACGTCTCTATTGTACCAGTCCCTATGCCATCTACCTACATCTCTTCCCTATCTCTCTCCCTGCATCTCTTCCCGATCTCTCTCACTCTCCCTGCACCCCCCTCTTCCCTATCTTGACTTACTTGACTTATCTGCAGGGCGGTCCGATGGACACAGCGAGGAGGCGGGGGTCGCCCATTCCGCTAATCCCTGAAAGACCCGCAGTCGGCCGATGGCGCGGGGCCAGTCAGGGAGGTCCGTGGCCGGTCCTTCCTGCAGCTTGCTCTTCACTAGGGAAGAAAGATGCTCGTCTGGTAGCCCTTAGGAACCGGACGAGCCGCGGGATGTTCTCGGATCTGCAAACGTCGTCCATGGATGGGTTTGGTCCGAGGTGATAAAGCCTCTTTCTGGTAAAGAAAGGGCAGTGACAGACGAAGTGCAGGGCATCCTCGTTCTCAAGGTTGCAGAACGGGCACAGCTCGCTCCGGAGGTCTCCTCGGAGGAAACAGTGCCTGGCGTTGCAGCCATGGCCCGTGAGGGTCAAGGTGAGGGCCCGGATGTCCTTCCGGGTCTGGTTTAGAAGGACCTTCCGGAGCCGAGTGGATGGCACTGAGACTGCCGCTTTGGATTGGCGGCAGTTAGTGGTGCTTCTCCATCGGGTAAGATAGAGGTTGGCGGCCCAGTCATTAATATGACGATAGATGACGGTGTTCGGAATCGGAGCCGGGGGGAGGGGCCCGGCGCAGAGCTGGCGCCTCCCTGCTTGGCAAGGTAGTCAGCAAGCTCGTTTCCAGGAAAACCGGCATTCCCTGGTATCCACTGAAGTCTGACGCTATTCTTACCGGCCAGGTTGTTAAGCTGCCGGACACAGTCGGAGACTGTCGGGGGGGTTGTGGTGGTGTGACAGAGGGCTTGCAGAGCAGCCTGACTGTCCGAGTGAAAGATGATAGTCCTGCCTGAGATGTTTTTCTCGTTCAACTCCGCAGCGTAGGAGCTGATGGCCAGGACCTCGTTCTGGAAAACGCTCGAGGAATTTCCAGTGTGTTGGGCGTGTGTGGCGACAACACGTCCGTTGACTAGGATACAGACCCCGAAGCCAGCGGAGCCATCCTTCATGGATCCGTCCGTGTAGCAGTGGACCTCCTGGGTGTTCCATAGTGGACCATAGTGGAGGTCCTCCCTCACCTTCAGGCTGATTGGCCTCCTCCCTATCTCTCTCACTCTCCCTGCATCTCTTCCCAATCTCTCTCCCTTCATCTTTCCCTATCTCTCTCACTCTCCTTGTACCTCTTACCTATCTCTCTCACTCTCCCTGCACCTCTTCCCAATCTCTCTCACTCTCCCTGCATCTCTTCCCTATCTCTCTCACTCTCCCTGCATCTCTTTCCCTATCTCTCTCTCTCCCTGCATCTCTTCCCAATCTCTCTCTCTCCCTGCATCTCTTCCCAATCTCTCTCTCCCTGCATCTCTTGCCAATCTCTCTCACTCTCCCTGCATCTCAGTCTGTCTCTCTCCAATCTTAAAGTGTGTTCTACAGTAAATTTTTGTTGTGCCAACTCTCCATTGAAGACAAATTAAAATTGTTAGTATTGTTTTCTATCCCTGTCTAACATAATCGATCTTATCTCCTCACCTTATTCGACGACACTCTTAAGATGCCATTCTCCCATTCCATTGAAAAAGACACTCTTTTTCTATTCAATCTTAATATCGCAAATTAAAAAAATCTACACTTTTTGATACAATAAAATAACCTGCCACTGACAGACAGACGCGTGGGAAAAAGCTAGGACTTTTTATCCCGACAGACCCCAGGCTCGGATTCATAAAGGTGTTACGCAACTGTTCCGTGACAAATAAAACTCAGGAAAGAATAGGTAAAAAACTTCTGCTTCCAGGTAGATAAACAGTCAGGTGAGCGTGTTCAAGTCGCTTATACCCATGTGTGAACACGTGGTGCACAACTTGGCGCATGGCAACAAAGACCCTCCGTTACAATTCAGTCTTTGTCGGCTTCCCCCCTCACCTTCAACTTCGCGCAAGTGGCACTAGGGGAGGATCCCCAGCTTTGCTAGTTGCTATGCTGGTTACAATAACCCTGGGTTGGGGTGTCACTTAGAAGCAAAATATTTCCATATATTATTGGTCTTTGTTTTGCCAGGTAAGAGAAGTCCGCATCGAAGCCGCTATATGCCAAGTGCAGATTTGGAAATCTGATGCACTTAATTGGACAAACAGACAAAGACGACATCTTTTTTATCATATTTAATGCAAGGTAGCTTAATGAAGGATAAAAATACTATATTACATGCTACACCGTAACTTGTAGCCGTGTGGTTAGTGTGTCGGACTCACGACTTGAAGGTCGGGGTTCGATTCTGGATTTCATAGGAACAATTTATGTCCCTCAGCAAGTACCAGCATCAGCTGAGTAATTGAGGGTGTGTGTGGCGTCCCCCAGTCCATGGACTGAACAGGCGTACGCAGTCTTCAGATGCGCCATGCAACCCTGAAAGTCAGGTCAGATGCACATGTTTCGTGAGTATGTGCTCAGGAGTCAACGGAATGGACAGAATTTCCTCCTTGCTTTCTGCGGGTCACCAAATGATGTGCCATTGCCCACAGCCCTCCTGCAATTATTATTATTATTAAAAATAACAAACAGAGGCGGGTAGATTCTACAGAATGTTGTCAGATTTCTAAAACTCAAGAGATCAGGCAGGTTGGAAGCCGTGCAGAGAAAGTGGTATGGAAGAGCAGTTCTCACGCGTGCCACTTTTATCGATTTTTTGTCACCTTCAAACCTCTCCTGGCATATTCCCTACTAAGCGGTGTTCTAGACACAATGTCCATTTTCTTTCGCGTCTCCTACTCTCTCTCTCTTTCTCTCTTTTCCCGCGTGGCATTCTCTCCTCTCGTCATCGCAACTGACAAAAATGTAAGACCAACACGGCATACTAGTCCATTGTCCAGAAATTTGCCCCTAAAAGGAACTTCTTCCCTAGTCTGCATAGTAAACTGCCAGATTCTTAACCTATCTATGATTGACGCCGACATGTGTCCGCCAATTGTCAGGTCTTTGATCCGCGTAGAGCTTACTAGATTATAACAAAAAAGCCATTCTCGGAAATACACTGTTAAGATAGCTGTGAGCTGTCAATCATTTTGCACAATAGTCCATGCCAGACTTTAGGTCGAATATTAGAATGGGAAGCGAGGATTGTTGGACGTAGATTGAGGAACCGCTCTGCTGCACATTGGCCTAGCGACTAAAGAATGACCATTCGCTATTGGCTGGCGAAATAAATGGGGGAATAGACCTGGGAAAGGGAGAGAAAAGTAGGGAAAGGTAGAGAGGGGGAACGGGTTAAGGGGTGAAATGAAAAGCACGGGCTTCTCGTGAACAAAGAGACACAATTGGAGGAAAGAGCTGGGCCTTAGTGTAGCTTTTAAGTAGTTTTTAGGGTACAGGAGCCGAGGCGACCTGAGTAGGTGAGAAACTACCCTGCCCCTCCCCAAAGTGTTTCATCCCCTACAAGCTGGACATTGTGAGTGTCAACCATTTAAATAGTTCTGTGTTGCACCTGCTTCTAGTAGACTAGAGACACAGGCTTGCTGACTGACTGACAGCTATGAAAGCGCAATGAATTAACCGATGCCCAGCAACTGTTGATTGGGTAGTTACTACGAACCCAATCTACCAAGCACATTGCCAAGTCTGGAAACTCAGCGACAAATGGCAAAGGTGAGTTCTTTTACCTGCTTAATTTCTGAATTCCAGTTCTTTGCAGCAGTCCAATGCCTGAAGTATCAGAGGATGCAGCAGTCCACTCCCTGAAGTATCAGAGGATGCAGCAGTCCACCCCCTGAAGTATCAGAGGATGCAGCAGTCTACTCCCTGAAGTATCAGAGGATGCAGCAGTCTACTCCCTGAAGTATCAGAGGATGCAGCAGTCTACTCCCTGAAGTATCAGAGGATGCAGCAGTCTACTCCCTGAAGTATCAGAGGATGCAGCAGTCCACTCCCTGAAGTATCAGAGGATGCAGCAGTCCACTCCCTGAAGTATCAGAGGATGCAGCAGTCCATTCCCTGAAGTATCAGAGGATGCAGCAGTCCACTCCCTGAAGTATCAGAGGATGCAGCAGTCCATTCCCTGAAGTATCAGAGGATGCAGCAGTCCACTCCCTGAAGTATCAGAGGATGCAGCAGTCCAATGCCTGAAGTATCAGAGGATGCAGCAGTCCATTCCCTGAAGTATCAGAGGATGCAGCAGTCCACTCCCTGAAGTATCAGAGGATGCAGCAGTCCATTCCCTGAAGTATCAGAGGATGCAGCAGTCCACTCCCTGAAGTATCAGAGGATGCAGCAGTCCAATGCCTGAAGTATTCCATGACAGTTTATGGGCCTGTTGCTGTCCATTCCCTGAAAGATACTTGAATAGGTACATAAAACAGGTCCAGATGCATTCCAATGCTGTCAATTAGCAGTCGCATTGAAATGCTGCATGAATGCGACCCTGGTATTGGCTTGTACTTCTGCTGAAGACAAATAGCAAATTTCACTTTCTTCTTCTAAATCAATGGGATGAAAGCATTTACGGAATCTAAATCGGTCGGATTGTTTGCGATCCTGTCTAAATGAAAGCCAAGAAATTATCCCATAAGCGTAAATAGTCCCCCAGAGACCAGCAATCCAACCAGAAGCTGCCTGTCAGCCAGACAATTCTCCCGCTGATTCCTCCCAGCCTCTCTGACAGTCTCTCGCCAAGAAATCCCCATCCCACCCCACCCAGAATTCTCGTGTTATCTCCTGTTCTCTGCCCGCGATGGGATATTTTCCCGTAATCGACACCTGCGGCCCAGGAAGGATGGCTCGTAGCCGTTGGGATCAAAATTCGCCCTGACTCGGGCCATCACTGATTACGCAATATTAGCATTCGCCTGTCAAAGGCAGAAAATGCGCTGGGGCCAAACACTTGACCTGTTTTTTTCGGAAATATCCCATGTTTTCAATTCTCCTAAAAATCGGTACTGTCATCTTTTCTGCGTAGGCCATATCCCATAAAACTCTATGATATCCCGTATTTTATCCCTTATAAGATATCCCTTATCTTATAATACGCTCGTATCTCATATTCCATAGTCGACATTCCATGATTTCCCATTGTCGATAATATCACATTCTCCATAATATCCCATTGTCCGTAACATTTAATTATCGATAATATCCCATTGTCCATGATATCCCATTGTCGATGATATCCCATTGTCTATAATATCTCATTGTCCATGATAGCCCATTTTGATAATATCCCATCGTCCATGATATCCCATTGTCCATGATATCCCATTGTCCATGATATCTTATTGTCGATAATATCCCTTTGTCCATGATATCCCATTGTCGATAATATCCTATTGTCGATAATATCCCATTATCGATAATATCCCATTGTCGATAATATCCTATTGTCGATAATATCCCATTATCGATAATATCCCATTGGCCATGATATCCCATTCTCGATAATTTTCCCTTGTCCATTATATCCCATTGGCAATAATATCCTATTGTCCATAACATTCCATTGTCAAAAATATCCCATTTTAGACTATATCCCATTGTCGGTAATATCCAATATCCAATTGTGTACCAAGTCCATGTATGTATAATTTCATAACTCAATTCCATAATTTATTTTCTCCCATATTTTTAAGTCAAACATTGACTAATCCCAGTTATATGACGTTATCCAACGTTTTTTAATAGTTCCCTTAGTTCCTAAGAAATAACAGAGTTTTCCAAAATTGTCCATGGACATTTATTTCTGTCTATTGCTTTTCTCTCTCAGACCCAAGATTGCCAGCCTCTGCAAGTATCTCTGTCTACATAAGTGCTCAGCCCAACAAAGACCGCCCCTACGTCCTAAGGCTCCTATAATTAGTCATAATTATGCAGCACTTAAAACCAAAACCAAAACCAACTGACCCGGAAGGATTACAAGACGCACTAAAAACGGAGAAGACGCATCGGATTAACGGCGTCAGTTGCCTCAGTCAGTTAGCCGACAAAGTTTATCCGCTTTTTCTGACTTAGTTTGGTGGTACCAGGGTAGTGCCATTAAATTTATCTTCATCTTCACATATTCATCGCAGGACCACCCGTACAGTCAGTATATGCAGTTTTTTGCGGCACAAAACTGCCTTGCGCCCCACCACACGAAAGACGGGCTGTATAATATAGTTTCCCCTCGGAAACAAGGCCAAATTTTCTCCACTAGGGATTTTCAATGAATGTTCTGAAATAGTTATCCCTTTGCTGATGGCATTGAAAAATGCCGACTAAATTTTATTGGCTGCTTCTTGGTAAAACTTTTTTATTAAATTTAACCCCATTCTGCGCGTGAATTTTTATATTCATGATTACTGAATATAAATTATTTTTGTGGTACTATTATAAATCATTAAATCTGAAGCTTGATTAAACAATCCATAAACTTTTATCCTTTAATCTGCATCCCAATTGTTTCTGTGTGAATATTCTATACCTGAATCTCAGTTACTTCTACCTGAATCTCAGTTCCTTCTACCTGAATCTCAGTTACTTCTACCTGAATCTGAGTTCCTTCTACCTGAATCTCAGTTACTTCTACCTGAATCTCAGTTCCTTCTACCTGAATCTCAGTTCTACCTGAATCTCAGTTACTTCTACCTGAATCTCAGCTCCTTCTACCCGAATCTCAGTTACATGTACCTGAATCTCAGTTACTTCTACCTGAATCTCAGTTCCTTCTACCTGAATCTCAGTTTCTTCTACATGAATCTCAGTTCCTTCTACCTGAATCTCAGCTCCTTCTACCCGAATCTCAGTTACATGTACCTGAATCTCAGTTCCTCCTACCTGAATCTCAGTTCCTCCTACCTGAATCTCAGTTCCTCCTACCTGAATCTCAGTTCCTCCTACCTGAATCTCAGTTCCTCCTACCTGAATCTCAGTTCCTCCTACCTGAATCTCAGTTCCTCCTACCTGAATCTCAGTTCCTCCTACCTGAGATGTAAATTTTAGCAATCAGTGGCTGCATTCTAACTGCCGTTTCTAACACTACGAGCTACATTCTTGTTGAATTGACAATTATATCCCTGAAAAGCAATTGCTGCTTTTTAATATAGGATACTTTCTGCAGCTTTCCTAATCTTCCCGCAAGCTAAGTATAAAATAATTACTGTCTAAAAACTGCCTGGATAATAACTCCTCATCAGTTTCTAGCCTAGAGTTAAATTGAAAATTTGAGAATTTTTAAACGCAAGGCATTGAAGAGCATTATATCATTAATTGTCAAAGTGGAGCACATTTTGTTGAGACAAAAAAGGTTTGTGACTCCTTAAAAAACGCAATAAAGTGCAATAAAATTAATTTTAAAAAACCACATTGATATTCAAACCGATCGATATCCGAACCGATCGATATCCGAACCGATCGATATCCAAACCGATCGATATCCAAACCGATCGATATCCGAACCGATCGATATTCAAACCGATCGATATCCAAACCAATCGATATCCGAACCGATCGATATCCGAACCGATCGATATCCAAACCGATCGATATCCAAACCGATCGATTTCCTAACCCATCGATATCAAAACCGATCGATATCCAAACCGATCGATTTCCTAACCCATCGATATCCAAACCAATCGATAGCCGAACTGATCGATATCCGAACTGATCGATATCCAAACCGATTGATATCCAAACCGATCGATATCCGAACTGATCGATATCCAAACCGATCGATATCCAAACCAATCGATATCCAAACCAATCGATATCCAAACCGATCGATATCCAAACCGATCGATATCCAGACCGATCGATATCCGAACCGATCGATATCCGAACTGATCGATATCTAAACTGTCTCTTTGATCTGTTTCTCTGACTCCTTTCTATCTCACAATCCCTCACTTTTATCCATTCATCCCATCTCGCCGTTTGAAGCCATTCAAGCTTCCTATACGCCAGCTAAGTAATTTATCGGAATTCGCAGTCAGCTTTGCCAAGATTGTGGCATCGGCATCCAAGCAAACAACTTAGGTCCCATCTCCCAATGAGTTAGAGCACCGCGATCTCTCTAATACGGCTTAGGCGCATGAAAAGTATGCCCGCCCAACTTCGAAATTGCGCACTCGAGCGTGGCGAGAAGAATCCTCGAAAGAGCAGCAGCAGCAGCAGCAGCGGAAGAAGCCTTTCAAGGCTTTGCGCGAGAGAATAGAAAATCTCGCAGATTCTGCCTTTTAAACTGAAGCTAGGAGCGCTGAAAGCTTCAAAGCCAAATCTGCTGATCCTATTTTCATCCCAAGCCGAAAAGATCCCAAAAGAACTCTAAAAGAGGAAGCAGGCGCGGGAGCCTCAACCGACCAATCAGTGAAGCCAATTAGGCCAAGTTATATTCAGCCTGGGACAGGTGAAAGTCGGGACCAGCGGCTGTGACGAAGGCCATTTGTTGTTCAAGTTATTTTGCAATGATAAAAAATCGAATTGTCCCATTTGCCAACGCAGGTTCAAATCGTCAACTAGTGTACAGTCTGACATCGCTGACTTCGGATTCTAGCGGCGGCGGCGTTGGCAAGTTCCGAGTCGACCCGCAGACCGGGCTGTTGAGCCTGGCGCATAGCCGACTAGACCGAGAAACATCCGCATCGCATCGCATCGCTGTGGTTGCTAGGGACTCTGGTAAGCCGGAGCGCAGCGCGACCCACACTGTACTACTCACCGTCATGGACGTCAACGACAATCCGCCGGTGTTTGAGTCCGCTAGCCTGGACTTCAGCCTGTCCGAGGCCACGCCTGTTGGCTACAAGATTGCTCAGCTGAAGGCTAATAGCAGAGATTCCGGACTCAACGGAGCAGTGAGGTACCGCCTGATGGACAATGACGCTCTGTTCTCTGTGGACACTGTTCATGGTGAGCTCGGGGATGGTTGCAGCGATGTTAGAATATATATCTTTCCTGTTAGACAGGTTTGTGTTTCCTGTTAGACAGGTTTGTGTTTCCTGTTAGACAGGTTTGTGTTTCCTGTTAGACAGGTTTGTGTTTCCTGTTAGACAGGTTTGTGTTTCATGTAAGACAGGTGTGTCAGATGTTAGACAGGTGTGTCAGATGTTAGACAGGTGTGTCAGATGTTAGACAGGTGTGTCAGATGTTAGACAGGTGTGTCAGATGTTAGACAGGTGTGTCAGATATTGAACAGGTGTGTCAGGTGTTAGACAGGTGTGTCAGATGTTAAACAGGTGTGTCAGATATTGAAAAGGTGTGTCAGATGTTAGACAAGTTTGTTACACGTTAGACAGGAGTGTCACATGTTAGACAGCTATGATTAGTTTGATGATTATCTTTAAGACACACCAAGCATCTGAAAGCCAATGCACTTTTTTGTTCCAGCATGAAACGTTCACGCAAACGCTTGAGCAATTAAGCAGATTATTTTTCCAAAAAAAACTTCTTTTAGAAAATTGAATTCTTTTCGAGTCAGAACGGGCTTTTGTGACAAGAACTGCTCAAACAAACAGGCCATCAGACAGATTGGCTTCTCATTTCGCACAGCTCATTTGCATTAGGCCGCGACTACCTGAACATAATTATCCCAGCTTATCCTAACTGTTTACCATCGATTTTATTTTCCCCGAGCCGCATCGCTCTCCTCTCGAGCAGTTTCTCGATCGTTGGACCGGGACTCACCGGGCAGAAATTAATTGCATTGATCTTTCCAGTGAGCTGCTCAAAGTTAACTGACCGAATACTTCAGTACTTTTAAATTCGAAGTTATAAATGAATATACTGGTTGATTTAGCAACTGTCGCTGAAATAAATCAATTATTTGAGAGCGCACTTCAAGATAGATACGGTTTTGTTCTTCGTTAACAGTTGAACCAAAGGGGAAGTAAGTTTTCACCCCTTGACAATTTTTTGCTGCGCCTGAACTTGACTTACTTGACTTAGCTGCAGGGTGCTCCGTACCGACGGACGCAGCGAGGAGGCGGAGGGGACCGCCCATTCCGCTAGCCCCTGGCAAACCAGACGACCTCAGGAGAGGTGGTGTTGCTCAGGGTGGCCCGTCGGACTCGCCTGCAGCATGGTCCTCCGCACTGTCAGTGGGAAAGACGTTGGCTCGCCCCGTATCCCGGAGGTACCGGGCAAGCTGAGGGATGCTCTCGGGCCTGCAAGCATCGGAGAGAGTTGGGTTTGGCCCAAGGTCTTCAAGCCTTGCCCTGGTGAAAACTGGGCAGTGGCAGATAAAGTGCTCGGCGTTTTCACTGCCCGAGCTACAGAAAGTGCATTTGTCCTCCTGGAGCTGGCCCTGGAGAAAGCGGTGCCGAGAGAAACAGCCATGTCCTGAGAGGGCCATGCTGACAGCGCGGAGATCTCTGCGGTTCAGCCTTAGGAGGGCTTTGCGCAGGCGGTGAGACGGACATGGGACCGCTGCCCTGGACTGCTTGCAGTTTTGGGTCTTGGTCCATCTGTCCAGGTGCTGTGCCTCCATCCAGCGTTTCAGCTTGATGTTGGTCACAGTGACGGGGATAGGAGCGCCAGGTTCTGGCCCAGCCAGGGTGCTGGCTGCTCCAGCTTTTGCGAGCTGGTCCGCCATCTCATTCCCTGGGAAGCCAGCGTGACCTGGGATCCATTTGAGCTTGACCTCGTTGGCCCGCGCCAACTCGTTGAGCTGGGCGTTGCAGTCCAAGGTGGTCTTAGAGCAGGTGGTGCTTCGGTCGAGGGCCCGGAGGGCGGCTTGACTGTCGGAGTGGAAGAAGACTATTGACAAAGTAGAGAAATTCGCATCTGGACGTCGATAGTCGGCTGGTGCCACCTGTTGAAGGTCCAGCAGCTCCGTCTGGATAAAGCGCGGTGACCACCGAAGTCGGAGATGATGCAGGAACATTCGGGTGACATGCTGATAAAGTTTGAAGGCCTGGCAAGGCCGCACTGAGGCGCAGTGCTAATTCGTGTATAGGGGTGTATGAAATACACTAGCGCTTATGGGAAAAATCAGACATTCGGTCAGAACCGTTGAATATCTCGACGGTCCGAAGGGCTGGCGACTTGGTTCTTGTTTCAGAAGATGTGCAACAAAAAGTTGGCCCGTGTTCTCGAGCTTGCGTTGCTCCGTTCTGGCGCAGCGAAAATTGTCTGGGGGAATAATTCTCCCCTCTTGGTGTAAAAACGGGCGGCAAAACGGCTTGCTATTCCTACTAATCTGATCGCATTCTCAATTAAAATTTCTCTTCTCACCCCGATCTGGAATCCTCGGTTCAGATTTTTTCCGACTCCTCAATCTCAGATCCTCAATTTTGATTAATTCTCATTAAACAAATCCCCGATCGAAATCCTCAATTGGGATTTCCTCCAACTCTCTTATCCTGAAATCCTAAGTTGATTTTTTCTAGTTTTCTTCTAAATCTCTAAAAATCCCAAATCTTCTTTGGGATTTCTTCCTATTGCCTAATCCCGAATTCTCAATGGGGGATTTCTTCTATCATCTGACTCTCTAGTCCCAAATCCTCTTACTCGTTTTTCTTACTCGATTTCCTGTCGCAAAAACTTTTCAAACTAAATATTTATTTCCCATCAAATTTCCCAGGTGCCCTATCGTTGAAATCCCAGCTGGACTACGAGAGGCAGTCGCTGTACCACCTCACCGTGACAGCGTTCGACCTGAGCGCCGCCCCACTGGTCTCCACGGCTGTTGTCACCGTCCGGGTACTCGACGAGAACGACAACGCGCCGGTGTTCCCAGTCGAAGGCTACAATGTCACGGTGAAGGAGAACACCAAAGCTGGCACTCCGCTGTCGCTGGAGGCCGTTGCTAAGGACGCCGACTCGGGGGAGAACAAACGCCTGACCTACCGAATCGAGTCCGGCGATCCGGACGGCCTCTTCAACATCAGCGAGTCCACTGGCCAATTGTTCGTCCGCGTGCCGCCGGATCGTGAGAGCCGCGACCGGCTCAGCTTGCTGGTGTCGGCCACGGACAATGGCCGGCCAAGGCTGACCGCCAGCACCTTGGTGCGCGTCCTGGTGCTTGATGATAACGACTGCAGGCCGCAGTTTGATCGGACTGAGTACACCTTCATTCTGCCGGTGAGTGCTGCCGCTGAGATGTGGGACCATTCTCAAATGGGATAACTGTTGTTACTGAATAATGAAAGTAACAACAATTGGCACAGCCGTACAGCTGTTCAGTCCATGGACTCCGGACGCCACACCCAACCCTTAATTCCCCCAGCTAATGCTGAGTACCCATTTAAACAGCGGTGAACTGAAGCAATGGAAAGTTAAGTGTCTGGGTAAATGAACAAAAAACATGAAAACCTTGCAGTTGTGAGACCGATGCTCTAACCACTAGGCTACAATACCATCTTAACAGTAGAAACCACGAGGCTATTTTAAATACCCTCATTTTGTCTTTTGTTCTTCATCTCCTTAAATATTCAACCAGCCGGCCTTGAAAATCTGAAACACAGGCTAACATTTTCATTTTCATAGGTCATTGAGTCTGAGAGCTGTCGGTCATTGAGTCTGGGAGCTGTCGGTCATTGAGTCTGGGAGCTGTCGGTCATTGAGTCTGGGAGCTGTCGGTCATTGAGTCTGGGAGCTGTCGGTCATTGAGTCTGGGAGCTGTCGGTCATTGAGTCTGGGAGCTGTCGGTCATTGAGTCTGGGAGCTGTCGGTCATTGAGTCTGGGAGCTGTCGGTCATTGAGTCTGGGAGCTGTCGGTCATTGAGTCTGGGAGCTGTCGGTCATTGAGTCTGGGAGCTGTCGGTCATTGAGTCTGGGAGCTGTCGGTCATTGAGTCTGGAGCTGTCGTGAAGTAGGCAGTGGGTATTTGAAATACCCCAGTTGTCTGTGGACTGAACAGCTGTTCAGTCCATGGACCGGGTCAGGCGGAATGCCCACTCAAATTTCTACAGAAAATTTCTACTAATTATTTTATTCAGCCAGCCTAAAGTACCAAATTTCTCAAAGAAGAAACTTGCAAACACGAATGGACTCATCACCCAATCTCTAGAGTCCCTAAATAACACACAATGGCAATATGTAAAGCAGATTAAAGCAATAAAAAAAGTAGAATTAAACCCTCCAAAATCGCACCTTTCACAGTTGGACGAATCCGGAAATGCCACACAGCAACCTCAACTGGTGAGTATGAACCATTCGTAATTGGGGCATTTTTAACACCCAGTGTAATGCAGAAACATGTACAGATAGACTAACTAATGAAAGATCTAGACTAATCAGTGATAGATTTAGACTAATCAGTGATAGATCTAGACTAATCTGTGGTAGATCTAGATCTAGATTAGTTATAGACTAATCTGTGATAGATCTAGACTAATCTGTGGTAGATCTAGACTAATCTGTGATAGATCTAGACTAATCTGTGATAGATCTAGACTAACTAATAAAAGTTATAGACTAATCTGTGATAGATCTAGACTAATCTGTGATAGATCTAGACTAATCTGTGGTAGATCTAGACTAATCTGTGATAGATCTAGACTAATCAGTGATAGATCTAGACTAATCACTGATTGATCTAGACTAACTAATAAAAGATCTAGACTAACAAATAAAAGATCTAGACTAATCACTGATAGATCTAGACTAACTAATAAAAGATCTAGACTAATCACTGATTTATCTAGACTAACTAATAAAAGATCTAGACTAATCACTGATTTATCTAGACTAATATTTAATAGATATAGAGTCATCGATAAGTATCAGATCAATCTATCATGGTCTTTTTTTAACCTCTTAAACCAAGACAATGCTGTTTTGTTCTAAACTCAAACAAAATTGTCTGTTTTCATGAGTAAGGGATGTGCTAATTTTATTGAGACAATTCTGTCACCCATAACACAGTGGGAGCTAAATCCACTTTACAAAATTGACCCCCCGCAGTCTATTGCCAGTGCTGGAACACCTCCTAATAATAGGAGAAATAGGATTTCTGCATTGCTTTCAACAGCACCTGATATGAATTATCAGGCTGGCCTCAGGGACATTGTTGTAGCCAGCAAGGCACAATGAAGAGGGTTGCGTTGCGTAATACAATTTTTCTCCCCTACAGAAGAATGAGGGGCTAACTATTACGTAATAGAGAAATGTAAAAAAATTATTGTAATGTTAGCTGAACCAATTTAACAGCGACAACATTGTCACATGAATGGCCGATTCAGAAGCCTAACATTGTGCTTGTGATGCCATTGTTTTTTAGTTAAGTGGAATTGAGAGATAGGCGAATGTAATGCAGAATCCAATAATATGAATATACGAGCGTATGATCTGATACCTTTACTTCTGTAAGTCTGGTTTCTGAATTGATGCAACGTTCCTTGTTAACTTGGTTTTATAGTTTTCATGGTATAAAATGTCTCTGAACATGGAAGAGAAAGAACCGAAGAATGAAGATAAGGAACTGAATAATGAAGATAAGGAACTGAATAGTGAAGACAAAGAACTGGAAAATGAAGATAAGGAACTGAAGAATGAAGATAAGGAACTGAATAATGAATATAAGGAACTGAAGAATGAAGATAAGGAACTGAATAATGAAGATAAGGAACTGAAGAATGAAGATAAGGAACTGAATAATGAAGATAAGGAACTGAATAATGAAAATAAGGAACTGAATAATGAAGATAAGGAACTGAATAATGACGATAAGGAACTGAATAATGAAGATAAGGAACTGAATAATGAAGATAAGGAACTGAATAATGAAGATAAGGAACTGAATAATGAAGATAAGGAACTGAAGAATGAAGATAAGGAACTGAATAATGAAGATAAAGAACTGAATAATGAAGATAAGGAACTGAATAATGAAGATAAGGAACTGAATAATGACGATAAGGAACTGAATAATGAAGATAAGGAACTGAATAATGAAGATAAGGAACTGAATAATGAAGATAAGGAACTGAATAATGAAGATAAGGAACTGAATAATGAAGATAAGGAACTGAATAATGAAGATAAGGAACTGGAGAACAGTATATTATTGAGCTGTATTAAGACCGTACTCACAACGCATCGCAAAACTCGCAGCAAGAGGACGCCAATGACTCCGTCTCCAACGGCGACGTCGAGTTGAACGGCGAGACTCCGCCACCGGCCATCCGTGTCACGGACAGGGACACACCAGAGAATGGCGGGCCGCCATTTCACTGGACCATTGTGGAGGGAGACAACCTGCGCTACAGACTGCACGACGGCCGACTCACCGTGGCCCCAGATGGCCCGCTGAGGCCAGGCGCTGAACGACTTAGGATTCAGGTTGGTGGCGTCTGAGAAGAGGAGATTGAAGGGTAGAATCCAAAAAATTGAAGGGTAGAATCTAAAAGATTTAAGGGCAGAACCCAAAGATTGGAGGGCAGAACCCAAAGATTGGAGGGTAGAATCCAAAAGATTGAAGGGTAGAATCCAAAAGATTAAAGGGTAGAATCCAAAGATTGGAGGGTAGAATCCAAAAGATTAAAGGGTAGAATCCAACGATTAGAGGGTAGAATCCAACGATTGGAGGGTAGAATCCAAAAGATTGAAGGGTAGAATCCAAAAAATTGAATGGTAGAATCCAAAAAATTGAAGGGTAGAATCCAACGATTGGAGGCTAGAATCCAACGATTGGAGGGTAGAATCCAAAAGATTAAAGGGTAGAATCCAACGATTGGAGGGTAGAATCCAAAAAATTGAAGGGTAGAATCCAACGATTGGAGGCTAGAATCCAAAAAATTGAAGGGTAGAATCCAACGATTGGAGGCTAGAATCCAAAAGATTAAAGGGTAGAATCCAACGATTGGAGGGTAGAATCCAAAGATTGGAGGGTAGAATCCAAAAGATTGGAGGGTAGAATCCAAAGATTGAAGGGTAGAATCCAAAAGATTAAAGGGTAGAATCCAAAGATTGGAGGGTACAATCCAAAAGATTGAAGGTAGAATCCAAAGATTGGAGGGTAGAATCCAAAGATTGAAGGTAGAATCCAAAGATTGAAGGTAGAATCCAAAGATTGGAGAGTACAATCCAAAAGATTGAAGGGTAGAATCCAAAAGATTAAAGGGTAGAATCCAAAGATTGGAGGGTACAATCCAAAAGATTGAAGGTAGAATCCAAAGATTGGAGGGTAGAATCCAAAGATTGAAGGTAGAATCCAAAGATTGAAGGTAGAATCCAAAGATTGGAGGCTAGAATCCAAAAGATTAAAGGGTAGAATCCAACGATTGGAGGGTAGAATTTTACTCGTGCTGCTTTCACCATTGCAGGCTTGTGACCGCGGGTCCGTGGCCCTGTGCAACACGGCCACCGTCATCGTGCGCGCCGTCCGCTCCGACGCGGCGCCGCCCCGCCTCCAGCCGCTGAACGCCACCGTCGTCTTCCTCCGACCGCCGAAAAGCGGCGTTGAACTGGCCGAGCTGTCGCTGCTTGATGGCAAGAGCCTGGGCGTTGGGCCCGATGTTCGAATTCGGCTGCGATCGCACGCTGATTTGTTTGGCGTATCCTCTAGCGGCGCTCTGCTAGTTGCCAATGGCAACCGACTCGCCAGCGGCAGCGCCGGCGGCTCGCCCTATCGCATCCGAGTCGAAGCCGAAAGATTCGGTCTGCGAGCCTGGCAGGAGGCCCGCCTATCGGTTGTCATGGCAACGGAGGCGTCCCTGCGCAGTGCTGTTGCTCTCCGGCTGGCTAATCAGAGCGGCTCGGCTTTTCTCTACGCCGGCCTCGACTCGGCGCTGATTGACGCGGCCGCCGAGCAGCTGGGCGTCACGACTGGCGACGTCCGGTTGTTAGGCATTCAACAGGCGGACACCGGCTCCCAGGACGACTTAATGGTAATAAAGCCGCAGGTGTTTCCATATTGTCAAAGCTACAAAATTCTTCTAAGAACTTCGCAAATTCTCCCAGGTGATCGTCGCCGTTTACAATCGGGCCCAGCGTCGCTTCTTCTCAACCATTGAGCTGACTGACCGCCTTCAGCTCGGCCGTCTATCTGCAGTCCTCGGCGGCGATGTTGCCATAGAAACCAGAGCTCAACGCTGCCCGGCAATAATCCGACAGCTTCCTGGCGCCCCCGACACGCGCCTAGCAACCGCTCGCGTTGCCTTTGCATCACCGCGCTTCGCCATCGACTCTTCAACGAACTGCAAAGTCGAAGGCGCATTAGATTCATCGTCCGCAACGGTCATCTCAACGCCGGCGTCAGAGTCGACGATTTCGACCATGCGAGTGAAAAGCGGCGGCGGGCCCGGAATCGGCGAACCAGCCGTCTGGCGGATCGACCCCACGGAGGCGAACCCCGACTTGCAGCGGCAGCGGCAGCTGATTAGATTTGAGCTGCGCACGGTCCAAACGGCTTCTGGCAGCCTTCTGAGCATCTCCTGGCCTGAGACTGCTCATGGCTCCGGCTCGGTGACGGGCGTCGAGTTGAGTCTGACTGACAAGGGCCGGCTGGCCAGTCCGAGCCTGGCAGGTGGCCCTGTCGGAGTGGTCGTCAATGATGGTCAATGGCACGTGATTGAGCTCAGGTTGCTGAACCCAGAGCAGCTGTGAGCAAACATCGCTATATTAGATTTATTTCATTCAATAATGAAAATATTTATAGTTGCAGGAGGGCTGTGGGCAATGGCACATTATTTGTCACTAGACCCGCAGCCAGCGAGGAGGCAATTCTGCTCATTTCGCTGACTCCTGAGCACACACGCACACAGGTGTCTACATCTGCCCTGACTTCCTTTTTGTCAGGCTGTGTACACTCTCACTGTGCCTTGGAGGTTGGCCCTCTAGGGCGTCAATTGCACGACAAGCCCCCCAGCCTTCTCTCCGCGGCTGCGCCCCAAATGAATGTGGCCTCGCCACGGAATCGAGCTCAGGGACCTTGGTGCGACAGGCAGACGCGTTAGACCGTTCTGCCACTAACCCCCTATTTCTGGAACTCTGGAATTTTGCTTGGAGCGAAGCGAGACATTCCCGACTTTTCCAGCCTTTCCAGTGTCCCAATGTGCCACTTTTTGTAGTACTACTAACTGTGAGTAGTACGATTTGCGCAAAACTAACCCTGCACATCCATTCGTCACCGCAGTCATGGCATATCGAAGCGTTCGATTAACGCCACCAGCGCCGTCAAGACCCTGGAGCTTCTAGTCGACTCGTCGAATCCACTCTACTGGGACCTGATGTCGCCGATAAATCTGCAGTCGCAGTCCCGTCAGCTGGCCATTGGCGGCGGCTTCACCGGCTGCCTACGCGACGTCGAGTCCGCCGGCCGGCCGCTGACGATGTCGCGCCTGGTGCGCAGCGACGCGCGCTGGCTGAGCGGCTCCGGCTGCACCGACGCCTTCCTGGCCTCGCCTTGCGGCCGCGGGCCCTGCCGACACGCGGGAGCCTGCATCGACGTCAGCGGCAGCTTCGCCTGCGAGTGCCGGCCGCCTTACGCGGGGCGTCAGTGCGAAGTGAACACGGAGCCGTGCGCCAACGGGGAGAACCCCTGCCTGAACGGTGGCACCTGTCATCGGCTTTCCGCCACCAGCGGCGGCTACAGGTGAGGAAAGTTAGAAAAATGTGCGGCTCATCCAAAGGGCTGTGTTCAGTCCATAATAATAATAATAATAATAATAATAATAATAATAGTAATAATAATAATTGCAGGAGGGTTGTGGACAATGGCCATCATTTGGTGGCACTTGACCCGCAGAAAGCGAGGAGGCAATTCTGCCCATTCGGTTGACTCCTGAGCACACGCACACAGATACCGTACGCAAGCACAAACTCCCACAGGTGTGTACATCTGCCCTGACTTTCTCATCCTCAGGCAGTGTACACTCTCTCTGTGCCTTGGAGGTTGGCCCTCAAGGGCGTCAATTGCACGACAAGCCCCCAAAGCCTTCTCTCCGCGGCTGCGCCCCAAATGAATGTGGCCTCGCCGCGGTATCGAGCTCAAGGACCTTGGTGCGAGAGGCCAACGCTCTGCCACCGACCCCCCGTGTTCAGTCCATGGACTGGGCTGTTTCCTGGGAGGCCGAGACCCCAACACGCCAATTTCTATTTTAAACCTCTCGGTCAGACAGTCTGAGGTCACTAAAAATAAACTGAATCACAATTGCCAACCAATTCGACCATCAAGGTGCGAATGTCCGGCCGGCTTGGGTGGCAGTCGCTGCCAGACGGGCCTGTACTGCGGCCGCGACGTATCGCCCTGTCAGCATGGCGGCCGCTGCGAGGAGTCACCAAATGGCGCCGTCTGCCACTGCGGCGGCACGGGCTTTGCTGGGCCATCCTGCGCTGAGGATGTCGACGAATGCCGCGACTTCGGCGGCGTCGGTGGCGGCAGCTTCGGAGCATCGGCCTCAACATCGTCAGCTTCTCCGTGCGGCATCGGTGGCGTTTGCGTCAATCTGCCTGGGAGCTATCGGTAAGACATCAGACCAGAATTCGCTCCGAATTCGAACCCAAGTTCAAAGTCCGCCTCCTTGTTCACCGCATTTCATGAAGTTGCAACTGCAGCCTCGGCTACAGCGGCCGACTCTGCGAGACCTTTCGCTTGCCGGGCGTACTCGGCAGTGGAGGCGGCGGCGGCGGACATGGCGGCGGCGTGCTTGGCAGCGGCCTGAGCACTGTTGAACTCGCTGCCATCTCCGGCGCCAGCGTCATCCTCCTTCTGCTGGCTCTGCTGGTCTTCCTCAGCATCTCCTGCTGCCTGCGTCGTCGTCAGAGGCGGAGGCGGCGATGCGGCGACGGAGCGGTCAACGGCAAGCTGCAGAGCCAGCATCCGCAGCAGCAAGAGCGCCGACGTCGACAATCGGACGATGGAGGCGATTTTATCGGCTGTCAGCAGATGGTAAGGCAAAAATTTTGTGATTACTTGCAAAGGCAAAGATTTCCAGATTCGTGGTTAGGAGAATTTACTGTTTACAAATTTTCTCGACTAATCCGAAATTAAGGGGGTCTGCGCATGAATACTAAGCGCTGGGAGGGGGTGGGTGGCATGGCAGCATTCAGTCTGAGTGCCACAGCCAATGGCAGGCGCGCGTGGGGATAGCAAAAATTTCTGGCTGGCTGGCTGGGCTAGGCTTAAGTCTCACCCTGACAGCCAATCGCAGCGAAGCAGTGCCCAGAGTGAGAGAGAGTGAAAGAGAGATCTGCACAGTAACTGAACTGCATAGCCCGCTGAATTCTATGGCCAATCGCAGCTAGGCGACCACTCCGAGGCGCTGGCACTGGTCACCCTGGCCAGCGGAGAGACGCGGATAGTGCCGCAGCGTGAGCTGGACTGCGTCTTGGCGCCGACGCCAACCTACGCCTGCTTTGAGAAGCCGACGCCGGGCGGCGTCGGGCCCGGAGTCGGTCGCGCCTCGTGCTGCTCGCTAGCTTCGACTTCTTCCACTGCGGCTGCCGCTGCCGCCGCCGCCGCGGCAGCAGCGTCGGGTGGAACGCCAACTCGCTGCCTGACACCCAGCAGCAGCAGCGGACTGGGCAGTGTCGGTGGCCGACGAGTGCTCGTCTCGTCGGCGAATAGGCCGATGCCGTATCAGGCCTATCAGCAGCAGCAGCAGCAGCACAGACCAGCAGCTGGCTACTGCCAGCAGGGCGTGGCGGTCGGCCCATCTCTAGGCGATGTGGATGAGCAAGGTGAGAATGAATTAAATCTATCGTGGCCTATTACCTGCAGTCAGTTTTAAAGCAACTGTATTTATTGAACTAATTGTTTTTTTTCGTGTCCATTCTGTTCTCAGTTTATCACTGTCAATCCATGATTCTTGGCTTGTCACAGTAACACGGAAATCGCTTTCAGTTTTCACTTTGATTTGAACATTCTACGTTTTATTTGTCACCCTGAATTCGTCACTCTCAGTTTGTCACTCATCTGTTCTCATTTCAGGATTCTATAACATACATTGGAACGGGCCAGGTATTTAAAAATATTTAATTTAGGCACTCCTCAAAAAAATCAAATAAAATGGATTTGCACTTTTATTTGTTTTGTAACTAACCGTCAGTTGTGAAACCCGGTCGAGCATTCGCAGCTACTAACCAATCACGAATCTGTTCGCGAGGTTGTCAAGTTAATGACAATGCCATGCGTTGGTTAAAATCGTTAAAAAAATTTGTCGTTAAAATAACTTCAATTCAATTAAATTAATCGTCATATCCGTAAAATCGTTAAATTCGTTAAAATTCGAGTAAAATTAACGATTATTTTATTAAATAAAACTAATTTCAAAAACAGCTTTTTAATGGTATTTTTAGCGTAAGATAACGTACCTAACAAACTGCCAAATTAATATTGCTACTGAAAGTAACTAATTCGCACTTTGTTTGCGTGTAACGAAACTTCTTTTTTAGCTTTTTAGTATAAATGGAAAAAAAAGAATATGATAAACAGGGGTGATAAAAATGAAGATTGAAAAGTGTTGATAACATGTAGCTTTATGAAACAATGTAAATAGACCACTCAGATACAATATTGGGAATAGAACGGTGGGAATAGAACAGTGGGAATAGAACAGTGGGAATAGAACAGTGGGAATAGAACAGTGGGAATAGAACAGTGGGAATAGAACAGTGGAAATAGAACAGTGGGAATAGAACAGTGGGAATAGAACAGTGGGAATAGAACAGTTGGAATAGAACAGTGGGAATAGAACAGTGGGAATAGAACAGTGGGAATAGAGCAGTGGGAATAGAACAGTGGGAATAGAACACTGGGAATGGAACAGTGGGAATGGAACAGTGGGAATAGAACAGTGGGAATGGAATAGTGAGAATGGAACAGTGGGAATGGAACAGTGGGAATAAGACAGTGGGAATAGAACACTGGGAATAGAGCAGTGGGAATAGAACAGTGGGAATAGAACAGTGGGAATAGAACAGTGGGAATAGAACAGTGGGAATAGAACAGTGGGAATGGAATAGTGAGAATGGAACAGTGGGAATAGAACAGTGGGAATGGATCAGTGGGAATAGAACACTGGGAATGGAATAGTGAGAACGGAACAGTGGGAATAGAACAGTGAGAATGGAACAGTGGGAATAGAACAGTGGGAATGGATCAGTGGGAATGGAACAGTGGGAATAGAACGGTGGGAATATAACATTGGGAATAGAGCATTGGTCTCGTTATCCATTGGCAGGCTTTCACTGGGACACCTCCGACTGGGACGGAAGCGCAGCCGCGGGGGTCGCTGGCGGTCCGCAGCAGCCGGACCTGCTGCAGGACAATCCCTATTACTGCGTGCTCAGGGGCAGCTGCTGCCAGCACAGCCGCTGCTCATCGTCCGGCCTCTACTCGCCGTCGCGCGCGCCTTCACAGCCGCAGCACTATTCCCTCGTGCAGCACTCAAGTCAGCAGCTCCTCTGCGCCGGTGGCAGCTGTCGGGGCTCTTCAGGGACACTGCGCCTGCCGCATTCGCTGCACAGTCAGCAGCACCAGTACCAGCATCTGCCCGCCTCGTCGCCGTCGCCTCATTCGCAGGAGTCCCTGCCCAGCTGTGGTAGTAGCGTCTGCGACAATGCCGGCGTAGGCATCGGGGTAAGGCGCCTCGTCAGCCTCCAACAGCGTCTGCAGCTTCAACGAGGAGCTGTCATCGCCACGAACACAGCGGCCGCATCGTCGTCAACTGCCGACATTGACGACATTACCGACGATTTTGAAGGCGACTCGACGTCGGCCTCAGCGTCAGAGGCGATAGCTCGATCGGCCGGTGTCATGACCGCCTCGACGATAACCTTCCGCGGCAGCGGCGGCAGCAGCGGCGGCACGGCCGGTATGAACAGCTCTGAGCTAGGCGTCGGCGTTGTCGAACGAAAGTCGGCAGCCTCGGAGGCGGCGGTTCAGTCTGAGAGACGCCATCAGGTTGGGGACGGGCTGGCATAGACTGAGGCAGTCGGCAAACTCCGGCCCGCGGGCCAGATGCGGCCCTCCCAAATCCGGCCCATAGCCCCTTCCTGCACCTACAGTATCCTGTCTCATCTCTCCCGTGTCTCATCTCTCCCGTGTCTCATCTCTCCTGTCTCATCTCTCCTGTATCTTATCTCTCCCGTGTCTTATCTCTCCTGTCTCATCTCTCCTGTCTCATCTCTCCCGTGTCTCATCTCTCCTGTCTCATCTCTCCTGAATCTCATCTCTCCTGTCTCATCTCTCCCGTGTCTCATCTCTCCTGAATCTCATCTCTCCTGTATCTTATCTCTCTCGTGTCTCATCTCTCCCGTGACTCATCTCTCCTGTCTCATCTCTCCTGTCTCATCTCTCCCGTGACTCATCTCTCCTGTCTCATCTCTCCTGAATCTCATCTCTCCTGTCTCATCTCTCCCGTGTCTCATCTCTCCCGTGTCTCATCTCTCCCGTGTCTCATCTCTTTCGTGTCTCATCTCTCCCGTGTCTCATCTCTTTCGTGTCTCATCTCTCCCGTGTCTCATCTCTCTCGTGTCTCATCTCTCTCGTGTCTCATCTAAAATAATTTTGACGACCACTTGACTGAGGCAGTCCAGTTCTGCTCTGCATGCGTCCTTCAAGTCTAAGTTTTCGTTCGACAATAAAGTACACCTTAGAACTTTTGGAAAAACTATTAGAATGCAATTATTTGTTCAGTCCATGGACTGGGGTTGGCGGAAAGCACACTAGTTTCTAGTGCTTTCGTGTGTTTATAAAAGTGTTTAAACTGCAACTTCACAAACAATTTGATCAGCTTAAGCATGCTGCACATTTTTGTGTCATTGAATTTTTTTCATAATTATTGCTTTTGGATGCTTCAAATTCTTGATTAAATCGTCTAAAGGTAATAAAAAATATATTGCTGAAACTTGTAACAACGAATAATTTTGTTTAGTAAGCTTTTGTACTTTTATTAATGCTTTATTTAGTCGATTAGTTTATGTACTTAATGCTATCGGCACGCATGCAAAAGCTTTGACATAACTTTGGCACCTGTTAAATTAGTCATGTCTACCTCTCTAGTTCTAATAAATTTAATCTAATTTATAAGACTAGCTAATTAATATACAACTGCCTCGTTCCTGACTTGTCTTATTTTTTCAAAACTGCTTTGCTTGTAAGCAGTCCTTTACTGCGGACCTTCTTTGTACCAACAACTGTACCACATACACAGCCAAAACTGTACCAACAATTGTACCAAATACACAGCCACCACTGTACCAACAATTGTACCAAATACACAGCCACCACTGTACCAACAATTGTACCAAATACACAGCCACCACTGTACCAACAACTGTACCAAATACACAGCCACCACTGTACCAACAATTGTACCGAATACACAGCCACCACTGTACCAACAATTGTACCAAATACACAGCCACCACTGTACCAACAACTGTACCAAATACACAGCCACCACTGTACCAACAACTGTACCACATACACAGCCACCACTGTACCAACAACTGTACCAAATACACAGCCACCACTGTACCAACAATTGTACCAAATACACAGCCACCACTGTACCAACAATTGTACCAAATACACAGCCACCACTGTACCAACAACTGTACCAAATACACAGCCACCACTGTACCAACAACTGTACCACATACACAGCCACCACTGTACCAACAACTGTACCAACAACTGTACCAAATACACAGCCACCACTGTACCAACAACTGTACCAAATACACAGGCACCACTGTACCAACAATTGTACCGAATACACAGCCACCACTGTACCAACAACTGTAACAATGACACAGCCACCACTGTACCAACAACTGTACCAAATACACAGCCATCACTGTACCAACAACTGTATCAACAACTGCACTAAAGACACAGGCACCACTGTACCAACAACTGTAACAAATACACAGACAGAACTGTACCTACAACTGTACCAAAGACAGTCACCCCTGACCAGAAAATGAACCACAGACAGACACAACTGTACCAACAACTGTAACGAAGGCACAGCCACCACTTTACCAACAGCTGTACCAACAACTGTACCAACAGCTGTACCAACAACTGTACCAACAACTGTACCAACAACTGTACCTACAACTGTACCAACAACTGTACTAAAGGCACAGCCACCACTGTACCAATAATAGCACTAAAGACACAGCCACAACTGTACCAACAACTGTACCAAAGACAGTCACCCCTGACCAGAAACTGTACCAGAGACATAGCCACAACTGTACCAACAACTGTAACAAATACACAGCCACCACTACAAGTTTTAAACCCATAGCAGCAGCGCTTCTGTTAAACATTAAAATAAAAAACGTAAAACAATTCCGAATCAAATTTGTTGCATATTTATTCTACTTGTCAGCCACTGACTATGAAACTGTAGACAAGTTGGTGAGCATATATAATTTACAAATACGACCAGAAGCGTGTGTACAATGCAAATAATAACTATTTATAGAAAGCTGCGAGTCAAAACATTTACTAAAAAACTGCTATATGCTATATTTACAAAACATTTCATTCTACTTAAGTAACATAAAACTCAAGCAATGTTCGCTGTAAGTAGAATGCTAAGCATATTTGTAATTTTATTTATTTGTCATCCAGGGCCCATTAGGAAAAATCTAGCGATTTCCCCCCGTTTTGATCGCAAAAAAACTAAGCCCATGTACTAGATTTTCGCTGTTTCTAGAAAATAAAAATTTCGAGTCCTGGTAAATCTTCTTAGCAATCTTTGTAGTAAGTCTTTGTAGCGGTGAGGCCACATTCATTTGCGGCGCAGCCGTGGAGAGACAATCCTCAGGGGCTTGTTGTGTAATTTATGCCCTTGAGGGCCAACCTCCAAGGCACAGTTAGAGTTTTCACTGCCTGACAATACGAATGTCAGGGCAGATGTACACACCTGTGTGCGTGTGTGCTCAGGAGCCAGAGAAATGGGCAGAATTGCCTCCTCGCTGGCTGCAGTTCAAGTGTGACCAAATGAGGTGCCATTCCAGCAAATAAAAATAATATATATTTTTCACTTCCAAAAAACTTCCTAGCATTCCCCGAGGGTTAAACTTCTTTAACTTCTAGCATCGGTGACATTTCAGTTCAGCTAGAGCATTCCGCGGCTCAACTCCTGAGTCAGCACCTCCAGCACTGAGGCAGCGTCTCTTTGCCGGCATTGCATGGTTGTGGCATAGGTGACCACGGATTCTCTCGGCGAGGCGGTAGAATGACCGGCTGAGCAGCTGCCACCCGCTCCGCTGCCGCCACTGCTGCTTCCAGTGAGGACTGTCGGAGCCGCTGATCCTGCTGATGATGACTGACTATCTAGCTGCTGCTGCTGCTGCTGCTGCTGCTGATGCTGTGACAGCTGATGCAGCGGATTGTGCCGAGGAGTTGCAAGCACTGTTGCCGTCATTGTTGGCGCTGGCGGATGCTTCATCAGCGGCAGGCAGGTGGCCGGCGGCGGCAGCTGCTTGCTGAGGGCGGCCCGCGCCCGTCGCTCGTCAGCGCGGCGCTCGCGCTGTCGCTGACATCGGCGCGCAGCCAGGCAGACGCCGCAGACAGCGAGGCCGGCTGCCAGCAGGGCTCCTGCTCCGGCGGCGGCTCCGACCGCCAGCAGGAACAGGCCTCCGCCAGAGTTGACGAGCGTCGGCTGCGATGACGTCGCCAACGTTGATGAAGGAGTTGAAGCTGCTGCAATACCGGCTGAAAATGGAAGTTTGGAGAAATTTATTCTCATACTTTTTATGAGTCCTATCCCTAACTGACTCCGCCCCAATCCTAACTGACTCCGCCCCTATCCATAACTGACTCCGCCCCTATCCATAACTGACTCCGCCCCTATCCATAACTGACTCCGCCCCTATCCATAACTGACTCCGCCCCTATCCATAACTGACTCCGCCCCTATCCATAACTGACTCCGCCCCTATCCATAACTGACTCCGCCCCTATCCATAACTGACTCCGCCCCTATCCATAACTGACTCCGCCCCTATCCATAACTGACTCCGCCCGTTTCCATAACTGACTCCGCCCCTATCCATAACTGACTCCGCTACTACCCCTAACAGACTCCGCCCCTATCCTAACTGACTCCGCCCCTATCCATAACTGACTCCGCCCCTTTCCATAACATAACCCGCCCCTATCCTAACTGACTCCGCCCCTATCCTAACTGACTCCGCCCCTAACTGACTCGTGACCTGACCAGGAAGGACGCTACTTGGAGCTGGGGAGCCACTGAGGACGCCGCCTTCAAAGCAGTCAAGAACTCTATTTCTGCAACGAGCACCATGGCGTTCTTTGACAAGCGGAGGCCAACGGAGGTGATCGTAGACGCCAGCCCGACAGGACTCGGAGCTATCCTTGGCCAGCAACAGCCCGACGGCAGCCTGAGACCCGTCGCTTACGCAAGCCGCTTGCTGAAAGCCGTGGAAACTCGCTACTCACAGACCGAGAGAGAAGCACCAGAAGTTGAATTCGGCTGTCTGCGATTACGTCAGTACCTGAGCGGCTCCCCGGGCTTCCAGGTCATCACGGACCAGAAGCCACTGGTGCACCTTTTCAAGCCACCTTTTCAGGACCTGGTGTTTGAGACGAGCAACAGACCAGGCCCCACCAATCCAAGCGACGTCCTGAGCCAGCAGCCCAGCGCGGGCCCATCTAACACCGGGGCGGGAGAGTCCAGACACACCCACAACATGAGCAGCATCGCCGAGGATGCCACTCCAAAGGGACTCTCACTGCAGCAGTTCAAGGACGCGACATCACGCGACGAACCACTGCAAGCAGCCATCTCCGCCATGCGAGGAGGCAGCTGGGACCTTCGTGACTCGACTCTGCGGTCCCTGCACTGTGTCAAACAGGAGCCGTCAGCCACGGACGGGATACAATTGAGAGGCCACCGAATCGTCGTACTGAAGACCCTGTGGCATACCGTCCTGAAGCTCGCACACCAAGGACACCACGGTGGAAAAAAGACTCCGACTGTCGGCAAAGGTCTGGTGGCCAGGCATGGCAGGACAAGCGCAGCGTATGTGTGACAGCTGTCTTCCTTGTCAAGTCATCAAGCCGAAGTTCCAGCAGCTCCGCTGAGCCCCACAGCACTGCCCCCAATGCGCTTGGCACACGGTGGGCATCCACTTTACTGGACCAGTGCACAACCGGCATCTCATGGTCCTGGTCGACTACTTCCCACGCTACCCGGTTGTCATCAGCATGTCATCCACGACGACCGAGTCTGTCGCCCAAGCTCATCGCGCTGCGCCCCCCCCCAACCACGTGCAAGGCGTGCAAGCCGGGTCCGGATTGACCCATCGAGCTGCTTTGTGTACTCAGTGACTGTCATGATCTAGGGACTGACACTGCACGATTCCTGCTATTGGTGCTCACGTTTTATTTGACATCTAACTTAACGCTAATTTAATGCTTGTACTGATGAACATCTCTTTTGCCCTTTCGTGCGCGTTTGTTTAATTGCGTAGCCAAGCATCATTACCTTCATTGCTTGTACGGCTCTGCCATTTGGGGGATATTTCCCTTTGCTCGCTACCGCTGTCCCAGCTATTCGACATTCATGCGCCCTGTCGCATCATCAGGTGCGAATTTTGGAAACCTTTTTGCTCACCTAAATTCCTGGTTTTGCAACGCGATTCCTTTTTATTCCCATCGCTAATAACTCTACTTTTATTCCTTGCTGGGGAAGGAAATGATTCTCTCTCTAAGGCTGCCTCCATCGCTTGCGCAGTTTGGCTGTCTGCCCCTCTAACCATGTACATTCCATGTACATTCTCCACTGTTCTTATTTCATCTGATACGTCTTGTGACCCACCTCAATATCCATCGATGCAAATATAAATATTGGAGCCTGGCACTTAGCGGACTCAGCCTTTTCGTGAGACTCTACACGGCCCTATCCTTAACAGACTCCGCCCCAATCCCTAACAGACTCCGCCCCTATCCCTAACAGACTCCGCCCCTATCCCTAACAGACTCCGCCCCTATCCCTAACAGACTCCGCCCCTATCCATAACTGACTCCGCTACTACCCCTAACGGACTCCGCCCCTATCCCTAACAGACTCCGCCCCTATCCATAACTGACTCCGCTACTACCCCTAACGGACTCCGCCCCTATCCCTAACAGACTCCGCCCCTATCCATAACTGACTCCGCCCCTATCCATAACTGACTCCGCTACTACCCCTAACGGACTCCGCCCCTATCCCTAACAGACTCCGCCCCTATCCATAACTGACTCCGCTACTACCCCTAACGGACTCCGCCCCTATCCCTAACAGACTCCGCCCCTATCCATAACTGACTCCGCTACTACCCCTAACGGACTCCGCCCCTATCCCTAACAGACTCCGCCCCTATCCATAACTGACTCCGCTACTACCCCTAACGGACTCCGCCCCTATCCCTAACAGACTCCGCCCCTATCCATAACTGACTCCGCTACTACCCCTAACGGACTCCGCCCCTATCCCTAACAGACTCCGCCCCTATCCATAACTGACTCCGCTACTACCCCTAACGGACTCCGCCCCTATCCCTAACAGACTCCGCCCCTATCCATAACTGACTCCGCCCCTATCCATAACTGACTCCGCTACTACCCCTAACGGACTCCGCCCCTATCCCTAACAGACTCCGCCCCTATCCCTAACAGACTCCGCCCCTATCCATAACTGACTCCGCTACTACCCCTAACGGACTCCACCCCTATCCATAACTGACTCCGCCCCTATCCATAACTGACTTCGCCCCTATCCATAACTGACTCCGCACCTATTCATAACTGACTCCGCCCCTACCCTCAACAGACTCTGCCTCCCCGTCAGATCCTGTTAGAAGAGCCGCTGTCGTGGCGCATGAGTCACGCAGGCATACGGTCCGTGCATTTCTAAGCCGATAATTTGCAAAAAAGCGAGAAGGACTAAAAGGAACGGCCGGCCAGCCCCAGCAAACAGATAAAGGCAACAAGCAAACATAGTTTTCTGCGCTACTTCACTTAGCTTCTGCGAAGTGTCTGACAGAAGGAGTGAGTGAGCGAATAAGGGCATTAGGATAGCAAGCTGTGTTGGGATTAACCAAACGTCTGACTGAGCCCCAGCTAGCGCACGAATCATAGGTCAAGTCGCATTGTGGTTACTTTCAGGCGCTCTCGTATATCTAACTAATTAGGGTGGAATTTACTGCACCGCTCACTGTGTGGAGCTCTGGGGATAAAATCGCCACGGCTCGCTCGATGACGCAACAGTTAGGGCGAGGAAATCTCTCGACTTATAATTGCGGGCTTCGGGTCCTGCAGCTGGTAGGGTTTGATTCCCAATTTGACTCGCTGCTTCTCTGAGTTGCCCCAGTCTGCTTTCACTGGGTATTCTTATTCCATAGAGGCAAATAACCCCTCCAGTCCACTCACCCCATTTAACCCCTGTTCCTTCAGTCCACTCACCGCATTTAACCCCTGTTCCTTCAGTCCACTCACCCCATTTAACCCCTGTTCCTCCAGTCCACTCACCCCATTTAACCCTGTTCCTCCAGTCCACTCACCCCATTTAACCCCTGTTCCTCCAGTCCACTCACCCCATTTAACCCCTGTTCCTCCAGTCCACTCACCGCATTTAACCCCTGTTCCTCCAGTCCACTCACCCCATTTAACCCCTGTTCCTTCAGTCCACTCACCCCATTTAACCCCTGTTCCTCCAGTCCACTCACCGCATTTAACCGCTGTTCCTTCAGTCCACTCACCCCATTTAACCCCTGTTCCTTCAGTCCACTCACCCCATTTAACCCCTGTTCCTCCAGTCCACTCACCCCATTTAACCCCTGTTCCTTCAGTCCACTCACCCCATTTAACCCCTGTTCCTCCAGTCCACTCACCGCATTTAACCGCTGTTCCTTCAGTCCACTCACCCCATTTAACACCTGTTCCTCCAGTCCACTCACCCCATTTAACCCCTGTTCCTCCAGTCCACTCACCCCATTTAACCCCTGTTCCTCCAGTCCACTCACCGCATTTAACCCCTGTTCCTTCAGTCCACTCACCCCATTTAACCCCTGTTCCTCCAGTCCACTCACCGCATTTAACCCCTGTTCCTCCAGTCCACTCACCCCATTTAACCCCTGTTCCTCCAGTCCACTCACCGCATTTAACCCCTGTTCCTCCAGTCCACTCACCCCATTTAACCCCTGTTCCTTCAGTCCACTCACCCCATTTAACCCCTGTTCCTCCAGTCCACTCACCGCATTTAACCGCTGTTCCTTCAGTCCACTCACCCCATTTAACCCCTGTTCCTTCAGTCCACTCACCCCATTTAACCCCTGTTCCCCCAGTCCACTCACCACATTTAACCCCTGTTCCCCCAGTCCACTCACCCCATTTAACCCCTGTTCCTCCAGTCCACTCACCGCATTTAACCCCTGTTCCTCCAGTCCACTCACCCCATTTAACCCCTGTTCCCCCAGTCCACTCACCACATTTAACCCCTGTTCCCCCAGTCCACTCACCCCATTTAACCCCTGTTCCTTCAGTCCACTCAACCCATTTAACCCCTGAACCTTCAGGAACTGATAACAGCCCCAGATTTTTCAGGCGGTATCGTTACCTGCCGTTGAGTTTCTACTCCAATCCTTGTTTGCTCTCAAGCCGTTCAGGACAGGGCTCCGACTCAGCTCGTCCGAGTTGTCAGGTAGAATCACTGACGGCTCTCGACCACCGCCGCCATTATCATCAGTCACCGGCGGCGGAAAGTTTGGTAGCTTTGAATCCAACACAGTGTCTGGTACTGCGAAATTGAGAATATTGTAAGTAATTATCAATAGTTTGAACAAAATCTATTTATCTTCCTATTAAATGATTTCAACCTTACCTTGTCAACAATCCCAAAGGTTACCTTCAATCCTGCAAGCTTCCCTACAACCCTGCCAACGTCCCTACAGTCCCACTAGCTTCCCTAAAATCCCACTAGCTTCCCTAAAATCCCACTAGCTTCCCTACAATCCCACTAGCTTCCCTACAATCTCACTAGCTTCCTTACAATCCCACCAGCTTCCCTACAATCCCACTAACTTCCCTACAATCCCACCAACTTCCCTACAATCCCACTAACTTCCCTATGTCACACTAGCTTCCCTACAATCCCACCAACTTCCCTACAGTCCCACTAGCTTCCCTACAATTCCAAAAGCTTCCCAACAATCCCACTAGCTTCCCTACAATCCCAACAGCTTCCCTACGAACCCGCCAACTTCCCTACAATCCCACTAGCTTCCCTAAAATCCCACTAGCTTCCCTACAATCCCACTAGCTTCCCTACAATCCAAACAGATTCCCTACAATCCCACCAACCTCCCTACAATCCCACTAGCTTCCCTACAATCCCACCAACTTCCCTACAGTTCCACCAGCTTCCCTACAATCCCACCAGCTTCCCTACAATCCCACTAACTTCCCTACAATCCCACCAACTTCCCTACAATCCCACTAACTTCCCTATGTCACACTAGCTTCCCTACAATCCCACCAACTTCCCTACAGTCCCACTAGCTTCCCTACAATTCCAAAAGCTTCCCAACAATCCCACTAGCTTCCCTACAATCCCAACAGCTTCCCTACGAACCCGCCAACTTCCCTACAATCCCACTAGCTTCCCTAAAATCCCACTAGCTTCCCTACAATCCCACTAGCTTCCCTACAATCCAAACAGATTCCCTACAATCCCACCAACCTCCCTACAATCCCACTAGCTTCCCTACAATCCCACCAACTTCCCTACAGTTCCACCAGCTTCCCTACAATCCCACTAGCTTCCCTACAATCCCACTAGCTTCCCTACAATCCAAACAGATTCCCTACAATCCCACCAACCTCCCTACAATCCCACTAGCTTCCCTACAATCCCACCAACTTCCCTACAGTTCCACCAGCTTCCCTACAATCCCACCAGCTTCCCTACAATCCCAACAGCTTTCCTACGATCCCAACAGCTTTCCTACGATCCCACCAGCTTCCCTACAATCCCACCAGCTTCCCTACAATCCCACCAACTTCCCTACAATCCCACTAAATTCCCTACGATCTATCGCAACTCTTCAGAGCCCGGTGACTCACGGCAGGCGAACAGCAGCAGCAGGTGTGGCCTGGCACATCCCGGAATGCTCGCCATTAGCTGCTGGGCGTCTGCCAGCACGGTGCACGAGTGCCGACCGTCGCAACGGCGTTTGACTTCACCAAAGGCGCTTGCCTGCAAGTCCGGGCATCGGGCTGCCTTAGTGCCCGGCCTTGACGTGTCTGGACATCGCTGCTGCTGATTCTGGAGGGGGCGTGATTGGTGGCAGGTCTGGGGATGAGATCCGTGATTCTAAGAATCCCCATTTGCACATATAAATCCTAGTTCTTCTCTCTCCCCAAGCTCTAGTTCTCCCCTCTCTCCCAAACCCTAGCTCTTCCCTTTCCCCAAAATCCTAGTTCTTCCCTTTCCCCCAAACCATAGTTCTTTCCTCTCCCCCCAAACCCTAGTTCTTCCCTCTCCACCAAACCCTAGTTCTCCCCTCTCCCAAACCCTATTTCTCCCTTCTCCCAAACCCTAGTTCTCCCTCCCCCAAACCCTAGTTCTCCCCTCTCCCCCAAACCATAGTTCTCCCCTCCCCCAAACCCTAGTTCTCCCCTCCTTCAAACCATAGTTCTCCCCTCCTTCAAACCATAGTTCTCCCCTCCTTCAAACCATAGTTCTTCCCTCCCCCCAAACGCAGCTCTCCGCACATTATCAACTAACCCCAGCTCGCTGAGATCCCATCGCAGGCCCGGACTCCAGAGCGCTGCTGGTGGCCTCATCGGCTTCGACATCGGCCGAGTCCAGCAGCTGCGGCAGAAGGAATCGGCTGGTCAGCACGGCGTCCAGAGTGATGAGGCGGCCGCGGCCACCGCAGGACACTGAGGTGTACGTGTCGGCGCAGATTAGCCGGCTGCGAATCACTGAGTGTTTGGAAAGATTTCAGGTGAGACTGGGGTTGGAGGCGCTGGAGGAGACAGAGGGAGGTATCTCAAAGTGAAGAGAGATCTCACGGATGCGAGTTAGAGATTGGGGTGGAGGAAGAGATCTCAGAGGTGGAGAGGGGGAGATCTCAGAGGTGGATAGGGTGAGATCTCAGAGGTGAATTAGGGGAGATCGCAGGAGTGGATTGGATGAGATCTCATAGGTGGAAAGGGGGTAGAAGGTGGAAAGGGGAGATTTCAGAGGTGGAAAGGGGTAGATCTCAAATCTAAGGGATTTTTTACTGTTGGGATATCTATAAAGAGTCTATAGACGCATACAATTATTAGAATTGATTCTGCTGCTAAAAAATCCCTGATCAAAGCGCACAGCCCCATATGGCAGAGGGGACCCTAGAGATGACCCTGATTCTGACACAGTTCAAAGGTCAGTGCCGTTTCCTCATACCCTCCTGCTCAGTTGGTGAGTCCTACTGTCTATACAATTAAATATTTTTTATAAAAAGCTCAATCGATAAACAAACAAACCTAGTTGGGCTTCCTGACAATCGGTCTAAATTAACTGAAAAAAAACTATAAAAGCACACAGAACTACAGTCACTCTCCTCGTTTTTCTGAAATCCGGGGAAGTCAAAGCGGGGTCCTCTGAATTGAAATAAACAGCATTTTCTAACACCTTACTCTACTCCGGACTGTTACTGAACTCAAAGCGCAATGACTTCGCTGCAAACTTTGCCCTATGTCTCGTCACTTCTATTGCGTGCCCGGCATTCTGCTGGGGGGCCGGGTTGTTCGGGGCCTTTGTGCTTTGAGGTCTTTGTTGGTTGAGCAAGCTTTTTTCTTTTCAACACAATCCACCTTTCTATCTGATAAGTCTTTGTTCCGACAAATCAACTGCCGCCAACCCCCCCCCCAAGTTGAGTGAGTGGCCTGAATGGCACAACTGGGAATTCGACTGTCAATTTTAGAATTACATGACAAATTAATGCGGGGAAATAACAGTTTGCGTGTCTTTTTCTATCCCATTTATCAACTAGTATGAAAAAAATGTCATAATTTCATACACAGAATAATTTAGACAATTATTTTGACTTGATTCGCTTTGTAATTATCCCACAATTGCAGCACCGGATTTGAGATCCCATTCCTTCCATTATCCCATGATTCCACAAAGGAATCTGAGATCCCCATCGGACAATTATCCCCAGATTCCAGCATGGGATCAGAGATCCCCATCGGACAATTATCCCCAGATTATAGCATGGGATCAGAGATTCCCATCGGACAATTATCCCAGATTCCAGCATGGGATCTGAGATTCCCATCGGACAATTATCCCCAGATTCCAGCATGGGATCTGAGATTCCCATCGGACAATTATCCCCAGATTAAAGCATGGGATCTGAGATTCCCATCGGACAATTATCCCAGATTCCAGCATGGGATCTGAGATTCCCATCGGACAATTATCCCCAGATTCCAGCATGGGATCTGAGATTCCCATCGGACAATTATCCAGATTATAGCATGGGATCAGAGATCCCCATCGGACAATTATCCCCAGATTCCAGCATGGGATCAGAGATCCCCATCGGACAATTATCCTAGATTCCAGCATGGGATCAGAGATCCCCATCGGACAATTATCCCCAGATTCCAGCCTAGATTGGAAATCCCAATCGGACAATTATCCCCAGATTCCAGCCTAGATTGGAAATCCCAATCGGAAAATGATCCCCAGATTCCAGCATGCAAGTATCAACTAGGCCGCAAAATTTTCGTGGATAAAATCGCCCTTAAAGCAGGGGAAATAATTCTTCCAAAAATCCCAATCATGAGGCGCCTCACCTGGCTCGCATTGGTAGCGCAGCATTAGTCTGTCCAGCAGTCGGTAGCAGGGCGCCAGGTTCAGTGGGTCCGGGCCGGATGCTGGCAAGGATGATGACGTCACATTGCACAGTCGGCGCTCCTCGCACTTGAGTTTTACAGCCTGCGGATTTGTGAGGTGGGTTGGCAGAAAAATGCATCAGAAATCTCCCTGATCGAATTGAAGTCTACCTGAACTGAAATCTACCTGAACTGAAATCTACCTGAACTGAAATCTACCTGAACTGAAATCTACCTGAACTGAAATCTACCTGAACTGAAATCTACCTGAACTGAAATCTACCTGAACTGAAATCTACCTGAACTGAAATCTACCTGAACTGAAATCTACCTGAACTGAAATCTACCTGAACTGAAATCTACCTGAACTGAAATCTACCTGAACTGAAATCTACCTGAACTGAAATCTACCTGAACTGAAATCTACCTGAACTGAAATCTACCTGAACTGAAATCTACCTGAACTGAAATCTACCTGAACTGAAATCTACCTGAACTGAAATCTACCTGAACTGTCTTTTTTCACCTGTGCTATGGTGAGCAAAAAGGGAGTGATTTTATTCCCTACTGATTTTATTCCCTTATTCCCTACACTGCCAGGCTCATAAACCGCTGGTCCATTTATTTTTCAGGACAAGACAAATAAAGACTAACAATCTGACGGAGGCAGCAGCAGCAGCAGCAGCAGCAGCAGAGGCCAGCACAAATGCCAAAGGAAAAGTTATACTTCCACAATATACAGCATGAACACAAGCGAACACTTGCAGGCTTGGCGCGATCGTGGCACCAGTTGACCCACCAGAACCCAATAAACACGGCTACAGTTAAGGCCATTCAAGACGCCACTTGGTCTGCAGACAATTCCCGTTTCCTATTGCATCTCCTGTGTGGGGAGGCACCTGCTTGCTATCAAAATGTTAGCCCTGCCTCCCACACTGTGCGCTGAACAAATGGCCGATATTTCTCTATTGCCGCTGAATGACTTGCGCGCCTGCGTATGACTAAGCCAGCCGCTTAACCCACCAAAGACTAAGCCTCGCATAAGGCCAGCCAGGTGTTACCGGGCCAGCTTTTCTTTATTAATTTGGGGAATGAGGTGATCTACGCTGGATTTGGCTAGTAAGTTATTAGTAAAATAATGCTTATCATAAGTCTGCATTCTTGGCCCAAGTAGATCGTACAGCCTGATAGCACACTGCAGTGTAGCCAAGCACTGCTAGTCAATTCACCACGATATTGATTGGGCCACAACTGTGCCTAAGCCTAAAACTGGTTGCAGCAATGTACTGAGTCTTGCAATAGCTCGTGTAAACTTACTCTGACCTCTAATACATTCTTATACGCTCAACCAACTCATTACTCTGACCTCTACTACATTCTTATAAACTCAACCAACTCATTACTCTGACCTCTACTACATTCTTATAAACTCAACCAACTCATTACTCTGACCTCTACTACATTCTTATAAACTCAACCAACTCATTACTCTGACCTCTACTACATTCTTATAAACTCAACCAACTCATTACTCTGACCTCTACTACATTCTTATAAACTCAACCAACTCATTACTCTGACCTCTACTACATTCTTATAAACTCAACCAACTCATTACTCTGACCTCTACTACATTCTTATAAACTCAACCAACTCATTACTCTGACCTCTACTACATTCTTATAAACTCAACCAACTCATTACTCTGACCTCTACTACATTCTTATAAACTCAACCAACTCATTACTCTGACCTCTACTACATTCTTATAAACTCAACCAACTCATTACTCTGACCTCTACTACATTCTTATAAGCTCAACCAACTCATTACTCTGACCTCTACTACATTCTTATAAGCTCAACCAACTCATTACTCTGACCTCTACTACATTCTTATAAGCTCAACCAACTCATTACTCTGACCTCTACTACACTCTTATACGCTCAACCAACTCATTACTCTGACCTCTACTACACTCTTATACGCTCAACCAACTCATTACTCTGACCTCTACTACATTCTTATACGCTCAACCAACTCACTCTGAGCTCAACCAACTCACTCTGAGATCAGCCAACCCACTCTGAGCTCAACCAACTCACTCTGAGCTCAACCAACTCACTCTGAGCTCAACCAACTCACTCTGAGCTCAACCAACTCACTCTGAGCTCAACCAACTCACTCTGAGCTCAACCAACTCACTCTAAACTTAACAAACGTGAGCAGGCTCTACTAATTAAATCTCAGCTTTGCCATTTTACTTTAAGCTTAAAAAAGCCATTTCCCCGAGGATCAAAGCGAGCTGATCTGTAAAAGAGACAATCGGACACAACTGTACCACGATGAAGATAGTTCCATTGCTTGCTCTGTCGGCACTAATGTGGAAATTAATTTTCTAGAACAGGACGAAATTAAATGTTTAAACAGTGCTCAACCAGCAATTATGTGACTCAACTAGGATATTGGCCGGAACGATTGTCTGGAGCCAATTTATGGCCTCAAAACACACCCAGCTAGATCATATTGCAGACAGTGTGTTGGACCTTGTTCTGCGCCAAGCAATTAATGCATAATTGATATTTATTATTGTGTAAATGCGGCTAGCTAATGTTTATCTGATCTGTTGTCCGAATTCGCTCCAAAAATTTACTCTGTTTGAAACCACACGATTCAGTATCGACCCATTGACTTCATCGCAAGTCAAAATCCCAGCGAAAACCACCGTTTGCTAAGCTCACTTTCATATTTCTTCGCTAGCTTTCATATCTTACATTTTCCTCTCATTTCTGCTCTCTCATCTCTCCTCTCTCCTCTCATCTCTCCTTTCTTCTCTGATCTCTGCTCTCTCCTTTGATCTCTTCTCTCTCCTCTAATCTCTGCTCTCTCCTCTGATCTCTGCTCTCTCCTCTAATCTCTGCTCTCTCCTCTAATCTCTGCTCTCTCCTCTAATCTCTGCTCTCTCCTTTGATCTCTTCTCTCTCCTCTCATCTCTCCTTTCTTCTCTGATCTCTGCTCTCTCCTTTGATCTCTTCTCTCTCCTCTAATCTCTGCTCTCTCCTCTAATCTCTGCTCTCTCCTTTGATCTCTTCTCTCTCCTCTCATCTCTCCTTTCTTCTCTGATCTCTGCTCTCTCCTTTGATCTCTTCTCTCTCCTCTAATCTCTGCTCTCTCCTCTAATCTCTGCTCTCTCATCTGATCTCTGCTCTCTCATCTGATCTCTCTGCTCTCTCCTCTGATCTCTCCTCTGATCTCTGCTCTGATCTCTCCTCTGATCTCTGCTGTCTCCTCTCTTCTCTCTCCTCTTTCCTGTCCTCTCTCCTCGTATTTTTCTCACGTCTAATCTGGTGGTGTATACACGAACACACAAATTGTCCGAGTGCTCACATTTAGGGAGTTTGTCTAATTTTGTTTTTACTCCCACACGCACTTTTAACTCTCTGCTCCCCTTACCCCGTGCTCACTGCAATGGCGAAATCTCACATGCAAAGAATGGCCTTGATATCTGCTAGCATTCGGACTAAACAAGACATTTGCCCAACGCGAGCTTCTGGCTGCTCTGCACACATTCAGGCTGTGCAAAACGCATTGCTATAAATGCAAAGGCTGGGGGGGCGCCAGCCTAAACTGCCATGCAACACAAGCTCTGTCTGGATGCAAGCCGCCACTTCCCAGCCTGGGCCATACGCTGGATATTGCAAAGCTCTTAGCCAAGCATTCTGCAATAGTCCGCGCATTGTAAGCCGCAGATTCTTATCTGTAATGCGGCAGCACTGCTGCTGCCATGGCTGCATGAGTAATGAGCAGAGCGAGCGAGGCCACGGCAACTCACAGTGCTCTATCTTTCCACCATCCCTCTCCTACTCCTCTCTCTCCATCCTATTTCTCATTTTTCCACTACTTTTGTTTGCTTTATTTTTCGTTTCTTTATTTTTATTCCCTGCTTTTTACTTATGTCGCTTCTTTTTTTAACATAGTAGGGATAAATCGTTACTTTTAGATCGGTAAAATGTCAGGGAAAATTGTTTCAGGACTTTCTAGCCTGCTAAATAATAAATTAAATTATTAATTTAAGATATGAAATTGTACATGACTACCTAATCTTGATTGAATATTGTTATAAAATTGGTTCATTAAAACTTAATTTTAATGATTGTTAAGAAGGGGATCAGTAGACTGCGATGGTTGGGGTGAGAAGGGGATCAGAGTAGAACCCTTCTCACCCCAACCATCACAGTCTACTGATCCCCTTCTCACCCCAACCATCACAATCTACTGATCCCCTTCTCACCCCAACCATCACAGTCTACTGATCCCCTTCTCACCCCAACCATCACAGTCTACTGATCCCCTTCTCACCCCAACCATCACAGTCTACTGATCCCCTTCTCACCCCAACCATCACAGTCTACTGATCCCCTTCTCACCCCAACCATCACAGTCTACTGATCCCCTTCTCACTCCAACCATCACATTCTACTGATCCCCTTCTCACCCCAACCATCACAGTCTACTGACCCCCTTCTCACTCCAACCATCACAGTCTACTGATCCCCTTCTCACCCCAACCATCACAGTCTACTGATCCCCTTCTCACTCCAACCATCACATTCTACTGATCCCCTTCTCACCCCAACCATCACAGTCTACTGACCCCCTTCTCACTCCAACCATCACAGTCTACTGATCCCCTTCTCACCCCAACCATCACAGTCTACTGATTCCCTTCTCACCCCAACCATCACAGTCTACTGATCCCCTTCTCACTCCAACCATCACAGTCTACTGATCCCCTTCTCACTCCAACCATCACATTCTACTGATCCCCTTCTCACCCCAACCATCACAGTCTACTGACCCCCTTCTCACTCCAACCATCACAGTCTACTGATCCCCTTCTCACCCCAACCATCACAGTCTACTGATTCCCTTCTCACCCCAACCATCACAGTCTACTGATCCCCTTCTCACTCCAACCATCACAGTCTACTGATCCCCTTCTCACCCCAACCATCACAGTCTACTGATCCCCTTCTCACTCCAACCATCACAGTCTACTGATCCCCTTCTCACTCCAACCATCACAGTCTACTGATCCCCTTCTCACCCCAACCATCACAGTCTACTGATTCCCTTCTCACCCCAACCATCACAGTCTACTGATCCCCTTCTCACTCCAACCATCACAGTCTACTGATCCCCTTCTCACCCCAACCATCACAGTCTACTGATCCCCTTCTCACCCCAACCATCACAGTCTACTGATCCCCTTCTCACTCCAACCATCACAGTCTACTGATCCCCTTCTCACCCCAACCATCACAGTCTACTGATCCCCTTCTCACTCTAACCATCACAGTCTACTGATCCCCTTCTCACCCCAACCATCACAGTCTACTGATCCCCTTCTCACTCCAACCATCACAGTCTACTGATCCCCTTCTCACCCCAACCATCACAGTCTACTGATCCCCTTCTCACTCTAACCATCACAGTCTACTGATCCCCTTCTCACCCCAACCATCACAGTCTACTGATCCCCTTCTCACTCCAACCATCACAGTCTACTGATCCCCTTCTCACTCCAACCATCACAGTCTACTGATCCCCTTCTCACCCCAACCATCACAGTCTACTGATCCCCTTCTCACTCTAACCATCACAGTCTACTGATCCCCTTCTCACCCCAACCATCACAGTCTACTGATCCCCTTCTCACTCCAACCATCACAGTCTACTGATCCCCTTCTCACCCCAACCATCACAGTCTACTGATCCCCTTCTTGTATTACTATAGCATAGTGATCTACGGTTCCTTAGTTAAATGCAGACTGCATGGTTTATGGTTTTCTTAAATTAAACGAAATCCCGACACTATTTACCATAGACAGTCTTCCGATATTATGAAATTGAATCACAGAACTTACCATAGACATTAGACACCCATTTTCTTACCTATGAGAGCATATATAGTTTAGCAAACGCTGATGAAAACCTTTGACTACCCATTCGCAATGAGCGCACGGTGAGAATTTAGTGTGTTTTTTATGAGCAGGACATTTGAGAACTTTTCCCACAGATCTGCTACTAGCTCTATTAAGCTGAAAGTTGAATGTTTTCATTATTAAATCTAATACACAAAAGATGAAAATATATTCTAAGCATAGGTCTGCGACTTTGCTACTGCGTTAATAAGGCTACTGTTCAGAACACTGTTCAGGGTGTGAAAAATTATACAGCTTTCTACGGCCGAACTGTAAACCTTGTCCTAGCATATTGTCTAACCCACTGACTGCATAATAAAGTGCCACTTAATTCATGAACTTCAGAACACGGCGGAGCGCTTCTGATAAATGTTCGATAGGGAATACAAGGCAATCAATGCGTGAATGCATCACTTCTTAGATCCCAACCGCTCAGATCCCATGAGGATTATAAACCAACCAGTCTAGATATTGTGCTAGTTGTAAGAAAACTGCGGATCGGACATTGGGATACGAGATCGAATATAGCATAAAGCTTTTCACCCAATCTCAGGCAACATTTCAAACTTTACTGACCCATTCTCACTCCAACCATCAAAGTCCACTGATCCCCTTTTCACTCCAACCATCGCAGTCTACTGATCCCCTTCTCACCCCAACCATCACAGTCTACTGATCCACTTCTCACCCCAACCATCACAGTCTACTGATCCCCTTCTCACCCCAACCATCACAGTCTACTGATCCCCTTCTCACCCCAACCATCACAGTCTACTGATCCCCTTCTCACTCCAACCGTCACAGTCTACTGATCCCCTTCTCACTCCAACCATCACAGTCTACTGATCCCCTTCTCACCCCAACCATCACAGTCTACTGATCCCCTTCTCACCCAACCACCACAGTCTACTGATCCCCTTCTCACCCCAACCATCACAGTCTACTGATCCCCTTCTCACCCCAACCATCGCAGTCTACTGATCCCCTTCTCACCCCAACCATCACAGTCTACTGATCCCCTTCTCACCCCAACCATCACAGTCTACTGACCCCCTTCTCACTCCAACCATCACAGTCTACTGATCCCCTTCTCACCCCAACCATCACAGTCTACTGATTCCCTTCTCACCCCAACCATCACAGTCTACTGATCCCCTTCTCACTCCAACCATCACAGTCTACTGATCCCCTTCTCACTCCAACCATCACATTCTACTGATCCCCTTCTCACCCCAACCATCACAGTCTACTGATCCCCTTCTCACCCCAACCATCACAGTCTACTGATCCCCTTCTCACCCAACCACCACAGTCTACTGATCCCCTTCTCACCCCAACCATCACAGTCTACTGATCCCCTTCTCACCCCAACCATCGCAGTCTACTGATCCCCTTCTCACCCCAACCATCACAGTCTACTGATCCCCTTCTCACCCCAACCGTCACAGTCTACTGATCCCCTTCTCACCCCAACCGTCACAGTCTACTGATCCCCTTCTCACCCAACCATCACAGTCTACTGATCCCCTTCTCACCCCAACCATCACAGTCTACTGATCCCCTTCTCACTCCAACCATCACAGTCTACTGATCCCCTTCTCACCCCAACCATCTCAGTCTACTGATCACCTTCTCACTCCAACCATCACAGTCTACTGATCCCCTTCTCACCCCAACCATCGCAGTCTACTGATCCCCTTCTCACCCCAACCATCACAGTCTACTGATCCCCTTCTCACCCCAACCGTCACAGTCTACTGATCCCCTTCTCACCCCAACCGTCACAGTCTACTGATCCCCTTCTCACCCAACCACCACAGTCTACTGATCCCCTTCTCACCCCAACCATCACAGTCTACTGATCCCCTTCTCACTCCAACCATCACAGTCTACTGATCCCCTTCTCACCCCAACCATCTCAGTCTACTGATCACCTTCTCACTCCAACTATCACAGTCTACTGATCCCCTTCTCACTCCAACCATCTCAGTCTACTGATCCCCTTCTCACTCCAACCATCACAGTCTACTGATCCCCTTCTCACTCCAACCATCACAGTCTACTGATCCCCTTCTCACCCCAACCATCGCAGTCTACTGATCCCCTTCTCACCCCAACCATCACAGTCTACTGATCCCCTTCTCACCCCAACCATCACAGTCTACTGATCACCTTCTCACCCCAACCATCACAGTCTACTGATCCCCTTCTCACCCCAACCATCACAGTCTACTGATCCCCTTCTCACCCAACCATCACAGTCTACTGATCCCCTTCTCACTCCAACCATCGCAGTCTACTGATCCCCTTCTCACTCCAACCATCAGTCTACTGATCCCCTTCTCACTCCAACCATCACAGTCTACTGATCCCCTTCTCACCCCAACCATTACAGTCTACTGATCCCCTTCTCACTCCAAACATCTCAGTCTACTGATCCCCTTCTCACCCCAACCATCTCAGTCTACTGATCCCCTTCTCACTCCAACCATCAGTCTACTGATCCCCTTCTCACCCAACCATCACAGTCTACTGATCCCCTTCTCACTCCAACCATCACAGTCTACTGATCCCCTTCTCACTCCAACCATCGCAGTCTACTGATCCCCTTCTCACTCCAACCATCAGTCTACTGATCCCCTTCTCACTCCAACCATCACAGTCTACTGATCCACTTCTCACTCCAACCATCAGTCTACTGATCCCCTTCTCACTCCAACCATCACAGTCTACTGATCCCCTTCTCACTCCAACCATCAGTCTACTGATCCCCTTCTCACTCCAACCATCACAGTCTACTGATCCCCTTCTCACCCCAACCATCTCAGTCTACTGATCCCCTTCTCACTCCAACCATCAGTCTACTGATCCCCTTCTCACTCCAACCATCACAGTCTACTGATCCCCTTCTCACTCCAACCATCGCAGTCTACTGATCCCCTTCTCACTCCAACCATCAGTCTACTGATCCCCTTCTCACTCCAACCATCAGTCTACTGATCCCCTTCTCACTCCAACCATCACAGTCTACTGATCCCCTTCTCACTCCAACCATCGCAGTCTACTGATCCCCTTCTCACTCCAACCATCAGTCTACTGATCCCCTTCTCACTCCAACCATCACAGTCTACTGATCCACTTCTCACTCCAACCATCAGTCTACTGATCCCCTTCTCACTCCAACCATCACAGTCTACTGATCCACTTCTCACTCCAACCATCAGTCTACTGATCCCCTTCTCACTCCAACCATCACAGTCTACTGATCCCCTTCTCACTCCAACCATCAGTCTACTGATCCCCTTCTCACTCCAACCATCACAGTCTACTGATCCCCTTCTCACCCCAACCATCTCAGTCTACTGATCCCCTTCTCACCCCAACCATCTCAGTCTACTGATTCTGTACTCTGACTGCACCTGCAGCGCCCTGGAGATGCCACAGCCAGCGGGGGATTCGCTATTGTCTCTGTCAAACAGCCGCTTCGTGGTGTTTCGGATGCGACCGCCACCGCCTCCGCGGCCGCCGCAGATCGCTGCTTCGTCGCCGGCTGACCGGACGAAAATTCGCGATCGCTCCGGACATCGCAGCTGACGCTGGCCGCCGCCGTCGCCGCCCGGACAACTAGCCAGCTGTTGGGGATTGCTGACCTGGCGGATCAGGGCTGCAATGTCAGTGAGGCAAGGAAACGAATCAAGAATAGTCTGAGATTGCACTCCCACTATTCTATCTGGCACTCCCACTATTCTATCTGGCACTCCCATTATTTTGTCTGGCACTCCTACTATCATTTCTGGCACTCCCACTATTCTATCTGGCACTCCCACTATTCTATCTGGCACTCCCACTATTCTATCTGGCACTCCCACTATCCTATCTGGCACTCCCACTATCCTATCTGGCACTCCCACTATTCTATCTGGCACTCCCACTTTTCAATCTGGCACTCCCACTATTCTATCTGGCACTCCCACTATTCTATCTGGCACTCCCACTATTCTATCTGGCACTCCTACTATCCTATCTGGCACTCCCACTATTCTATCTGGCACTCCCACTATCCTTTCTGGCACTCCTTTTTATCCTATGTGGCACTCCTGCTATCTTGTCTGGCACTCCCACTATCCTGTCTGGCACTCCTACTATCATTTCTGTCACTCCTTTTTATCCTATGTGGCACTCCTGCTGTCTTGTCTGGCACTCCCACTATCCTGTCTGGCACTCCTACTATCATTTCTGTCACTCCTTTTTATCCTATGTGGCACTCATACTATCCTATCTGGCACTCCCACTATCCTATCTGGCACTCCCACTATTCTATCTGGCACTCATACTATCCTATCTGGCACTCCCACTATCCTATCTGGCACTCATACTATTCTATCTGGCACTCCCACTATCCTATCTGGCACTCCCACTATTCTTTCTGGCACTCCCACTATTCTATCTGGCACTCCCACTATACTATCTGGCACTCCCACTATTCTATCTGGCACTCCCACTATCTTGTCTGGCACTCCCACTATTCTATCTGGCACACCCACTATTCTATCTGGCACTCCCACTATCTTGTCTGGCACTCCCACTATTCTATCTGGCACTCCCACTATTCTATCTGGCACTCCCACTATCCTATCTGGCACTCCCACTATCCTATCCCACTATCTGGCACTCCCACTCCCACTCCCACTATCCCACTATCCTATCTGGCACTCCCACTATCCTATCTGGCACTCATACTATTCTATATGGCACTCCCACTATACTATCTGGCACTCCCACTATTCTTTCTGACACTCCCACTATTCTATCTGGCACTCCCACTATACTATCTGGCACTCCCACTATTCTATCTGGCACTCCCACTATCTTGTCTGGCACTCCCACTATTCTATCTGGCACTCCCACTATTCTATCTGGCACTCTTACTTTTCATTCTGGCACTCCCACTGTTCTATCTGGCACTCCCACTATTCTATCTGGCACTCCCACTATTCTATCTGGCACTCCTACTATCCTATCTGGCACTCCCACTATTCTATCTGGCACTCCCACTATCCTTTCTGGCACTCCTTTTTATCCTATGTGGCACTCCTGCTATCTTGTCTGGCACTCCCACTATCCTGTCTGGCACTCCTACTATCATTTCTGTCACTCCTTTTTATCCTATGTGGCACTCCTGCTATCTTGTCTGGCACTCCCACTATCCTGTCTGGCACTCCTACTATCATTTCTGTCACTCCTTTTTATCCTATGTGGCACTCATACTATCCTATCTGGCACTCCCACTATCCTATCTGGCACTCCCACTATTCTATCTGGCACTCATACTATCCTATCTGGCACTCCCACTATCCTATCTGGCACTCATACTATTCTATCTGGCACTCCCACTATCCTATCTGGCACTCCCACTATTCTTTCTGGCACTCCCACTATTCTATCTGGCACTCCCACTATACTATCTGGCACTCCCACTATTCTATCTGGCACTCCCACTATCTTGTCTGGCACTCCCACTATTCTATCTGGCACACCCACTATTCTATCTGGCACTCCCACTATCTTGTCTGGCACTCCCACTATTCTATCTGGCACTCCCACTATTCTATCTGGCACTCCCACTATCCTATCTGGCACTCCCACTATCCTATCCCACTATCTGGCACTCCCACTCCCACTCCCACTATCCCACTATCCTATCTGGCACTCCCACTATCCTATCTGGCACTCATACTATTCTATATGGCACTCCCACTATACTATCTGGCACTCCCACTATTCTTTCTGACACTCCCACTATTCTATCTGGCACTCCCACTATACTATCTGGCACTCCCACTATTCTATCTGGCACTCCCACTATCTTGTCTGGCACTCCCACTATTCTATCTGGCACTCCCACTATTCTATCTGGCACTCCTACTTTTCAATCTGGCACTCCCACTATTCTATCTGGCACTCCCACTATTCTATCTGGCACTCCCACTATTCTATCTGGCACTCCCACTATCCTTTCTGGCACTCCTTTTTATCCTATGTGGCACTCCTGCTATCTTGTCTGGCACTCCCACTATCCTGTCTGGCACTCCTACTATCATTTCTGTCACTCCTTTTTATCCTATGTGGCACTCATACTATCCTATCTGGCACTCCCACTATCCTATCTGGCACTCCCACTATTCTATCTGGCACTCATACTATCCTATCTGGCACTCCCACTATCCTATCTGGCACTCATACTATTCTATCTGGCACTCCCACTATCCTATCTGGCACTCCCACTATTCTTTCTGGCACTCCCACTATTCTATCTGGCACTCCCACTATACTATCTGGCACTCCCACTATTCTATCTGGCACTCCCACTATCTTGTCTGGCACTCCCACTATTCTATCTGGCACACCCACTATTCTATCTGGCACTCCCACTATCTTGTCTGGCACTCCCACTATTCTATCTGGCACTCCCACTATTCTATCTGGCACTCCCACTATCCTATCTGGCACTCCCACTATCCTATCCCACTATCTGGCACTCCCACTCCCACTCCCACTATCCCACTATCCTATCTGGCACTCCCACTATCCTATCTGGCACTCATACTATTCTATATGGCACTCCCACTATACTATCTGGCACTCCCACTATTCTATCTGGCACTCCCACTATCTTGTCTGGCACTCCCACTATTCTATCTGGCACTCCTACTTTTCAATCTGGCACTCCCACTATTCTATCTGGCACTCCCACTATTCTATCTGGCACTCCCACTATTCTATCTGGCACTCCTACTATCCTATCTGGCACTCCCACTATTCTATCTGGCACTCCCACTATCCTTTCTGGCACTCCTTTTTATCCTATGTGGCACTCCTGCTATCTTGTCTGGCACTCCCACTATCCTGTCTGGCACTCCTACTATCATTTCTGTCACTCCTTTTTATCCTATGTGGCACTCCTGCTATCTTGTCTGGCACTCCCACTATCCTGTCTGGCACTCCTACTATCATTTCTGTCACTCCTTTTTATCCTATGTGGCACTCATACTATCCTATCTGGCACTCCCACTATCCTATCTGGCACTCCCACTATTCTATCTGGCACTCATACTATCCTATCTGGCACTCCCACTATCCTATCTGGCACTCATACTATTCTATCTGGCACTCCCACTATCCTATCTGGCACTCCCACTATTCTTTCTGGCACTCCCACTATTCTATCTGGCACTCCCACTATACTATCTGGCACTCCCACTATTCTATCTGGCACTCCCACTATCTTGTCTGGCACTCCCACTATTCTATCTGGCACACCCACTATTCTATCTGGCACTCCCACTATCTTGTCTGGCGCTCCCACTATTCTATCTGGCACTCCCACTATTCTATCTGGCACTCCCACTATCCTATCTGGCACTCCCACTATCCTATCCCACTATCTGGCACTCCCACTCCCACTCCCACTATCCCACTATCCTATCTGGCACTCCCACTATCCTATCTGGCACTCATACTATTCTATATGGCACTCCCACTATACTATCTGGCACTCCCACTATTCTTTCTGACACTCCCACTATTCTATCTGGCACTCCCACTATACTATCTGGCACTCCCACTATTCTATCTGGCACTCCCACTATCTTGTCTGGCACTCCCACTATTCTATCTGGCACTCCTACTTTTCAATCTGGCACTCCCACTATTCTATCTGGCACTCCCACTATTCTATCTGGCACTCCCACTATTCTATCTGGCACTCCTACTATCCTATCTGGCACTCCCACTATTCTATCTGGCACTCCCACTATCCTTTCTGGCACTCCTTTTTATCCTATGTGGCACTCCTGCTATCTTGTCTGGCACTCCCACTATCCTGTCTGGCACTCCTACTATCATTTCTGTCACTCCTTTTTATCCTATGTGGCACTCCTGCTATCTTGTCTGGCACTCCCACTATCCTGTCTGGCACTCCTACTATCATTTCTGTCACTCCTTTTTATCCTATGTGGCACTCATACTATCCTATCTGGCACTCCCACTATCCTATCTGGCACTCCCACTATTCTATCTGGCACTCATACTATCCTATCTGGCACTCCCACTATCCTATCTGGCACTCATACTATTCTATCTGGCACTCCCACTATCCTATCTGGCACTCCCACTATTCTTTCTGGCACTCCCACTATTCTATCTGGCACTCCCACTATACTATCTGGCACTCCCACTATTCTATCTGGCACTCCCACTATCTTGTCTGGCACTCCCACTATTCTATCTGGCACACCCACTATTCTATCTGGCACTCCCACTATCTTGTCTGGCGCTCCCACTATTCTATCTGGCACTCCCACTATTCTATCTGGCACTCCCACTATCCTATCTGGCACTCCCACTATCCTATCCCACTATCTGGCACTCCCACTCCCACTCCCACTATCCCACTATCCTATCTGGCACTCCCACTATCCTATCTGGCACTCATACTATTCTATCTGGCACTCCTACTATCCTATCTGGCACTCCCACTATTCTTTCTGACACTCCCACTATTCTATCTGGCACTCCCACTATACTATCTGGCACTCCCACTATTCTATCTGGCACTCCCACTATCCTATCTGGCACTCCCACTATCCTATCTGGCACTATACATAGGAAAAATGAGCAGAAACCTTTTACCTCTGTAGTGGTTGAGCTTCCCCAGGTCCACCTGAATCAAGCCATTAACGGCGGGCTGCACAACCGCAGATGTCACAGTCGCTAACAGCAGCAGACATTGAAGCAACGGCAGCAGCGAGAGCATCTGCGTCGCCTTGTCAGTAAAACAGCAAAAAATGAACTGGATAAATTTTGTAACGAGAAATATGCCCCCTGTCCATTCAGATTATATTCAGCCGTCAAAGTCCAACTACAAATATCAAATACAAGTTGTCTATTTTCTCTACTTTTTTTGACCAATAGTTGAGCTTCGTGAACTGGCTTGTCTGTGATTGGCTGTCAATTTTTTTCAATAAAGAGTGAACAACTTCTAACTTTCTGATAATCCTACTTGTAGTAGGTTTGAGGAACAAAACGAAAATATTGTGCGTTAAAATGGCATTTTAATTTTGAGCTTGTTTAGCTTGGGGTTGATTTTAATCTATGGCAAAAGAACTCATTCAGCGTCCTCAATGCATTCTCAATGCCGACTTCTTTTGTAGTCTTCGAATGTGTCTATAAAATTCTATCTTAAAATCGTAATTTGACAGAGAAATTAAAATCCAATTTCTGCCTTAGTTTAATTGAAAATATAAAGCTAATTTACCGACCGATTGACAAAACGCCAGAGATTTGTTAAAAACCTCGACAAGTAAGTTATTCAACGTTTATGGCCCTAAATTAATTTAACTTAATTCGAGACAAATGGAGACATGTACAGGCTCCCAATTTGCCATCGTACCTAAAGGCAGTTGCTTTCCCCCTTGGTGAGCCACACACCATGGTCCCTGAGCTCGATTTCGCGGCGCGTATAAGTGCAACTCACACCCTTAAGGGCTAACCCCCTAGGCACAGTTAGCGCGTACACTTCCTGAAGATGCGAAAGTCAGGCCCGTTGCACACATCTGTGTGCGTGCTCACAGGGGTCAGTGGAATGGACAGAATGCTGGCTGCGGGTCTACAGTCATCAAATGGTGTGTTAGTGGCGAATATTCTGATCATTGTCATTGTTAAAGCCATCGCACTTCTATTCCTGAATCGCACCGTTAGTCACGACTCCAAATCGATAAATCTTCATGCCAAAAGCGACGTCCAGTCACCCAACGGGTCAACGCGACAGAAGCCGTTTGTTGGGCCTGGAGCGTCGTCAGTTCTCCGTGCTGTTCGACCTTCTTGACGCGGACAATGACAAGAATTTAAACGCCTCCGAAATGCGCAACCTTTTCAGCCTGCTTTTTGGCGACCCAGTGAGCACTGAGCACCTGCTGCACTTTGAGAATCGCTACCTGCTACAGTACGGCAAGAATGGCTGCCTTAGCAAGGCCAAATTCTTCGAAATCCTGGAGGACTACGAGGACGCCTACGGCTACGACGTCGGCGACGATATTAAAGAGTTTTTTTACCATTTTATTCCTGAAGACTCCACCAGAACATCGCCGATAGCACTGTGCCAGGCAATCTCTGAGACGCTGCCCCAGGAGGTGAGTTTTTATAGTCATGCGCCACCGTACCTGCCAGGGTGGACACCCTGGCTCTGAACCACATTCATTAAGTGTAGCATTCCTATCACTCCATAGGACCACAATGATCTGAATAATCTTCTCTCGCGCCTAATTGGCGCTTCAAAAACTGGCGCCGACATCAACTGTGAAGTGTTTCGCATCGTCATTGGCGAAATGTTCAAAATAAGCAACCATCAGCTAGCCAAGTCCAGCGCTGGCATCGTCGTGGAGGAAGGGTCCAGCATTAAGCACCCGTTCTACAGAAACCTGATGATGCAGCGCGTGGCCAACTTCCTGGGCGACAAACGCGACGCCGTCACGTGGCGGGAGATGCTGAATCGCGTCGCGGACGAAATGGTGCCAAGAAGCAAAACGGGGATTACCAAACGTTCAATGCCTTGAATTGCGCGTCCAAGCGCTGCCTATTGACCGAAACAATTAAACAAAATACTCGTATTTCTTTTTGTTATTCTGTTTAAACTTTGCTGACAAAATCTTCATGGGCCCAAATTTATTATATCTGCTGTGGTCTGCTCCGAATCGTACGTAATTTAAATAGTAATTTGTAAAGACAGAGATACCATAAATTTAACGAATTTGATTCAATATACAGAGGAAAATTGAAATCCAAAAAGACAAAGCGACTAAACTTCTGGACATAAATAATCAGATCAAACCACAAGAAAATACTTGAAAAATTCTTGAGTCTTAATAAACTAACGAGTCAGCGCAATAATGCTGTACAGCTCAGGAAGTCTGAACTCGGTCACCCGTCGTCAGGCCATCGACCGCGACACTTTGGCTGCTAGCAGAGACTGAACAGGGCAGCAGTGGGCAGGTGGGTGCCAGGTAGGTACGCAGAAACTGCAGCAGCTCGCGCTCCTCGGCACTGCCCATGGACCAGAGGCTGTGCAGAAGCACCGGGCCGTTGCCCGTCTGGCGCAGGGTGTGCGCGAGCCTGCCAACGGAGGTGGCAAGAACGAATGGCTAAATATTGTGTCATTAAGCACCTGAATCTCTGATGATTTGATATGAGAGAGTAGTAAAACCATATGTTATTCTTTCTCCTTCCTCTCTTAACAGTGTTAATAACTATCGATCCGAAGTTTTAAGCGCAGAGTCGGCAACCTCCGGCCCGCGGGCCAAATGCTGCCTTGGGAGCTCCTGAAATAGACCTCTTTGTATTGTCTCTCCGCAGTCTCGTCTCTTTCTCCCCTGTCTCATCTTTACCTTGTCTCCTGTCTTATCTCTCTCTTTTCTCTTCCTAATCTCATCTCTCCCTACGTTCCACCATTTACAGGGGTGGATTCCCGACTCGACTGGAACAATTTGTGTACTTTAGCAAGACAATTAACTCTACATTGCTTCACTTGACCCAGCTGTTAAATGGGTACCAAAATTAGCTGGGGTAATTGAGGGTGGCTGTGGCGTCCCCCGGACCATGGACTGAACAGCCGGACGTAGTCTTTAGATGCGCCGCGCAATAGCTGCGGTTTTGCTGTCGGCTGTACATCTGGCTCCATTGGGGCAGGTGTATTCAATTATAAAAATAATTATTATTCGGTTAGATATAAGGAGCCTTCCCTGTCTGTGGACTGAATAGCTGTACGCAGCCTTTAACATACTGCGCAATAGTCGCGTAGATGACTCAAACGCAGACTCAAAGAGCTACACGCACCTGTACAATGCGTAATAGTCGCACACGGCATCAGCCAGCAGTCGCTTTGTGGCGTTTACGTCGCGACTGGCTCGCAGGCGCAGATCGAGAATCTTCTGGCGCAGCCTGACCGGATTCTCTTCGTCCACTGAGTCGAGCAGAGCGGCTGACCAGGTCTTGGCGAACTCAGTGCAGTCTGGAATGGGTTAAAAGTACTTTCAGTTGACAGGGACTTTCTAAATCTGTGTGGGATATTAGCATTAAATGTTCTATAAAACTGACGCCCGAAATCAAGCGACACCGAGCGACCGCTGATGCGAAGCACCGCAGATCGCGGGAACAAGTCGTCCCAATTGACTGCAGCTGCTGTAGGGACAGCCTCGGCAGCGTTGGGCTCAGCTGTGGCAGCAGCGGGGCCGGCTGAGCTGCCCGACTCGATAAGCCGGCACTGGCCGATGAAGCGCTCGACTTCGCGTCGCCTAGAGAAGTCATCCTCGGCCGCGCACTCCACAGTCAGGCGGCAGCCGACAGACACCAGGGTGACGAGTTGCGGTAGTAAGCCGCGAAGCAGTTTCACAGTGCGCTGCAGTGAAGCCACAGTCGCCTCCTCCCAGACGGCGAAGGCGGCCGAAGCAGCCGCAGCGGGATCAGCAGCCCCGGCGACGAAGACTGGGACCTGCTCGCGCACGTAGTCAAGGAGCTGGTCGTGGAAGCTGCAGAATTAGATTTCGGTTGGTAACCAGATCACACACAGTCAGCAGCTACATACAACAATAATAACAATATTTCCAGCAGGGTTGAAGGCACCGTGAAAACATTTGATGACACTAGACCCGCGGCCAGCGAGGAGGCAGTATGCCTATTCCACTGACACGCAAAGATAACGCACACAGACACACTCCCACATGTGCGCACACCCGCCCTGACTTTCTCATGGTCAGGCCGTGTACACTCTCGCTGTGTCTTGGAGGTTGGCCCTCAAGGGCGTAAATTGCACAACCAAGTCTCCCCAAGCCATCTCTTCGCGGCTGCGCCTCAAATGAAGGAGGCGTTGCCGCGGATTCGAGATCAGGACCTTGGGTGCGAAAGTCTGACGTGTCAAACGAGGCTAAAACACGCTCGATTGTAATTTATTATCGATGACTCTTTGTTTAAATACCACGCTTCCAAGTCTGTTCTTACGCTTCCAGTTTCTGTAGGCTGGCATCCAACAGGCAGACCAGGTAGCTGCTGTCAAAGCAGAAGAACACAGCCAGTTTCTGGCCACTGCCATCCGAGTCCGACCTATAATCAGAGTAAAAGAAATCGGTAAAACATCAAACTACCTGTGACAATTAAAATTCAATGCACACCACATATCGAGCTCTAACTGACCAATCCAGCATATCTGTGGTGCCAGCCAGGGCCTGCGGACCAGAGCTGCCCAGCTTTCGACGCACCTGATTGGTCAAGCGATCAACCAATGGCTGGTCAAGAGATGTGGCCAAGCAGTGCAGCTTTGCTATTCCACCATCTGGCCTGTAAGAAAAATGAAACTTAAATTAGACCTTAGTTTGAAAGTGAAACAGTCAATCAGACCATTAAATTTTTGCCACACAATTTTATGTAGCTAATTTGCATATCTAATTCGCATAGCTATAGCTAACTATAGAATGAAATTCAATTCTTAGATTCGGAAATACACTATTTGCTATTTTTAGTTGTAATTTCAAGATTTTTATCTTGGTAGCAATACAACTTCTCAGCAGCTCTTCTTGCTATTCGCAAAGTAATTATCAAAAGTATTAATTTATTTGTTAAATGGTAAATTTAAATGCTTAAAAGCATACCTAGCTACATATATATATATCATACATGCCTATAAATAACGAGCTATGTCATGTTAGATAAGTGGTACTAACTACAAAGTTACAGCATGGTACATGGTAATTTTAATGGAAACAGTCCATTTCGGCGACAAGTCATTTCGGCGACAACCATTTCGGCAACAATACTTTTGAAGCCGTGGAACAAATTTATTTTATTTATTAATTTTTTGCTTTAATTTAAATCGAATAAAAGAAGCCACAAATCGGCAGAAGCGCGGAACTGAGGGTAGGAGAGGAGGTTAGAATGTGAGCGGTGGACCAATCAGAAGGGAGGAAAGAGCAAAAGGATAGAGAATGAGAGATCAGCCGCAGAGATAATGTGAGAGAAAGAACTAGACTGAACTGGACGATGTAAACAAGAAAAGTGCAGAGAACGAAAGAGTGAATAGAGGACAGAAGGCAGAGACGAAAGTGCGACAGCACTTCTACCTGTGTAGAATAATGAAGTCGATAACGAACATGTTAGTTATAAAATATTGGTGACGGCAAACGATGCTACTTATAAGTAAGACAGGTGAGGTTGACGCACATAGAGTGCGGACCAAACTGATCCAAACTCGCTATTTATATTACATGTTAAAACAAATACTATAACAGGAATACATTAACAAGTAGAAGAATCAAACACATTACATACTCAAAAAGCAAACACTATCAGATCCATTATTACTGCGGTTTCGATGTTTGTCGCCGAAGTGGTTGTCGCCGAAATGACTTGTCGCCAAAATGGTTGTCGCCGAAATGACTTGTCGCCGAAATGGACTGGATTCATTTTAATTGCTACAATAATAGCAATAAAAAAACTAACAATATATTTCATTTACCTTTACATTTTTACTGTTAAATAGTTAATAGCTATTTTAATTAAACACCACATTTGTCTTTGTCTATAAGTGTGATAACAGGACTAGTAGAATATAGAGTCATGAATATGGCCAATTATGGAATTATGATACAGAAAAAAAATTAATTGCTATTAGTAGTTGGCTATTGGTAGAAAATGTAATTGTTATTAAAAATGCATGCTTTAAAGCCAATTAGAGCTTAGAGGTCGGGTGTCTTACTTACAACTGAACTATTGAGCCACTGTGCTGTGCGGTTGAAGAAGAAAAATCACACTGATCTTGGATTTCTGTACCATCAGTAAACAGCTTTGAGTCTGTTAACTCATTATCTGCAACAATAGGCTGAGAAACAGATTCACATGAATTATCATTTGGATCCTTATCCACAGGATGGACTAAATTACACCCGAATATGGCAAACATACTAGTTGATCTATTTTATTCTATTGATCGGATATTTGTTTACCGAATACTTTTTTGTTTTTGCAAATACAAACACAAAGTTTTGTAACGCAGTTATGTCGTATGTGCACAATCACAAAACGACTTGTAATTAGACAACGTGCATTCTACGAATTTTGCAGTTCATATTGCAACAGCAACAGTCGCAACACGTATGTTTTCATTTTTAGACAAAGTTATTTTTAGTACTTTAGCCAGTTGATAATCAGTTAGAAATTAAACTAACAACTAACAGCGAACAGTGGTATGCAACTTAATTTGTTTTACTTGTATGATTTTGTTATTTCATAATTTGGTTTGTTCAAAAACAACTTCTAACCCGCGTTAAATAAGAGTGCATTAATACGAGTTCACATTTAATTTTTCCATTATCACGTATCACGCGAATAACGTAATGAACTATTAAGAGTACATACTAATGATGAATATAAATTAATACATTAAGCTTCAACGTAGATGTAAAGTTATGTTTTTTAGTGAAATACCAAAACAACTATAAAATGTTCGAGTAATGGGCCTCCAAGGTCTTAATTAGAACAACTTTGCTCTATATTATCAAGATCTCCCAATTAATCAAATGATTATGGTCAGAACCTGTGTTTCACCCAAGTTAAGCAAATTCTAGATCAGGAGATTGCAGTAGCTCTCCGCATTCCAGTGTACTTTTGGAAGTAGTGCACTACTAAAAAGTTTTGCTTGATATTAATTAATTGATCGATCGACGAATTTCCTAGACTTATGAAACAGATGTGCTTGAAAATTTTTATGTATTTGAAAAAAGTATTGCTTGAAAACAAAAAAAGTGTCATTAAGTTGTCCTTTATCTGAAACTATGCGAACATGTGAAAAAAATCGTGGGGATCCACGCGCGAACTGATTGTTGGTTAATAAAATAACAACGCATCGTATTGTTAGGCAAAACAAATAGAATCTGTTAGACTACTTGGAAAGAATCAAAAGTTGAGTTCTGCTTATTCAAACAGGAGCTCAGCATACCAAGTAAGTCTTCAAAGGTAAAAGTCATAAATGGTAACACAGGTGTAAATAATAGCTTTTTATTTTCGATTATATCCAGAAATATAATACGAAATGAAGATAACACTACAGAGCAGATCGCATTTTTAGCAGCAGACATTGGCAGAGTTCTTTGCACAGTAAACCGAACCAACAGGCATGCTGTAAAAAACTGCTCTATTAGAGTATAGACTCAGCTGAACCTTCCTGCTCAGGGTGAGTTCTCAGGGAGGTTTGCATTGGGGTTTGTACCTGGGTTGGTTTGTCCTGCGCTAACAAGCAGCGGTGTGCCAGGATTAGCAGTCGGGGCAAGAGACAGGATTATCAAGGATATCAGGCGGGTTTCTACTACATGATAAGCTATAATCTGATTATAATTGAGATCAGACCTGATAGGCCTAATAAGGTCGACATTTTTCTGATAATAGAATCATAAGTTATCTCATACATGCACGTAATTGCAGTGCTCTTAATAATATGTTTTTAATTATTACAGTTAAGATGAAGCTTTTTAAGCTGCTTTTGTGACCTTGTCGACTTGTGGATTTGTTAATTAGAAAGCCGATGGCATTCGCACACGTTCAAACCCTTATGCGCACATGTAACCTGTGCAAGAGTGTACTTTCGATGCTTCTAAGCAAGACTCAGAAATCAGGAATCGCAGTAGAAGGACACCTTCCCCTGCTCTAAAATATACAAAAAACGGAGTCTCGGGTACCGGCCTCCTAAAACAAAGGTCCAGACTCCTTACCAGTAACAGCGAAGCGATGCATTAGAATTAGAATTCGCAATTTTTCCCAAGGTAAAACAGAACGGAGCCTATACGAGCGAGCGTATTTCATACCCGCTGCCTACTTCACGACAGCTCCTAAACCGAATGACCAATTTTTCATAAAAGTCCACCACATGGATCAAAGTTTTCCGCCCTTTACGATGAACCAACTGTCAAACTGTCCGACGTCAGCATCGTCGATATATTCAGCAATTCTTGTCGAAGACCCTAGTGGAAAGGATAGCTAATACTTCTCTGTATAAACCTATATCGCGAATCCGTATTAGTTAAATCATAACAAAAAACAATATAACCAATAAAATATAACCAACAATAACAGCCGACATGGTTACATCTAGTGGCAGTTATTGCCACTAGACGCCAGACGATACTCGTTGAATAGTTTCATCGGATAGAGCGGAAAGCTAGTCTGCGTGACACAGTGAACAGCCCGACCAAGTGTAGAATATGAGCGCAGAATCTGCCCAAAAGTTCCCAAAGTGGAAAAAAGCAACAAAAATGCAGAAACAATAAACAGCTGAAATTCCCAACTGAGTTAGGAGGGTGAGTGGCAGAGCGGTTAACGCTTTTGGCTATCGCACCAAGGTCACAGAGCTCGATTTCGCGGCGAGGCCACTTAGGGCGCGGCCGCGGAGAGAAGGCTTGAGGGCTTATCGTGCAATTTACGACCTTGAGGGCCAACCTCGAAGACACACATCTACTGTGCGAGTGTACACTGCCTGACGAAGAGAAAGTCAGGGCAGATGTACACACCTGTGTGAGAGTGTGCCTGCATAAGGTATCTGTGTGCGTGTGTGCTCAGGAGTCAGCGAAATGGGCAGAATTGCCTCTTCGCTGGCTGAGGGTCTAATATCACCAAATGATGTGGCACTGCCCGCAGCAATCAATAATATCTCCAACATAGCTAAAAAAATTAGTTCTTGAATAAAAAAAACTAAATATCGACACCTGGTACAGTGTGCGCATGCTTATAATAATACAAATAATAAAGCGGGCGACAATTAAAGCTAGTTGAAAGCAACTTAACAAATTCTTGCGTTGAAAATATTGAAAGCAGTGAAAGCCTGTGCTCGATAGCTTCGTAATTAAAAAAGCTTGCTGATCAGCAGAATGATTTAGAGATCGCCTGTCACAGCTGAGGTGGGGTGGGAAGCGGCTGTTTGAGGCTCCAAGGTTGGCCCCTTCTGCTCAAAGCTCATTGTGAGATCTAACTCTGCTTAGAAATGAAAAAATCTTTCCCGCTTTAACTGGAAAAAAGCTAGCTGTTGTTATGCAGTAGCTCTCTGGATTATTTATGACGTTGCCAATTTCTTAAAAGAAGTAATTATTCTATTTGAAAATCACTCCAAATTCACACAAGTATAAAGACGGATAAACAAATCATTCATTCACAGCCAAGCCTACTAAAATTATCTAAGTCCAGACACACGTCAATAGCACATCAATTCCAAGAATCCCAGCTTCTTGGAATCCCAGATTCTTGGAATCCCAGATTCTTGGAATCCCAGATTCTTGGAATCCCAGATTCTTGGAATCCCAGATTCTTGGAATCCCAGATTCTTGGAATCCCAGATTCTTGGAATCCCAGATTCTTGGAATCCCAGATTCTTGGAATCCCAGATTCTTGGAATCCCAGATTCTTGGAATCCCAGATTCTTGGAATCCCAGATTCTTGGAATCCCAGATTCTTGGAATCCCAGATTCTTGGAATCCCAGATTCTTGGAATCCCAGATTCTTGGAATCCCAGATTCTTGGAATCCCAGATTCTTGGAATCCCAGATTCTTGGAATCCCAGATTCTTGGAATCCCAGATTCTTGGAATCCCAGATTCTTGGAATCCCAGATTCTTGGAATCCCAGATTCTTGGAATCCCAGATTCTTGGAATCCCAGATTCTCGAAATCACAGATTCTTTGAATCCCAGATTCTTGGAATCTCAGCTTCTTGGAATCCTAGATTCTAGGAATCCCAGATTCTTGGAATTCTTGGAATTCCAGATTCTTGGAATCCCAGATTCTTGGAATCGCAGATTCTAGGAATCGCAGATTCTTGGAATCCCAGATTCTTGGAATCTCAGCTTCTTGGAATCATAGATTCTAGGAATCCCAGATTCTTGGAATCTCAGATTCTTGGAATCCCAGATTCTTGGAATCCCATACTACATATTCTTGGAATCCCAGATTCTTGGAATCCCAGATTCTTGGAATCTCAGCTTCTTGGAATCATAGATTCTAGGAATCCCAGATTCTTGGAATCTCAGATTCTTGGAATCCCAGATTCTTGGAATCCCATACTACATATTCTTGGAATCCCAGATTCTTGGAATCCCAGATTCTTGGAATCCCAGATTCTTGGAATCCCAGATTCTTGGAATCCCAGATTCTTGGAATCCCAGATTCTTGGAATCCCAGATTCTTGGAATCTCAGCTTCTTGGAATCATAGATTCTAGGAATCCCAGATTCTTGGAATCTCAGATTCTTGGAATCCCAGATTCTTGGAATCCCATACTACATATTCTTGGAATCCCAGATTCTTGGAATCCCAGATTCTTGGAATCCCAGATTCTTGGAATCCCAGATTCTTGGAATCCCAGATTCTTGGAATCCCAGATTCTTGGAATCCTAGATTCTAGGAATCCCAGATTCTTGGAATTCTTGGAATTCCAGATTCTTGGAATCCCAGATTCTTGGAATCGCAGATTCTAGGAATCCCAGATTCTTGGAATCCCAGATTCTTGGAATCTCAGCTTCTTGGAATCATAGATTCTAGGAATCCCAGATTCTTGGAATCTCAGATTCTTGGAATCCCAGATTCTTGGAATCCCATACTACATATTCTTGGAATCCCAGATTCTTGGAATCCCAGATTCTTGGAATCTCAGCTTCTTGGAATCATAGATTCTAGGAATCCCAGATTCTTGGAATCTCAGATTCTTGGAATCCCAGATTCTTGGAATCCCATACTACATATTCTTGGAATCCCAGATTCTTGGAATCACATACTACGTATTCTTGGAATCACATATTCTAGAATTTTTTGTTCACTTGTTGTATTGTCTCTCTCTAGAGAGGTCTCGGGTTCTTTTTCATCCCTGGGCAAAGAAATGGCGTCATTTTGTCATTCTAGTTGTAAAATCGTGTATCGGCACCAGCTGAATTAACAATTTGGTGGGTGCAGTGCCTCCTGTCAGCTCATGGACTCAACAGAGTTCGGTTGCGGCTGTGCCACTGGCCGAGACACACAGATCAGCATGTGCATGACAAAACACAGGTTTTTGGCGCAATAGGCTTACTGGCAAAGGATTATGTGAAGTGCTTAAAGAGAATCTATTTTGTGCTTGAAAGGATACAGGAGAAAGACAGAGACGCGTGGTATAGGGAGCTGCAGAGCTGAGCTGGGCGGAGTCGACTAAAATCCCGCAACATTTGTCGCTAGGCGCGCATTTTCTAGCAGAGCCCGCACGCAGCAGGACCCTCTCCGCTGATAGCTTGCCGCGGACACGAACAGACAATGAGCTGGAGTGACTGACAACCCGGAGCCGCTAACGTCGGCCCCGCCTGTCCCCACGACAGCCGACATAAGCTCAAGTGTCTATCATTCTCTGGCCAGTGGCTCCGCTTGTTGACTCTGACGGGACTCGGGACTTTACTGCTGGCATGCGGCCACGCTATATACTAATGCGGGCTACCTGATTACTCATGTGGCATGCGGCCTCCACCTTCCTCCTCCTTATTTAGGCTGTACTCATCGACTTTCCAAATGGACGCGTCATTACTTGCCTGGCTGAGTATTGCGGCGAGAGTGTAAAATATATGAGTTCAGGAAATTCGAATGGAAATAGGAAAAAAGTGTTAGGCGGTGCAGGCACCCGGAGCTCTACTGACGGAGCTGCAGGGTTTGAAGAGTAATTCCAGCCGGCCCAATCGCGCTCATCATTCTAAATAAACTTCGTTAACTACAGCATCCAAGCTATTCGCTTCGCTCCTCTCTCTTTCATTCCGTCAATCTCTCTCTCTCTCTTCTACACATGAATGCTTCACGCTCATCCTTGTGGTTCGCGCGCTCTCCAACCGCTGACCTAGATTTGCCGGACTCGATGAGTCGAGTTCTCAACGACCCGTTGCTCAACACCCACCACCCAGTAGTGTCCAATAGGGTCGCTTGTGTTTAGCACTACAACCCTCAAAGGAAATGTCAAGAATCACACAAGCCACACAAGTCACTTACCACGCAAGGTTGGACAAATTAGTTGAGAACTTTTCGTACGAAGAGGGAAGAAGACAAATGTAAAGACCGACACCGCTAGCAATGCCGACAGCACGCAATCCAAAATTCTAATAATGATTTCGATCATCTGTTTAAATGGAAAAACAGTTTCTGATAAAAATAAAAAACACAAATAGCTCAACAGCGTGTTCAGCATGGTGCTCGGGACTATCAAGCAATGCTCAGTCACTTCAGGATGCAGCACCATCCGTTAGCCGCGTTTCGTTCGCATTGAAAGATAAAGCGTATTAGTGTCGCGTGAAAAAACATAGCGTTGCAGCGGATGAGATTAGAATAGTGAATATAATTTAATGATCTCGAAAACTGTTAGCAAAAAATCTGCAATTAGTAAGGGCAGGTAAGTAATAGTAGAGTAATTCGGAAGCAGACTGTGGGGTAGTCACAAAATCTTGCAAGGAAAATCGAGCGGCAAACAAGCATAATACGCGGGACACTCGCGAAACCGATGCGTTTTCTATCTGAGAGCAAGGCTTTAGAGGCGCAAAGCGAAATTGAGAGGTTATATGGATGCTTCCAAAAATGGGCAGAATTTTTTGCGGGGCTTGAGAGAACAATCAGTCGTGAGTGTTTCGAGCACTGAACTTATCCACAGAACCTGTATCAAGTTTCGACTACCCACGAAACCCTAGGCCTCTTAAGCAGTTTTCATTAGCTTTCCAAAAAACTCAACATACTATTTAAAACTGAAGTGATTCTTCTTCTAGCTAGATTATTTTCCGGAAAATTTTCACTGAGCAGTAGACCAACTCGTGCTACGTTGAGCTATTGGTGGGGGTTTGAAAAGTTCAGAATCGGTGGAAATTGCGAAACAATTAGCAGTCAGAAGCTGCTTTTGTCAGACACTGGATACCATTCCGAGTTGCACTGAGCCAGAGAACTCCCCTGATCTACTGCGACCCACCAGTGGGCTCTCGCTCAGTTGCGGGCAGTCGACTGCTACCACCGACGAGGGTGCTGCGGTCCACTTGTCGTACGGTTGCGAAGCCGACAGTGTCTGTCCGTTTTGCCTCTTCTGGCCCTTCCGTCTGATCGTTTTGAGGCCCAAGAAGTCAAGCAATAGATCGCAAAATTCGAAAATGGTTATGAGAGAGGCACCGACCCACAGGCCAACGCAGCCTCCGACGTCTGTGAGAAACCTACTGAGCGGGTACTCCTCATCTTCGAGCATCTCGTCAGCAAACAGAGAAGATGGCACAATGCGAAGGTACATGAAGTTTCGCTCGACAAAGTCAATATCCAGTAGATCAAGCATTTTCTTCTTCAACGCAACGCTAATGTTCAAATTTCGCATTGATTCATTCAGTTTGAGCGCTTTGGAAGCCAGATCAGTGCTGCCATAGTAGACCAGCTCATTAGCTTCCATTCTCGCTAGTAGCTTAAGCCAGCCTAAGTGGGTCTTGCGCTCGATCACCGCGGGAAAGTTGGCCTGGCTGATGACGGTAGAGTACACTGTGTGCTCGCACATGTCTTTGTAGCAAGTGCGGAGAGGGTCAGCCCGAATGACTTCTTCATCTTTTTTCGCAGGGCATGATCTCTCTGTGAAGTTATTGTGGAACCAATCGAAGTCGTAGCAAAACGGATAATCAACGTCGTCATTTTTTAGGGGATACTCGTGGTGAATGCATTTGCAATGCCTCTTGAAGGCTGTCTGAGTGATGTTCTCCACACAATCCGTTCGCGTCTCCTTATAGAGTCGGCGCTCTTTCGTTTCAATGTCGACATAGTCGTATAGATCTCGCTGTGACTCGCACAACTGCAGCTTTCTCAAGTGCTGCTTCCGAGTCATGTGCAGATCTACCTGGGCGTACTTGTCCAACAGAAAGCTCTCACTAATCTGCGGATACGTTTCTGGCTCGTGCAGCATTAACAGAACACCAGAAGGCATTTTAATAGTGCCGTGGGTGTCCAAGTGACGGAATTCTGTTGGATAATCGACACTTTTATACAACAGCAGGAATAAGTCTGGCCTGAAACCACTCGTGAATGCTTTAACATTCGCCCTGCTGATTGCGTCCCGGCCTAGCTTGGTAATGTTGAGCTGGTAACAGGCTCCGTAAGGCCATCGCCGGTGCGTGATCCAAGAATTGGCACAGTGGTGTTTCTCCATGCCCATGTAGCGACAGTCTTGTATAAATATGTTGTGTGGGATGCTGTACAAACTGATATTTCGACGCATGTACAGATAATCTGATATAAAGACTGACGTAGAGAAGCCTTTGAAAAGTGGTGTCTTCCAAGTAGTTTCATTTTCATAAATTTTATTAAATCTCGCGTGTGTCGCGTGAAATTCGTGAATTGCGTCCACCAGGTCCTCAAATCTCTTAGTTTTCTTTGGTGGAAAATGAATGGGATTAATGTTGCACACTGTTATGTCTGGGAACTTGAACGACAAGTGATCATGCTTCACATTCGTTAGAACTGGCGTCTGCAAGTACTTGATTGCGATCTGGTACAGGTTTGTGAGGAAGCCGCAGCTGGCTACTCCCAGTATTAAGATCCAGAAGACGCGTCTTCGAGTGCTACGAGCCTGGGCGATGTGGTTCAGGCCATGAATGGTGGACTTCTTTGAGAACGAGAGCACAACTGAGACGATCTGGCTGGCGGGCCGCAGCCGCGGCGCAGGCCGATCATCGGACACTGAAGAATCATTCAGCGCGTTCGGTCTATGCAATCGGCGACTAGCGGACGAGTCGATGTCATCTGCGTCTCTGCGTCCGGCGCTGTTCTCCGGCCAGCGTCGACTGTGCATGCCGATTCTGCCCTTCACTGCCTGGTGTTGGCTTCGAATAATCAAACGGAAAACTACAGAAGAATCTTTGCCGATTTCTCTAGGATTTCTCGAGCATCTTCAAAAAGCCGTGGAGCTTGAGAGCTTTTCTTCCGCTAGTCCCTCTCTGGCATTCTTCACACTCTCACTCGTCTCTCGTCTTCCTCTTTTGCTGTGCGTCTCTCTTCGCGCGATCATTCAGCCAGTTATTGGCTGCTCGGTGGCAATGGCCAACAGCCAATGCGGCCTCCGCCGGCGCCCCGAGGGCAAACTAGCATGGCGCGGAATGGGAGAGAAAGCATAGTAGGAAAGAATAGGAGAAACAGAAAGCTAAGCAGAATAGGAACAGCTGCTACCGCTCAGCCAGCCAAGCTGATCGAATGGAAAAGAAGCAATGAGCCAGCGCTGGATGAAAGTGCCGGTCTACTTGTCTTCTGAGGAGGCACTTGGAGGATTTCCCCCATTTTCTCGATGGCCTGAGGGGATGGACCGAGTGCTTGGCTGACGAGGGCCAACCGTCTTGGTACTCTCTTCTCTCTCCTTTCTCTCAATCTGTATCTATTTATCAAGCATCTAAGTCACTGTTCCAGCAAAATTTTGCTGCCTAAATGAATAGACTGTCAAAATGATGCAAAGAAGTAGGTCTGGCAACGCCTATAGGGCATCAGATATTTCGACTTGCCTACTCCGAGGAATGAGCATGTCGGAAAAGCCGAGATTTGGCACCAGCTTTTGTCTGCTTTAAAATAGATAGATCGTGAACTGAGGGCGCTCATCAGACGGGATATTGGCATTTTGAAAGTTGCTTATCTTAGGTTTTGCCATACTAAAAGCGGATTAAATTCACTGGTGCTGATTCATTCGACAAGGCGAGGGCTTACCTAGCAATGCCACGTTTTCAACGAGGGCTGACATGCAGGCTGGCTGAGAGTCACCGCCCATGTCAAGTAAAACGCTGCTCAAATTAGCCAGAGCCGCCCGACCAGCAATCCGGCCCGCCTAACAACGCTGCTGACGATAAGTAGGGTGTTTTCTGTACTCATTGGCGAGTCGCACATTTTTCTTCCACTCTTTCTCTCTTCCCCTCTCTCCCTGTATGTCTATCTCGACCGTTGGACTTCGCGTCATAAGTCCCATATAGCGAGGTCCACCGCGTGATTAATGGAGGTCCTTGGCCTCGGGGATATCGGCCGGGCGCGTTGTAAGATGGCTGTGAGTCGGGGCGGAGACAGTTCGACTTCCCTTCTCCACTCCGCGGCTTGAGCTGCCACTCGGAAAAATCGTTTTCTCTTTCTCTCTCTCATCTCTTCTCGTCTTCGAATTGAACGGAAGCTGAGGAGGGGCGAGTTTGTCTGGCTCATCTCAAGAGGCGGGCCGCCCAGCTGGTTTGGTTGGCAACTCTTAGCGGCTCAAACATCATTGACGATTGAAGGGAACCATGTTCTCTAATTTTCGACCAGACCGCTAATCGTGTCGAATCTATTGAGTGGTCTCGCATGACGGCCTTCGACTGCTGCTAACCATTGAGGCCCAGTAAATAAAGGAACTGCAAGTAAAAAAGCTGGAGAAATCAAAATGAGCGATTGTTCGAAGAAGAATGCCTTCAAACCCGCGGGCCATTGGTTTGGTCTGTGCGTACATTTCGCGTGTGCATGCATTCACATTTGCTTTATTTGATTTTTTTCCTCTGGCATTTTAAAGCCTTTCCAAAACCATTCTAAAAAATTCTATCAGGTTTTCGAAAAGCCGAAATGACTGATGGCTAGGCTGTACTGTATTCTTCCTCGATCTGATATATCTCAGACACCAGCGCTAGTCACTTCCAGCGCATCGGTATGCACAGTATAAAGTAAAAAGCGACAGTGTAAATAGTTTTTCGATAGAGAGTGCAGATATAAAACAGATGTAGAAGCATGCGGCAGTGGTGGCAGTGGTGGGATACGGTCCCAGACTTGCTAAACCCTGTGATGGGCAACTTTCCCGATACTCTTACTCCTCAAAGCCCGTCGGCTTCCTGTTGATCGCAATCTGCCATACGTTAGTGCGAACCTCGGCTCACCAAAGAGAGCAGGGGATTTGGTTCGGCTTAACAAAGCTTCCTTCCGATTCTGCTCTCATCCCTGCAGCATCTGAACATTTTTGTCTGAAGTTTTTCAAGCGGGCGCCGCGGCCAGTCAGTGGCAGTTTTCTTCTTAGCACAGAAGAAAATGTTAAAAAGCATCTGTGCACCGCGCACGCAGCCTTTAATTAGGAGATTTTAGCTCGTCCCCTCGGATTGTCCAGTCGAGCCCACAGAAACACCAAGCTCTGACACCCTCCATGCCGACTTCTGTCCTTGTCCCTCTGCATCGTCTGTTTGCAGCGATTTGCCTGTTTACGTCCTAAATGCTTGCAGTTTGCGGCAGGGGAAATGTTTTATATCCATCTATTTCAGCGTGCTACAGTTTCCGCAGTTCAATCATTCCGTCAGGCTGCTCCCTTCCTCCACTCCCACTCCAGAAGCGGTCAGAAAGGCTTCTGCTCGCAGGGAGTGCAGGTGACCCGCCGTCGCATTTGTCTCGCTTCGCTAGCCTCGGAAGCGAGCCACGCGCACCGCCTGCCGCAAAGCAATGTCCAGCAGTCCTCGCCAAGTCGTACCGGCCGATTCCTCTCCGCACACGCACAGTGCAAGCTGCACCGCGGAACTGGGTATCGACGTCGCTGAATGAGTAAGGGAAGCGCCACTCAAGCGCTCTTTACGCTTCAACTGGCATGAAATCATGGGGCCGAGCTGTGCCCGCGAATTCCTGCTAGCGCGAGTTGCTGCTCCACTGCAAAACGATGATTTCTTGCAGACGTCTAAATAAGGACGCTACTATCTATCAAATAAACCAATCCAATTATGAATTGAGGATAGTCAATACAGATTCAGTATTCCCATTTTTTACTCAAAGTACTAAAAACCGATAAAATCAGTTAAGTCTGTCTGGGTTTTACATAGACTGCACCATAGTTTTGCCTGCATTCTGATCTCATCACAATGATATCGATAGAAACCAACTATACCAATCAGAATATCGTCGATACGATTGTCACTGCTATTGACTTTCATCCACTCCTCTGCTAGTAAGCGACGTTAAATCTACACTGACTTGTCTGGTGTCAATAATTCTGACAGTTCACTTTGAGCTGTACTCATAAAATAGATCCGGCGAGTTTCCGAAACTCACTCTCTGAACTATCGTTGCACATTTAATTTTTTTTACTACCCAACCCTCCAATAGTGCCTGCGATAAAAATCGCATTTTCATACCACTGCACAATGCGTCTCAATCGAGATTGCTACAGCGTTTCTAGATTCGCTGTGACCTCTGAGCTCACTCACTGAGTTGGAACAGTTTTATCTGCCGGGACCAACTCTCTATAGGGAGTAGGTAGGCGGAGTGCTCTCTGCTCAAATCACGTAGTGCTCTCTGTGTCTCTGGAATCACGTGAACAGCGATCAAAATTTCGAAGCAAAATTTGCAAAGTTAAACTTGAAACTCGTGAACATGACATGGGAATACGAGCGAAGGAGTGCCTGACGCTTACCGATTAAAAATGCAAACTTTTTTTCTTCAAAAGTATTTCTATAAGCCTTTTTCGAATTTATTGTAAAAATAAAGTCCTGCTATCATTTGAACTCAAGTGATATGGTGTGCATGCATTTGGCAAGTTTGCAAATTGTATTGAGCTAATAATTATTTAATTTGAATAATAGTAATTGATTTCACCTGCCCCACCCAATGTGCAGATATGCAGTCGACAGCACAGTCGCAGATATTGAGCAACGCATCTGAAGGCGGTGTACGGCTGTTCAGTCGATGGACTCAGGAATCGAACCCCCGACCTTCAAGTCGTGAGTTCGATGCTCTTACCACAAGGCTACAACCTCCATTGGGGTAACATATTAACAAGGCTGTGTTGTTGCTATGCGACAGGCATGAAAATTAGTCTGATAAGAAAAAGTTTTGGAAGGTAAAAAAGTGACAGGTTAATGACCTTGACCTAGAAGAGATCCCGACTTTTATGAAGTCTTCGCAATCTAAGCAAAATTGAATTCAATTCAATTTACCGAAACATTCATTAACTTGCTCGTAAAAAATATTCTGCGCTCGCCTTGTTGTCTTGACAACGATATCTGAGTGGCATTGTGCCAATTTTATCTCGACAGCTGCAGCCTTTGGGACTTCTGTAGTAACACTGCCGCTCAGTCCTACAGAGTTGGCATTCATGCATATAAGCCCTGCGTTGCAAATACCGATATCAGAAGCCCGAACCGACGCTTCTGCTCTTTGGCATTCACGCCCGCAGCGATTTTTTCTGCTAACAACAATTACCGCTTAGAGACCAAGTGCCATAGTGCAACATATGGAGCTACTTCAGCTACTATGGCGATGGAGGAGTCTGCTCATTTTTATCCTCACACCGCTGATTCTTCTACCGCTGCCGGTGGTTGTGCAGAGTCCGGTGAGTTCATTACCCCCGAACAGCTGTGCAGAGTAAATGAGAACGTGGAACCACCGGTAAATTTATGCTGAACTATTATACTACTGCATTACCTGCAGGAGGCATATGTGGCCTACATGATTCTTCTGATGGCGGTGTACTGGGTCACCGAGGCACTGCCAATTGGTGTTACCGCACTCATACCTGTGGTCCTGGTGCCCGCTTTCAAGATTATCCCGTCGAAGGATTTGTGCCCGGCCTACTTTGAGGTGAGTCGAATTATCTTACTTTTGCACTACTCCAGCACTGGTGACCTTAAGAAGCTGCTAATATGATGCACGCTTCGCAATTAATGTCTTAGCAGACAGATATTGAGAGACTCAAAGCATCGAACTAAAACACAGTAAATATTTAACTAGCACTTCTGCCCTCTTTCGAAATCGAACATGGCTCTCTGTCTTGACCACGGGCTTTGACATCATCAAGTGTCTCTCCTCATCTCCTGTCATTTGTGAAGCGCTCAGCCTAGTCCGCTCTGCCTTTATCTCTACCCTACAGGACTCGAACATGCTGTTTATCGGCGGCCTGATGCTAGCCATCTGTGTAGAATTCTGGGATTTGCACAAGCGCATTGCGCTGCGCGTCCTACAGTTTGTCGGCGTCCAGCCGCGCTGGCTTCTGCTTGGCTTCCTCATGCCAACCTGGTTCATGTCCATGTGGATCTCCAACACGGCCACCTCGGCAATGATGCTGCCCATTGTAGACGCCGTACTGTACGAGCTGATGCGCTACGACCAGCTTCGCAAGCGAATGAACCGGCAGCGATTGGGCCAGGCGCAGTCCGAGCAGTTTCCGGCGCAGCCGGTGGAACCAACTAAAATTGGCGCGGACCGACTCGAGATGATCGAGTTGACTCCAACGGCTGCAGTGCCTGAAAGCACCAAGTCGAAGGAGTCCTACGTTGGGCCGCAGGAGATTGAGAGCGGAGCAGAAATGAACTCAACAACGGGGCTAGAGGATGAGGACTCAGTAACTGTCCTATCGTACATTCAAGACCCAGAAAATAAGGCTTTCGCGAATGTGTGCAAAATGCTCACCATCTGTGTCGCCTACGGTGCCAACATTGGTGGAACTGCTACGCTGACTGGCACAGCACCGAACCTCGTGCTAAACAACAATATCATCAGCAGCTTTGGCAATAAAACTCCATTCAATTTCGGCACCTGGTTTGCATACGCATTTCCGATTTCTCTTGTTACCGTCCTATTTGCCTGGGTTTGGCTCCAGATTCTGTTCATTGGTCCGAGGTGAGAACACGGCGAGAAGTGACAGCTGATATAACGTTACAAGTTTCCTAACATGCGACATAATTATAAGGTTCTATAAAAAACTGACAACGAATAGTTTATTCATATTTTTTCTATCTTAAAAAACACCAGAAATTTCTTGAAGTGCGGCACCAAGGACAAGGAGGAGGTGGAGGCGGTGCAGAAAGCTCTGCTGAGGGAGTACGAGAAGCTCGGTCCGATCACGTGAGTTCGTTTGCGTCATGATTAAGGACAGCTCGCAATTGGAATTATTATACTTCTATCATAAAAACTGTGTTGCTTGATTTGACTCCCAGCTTTCCAGAGGTGTCCTGCATTATCCTGTTCGTCATCACCATCATCCTGTGGATCACCCGGGAGCCGGGCGGCGAAGGTTGGGGCAGCCTGTTCCAGGTGACCCCTGTCACCTACGTTAACAACAGCCTTGGCAACCTGACGCGGGTTGAAGGTGCCACAAAGTTCTTCATGGCAGACGCCCAGCCGGCCATCCTAATGTCCATCCTGCTGTTTGTGTTCCCGTCTAGCAATCCGTTCAAGCGTCAGCGTGCCACCGTGGACATTGTCGTCGAGGAAACAGTGACGGTGAACGAAGATGGCACCGAGGAAGTCAAAAGGGAGGTTCGAAATAATCTAGGCAAAGAGAGGCCGTCAACATTGCTTAACTGGCGCGTGGTGCATGAACGACTGCCCTGGGGCATTGTGCTTCTGCTTGGCGGTGGATTCGCGCTGGCCAGGGCCACCAGGGTGAGTCTACCATTGTACAGTCTACCAGTACAGTGTACAGTCTACCAGTGTAAAGGCATGTTTCTTTTTGAAAAATCGATGGACAGGTATTTAAAATATTGCTCAAAATATTGCAGCACATATCTCCCATGGGAGCTTGCAGCCTTGTAGTTGGAGCTTTAGACTTTTGAGCGAGCAGTCGGGAGTTCGAATCTCAGCCCAGTGGAGACAATTTGTGCTTTTGAATAAGAGAGCTTAAATCCTGAGTTTTTCAGTTTCCTATGCTATAAAATGGTAACCAGCACCAGCTGTGGTACAAATTGGCGTTAGTAGCGGGTGGCTGCATATTCAGTCCACGGACTGAACAGCTGTACGCAGCATTTGGAAATAATTGAAAATTATATCTAATCGAGCTGCTAACAGTTTTCTACGAGCTATTTCTGTTGCACTATTTTCAGGGATATTAGTAAAGTAAAATTTACTCGCAAAGCGTCAAATTGTTACTAAGATAGCTCCACTTAATTGAAACAAGTCAATCCATTAAGCCAAAGGAAAATTCGTTGACGATGTTTATCTGAGAAATCTGCACTTTCTTCTGTTGCACTCAGGATGATCGCCCAGCAAAGCATTGAATCTGGCTCCTCTGGGAGTCACACAGTCATTAGTATGCTTATAGGCCTACCACTTGACTTCAGTCCTCGCAACAAGTTGAGAAAAAATGAAAGAATGTTGCTCGGATTAATACTAGGAGCGTATATTCAGGGAAATTTTGTTATGCCTTCTCGGTGCTTTTTAAATTGATTTTAGCGTATTAATTAAGGCGACTTAAATGTCGTGGGTTCGATTCCACATCTCAAATGAAACAATTTTTGCCCTTTAGAAGAGGACTTGCCTTTTGAGACAATCAAAGGCTGCTCACAGCAACAGCTGCAGCTGGGCTGTTAGCTGCAAATCCAGACCATTTGGGGCAAGTGGCGATGAATAAGAAAGGATGAATTATTAGGAGTGCAGAAGAATCCTGGAACCTTTGCAGGAATCTGGCCTTTCTGCTCTGATCGGAGCGCAGCTAAAGCCATTGGGAAATTGGCCCCTGCCGCTGTTGGTTATTGTTGTCGTCTACTGCACCACGCTAATCACCGAGATCACCTCCAACACTGCCACCGCTTCGATACTTCTGCCAATTTTGGTAGACCTGGTGCGTTAATGTAACATTATATATTTAGCCAGCATTGAATTAAAATTACTTTTGTTTGCTTTGATACATGTCACAATGCATCACTTCAGAGTCGAACCATCGGTATCAATCCGCTGAGCCTGATGCTGCCCTGCACCGTTGCCGCCTCCTTCGCTTTCAATCTGCCGGTGGCAACACCGCCAAATTCGATTGTCTTCTCAAAGGGCTACCTCACAGTTCCTGACATGGTAATTTTACTGCAATCAACTTATCGTGACAAGTGTTCGATGATTAACAGTTTTTGTGACCGTGTTAAGCAAGCCAGTTCCAGCGGAACTAACTGAAAACCTCAGTGGTATGACGCTCTTGCAGAGAAAGGCAAACAATGAGACACAATCACAAATATTTTGATGTCTCCGCAGATAAAGAGCGGCATAGTGCTGACCTTGTGCGGCGGGATGATCATAGTGGCGGGTACTCTGAGCCATGGCACTGCGATCTTTGACTTTTACACGCTCCCTTTGTGGGTCAACGCAACATCCGGAGCCGCGGCGGGTTCTGTGTCCGGATTTTCCGCTGTTGCATCTGCTGCCCGGGCAACCGCGCCGAGACTGATGTACGTCGGCAACGAGTGACGTCACGCTGCTAGATTAGAGCGAATCGGAGTGTACAGCAGATTAGCGATAAAAAATGCTGCTAGACGACTTAAATCTTTGTTTAAATGTAACATTTTCAGGATTAACAATGAAGTTAAAGACCAGCTTCATGAAAAATAAACTTTAATTTAAATGTACTACAAACAAGTCTCCATAATCTAGCGTCTGCAAGCACATTTTTCTAGTTTGTGGCTCCTCAGAAACAGGGGTTCTGACACTCGTTTTGACAGGGTTTTGACAGATTCCGTAGCAGGAGGTAAGTGATCGAGCGGCCCATTAAGTTGAATCACAGTTAATTTGTTCGCGACTAGCGGAACGTGCTAAATTGCCTTTTCCATGGCTGGGGGTCGAATTTCGCCAAATTATGTGCCAGTATAGCCTCTGTAAATATCAATGGAAATGAAAACAGCAGCAATGCGCATTTGGTCTACTAAAAGACCATAACAATACTTTAAGTTAGAAATATTTGCCAATCGTAAAAGTTTTATCACAGTTCCAATTAGTCGGGACTATGAGTATGAGCCTCATTCAATGTGTTTTTCTAACATTGCTTGCAATGTACCAAGAAATAATGGCTTTTTTTAGTTTAAAAAGTTTTCTCAAATTTATTAATTAGCACCGTCCCACTGTGAGTCGTTCATGAGTAACAGAACTAATAAGAAACAATAATTCAAAGGACCACATAACAAAAAGCGATTACACTATGTTAGATTAGAACAGATCTAGAACAGAACAATTAAACACGTTTTCTCGCAAAGATCATGAACCTTCCAAATCGTAACCACACACGAGCAAAGCTAGCACTGCCAACGAAGTGGCTAGTCCTGTCTGAAATTTGTACAGGCTTTTTCTAACCGAAGATTGCTTGTACTTAAAACAGACCTTAAACACGCTCACTAAAGGTGAACGGTGATAAGATTTCACGAGATTTAAGATTGAAAAAAACTGAAAATATAGTAGTGACATGTCAGTCAACTAAATCTACATGGTTATCGCTAACGGCTAGAAGCCAGACGACAAGAGAGAGAACGAAATCAGTAAAAGAAGTAATTCGTGAGTACACTGTAGGAGCGAAGCAGTTTTTTATTAGAGCTTGCTCACTCTAAGCGCCATTTTATTCGCCGTCCCAGGTCTTACGACTAATTGCTTTCATTCTGGCGTCCACCTCCCGACCGCAGGATTCGGTGAGCTCAGATTCCACTAATAAAAGCACGCATAGTGCGCAGCTCATACCCTGCACTTCCTTTACTCATAGCTGCGCTATAGACTGTGTGCGCTAGATTGTCTTAGCCATAAAAATGTTTAGCTCGGTGTAAGCACTTAGTCAGATTCTTTGAGCTCTCTCTCTTTGTCTCTCACGTCATTCGTCTTGCTTTTTCCGCGCTTCGCTCTCGGCCAGCCTCGTCACCCCAAAAGAGCTCGGGGGTACAGGTCGCCGCGAGGTCAGACCGACCACACAGCGACCCAGACATCCAGTAAAACGCCTGCTCAAGTCGACCTATAGCTCCGCCTCCTGCATTGAATTTTCTCTTCTGTCCCGCCGCGCGCTCATTGCCCAAGTCGACTCCTCGCAGCTTTCGTTTTTGATTCTCAATCGCTTACCATTGGACTAAACACAGGTGTCCCACTGCATGGTTTGATACTCGCAACTACAATGCGAGTTATATTACACACTTTTATTTTTCGGCGACTATATAATAGATAGTAAGATTTCATTATCTATTATTATTGTGCTATCGTTTGTTAGGTAAAATGTGCGGCGCAATGATTAAGCTCTGATCAAGCTCGTTTAACCACCGATACGGGCACGTGATGACGTCTCTGCAAGGTCAGCGGACAATTCTCCTGTTTTGCTTCTTGTCAATTTCGACACCGCATCTTGCTGAAGAAATCTCTGGCGATGTAGAGCCACCGCTACCGCCGGCATCCATATTTGCGAGGCCTTCCAAATACTATCGCGATCTAGGCAGCCTGTTGGCGGGATATGCGTCACCAGCTCCGCGACCCGCCACAGCATGGCGAATCGATCGTGACGTTCGACTTAGTCTTCCGTTGGAGCAGCTGACAGTTGGCCTCGCTCTGCCTCGTCAACTTACGATCGTCCTAGTGTTTCGTCCTGAACGCGAGAACGGAACTTTTTTGGCGGTTCGAGGACCAGATGGACGCTTTCGATTCCGTTTAGACTACTCAACTACTGCGTTGCATCCAGGAGCTCAACGACGCCTGGAGATGCGTCTGTGGTACGAGGCAATGACAGGTGCAGTTTCCGCCGCTGAAAAGTCATTGCCGCGTCCAGTCGCTGTTCTCACCGATTTGCAGCCAGAATTTCGATCGGGCGTGTCGTGGATAAAATTTTATCTTTACCTAGACGGCAGCAGGCTAAGCTACGAATTTTGGTGTCCAGGGTGAGATCTGGAGTTGTGGAGTGTTTTTGCACACTATCCTGTTAGGTTTTGTACAATACAAAATGTGAAAATATGTAGATAGTGCGAGAATTAAAAGTAATATCGTTTTTATCCGATTTCAGGGAAAAGTTTTGGTCTGGCAACCCGGAGTACAGTGAAATGTTGCGTAACCATGGAAGCACTGCACAGCACCAGATCCAGTTTCCAGTTGGATCGACCCTCCACCTGCTGTCTGATGGCTACGGGAACTTCTTTCACGTGAGACCATTAGCTTGCTCTGGCTTCATGGATCAGGGGAACTAGTAGCCCAGCGGTTAGAAATTTGGTTAGTAACTACCTAGTGCTTCACTTCACTGTAAAAATAGGAAGGAGCATCAACTGGATTAGAGCTTGGGTGCTGAGGCCTTCCCAGTAGACTGGCTGAACAGCTAGCTGTACACAGACTTGGGAAGCGCCGTTGGATGCACATCTGCCCCTACTGGTCTAGGTAGAATTTCTATCTATATTTTTCGATCTTTATTTTCTGTCCATCTATCGAAGCTGCCTCCTTAATTATTTTACTCGCAGCTGACAAAAGTATTTGCTTTGAACGTCACTAGGGCGATATCTCGCGTTTTGTCTTGGCGAGTCCGCTGCCAGAGCACATCCTGAGACAGCGGCTGAAGTGCCAGGCAGAACTCAACAGCAGCCATGCAGCTCCTACGATCACCGCAGAACCGCCAGCGGCGCCACCTGTGCTAACTCCGGACTTTTCTTCTGCCTCGTCGTCGGGTGACATCTCGCCGCCGATTGACTGGCTGCCAACTGAGCCTAGCTCGACCATCAGCTTTGCCGGCAGTTGGAGAACGACTGTCGCGACTCCATCGCAGATAAATTTCAAAGGCGAGAAGGTACGTCACTGGTAGCTAATTCATGCCAGTTGAACTCTTGCTTTCTGATGATTCCTGCCTAACGTGCAGGAATGCTTATCCAGGAACTTGCAGTTATCATCGGTACCTGTTAATTTAAAGCATTATTCTTGTGTCCTCGGATGTGAATAAGTGAGCTGTGGGTTTCTTTTATATATGTAGTTGTATCTAACCTGATTGACATGAGTTGCCAAGGAAACTATTTTTTTTCAGGGCGACCCTGGATCGCCGGGCCTCCCCGGCGTCTGTGCCGAGATGTGCTCAGCCGGAGGCACCTCTGGAGGCAAAGACCGCGGACTGGAGCTGCAGCCGCTGCCCACTGCCCAGACCGGAGCTAAGGGGGAGCCGGGGCCTGTGGGTCCAGAGGGTGCGATGGGACTACAGGGAAACAAAGGAGAACCAGGTCGACCTGGGCAGAGAGGAGATTTAGGTCCTGTAGGCCCACGAGGAGAAATGGGACCTAGGGGACCCAAAGGCGAGCCTGGACCGATGGGACCGAAGGGCGAGACAGGTCCAGCAGGGCCCTGGGGAATGCCCGGTAGCAGTGGACCAAAAGGGGAACCAGGTCCCGCTGGGCCGAACGGCCTTCCTGGTGCTAAAGGTGAAACCGGACCTTCAGGTACGAAGGGTCGTTCCGGAGACCCGGGTCCTCCAGGCGAACCAGGACCTCGGGGTGAACCTGGGCCTTCGGGACCTCCCGGTGAAGTGACAAATCGCATTGGATCAAGCGACATTTCATCGGTGGTCAGAGGAGACAAAGGAGACAAAGGTGATCGTGGTGACCAAGGTATTCCAGGAACTCGGGGACCCACAGGACCCGATGGCTCTCCGGGGCCCATTGGTCCGTCTGGGCCAGTTGGACCTGCCGGAGAACCGGCAGCCAAGGGTGCCAGAGGCGAACCAGGAGCGCCTTGCTCATGCGTGGACACTGGGAGATTGGCACAACAAGCGCCTCCACCGCCATCGATGCTAGGCTGTGTAGTGAGTAGACAGACTGGTGAAGTATCGAATCTGTGTAAAATTGAAAACCGGCGAATGTCAAAGAGAGCAAAGCCGACCAACTGAAAGCGTGATTTTGGCTTATTTTCTTTGTCCTAAGTTGTGCCAAAGTTCATTGAACAAAGAACTAATTTGAAACTTTCAGAGAGTCATCACTAGCAACAATGCGTTCACTGAGATCAGTCACACACTGGAGGAGGGCGCCCTGGTTTACCTAAAGGATAGGAATTTGTTCTACTTGAAAACGGACTTTTCGCGCAACTCATGGATGGAAATTTTAATCGGCGGGAGTCAGATAAATATGGCCTTTCCGGTGAGCGGTAACAACTTTAACCGACATTAGCACCGAACCAGATCTATTCGGAGTCCATTAGAAAAGAGAGGTTATTAGATCACACACCTCTGCGTCTACATCAAATTAGTCTGACAATTCCAATCCTCAGACCTCAACAAGCACGGCGGTTCCAACGCAGGCTGAGCCGGCGAATCATCGACCCTTGACTGTCACTGGACCGAAGGTCAGTTTTTTGACAGATATGGCACAAGGGTTTAGAGCAATTTAGGTAAAGCAGCTGCGTTATAGTCATAAACTAATGAACTCCAGATAATAAATGATGGAGCTGAAAAACTGGAACTCAACTCAGATTTCATTGACAAAACTGACTGCAATCATTTTCAGCTTCGCCTGGTTGCCCTACCGTTCAAGCTCTACGGCGATCTGAAGTACAAGGGAGCCCACAGTATCCTGGCCGCGGACTACGCGTGCCAGCAGGCGGCGAGCGCTCCCGGACTCGTGCGCACAAACGGAGTAGGCAGGGGAACGAAGGCCCACTTCAGGGCATTCGTCAACGGGTTGTATAGCAGTCTGGAGACGCTGGTTCTGCCTGAGCAGAGGAGCTCACTGCCCATTGTTAACTTTTATGTAAGTTTGGGCCCGTGTGAAATATTTGGTGCCGTTGGCTAATATTAGCTGTGCTAATTAGAACTAACTTACTACTATAATAAGCGAATATTATGATAGTTGCAGGACTGTGACACACAGATGCCATTAGGCACGCACACTTGCACACAATGTACGGATACGGATATGTACGGATTTCCTATCTCCATAGGATCATTGTCAACTGGGTGATCATCATTAACTGGGAGACCATTGTCAACTGGGGATCATCATCAATGGGGAGTCATCAGCAAATGGGGGGATCATGGTCAGCTGGGGGATCATTGTCAACTGGGGATCATCATCAATGGGGGATCATTGTCAACTTGGGGATCATGGTCAACTTGGGGATCATTGTCAACTGGGGGATCATTGTCAACTGGGTGATCATTGTCAGCTGGGGGATCATCATCAACTGGGGGACCATTTTCAACTGGGGGATCATGGTCAGCTGGGGGATCATCATCAACTGGGGGATGATTGTCAACTGGGTGATCATCATCAATTGGGGGATCATTGTCAACTGGGGAATCATTGTCGACTGGGGGATCATTGTCAACAGGGGATCATTGTAGCTTTAAAAAGCTGAAAATACAGCTGCTAAAAAGTATATACTAGACGAATTAAAAATATTTCCTGCTCCCCGAAGGGCGGCAAAACTTGCTAGTTTTTTTCTAAGAAACGTCCTTTTCCGTCCTTCTACTCCTAGTGGTCCTTGGGCCAACCTCCATGGCACAGTGAGAGTGACAACTGCCTGACGATAAGAAAGTCAGGGCAGATGTACACACCTGTGTTACGGTATCTGTGAGCTTGTGTGCTCAGGAGTCAGCGCAATAGCGGAACGGACAGAGTTGCCTCCTCGCTGGCTGCAGGTCTAGTGTCACAAAATGATGTGCCGTTGTCCACAGCCCTCCTACAGTTATATTTTTTTCAGGGACCCTCACCCCCTGTTACTGTTGGCTACGAGCGTACAAAATAAAGAACGTTAAATACGTACTCGTATGATAAACCAGAGCCAAGGGGGTGGGCCTATGGGTTCAAAGGGCGCGATGGGACTGCAGGGAAACAAAGGAGAAAGGAGAATCTAGGAGTAGTTTTTTTACTGCAATAAAACTTGCTGCTTGCCCTCGCAGAACCAGAAGCTGTTTGACAGCTACGACGATATGCTCAGCCGAGGCGCCTGGAGCAGCGCTGTGCAGCTTCAGGACTTCACGGGCAGGAATCTGTCGCAATGGTCTGAGCATCGCGGAGTGTGAGTATACTCAATGGCCCTGCTTTGAATGAAAATATTTATTTCTGGGACTCGTATTCTCGATTAGTAGATGAAGACACTAGCTAGTAAATAAGGGCACCAGTTAGTGAGCTAGTCTGGAGCTGTGTCTGTACATTTATTCTCCTCGCATTTGTCAGCTCCGAGATTCTCGCCTGGCGCGGCCTGCGACATCGGGAGCGCGGCTGGCCGGATTGTGACGGCTTCTTCAGCCGCAGCCTGCTCAGGCGCGGACTCGCAACCAACCTGGGCTCGGGCCGGCTGCTTCAGACGGGCCTGGAGATCGCCTGCGACTCTCGTCTGGTTGTACTCTGCATAGAAGCCAGGGCCTGACTGTTTACGACCAGGCAATCGATTTCTGCAACACTTTCAATAGTTCTTTCAGGCATCTAAAAGCACAAGTTTAACTAAATATCTACTATTGAGCAAGAAGGACTCGTGAATCAGGGTAGTCCTCAATTTAAAAAAACATTTCGTAGAAATGCTTAACAAGTTTAACGACTGCATTAAATCACTTCCTTTTTTATGAGACATCGCGGTTCAATTAAGAAGGTATTTGTGCACTGTAAAGTTTAATTTACAGTTTTTTCTTCATCCATTTTTAGCTCAAGCCAGACTTATCTTACCTCAGCAACTCAATTTTGGCAATTCAAGGACATCAGTACAGTATTGCTACTTACGCGACACTTTGATTTAGTAGTATGTAAGGCTATTAGTAACCGATTCTGTTGTACTCGTATTTTCGTACTATCGCTCTATCGCCTTTTAAAATAATGACAGACTTACCTTGGCCTTGGCGCTGTGTCAAATGTCTTAAATGTTAGTTTCAATGCTGGCATACCTCATTTATTGTCTTCTCTACGATAGTATTATCAATGTGCTGAAAGTATTCGATGCACGAAACCATGTTAGAAAATTTTAATTTTGCGTCAAATTTAAGAAGTAGAAATTTAAATAGAAGAACAAAAGTAAGCAAAAGTTAAGCTTGCGTTTGCCAATTTTCGCATCCTGATTGCCTTGTGCAGTTTATTGAATTATATCTTCAAGCTGCAATTTATCCTGCCAGTGCACCAGGTCCTTGAGTCTACTACTGCTACTACTGCTGCTACTACTACTACTGCTACTAACTACTACTGAAACTGAAACCTTAATTTTTAAGTTAAAGCATCATAAAATGAGCACTAAAATGTGAGCACAGAAAAGTAACAATGAACTCTTGGTCGGTCAGCCTTAAGTGTGTTTGCATGCCGAGCTTTCGTACAGTTCTTTTCGTGCAAAGTGATAAAGTGGCGAACTTTTTATTACAAAATTTTCTAAACGGTTGCTTTTCAACGGCCGGGATTCGAGAAAGAAAATGATGAATTAATAATTCCATTCAATTCCGAGTCCAGCAATGTCCTTCTGTCGCTTTTGTATTTACAACCAGTCTACACAGCTGCGCCTGAAAACAGCCTTCCGTCACTTCTCTTTTTCAAATCCAAACTTCACCAGCGCATCGCTGAGATTGTGGGTCGAGTCGATGGCAGCGTCGACGCGTGTGTAACCTGTCAGCCGACTCTGTGGTGGCGGCACCGGCGTTGTGGCCGATTCACCGATGGCCATCCCGGACGACGGCCTCTCTGACTCTGCTGCTGCTGCTGTTGATGTTGCTGCTGCCTGCTTCTTGCCGGCCGACTTTTTGCTGCTTGCTTTCGCTTTCGGCATGACGTCAAATGCTGCTTTTCAGACGTCGCTGGATTGAAAATGCAAAACCAAGAGAGGTTTGGTGTTTTGGCGATATTCTCTCGCCTTGCCAAGACCTCAACTGCTTTTATGCACGCAAGCCGGTTTCTAACCTAAGCTTTCCATATTTCTTCTCTTCTTTTTGTCTCTCTCTTCTGTCTGCATCATCAGCCTGAGACGATGATACAATGAACGCCGTCGACTTTGTCCGTTATTGTCTGCAGGCTATATGTGCTCACAACTGTGAGCAGAACACTTTTTTAGATATCGTGCAAAGTAAGAATATGCTAATAAGTAGTATATTTTGTTTTTGAGCCTTTATTCAAATACTTTAATATTCTATTCTGCGTCATATTTAAAAAGGTTTACTCTCTCCTGGCTGCTGGTATGCACAGCTATGCGCTAAGGAATACCCGGTAGGTGGACTTTGAGCTTTGTAAGACAAATAATAAATGTTTTTATATTTCCTGGCTTAAAAATTACTTAGTACTCGTACTGTGAACAATAATTAACAGCATTAGCAGGAAGATTTTAGGGTGCGGAAAAAGCCTTTGTAGAGCCAAAAGTAGGAAAAACTCAAGTGTCGACTCACTTGTCCTAATCCGTGGCTTTTGGAGGCTCTACGCTCGTATAGTCTGTGTAACCCGACGGTGATAATGGATTCAGTGAGTTGAATGTTTCTCTTTCAATCACGCATTTTCTAATAAACCTAGTATGAATAAGCGCTTGACAGTAGAAAGAGAGGCCATATATTTCCGTCTGGGGAAAGACCATGGGGCTATTTCAAAAAACCCACTGCCTACTTCACGATTGCTCCTAAACGTAATGACCGATTTTCGTTAAAGTCCACCATACAGATCAAAAGTTTCCGCCCTTTACACAATGAACTTACTTTCAAAGCCGTCCGACGTCAGCATCGTCGATATATTCAGCGATTCTTGTCGAAGACCCTGGTGACAAAGACAACTGACATTGCTCTGTGGCGTGTCCATATTGGTTCAATATTATAATAATAAACAATATAATAAACACAATATAATCAAGATGGATTGCCGACATAGTAATAATAATAATAATAATAATAATTGCAGGAGGGCTGCGAGCAGTGGCCCATCATTTGGTGACACTAGACCCGCAGCCAGCGAGGAGGCAATTCTGCTCATTTCGCTGACTCCTGAGCACACACGCACACAGATACCGTACGCAGGCATACGCTCACACAGGTGTGTACATCTGCCCTGGCTTTCTTTTCGTCAGGCAGTGTACACTCTCACTGTGCCTAAATTGCTGGGCGTAAATTGCACGACAAGCCCCCAAAGCCTTCTCTCAGCGGCTGCGCCCCAAATGAATGTGGCCTCGCCGTGGAATCGAGCTTTGGGACCTTGGTGCGAGAGGCAAACGCGTTAACCGCTCTGCCACCGACCGCCTGGATTGCCGACATAGCTACATTATGATTTTTTCTAGCAGAATATTACGCCAATATTGGTGGTTTTTGCCACCGGTCTTTAAGCAGCCTTTAAATCGAAAGGCTCCAATAAACTTGCTTTGAATTTAGAGCTTTCTTCATAGAATACTACTTAGGAGTAGGTCAACAGCGCATTTGGCAAGCAGCATGTACACATGAAACCGGTGAACTGAGTCAGAAGCCCACAGAAGGGTAAAAATAGCAGGTTTGTTGTTCATGCACAGAGATTGGTTCATGCGTGTGTTTTGTAGCACTTGCAAATAGTTGCTCAAGTGTCATCGGTTCTATATTTGGCTGGCGGTCTATAATAAAATTGAGACTGAAGTGAAAAATGAGTATTATTGTATCAGCTGCTGTTGTTTGTAAAGAGAGATCGCACAGAAAATCCGTCATGCTGTTTTTAATAGACTTTGGACTGTTTCATATTTACTTTCGGGCTGCACACAAACTTATACACAAAACCTTCTCACTTTATTTCAGAATAAATTATTATATCTGCACGAAATATTTTTAATCAGGCGAAAAAAATATTTTCAAGTCATGGCCGCAAATAGTACATTTTCTAGGCCAGAGAAAATTGTATTTCTAATCAGATAATAATTGTCCGTGTTATTACTATATTATTACCAACTAAGCATGTGGTACTTTTCTGTGGTAAACAATAACACTCACCTCCACTTCATACCTAACATGAAAGTTCAAACTAGAGAGACTAACAATTCCACAAACTCCTTCAGGGGTGGCCATATGCACTTTTTTCGCTCTAATTATAAATTGCTGCGCGCACAGGTGTCTGCTTTAGCCTTCGCTCAAATTCGTATTTACCGGTCAGGCAAGGTCATAAATAATACACTTATCCTAACTATAGTTGTAATAATAATAACTTTTGATTACACCTGCCCTTATCGGGCCAGATGTGCAGCCGACGGCACAGCCGCAGCTATTGTGCAGCGCACCTGGTGGCTGCGTACGGCTGTTCAGTCCATGGACTGGGTGGACGGCACACCCAACCCTCAATTACCCCAGCTGATGCTGGTGCCGATTTAACAGCTGGGTGAACTGAAGTAATGCAGAAGCTAAGTGGCCTGCTAAAGGACACAAATTGTTCCAGTGGAGTTGAGAATCGAACCCCCGACCTTCAAGTCGTGAGTCCGACGCTCTTGCCACAAGGCTACAACCCCTTAGATGCAAATGCAAATGCACTTGAAATGTTGTTTTCTTTCATTGTCTTTTGTCTATTGCGCTATTCTATTATTAAACATAAACATCGCTGCACGCCTGCTTGGCTATTTGAGGAAGCAATATCGCAGCTGCAGCCCTCAAATTAATTAGCAATTTTAGCCACTCTACGATCTCAAGTCCAAAAATATTTTATAAATAGCCTTCTTCATCAGAGCATTGACGCAATTCAATATGAATAGTCGTGGTATATTGAGAATGGAGCATCGTTCGATGCTCAATTGCGACTATTCCGACTAAATCTTGTCAATCCCCGTGATGATCAACCGTCTGGAGGAACAAAAAATTGAAATTTCATTCAAATTTCATTACTTTCAAATCCAGTTTCGAATTTCTCCGAAAAATGAGGATCACAAGTTCTCAATCTGCAGCCGTGAGGGTTGGATCGCGGAAAACCAGACGAATTTATTGATCCCAGTCATCTAACCGACTAAATTTGAAACGAGCTTGAACTGGTTGCGGGGGGAATTCTTTGCAGTACGAACACGAGACATTGGGCTGATCGGTGACATTCCTTGTAACTTCTTGCTGTTTACAAGCGGCCAGCCTGCACAGTGCATTGTGCCGCTAGTGCATTTGCACTGCGTAATTAATTCTGCCCAAGTCGTTGTTGCATGCGGAATCCAGTTTTTATACAGCCAGGTGGAGTGAAGCTTGGGTGGTCGTGCATGCGGTGGCTGTTTCTAAAGAGTTGCTGACCTTCGAAGCTCAGAAATTTCAGGTAAACATGGCATATCAATTGGCTAGCCCCAGCTAAGACTTAAAGGCCACCTCGGTGCGATAAGGGCAGCTCACCCTAAATCTTTGAACAGCAGTCAGGTAAATCTAGTTTTATAAGGTGCTTCGAGACCTCTTTAAACTCTTGCCAATTGGACACACTTGCCAAATGTTAGATTGGTAGCTCGATTACCTTGATTAGTTCGACTGTAATTGTTTTGAATTAAATATGCTGACTGTAATTTCAAAGGAAAACAAATACAGTGAGCATAACAGGATCTGATCTCCGAAGCTCGTAATGACAGCAACCATCTATCGTCCTCAAGTGCAAATCTCACAGTGTTTAGTTACCTTTTGTTGCCTTAACAGCGACTAACTCCTTGTGTACAGGGCTCATAAATTATTAGACAGGTTTATCTGGTACGTGACGCAAACGCGAGTACGTGGGCGGAATTGGAAGGACATTGCAAGCACAAACAAGCGGTCTGTATATGTAATAGGCTCTTACTGATGTCATGCTGCAGTTTGGCTCTGCTGAATGCTGAGTCCAAGTCCTCGTTCGCGATAACATGGAGACTAAATAATATTTTTGCTGCAATTTGTCATTCTGTCATTATTGTCTCGGATTGTCTCTTTAATTATCGGACAATCTACTGTACTAGTATAATGACTGAAGAAGTTTAGAAAACGAAATATGTAATAAATATCATAATTCTAACTAAAACAAGATTTTGAACACCCCAGTGGGTGAAAATTAACCATTTTCGAATTATCGATCTACATAAATTTTGCGGGCTCCACTTGACGTCACCAAGTCACGCGTCGCGACCGAAGTTGTTTTTAATAACGATTTTGGCTTGCTTCGGACTAAATTTCTGCCGGCAGATCTGCGGCGCAACGACAGCCTGTTTACCGCTTACTGGAGATGAATCACTTCTAGTGCACTTCTTCTTCTAGTCCACAAACTCCTCTAGCCCGAGGCCGTCTCTCTCTGTCTCTAGATTTCTTTCTGGCCGAGATTCACGCCAGCCAGCTACGTCGAAAGTCTGGGCTGGGACTGGCTGCAGTGAAGGGTGTTTTGACGCACTAGGGACCGACCTGGATTGCACTTTTAGTTAGTTGGCGCAACGGAATGCTGTAAACAACTGTGCGCAGGAGAACCATGCGCTTCGCACTTGTCGAATTATTTCGCAGTAAAACCAAAAAGTAGTTTCAAACCTTTCGTTTCGCAGTTTTCAATAGTATTGGTGCAAATTTTTTTTTCTTTTTTTCTATCTGAATGTAACATTTATTATCTGATTAGTAAAAACATAACATCTCTATTTCGTATTCTAAGATTTTTTAATGGTAAAAATTGAAGCTTTGAAATCAGTTAGCAACAGCTGCCACTTTAAATTACGAAAAAACGACTTGAAAAAAAAGCGTACAATTTGAGTCGCAGTTTACGAGGAACAAACAGCAAAAACACAGAGAAGCACGAGTGTTAGTTATATTTATTTACACATATTCTCAGTTTGAGTCAGGACAATACACAATTAACAGTGTAGTTCTTTTTGAAACAGGAGAAAGTTCGTTACGGTTTAACGTTCTGTACATCCAAACAAAAAATTCACAACAAGCAGTGAAAAAATCAAATGAAATTTGTCGAGTAGCCTAGTCCTAATTTCTATACTTTATATTGATTGCAAAGTTCCACGGCTCACGCTAAACGACATTAATAAGAACAGAAAATGTGCACAAATTACGATCAAGAATGTATTAGTTCGTGAAAATGCTTGGAGTTTGTTAAAACGACATCAAGCGGAAATACTATAGTGAATACTCGATAGCCAGCGCGCTTTTTTAGAGCTGGATATTTGAGCACGAGTTATATTTTTGGGAACAGCTTGACGGCAGAGAGAATCAGAAAGCTGAAAAATCAGGAATATACGAAACGAATATTCTATTGTTCAAATTTTATTAGCAAAAAACGAATACAGAGGCATTGAAATGATAAATTTTAAAGTATTCAAAAGCGGCAAAAAGCATTGAGAAGAATGGCTGACATTGCGCATAATACGCACAGTAGTCGTGTTTTTATAGCCTTACTGAAAGTTATATAGCGTTGGGATATTTAGTTCTTAACTGAAAATGGTTGCTGCTGGTGCTGCACAACATTTGGCGTGGTGAGCATGTCATCCATTCTGCTCGGACTAATCCAGTAGTCCTCCAGCTCTCCTGTCTCCTCTTCGACCTCTCTTCTTGGCGAAGACTGCACAGCAGACGAGCCCAGCAATATCGGTACATAGTCGTCGGATTCCTCTTTGGGACCGGCCTCTGTGAGCACGTCGCATTCATCGAAGCTAGCGAGAGCCTCTTCGACTGCCTGCGGCGTTGGCCCCTGACCGTTAAATCGGTACGCGCTGCGATTGCCGTGGGATCCAGTTCGTGAGCGAAAACCGAAACGGTGTCGCGAGGCATCGCTGGTTGTTCGCGGTCGTACGAAGTTCAATTCGACAAAGACCTGTCGATTCTCGCGATGACCAGCGGTCTGCGATGGCTCGCCGTAGTAAGTTGACGGCACCGAATAGGAGGAAGGTAGATAGCTGGCAGCACGGCTGGGCTGCGGACGGTCGCCGATGCTGTTGGCCCTAGAGCCCAGGCCCGGCGGAGCTGAATCTTGACAGTTGAAACGCCAATTAGCAATTCGAGTGGAAATGCTCGACTCGTCACTGCCCGATGGTGGGCTGCGCTGACTGTTGTGCCGAGCATCTAAGGGAATAATGATGCATAAGGAAATAGTGCAAACATTAGGCATTTTTACTGATTCTATCAAAAAGATGCGAGCGTAAATAATAAGAATTGGATTCATGGTCCCATAAGCTTTTTGGTGTGCAATAATCAGTCTATCAAAAAGTAACTTTCGAAACTGTGTTATTGCTACACTGGAGCGAAATGAAAATACAAAAGAAGCCAACTTTGACATAAGACCCATTAGGGTGGTGAAAAGTCATTCTGGAGATTTACCTGCAGCTCCAGTGGCTCCATCGGGTGCCCCAGTCAGCTCGCTGTGGCCAGAAATTGAGCTAGAAGAATTTAGCGAGCGTTCGGTGTTCTGCTGCTGCGACAAAGTTTCATTAGTCAGGTCCCGACTCAGGTCGCAATAGTCATCAAAGCTGTCACCCAAGGGCTGGCTGTGCGTCCGCTGGCCGTCGGATAAAAACCCGTAGGTCATGCTGGGTGCTCGCTCAGAGAAGGTGCTGCAGTTAGGAAGATGACAGTTTGAGGTGTTATTCTTGGCTCCACCACCAATCAATCCAGGCTACATTCAGAACTAATAATCTATTTGTGCCTCACCTGATCGACTTGTTGCCTGGCTGCTTGGGGACTCGCATGCTGCTACCACGACGCAGGACTGTCTGAGCCGAATCAGAATGCTGCATCGATGCACCCGATGTAATGTCCTTGGAGCTACGCCGCGCACCACGGTTGCTCGGCTTGCCCCCGTCCGGCGGGACGCGACCCTTGGCTTCCGTTAGCCGCCGAAGCATAGTTTCAGTCAGCTCCTTCAGCATACAGCTCTGGTCCACCTGAGAAATTTAAAGGTCCATTCATGCTTACATGCTTCCAGTAAGAGCCAGGGAGTTCATCTTTTGCATTATCGATTTGAACGGTAGGTTCAACTCACCTCAAAGTGCAGCTCTCCCTCTCCAATGGGGCTCAGACGGCCGAGGTGGATCTGGAAGCTTGTCGGTTTTCTAACGAACTCCACAAGCTTGCGAATGCAGGGAAACGGTAGACAAAGCTCCGGATTGAGCAGGTTGTCCTTTACAAGCAGCACAGCGGATTCTGTAAGACAAAATCGGTAATGGCCCGCCAGGTCCGATTTCCTATGTTTGGCGTCAACCGAGGCGAGGCTCCTTGGCTTGAGGGTGACGCTGTAACAGTTGAGCAGCTCAGGCCATCGACAGTTGCGCTTCACGTTGTAGATCTCAGATAGGTGAAAGTACCAGCGATTCAGTTCATCCTCGGATGAGAATTTCAGGAATAGCGCATCGTCCTGAAAGCAAATGCCTAGCACAGTGCTGTTGTCTTTCTTGTTGCAGCGAGCAAGCAAAATTACGCCGCTAAGGTTATACACCTGCTTTGGCTCGCTCTTCTGGTAGCCCTTCTCGTTCTTGAACATGTAGAGGTGGTAGTCCAGCTGCTGCTTGGTTGTCTCCATTTCCCATGGAGAGGCTTTCGGCACCGACTTGAGCACAAAGAAGCGCTTCTTTCCGGTCTTCAAGACTTGAATGTAGGCGAATGCGATGGTACTCTCTCCTTGGACATTGCCTAATGATGATGTACTGCGCTTACTATCTGGCATGGTTTCGTTGGTACAGCTCGTTTGCCGTATATCAACAGCAATGATTTCAAAATTCTTGACCTGTCAGGCAGGCTTTAGTTTCCCAGCGAGGCCAGTATCAGTTAGGAAAAATCAGGTCTGCTTGTTTTGCTTTTCTGTTTTTAAAATGCTGCGCAACCCGGTCGCAGCTGCACGCCTCGGCGCCTCGTAATTTTGCAAAAATACACGGCCTCGTTCCAAACTTCTCTCTCCCTCCTAACCAATGGCATCACTCGTAAACACAAGGCTGCTTCCCTCGCTCATTTCCTCTCTCTCCCTGTCGCATACAGTCTGAGGCGCGTTAGCAGCTAGGGGGCATATCTGGGGCTGACGCACTATTATTAGACGAGCGAGTGTAAACAATGTCGGCCTGAGAGCCAGATAGGCCGTAGAGGCCAGCGCGGGCAGCGGCAGATAGGGGGTTGGCGCTAGTTAAGGAAATCACTAAGGTCGCTCGCGGCGCATTGGTCGCCAAGACATTTTCCTCTCTCACCAGGCCAAGGCTGACTGCTTTCGGTGAGGACAGGGGGTGTAGGTGGCGGGCGTTCGTGTCTGCTCCTACCCCCCGTGCCCACGCGCCAGCTGGGGTACAGTCAGTCAGTATTTGGTCAGTCAGTTCATTTAGGCTCAGATAGCTGCGAGTGATGTAGTGTACATTGGCACTCGCATGCAGCAGCTAAGTGTACAGTGGCCGCACTGCAGCAGAGAGTGGTGCAGGGTGCATTCCAATTACCCTGCACCCCACGCCGCCCCGCCCCTCTCTGTGTCTGTTCTCGGTAATGGTGAAAAAAAACAAGGAGAAAAATGACAAAGTCAGTCAAAACAACATCCCCACCCCACTCCGGCACTGCTGGTGGCACGTGCCAGCACTGGGCTAACCACCTCTTCTCAAGACTATGAAGCCATCTATTATTTAGCAGCCCTCCAGAGATGCAGATTGTTTTGCACTAAGGAGAGCCTAAAAATATGTATTTTTCCTAGCTTAATTACCATAAAACGCGGAGAGGAATCGCAAAAACAAAGGGCTGGCAGGCAGGAAACACAATAATTGTGCCAATTAATATGCCAGACTGAGAAGAAAGAAAGGAAGGACGTCATCCTCCTCCCTTGACTCACCTGTGAGCACACCCCGGATGTTGACTCAAACTAATGATCTGACAAGATGAGTTTAGACCGTGGCTTAACATGATGGAAGGTTGTCGGAAAATAAGGTAGCATTTTTTTAAATATCACCAGACTTATCTCCACAGACGTCCAACCTCGTGAGCGAAAGGGTGAAAGTAGTTGTCTTTATTAGTTCAGAAGACGATGAAACATTTTTATTCCTCCCTAACATAATTATGCATGTTGTGATTTACACTCACACTAAGAGCGTGCTCATATTGTGCTCAAAGTGCGTGCATACAACAAACTGGCCGATACAGCAGAGCAGAGCAGAGCAGAAATTGGCCTTGCGTGTCAGACGATGCTATATTTAGCATTTCTTGTAGATAAACAATTGCTCAATGCCTCTCCTCTCTAAACGGCTGCAAGTTCCATTGATTTAGCTGAGGGTGGGTTGGCTGTTGAAAGATTATTAATTATCAAATGAGCAAGTAGAGCTTCAGTTTGAGCAGAATGCTCTGCAGCCTGCCATATGGGCGGTGAAATTGTAAGCTTTAACTGAGGATCTGGGGCCAGCGCCGTCTGTAAACAAGCCAGATCGTATAGACAGATTTCAACATTAAAAGCAGGAAAGCATTTAGCTGCATGAGTCCCGTGTGTATCCACGTCGTATCGAGGGGCCTCATGCGGTGACCTACATGTAGAATATACAATTAAAGTGGTGAAAAAATATGTGAAATAATTTGATACCGATTCTGGCGGCAAAAAAATGGTCAACAATACCATTTTCATAATTCATGCTTCATGTTTCTCTAAACCTAAAGTGCTATCACGCAAGTCGGTTTATATGTTGTTGACTTGTGAAGTTGTGATATCAAATAAATCCCAAAATAAGAGGATATCTCAGGGCCACTCAAAGCAGCTGACTTCCTCAACTGTAATAGACTATAATTTTGCCTATTGTCTAGAGTCACATCACAATTCAGAGAACACAGTCAATAAATAAACTAAAATGAAGCTTAGACCATCGGGCAGCGTGGGAATTGGAAGCAAAGCCAAGCAATTTCAATTTTAATTTGCCTTTGACAAGTTTGTCCAGTAAACGGATACGAATTTAACAATTATAATGTGCCAAATTTACGGAAAGCATTTATTCATTAGGGAAATAACTATTGTCGTTATGTAGTATAAGTTTGAACTACTGATTTCTTAATGTTATTTATGTCTAATTTTTCCGGGAATATAATGACTATTTCCGGGATGGCGGGACTGAAATCCCGGGATCCTCAATCCCAGGTAGAACAGCATCTCGGGAAATTATGATTTAAGATTCTGTTCCCGAGGAACTGCAATGCCTACTCACAAGTCCCAAAATTAGCCAGCTTATAGAAAGCAGTGTAGATGCTTTTAAAATGCTTTTTATTGATAAACAATGTGGATTGAAAGGTTTTGTCCTAAAAAATTATGGCCAAAATTTGCAAAAAATAGATGAATTTAAAAACAGGCAATCCACTTGTTGCTTTTGCAAATCCAAATGTTGCCAAGCAGAACAGAAACAGAATTTGTTGACAAGCCTGCCACCAACACATGCCTTCACGGGTTCAGCTCTTCTGCAATTCCATTCTCCCTGCCCTTCCTGAGAATTTTTTTTAAAAAGCAGAAGAGGAAGTCGAAGAGGCCGATCAATCGGCATCGACCTCTCTGCCAACTTTACCATCCTGGATCTCGCCTCTGAAAGGTAGCCAGGGTCATAAAAATGCAACAAAACATTGTTGTATCCAGGTTTTTGCTCTATAAAACAAGACAGGGATTTCAAACTCAGTCAACTGGTTTGTTATTGTCTGAATGCATGCGCTCAAACAATTGAAATAGTTGAGCAATCTATGCACCCAAGCTTGCAAAGATTTCACCGGCTTGAGTGCTTTGTTGTTGAAAAAAACTTCGTTTACAGAGAAAAGTTAGGAAGTCCCGCACCAGACAAAAAGTAGAGCGTGCTCAACCAAAGAGTTTATCCTAAAAAACTGTGGAACGAGGCTACCTATGAGTCAATTCTAATATACAGAGCCATTAGGACAAAGAAAACAACTGGAAACTGCTTCGCTGCAACCAAGCAAATCATATACTGGCTATTAGGCGCGTGATGTCCAGAAAAGAGACCAAACTCATGTATAAACAATACGAAAAAGAGAAGAGAGAATGGGGAGGAGAAGGTAAATTAAGTGGGAATGAGGCAGGAGAGAAAAATATATTCGGGAGAATGACGTTAATGGGGGATAGGAGAGAGGTTAGGAGGCAGGAGAGGGTAGGAGACAGGAGAGAGGGTAGGAGACAGGAGAGAGGTTAGGAGGCAGGAGAGGGTAGGAGACAGGAGAGAGGGTAGGAGACAGGAGAGAGGTTAGGAGGCAGGAGAGGGTAGGAGACAGGAGAGAGGGTAGGAGACAGGAGAGAGGGTAGGAGACAGGAGAGAGGGTAGGAGACAGGAGAGAGGGTAGGAGACAGGAGAGAGAGTAGGAGACAGGAGAGAGGGTAGGAGACAGGAGAGAGGGAAGGAGACAGGAGAGAGGGTAGGAGACAGGAGAGAGGGTAGGAGACAGGAGAGAGGGTAGGAGACAGGAGAGAGGGAAGGAGACAGGAGAGAGGGTAGGAGACAGGAGAGAGGGTAGGAGACAGGAGAGAGGGAAGGAGACAGGAGAGAGGGAAGGAGACGGGAGAGAGGGTAGGAGACAGGAGAGAGGGAAGGAGACAGGAGAGAGGGTAGGAGTCAGGAGAGAGGGTAGGAGACAGGAGAGAGGGAAGGAGACAGGAGAGAGGGTGGGAGACAGGAGAGAGGGTAGGAGACAGGAGAGAGGGAAGGAGACAGGAGAGAGGGAAGGAGACAGGAGAGAGGGTAGGAGACAGGAGAGAGGGAAGGAGACAGGAGAGAGGGTAGGAGTCAGGAGAGAGGGTAGGAGACAGGAGAGAGGGTAGGAGACAGGAGAGAGGGTAGGAGACAGGAGAGAGGGTAGGAGACAGGAGAGAGGGTAGGAGACTATTTCCCAGCTAGATTTATTCAGAAGCTGCAGGTTTTCCGCTGCCTTGACCAGTGCCGAATTGCCAGTCCGTCAATTATGAAAATAATGTTTGCAGCTGAGATTTGGAAAGGCAGTTCTGCAGCGATCATGCCTCACAGGGACGCCAGTAAATCTATAGCGTGGAGATTAGGGGCTGAGAGTTTTCAAGAAACGAATAACAGACCCAGGTGGCAACGGGTGCTGACGCATTTTGCTAATTGCTTGGATGTTTACAGAAATATTCTCCGAGAAACAGTTGCATGCCTAGAGCAGGAAAACACGGAAACCTGTTTTTCTTTCTGTTTCGTTTACAAATCTTATTTATTTTCGTTGATACTCGCAGGGGCACTTCATGGGTTGAAATGAGATAATTTAAATCTGATTTACTATTAACTAACTAATTTCTCACTGAAGAGATTCGGGAGTGAAAGGGATTGGGGAGTGGTAGGGATTGGGGAGTGGTAGGGATTGGGGAGTGCAAGGGATTGGGGAGTGGAAGGGATTGGGGAATGCAAGGGATTGGGAAGTGGAAGGGATTGGGGAATGCAAGGGATTGGGGAGTGGTAGGGATTGGGGAGTGCAAGGGATTGGGGAGTGGTAGGGATTGGGGAATGCAAGGGATTGGGAAGTGGAAGGGATTGGGGAATGCAAGGGATTGGGAAATGGAAGGGATTGGGGAGTGGTAGGGATTCGGGAGTGGAATGGATTGGGGAGTGGAATGGATTGGGGAGTGGAATGGATTGGGGAGTGGAAGGGATTGGGAGTGGAATGGATGCAGCTGCATAGAGAAGGCTTGGTCGCCCAAAGGCCTAAAGCACATTGAGTGTGTTCTGTGATGAGAAGTTGAGGTCAGATGTGCGCACCTGTGCGAGTACCTGTGTGCGTGGGCGTGGTCAGGGATCAGCAGAATGACACATTTTAAATTTTTTTTCAGAGCACATTTTAATTTTAATTTTAAGTTTAAATAAAACATGTTTAAATGCCCAACTGTCTCTGATAACGATTAAGCTACATGAACTTTTAAATCTTAAAGAGAGAGAAATATTTTTAGCAGTGTTGGAGTTTATTAAAGTGTGCTCAAGTTAATTAATGCTACTGTTAGTAGAAATGCGAGTAGCTCACTACAGTAAAAATATCCGTCTAGACTTGCAAGTCAACGGATATGACTATTCAACATTTTTGATGCGACAAGGGAATAAAATAAAATTCTCTGTCTGTTTTAAAAATGTTAAATCTAATTTCTGTTAAAACCTATCTGCAGTTAAGAGTTCATCGTCAGGTAGTGTACACTTTACTGTTGGCCCTGGAGGTTGGCCTTCAAGAGCTTAAATTGCACGACAAGCCCTGAAGCCTACTCTCCGCGGCTGCGCCTCAAATAGATGGGGCCTCTCCACGGAATCGAACTTCGGTACTTTGGCGCGCGAGGCAAACGCGTTAACTGCTCAGCCACCGACCCCCGCAGGGGGCGTTTAGTTGGGAATAATATTGTGAGCGCATATTCTATATAGAATTTACTGCTAGTAGACATGCAGAAATGTATGATGATGAAATATAAAAAAGTGTCTTGCAAAAAGGTCTTGGAGGAGAGAGCATTGCTCGCATCGCATCGAACAAACATTTTAGTAATTTTTTGCAGAACCGGATGTTAGACTGCTGACTCAGTGTCACTGAAATTAAGGAGAATCAAACTCTTTTTTATGCTGGCGATTTAAGGGTATTAGCTCGTAGTTCTGGGATTAACATGACACTAACTATTTAACTCGCTTGGCAAAAATAAAGCTCAAACATTTACCTTTGTCGCAGTTTTATCTTGTATGGCAAAATGCTCAGACAAGGAATATGAATTATCATAAATCTAATTTCTAATGCCTTTTTCAGTGCACTGAAGCAAAACTGGCTTAGCATTAGGAAAAACCCCACATTATCACAATTATTCTTTGAGAAAGTATTGTTCGGATGGGAAAAGAGGGCAGGGCTGGCCGACAAATCCCCAATGTGCCTACCCCTACCTACAAGCCATTCGCTGTTGCTATGACTACCGGCCAAACAAACAAGGCAGTAGGAGTCTGCAGTTAGAGTACAGCAAGAGGCAAGTGCTGCTGGAAAATGTGTGGGCACAGGGAATAAAAGCGCTGCTTAAAGGAGTTTAATTTCCAGCTGCTACACAATAATATTTTCTGGTTCGTGCTAGAATCTCTTCATTAAAACTTCAATGCGAGCTGTCTAGTAGGCTTCAAGGCAAACATGCTCGCAAAAATACTTATTTTTTTTGTTGCAACCGCCGCATCCATAGCCGGCGCTCTTGGTAATTGCCTTTTTACCGTTGTAGTTTGTGGTGTTATTGTCAGATAGTGTCAGAGCACATTTATTGGTATTAGTTAGAGGTACGCAAACTGGCTCGAAAACCAACGAACATTAGTTATATAAATTAAATGCACCTGCTTAGCGGCGAGGAGGGGAGACATCTAATGCGCAGACATCACATTGTTCTGACTTGTAATCTTGAAGGGCACTGAAGGCTCCTCGCCGACAGCACATTTTTTTAGCGCCGTAAACTTTGAGACTCGCTACTCGACGTCCATTTGCAGATCCGGGTCCGTTCGTTACGTTCGCACCTTACCAGGTCGCGGCATTCAGCGCCGGAGAACCCGACTCGCCGCCTGTCGCGATTCAACTGGAGTGGCAAACGAACGCTTCTGACTTCAATGGGCAACTGTACCTGAATGGCTACACGGCGTCTGAATACTTCGTTTTCACCTTCTATGTTACTCAGAAAATTTGGAGCTACAGCATCGCCAAGGGCGCTTTTGACAGCTACGTGACCCGATTTGACTTGCAGTATGGAGCAGCGGTTGCTTTGGTTTCTAGTAACACTTTGAGTAATCTTCCGGGCATTACTTCCAGCTACTCGGCCTCTGACGCAGTTGAGACGCACAACCTTCCTGAAAAAATTGCCGCCCGAGCGCTTAAGCTGATTCCAACAAGCTTCACTGGAAGCAAGACTCTCAAGATTGGCTTCATAGGACAAGCTGCTGGTAAGACAACTAACAATGAAGTTTCTTATTATGAATGTTATTTTCAAGGTGACATTGAACTTGCAGTGGTAGAAAAATCTACATAATTAATTATAGAGTGCCTGGCCATTTCCAACTACAAAATCGGCACATATAGCACCACGGACAAGAGCATCAACGTTTTAAAAAACGTGACAGTAGATCTCAATGACGTCTACCACATCACAAATGTCAAACTAAGCAGAGATGCTCAGAACTGTAGCTCGGACCCCGTCGAGGTGCAATTGACATTTCTAGACTCCGAAGGCTCTTTTGTCAGTGAGAATTATGTAAGTTGGTAGCAGCAATATGTGAAGCACAGTTCAGTTCCTATTACTACAACGCCTTGGAATCAATTTTTCAGAAATTCTCAGTACCTGTAGATGCAGCTGTTAACAACAGCCTGAATGCAACTGTCACTGCTGGCAAATTCAAAGTGTCCATTTTAAGCTCGTCAAGTTGCTCGGTTCGCGTCTCCTTGTACGGGTGTGTTGCTGAAGGTAGGCAACTGCATTTCATGTAGATTAAATAGAAAGAAATTTATTACTTACTCGAACCCATCGGAATCGATTTTAGAATGCCCAGCATCGTCAGTCTACATGGCCGGCCTGTGCTACTATTCTGGCACTGATCGCGCAGGTCCAAGGCATCGCCGCCTTGCCCAGCAACTTTGCGAAGGCATCCAGTGGGGCTCGAAAGGGCGCGTTTTCCTTCCAGCATCGTTCGAGGCCAACATCATGCTGTCCCTGGCGTCGCTCGATGATTCAACTAACGGCACATTCAGTGTGTTTGTGGGCGTGGTAGCTGATCAAAACTCCAGCAACTCCTGGGTGATTGACGGGATGCAGGACAAGCCAAAATGGACTCCGTGGGATGACGGCAGCCCCACAGCTGGGCATTACCTAGTCACCAGCTCACTGGGGCAAGAGCTATGGACCACCAGGTCCTCTCCCGGACATCTTGCTAACACACTGTGCCAAACGAAAGCAGGTAAGAAGTACAAAGGGCGATATACAAGTACGAGCTAGCAGCTGGCAATATGCAGAGGGCCATTAAGCATTTTGTAATTTTAGCTGATGATCCACCTATTCTATTCTATTCTATTCTATGTCTGAGCCCTACAATGTGCCTTCATGTGTACTATCCTCCTTCTCATCTAGGGGAAAAAAGACCAACTTTATTATATTAGACAGAGCCATTGGGAAAATTTGGGAAAATTACCAACCTCACAGCTTCAGCGAAGGGCCGAAAGTGTCAGAATCCATACTTTGGAGTTCAGCGCGGAAGAAGATACCACAACCACGACACCCTGGATCAATGGGTGCAGATTTCTCGCAGCAGCATAACTTTGTTCGAGGCTTTGAGGATATGTCTAGAAGGCTCCAGTCTGCAAGGATGCAACTACATTTACTGGGCCAACTCGACAACTGCCGGCGCAGATTTCACCAGCTTCACGTTAGTTAGGAAAGACCTGAGGAACTTTTACTCCGTGCAGCACGAGGTCGACGACGCCAGATATACCGCCATTATAGTTCATTGTCGAGGTAGGTATATCTTAATTAATTAGTTGGTGAGTGGCAGAGGGGCTAAAGCTTTTGCCTATCTCATCAGGGTCCCTGAACTCGATTCCACGGCGAGGCCGCAATAATTTGGGCCGCAGCCGCGGAGAGAGTGTTTGGGGGCTCGTCGTGTACAGTGTTATATCTGAATTAACTCTTGTTGTATTTGGCACCGAGCGAATAAAATAAGAGTATTTATTCTACGGTCGCCTGATGTACTCGTAGAATGAGTCTGAAATTGTTTTCCTAAAGCGTTTGCCAGAATTATATTTTTATTATTTGCAGGAGGGCTGCGGGCAATGGCACAGCATTTGTGACAGTCGATCCGCAGCCAGCGAGGAGGCAATTCTGCCCATTCCGCTGACTCCTGAGCACACACGCACACAGATAACGTACGCAGGCAAACTCTCACACAGGTGTGTACATCTGCCCTGACTCTCATCGTCAGGCAGTGTACGTCGCCACTGTGCCTTGGAGGTTGGTCCTCAAGGGCGTAGATGCACGACAACCTCTCAAGCCTTCTCTCCGCGGCTGCGCCCCAAATAAATGTGTGGCCTCGCCGCGGAATCGAGCTCAGGGACATTGGCGCGAGAGGCAAACGCGTTATCCGCTCTGCCTCTGACCATCCCATTCCCGTACTTAGTTAAATGCATACAGTGGCATTCTTGCAGATAAAGAGCGGCTTCTTGTTACTGCATACAAGCTAGTTTTTCTATTATAATAGTTTCTACACTAAGCAAACAGTTCAGGTTCGAATATTTCCCCTCACCACTCCAAAGATTTAGAAAACATAATGTCAAACGGCACATATGCTTCTGGCTCAGTTAAGAAGCAGGACTTCTCTCCGAAGGACTGCTGCAGGTGGCCTCACCTGCCACTGGATGCGCAGTTTCAGAGCAGCACCTACTCAGGCTACTGGGACGCGGCTGCGCTCACAGTGAGTCTACACGAGCATGTAAAAGAGGAATTGTATTCAAACCCATTCGCCTTTTCAGGTTAGAAACAGAAGCTCCAATTAGCATTTCTTTTCTTAGAATAGGCTTCGTTTACTTGCGAGTTCGCAAATAAATGGGATGCCACACACCAATCCTCAACCCGATGTTCAGGCGCGCAAGCCTTAAGCTGGTTGCTGAGTTGGGTGACAACAGAGGTAACCCAATCTCTCTCTATCTTGCCTTCTCTCTCTCTTGCCTTGCAGTATTTCCCAGCAACAGCAAAAAAGTATAAGTGCACTTAAACAAAAAGATTCTCACCAGTTCTATTGTGCCTGCGTCAAGCACAGCCAGGGCGGCATCATTGAGAAAAACTATTGCGTCATCGCCACTTCTTCGGGCAGTGTTTGAACTTCCGTAGGAAAAAATTATTCTTTCGCTTTCAAAAATTTAGTGACAATTGAGTTGCAAGACTGGGAGCAATAAGATAAATAAATATTGTTTTTAAGGTTGCTAGGAAGGACGCGTTTGATCAAAAGACAAAAAAAATGAAATGCAACTCAAATAGAATTCAGGAAAAAACATCCATTGTGAAAATGTGCTTCTCTGCAACGGAAACAAAAACACAGGAAGAGTCTAGGGAGAAATGAACCAGCTTTTTGACACTGGCATTTAGGTTTTCCATATTTCATAAACAAAAAGCTTTTTTATACAAAAATATAGTTGTAGAATTCGGTTGTGAAACAACGCTGAACAGTATCCGACAAGCGCTAGCGACAACTTCAAGTCAATGTTTTTCTCGCAGCTTGTACTTCGAAAGAGAGTTGCAATTCCGTGGGCGTTTGCTACTGTTTGGACGGCGCTAAGTTAGAACAACACTTCCGACATAATGTATGAGGGTTGATGCCGAATTGTCAACGTAACTCAATAGCATCGTAACGCTATATCAAAAATATTTCTCTAAAAACAGTTGCTGAAATATTCAATCGCGAATATTCGCTCAACAGGTAAATTAATATCTGTCTCCCGAGACAGTTGTGACAGTTGTGACGCTGGAGAGATGAGAAAGAGTAGAGTAGGTATTCAAAGGTGTCCGGGGCCGGATTCAGGAACTTCAAGGGCCGCATCATCAAGGGTTGCCGACCTCTGACGTAGGCTACTAAACCCTTCCTACTCTTCAGTAGATGAATCAACGTCATGTACAAGTACCAGTCAAAGCGATGCATGACCCGCTGAATATCTTGCGTCATACCAAAGAACACAAGAAGCCGATAAACCTGAGATCGCTCTACAATTAAAGTCATATTCAAAGCAGATTTTATAATTGTCTCATTGCAGATAATGTTGCCGCAAATGTACATCATGCACGGCTTGTCAGTGATGGGTCCTGGAGTTCGGGCAGACTCAGGCAGTTATCCGAAAGGCATCGAACTGCGTGTGGACTATTTCGACGAGAAAGCCGGCAGTTTTGTCCAGACATCCATCGATCTGCGAATTGGGAATCCGGTAGCTGCCTTTGTCAACGAATAAAAACAAAAACTTCAGGGATTCTACAATCCCCTTTTCCTTTCCTTGCAGAGCAAAATTCGTATCAATCCTGAGAACTATTTTGTCCCGGTTTACCGGATGTTCGCCAACTTAGTCTACACAAATCAGATGCGAATCACAGGAACCTGGAGTACCAGTGATTCAAGGATGGGCGTAAAACTCGACCTCTACGGAGTAGCTACGACTATCCCAGGTCTGCACCAAAACCAGTATTGGCAATGGTGCCCAGCCATTTAACAGTAGAAAGACAACGGCATATTTCAAATACCCACTGCCTGCTTCACGATAGCTCCAAAACCGAATGACCCATCTTTGTGAAAGCCCACCACATGGATCCAAATTTTCCACCCTTTACGATGAACTAACTTTCAAAGCCGTCCGAGTGAGCATCGTCGAGATATTCAGCGATTCCTGTCGAATACCGTGGTGAACAAGAACAACTAGCATTGCTCTGTATAAACTTCTATAGAGAATCCATTTTGGTTAAAAAAAATTTACTATATAATCAGTCCATATTAGTTAACAACGGTAGCCTACATGGTTACATGATGAAATTTTTTGAGCAGAAAAATATGCATATATTTGTGGTTCTTGCCACCAAAAACGCCGACAAGAATCGTTGAGTATCTGGACGATGTAGATGTTTTGTGATTCATTAAGTTGTGGGTATTTGAAATATCCCCAGTAGTCTTTGTACTGTTAAGCAGCAGTGCGGTGACTATTAATCTCCAGTTGCTTGATTTCAGCCGTAACAAGAATCTGCGATGGGATTCGAAGCTTCATTCGATTGAATCACCCGTACCTTGGCACGGTTACGCTCCCGTGCATGAGCAAGTCCATGGTGATCTACCAGAGGCTTCATGAAGACTTCAATACTGGCAGATCGCTTCCAGACTACAGAGTCGGTTTCATTCGCGGAGCTGCTCCATTGGCTCTGGACTTCACGGCTACTCCGTTGTCTTTGTCCAGCTTCTGGACTGGGCTTGACTTTCTTGAGATCCTGCCCTACTTGTTTCCCGCGCGATGGCCCCTACTTCTGCGAGTCGATGCCACGAGCTCGGACGGGTCTGGCAAGTACATCGAATGCGCATCTTGGAGTGTGGGCCCTAGAGCTCAGGGCTACCCAATTCAGATTCAGGACTGCAAAAGCGGCTTTCTAGACGAGAACTATTTTCTAACGCAGCATTTCGCCAAGTTTGGTCTGTTCTCAAACCTGGACTGCTCAGACTCACCATCTGGTCTGTTCGCCTGGTGGCAGCCATCATGTGGTTCTACATCCGTGGTAAAACTGGCCGGTGACAACCATTCTGTGGGCTCCACAATGTGGTGGAAGCCGACATTTAATGTGTCAAAAAGTTTGAACGTGCGGATGCGATTGATTTTCAACAGTGAAGGCGTTGAGCGTGAGTTTATGGATACGTTTTGGAAGTTTTTTATTGCTGATCAGTTTAGTATTGTGACTTTTTATTATTCTAATTGGTTACATCTGCCTCAATCTGGCCAGATGTGCAGCAGACAGCAAAGCCGCAGCTACTACGGCTGTTCAGTCCGTGGACTATGGGAGACGCCACACCCCACCCTCAATTACCACAGCTAACGCTGTTACCCAGCGCTTAACATCTGGGTGAACTGAAGCAACGCAGCATTAAGTGTCTTGCTAAAGGACACAAATTGTTCCAGTGGAGTCAGGAATCGAACCCACGGCCTTCAGGTCTTGAGTACGACGCTCTAACCAAAACTAGGCTACAACCCAGAGCCTGTAGACTTACAAGTATGAGTATATGCGTTTAAGAAGCTGTAGTTAAAGACTGCCCTGCGCAGTCTATCTCGGAGCAAAAGTTCAAGAAATGAAAGTTAACAAAGCACACAATTCTTTGAACCATTGCAGCCAAAACAAAATCTTTAAACGATCTTTTCAGCTCTCATGCTTGGCGATCCGTGCTCAATTGACGCCGAATGTCAAGAGAACAGAACAGTGTGCCTGCCAACTGGCAGCGCTGTCAAATCGAGTTGCGGCTGCGTCAGTCCACGCGAGATGACCTCTGACGGCTGCGATCTGGTAGCAGATTTTTCAGCGTTAAAAACCAGCGCCCCTACATTAAGCTCTAGATTGGTTAGAAACTCGTCCATTGAGATTTGTTCGACTTTTACTTTTGTGCTCGAACGAGGTAACGGCCCCGTGCCCTCAAGCTCGCCTCCAACGAAGCTGGCGCAGTTCAGAACGTACTTCCTTAACAAGTCGTCGACGTGGTATCCGACTCTAACACCTATTGAGCCATACTTCGTGCATAGTCCAGTCACCATCCTGTCAGGCGACTTGAATACTGGACTCTCAGTCAAGGAGTCTGTCGCCTTCAAACTATGCTCGAACGCAAGTATTCCCGTTGGAGGCAAATGTAATTCCATCTCGTTTTATTGTGCTGGATTATCAGCCAGCTTAAACGAAACAGTAGCTGACATGAATGAGCAGAACAACGCAGCTTGTGTTGACATAACGAAAATTATCTACTGCCGACCTAATGGAGACACTGAAATAGTAAAATTTGAGCCTACAAATTTGCATCCTAAAATTATCAGCCGACACACAAGCATCTATGTTTCTTATAACATCAGCGTCAGAGTGAACTTCATGGAATATCCCATGGTTGTTGCAGAAGATCAAGATGACAACTTTCAGGCAGTCCTGCACGTGACAAGCGATAATTTTGAAAACAACGGCAGCGACTCAGCCGTTAGGAGAAGTCTCGATGACGCTACTCAGTACAGACAAGTGCTGCAAGTCCATGATCCGTCTATTTTTAAGCGTTCATACTCGACTGGAGAGTTTATCAACCTGACAGTCTGGTCCTTGCCGTTTGAGCTGAATCAGACTCAGTGCAACTACACGGCTTTGTTTTGCATCGTGTTTTACAATCCTGTTAATTCTAGCTATTCCGAAATTTATCTGAACAATAGCATCGCTTGCCATTCGGTGGACACATACTGCGAAATATGTGAGTGGAACATGATCTAGTATTTAATCTAGAAATGCAGAAAAAATTCTTAACAGAGAAATCTATTTTAAAAAACTCATTTTAGTCTCCCAGTTTGCTGTTGACAGCGTCAGCTCTGAAGTGGATCCTCAAAACCCGTGGGTTCCAATTTATCCGCACAACCTCAGCCTCAGCGTGAATGTACGCCACACCGGCGGCTCCCCGATCGACCCTGTAAACTCTCCGCAAAGAAATTTCTTTCCATTCGTTAAACTGACATCATCTACGAGTACACCTGATGTTCTACCTGGCAAGGTGGATTGCACCGACAGCTCACGACGGGGCCTTCTGCAATTGGCAACAGCTGTGATTTCCTGCAGCGCATTGTTTCAGATTTCGTTTGATCAGTGCGGCAAGTTCGACACGATTTGCATTGAAATGACTAACTGGATCATGCCCAGCTTCACCGATACCAGCTTAGCCAACAAAACTTTCTGCTTCGGTGTCGCAAAACGATTCGCGTGTCAAGGCAAGCTATTAAGATATCGATTTATCTGTTTCTAGGGTCCTTCAATACAAATAGGCCGTTCTCTGTCGTAAATACGGTATGATCGAATACTTCATTGATAAGATTATTTAAGATTAAGATAAGATTATGATGTTAATTTTATTTTCAAAACCGCACAGCCCAAAATTATGATTTCCTATATTGTTTCTAGGCATACCTATACATGGAGCCGCAGTACAGTTGAGTCAGAATCCTGTGAAATATCCAGCCAACTTGATCATCACTGTGAAGTGGAACAACGGCACGTTTATTGAAGTTTTTGTGGATCCAGATTGGAACAGCACTACTTACAGGTGGCACTGGCTGGATAACGACAATGCGACAGACTTTCATCAAAAGACTCTGACGTTTGTGGTCCCTTATGAGATGGACCTCAGAGAGCACAATATAAACGTTGTATGTCGCAACAATTTTACTAGCTTCAACAAGACAGAAATTGTGCTCGTGAACCCAGCTCCGAGCTCTGCACTGAATGCTGGCATCAGTTACGAAAGACTTTTCGCACCATTGGAGGTGACCTACACTCTGGAGATGACTTTTGGAAGTGCCGGCTCGTACTTGCTATTCGACTGTACATTCAATTTGTATCCTAATGTAGTGCATAAATTTGTAAAGCTAAAAGTTCCTTTCGGGGAAAAAGTGAACTTTACTTTTCTATACAGTCCAGCAAAGTCAGTGGTGACGTCAACTCTCTCATGTGCAAATGCACTGGGCACTGCGACAAACACTTTTGAAGTTCGTCTTTACACTCCGACAGACATCTACGGCCTCAGTGCTAGAGTAACAAACGGTGCTTGGGCAACCTTAACTCCGACGAATGTGTTGCTGAATGTGACGAATGGCACTGATGTGACGTATTACCTTTGGAGCTCAGGTGGCAACAATGTTTCCAAAGTTCATCCTGAACCTGTTTCCTTCTGGCAAGTACTGCCAGTTCCTTACACATTTAACAAGCCTGGAATTTTCGATCTGATTATAAGTGCCAAAAGTCCTAGAAATGCAGAGACAGTGCAGATAAACGGAATAATCGCGCAGAATCCAATTCTGGGACTGAAACTCTCAGTTAATCAATTCGTGGCATATCCGCCAGGTATTTTTAGCCTGAGGCTAAGTTACAATGGCTCAAATGTGCCAACGAATGTAACTTGCAACACTACATTCCTTTCTGACTGGAGGCTTCAACCAGCGGCATTCTCAAACGGCTTGCTAACTCAGTCGCTGAGCTGCAAACGGGAAGCCCTGGCCGTGAAGAGTGCTGTCACAGTCAAGTGCTGGAATCTGGTCTCAGCTGCGGTGACCAGCAATTTTGTCACGTGCATAGAAGTCATTGCAGGTCTGGCCATATCAGCTAGCAAATATGTCATTTCTCCGGGAACTAACATCAGCATTGAGGCGGCACTGCAGAATGGAACTAACGTAGCTTACAGTTTCGAATTTGGAGATGCTTCTGAAGCCGCCAATTTAGCATCCGCTTCCGTCTTTGCTAGGCAAGCAAATGCGACCGTTTTTCATGTGTTTGACTTTGTTGGCAATTACACAGTCGTGGTGAACGCATCAAACGAAGTAAGCTGGCAACTTTCCCACATTGTGGTGGTTGTTGTGGATGAACTCAAGGAGCTTGAAGTGAAGTATGACAGTCACATTCTGTATTTGCCGGGTGTTGCCAACTTTTTTTACAGCAACTTGCCGAACACAACAAGCAGCCTAGTGCTTTGTGACTTTGAGTTCTCAAGCTTCGGCTCGAGGCGAATTTTCTCTCCTTCTTTGACGGCAGAAACTAATGTTACAGTTTCCTTTGCGTTTCCGAGAGCGTCCGTTGGATTTAGGACAATTTTCATGAAGTGCAGAAATCCATTAACGACTATCGATATTATCAAGAACTTATCCATTCATATTGAACTGGACACAGTGATCATAGCCAACTTTAGCACCAATGGAACTGTCTGGGACAAATTTCCCACTGAATTTCATCTAAAAATGAAGCGCATAGGAGCAGAAAGCTGCATTTCAGTCAGATACAACGATTCTTCTCCCGGAAAGATGTTCGGTCATATTGGCTGCCGTTCTGTTGCCAACGCTTCTGGTTTCACATTTACCGAGATAAGCCAATCTAACATTAGCTTGCGATGGAGTCGAATTTTCCCGACCTACGGGAACTACGTTGTAACTATTGACGCCTTTAATCAAGTGAGCAATGACACTGCAACACTGATTGCTACAGTGATAGACTGGCCGTGCTTCAAGCCCGTAGTGAATCTCTTTGCGGTGAACCCGCCAATGAACCTGCTGCTGTCAGACAGTGTTATGCAAGTGATGAGATCGGAAGATGTCAATGTGACTAGTGAAAAGGATATCAACTGCACAAAGCCTATGAATATTACACGGCGATGGCAAGTGTCTCACAACGGTCTGTCCATACCAATCTGTTCTCATGACGATGATCGATGCTCCATAGTAAAAAGAAGTCTACCATACGGTATATGCAATGTATCTTTAACTGTGGATCTTGCAGTTAGGCCACCACAGGTCACGACAGAATGGTTTCTAGTAAATGTTACAAAGACTCCTTTGGATCTTGGGCCGATCCTGGGACCCGAAATAATAGCATACAATGAAACAGTCTCATTGGCCGTGTCAGCCAGGGACTTGGATGAATATGAAGGCAACTATACAGGAATGATATTCGAATGGACTTGTATGCGAATCGGAGAGACTGGATCGGAAAAGTTCATTGTGGTCCCAACAGAGCTTGAGGTGAGAGCTTTGACCGCTCTCTCAGGATGCTTTGGCAATGGCCCTGGTGTAGTTTTGGTAGGCAACCAGTCAATCGCCGCAACATTTATTTTTAACTCTTATCACATGTTCCCGAATAAAACCTACGAACTTGAAATGCGTCTGAAGAAGGATAGTCGACAGGTGGTTCAGAGAAAGTTAATTACCGTTTGCAGTCAGGCAAATCCAGTGGGTCGACTTCAATGCGTTGAGAACTGTGGCCTAAAGGCGCGTGCCAATCGTGCGTTCACTTTCGAGCTTATTTGCGACATCAACTGCGGAAACAAATTCAGTTCTCTGACCGTCGATTTGACAATCACGCTGGTCAACGGGAGCGGCTCGGCACTGAGCTCTCCATTTGGTTCGTCAGGTCGAGGACAAGTGACGATTCCAGCTTCTACCGTTGAACCTGGAACCTTCTACCGAGTTGTCGGGCAAATGTACAATTTAAAAGCTCATAGTGATAGCGGCTTTACAATAACGCAAGCTGTTATCGTAAACGGCCCACCGGTTGGCGGTACCTGCTCTGTTACTCCAAGTGTTGGTGAGTAAATTTATGCATTTTCAAACTGGACTTCAAAATACGAGCTCTCTGAGTCCAAAAACTCTATGAATCTTAGGAACCATTACAAAAAATCGTTCAAGTACTTATCGCAAGTTTTATGTGACAAAAATTAAATTTCTGCAAAAATAAATTTCCGTACAACAGGAGAGACTGGAAAGACGATTCATGAGTTTCGTTGCATAAATTGGCGCGAATTCGGTAATATTTCGCTGGGCCCACTGAAATACAAGGTCGAGTTTTATCGCAGCGACATGGGTCAGAGGGCCACTCTCCTGGACAGCACCAACACCTGCAGCGAGACTATGTCCGTGCCTCTCGGGGAGCCGTTGAAAGATTTCTCGGCGGACATTATCTTCACAGTCACTGACGCCACAGGCGAGAAGACGGAGATGATTGTGCCTATAGCGGTACGTCGATTTTACCAGTTCAAATTTTATTTGCCTTCGTTTTGATCCGAACAAAACTCTTAATAGTTATGTTCTCTGTTTCGCAGAGTTACATTTCAACCTACCTGGCCGAGGTGCTCACTCGCGAACTGACCCTCATCTTGTGGGGCAACAACAGCGCTCTCGCGCAGCAGCTGGACGCCGGCAATTACCAGCGAGCCACCACTAGCCTGCTTACTGTGGCAGGCATGATGAACGCTTGGAACGAGGACGGCGAAGGGCTCGGAGCAAGTCCAGAGAAAAAGCTGGCCTTCATCGCCAACATGACCAAGGTAACGAGTGACTGGAAGAATTCGGGAACAAATTGAGACTTCAAAGCATCCAAAGGCTACTACAACCATGTGCCGTCAAGTCCATTGACTGGGGTCACCACTCCATCTGAATTTCTATTTCAGCAGATAGTGGTACAAATCTTACAGCTTGATGAACTGAACCAATGTGGCACATTGCATTGATCAGGGATCCTTATCAGCAAGGTTTCAGCAATTATTTCCCTTGACAGCAGAAATACCACGGGGGTATTTCAGATAACCACATTTTTATTTTTTCTGTATCTCTAAACATATTTAACCAATAGTCATAAAGATCCAGAACAAAAGCAAAAAAAATTCTGCTTTATCAGATGAAAATACTCCAGAAACACAAAACATCAGCATCGTTGAGATAGTCAAGGATTCTCGTGTCTGGTGACAATAACTACCAATATCGGCATAATTTTTCTGCATTTATAGACACAGGCAATCGTTAATTTTTATACTCTTTTTAACCAGTATGGATTCGCCATCGAGGTTTATAATAAGCAATGTTAGTTGTACTTGTCACCAGGGTCTTCGAACAAAAATCGCTGAATATCTCGACGATGCTGACGCTGGACAGCTTTGAAAGCTAGACGGAAAATTTTCATCCGTATGATGGACTTTCACGAAAATCGGTCATTTGGTTTGGGAGCTACAGTGAAGTAGGCAGTGGGTATTTGAAATACGCTCGTGGTCTTCCCCAGGGGGGAGGAAATAGCGTGTTCTTTCAACTATAAAACAATTACAGTTTCCAATAGCAACGCCAACAACGCCTAAGTAACCGACTTGCTGTCTAAAGCAGGAGAGAAGTGAGAAGCCAACAGCCACCGGTGGTGCAAGTTAAAAATCAAACCTCTATTCCAGCTTCGGGATAGATACATTCAAACAGTGAGCCAGTTTCCGATTGGCACCACTCAGGACATCGATCGACTCGCCAGCCTGATCTTTTTCGGCGCTCTCAAACCGCGCCACTTCAGTCTGACAGCTCAGGTGAGAGAATCGCCAGGATTTTAAGCATATTCATATTCATATTCTTCTTTTTGTTCGATGATTGATAACCTGAGAGCTCGTACTTATGCGATCATAAGGACGTACAGTATATGTGACAATAGGTAATTATTCAAAGAAGTCCTGTTCATTCTGTTCCAGACCAAATAGGAGTACGAGCAAAAAACTTTGACGTGCTAGTATGAATTGCAACGTAATTGGCCGTGTGTATAACATCACAATCCTGGATTATATTGAGTACTATAATTCAAAAAGTACAAGCTCAGCCCCATTAAGAAACAGTATGCGATGGTCTGAATGGCTCTCGGGCAATGGATTTAAGGGTCTATGAGCAGTAATCTTTTTAAAAAAAATTGGTCTAATAGAAGGGAATATTGTGTTAATGGAAGTGATTTTATTTTTTTTATATACTAGCGCAATTACGCTGTATTCTTTGACTTTATTGTTCCGTCATTCAGAGAATGGCCCAGCAGAAGCTCACAGCAATGGTAGAGGGCATGTGGCGCTTTCAAGGTGAAACGCCAGCTGATCAGCAGCTTTCGGTCTCCACGAAGATGATGGACTGCGGCGTGGCAGTGTGGAACGCCACGCAAACATCAGTGTCCATGTTGTGTAAGAGAAACTGCACGGCTCAGGAGCTGGCTCAATCTGCCATCACGAAGGACAGCGTGCGCATCACAATGAACGCAATCATGTCGACATTCGACTCGCTCGGCCAACTGCTGCTTCGATCCAGTACCCAGTTCTCCATCACGCGGCCAAATTACGCCTACTTTGGCATATTAGAGCCATCACTTGACCTAAACTCGGCCAGCCAGAGAACAATGTCCAGCTCGCAGGGATCCGTCACAATGCCGAGATTGTCAGCACCCGGCAGCACTGGCTGTTCCGTGCGGCTTCTTCTATCCAAAGACAATCCCTACCACTGGGACGACAGTTCAGCTCTAGTTTCAACGTCCGTGTTGAGCAACTGGGCTACTAACTGCTCGGCTCAGCGTGTAAAGAGATCCGTGGCAGCTGGCAAGGAGTATTTTATGATGCTCAATACTGGGCCACTGAATTTTCTGACCGTCAATGCAACGCCTATTGATCGATGGCTTATGCTGTACCACAGTTTCGTTTGGACCGGCGAGTCAGTCCAGCTGTTCATTCTACCGGCCCATGGAATTCAGCTTGAGGTGTTGGTGGCGGCTGATACGAAGCCGGATCCAGCCAACTTCACGATTCAGTTCGCGGTGCCGCGTGCCGTTAACAACGGCAGTGGCGACTCCGGATTTCTACTTCCTGCCGAAAGTTTCCTACTGAACCAGACTGTCTTCATTGGAGTGAGACGGCCGGGCTGCAGTAGGGAGGACAGTGGCAGAGGCAACTGCACACACTACACTCTGGCATACAAGTTTGCTATCCTGCTTCAAAACTGCTACATCTGGAACCACAGCAGGGACTCGTGGCTTCGACTGAGCGCTACAGAATGTCAGGTAAAAATCTCACGCCTAAGCGCTGGGTAGTGACGATTTCTGAAAATCTTGCTGGTGAAATTCGTAAAACGAAGCACTCTCCATATTTTCGTGATTTTTTTTGTGGATTTAATTCCAATTATTGCTTTCAACAGCCAGCAGACGAGTCAACAGCAAGCAGGGCGCCCTTCAGCGTCAACCTGTTTGGCAGTCTGGGTGCTGGAGTGTCCTTCGTGCCGAACACCATCGACTTTGGCACTCTGTTTGAAAACTGGAGCGGCAAGCTGGCTGACAGCAGGGCAGTAGTTGCAGTGGTGGCCACGCTTTGGTTGCTGTTCCTTCCCATTGCGCTGCTGCTGCGAAGGCTTGACAAGCAGGACGGCTATCGGGTAGATAATCCAGTGAAACGTTTTACAAACGCACGTTGCACGTTGCTTAGAGTAATTTTTGCCTTCCTTCAACTCTGCAGTTTGATTATCTGCCACTAGTCGACGACAAGAAAGACGCTTGGCAGTACCGGATTCAAGTGTTCACAGGCTCCAGTGATAGTCAGGTGCCGACCAACTTGTTTCTCACGCTGAGAGGACTAAGTGCCGCCGAGAGAGTTAGGAACCTGCGAGATGGGTGTCGCGAGGTAAGACTGAAAAGCTTTGCTTTTTCTTTACCAGCTTATAAATAAAATTTATCAGTAACATTTGATAACAGAAAAGACAAATTTTTCAGAACTTCACTCCTGGAAGTGTTGACAACCTGTCATTCACGACTAAGGAGCACCTAGGGGATATTAGGTCGATCAGCCTGTCCTACGAGGACACTGAGAGTGGAACCGGCTGCTGGAACCTCAGTAGAGTTATCGTCACGGACTGCACGAAGAACCGGAGGTACATTTTCATCTGGGAGAATGCAGTTCCCACAGACGAGGATGTGGTCATCAAATGCGCCTCGGCCAATGACATGCGATATACGAAGAACCTGACACGAAACCATCTGACCAGGAAGATGCAGGACGATCACACCTGGCTGTCAATCGCTACCAGGAAGACTGAATCCAATTTTAGCCGGCTTGAGCGGTTTGCAGTCTGCTGGAATCTGCTGTTCATGACCATGATTGCCAATGCTATGTGGTGAGTCATACATGCGAGTACACGTGCCAGTTATGTATGCTTGGCGCAGTTGCAATGCATTTTATTATTGTCTTTTTAGGTACAAAGTCGCCGAAAAATCCACGGAGATGTTCTCAATCGGACCCTTCAAGATATCATATGGAACTCTGATAACATCAATCTTGGGCAGCCTGACTATCATGCCTGTTTCCCTGGCAACTGTTTTGCTATTTTTAAAGTCCAGAAAAAATTCGGCATCGGAGGCAGAGCTAGCTGACAAAGTCAAGCTGGAAGCGATGAAGCCAAGTGGACAGCGGAATCGTCGAGTTTTCGCCACCGATGCGCCGTCGTGCGAGGACGACGCCAGCTTTGAGGCGCCGCCATCTTCGTGGCAGCTGCCCCACTGGTGCCGGTACATTGGCTGGCTACTGCTGTTTCTAAGTGTGGCCACTGCTGGTATCTTTATTGTCTTCTATGCCATGGACTGGGGTACAGAAAAGTCTGAGGCCTGGCTGATGGCCTTCTTTCTCTCCTTCATTGAAACGGTCGTCTTCATTCAGCCCCTCAAAGTTCTGCTGATCGGGATTGTTATGGCCGTGTTTCTTAAAAAGGATTACGACTTGCTGGACGCTTCGAGCATTCGAGTTAGGCAAATAGTCGACTCCCAAGGTAGATTTTGCAACACTGAAGTGGCTTTGAAACGTTAGAATTTAGGTTAAAATTTAAGTCAAATCATTCCAGAGCGGTTCATGAACCTATCGGTAGTTCAGCAAATGGAGTCATCCAACCAGACCAAGATGAAGGCGAAATTCGCTCTGATCGAGATCGTTCTGAGTGTCGTCTACATATTTCTTCTGTACTGCGTTTGCTTCGGGTCGATGGACTCCGAACCGTTTTATCTAAATCAAAATCTGCGAAGGATGTTAAGTGAAAATAGGTCAATGCCGCGATACAACTTGGATAATGTAAGCCTGCAAACTTTTGCTTATTGAAAATCGCTCATTACTAACGCACTCAAGTCAATCATTTCAGGTGAAAAAGTTTCACGATGTGTACGGCTGGCTGCAGAACCTAGCATTGCCAGTATTCTTTCCAACCAAGGCTGAAAATGGCGGGCCACTGACACCAGAGCAGCTGAAGTTTATCGCTGACAGGACAGGATTTCGACTGGGTCACGTGACTGTGCGTCAGTTGAGGATCAGGCCAGAGTTTCGTAGGGATGGCCAAGCCGAATCAGCTGATTATGCCTCTGAATCAGAGGACAAACGCTGCTACAGTGTCCGTTGGGAACTCGACAAGACGTGCAATTTCAGTAGAGATCCGTTAGTAACTGCATTTCGGGCATCGCAAGTGTCTCGCTGGCCCACCTGGGGTCGCCACAATCGCTACTCTGGGCATGGGTATATTCTAGCTCTGCCAAACAATATCACTCAAGCCTTGGATGCGGTTTCAGCTGCCAGAGACTTTCAGTGGCTCACGAATTTGTCTCGAGCTCTACTGGTGGAGGCGAATCTCTTTTATCCCGATTCGAACTTTTTCACCTCGGTGACGGTTCTGATCGAGCTGCTGCCATTCGGCGGCGCCGTCAACTCGGTGTACCTGCATTCGAGCCGTCTGTATCGCTACATAGGAGCTGGAGGTGTGTTTCGCCTGTGCGCTGAGACTCTCACCGCAATCAGTACTCTGCTACTTCTCGCCAAGCAGATTCACAGCTGGAGACTCGAGGGCACGCGGTGTTTTCTGTCGAACGTATGGCACCTGATTCACCTGGGCACTGCAGTCGCAATGATTGCTGGCTTGAGTTTCCTGCTGGCTAGAAGCTTCGTGACGGTGACGGCTCTGGAGCAGGTGCTGAACTCCTACACGGGTGTCACGGACGGTCTCACGGCCGTCATGTTTCTGGATGAATCTTTCTACTATTGTCTGGGTGTGGCGATGTTCCTCATGGAGATCAGCTTTCTCAATTTGGTCAGGTATTCGCGCAGTTTGGCCCACCTGGGCAGGACGCTGCGGAACTCAGTTTCAAAGTTCACCTCGTTTTTTTGGGCATTTCTGGTTCTGTTCTTCGCTTTTTGCTTCAGCTGCTATTTGGTTCTGTGTACCACAGAAGCGGCCTACAAGTCGGTGAAGGATACAACCTTCACCCAGCTGATTGTGATGCTTGGCAAGCTGAGCATGAACTTCAAGAACAGCCAGAACATTTTGGCCAATTTCTTGCTGTTTGGCTACACACTGACCATCATTTTTATCGCGGTGAGTATTTTCGTTGCCCTGCTGAACGAAAGCTATTCCGATGGAGTGGCTGACCAGGCGGCGAGTGAGGAAGATTTCCAGACTTTAGACAGCATCGTTCAGCTGTTCAAGTCCCTGGTGCGCAAGGACGCTGAGCAGGAATACTTGGCTGATGCTGATAGTGCTGGTAAGACTTTGTCAACAAAACTGCACACCAACTCCTCATACCCGATTTAAACCCTGCACAACAACCCCTCATGCCTGATCCAAACCCTGCACAACAACCCCTCATACCTGATCCAAACCTGCACACTAAGCCCTAATACCCGATCCAAACCCTGCACACCAACCCCTCATACCTGATCCAAACCCTGCACACCAACCCCTCATACCTGATCCAAACCCTGCACACCAACCCCTCATACCTGATCCAAACCCTGCACACCAACCCCTCATACCCGATCCAAACCTGCACACCAACCCCTCATACCTGATCCAAACCTGCACACTAACCCCTCATACCCGATCCAAACCCTGCACACCAACCCCTCATACCCGATCCAAACCCTGCACAACAACCCTCATACCCGATCCAAACCCTGCACACCAACCCCTCATACCCGATCCAAACCTGCACACCAACCCCTCATACCTGATCCAAACCTGCACACTAACCCCTCATACCCGATCCAAACCCTGCACACCAACCCCTCATACCCGATCCAAACCCTGCACACCAACCCCTCATACCCGATCCAAACCCTGCACACCAACCCCTCATACCACATTCAAGCCAAACAAACCCCACCCTACCACACCAACCCCAGCCACGTCTCCACCCAACCTCTGTCGACCACCCAACGACCAATCAGCGAAGTGGGGCCGAAAAAGTTATTACAAGGTACTTCTTACTCTCCCATGCCCTATTCTAGACGCAGCTCGCCAGGTAAACGACGTTCTAGTGTCGCTGGCCAGCAGGGCGGAATGCGAAGACCTGATGGACCAGAGGCTGGAGATGTCACTGCGCTCTGCGCTTTTCGTTCGGTCAGCCAGAAACCAAGAGGGGGGTCGTGAAAAATATTCAATTTCAAGCGATGAGGGCCAAGCTCCAGCGATTGAGTGATTTGTGGGGTTGAACTTTGAGTCGACCAAGCTTCTCTTAAACTCGTACATAACAAAGAACCTCACCAGAAATTTTTTCAGCACCTAGAGAACCCGCAGATATTTAGCTGCTAAACTTTCTTTGCACAGATCTTTGTAGTTTTTTTCAAGTCTTTGCTTGAGTCGAGCCTAAAATTTAAATGGACTACATTTGTTTCTTTAAAGATCTAACCTTCTCTTTCGTGGCGCAAAATGATAAGGAAAAAAACTAGCGAATTGAAACAATACGCTTGGCTTTACAATACACTTTTCATGTCTGTATAGGAAAGGGCATGACTTGACTGCTCTACAAGCGAAAAAGCAGTAGTCACTCTTCAAGCCTATTAATTTACGAGGCGCCTACCCAGTTTTATAAAATTTTACGCACCTATACTGAACTCTGAAAAATGTCTAGAATCGAGCAACGATCATTGCACAAAATATGCTTCAATAGATACGCTTTTGTGGATGCTGGGCGACATATGCTCTACTGCATTGTTGGCAGTAACAGGTGTCTCTGTTCCCTTCAACAACAGTCCTAGCATCCAAGCCTCTTTATGGTAAGAATTTTTTATAAATGTACTCGTACATTTGAAAAGACGTAAAAAACAATGAAAAAGCGACTTCCTTTATTAATGCGCAGCCTACAGAGATGCTCATTAACGAAGAACAGCAAATGCTAAAGAGTTATTTTGAAAGAAGTCGAAAAATTCACAAAACTGTGAATTGTGGAAGCTACAAGAACCTGGAGCCGTAAAAAACCTTGGAATCCATCAGTCGTTTAAGTTGAGCTAAACGTTCTCTAAACGGAAAGTAAGCGACGAAGCATGAGATTATATGCAATCTAGATGGCCATCCTAATCATAGCTTGCGAACCGGTTGGAAGCGGTTTGAAACGACTACATAAAAAACTAAGACGGGAGGGAGCACAGCTTTGTACAATGCGCGGGCGCAACCTTCCAAAGAGACAGCTGTTTACAATGGCCGGCTCACAGTACGCCAAATCAGCTGCGGAATCGATATCTACGAGATTTCTACCGAGCGCTCAGCAGTCAGGGCGTTAGGGAAGGGGCTGATTTTCGACCCCGTCCCATTGCTACCCAGTCCATTCACGCATGAGATCCCTGTCTAAGCTTCAGCACTGGCCATTGTTGCTGGCAGCCCAGTTTTAACAGCCCGCGTGTTCCCTCCCTTCCTAATGCATGCGATCGAAAACTTCCAGCGTGGCACAAGAGCCGGTGCGCGCACAATAAATTCAAGGAAGTATAGAGGCTGGCACACGGAGGCTAGCAAGCAGAAAGTTTTGAAAAGACCAACAACCGCAGAAATCGTCATGCCAGCAGCTCAGACAGTCTCTGGAGCAATCGTTTCAGCAGCAAGGTCCAGCAAGCAAAAACAAAAAATGTCACGACCTAAGAACCGTCAGCAACAGCAAAAGGTATCAAAGAGTCACCAAGAGCCGTTACTAAAAGAGGAATCAAAACAGGAAATTCCAAAGATCGAGTTTTCAAAGCAACAACAGTCCGACATAAAAAAATTGGCAGAGCAACAGCAGCCAAGGAAAAAGCCAGAGCGAGGAAGCTCTCAGCGAACAGACTCGCTGCGTTTGCGACTGCTTTTACTGGCTGCTGTGGTATCAACCCTTGTCGGCTTCTGCCTGGTTGTAGCGCTGCTGCTGCATTACAAGGGCCGGCACAACTTACAGCGCCAGCTGCCACCCAATGTCAGCATCCCCGCCAGGCAGCTGTCCACCTACGACAATGGCAGCTTCACCAGCAACTGGTGGCGCCTGGACCTGTGCATCCGCCGGCTGCACTGCCCGCCGGATTTCTTTGCCTGCCAAGCGGCATCCACGCTGACAGGAGACGATGCGGAGTCAGCCGATCCAGGAGCTCCGCTGTATCTCTGGCATCACTTCCTGTTGCTGGGCTGGGCCCTGTTCACCTGCCACCAGGCAGTCGGTATGCGCCAGCTCTTGTTAGCTCAGGGCAGCGGTGGCGGCAGTGGTTGAAGCCCCTGGAGCTTGTGGAAGAAGCTTGTGCACGTTTAACAGCTCCGAAATTGGGACGAAAGTTTCGCCGATACGATTACTAATTTGAACAGAATTAAGATTTCCAGCTTGTCTTAGACTACTTATACTTGTAGTAAAAAATAATACGTTCGCGAAATTTCAGGGGTCGCTTTCACAAACCCGAAATTTCACAACACCAAAATTCAAATTTCGAAACGTTTAGTAGAGGTTTGAAATTTAAAGCTTGTGTGAAAATTAGGGTTTGTGAACCGACCCAAATTTAGGGACGCAGAAAACCAACGCACGGTATCGAAAATTTCCACGATTGGCGTCTAAATAAAATGCGACCGCCGAGTATGAGTACAGGCGTCATCGATGAGCATATATAGTTTAATGTGTTATACTCAATAAATATTAAAATAAACCTTTATTTTGAAAACAGTAATCTGACTTCGGTTTTTTAAGGGAGCATGTACAGCATTGGTTAGATCAGCTTCGGCCTGATCTAACCAATCTAGCCAAGAGATCTAACCAACAGTTTTTTGTCGTGGAGGACACGTAATTGCCTAGTAAATTCAACAACTGTGAAATGGACAACAGCATTTGGCTGGGTAGAAATATTGGTGTGCGACCACCACCCCAGTCAATGGACTGAACAGCTGTACACAGCCTTCTTCTAGTCTTCTAGTTGGTCAGTGAAAGAGAATAAGAGGCAAGTGTTCTCAAAAGCACTGCTCATAGATTTATCTGCTAATACAACTCACAAAACAGCCAAATCTAACTCCCAGCAGGTTCTAGCTTGCTCGAGTTTTATTTAGATATTGTACAAAAAGATGCTAATTAACAGAACAAAACTCAAATCCAAAAAAAATTAACTCGGATTTGTGGCACAACACTGGAGAAGGAGGTGGACGAGAGAGCAAAAGTACATTCAGTTGATCAGCTAATGTCGATGAAAATAATATTATACAGATGTAATTGAATTTAGAATAAAAATGGAAAAATATTTCGCCTGATTTCGAGCACCAGCCTCCGTTGAGGGTACAAACAAACAAAGAAAAAACAAACAAACTAACTAACTAACAAGGTAAACGATGGGAGCAACTATACTCACAGTAACTTACTCAAATTCTTCGTCACCCAATAAGTGTACAATTTTTAGTTCGGGGTTCAGTTGTTGATTATTGTTTAGCCGATTGTTGAATAAATAAATAAAGCAGCAAATCAACGAACCGGACGATCGATATTGTGTTCGCACTTGGACAGTAACAGTACCAAACTGAATGACTGGCTAATTAAATAACAGCAGAAAATAGTGGCAGAAAGATAATGTAAACAGTAAAACAATAACAATAAACGGCCATTAACAATAGACAGAGAGGTGGAATGTTTGTGAGGATACATTGGGAATTAGAATTAGGAAATAAGGACATTGTGAAGCTGTGAGAACTGAGGATATTGTGAAGCTGTGAGAACTGAGGAAATTGTGAAGCAGTGAGAACTGAGGAAATTGTGAAGCTGTGAGAACTGAGGAAATTGTGAAGCTGTGAGAAGTGAGGACTGAGGAAATTGTGAAGCTGTGAGAAGTGAGGAAATTGTGAAGCTGTGAGAACTGAGGACATTGTGAAGCTGTGAGAACTGAGGATATTGTGAAGCTGTGAGAAGTGAGGAAATTGTGAAGCTGTGAGAAGTGAGGAAATTGTGAAGCTGTGAGAAGTGAGGATATTGTGAAGCAGTGAGAACTGAGGAAATTGTGAAGCAGTGAGAACTGAGGAAATTGTGAAGCTGTGAGAACTGAGGAAATTGTGAAGCAGTGAGAACTGAGGAAATTGTGAAGCAGTGACAACTAAGTAAGCTGTGAGTCAAGAGAAAACAAGGAGACATGCAAGAAAAGAGAAAAAAAAGTTGTCAAAGTTGTAATGGAATTCGGATCAGAAAGATGTATAGATCTGATATGCTCCAATTACAGGATTACCTGATCGCACTAGTCAGATACGCAAGAAACAGTCGGAAAATTTTGTTATTATTGGTTTGACGTCAAAAATGCTGCTCGCAGATCGTTTTAAAAAGCAAAAAACGGCGGCAAAGAGCTGAGAAAAGACAACTGAGCCAGTGGATAAAGGTGTAAAAATGTATTGAATATTTAAAACAGGCATTTCAATGCACGGGGCATGCGAAGTCAACATGCGATTAGCAGGAATAGTTGAAAGTGAATATGAAAATCGACGCATTTTATCATAATTAAATACAATGCAAGACAGTATTGAGGATGTTTGGCATTGATCGATATAAATTACCGTACTCTATTGTCAACCAAATTAATGAAAAAAAGCCAACTGATTGATTGAATCAAGAAAATGTTTAAAAAGTATAATTGTCGATAAATTTAGCAAATACTACAGACAATAATGCTGCTTAGCATTCCAGTATAAAAACACGTTACGTACTAATTACAACGGCTCAGCAAGAGGAAAGTTCATAATATTCATAGCTAATATGGATCCAGGAAAATGATAATCAGAGACGGGGGAAAGGCCGTCAGGCCACGTGAGCAAACTCGGCCACCAGCGGGTTGAGCGACTCAACAGACAGCAGCCTCGTGAACTCGACCATCTTGTTCTCAACTGTGCGCATATCGATAAAGGTGAGCAGCAGGCCTGGGTACAGCTGCATTGCATCGGGCACGCTGAAGCGGTGAGCCAAGTACTTCTTTAATAGCAGAGAGTAGATGGACTGCGCCCTCTCCAGCGAGTCCCTTGCTAGCGATGGCGGCATGGAGTCTGTGTTGAATAGCTTCAGAGCCAGCATGAGCATCTTGACCAAGCAGTCCTGCCTGCTGTACAGCTCCAGCCTAGCGTAGACATTGTGCGAGTTGGCGCAGTACTGGTCCAGGTCAGCTAGGGTCAGATCGCTGGTGTCCGGTCGCATTGACACGATGGCTGCCACCGCCGCTGCCAGCTCCTGCATCAGGGAGACGCCGCCGCCGCCGCTGCGTCCCTGAAGCTTGTCTGCCACGCCGCGTCGATGCCGATGTGAACTGCAGGCAGCCGCTGATGTCGCCGGCGTTTCTTCGGCATCGGCAAGCGGAATCTCCCAGGCTCCCGTGGCAGGATTGAAGAAGAAAGAAGAGTACAGAATCACCAGGCCGTAGATATTCACCTGCGGGTCAGGGGAGAGTTTCAGTCAGCTGAGGGGAGATTTGCAGTCAGCTGAGTGGGAGAGTTGCAGTCAGCTGAGTGGGAGAGTTGCAGTCAGCTGAGTGGGAGAGTTGCAGTCAGCTGAAGGGGAGAGTTGCAGTCAGCTGAAGGGGAGAGTTGCAGTCAGCTGAGGGGGAGAGTTGCAGTCAGTTCAGCAGAGCGGGAGAGTTGCAGTCAGCTGAGTGGGAGAGTTGCAGTCAGCTGAGTGGGAGAGTTGCAGTCAGCTGAGGGGGAGAGTTGCAGTCAGCTGAGGGGGGAGTTGCAGGCTGGTCCGCTGAGGGGGGAGAGTTGCAGTCAGGTCAGCTGAGGGGGAGAGTTGCAGTCAGGTCAGCTGAGGGGGAGAGTTGCAGTCAGGTCAGCTGAGGGGGAGAGTTGCAGTCAGGTCAGCTGAGGGGGAGAGTTGCAGTCAGGTCAGCTGAGGGGGAGAGTTGCAGTCAGGACAGCTGAGGGGGAGAGTTGCAGTCAGGACAGCTGAGGGGGAGAGTTGCAGTCAGGTCAGCTGAGGGGGAGAGTTGCAGTCAGGTCAGCTGAGGGGGAGAGTTGCAGTCAGGTCAGCTGAGGGGGAGAGTTGCAGTCAGGTCAGCTGAGGGGGAGAGTTGCAGTCAGGTCAGCTGAGGGGGAGAGTTGCAGTCAGGTCAGCTGAGGGGGAGAGTTGCAGTCAGGTCAGCTGAGGGGGAGAGTTGCAGTCAGGCCAGCTGAGGGGGAGAGTTGCAGTCAGGTCAGCTGAGGGGGAGAGTTGCAGTCAGGCCAGCTGATGGGGAGAGTTGCAGTCAGGCCAGCTGAGGGGGAGAGTTGCAGTCAGGTCAGCTGAGGGGGAGAGTTGCAGTCAGGTCAGCTGAGGGGAAGAGTTGCAGTCAGGCCAGCTGATGGGGAGAGTTGCAGTCAGGTCAGCTGAGGGGGAGAGTTGCAGTCAGGTCAGCTGAGGGGGAGAGTTGCAGTCAGGTCAGCTGAGGGGGGGAATTGCAACTAGGAGGACGAAACTCACCTTGAGCATGAGTATCTGTGAGTCCTTGTCGGCCTCGCTAAATATCGGTATGAGCTTGACCACGGAGATAATGCGGCGAATGCAGGCTTCCATCTGGTTGAAGGCCTGCTCCAAGCGGCCGACGCCATCAACTGGCTCGGCCTGGGGCGTGGCATAGGCCTCAGGCATCTGCAGGGCGTCGCTTAGACGATCGTGAGCCTCGCGGAGTCCGGCGAGGCATTCGCGCTCATCGTCGGTGAGCTCAGAGCTCCAGCTGCGGCCAGCCAGGGTGGCGCTGGACCAGGCCAAGGCCAGGGCGCTGGCCGTCACTTGCGGCTGCGACGGTGGCTGCTGCTGCTCCCGAGACAGCCTATGATGCGGCAGCTGGTGACTGGACAGGAGATGATCCAGAAACACAGCTGAAGGCCGCCTGCGTGCTGCGGAATGAATCGGGTTTTGAAGGTTTTCTATCGCTGTCAATTTTTGTCATCGGTATGCCTACGTTGGGGGAATGTTTTAAAGGCATTGTCCACCCACTCAGGCGGATAAAGTGTGGATTTTCAGATTTGAGCAGTGGTGCTCACATTTGAGCTGCAGAGTTTCGTTGCAGAGACCGAAGCCTAAAGGAGCAGCCTATTCTGAGTGCATTCACAATATTACTATTAGTAGGAGGAATGTGGGATGTGGGTATCATTTGTGGGTACTTTGAGTTCACAAATCACAATCAGGCACGGGGGGTGGTCAAGTCGGCTCACCGCTGTCGTACTGACTGCTAGCAAGAGGCGAAGCAGCCGCAGGATCAGCCGCAGCCCAGGCCGGCTCATGTTGGCGAGTCCGTCGCTTAGGCTTGGCCCGCTGCTCCAGCTTTTCAGGCGGCAGGATGAGCTCCTTCTTCATGCCGACCCGGAGGCACTTCTCCAGCCGGCAGGTCGGGCAGTGCTTCCGCTGAGCGCCGCTGACGTCGCAGCCGCCGCCCCGGCTGCACGGCTTGATGCGCTCGCGAGATTTCAAAGCGTTGCGCCTGAAGAAGGCCTTGCAGCTCTCGCAGGTCAGCCGGTCGAAATTGTAACCGGTGGCCGGCTCGCCGCAGACGGCGCAGAATCTGGCGTCCAACGGCAGGGCCGCTTTGCGTCGACGAGTTCGAACCACGGGCGCACCTTCGCCACCGTCGCCAGGGTGGTCGCCGCCAATTGTACCGGAATCGTCCGAGCGAAGCAGCAGTAGCTGCTGGCGCTGATCGTCTGGCAGTTCGTCGTAGTCCAGCAGGAGGCTGCGGGGATGCAGCCGGTGGCCGGGCAGGCCGATGCCGCCCCGCTCGTCATCGTAATCATCTTCGGCATCGTCGCAGTTGTGCTCGTCGTCCTCCTCAGTTGCGTCAGCGGAGGAGGCAGCCTCAGATTTGATAAGCGGAAGCGGGTGATGGCCAGCAAAGTCGGAGGCACCCCGATTATTGCGGTTGTTACCAGCGGCATTGCTTGTGGCCATGCCGAGAATACTATCTGTAGCCATTGTCTGCCCTTGCTGGCTGCAGTGGGATAAACAAAGTTTAGGTGACACTATAAGGTGTATTGCCAATCCAAGTGTCCAGCACCAAGGTAGAAGGCAAGAATAACTAGATTTTGATTGCACGGTTACAGCTATGCTACTTAAATTACTTAATTACTATGAGCTTTGTTATATCCTATGCTGCACACATGATGTTGCCTGGCCTATGCTATACTTTTGGTGAACGAATTCTGGAATCAATGAAAATAAAAAAGCATAGACCAAGTCTCATCTCCATATTCAACTACAATACAACAGTGCGAGCACTCCCCATGGCAACTAAAACCTTGATCTCTACCTAACATTTCTGCCCCCCTGACTGTATAAAATTTTTTACTGTATAGTTTACACCCCTACTATTTTTTTGCTTAGATAAATAAATTTTTTTACCTCAGACACATTTCATAATTGTGTTTAAATTCTCAAATATATATGCTTGTAGATTAGTATGATAATGACTTATGTAGTAGAAACAAGTGATTTGAAACCAAATTAAAGATACAATTGTTGATTTTGAATTTATCATTTGCTTTGGTCTATGATTGGTAGTCTTGTAAAGTGATTTAATTTTAAATTTAGAAAGTTTAATTAAAGTGACTTGAATTTTAAATTTAGAAAGTTTAATTAAAGTGACTTGAATATTAAATTTATTGCATTTTGTTGTGTTTTAGTAACACAAACAATGACACTTTAGCAAATGGGTTTACTCTTTAAGATGGCAAGCTACCAATAATTGCCTACTTGCAATACAAAAATGAACGTATAACTAACACATTAAACTTATATAAAAGACCTCTACTTAGTAGAAGATTATTATTATTATTAAGGTGTACACGCAGATTGGGTGCTGATTTTTTGTTTATTTGATGTTTGAGACTGAACTATTTGATATGTTAGCGACATTTTACTGCGCGGTTAAAAACTGCTAACTTTACTGCATAGTAATGGCAACACATTACCTTGCGGTGAAGTTAGCGGTTTTTAATACACCGTTTATAACATGTTAAAAAACCGCGGTAGACTATGCGGAATTTACTGCACTGTTTAAATAACCTCATTTCAGGCTTGGACTATGCATAGGAGTGTCCAGTTTAACAGTGATAGATATATTTTAGCTTTGAATATAAAGTAGGTGTAATTAGTCTTGTTGTATTGTGCACGTCGTTAACGACAAAAACATCCACAGCAAAAAAACGACCAGAGCCAAAACAGTAAGTAAATAGTAACTGGATGCTGATGCAAGCCATATTACGGTACAAAAATCTATGCAATTAGTCAAGACAGACTGAATTGCTAATGACGGAGCAACATTGAATGCAATAAAAATGGCTTGTGCCGAGTGATATGCTACCAAGAGAGAGGAAGATTGAGTTATAACTTATAAGCCCTGTTATATTATGTGTAGTTTTATAAAAATATAGAAGACATAGTCCTATATATTTGTAATTAGGCTCTATCCTCTATACATTTACTACTACATGACAATTTGACTTGAATTACTCAACTTGACCACGAAATACTCAACTAAGTACTTGACTCGACCAAAATCTAGGCTTGTTCAGACTATTATATATATAGGCCTATAGCCTGAAATGAGGTTATTTAAACAGTGCAGTAAATTCCGCATAGTCTACCGCAGTTTTTTTAACATGTTAGGGCCTATAAACAGTGTGGTAAAAACCGCTAACTTCACTGCAGGGTAATGTGTTGCCATTACTATGTGGTAAAGTTAGCAGTTTTTGCCGCGCGGTAAAATGTCGCTAGGGCCTAACGTCTATTTGAATTTAAAAAAGAAGGCAATAGAAAAACAGTAGCATGCATAAGATTAATTTTAGGTGAATAATAAAATATTAAAAATTAACAAATATTTGAAATAAACAATGGCATTAGGCCTATAATGTGTATAATATATTTAAAAAATATAATACCACAATATAACTGACGATACAATAGGCCTAATGTGATTTTAAGTGTAAAAATTAATTTAAAATCTAACATATTGTTCATGAAAAACTTTTTGTTCTGCATGTTTTTTTATTTTGCTTTTTGATTTCATTTTTATGCCTTTTTATTCAGTTGTTATGTGCCCACTTGCAGTTGCAATTTAAAATGAAATGGAATAATCAGCACCTCTTTTGAGTGCACACTTTATAATAATATATTAGATCCTATAACCTATAGGCCTATGGCTTGGCTAGCTATAACTGATATAGGCTTAAGTATCGACTACAATGGCTGTGCTTAGACCTTATGGCTTATGCTAGTAGCTAGATATGCTGGACCTTGCTTTGCTGTCATAGAAAGCCCTAATTATAGCCTGTCATGTCAAAGTTAATTAGTATATAGGCTAGGCCTAGGCCTAGCCACCTAGCCATTGCACACATCTACATGCCATGGTGAAAACAGTTTAGCAGGCTAGCTATTTACAAAATGAGATTCGCAAATATACTTTTTTCCAAAGGCTCAATTAAATGAGTTCAAAACTTTATTTTCATATCGTGACTCTTGAGTCACCGTTCAAACATCGTCGTCAACACGGATATATTTGAAGGGCGGTGTCTGACCTTTAATTAACAGTATGCGTAAACAGTAAACACGCGTTGATAACTCTGTTTCTGAGCGTTACCGCTGAGATGGGAATGGGATGGGACGGACGCGACACTCCGTGCGCTTCAGTACTAGTCAAACAAAAGTATAGACTTAAACGCTTTATTCAAAACAATAATTCGAACCAAAAAGCATAAGTCTGTTGCTTTAGGATAGGAAAAAAAGTTATGGTAAAAACTGTGGTAAAGCTTCGTGTTTGTTAATCGAAGAAGCCCTAATTCAAAATAATAAGGGGCCACCGAATCACAGTGCCGAAATTCTTCTCTGAGGGGTCAATTAATGTCACAGTTAAGGTATCGAAATGCTATAATTCACAGTTCTTAACATAACAATACAATATTAATAGGATCTTAGATACACATACATAAATATTCTAATTTTACTCGCTTCGCCGCTATTCTTCTGTGCCACTTACAGCTGGCTCAAGAGAATCAGCAGGTATCAGCATTAGCATGTATTTTAATGGTTTGAATTTCACCTGGGGCCATTGACTTCTTAAGTAGACAATTAAACGATATAAGCGACAATTTAGTACTGTAGTCCGTGCCTTGGGAATGTGCTTGCAGCTTGAGCCTGAGCCTGGTCTCAAATACATATATTTCGTCTTTAATCTTCTGGATGAATATGGAGAATATAATGTAGCATAACAAGTCCGTGGGTGGATCGGTGTAGTGGTCTCAGCTTGTCATCTGTGCAGGTCTATCATTGAAGCTTAGATGTAATTGTATGCTTAAGTTAGGAATATATAGCCGTACTGGAAGGCATGGGAGACTAGCGGAACAGTGGTAACAGTATAATCATCGGAGGACTCGCGCACCAAGGTCACTGAGCTCGAATCCGCAGCGCGAGCTAGGCAAGAATTATTTAGGGTAAGCCGCAGAGAGAAGCTTACGCGGGTTTGATGTTTATCAGCATGATATTTATCTAAGGGCTTGTAGTTAAAGTATATCACTCAATCTTACTCAAATTTCGATATCAATGCTGCCGAATATGAGACACGGGAGAGATGATGAGACACGGCCACAGAGATGAGACTCGGCCCGAGATGAGACACGGGAGGGATAAGATTAGGGTAATTAGTCAACAACAAGGACTACTAAGGACTACTAAACTACTATACAAGTAACAATTACAAACTACTAGTTGTTTAGTAGTTTAGTAGTCCTTAATAGTCATTGTTGTTGTTTAGTAGTCCTTGGGTAAAGTAAGTGGTGGAAGCGGCCAGGCGCCTGATTAGGTAGCTTCAGTGTTCCTACTGTTCGAACCGAGTTATTTCTACTAAACAACTGAGACCCCATTATGTTGAGAACTGTAGCGTTAACTTCATTATAATCGAGATTTCTATTCACAAGTGGCTTGTCATGTGGAAAGCCATCCAACATGTTCGCAAAATGTGCGCTAGTAAGTTTTTCTGCAAGCAGATGTGACAAATGCAAAATATGTGGGAAATTAAAGAAAAGGTTGAAAACATTTTGTCTGGCTTTCTACCAATAAAGCATTGGGCAGCAGCATTATGTATGGTTCGATCATGGCTTCGGTGTTGGTGTCGCTGAACCAGTTCTGGTGGAATCTTTAGTCAGATGGTATGTCCTACGGTCTTGCCATAATTAGCATAATAATACCATAATAATCTTAGCCGTCTTACGGTAGCTGTCTTACCATAGTCTAATTGTCTTACCGTGGACTTGTGTCCGGGACGAGGTAATGGCCGAAGCACACCGGAGGAGTCCGTAGGCAGGGGGACGGTTTTAGCCGAGCTGTCCAGGGTGTCAGGAAAGGTGCGGAAAATTATGCTAATTGAGTACTATTGGAATGAAGGAAAGCCTGAGGCAGTTGGTACTGATGTACGGAAACTGGAACACTTCCCTTGCTAATCGAGTGCTTATGGAAACATAGAAAATATGGCTCGGCATTTCAGCTTCTTATCGGCTACGGCTGTTGTGGTAAAATTTCGCGTTTGCGACAAGGACTTCTGTAACGATCGGTACGCTAGAACTAATGCCCCTCCAGCAGTAGAGAACTAATGCCCCTCCAGCAGTAGAGAACTAATGCCCCTCCAGCAGTAGAGAACCAATGTCCCCCAGCTGCAAATAACAATGTCCCCCCAAACAGCAGAGAATTCTAATGTCCCCCCAGCAGCAGAGAACTAATGTCACCCCAGCAGCAGAGAACTAATGTCACCCCAGCAGCAGAGAACTAATGTCACCCCAGCAGCAGAGAACTAATGTCACCCCAGCAGCAGAGAACTAATGTCACCCCAGCAGCAGAGAACTAATGTCACCCCAGCAGCAGAGAACTAATGTCACCCCAGCAGCAGAGAACTAATGTCACCCCAGCAGCAGAGAACTAATGTCACCCCAGCAGCAGAGAACTAATGTCACCCCAGCAGCAGAGAACTAATGTCACCCCAGCAGCAGAGAACTAATGTCACCCCAGCAGCAGAGAACTAATGTCACCCCAGCAGCAGAGAACTAATGTCACCCCAGCAGCAAATAACAAATGTCCACCAAACAACAGAGAACCTATGTCCCCCCAAACAGAATAAAACCTCCATAATACCAGGCTACCAAACCCCCAGCAAGAAATATTCGCCCCCCTTGAGAGCAAACCATTGCCCCCCCATATAGCAGGGACCCTCAGCAGGTAATGATCAATGTCCATCAGCAGGCAACCAATGTCTCCCTTTAGCAAAGAATTAATGAATAAAATCCGTTAAGCAGGTAACCTATGACCCCCTTTGGTAGCAGCTAACCAATGACACCCCTTTAGCAGGCAATCAATGTAATAGTGACCCTGCAGTGGCTGTTAGTTTGCATCGCTAATTAGCTACCATAGTCAATGGGGATTTGATTCTAAGCAGAACCCTAGTCCTAACCAAAAAAATCCAGCCGACAGTGCCTACAAAAACTTTGCTTTAACCCAATCGGGCCTCGACTCTCTTACTCGTAACAAGGCTCTCGACTTAACCCCGACTCTCTCAGTGGGAAATCTGGGCCGCTGAGTTTGACACCTACCTGCTAGCATCCGGAATAGACAGCCTGCAAGAAGCCAGGAAGATTGCGCTGCTCACCCACTGCCTTGGGCGCGAAGGAGTACGAATCTACCGGACTCTCTCGGCTAATCAGGAAACGGCTCCGACAACACTAGCAGCGGCATGCGATCTCCTGGAGCAGCACTTCCAGCCAGCAGTGAGCGTGTATGCCAAGAGGCACGAATTCCGGAAGTGCGTCCAGCGAAGCGCCGAAGGCGTGCAAGCCTTTGTGGCAAATCTGCGCCACGCCGCCAAGGACTGCCAGTTCGGAGTCCTCCATGACGACCTTATCCTGGACCAGCTGATCTTTGGCACCTCGTCCTCAAAGGTGCGCGAAAGACTTCTACTTGAGAAGGAGCTCACGCTGGGCGGGGCAATCCAAATTGCAGCCCAGGCGGAAATGGCGGTCCAGAGTGAGAAGTCGCTGACTGGCAAGACAGCAGCCGACGACAGCATCAAGAAGATCAACTTTAAGAGAGCTTCTTATGACGCCAAGCAGCGCCAGACGGGTCAGCAGAACCAGTTCTGCTGCTCGCACTGCGGCCAGCGAGGCCACCGCACAGGCAGCGACCCGCGCTGTGCGGCACGAGGGAAGGCGTGCACAAAGTGCGGGAGGCTCAACCACTTCGCCAAGGTGTCCAAGAGCAGCACGACGGCACCGACCTCAGGCCACAAGAAGATTCAAGGCGTCGAGATAGACAGCTCCAGACAGCAGAGTATCTTCGCTGTCGGGTCGAGCAACAAAGGCCAGTACAAGAGGGCCAGCATAAGAATCAACGGTCACAGCATTCCGTTACTGGTGGACATAGCCGCCAAAGTCTCCATCCTCAGTGTGGAGACAAGCCGCCAAATCTTCGGATCTAAAATCCCTCTGCGCTCTTCCGAGAAGAAGCTGCTGTCCTACAACGGCTCCAGTATCAGCGTCGCCGGCGAGATCGATGCCAGGGTCGAGTTCGACGGCGTTCAGCTTCCGTTGTTCACCTTCACAATTCTGATGGATGGCGACGACCTGATGGGCATCGACCGGATGGACAAACTCGAGGCCATCAAATCTTCACTACCAGCTCGGGTACCGAGCCTTCAGGTATGCCACCTATGCCAGATTGGATTCCTGCCAAGTACCACACTTTAGGCATCGGTCTCGGCGAGATCAAGGGGTTCGGCCACCGCCCCAGGGTGGACCCGACCGTGCCGCCGGTAGCCCAGCGGATGCGCCGGCTGCCGCTCGCTCTGCGCCAAGAGTGTGCTGCGGAGATCCAGCGCTGGAAGGAAGAAGGCGCGCCGATCTGCGCAGCGTCAACAAGGCGATTGTCCCAGACTCGATGTCACTGCCAACATTCGCCGACCTAGTTACCGAGTTTGCCAAATCCAATTTGTTCTCGCGGATTGATCTCAACCAGTCGTACCTGCAACTGCCGCTGCACGAAGACGCCAAGAACCTGACCTGCTTCCACACAGAATCCGGCCTGTACCGATTCAAGCGAATGCCGTTCGGAATCAGCTCAGCTCCGGCGGCCTTCCAGAAGGTCGTCGGCAAGATCCTGGAAGGCATCGACGGCGTCATGCACTATCAAGATGACATCGCAGTGCACGCGGCAACGGAAGCCGAGCATGACAAACGCCTTCTCCGAGTCCTAGACAAGCTGCTGCAGCACCGAGTCACCATCAAACTCAAAAAGTGCGTTTTCAAGGTTCCGGAGATCGAGTTCGTCGGACATCAGATCAGCGCCGCCGTCATTCAGCCGCTTCAGTCCCACGCTGAGTCGGTAGAGCAACTCAAGGCACCGACGAACGCGTCGGAGCTCGCTTCCTTCCTCGGCTTCGCAAAGTTCCTCCAGTTCTACATCAAGAACCTGTCGCATGTCGCCGAGCCGCTGACAGCACTCCTGCGCAATGATGTGCCCTGGAACTGGGACAAGAAGTGCGAGGCAGCCCAGCGAGGTCAAGCGGCTCATCTCATCCGTGCCGTGCCTAAAATTCTTCAATCAGAGCCACGAAACAGTTGTCTCGTGTGACAGAAGCGACGTCGCCCTGGGCGCTACTCTGGGCCAAATTGACGAGCGTGGACAACTTCGTCCAGTCACCTTCGCCTCGCGCGCTCTATCCGACACCGAGCGCCGTTACTCCGCGACGGAGAAGGAGGCCCTGGCCTGCGTCTGGAGCTGCGGCACTGGCACCTTCTGCTGTACGGCCGGAAGTTCAAGCTGCTGAACGACCACCAGGCTCTGACCACCCTGCTATCAGCACGTGGATGCAGCCAGCGGCCTCTTCGACTTCAACGCTGGTGTGAGAGACTCTTCGTCTACGATTTCGACATCGAGTATGTTCCTGGAAAGCTAAACGTCCAACCTGACTTTCTATCCCGCTACGGCTACGATCGTAAAAAGATCGGCCAATTTGATCAACGTCAAACTGAGTCAGACATCAACCTAGTGCTTGCCAGGAGCTCCGAGCCTATTTCAGTTGCTCAGCTCGGCGAGGCCACAGCTAGCGATGACCAACTGCAGCGAGTCATTCAGTTTGTGCTCAACGGATGGCCCACCGAGACCCTCCTAGCGACCTGAAGGGTTTCCATCAGGTGCAGCACGAGCTCTGCCTGTGGAACGACGGGCGCTGTCGGTCAACGGAGGCCCCCTTCCCGCGGGGACCGATGTCGCAGCTTTACTGCGCAAAGTGCCTCCACCCACCGGATGCCGCCTTGGCGCCCGCACCCAGACCTTCGGGTTTTCGGGTGGCCGCTATTCGCCGGAAAGGCCGATGAGCAACTCCGTCACTGGTCGGCCGAGGCTTTCGGATCGATAGAGGCCGCCAACAGCGAGTTCTGCAGACGCCTTCTCTCCGCTCTCTCTCTCTCTGCCAGCTGCATCCCGCGAAGGAGAGTGTCAAGAAGCCCAAGAGCTGGTGGAATGACAGCTGTCGAGCCGCACAACGGGCCACGCGTGGGACGCTAGCAGACACCAGGGCTGCCCAGGGAGATGAGGACGCAGCGGCGGCTTACCGCACAGCTCGCGAGAATGCGGATCGCGTCTATAGTCAGGCCAAGGCCGCAGCCTGGCGGCAATTCGTCTCCGGCTTATCCACCCGCGCACCTGAATCCAAGGTGTGGCGGACAATCCGGGCGCTGGACGGTAGGGCCCGGCAGCCGCTCCCGGACACGCCGCTACGGCAGGGCGAAAAGACAGCAACCACGGACAGGGAAAAAGCGGACCTGGCGATTAAAACCTACGCGGCAGTCAGCCGGCTCAGAGTCCCGAAAGCAGACCAACAAGGAGCCAGACTCGAGGTCCGTAGAGCGCTCGGAACATGCAGCAAAGACCCACGCGAGGCCCCATTTCACATGGCGGAACTGGCGGAAGTCCTCCGGAGCTCCGCAGGCTCCGCCCCTGGAAAGGATGGCATCCTCCCAGCTTTTCTGCAGAAACTACAAGACGAAGGCCGGCGGGCGCTTTTGACTCTGTTGAACAGGAGCTGGCGCGAGGGGAGAGTCCCCTCAGCGTGGCGCACGGCCATCATTTGTCCAATCGCTAAGAAAGACAAGCCGACCCACGACCCAGCCTCCTACCGCCCAGTCTCTCTGCTGAGCTGCGTAGGCAAGACCCTCGAGGCCATGGTCAACAATCGCATGAACGCCTGGGCCGAAGAGAACGGCCTGATCCCCGATGAGCAGTCAGGCTTCCGAGCGGGTCGAAGCACCCTCGACGCCGTGGCCCAGCTGGCTCAACTGGCCACCCGCACCAGACTCAAGGCGAGGATCGCGGGCACCCGAAGCTCTTGGCGCGAGTCGGCCATCGAGATACTGAGCACTGTGGAAGGAGACCGCGACCGGGTGGAAGGCCGCATTCCCCCCACCTGCTTTCGTCGCCCCTGGTCCCGCAGTCTCCAGACCCGCTTCGTCCGTGTCGAAACCAGCCGCGACGAGGCACCACTTGTTCGGAGGACAAGAACCCTGGAGCTGCTAGACCGCCTGAGGCAGGAAGACCCACCAGACCTGCAGATCTGGACCGACGGCGCGGCAGAGGAAGGCATCCGTGATGGAGGAGGCGGCTACCTGATTCGGCAGCGGGCCCCAGGGAGCCGGGACATCAGAGGCAGTGTCCCAGCGGGGCACCTAACCTGCTCAACGACCGCGGAGGCCGCTGCGGCCGCAGCTGGTCTCGAGGCGGCCCTGGCCAAGCTCCACGGACGCCCCAGCATGGCCGACTGGCTGCTGTTCGACTCCCAAGCGCTCTTCGACCGGCTCCAGTCACAGCGTAAATGCCAGACAGACCACGCAACTGCACAGGCGTCCATTCTGCTGGAGCAGCTCGCCACGGACCACCGGCCCACTGTAATCTGGGTACCGTGTCACGCCGGTCTTGCGCTCAATGAGGAAGCCGACATTCTGGCACGCGGGGGCTGCACGCTCCCGCAAGAGAACATGCCAACACCGGTTGCGGCGCTCAGAGCTGCTCTCAAGCGGCAAGGTCAAGCGGAAGACGACCGAGCTTACAAAGACCTAGTCCCTCTGGACCACCCACACCGACTCAGCGGCGGCAAACGGCTGCAGGTCGGCCGTGCCTGGCCTCGTGCGGCGGAGGTGGCGCTGTTCCAACTCAGGGCGAACCACGCGCCTTTCCTGCAAGCCACTCTACACCGCTGGGGCAAGGTACCCGCTGCGTCTTGCCCTCACTGCAACGCTGCCGAGGAGGACACGCGGCACTTCCTGCTTGACTGCCCCAGGTGGGCCGATCAACGCCGCAACCTCCTCCATTCTGCTGGCTCAATGTCCCTCCTGTGGGAGGACCCGAATCGGGTGTGGATCTTCGTCGAGGCGACGGGCGCGCTGGCGCGCCCCCCATATGCCTAGCGAGGGATCCGTACGCCAACAACAACAAAAACGGGCGCTGTCTGGCGAGAGGCAACCGAGCGGTAATCCCAGCCTCACTCCGCGACCTGGTGTTACGGAGGCGTATCAAGGGCATCTCGGCGTGGCGAAGGTCAAGGCGCGATGCCGCGAAACTGTCTGGTGGCCGCGCATTGACAGTGACGTGGAGACATTCGTGAGGAACTGCAGCGCCTGCATTCTGTCGGAGAAGGCGTTCAAGCCGATCAAGGTGCCCTGGTCAACCACGGAACTACCAGCCGGCCCGTGGAGACAGCTCCAAGTCGACATCGTCGGAGAGCTCCCGGCAAATTCGCACAGATCGTCGTCGTTCACGACCTCTACTCTAAGTGGCCCGAGATCATCGCGTCTTTATCGGTAACCTCTACTGCCTGCATCGAGGCCCTTCGCAGCCTGTTCGTCCGCTGGGGCCTGCCAGACGAGATCACAACTGACAGCGGACCACACTTGGCATCAAGCATCGCAGGACTCCATTCTATTGTCCGCAGCAGAACGGCGGAGTCGGAAGGTTCAACGGCTTCATCAAGTCTTCTCTACGAGCCCTGTTGGCCGACGGCGTGGCCATGAAGCAAGCGGTGCAGGAACTCCTGCTAGCGTATCGCTCGGCCGAACACGCGCTGACCAAGAAGACCCGGCTGAGCTGATGCTAGGGCGGAAGCTCAGCCTGCATCTTGACCGGCTTCAACCGGCCGAGCCTGAGTCCGCGCCCAGCCAGCGGCGCCTGGACGATGCGCCCTGCGGCGCACCGTCCAGGAACAACAACAGCGAGCCGTAAGTCGCCGGAAACCTTTCAAGCAGAATCCGCAACCGCGGAGCGCCGCATTGACCGCGGTTGCGGATTCTCTAGCGAGAGCCTGCACGAAGAATGGCAACTTTGTCTTCAAGAAGCAGCTACCAAGCCTGGAGAAGAACTATATCGGATATTGGATCACTGTCAATGCTCAAATTCTTCTGCACCCAATTAATGACAGCTCGATGATCTACGGGTCCGTGTGAACACCTGCGTGCTGATGCCTACACCGAAAGATCGGTGAACGCCTTGAGGCTAACTACAGCCCGCATGTTGTATGGGAGTTTGACGATGGCCAGCTACAGGAAGCTGATGGTCGAATCGGACCTGCATCAGTGGGGGCGCGAACTCCCACAGCTGTACCCTTCCCACCTCAACGCTCCGAACAACTTGAAGGTCACTCTAAACGACCTGGCACCTGGCAGCCGCAGGCCTCCATCTGCTTCGGCTTCAACTCATCAGCCGGCTGACAGTGGCTCAGCTGCAGGCACCGGCAATACGGATTGCGCACCTAGTGGTTACTTTTGGAGGGAGTGGGTGTCGTAGGCAGCTGTTCTCCTATTGATTGGCGTCAATCTCGCCTTCTTTCCCGCCTTCTCCTACCTTCTACCCCTGAGTCCAACCTCTCACTGAATCTCACCCCTGTCCGAATCTCAACAATGTGTCTCGACCCACCAGCATTAGTCTCAACCTGAGTCTCACCCCATGAATCTCATCCCCTCAGCCCCTCCCCAATGTACCTGAGATCAACCGTTAAGGATCTAATTTGAGTTTTTACTCATTTTTTTGCACAGCAAGAACATTTCACGGTTTTGTGTTCATGTCAAATATGCTTTAATGTACATTTTGATATGTCAAGGTGCATGGTATAGGGGCCTCCAAAGTATACATTTTTGACAGGTTTCTGATTGGTGACTACATAAAATCTGATCTCTGTTGTGGTATAACTGACAGTAGGGCAGTAGTTCCAATGCATAGATTATATCTGCTTTGAAAATTCAGATCTTAAATTCAAGCAGAATACTCGACTATGATCGATTCGTAAGGTCAAAGTCTGAAAGTAACTCTTAGAAGCAGTGGCCTACCACATAGGTAAAGTTGTGTCCAGCAATAAAGCAAATGCCTGGCGTGGCTACCAGACAAGCTGCATTCCTGACTGCGGCCTCGCGCAGTTTGCTACAGCCCGCAGCTGTCGATCTCTTCGACGAAAGTCTTCTGATCTATAGGCCGCGTTTCCAAGCCAATAAAACATCAGCGAGCGCACTTCGCAAAGCATGTTTGCGTGGCTTTTCAAGCAGCGCGCACTCCTGACGTCGGTGTTGGTCATAAACCGTCGCCCACTTCAGACCGCACAACGGTTCGGCTTAAAAGCATTGTAGGTTTTTTTCCGCAGTCATCCACCAGCCTCTTTTGCATCCTTAAATTTATGGACTGCGAGCTAATTAAACCCGTCTGCGGTCTTCTAAAGTCTGCTGGCAGGTGAAAGTTGAATGCGTGCAGGGATTTAGTTTTCATGTTGTAGCGAAAATTTGCAGGTCAAATTTTCGAAAGGAATCGAAATCTTGCAATGGGATCGATAAATTTCTGCGGCTCTCAACAACGATGAGCTAACGTTATTAAAAAATGCCGCGAACTCAGGATTGGAACTCTAGTTGCTTATTTCGCTAATAGGGACCTCCTTGACATACGTCATTAACTTAAGAAACTTTACACTTTTAAAACTTTACATTCTCCGGAAAAATATTTGGAAAGTGTATCGCTGCCAAAGCATAGACTGCATTTCGACTCAGTAGCTACAAGCTGGTCTGCGAGACACAGAGAACAGCCAGACCAAGAGTAGAATATGAACGCAGAATCTGCCCAAAAGTGCCAGGCAGTTGTGTAGTGTCAGCTTGTTGCCCTTTTGTCTCTGTGTTATTTTTCAGTGTACTATTTTGCATTATTCAGTTGTCGCGTAGTTTATTTTTAGACCCGTGTTATTTCCCGGGCCAGCCAGGTGGGCAGATGCCGACTACCCCGCGAGCGCTACCCCGGGCAACAGTCCTGGCCAATCAGCGTGCGACCCGGCCTCATATCTGTCTTACCCCGGCGAGAAGTCACCCCAGGGCTCAGGACGGCGCCCGCGTGTCTACTGTGATTCAGCTAAAATTGCAACTTTTACTTTTTTACGATGGTAATTTGTCAAGTAAATCAAATCTCTAGTAAACGTAAATTTAAATCCGAAACAGTTGAAATTTCCAACAAAGTTAAAAACTTTTAACTAGTAAGTACATCAGACAAGGTCCTGTATTTGATGGTTTAAGAAGACGAACAATTAACAGAACAAGAACAGAGATACTGGCAAATTACAGAGCACAAATGACAGTCTCGATGTAGCCAACTTTCGCTTTCTTAGCAACACGCGCTTGTTTTTATAATCTAAATAGTAGCGTGATTTAATTCATTTTTTATCTTGCATTTTTGTCATGTCAATACGTAAAAACACGTAAAAACTAATTGATTTTGCATAGTTTCTCGAATAAAAGACCTGAGAATAAAAATTATAACACACCTAAACAGCTTTTCATTCATAGTTTACTTACGATCGCTCGTGATATTATTATTATTATTATTATTATTATTATTTTTATTGAGATGCGCACGCCGATTAAGTACTAACTTTTTGTTTATTTGATGTTGGTAACAATGCTGAACGATTCGATTTAAAAAAAGGCGATAGAAAACAGTAGCATGCATGCATAGGATTAATTTTAGGTGAATAAAATATTTGAAATTTGTAAACAAAGGCATTAAAACAAAAAACTTTTTTGTTCGTTTTTTGAAATATTGAAATTTGAAGAGAAAGTTAAAACTGCGACTCAAATCACTTCGCTCCCGAAAGGAGAATAGCTTTTGTGTTTTTGCGAGTTACGATCAAATATAAGAAAACGAAAACTCAAACTATAATTAAGCATTCTAACTATGGGTCTCATGGCAGTGTGGCTTTTTTAATCTTCAAGTATGCTTTCTATGAAGTCAACAAAACTTTCTGTTAATTCTGTGCTTTTCTGTGTCATTATAAATACACCATTTTGTCATCAGCTGTTAGGCTTTCGAAATTTCCAACAGTGCCTGCCACTTTCTCTATGAATATGTTTCTAATTAGAACATAAACGGACCAATCGCATCTTGAGAGAATATTAGTTTCGTTCTCTACCTCGACTCTTCATTTTGGACATGTTCTGTTTTCATAAGCGATTTTCGGTCTTACAGTGCGCAATGTCTCTCTCACAGGCCAGTTTGTGGTTTCCTATTATTCTCATGTATGTCATGTTCTCCGGCTGTATTAGCAGGTATTCCAGACCTGCCAGGCGTGATGATTCCGACGAGCCTATTTTGGCCAGAATCAACAGCGCAGTGCACACACGCCATCAAGCTTGTTAGCCTGTTCCCAATAATCCCAATGGCCGTAGTCATCAGTTGGGCTTTTGGCTCGAGGTTGAAAACTTCGCTGCATCATGCGCGTGGAGGGAAAGCTTTTATTGGCGTAACTGATTTCGCTTTTATTGTCTGCGGCTATAAAAACTGCACGGTTCCCAACCCGAAGTCTTGTTATTCCAAAGTTATGCCTTCAAGGTCGGTGGAAAAAAGAGGTGTTAAATATGCTTAGTTTTCGACTTCAGCGCTTGGAGTTCTCGATTTTATTTAGACGAAGTAGTTTTCCTTCTCGCTGCTAGTTCAGACGTTTTTGTGCCAATTAACAGCACTTGGCTGACTGGTAGACAATCCGCCTGGGAGTGTAAGCTCACTGCGCAACTAATTTGTATCTCTCCCCCAATCTCCATCCTCATTGGCTGGACTGAAAGCCATTAAAATTTTCTTCTGGTAAACTGAAAAAACTGAAAAAGTAAAGGCGAATTTCGAAAGACAAAAATATTCAGCTGCCTCTGGTCAGACCTCCAGTGCGAGCTATGCAAAACTGTCTTGATTGATTTTCATAACTAATCAAATCCAAAACTGTGCGGTTAAAATTTGATCAAGGACCGTTGGCAGTTGCGAGAGCAATGGCTGGTCAGGTAACATTCTGGCTGAATTTTTTACTTTTTCTACTGCAACATCAATGCACAATGGTTGTCTCAAGCAGCTTAGTTTCCATGGAAACCATCAGCGGACAAACTTCGGCTGATGTACATCTGCAAGGGACGCGATGGTGGTGAGTAGCTTTGAGTAGCCATGAGAATAAGAGCTAGCCGTACTGTCATAACACTTTAGGCAGCGGACCGTCATACTATCCCATCCACACATTTAGCTTCATTAGCTTCGTTCATTAAGTTTCCTATTTTGACCGTGTCCAGAAAAAATGAAAATTTGACTGCCTACAATTGAAGTTCGTAAAGAATGTGAGGTTTGAAAACTAATGTTAGTTTTTGTTTTGAAGAGTATAGGTCCATTGTTTTACGGTCCTCATACTGTTGCATATTATAGATAACCTTTAGATTGCTTTCAAGTCGAAAAAAATGTTTTTTTCTTGCAGTAACTCTAGAAAGTATAGCCATAAACTTTAAATTTTGCATGCAATTTTTAACTGCTTGGGATACTCGTACTTTAGGATGCAACTAATAACAGATCAAGGATCCACGCTTTAATTGTGTCCAAAAAGTGGGAGTCAGTGCAGAGCGGTTAACGCGTTTGCCTCTCGCACCAAAGTCCCTAAGTTTGATTCCGCAGCGAGGCCACATTCATTTGGGGCGCAGCCGCGGAGAGAAGGCTTTGGGGGCTTGTCGTGCAATTTACGACCTTGAGGGCCAACCTCCAAGGCACAATGAGAGTGTATACTGCCTGACAAAGTCAGAGCAGATGTACATACCTGTGTCTGTAAGAGCTGTGTGTGCCTGCGTACGGTGTCTGCGAGCGTGTGTGCTCAGGAGTCAGCGGAATGGGGAGATCTAGTGCCACCAAATGATGTGCCATTGCTCACAGCTCTCCTGCAATTTTGTACTTATTAAAGTAAACAAAACATTTAAACTTTAACTGAAACTTCTTTTTAAAATGCTTTGAAGGGCTCTACACGAGTCTCCGTACGCGTGGTCAGACTTGGACACTCGGGAGTTGCGGGGCCACTTCACCCGGCAGCAGTGGGCAAGCTTCTCCCTTAGGATATGCGGATTTGATCCGGAGGCCGTCCGAGCCGCTCTGCGCGGCGTCAGCATCGCCCTGCGCGAGTGCGAGCGGCAGATGAGCACGGAGAGATGGAACTGCTCGCGGCTGCCTGAGAACTACACTCCTGGAGCTGGCAACATCTTCGGCAGGCTCCTGAGAAAGGGTTCGCTGCGCTTGGGACATGTCACAAGCGCTGAGATACCAATAAAAGCGTTGAGAAGCATTGCGATCCCGCTAGAAATGTGGGAATCTTTTAGAAGCATTGCGATCCCGCTAGAAATGTGGGAATCTTTTAGAAGCTTTGGAATCCCGGTAAAAGCTTTGGAATCCCGGTAGAAGCTTTTGGTATCTCGGTAGAAGCTTTGGGATCCCGGTAGAAGCTTTGGGATCCCGGTAGAAGCTTTGGAATCCCGGTAGAAGCTTTGGGATCCCGGTAGAAGCTTTGGGATCTCGGTAGAAGCTTTGGAATCCCGGTAGAAGCTTTTGGTATCTCGGTAGAAGCTTTGGGATCCCGGTAGAAGCTTTTGGTATCTCGGTAGAAGCTTTGGGATCCCGGTAGAAGCTTTTGGTATCTCGGTAGAAGCTTTGGAATCCCGGTAGAAGCTTTTGGTATCTCGGTAGAAGCTTTGGGATACTGGTAGAAGCTTTGGGATACTGGTAGAAGCTTTGGGATACTGGTAGACGCTATGGGATACTGGTATATGCATTGGGATCCTGTTAAAAGGATTTAAATCTCAGTTCTTGAATTTCGAGGCCTAAAACTAAGGGATAATTAACTTAAATGAACATTTATTTTCTTTTTAAGTCGCCCGCGTGTAAACCTAATTATTTTAGTTTTCAGTAGCATAGATTTCAGATTTTTGGTACGATTTTTTTCATAATTAAATGCCATGATTGAACAGCGAGGAAAGTTTGAAAAAAACATTGATTGTATCAAGATTAACGTGTCCACCTAAATTTGAAATGCTAATTAGCATACACCATTAAAATTGGAAGGCTTTTTTTAAATCAAACAAGCCTTTATTAGCGATGTGGTGGCCTGGAGCAAATGGCGCCACCAAGTCTCTACACAGTTGCTAAGCGGGAAAGCTGAGTTATTAAACTAATTTTGATTCAATTCTGTCCTGCCTAATTAATTAGGTTACTTGCAGATTTTGAGCAGATGGTATAGAGGGCAAAAATATTCGATCCGTAATTAACTCTTTTTAGTTTCGCATATTTCTGAGTAACCTTCTTGAACCACATCTCATATACGCATTAACAGTAGAACTACCAAGGGGGGATTTTTTCCCACCTGACAATTTTTTTTGCTGCACCCGAGCTGAACAATGCAAGCACACGAAACTCAAGAACACGGGCCAACTTTTTGTTGCGCATCTTCTGAAACAAGAAACAAGTCGCAGCTCTTCAGACCGTCGAGATATTCAATGTTTCTGGCCGATGGTCCGATATTTCCCATAAGCGCTAGTGTATTTCATACACCCCTATACACGAATTAGCACTGCGCCTCAGTGCGGCCTTTCCAGACCTTCAAACTTTATCTGCATGTCACCCGAATGTGCTTGCATTATCTAAAGCGAATTTCTCTAGCATGTAAAGTAGTTGAGTGTTGCCCAATGTCGAGGCTTGATCAGCGAAAGTATAGAGAAATTCGCTTTAGGGACTCCATAGTCGGCTGGTGCCACTTTTTGAAGGTCCAGCAGCTCCGTCTAGATAAAGGTCGGTGACCGCCGAAGTCGGAGATGATGCAAGCACATTCGGGGGCATTCTGATAAAGTTTGAAGGCCTGGCAAGGCCGCACTGAGGCGCAGTGCTAATTCGTGTATAGGGGTGTATGAAATACACTAGCGCTTACGGGAAATATCGGACCATCGGCCAGAAACATTGAATATCTCGACGGTCTGAAGAGCTGCGACTTGTTTGTTGTTTCAGGAGATGCGCAACAAAAAGTTGGCCCGTGTTCTTGAGTTTCGTGTGCTTGCATTGTTCCGTTCGGGTGCAGCAAAAAAACTGTCTGGGGGGAATTTCCCCCCCTTGGTATAAAAACGGGCGGCAAAATGGCTTGGTAGTCCTACTGCTAAGTACGACTGAAGTTTCGCATATACAGGACACGACACTTGTGTTTTAATGTTTTTAAGACCACTATCACCCGAAAATTAGAATGCAATTATCCTGTATTATATATAATATACATATACATATTATTTCTTTCATATAAACTATTTCATAAACTAAATTTTCTCTTTTGCCAGTAAAACATGCTCCATATCGCTCAGCACGAAAAAACTCTTGCGAGCAATGCTTGGCGGGAAAAGTTTCAGTGTCAAAGTCCTCTCGTGCTCCCGAAAAGACACATGTGCTGTCAGAAGCGGACATTATATAGCGGACATGAAGCGATTAAATCAACAGTAATAGCCGACATACGAGCTAGTTGCATAATATGATTCATGACGGTGGGTTGAATATTTTAGGGGATACAGAAAAAAATGTGGGCATTTGAAATACCCCGTTGTCTGTCTACTGTTAATCGAATTCAATCAATGCTAAAGAATCGAGTTTTCACTATTCTTTCATCCAATCGAACACTGATTGAACTCTAATAACCAACAAACCAAAAGAGAGAGATAGATAATATGATCCAATATAATTTGCTGACAAAAAGGGCTGAGAATTGAACTCCTGACCTCTCGACTAGACGTCTGAAGTTCCGAATCACTGGCTACTAGACTCACTTAGCAGAAATAGTAAAAGTACATATTCAAGATTGGTTCTGTAGTTTTAGCAGAGCACCTGTGTAGATCGCATGCGAAAATTGAGACCACTCCTCAACTGAAACACTCAGGCATCCCGGAGACGGCCTTCGCCCTAGCCGTGGTATCCGCCGGCGTCACGGCTTCAATCGCCTCCGAGTGCCGCCGGTCGTTGCGCTGCTGCCCCTGTCGGGTGAGTCGCGACGCCGGTGAGACTCCAGCAGCGTCGCTGTCGCTGCCAGCCGCGGCCAGGTACGCCGGCTGCGATCACAACTCGGCCTTCGCCGGCTCCATCAGTCGCAAACTGTTGGACCGGCCTGAGAGCGGCAGGGATGTGCGCTACCTGGCTATGCTGCACAACTTTAACGCCGGGCGGAGGGTGAGTTGTAGCTTGGGGAGAGGTCTCTTAGCGTCTCAACTGTACACAAGCCCTGCATTCGACATGAAATGTGGGGCCTCCTCAGAGAGATGGCGATGCGATCTATCTCGTTCCTAGGTCTTTTACCAATAGACTCATGAATTTATAAGCTGTTCTTGCAAGCCAAATGAAGTCGATGATTAAATTAGTGCATTTAGTACCTCCAAGGACGTTGTGACGTCAGAAATGTTCTTTACTGGTCTGCAGGTACTGAAAACAGCGACTGAAATAAAAAATAATCACTGCAGGAGGGCTGCGAGCAATGGCACATTATTGGTGACACTCGATCCACAGCCAGCGAGGAGGCACCGATACCGTACGCAGGTACACGCTCACACAGATGCAGGTGTGTAAATCTGCCCTGACTTTTTCATCGTCAGCCAGTGTACACTCTCAATGTGCCTTGGAGGTTGGCCCTGAAGGGCGTAAAATGCATGACAACCCCCAAGCCATCTATCAGAGGCTGCACCCCAAATAAATGGGGCCTCGCCGCGGAATCGAGCTCAGGGACCTTGTTGCGAGAGGCAAACGCGTTAACCGCTCTGCCACTGACCCCCTGAAAACAGCCGCTTTTAATTACAGGCGGTTGCTCAGACGATGGAGACAAAGTGCGTCTGCCACGGCACCAGTGGCAGCTGCTCCCACCGCATCTGCTGGCGCGAGGTGGCCAGCTTCCAGGTGATCGGAGAGTTCCTCAAGACGCGCTACAAAAATGCTGTCAAAGTTGAGCAGGGTAAGCGGCTAGACAATTTCATTATCGACAATCAGATAAAGTACCTACACTTGACGAGTTTAAATAACAAGTAAAGTATCTTCGAAAAGTCACTGGAGGCGTGGCCGTTGATGGAATCCTGGCATAGCTCCGATCAAATGCAACAAATTTTTCAAAAGCGGGAATCATTTCTTAAAATGGGTTGAAAATCATTATATTCCTACATGAACTTGCAATTGCTTGTACATTTATTAATAAACTTTATTTAAAGTTTTATTAAAGTTTTATTTAACTTTATTAATAAGGTTTAGTTATTAATAAACTTTCAAACCAAGCGTTTTATCTGTCGCATAAAAATTAACAGCTAGTCCAGTGAACATCTACCTGGATCAAAACCTCCTGCGGAGAGATGACTCATCGAAGCATCGAAGCCAGCAGCAGCAGCAGCGGCAACAGAATAGACGCCGACTTGGTCGGCGCAGTCGACGTCGGCTGAACCTTGTGAAGGTCGGCCGTTCGCCACATCAGCCGGGGGCACTTCCCCGTCGTCAGGATCTTGTTTACTATGAGTCAGTCGACAGCGACTTCTTTTGCGAGCCGAGTCGCCAGTGGAGCCTGCCCGGTGTTCACAGCCGTGTTTGCAACATTGGCCGCGGCAACTGTAGCAGTATTTGCTGCACCGGCACGTTCACTGTGGAGCACTACAAGCACATTGACAAAAAATGCAACTGCCGCTTTGTTTGGTGCTGCGAAGTCAAATGTCAGACCTGCGTCACAGACCGGCAGAGAAAGGTTTGCGATTGATTTTCTCAGCTTTCGGACAAAATATCGTAAAAAACAGGCCGAATCACGCAGAGCGGCACGACCCAATTAAAAAAATAATTCAATGAAAGTGTACAGGATTTTATTATCGAAAACTTTATAGCGCGTAATTATATAAACAGTATTATTTCGTCATCCAGTAAAGTACAGTTAAAACTATTTTTTGCTTTGTTTTTTCCTTAAAAATAGCTAAAGTTTAGGCTTTTGTTCATGCGAATGTTTAACACACTCTTCTTCTATAGCTAAAAATAGACTCGATGCAGAAGTTTCTGTGTGTACTGCACTTAAAACTTAATTGTAATGATAAATGTTTTTAATGGTCTATAATGTTAAAAAAAGTCGTTCAGCTTTTAAAATTTCAGCCAGTTTTCTATCATCAAATTAATCTACTAATAAGTCATATGAATTTTATAAACATCAGTGCCTGGAATTCAAATAAAAAATCCATGCAATCGCTAAGAACTGCCTTTTGAGTACACGTTTGCAAATCTGCGAAATTTTGGTGTAAGTTACAATAATTGTAAAATGCAGTTTTATCACCGATTGATGTCAACATTCATTTTAAAAAATCGTTTGCAATTATACCCGGATGAAATGACACTTAGTCATTGTGATTGATTGTTGGTGCACAAGATCACTATCAGAATGACTGCGGCAAAGGCTCACCAAGCATTTTATGTGACGCAAATATTTTAAGCCTAAAAAACAAAGAATCTGTTGTCTTACGAATAAGTTGCTAAATAAGTGTTAACAAGAGTTAAAAAGAACTGCAGCACTATTTTATAGTTACAAATTCTAGGGCACAAAAAAACAAAGTTTCAAAAAAGAAAATGTATAGCTTGTGTGGGATTTTTGCGTTCATAATTCGTATTGCAATTTATGTTAAGTTGTTTTATATTGCAACAAAATAGGCGCTTGTGACGTCGTGAAGTCATATTTTGTTGTTGCAACAAGTTTGCGTAGCTATTAATTCGCTAGGTTCTTTCCATAGGTTAGCAATAGTCGTTGATACTTGTTGAACTGTTTAATCGCTTCAATGCCAATGGTTTGCTATATTGCGGTTTCGTAGAAATTCATAGCCTTTAAAATGTATTCAAGGAAACGTGATTTTTAGTTCAGAGCTGCTTGCCCCTTTCTCTCGCGCGTCCCCTGGTTTGCTCTCTCTTTCCCTGCTCGTTCGTTTGTTCTGCGACTATGCGTGTTTAAATCGGAACGCTGCAGAGGCAGCGCGACAGAGCAACAGCAAGTTTCAATTTAGTTTCAACTGGACGCAATCTGAATTTAAATCTAAAGTCTCATTGACTTATAATTTGTAGAGTAGGTTAAGTTACAGACTTTATTGTAACCGTCTGTCTCGCACTGTCTTGTAATCCCCAAAGTGCATGCTTGAGTGGTCGAGCTCATAAAGTGCATTTGTATGCTGCGAAAGAAATAAGTAAATACGTCAACTGAAGAACAAGTATAACCGTGCAAGCTACAACTAAGAAGCTACCAAATAATTGCTACCGCTACACGTTCGCCATTGTTTTCGTCACACGCTGAACTCACACGCAAACAATTCTAAGCGTCTTTGATTTTTCGTTGTAAACCAGTTAAACAAATTGAACGTAAATCTTAAAAAAGCTAGCGGTTAGAACTACAACACTACCAAAAGCAAAAAAACTGTTATACCTGTAGTATTCTTCGCTTGTTTAGTATATTTTACGATAAAATGAATATTACAGGAACTCAAAAGGAAATCACTAAAATCACTGTTCAAGTTGTTGGAGAGCATTGTCTTAAGACGATTGCGCAGTAACTAGGGCCTAGTCACGGTTTGCAACACGCTACTTAAGTCTCTAAAGACTCGACTATATGATTGATCAGTACGTGATGTTCTAATGGAAAATATGCTTTATTAATGTATTTCTAACGAATACTATCTTTTTTGGGGTTTCTTTAACTTTTATCCTATAAAATAGTTCCAGATTTATTAGGGGTATGAATCTGTGTCTATAAATGTTTCTGTGAGTGCTGAGTTAAAAAAGAAAACAATTTTGTTCCATCTACAACCAATTTTTATGGAGTGGCTTCCTTATCACAGGATGACCACACTGTGGCACATAGGGAATTAGGAATGTTAGAAAAAATATTGTTGTGTGTTTTTTGGGAGAATGGTTAGCAAATAGGGTTAAACTTCAAAAGAGTTAAAAAGACTTCAAGGGAACCTATTGAAGATTACTCATACTTATTATTGGGTGGCCTTAGCATAAAGGCTTTTGCAGGGACCCCAATATAATATTGGAATACCACACTAAGCAGGACATGGTGATTGAAGGGTTTTCAGTCAGCGAGTCAGGTAAATTCAGTGTGAATTATAAATAGGATTAAACTTCAATAGAGACAAGGGGAACTATTGAAGATTAAAACTATTTTTTACAGGGTGGGCCTAACTGCCTAAGGACTTTTGTGGGTCTGTACAAATATATCTGAATTAGACAACATGACAAGGATGACAAATGGACAGCAACAACTACATTGTTGCAATGAAGTTCATGTATTTGTTAATATATATTTATAGATAATAATTATTCACAAAGTAGGTAAATCATTAATATTTTTAATTTAGTTACTTAATTGTAAGGGGCATAGGGCACTTGGCCCACAAGTGTAGGAATGTTATGCCCCCAGGCCAGCAAACAAGGCAGAAGTCCTCCATTGTGCCATCTGGACCCCTGGACACAAGCACCTCAGGCACAGCAACAAGCCAAGCGGGAAAGGGGGGCAGCAGCTGGAGTGCTTCTCACCCCAGGCCCACACATGCATAGAGCTGACCAAACCAGGGGAGGACTTAGATGCCTAAAGGGTAGGCCTAGGGATGAGAAGACCAAGCCATGTGCCATAGTCCGGATTATGCTGGGTATACACTAGATTGAAAATTGGCATGCTTGTGTTTGTATGCCGATATTAAATTTTTCTCACCTAATTGACGCCAAAATTTGCAACTGATTTTCTTGCGCAAAGGGACTTTATATACAAGTACAAACGCAGCAAGCAAGCAAACACTTAAAAGATTAGAACGAAAAACAAAAACAAAAAATTCAAATCAAGACATTTTTTTAAAAGTACACAATATTATGTCTTTCACAGCCATTCTTTTAGCAATATGATACTTTCAATCTAAATAAAGTGTCAAAATATTTTTATTGCTGACAATACACTAAACAATTTGTTAATTTGGACCACTCTGAAATTTTTTTACATTTAAATACTATCCTCATTGTAAGTTGTGTTTAATGTGTTGTGTAACAGGACATTTTTATTTTTGTGTTTTGTTTGTGGCTTTTGCAAGCCAATTACTTGGTTGGATTAGATCTTAATTTTTAAGTTCATTTCATTGCTATTATACATTTTAGTTTTTTTTACTTTATGTGCCTGGCGTACGATTGGCCTGTTGTACAATTGGTCCGGCGTATAGTCGGTTGGTCTGGTCCAGCGCACAAGTTACGCCAGTTGTATGCCAGATGCATAAAAAAATTTTTGTATGCCAACTGTACGCCAAGAAAGGGTTAGCCCAGCCAAATATATGCCGGATTAATCCAGCATAATGTACACCTTACGGAGTGTGGGCCATGTGCGCAGATGGCTGGTGAAACCTTGCCACTCAGAGCACGCATGGCTGGTGCATACTGCCCTACCCCCATATAACGCCTCACAACCAGCCCAACACAGAAACACAAACAAGCAGGCATGCAGAAAGCAGGGGTTAAGCTAGAATAAGGTGCATCTCCGCAAGTCACTACTTTGCAAATCTCCAACTAAGTAGTGAAATAATCATCACTTGGAGGGAGGAACAAACCAGCAACCACTGGAAAGTGAGGCTGCGACATAAGCTGCTGATCTACTCACCCCCTAGTTTTAATTTCTTTTTCATAAAAATTATTATAAGCAAACTTTTACCAATTAATTTAAATAAAATAATGTGTTTTTAGTTACAAGTAAGCTACAATCAGATACATATAATTAAAGAAATAGTGCTTCTTAAACTTTAATCCTATAAAATACAGTTTTTTAATTGACTTGAAACTTCACCCACTGTCTTTTAGTGGGTCTATGATATGACATGTCTTCTAATGGGTCTATGACCCAGAGTGTCTATGACCCACTAGAAGATGTGAGATGTGAGATCGAAAAATATTCGATCCTCAATTAACTCTTTTTAGTTTTGCATATTTCTGAGTAACCTTATTGAACCACATCTCATATACACGTCAAGTTTGACTGAAGTATTGTATATACAGGACACGACACTTGAGTTTTCATGTTTAAAGGCCACTTTCACACGAAAATTAGAATGAAATTTTCCTGTTTATTGTTTTACGTGAGTTATACATTAAGCATTAGGAATTGTTTTACTTCTGTGACGCTCTGCATAACCGATCTTCATCTTGTGTATATTCTAAGTGTCAAATCACAGCAGCCCTTGCTGGACTTTGAATCACGATTGTTGTATATGTTTATATAGTATACATATACATATAATTTCTTTCATATATAAACTAAATTTTCTCTTCTGCCAGCTTTGGCTTACAATTTGTCACTAGTGTTTGAGATACAAAAGCTTAGCACAATAGAAAGTAAAATGTTTAGTGGATTTTTTTGCAGTAAACTTATAAATGCTGCAGAGTTAAGAGAACACTTTGGCCAACACTTCTGATAAGAAAGCATGTCTGCTGCTGAAGACTTGGAAACCGCAGGCGATGAGTCGGCGGCGGCTCTGAAGCAGCTGCTGGCCCGCCAAGAGGCCGAGTTCAGTGAGCAGCGGGCGGCAATGAAGGAGCTCTATCTGCAGAAGGAGGCGCGCATTCGACAGTTGGAGGACGAACTGGCGGATTTAAAAACCGCTGCTGGACTCAAAGAGGAAGAGCTGGAGTTTGTGCAGCAAAACTATAAGTGAGGCAGGGCGAAACACATGGACAAAGGGCTCGAATTGCCAGTAGAATCCCTACATCACACATTGCAAGCAGGAGGTAGAATCCCTGCATCATACATTGCTACATTTCAGGCAGGAGGTAGAATCCCTGCATCTCACATTGCAGGCAGGAGGTAGCATCCCTGCATCTCACATTGCAGGCAGGAGGTAGAATCCCTGCATCCCACATTGCAGGCAGGAGGTAGAATCCCTGCATCTTACATTGCAGGCAGGAGGTAGAATCCCTGCATCTCACATTGCAGGCAGGAGGTAAAATCCCTGCATCTCACATTGCAGGCAGGAGGTAAAATCCCTGCATCTCACATTGCAGGCAGGAGGTAGAATCCCTGCATCTCACATTGCAGGCAGGAGGTAGAATCCCTGCATCTCACATTGCAGGCAGGAGGGAAAATCCCTGCATCTCACATTTCAGGCAGGAGGTAGAATCCCTGCATCACATCATCCGTGAGTCAGTCCGCGAAGCCGTCAGCGACGCGCAAGCAAGGATGTCGCATGAGTCGCAGCTGTGGCAGCAGGAGAGGCAGGAGATGCAGCGCCAGATCGATGAACTGCAGGCGGCAGCGGCGGCGGCGAGTTCAGCCTTCGCATCGGCAGCGGCTGTCAGCTCCGAGGATGACGATAGTTTCCTACACTCGCTGTCCAAGTCGCTATCAAAATCATTGTCAAACAACAAGGCGGCAAAGAAGGCCGCGGCGGCGGCTTCTTCTTCGATGACGACTGGACACGAGGAGGTCGAGGCCAACAACGAGGATTTGGAGGAGGCTCTAGTCAAGGCCAAGCGGGATGTCGATGTGCTCAAATCCATTGTGGCTCCGTATCAGGTTGGTTTGAGTGTTGCCATCCGAGTTGGTCAGATAGTTTATGAAGTGCACTAAAAACTATGAGATGAGAGATGAGATCTAAGCTAGTGTGGGGTGAGATAGATGCTAGAGTGGGGTGAGATAGATGCTAGTGTGGGGTGAGATATATGCTAGAGTGGGGTAAGATAGATGCTAGAGTGGGGTGAGATAGATGCTAGTATGGGGTGAGATTGATGCTAGTGTAGGGTGAGATAGATGCTAGAGTGGGGTGAGATAGATGCTAGTGTGGGGTGAGATAGATGCTAGAGTGGGGTGAGATAGATGCTAGTATGGGGTGAGATAGATGCTAGAGTGGGGTGAGATAGATGCTAGTGTGGGGTGAGATAGATGCTAGAGTGGGGTGAGATAGATGCTAGTATGGGGTGAGATAGATGCTAGTGTAGGGTGAGATAGATGCTAGTGTGGGGTGAGATAGATGCTAGTGTGGGGTGAGATAGATGCTAGTGTGGGGTGAGATAGATGCTAGTGTAGGGTGAGATAGATGCTAGTGTGGGGTGAGATGCTAGTGTGGGGTGAGATACATGCTAAGGGCTAAAGGCTTAAGTCACGCCGTGACTAAATCCCATAAATGGTGAGTTAGATGTCACAGCATGTTAATTTTGAAGCTATTCACGCCGTCAGGAGGAAGTGGCATCGCTTAAGTCGCGCCTTCGCGATGCCGAGGAGCGTCGCGATCGGGACGCGGTGGCGTGGGAGCAGCGCCGGCTGGCCCAGCTTCATCAGCTCGAGCTAGAAAGGCGGAACACAGAGGCCCTGAAGCTGTCCTTGGATCGGCTGAACGAACAGTATCTGGGGCAGCAACGCAGGCTGGCTAGCGAGAATCGCCACCTCATCGGCCTGCTGGACGATGATCAGAAGCAGGCAAGTGTCTGCGCGCAGGCTTTCAAAGTTTTCTTGTCGGTTCGCCTGTTCGCCTGACAGTGTCGGCCGCGTGTCATTTTGCTTGTCGATCCATTTTCAAACCTACCGACGAGTTCTTCTATTTAACCCCATCTATCGATCGATTTGTATCCCTATCTATCTCTTGATGCTTTTCCCCATATACCAATCCGATATTATACACATCTACTGATCCGTTTTAATCTCCATCTATCGACTCGTTTCCCCCTAGTCGATCAGTTTAAATCCTCTTGTCGATAAGTTGATTTCCCCCCTGTCTATCTGCTGACATCCCATCTGTCAATCAGTTGACATCCCATCTGTCAATCAGTTGACATCCCATCTGTCAATCAGTTGCTTTGTCATTTTAAACTCACCTAGAACCATACACCAATATTTTTGGGATTAGATTAGCTAGCTCCCAAGTTCACGACAAAAAATTGCAGGCCCTGGCCGAGTTTCGTCTTCGTCAGGGCAGCTCGGCCGAACAAGCTTCCTCGTCAACAACGTCAATGCCACCAGACGATTCTTGTGAACAGTCGGCCGCGGCGATTCAAAACGGCAACGAAGGCGATGAAGGAGTCGGCGATGCCGTCGCCGCATCGTCGCCCTTGCGTCGCGTTGCCGGCGGGCAGACCAGCCAGAATTCGCCATTGTTGAGACGTTCAGCCTCGGGCGGAGAGCTTGGCAGCGAGTCTGCTCACCATGCGACAGCTTCGGCTATTGATGCAGCTGCGGCGCCATCGTCAACGGCTGCGGTTGCGCTGGCTGCGGCTGAAACCCGTTCGCTTGCCGACCTCAGCACCGGCAGCGCCGGTGGTCGATTGGTGTCCGAGCAGGTGAGCTGACATTGTCGCCTTGTGGCATTGACAATGGGGTTTAGCTAATGAAATGAGGACTCTTAATGAATAGAATTTGGGATGGGATGGGATGGGAATTAAGCAAGAGCTACTTAAGAAATCGGATTTAGGTAAATAATTAAGGAATGGGATTTGGGAGGCTAATTGAGGAATGGGATTTGGGAGGCTAATTGAGGAAAGGGATTTGGGAGGCTAATTGAGGAATGGGATTTGGGAGGCTAATTGAGGAATGGGATTTGGGAGGCTAATTGAGGAATGGGATTTGGGAGGCTAATTGAGGAATGGGATTTGGGAGGCTAATTGAGGAATGGGATTTGGGAGGCTAATTGAGGAATGGGATTTGGGAGGCTAATTGAGGAATGGGATTTGGCAGGCTGAATAAGGATTGGGATTTGGAAGACTAATCAAGGATTGGGATTTGGGAGGCTAATCAAGGATTGGAATTTGGAAGGCTAATCAAGGATTGGGATTTGGGAGGCTAATCAAGGATTGGGATTTGGGAGGCTAATCAAGGATTGGGATTTGGCAGGCTGAATAAGGATTGGGATTTGGAAGACTAATCAAGGATTGGGATTTGGGAGGCTAATCAAGGATTGGAATTTGGAAGGCTAATCAAGGATTGGGATTTGGGAGGCTAATCAAGGATTGGGATTTGGGAGGCTAATTTAAAAGTGGGATTTAAATGGTTAATAAATTTTACTGGCTGGTTCAAGAATTAGGGGGTAATTAAGCAAGAGAATTCAAGAGGCTAATTAAAGAATGGGTGAAGAATGGGATTCGTGATGCTTCTTTATCCCACAAAAAATGCCACAGTCGTTTTTACCCGGAATTGGCATTCTCTCTCGTTAATATCACCTATCTGACCTAACCGTGTCGAACAGAATCATTTGGCAAGTGCTTCAGAAAAAGTGGCAGCTTCTCAGAGCGCCGATATTTTGAATTCCAGCCAGCCTGCCCTGGTAAAGAAATGCTTTGAGCAGCAAAGCTGTGTGCTTAAATCGGCCTTCGAATCATTGTCTTTGCGTTGCGATGAATTTGATTCTATTTAGTTAAAATTTAAATAAGCTCTATATGATTGCCTCAGATAAAATGAGGCCAGTTTCGAGGACCTAGAAAATAACTTCTTCATATGATTTTGATTATCTGCTTAGATTTTTCGCAGTAAAATTCATTTCGTTTTTTTAGATAAAATACTGTGACTGCACCTAATTGCCTTAGCTTTTTAAGAACGCTTTTCTAGAAATTGTTTCCTTTTTGAATGACTTATAAGAACCTATAAGGCTTAACTATTAGAATCCCATAACATTTTAAAGGAATCCTTTCAGACCCAGCACAAGGATGCCTAGAGACCCAAACTAGAATTCCATCAGTCACAAAAAGAATCCCATCAGATCCAACTAGAATCCCATCAGATCCAACTAGAATCCCATCAGATCCAACTAGAATCCCATCAGATCCAACACAAGAATCCCATCAGTCACAAAAAGAATCCCATCAGATCCAACTAGAATCCCATCAGATCCAACAAGAATCCCATCAGATCCAACACAAGAATCCCATCAGATCCAACACAAGAATCCCATCAGATCCAACTATAATCCCATCAGATCCAACTAGAATCCCATCAGATCCAACTAGAATCCCATCAGATCCAACTAGAATCCCATCAGATCCAACTAGAATCCCATCAGATCCAACACAAGAATCCCATCAGATCCAACACAAGAATCCCATCAGATCCAACACAAGAATCCCATCAGATCCAACACAAGAATCCCATCAGATCCAACTAGAATCCCATCAGATCCAACTAGAATCCCATCAGATCCAACTAGAATCCCACCAGATCCAACTAGAATCCCATCAGATCCAACTAGAATCCCATCAGATCCAACACAAGAATCCCATCAGATCCAACTAGAATCCCATCAGATCCAACTAGAATCCCATCAGATCCAACTAGAATCCCACCAGATCCAACTAGAATCCCATCAGATCCAACTAGAATCCCATCAGATCCAACACAAGAATCCCATCAGATCCAACTAGAATCCCATCAGATCCAAATAGAATCCCATCAGATCCAACACAAGAATCCCATCAGATCCAACTAGAATCCCATCAGATCCAAATAGAATCCCATCAGATCCAACTAGAATCCCATCAGATCCACTAGAATCCCACCAGATCCAACTAGAATCCCAAGAGATCCAATTGGAATCCCATTCGACTAAACTGGGATCAGTCAGCTAAGCCGTAGTTAAAATCCCATGCCGCAGGAGTGGTCAAACCTACAGCTGGAGATCGATCGCGCACGCCGCAAGGCCAGCGCGGGCTGCGAGCTGTGCCGCAACTACGAGGCTCAGCTGCAGACGGCGCAGACTGCCCAGCGCGAGAGCGCCGAGGAGGCAGCCCAGCTGACTGTGACGCTGCGCGCTGAAACCGCGCGCGCCGCCGAACTGAGCGCCGGTCTGGCCGAGGCCGAGGCTCGAGCCAGCGAAGCCGCCGAGCTGTGGCGTAGCCAGGCTGACGAATTGACGCACCGGACGGACGAGATGCGCTCCGCGCTCGACCGGCTGGAGTTGCAACGATTGGGTGAGTTCAGAGCCGAAATTCGCGCGGAATTGGCGCGCCTGCTGGAGGACAGGGAGGCGCTCCAGGCCGAGCTGGACCAGCTTGAGCACTGGTGAGTCAGCGAGTGCCTCGATATTGTCAATTGTTCGAAGCTTGATATCCATAACCTGTCCGACGCGTAATACCTCTCATCTGTTCGAAGCCTAATACCAGTTGCCTGTTCCTAAATTGACCTCCGTCACCTGTTCAAAGCTGAATACTTGTCACCTGTTCGAAGCTTAATACTTTTCACCTGTTCGAAGCTTAATACTTGTCACCTGTTCGAAGCTTAATATTTTTTCACCTGTTCGAAGCTTAATACCCGTCACCTGTTCGAAGCTTAATACCCGTCACCTGTTCGAAGCTTAATACCCGTCACCTGTTCGAAGTCTAATACTTGTCACCTGTTCGAAGCTTAATACCCGTCACCTGTTTAAAGCTGTATGATTTTCACCTGTTGCAAACTGAATGCAGCTCAGCACCTGTCTTAACCCTAATACCCGTGAACAGGTACAATCACCTGTTGGAGTCGCGAGACGGTCGCACCGCCCAGCAAATGCGCGACGAACTAATCGACGTGCCCAGCAACCTGGACGATGTTCAGGTGCTGGCCCTGAAGCTGCGCGAGGACCTCATCACGGCCCGGGCAAGTCTGGAGCATCTCAGGCAGCGGAGCCGTGATCAGGCCGCCTTCGCCAAGCAGAGGCTGGACGAGGAAGCCGGCATCAGGCGGCAGCTGCAGGTGAGCGGACCGGTGACCACTGGCTAGGCTTTCAGAATGGCAGCATTTTGAGAATCCAATACAAATCCCAGGCCCAGCTGCAGCTGGAGTCCGACCGACTCAAAGCAGCCCACTCGGAGCTGCAGGCGTCCCTCGCAGCCCAGCGCGACGCTGACGAGCGGCTGCGGCGCCAGCAAGAGGAAGCCGCCGAAGCCGAGGCCGCCCAACGCTCTGTTGAGTCGGGTCTGAAGGACCGTCTAAGCCGCAGCGAGTGCGAGGTCGCCGAGCTTCGCAATCGAGCAGCCTTCCTTCAGGTGCGCCTATCAGCTCATCTGTTAGACATTTAGCTTACCTGTTAGACATTCAGCTCACCTGTTACACATTCAGCTCAACTGTTAGACTATCAACTCACCTGTTACACATTCAGCTCACCTGTTACACATTCAGCTCACCTGTTAGACTATCAACTCACGTGTTAGACATTCAGCTCACCTGTTAGACTATCAACTCACCTGTTAGACTATCAGCTCACCTGTTAGACATTCAGCTCACCTGTTAGACTATCAACTCACGTGTTAGACATTCAGCTCACCTGTTAGACAACCAGCTCAGCTGTAAGACCATCAGCTCACCTGTTTGACATTCAGCAAGTATTATACAAACTGCTCCTACCTGTGATATTGTTACTAAGTAACGGATGCCCAACCCCGAACTGACATTACGCAGGTCGAGCTGCAGAACGCCATGAGCGTCCAGAAAGACTTTGTCGAGCTGTCGCAGTCGCTGCAGGTTCAGCTGGAAGGCCTCCGTCAGCAGGACACCGCAGAGGTTCGCTGGCAATTCGCCGAGGACGCCGTCTCCTGTCACGCCTGTCAGCGGAGATTCGCAAGTTCCTCGAAGCCGCGCCGCTGTTTGCACTGCGTGCGCCTGTACTGCCACGCCTGCACGGAAAAAACAGTGCCAGGAGGGCCGTGTCGACGGGCCGCCAACGTGTGCAGCGTCTGTCACACCATGTTGGTGAAGGACGCGGCGCCATACTTCAGCGATAAAGCGCCTTCGCTCTCACACCGATGAGAACTACCTGAAGGGTGGACTTCTGGATCTAGGACAGGGACAGCAACCAATAGAACAGGGATAGCAACCAATAGAACAGGGATAGCAACCAATAGAACAGGGATAGCAACCGATAAAACAGCGATAGCAACCAACAGAACAGGGATAGCAACCAATAGAACAGGGATAGCAACCAATAGAACAAGGATAGCAACCAATAGAACAGGGATAGCAACCAATAGAACAGGGATAGCAACCAGAAAGATAGTTTTTTAGCTATTGCTGTTCGTAGATTCCTCTAAAGCCATGCCATAACAGTTGACAACCCGCTACTGCAAGGACTGTTCTTTCTTAGATTTCCAGTCAGGACTGGTGGACTGGTATTGAAAACTTTCTTTTTTATATTGTTTATATTCGGTGCATTGTGCCCAGGATTATTCCTGAAGTAGAAAATTAGTTTCTTCCTATCGGACTTCTTCTTAAATTGTGCAACTTGTCAAAAATTCAATATTTACCTTGGATTCCTAAACTTTTTTCTTTTTGCTTCGGTGGTGGAGTGCGCATCGTCCATTGTGTGCCACTAAAAGGCAGACTGTGGACTGTAAATAAAAGTATTTTCCTGCCTTAATATCTGAATTTAGATTTCAGATCTTCAATAGTCGCTTATTTACAGGAAAACTTTGCTGGGCCTCTTAATTGTTAACATTTGTCAACAAGCTTTTTTATAGCACAAATAGCGCGTCGATGGTCTAATTACAAATGAAGCTGAGTCTAAACACAGAACCCAGCCACAACCAACGGTACGGGTTTCTAACAGAACAGGGGTAGCCACCAGCTGACTGTTTAAAATTGTTTATTTTACAGCTATATATTATTTTGCAGTAGATTGTGCAAAGGAAAGAACTGTGTACGTGTATATGTATATGTACAGAACCAGTCCACCATTATCTAATCAATGAAATATACGAGTACATAATAGATTACTATGGCCCGTACAGCTAAAAATACAGCGTCAACCACCTATAGTTTGTACATGCACATGCACAGCTTAGATTGTACACAGTTGATTAAAACTTTTGGGCTACCTAAGTTCGACTATTACACTCAAGACTAGCACAGATGCAGAATTCTTGTCTCTAAGAGGGTGCGCCAAACTAGTATCAACTGCTAAACAAGCTCATAGCCAGGAACATCTGTTCCTGCTAAGACAACAGTAGCTGCTTAAAACATTTCACATCAGATTATACAGTTCTCACCAGATTGTACACAGTTCTCACCAGATTGTACACAGTTCTCATCAGATTGTACACAGTTCTCACCAGATTGTACACAGTTCTCACCAGATTGTACACAGTTCTCACCAGATTGTACACAGTTCTCATCAGATTGTACACAGTTCTCACCAGATTGTACACAGTTCTCATCAGATTGTACACAGTTCTCACCAAATTCTACAAAGTTCTCATCAGATTGTACACAGTTCTCACTAGATTGTACACAGTTCTCATCAGATTGTACACAGTTCTCACCAGATTGTACACAGTTCTCACCAGATTCTACACAGTTCTCATCAGATTGTACACAGTTCTCACCAGATTCTACAAAGTTCTCATCAGATTGTACACAGTTCTCACCAGATTGTACACAGTTCTCACCAGATTGTACACAGTTCTCACCAGATTGTACACAGTTCTCATCAGATTGTACACAGTTCTCATCAGATTGTACACAGTTCTCATCAGATTGTACACATGAAATAATTTAAAATGCTTCTATGGCTAGGTCCAGGTCTAGGTCGAGGCTTAGGTCTAGGACTAAGGATCCGGTTATCTATCTTCCCTATTATTGAATAAAGAGACAGGAGGCCTGTTCGACTGTTTTCCTTGATGTTTTACCCTTCAACTTAGATGTTTTATTTCACGATCAGCGATGTTAACAAAGACAGAGATATTGGATCACGCAAAGATATTAATTAGATAACAAGAGTACTGTCTGACTTATCTTCCAATATTGAGTCTCCGAAGGCTGGAGCCGGAGCTCAAGGCTAAGGATCGGGTCTGCCGGTCAAGTCGAGGCGATTACTCTAATATTGATATAAGTTCTCTCAGGGTTTGGGATATAACAATCCTGTTAGACAGGAAGAACTATTCCAAGTCTGGGTTGTCTTGTAAGTCTAATAATAGCTTGTCTGGATAGGAAGAAAAGGTTGGAAAGGTTGGGTGTCGGACTTTACTCTTGCGTTTAGCGTCTGACTATATAGTATGTTCTTAATTCGCGTTCATTGGATGAAAAGTCCGCGTGCATATTATGGGATGGTAAAGCAAGACGCATATATAAAAATAGATGTTAGGAGGAGCGCAGGTTCCTCCAAAGCTGTACCTCACACAGTTCTCATCAGATTGTACACAGTTCTCATCAGATTGTACACAGTTCTCATCAGATTGTACACAGTTCTCATCAGATTGTACACAGTTCTCATCAGGTTGTACAGTTCTCATCAGATTGTACACAGTTCTCATCAGGTTGTACAGTTCTCATCAGATTGTACACAGTTCTCATCAGGTTGTACAGTTCTCATCAGGTTGTACAGTTCTCATCAGATTGTACACAGTTCTCAATAGATTGTACACAGTTCTCATCAGGTTGTACAGTTCTCATCAGATTGTACACAGTTCTCATCAGATTGTACACAGTTCTCATCAGGTTGTACAGTTCTCATCAGATTGTACACAGTTCTCATCAGGTTGTACAGTTCTCATCAGATTGTACACAGTTCTCATCAGGTTGTACAGTTCTCATCAGATTGTACACAGTTCTCATCAGGTTGTACAGTTCTCATCAGATTGTACACAGTTCTCATCAGGTTGTACAGTTCTCATCAGGTTGTACAGTTCTCATCAGATTGTACACAGTTCTCAATAGATTGTACACAGTTCTCATCAGGTTGTACAGTTCTCATCAGATTGTACACAGTTCTCATCAGATTGTACACAGTTCTCATCAGGTTGTACAGTTCTCATCAGGTTGTACAGTTCTCATCAGATTGTACACAGTTCTCATCAGATTGTACACAGTTCTCATCAGGTTGTACAGTTCTCATCAGATTGTACACAGTTCTCATCAGATTGTACACAGTTCTCATCAGATTGTACACAGTTCTCATCAGATTGTACACAGTTCTCATCAGGTTGTACAGTTCTCATCAGATTGTACAGTTCTCATCAGATTGTACAGTTCTCATCAGATTGTACAGTTCTCACCAGATTGTACAGTTCTCACCAGATTGTACAGTTCTCACCAGATTGTACACAGCTCTCATCAGGTTGTACAGTTCTCATCAGATTGTACACAGTTCTCATCAGATTGTACAGTTCTCACCAGATTGTACACACAGTTCTAACCAGATTGTCCACAGTTCTCATCAGATTGTACAGTTCTCACCAGATTGTACACAAAATTATTATCAACTACTTTAAGTTGGCAAGTAACTAGAACTAGTAGCTTGAGTTCTCCACCTGTTGTGCACCCTTCTCATCCAATTTTTTGTTTATCAGGTTTTATATTTTCACAAAAAATAATTAATGCAATATGAAAATGTAACAGCTGGTTTCAATTCAGCCCACACCTTCAAGGGCTTAGCAAATCATCAATAAAAAATTAAAAATCAATAATGTAATTCATTTTCTATGGAAAAGGAATAAACTTGTACATTAAGTTGATATTCAGAATTTATCAGCTCTTACTGCTAACAAGCACAATAAGGACCAGCACATGAAGAAACAATTGTTAGTAATGAATCACACAAATAATTAGCTATTGTAGCTCACATATAGGTTAGCCAATTAAGGACAAAAGTACAAAATTGAGTCATTTAGCAAAACAGAAATCAAATTATAAAAATATCATTCAACTATTATAAATATGTGGCTCAATAGCAGAAGTTAAAAATTATGAAAATTATGTTTTGAGTTGTTGAACAGTGCCAAAGGTGATGATATAGCTACACAATGAATTTCATAGGAAATTAGGAATTAAGAATATTCCAGAGAAAAAGTAAAATAAAAATATTGAAATTGAAAAAATGCTCTATATAAGACATTAACATTTTGAAGATTTTAAATTAATAAGATGCTAGCTAGCTATTAAAAGCATAATTTAATTTAATTATTACTTTTGAAAACTAGTAACTTGGCAGGCATAGTTTACACTTTTCAAAGGTTTGTATAGATCAAATTTCAGCCCAATGCCAAGGAATACAATATCTCACTGAGCAGAGCTTCAGTTCACTGAGCTATATAATGGGTAGGCCTACCAACACTAGCTACACTTAGCTAGAGTAGAAATTGGGGCCACAGACTAAACTGAATATTGCAGACAGCCATTGGAAATTTCATACATTAGCAGCTGCAATAGACTGTATATTTGGCCTATCAAGACTAGTTAGCTAGCTATAGGTTATCATTATATCTAGCTATTTCAATCATCATTCAGTTGCATAAGGCTTTGCTACAATTGTGTCTAACAGCTGGCTAGACTTTCAAAATCTTTAATCAGGGGCCAGGCCTACTAGCTATTTTGTATAGCCAATTAGATCAGTAATAACTAGGCCTAATTCAATTTAAAGTAAAGCTTGCTAATAAAAACATGATGCCCATATTTAATTTGCTAGCAATGCCAATCCCATATGATCAATATAGTTAATTATGAATGGAAAGTGAGCAGTGGTAATGCAAAACAATGCAATATAGGTAATGTTGGATAATAATTAATAAGTGAGTAAACAGAATGGTGATGTTAAAAGCAACACTGCATTAGCTATGAATTATAGACAAAGATCAAAATAACTTGTAGGCCTAGGATTAACACATGTTAGTTACATGTCTCGACTATAGTTATTTATTTAGCTACCTTGTAAAGTGACTCAAAAAATGTATTACCTAATTTGAAAAGTAAACTTTGGCAGTAGTAACTAGTAATGCATTAAATAACAGCAGATACTTGGTTTCTTTACTAGCACATGGACTGACAAATAGTCAAATTGAAACACAAATATGACTCAATAATTTAGATAGCTAGGTCGTGTTTGTGGGCAAGTAGTTAATTAACTGCTGATGCACTTGATTCTAGATCAGGTGGCATGGGCAGTGCATTTCTGCTGCAATAGGCCTCCATTGTGTACCTGATGAGCTTCTGGGCAAACAATAGCTGACCAGTCATTTCAAAGCGCCTGAGAAACTTGGGATCAAACTGTAGCAAGTAGGCCCTGTTGTCAGGTAAGCTGCCTTTGAATCTTTTCTCCAACTCCATGGCAGCCATATCATACATAGCTTCCACAATGAAGCGCCAGTACATTTGGCTGTTGCCCCAGTACTCAGGATGGTGCTCATTGTGGCAATAATGATGCTTCAGGCCAGTTTCCCAGGCTTCATCGTCGCACTTGCCCATGCCACAACAGGGATACCATTGCATTGCATATGTGACAGTTTCCACAAAGCTGTACTTGCTGTCGTCATGCTGTTTTATCTGCTCCTCTGTAGGATTCTGTTCTGGCTGAATCCTAGCATCACCCAAGAAGCCTTCGGAGAAAAGGCGCGACTTGACAGAGTTTATAACCAATTCGTTGAATATCTCGAAGCCCACTGTCACGTAGTGCTTATGCCGATTGACGTACATATAATAATCTTTCACATTAAGATTCTCCCAAAGCAGTTTTGTGTCAGAGTAAGCAGCAGTAACAATGAGGTCCGTTATTTGTTGCAGATTATCACGCGCTTGAAGCGCTTTCAACTCTCTCAGCTGCTTCTCTGCAAGTCTTCTTCGTTGCCATGACCAGACATACAACAGGATACGCATTGCTGCATGGTAGGGCTTAGTCTTAGACTTCTCTCGAAGAGTTTCAACAGTTTCGGAGTCCGCTGGGTCGATCGTCCTTAAAAATGGCTCGGCCGTTTTTTCATCGACGTCTGAGTTTGGCATGAGGAACTTACTAATGACTTATTCTGTTGCAAGCAAGCCACTCAGTAGACAATTCTTGTGATAATCGTTGCTATGATAACTGTTTGTGTAGGTTTCTTAGTAGCTTAGCTAACATTTTTAGTCTTTCAGAAAGAAAGCAAATCCATGGCAATTCCATGGCACAACCGCATAAGCCTAGGCTATATTTTAGTGTGAAATTTATGTGTACAAACGAGCGTATAGCTAGCTCGTAGCTGCACGAGGCTTTTCTAATCAATGTACATTCTATATGTACACGGCGGTGAGATGGCTACCCTACCCGCTTTATGCTGGAAAGTGGACTGGTTTTCTAGCTCATTTTTTAGCGACAACTGTATGAGGCGAGAGGCAATACAGCCTAGCATGAAAATTTCCTTTCTTGTCTTCTTGTCACTAAATTTGAACTGGCACTTGCTGTGCACTGGCCAGCATTTTTGGGCATGAACAGGCATTAGTTGAATTGTTTGCATTAAGCTAAGTAGCAGGGTTAGATGCATTTCTCAAAGCAACTGTTATACTTTTAGTTGAATTATAAGGCTACTTGAGTTCGACTATAACATTTAAACAAGGACTACTAAACAACACTTTGTGTCGTTGAACACAAGTGTTATTTAGTATAGATATGAAAATATTGTCCTTGCATTTTAAACTAGCATAAAGCACATCAGATAGATAAATACTTATTGCCTCTAAGAGGGTGCGCAAAACTAGCATCAACTGCTAAACGAGTTCATAGCCATGAAAAACTGTCTCAAACAACAGTAGCTGCTAAATAAGCAGCGGGGCCAACTCATTGGATAGCTGGCAGTAGGAATGACACTCGCTGGATAGCTGGCAGTGGGGACGACAAACTGATTGGATAGCTGGCAGTAGGAATGACACTCATTGGATAGCTGGCAGTGGGGATGACAAACTGATTGGATAGCTGGCAGTGGGAATGACACTCGCTGGATAGCTGGCAGTAGGAATGACACTCGATGGATAGCTGGCAGTGGGGATGACAAACTGATTGGATAGCTGGCAGTGGGGACGACAAACTGATTGGATAGCTGGCAGTGGGAATGACACTCGCTGGATAGCTGGCAGTGGGGATGACACTCGCTGGATAGCTGGCAGTGGGGATGACACTCGCTGGATAGCTGGCAGTGGGAATGACACTCGCTGGATAGCTGGCAGTGGGATGACACTCGCTGGATAGCTGGCAGTGGGTATGACACTCGCTGGATAGCTGGCAGTGGGGATGACACTCGCTGGATAGCTGGCAGTGGGAATGACACTCGCTGGATAGCTGGCAGTGGGAATGACACTCGCTGGATAGCTGGCAGTGGGGATGACACTCGCTGGATAGCTGGCAGTGGGATGACACTCGCTGGATAGCTGGCAGTGGGAATGACACTCGCTGGATAGCTGGCAGTGGGATGACACTCGCTGGATAGCTGGCAGTGGGGATGACACTCGCTGGATAGCTGGCAGTGGGGATGACACTCGCTGGATAGCTGGCAGTGGGGATGACACTCGCTGGATAGCTGGCAGTGGGGATGACACTCGCTGGATAGCTGGCAGTGGGGATGACACTCGCTGGATAGCTGGCAGTGGGAATGACACTCGCTGGATAGCTGGCAGTGGGGATGACACTCGCTGGATAGCTGGCAGTGGGAATGACACTCGCTGGATAGCTGGCAGTGGGAATGACACTCGCTGGATAGCTGGCAGTGGGGATGACACTCGCTGGATAGCTGGCAGTGGGGATGACACTCGCTGGATAGCTGGCAGTGGGGATGACACTCGCTGGATAGCTGGCAGTGGGGATGACACTCGCTGGATAGCTGGCAGTGGGGATGACACTCGCTGGATGGCTGGCAGTGGGAAGGTCGAGCAGACAAACAAGAATTCATTTAAAAAGAGAAACAATAAGTCGCTCAGTTTCTTACGCTTGCAAAATGTCGATGCAGTGAAAGGCGGTGCAGCCGAATGTACAGCTGCAAGCTTCAGCGCTGATTTGGCGGGTCAGTATTCGTATATATTTATTATAGGTACAGTGCAGGTTTTCATGTTTACCTCTTTGGTGTCGTCTCTGCTAAAAATTGTGTACAAAATTACAAAAATATTATCAACAGCAGCAGCAGCAGCAGCAGCATAAACACAGCTGACTTGACTGAGTGATTATATAAAATAAGTTTAATTAAGTTATAAGTGGCGACAAAATATAATTTGCATATTTATTGTACAGATGCCCAGTCTAACAGTTTAAAGCATTGGGAGACTATGAAATGTTTGGCCTGTTTGCCTGTTAATCAATATCATAGAAAATATCGATAACATAACTTTTTGTTTGGTCGTTGCGCTTTAGCAAGCACTGAAAATCGGCATTTGAGTTACGCAGAAAATGTAACTCCATGACATTTTCAAGCTAACGCATGCAACGGATTAGTAGGCTTGGGGTGGAGTCTATGAGGCTGGCAACACCAATCTGGGATCTGGGAGACTGCAACACCAATCTGGGATCTGGGAGGCTGGCAACACCAATCTGGGATCTGGGAGACTGCAACACCAATCTGAGATCTGGGAGACTGCAACACCAATCTGGGATCTGGGAGACTGCAACACCAATCTGGGATCTGGGAGACTGCAACACCAATCTGGGATCTGGGAGACTGGCAACACCAATCTGGGATCTGGGAGACTGGCAACACCAATCTGGGATCTGGGATCTGGGAGACTGCAACACCAATCTGGGATCTGGGAGACTGGCAACACCAATCTGGGAGACTGGCAACACCAATCTGGGATCTGGGAGACTGGCAACACCAATCTGGGATCTGGGAGGCTGGCAACACCAATCTGGGAGACTGCAACACCAATCTGGGATCTGGGAGACTGGCAACACCAATCTGGGATCTGGGAGACTGGCAACACCAATCTGGGATCTGGGATCTGGGAGACTGCAACACCAATCTGGGATCTGGGAGACTGGCAACACCAATCTGGGATCTGGGAGGCTGGCAACACCAATCTGGGATCTGGGAGACTGCAACACCAATCTGGGATCTGGGAGACTGGCAACACCAATCTGGGATCTGGGAGGCTGGCAACACCAATCTGGGAGACTGGCAACACCAATCTGGGATCTGGGAGGCTGGCAACACCAATCTGGGAGACTGCAACACCAATCTGGGATCTGGGAGACTGGCAACACCAATCTGGGATCTGGGAGACTGGCAACACCAATCTGGGATCTGGGATCTGGGAGACTGCAACACCAATCTGGGATCTGGGAGACTGGCAACACCAATCTGGGATCTGGGAGACTGGCAACACCAATCTGGGATCTGGGAGGCTGGCAACACCAATCTGGGAGGCTGGCAACACCAATCTGGGAGGCTGGCAACACCAATCTGGGATCTGGGAGACTGCAACACCAATCTGGGATCTGGGAGACTGCAACACCAATCTGGGATCTGGGAGACTGGCAACACCAATCTGGGATCTGGGATCTGGGAGACTGCAACACCAATCTGGGATCTGGGAGACTGGCAACACCAATCTGGGATCTGGGATCTGGGAGACTGCAACACCAATCTGGGATCTGGGAGACTGGCAACACCAATCTGGGATCTGGGAGGCTGGCAACACCAATCTGGGAGACTGGCAACACCAATCTGGGATCTGGGAGACTGCAACACCAATCTGGGATCTGGGAGACCGGCAACACCAATCTGGGATCTGGGAGACTGGCAACACCAATCTGGGATCTGGGAGGCTGGCAACACCAATCTGGGATCTGGGAGACTGGCAACACCAATCTGGGATCTGGGAGACTGCAACACCAATCTGGGATCTGGGAGACTGCAACACCAATCTGGGATCTGGGAGACCGGCAACACCAATCTGGGATCTGGGAGACTGGCAACACCAATCTGGGATCTGGGAGGCTGGCAACACCAATCTGGGATCTGGGAGACTGCAACACCAATCTGGGATCTGGGAGACTGCAACACCAATCTGGGATCTGGGAGACTGCAACACCAATCTGGGATCTGGGAGACTGCAACACCAATCTGGGATCTGGGAGACTGCAACACCAATCTGGGATCTGGGAGACTGGCAACACCAATCTGGGATCTGGGAGACTGCAACACCAATCTGGGATCTGGGAGGCTGGCAACACCAATCTGGGATCTGGGAGACTGCAACACCAATCTGGGATCTGGGAGACTGCAACACCAATCTGGGATCTGGGAGACTGCAACACCAATCTGGGATCTGGGAGACTGCAACACCAATCTGGGATCTGGGAGACTGGCAACACCAATCTGGGATCTGGGAGACTGCAACACCAATCTGGGATCTGGGAGACTGGCAACACCAATCTGGGATCTGGGAGACTGCAACACCAATCTGGGATCTGGGAGACTGCAACACCAATCTGGGATCTGGGAGACTGCAACACCAATCTGGGATCTGGGAGACTGCAACACCAATCTGGGATCTGGGAGACTGCAACACCAATCTGGGATCTGGGAGACTGGCAACACCAATCTGGGATCTGGGAGACTGGCAACACCAATCTGGGATCTGGGAGACTGCAACACCAATCTGGGATCTGGGAGACTGCAACACCAATCTGGGATCTGGGACCTGAGAGACTGGATGCAGAGGAAGAATGCGGCTCGAAATGGCAATTCGAGATTAAGCAGGAAGACAGCTCGCAAGTGAAAGATTGTGTCGTTAGCTGGACAGCAATATTTTGATAAGCAAATATACGCCAATAGCGGAAATCTCAAGTGCGCCTATTAGTAAGTAGGTCGTTAATTTTTGTATACTAAGGCAAACCTTTGCGCAACAGAAATTCTGGAAGCAGACGGATTTCCGGGAGAGTCAGAGAAAGAAAGGAAGAGAGATAGCAAGAAGCGCGTTAAGTTTTACAATAAAAAGCAGAAATCAAGTACGATCGAAAAAATTGTTTAGTGAAAAAAATTATTGTTTACCATAAATTAATACTAATTGACTTAATAATTAGTTCTCAATCTACGATATAGAAAATATATTCTCAAACTAGATAATCCATTCTCAAACTAGATAATCCATTCTCAAACTAGATAATCCATTCTCAAACTAGATAATCCATTCTCAAACTAGATAATCCATTCTCAAACTAGATAATCCATTCTCAAACTAGATAATCCATTCTCAAACTAGATAATCCATTCTCAAACTAGATAATCCATTCTCAAACTAGATAATCCATTCTCAAACTAGATAATCCATTCTCAAACTAGATAATCCATTCTCAAACTAGATAATCCATTCTCAAACTAGATAATCCATACTCAAACTAGATAATCCATTCTCAAACTAGATAATCCATTCTCAAACTAGATAATCCATTCTCAAACTAGATAATCCATTCTCAAACTAGATAATCCATTCTCAAACTAGATAATCCATTCTCAAACTAGATAATCCATTCTCAAACTAGATAATCCATTCTCAAACTAGATAATCCATTCTCAAATTAGATAATCCATTCTCAAACTAGATAATCGATTCTCAAACTAGATAATCCATTCTCAAACTAGATAATCCATTCTCAAGCTTGATAATCCGCTGTCGAAGTACATAATCTATTAAAAAAATCGTAGTTTCATGTTAAACTACTTAATCGAATTCTTAAACTGAATTTACAAACCTGAATCAATGCAAAAAAATAAGCGGAAGCAGGCAGACGCAAGCAATTTAGTAGACAGGCAGAAAGACAGAACAATGTTCGCCAGAAATCTAGTACACACACGATGGGTCAGACAGGAGCTGTACAAATACTGCTTCACGAATTCGAAGGCCATATAAGTTAACAAAAAATAACACACAGAGTAGCGGTTCTAATCAGGCAGCTCAACCACAAGGCCAAAACTCCTTGCTGGTAGTGCTACTGAAAACAAACGCCTTATATTACTAACTCGGTAGTAGTATCATAGATCTAATGTAAAATACTGGCGCCGATACAGCAGCGGGCAGCTGTTTCGCCTCTTGCTAAAAAAACGTTCCAAAACGAAGATTTGCAATTAAAATTTCGGATAATAGTTTTAGCCTAGCAAAAAAAGCAGAACAAAAGAGACTCAGTGGCGGATGCTGCAACAAGCTGGCGGACATTTCTCATCAAATTTTAACTAACTGCTTTTTATGGAAACTGTCTCCGTTTCTACTGACCATGCTCTAACGATTGAAAATCGGTAGAAGGTAATTGAATTATTTTAATCTACTTAGATTTTATAAATATCCTAAAGCGGGAGTCAACATGGCCCTGTGCCTCGCAGGCAAAGCAAAGAATTCAAGAGGGACAATTGGCCGGATATCCCAGGGGAGCAATCCGACAAGGAAGAGATAAGACGGAAAAGATGAGACAAGGGTGAGGTGAGACAGGGAGGATGAGACATGGAAGATATGAGACAAGGGAGAGATGAGACAAGGGAGAGATGAGACAAGGGAGAAATGAGACAATAAGAGATGAGACAGGTAAGAGATGAGACAAGGAAGAAATGAGACAATAAGAGATGAGACAGGTAAGAGATGAGACAAGGGACAGATGAGACAATGGAGAAATGAGACAATAAGAGATGAGACAGGTAAGAGATGAGACAGGTAAGAGATGAGACAAGGGAGAAATGAGACAATAAGAGATGAGACAAGGGAAAGATGAGACAAGGGAGAGATGAGACAAGGGAGAGATGAGACAATGGAGAGATGAGACAAGGGAGAAATGGGACAGTAAGAGATGAGACAAGGGAGAGATGAGACAAGGGAGAGATGAGACAAGGGAAAGATGAGACAAGGGAGAAATGAGACAATGGAGAAATGAGACAATAAGAGATGAGACAGGTAAGAGATGAGACAAGGGACAGATGAGACAATGGAGAAATGAGACAATAAGAGATGAGACAGGTAAGAGATGAGACAAGGGACAGATGAGACAATGGAGAAATGAGACAATAAGAGATGAGACAAGGGAAAGATGAGACAAGGGAGAGATGAGACAAGGGAGAGATGAGACAATGGAGAGATGAGACAAGGGAGAGATGAGACAAGGGAAAGATGAGACAAGGGAGAGATGAGACAAGGGAAAGATGAGACAAGGGAGAAATGAGACAATGGAGAAATGAGACAATAAGAGATGAGACAGGTAAGAGATGAGACAAAGGAGAGATGAGACAAGGGAGAGATGAGACACGGGAGAAATGAGACAAGGGAGAGATGAGACACGGGAGAAATGAGACAAGGGAGAGATGAGACACGGGAGAGATGAGACACAGGAGAAATGAGACAAGGGAGAGATGAGACACGGGAGAAATGAGACAAGGGAGAGATGAGACAATAAGAGATGAGACAAGGGAAAGATGAGACAAGGGAGAGATGAGACACGGGAGAAATGAGACAAGGGAGAGATGAGACACGGGAGAGATGAGACACGGGAGAAATGAGACAAGGGAGAGATGAGACACGGGAGAAATGAGACAAGGGAGAGATGAGACAAGGGAGAGATGAGACAAGGGAGAAATGAGACAATTGAGAAATGAGACAATAAGAGATGAGACAGGTAAGAGATGAGACATGGGACAGATGAGACAATGGAGAAATGAGACAATAAGAGATGAGACAGGTAAGAGATGAGACAAGGGAGAGATGAGACACGGGAGAAATGAGACAAGGGAGAGATGAGACAAGGGAGAGATGAGACACGGGAGGTGGTGTTACAAGAGGGCTACAAATGTATATGCAGGAGCCTTGAGGTTTGCATCTGACTACATGTTGTTAAGGCCTGCCAATGCTCTTATTGACAATTTCTAATTGATTAAACTGCACTGCATGTCATGAATATTTATAGGGTGGTTAGAGGAATATTTGTGACTGCGCCCGTCCAACTATCAAACACAGAATCCGCCACTGACTCAACACATTGGAAGCCCAGCCTGGAGCCAGTCAGCGCAGAGCGTTGCTGCTCTCTAACAGCGTATCAAACTTGGCCACGATGGCGCTAAAGGAAGGCCTGTCTGCCGGACTGGGCCTCCAGCACTCCAGCATGACATAGTTGTACACCTGCTGTTCCGGACACAGCCGCGGTTTCTCCAGCATGCCGCCATCCATCACGTACTCGCACACCTCCGGATTGGACTTTCCCTGGTAGGGCATGTCGCAGGCGGTAAATACCTCCCACATCAGCACGCCGAATGCCCAGACATCGGAGCGCCCGCTGTATTTGTTGCACTGGAACACCTCGGGAGCCGCCCAGCGGACTGGAAACTTGGACCCCGCCGAGGCGTCGTACTCCTGGTCCAGGAGGAACCGCGCCATGCCGAAATCGCTAACTTTTACCTGCGGATCAGTTGCTTAACTGAGTTTTTAGGTTGTATATACAACCCTTACTCCGCACATCACTCACTTCCACAGTCAGCCCCACCTCACTTTCTTTCCCCTGAAGTCAGCCCCATCTCACTCCCTCCGATTGCAATAAGCCCCACCTCACTCCCTTACCCCTCGTAGCCCCACCTCACTCCCTTACCCCTCGCAGCCCCACCTCACTCCCTTACCCCTCGCAGCCCCACCTCACTCCCTTACCCCTCGCAGCCCCACCTCACTCCCTTACCCCTCGTAGCCCCACCTCACTCCCTTACCCCTCGCAGCCCCACCTAACACCTTTACCCCTCGCAGCCCCACCTCACTCCCTTACCCCTTGCAGCCCCACCTCACTCCCTTACCCCTTCGCAGCCCCACCTCACTCCCTTACCCCTAGCAGCCCCATCTCACTCCCTTACCCCTTGCAGCCCCACCTCACTCCCTTACCCCTTGCAGCCCCACCTCACTCCCTTACCCCTTCGCAGCCCCACCTCACTCCCTTACCCCTAGCAGCCCCATCTCACTCCCTTACCCCTTCGCAGCCCCACCTCACTCCGTCCCCGAAGAACCCCGGCTAGCAGACAGAGCCCCGACACTGAAGCCAGATCTTACCTCAATATAGCCATGCACGTGAAGCACAGACTTGACCAAGATGTTCCTCGAAGCCAAATCTCGATGGATGACATTGCGCTCCTCCAGATACATCATCGCCACGGCCACCTGATTGCAAATATCAAGCAGGGCTGCCACTCGATTCGACTTCAGATAATGGCCCCGCCTGCTCCTGAGAAAGTCCTTGAGTGAGCCGTAGGGCATAAAGTCAGTGATGATCATGACTGGTTTGGATTTGGTGACAACACCGAACAGCTGCACCAGGTTAGGATGGTTCAGGTTGCGCATATTCCTGGCCTCCTCAATGAAGTCGTCCTCAGCCATGTTGCCGTCCAGCATCAGCTTGACTGCAACCTGAGTGCCGCGGAGCAGTCCGCGACGAACTTCGCCGAATTGGCCACGGCCGACCGGCTCGGCATCCAGGCGCAACTCGGTCGGGTCAACTTCCAGCTCGTCGAAGCCGAGACCCGCCGGCGCCGGCGCCTCCTGGCCCAGACTTGGCGGCGATCGGAGGCGAACAACTAAGCCTGGATTGAGAGGTCGGGAGTTCGAATCCTACTATCTCAACCCAAGCTTACCCAGCAGTAAAAACAAATAAAAACTTACCCCCGGAATTGTGCTTGTGATAATAGATTAGCTCGGGAATGGACGGAAATGCGTGCTTCTCCGACAGGTAATACTGATTGTCTTCAGTCATGTTAATGTGGTAGTGATGAACTCGCCATTCGCTTCGGCTGTAAAATGTCAGTAAAATTTATTCGCTACTGTCTACTGATAGTAGAAAGAAAGTATATACATTATGTAATTAAAATAACGATATTTAATATTTGCTCGAACTGACTTGTTAGCATCCTTGGCCATCACTGAGAGAGTGTAGGCGTCCTGTTTTGACACCGAGTCGCGGACTAGAAAGCAGCCCTCTTTTCGGCCGGCATCTAGCAGCATATGTTCCGCTCTTTGCCTGCTGATCTTGCGGTAGTACCAACTGTCAGCGGGGGACAAATGCGGCTCAGGGTCAGTTGAGCAATCTGCGAAAATCTGCTTTAGAAAGAAACACGTTTGAAGCCAGCAAGAAGAGATCCCACACCCGTGAGTCTCAAATTATCAGATCCCACACCCGTTAGTCTTAAATGAGCAGATCCCACACCCGTGAGTCTTAAATTAGCAGATCCCACACCTGTGAGGCACAAATTAGCAGATCCCACACCCGCAAGTCTTTAGTTAGCACTGCATTAGTGAGTTAGTAACCAAATCACAATCAAATACCATGCAGAAATGGGCAGGACTACTCATACTGAGCACTCACTCGAAAGTCTCCAAGCTGTCTGGCTTGCGAATGTAGTTGGATGGTATATAGCCGCATTCACTGAAATAAAGCGTTAAAAAAACTTTTTGTGCAACCCAAATAAACGCTTTAAAATAGGCAGCAACACCGATAGGAACTTGAAAGTCAGCAAACTCACCCAGCTGCATCGCGCACGTACCACCACTTGGCATTTGAGCCATCGACAACAACGTAGCGATTGCCCTGAAATTTGCGAAAACAAAAACTTTCTTAGAATCTTCGAAGTAACTGACTAACGCGAAAGCGTGTCGGCTGCCCGCCAGCCCGTTGTTTTAGGCCCAATTTGGTTGACTCGGTCACGGCCTCACACTCTCACCCTCTTCCCTGCTCTGCGTACCCTGAGCCGCCACCTGATTGGCTGGGCGCAGTCTGTAAACCCTTACCCCAGCCTAACCCTAACCCTCCAGCCAATCAGTTTTGCCCGTCTGACCCGCCAGCGCGTACAACCCCACCCCGCCCTATTTTTGTTATTTTCTGACCATGCCGGGGCACCTCTTGTGCGCTTCTTGTGATCGCGTTTGACCCTCGAGCCGCCAAGACTGTCTCTTACTGCGAAGACTCATTTTATTGCCTGAAAGAAATCAAATACACCGAAATAACTTGTCGGAGAAGCCACCTGCGTCATTCTGCGTTTCGACCGGTAAGCGCTGCAATCGTGCTTTTTACTATCGGAGTGCCAGGTCCGTATTGTACGATCTTGCTTTAGTAGTACTGCGTCAGCGTCATAACGCCTGGTTCAGTGATTACCCGTAGTTTACTTAATGGTACTGCAGGCCTGGGATCGCGTAACGACCACAGTCACCACATCTATATAGAATAGATTTAATAAATGACACCTAGCCGAGCTGGCCCCATGCACGGAACATGGCTCAGCCGCAGCTATTGCAGCAGGCGGTGTACATCTGTTTGGTCCGTCGACTGGGGAGGCTCACACCAACTGCAGCAGGGTGTGTACATCTAATTTGTCCGCGGACTGGGGAGGCTGTCACACCAACCAAAAGTTCCAGAACAGATCTGCTAGTAAAAGTTTTATAGCTGGGTGAACTGGAGCACCCGAGTCTACACATTTTATATGCCTTTTACCTTTTCCAATGCAATCTGGTTCTCCCGCATTGGACGGAAACTGTGAATAGCCACTACAATGTTGTCGCCAGCTGGATTTGGTGCCAAAGGCGCCGCCGCTGCAGCACCCGGACTGTCATCAACAGCGGCTCCAGGAGTCACAGCTGTGGCTCCGGCAGGATTCGCCTGCTGCTGCTGCTGCTGAAGATTAGAAAGCGACCTGCTATGAGGCGCCAAAGGAATCCGACTGAGCCCATTGCCTTCGACACTCTGCGGTGCATTGGGGGCGGCGGCGTCATGCGGTGTGGCGGGTTGACAGCCCGGTGCGCGCTTGTCACCGGTGGAGCAGCAGGCGAACCGACCCGCCCGCCAGACGCCCGGATGATAGACTGGCGCGAACTTGGCGCAACGCAATGCCGCGTGATGCCTGACAGCGGCTAGCCAGGCGTCGCGCTCTGATTGGCTGGGCGCCTGAGCATACATTGTGTAGAAGGTGTCGTACGCGTCCTCCACGTACACAATCTGAAGGGCGCAGGAGTCGCTAGTTTGATCCGGCGACTGATGACTGTCGAATGCGCCACGCTGTACAGTCTCCACCACCCGCATTAGCGCCAGAAAGATGCGACCCTTGAGCTTGTGCCGCGGATTCTGCGTGAGTTACATTAGAGAGGCTACAGATTATGGGGATCTTTTAGTTTGAGTCTAGATGGGATCCTAGAATTTCTAATTATAATTTTTTTGTGTCTGAGGCTAGATGGGATCTCATGATTTCTAGTGCGAATGTAGATGCGATCCTGTTACTGAAGTGGGATTCTAGGACTGAATTAAAAATGGGTTCAAATAATTACATCTTCAGAGGGCTCAAAGTACTGGAGGCTTGTTGGCGTCAATGAAAAGAATCTTCGCTTGTAATTTTCTCTAGTAAAAAAGTGTCGATTTTGAGACTTCTTCAGCAAGAAGCCGGACTTTACTTCCAGATTGGTGCTTATTCGCTCCATTGGTTCTGAGGGACTCAAAAGACTGCAATTGGTGTACGCTAAAGTTAAGTACATACATTTCAAGATGAAAAGTGTTTGTATAATAGTTTTTACACAATTCACATTTATATGAAGTCAATTTGTATAATAATAAAAAGATAAACTTAAGCTTTTGATATAAGCAAAACATTTTAGGTCAATATTGGCCTAGCCATCAGAACTTTCACATGTTAACTTGTATATTAAATTGACTAGTAAATGTTTAAAAAAAATAAGCAGAAAAAAAACTTTTTTAAACCTTATTGGAATATATGTAAAATAGTGTGGATGCAATTAGAATCATACATATTGGTGTATAAACACAGGGTGTTCTCAAATGTGTGACAAGCCCCCCCCCCCTAGTTTTACCAAGATATGCAACAAAAATTAATTAAGAACTGTGCATAGAAGAAAAAATAGTAAAAAATGTGTACATGTGATCATCAATGTAGAAGTGCAACATGCTTGTTGAAAAAAATGCAAAGGACATAAGTCCATCTGTTAAATTGTCTAACCAAAGCTAGTTTAGATTGAATTATTTGCTTTGTAATGAATCAAATAATACATATAGGCCTATCAAAAATACAAGAAGAACATAAATATATATCAGTTTTATTACATAGTTTTTAATTATATTCAAGGACCAAAAAGTTTACTACTTTTGTATTACAATCTACAATTGTATTAGCTATAATTTACTTGTTCTTTAATCCACTTCTCTCCAAGTGTTGTGATTTCAAGGGTGACTTTGAATAGGGTCAATGGAAGGGGTCCCTGTAAACAACATTATGGACCCAATGGACGATTAAAACAAAGCAAAAACTTGTTAGTAAAACTCACTTCTACAATTTTTCATTTAGCTTACTTTGACTGATTTAAAAGTTAGTTGCAGTTATTAGAGACTAACTATTTGATCATCTCATTGCCAAGATTTGTTGTTTCCTTTTTCTAGTCTCGTCTAGATTTAAAAAACAACAAATTATACACAATCTGAACTTGCAACTCTTTCACCATGCTTGTACCCATTTAACAGATAGATAAATGTACAAGCGATGAATAGTTAGGCCTAAGTGTCTTGCTAAAGGATACAGATTGTTCAAGTGGAATGGGGAATTGAACCCCTAAACTTAAGTTATGCGTCTGGTACTCTAACCACAAGGCTAGGCCTATAACCTCCCTAGTACCTAGTATTGTCATTGATAACAAAACACTAAAAAAATCATTCAAACAGCACAATTGGCAAAAATGATTATGTTTACATTTAAATACTAAATTTATAACTTATACTTATACACAATACTTAATAGGATTTGCATTTTTTAAAGTAGTTAGGGGATTAAGCCTAAGGATCCTAGACACTTCGTCATCTTACAACTTCGTCATCCACTTGGAAGGTAGGACACTTCGTCATCTAGCCAATTGGCATGCTTTAAAGTTTGTTCAGTTCGTTATCTACTAATAACAAGCAATCAAGTTTGTCATCAATAAAGTGAGGGTGGGGTGGTGGGGCAGAGGTATGAACACACTTCACACTCTAAATTGTCAAAAAGAGGTGTCAAAACTGATTTCATTATAAGAGTTGAAAGATAGGTGCCAACACGATGTGAGGAGGTGGGGAGGGGTGGTTCTGTTCTAACTTTGAAAAATTTTGTTTTATAGATGACAAAGTGTCCACAAGTCTAAGTCTCTTCGTCATCCACCCTCTGAGATATTGGACAGATCATCATCTGGATGACAAAGTAGTAAGATGACAAAGTGTCCAGGTACCGGGCCTAATACTACTAGGATTTTTTAGTTGTCTTTAAATTGTGAACACAAAAAGAATATATCAATATGAGGCGTAAATTTACTTTCATTTGTGAAATTATTTTCTTCTTTTAAAATGTTAAACAATGAAGTGGATAACCTGAACTGGTAACACAACTGGTACGAAACATTTTTAAACAGCACTGAGCATTGTTCAGTTCAGTTCAATACAGTCCTGACTGTCTCAGATTCCTAAACTGGGTAATAATGACGAATCCAGTAAAGAATGCTGCCAAAAGCCTTGGAAGGCCCCGGGTGAAGGCGTTGCCATAGATACTCTTGGATGTGCAATTCAAAGAGGGCATTGCTAGTGCCATGCCACATAGTCTCGTCAGTACTTGCCGTCACTTCCATCAGATCCCTTGAATTCATATTTAGTTCCGTCAGTGCCTGTGTCTGCAGAACTTCATTCGGTGGCACAATCCACTATGGTCATGGGGGCTGCCCAGCCATTTGCAAATCAGAAGAGTCTTGAAGTCTCTAAAATCCAAACTATAGTGAGGGCTCAATAAAACTCAGCCGAATTTCTGTGCCCCAAACAACTCTACGCGGCTACTATGGGCCATAGACAACTCCCATTCATCATTTCAGTGTCATTGGCACCATTTTAAAAGAGGAATATAATTTCGCGAACTAAAGTAAATTTACGCCCAATATGACAATAGGTAATTAAATATTATAAACAGGGCCCAGTTACAAATTAAAGTACTGTAACATACTTCAATAGATAGGCCTGTGCACATGCTTTTTCTCGTGAATTTGTTTGTTCATGACGTTTGGGCCTAGCATAAAAAAAAATGAAATAGTAGCCTTGTAGGCCTAGCCCTCGGGTCTAGCTAAGCTAGCTGTGGCTGTTGGCTAACAAATTACCTATATTACCTACTTATCTATTTGGCAAATTTTGTGCTTGTGCAATGAGCTAATTATTGAAAGAATAACAACTTCATTTTTTACTTTTTAATTTTACCATGAGGTCTGTTAGGCCCCTACTATCAGATTTTTTCTGATTACTCAACTTATTCATCCTGTCTCGTTAGAATCAAGGAGTTTTGCTTTATTAGCCTTCTTAGAAAAAAACTGAATCCTTCGGCATTAATACCCAAGTGAAGTGGAAGCTACGAAGGTATTAAAAACAGTAGTTATTTCTTTGTCTATACGAATCATATAAAAAACTAGTTTCAGTTACTAGAGTCTAGACACTATTGTTGTTAATATTGTTGTACTTAGCATGTTGTACGTTGTTAAAACAAATGTACTGCTGTAAATATTTTCCTATAATATCACAGAAACGATTATTTTAGTAATACACAAACTAAGTTTTATAATATCAATGCAAACAGCTCAGAAACCATATTCGTCTTTAAATGCTCGTCTTTAATTCGTTTCATAAAATTTTTCAAAGAAATGTTCAATAATTAAACACAACACAACCAACCGATATAAGCTTTCCTAAATTCCTAATATCTTGTATCATTTCAGAATGTCGTGAAATATATTTTGTTAAGTTGCAGGGTAGGGTTATTTATTGTCGTAGTGGTAGGATAACAAAATGGTCAGCAAGTGGTAAATCCAAAGTGGGTTTCTGGGGTTAGCCCAGAGCATTTTACTCTTTGGCAACTGGCTTTTGCTTGTTGTCTTGTAGGCTCCTAGTTTTAAAAAAGTTATATTTACTGTAGCTTCGAGCTTGCACTCATTCCGAAAATTTAATATTTCTTGTTTTCTTCTAATTACATATGGTTTTCTTCTACCTTCTACCTTCTACTAAAATTCTAGATAATTGGCCTATGTTTATTGTTCAATACTTTTATCCTTTTTGCTTACACACGCAGAAATGTTTTTTGCCTAGGCCTATGCTTAGCTAGTATTTATATTAGCTATTGTAAAAAGCATGTATGATTTCAGGTTGCTTTGGCCACTAACAATTTCAGCCATAACCATTTCTCATTGGCCCAAACCCATTTCAGCCTAGACATAAAACTATTTTGGCCCACTCATGCTCTAATTAATTGCTTTGAAAAAATTGTTTACTAATGAATTTTTTTGATAGCAATGTAAAGTTGCTTTAGATTTTACCTCAAAATTAAAAAAATATTCTGAACACTTCAATTATTCAATTTAATTAGGCCTATATACTGACTTTATCTTTTATTACTTTAAATATTGTATAGGCCTAAAGGCAAACATACTCGTTAGTGTAGTCAATTAACTTAAAAAAAATCATCAAAATTTGTTGAATATTTCAGTTTAGTAGAAACTTTTGTCTTTTAAACTTGAAACTCTTTCTTAACAGTCTAATTAGACAAATTAACAAACACAAAGTAAATATTTTGTGATAAAAATATAGTCTATAATTTAGAAAACATTTTACAAATTTATTTTTTTAAGTAGGCTTAACTTTTTTAGTTAAATAAGATTTTGGGTCAAAATAGTTATTGCTAAAAGTATTTATGCCCACAATTTTAATAGCCTATTACATTATCATTATAATAGATCTGCTAAAACATTTAGTCTAACCCCTATTCATACATGCGCAACACCCGGCCGACCCGGCCGAACCGGCCGGGTGAAACGAGGGCCAAGCAAGGTAAGTCGCAAAAACCAATCGACCAAGTGCCAAAAAATCACAGGGGGGACCAAGGGACAAAAAAGGAAGGCATGAAGAAAAGGAAAAAGGGGAGAGAAAAAGAGAGCAAATGAGAGCAAACTAAGTCGTAAATAGAGCAATGAAACGAACTAAGTCGCAAATGAGAGCAAAAACTAAGTCGCAAGGCCGGCTAAGATTTGGGAGGTTGCGTATGTATGCCCCTATTCTAAATGGCTTACCAAGATGAGACAATGGTGTTGCTTGCCTAAGCTATTGATTGTATCACTGTTTGGGATTTACCCATTTGTAATGGTCTAAGCTGACTAACAGGCCAGATATACTGTAGATTGCAGTGGAGAATCAAGGCTGAGTTACCAGTTTCAGCCCATGTAGAACCCAAGTTCACCAAGTTCCATATCAGCCATTCAAAATCACTGCAAGATTTTTTATATATACCAAGCAAGCTAATGCTGACAATAGTTCACATTGTTGTCAACACTGCAGCCATGGACTAGGAGTGGCACATACTACCTGGATGCAATTCTTTGTGACAAATCAGCTGTAAGTCTAGAATATCTTCATAAATTGTACTTAGGTTTTGCTAAAACCATCAACAAAAGCAGCAAACAAAGTAAGCCCTAAATTTCACATGGAGCATAGATGCTGTGTCAAATCACAGATGGCATCCCTTTTAGTGTCAATATCTAGTGAGCAGACAGGGTCTATCCCATTTTTCATTTTTCATCCTAGAAATTTAGTCTATGTATTTTTACGTGTGAGGCTGCCCTTGCTATGCCTGGGACTACCAGTTAAAGCCACTGCTAACACAATGTGTTTTAGCTAAGCTATTTTGAACATGGTCTTTTTCCCAAAATTATTAATAGCTTGAGAAGTTGTGCCAAGTCTAGATGCAAATGTCTGTCTTGGCTATTAGCCTGTCAATGTCTCTGTCTTGTCATGGTATAGTAGGACAGTCTCAACCACCACCTGCCACAGCAAAGCACTCTATTGAACAGTGCTTTAGACTGATAGATAGTGACCAGTAACTGTGGCTGGTGTAAACATAAGATCCTTTTATAGTTGCCTTTAGTTGTATTTCACTTAAACTTATTTTAACCATTAGTAAATTAGCAATTTACCTATTTTTTTTAGATTTATAAAGATTTTTTTTTATGAAAGCTAAGTTACAAGTACTAATGGATAGCTTATTTACTGTCTGACATGTAAGTACTAGAGCGAGCTCTAAAATTTATATTTTTTCAAAGTAAAATATCAAAATATCAAACTTAACTACTAGTATTATGTTTGTAATATAGGCAATTAATATGCCTAGCACAATATAGTTTGGGCCATAATAATCCTATACCAAAATTATAATACCAAAACCACTAGGTATGGACCATTTTAACAAGATGATCAAAAGAATTACTCAGTCTAGTACTATAGCTAGTTTAGGTCTAAAGTGCTATAGCTAAAGTTTATCTAGGATTGGCCCAGTTAGTTAATTTTTAAGATAAATTAATTCATTTAATCCTATTATTTATAAGAACTAATCACATATTAATTATTATATGCCCAACGTTTTTCTAGGAATCATACATGACAGTTGAAATGATTAGGCCTGTATATTTCCCTATAAAGTCTGTGTAAATAAGCTGATAATAACCAAACATATTTCACTAATCAACTGGCCTTTTGTGCTATCTCTAACACAAAAGTGAACTATTTCTGTGTTTAAAAGAATGAATTTTACCATACTCGCTTCAGCATATCATTTTACCTCTAATATTATCATTTCTAGTAGGCATCTATTTTAGTGAAGTATTTCTAAAAGTTGTTTGTTGCACTACTAAGACTAGTAGTATTGCATGCCTGTAATCTATATATACATGTGTAGCGGGTAACTAGCTACTGCGTGCGAAACGTATATTTGCGGAGAGCAAAGTGAAACGCGGAAAAGGATAAACAGAAGGAGGCGCACGCAAACAGTCTTATACGGCCATCGCGTAAACAAGCGGTAAAAAAGTCAAGGTCACACCGCCCAAACACGCCACGCTGGGGAGGGGTGGCGCCCACCCCTAACCCCCGGGGTTGGCCGCGTGCAGACGTGGGGTGGTGTGAGAAGTCGGCGGGCAGAACGGCTTGCAAGTGGCTGCCACCGAGTGCACTTGCCCTTGACCGCCACAGGGCTCCCCCCCAGCGGTGGCCTTCGGTACCCGCCGGCACCGGCGCTGCGGCTGGCGCCGACGCAGAGGAACCGGCGGAGGGGTGACCGGTGGAGTGGCGGCCGGCTCTGCTTTGGTGCCGGGAACGCTAGGCGGGCGTGTCGTTGGGTCCCGCGGCGGCCGGCCGCGCGGGCGAAGTTGCGGCGTCGGAGCCGGGCTGGTTGGGTCGAGCGTTGCCGGCTTGAGCCGGTCCACCGACACGTGGTCCTGCCGGGTGACGAGGTCGAGGAGGAACGCCTTGGCGCCGCGCTTCAGCACCTTGAAGGGGCCGAGGTAAGGCGGCTGCAGTGCCGGCCGGTGCCCGTCGCGGCGGACGAAAACGTGCGTGCAGGCGTCCAGGGCAGTCGGCCAGGCGGTGGCACGGCGACCGTGTTGGGAGGTCGGTGGCGGCCGGAAAGCCTGCACGGCCTGGCGCAGGTGGGTCAGAAAACCGTCGTGGCTCGCGGTGGGTGGGCCGGCCTGCAGGCACTCGCCAGGCACCGCCAGTGGGACGCCGTACACCATTTCGGCCGAAGAAACGCCGAAATCCTCCTTGGGCGCCGTGCGGATGCCCAGCAGCACCCAGGGCAACTCGGTAGTCCAGGACGGCCCTCTCAGCCGCGCCATCAAGGAGGCCTTGAGATGTCGATGAAAACGCTCGACCAGCCCGTTGGCCTGTGGATGAAAAGCCGTCGTCTGGTGCAGCTGCATGCCCAGCAGGCGGGAGACGTTCGCCCACAGCTCCGAGGTGAATTGCGGGCCGCGGTCGGAGGTGAGGTCGCCAGGCACGCCGAAACGGGCGACCCAGTGCGTGATGAAGGCGCCGGCGCAGGTGGCCGCGGAGGTGTCGGCCAGCGGGATTGCTTCCGGCCAGCGCGTGAAACGGTCGACCACGGTCAGCAGGTGCGTGAAACCTTGCGACGGCGGCAGCGGGCCGACCAGGTCGATGTGCACGTGTGCGAAACGATCGCGAGGCACCGGGATGCTGTCCGGCTCGCTGACCACGTGCCGCTGGACTTTAGCCGTCTGGCAGGCGACGCAGCTGCGAGCCCAAAGGCCGACGTCCCGGTTGAGGCCGGGCCAGACGAAACGGTCGGCGATAAGGCGGCGGGAGCTGCGGATGGAGGGGTGCGCGAGGCCGTGGATGGCGTCGAACACCGGCCGTCGGAAATCAGGCGGCACCAGCGGGCGGGGCCGACCGGTGGAGACGTCGCAGAGCAACTCCAGGCCTGCGCGGAGGCTCACTCGCTCCAACCGAAGCCCGGAGTGTGGCTCGGTGGGGGCCTGCTGGACCCGCGCCATGGCGGCATAGTCGACGCCAGGTAGCACACTGGCCACGGTGCAGCGGGACAGCGCGTCGGCCACCGGGTTGTCCTTGCCGGCGATGTGCTGGACGTCCGTGGTGAACTCGCTAACGTACGCCAGGTGGCGTTGCTGTCGGGCGGACCACGGGTCGGACAGCTTGGCCATGGCGGCGGCCAGCGGTTTGTGGTCCGTGTAGGCGGTGAATGGGCGCCCCTCCAGGAAGAAACGAAAGTGGCGGACCGCTAGGTACAGCGCCAGAAGCTCGCGGTCGAAAGCGCTGTACTTCTGCTCCGCTGGCCTCAGCTGGCGGCTGAAGAAGGCAAGTGGCTGCCAGGCGAGGCCGACGTGCTGTTCGAGGACGGCGCCGACGGCCGTGTCGGAAGCGTCGACTGTGAGGGCCATCGGCGCCTCGGGCCTGGGGTGCGCCAGCATGGCTGCGTTAGCGAGCGCTCGCTTGGTATTGTCGAAAGCCTCGGTCAGCTCTGGCGTCCACTGCACCAGCTTCCCCTTGCCGGACATGGCCTGGTAGATCGGGCGCAGCAGCTGGGCAGCGCGGGGCACAAAGCGGTGATAGAAGTTCACCATGCCGGCGAACTCCTGGAGGCCCTTCACCGTCGTGGGCGGCGCGAATCGGGCGATGACGTCGACTTTGTCCGGCAGCGGCACGGCACCCGCGGCGCTGATCCTGTGGCCCAGGAAGTCGATCTGGCTGCGGCCGAACTGGCACTTGGCCGGGTTCAGCAACAGGCCGTTGTCAGCGAGGCGCTGGAACAGCTGCCGCAGGTGCTCCTCGTGCTGCTCAAGGCTGTTGCTGGCCACCAGGAAATCGTCGATGTAGGCGAAAACTGCTGGCAGGTCCTGGCAAATCGAGTCCACTAAGCGCTGGAAGGCCTGTGCCGCGTTTTTCAGGCCAAATGGCATGCGGAGGAACTCGAACAGCCCGAAGGGCGTTATTACGGCGGTCTTCGGGATGTCGGCCTCGGCGACTGGGATCTGGTGGTAGCCGCGCACCAGGTCAATCTTAGAGAACACGGTGCAGCCGGTCAGCCGCGCCGAAAAGTCTTGGATATGCGGCACAGGGTAGCGGTCTGGCACCGTGGCGTCGTTGAGACGCCTGAAATCGCCGCAGGGCCGGAAACCGCCGGAAGCCTTAGGCACCATGTGCAGCGGCGACGACCACGGGCTGCTGGACCGCCGCACGATTCCGAGCTGCTCCAGGTTGCGAAACTCCTCCCTGGCTGCAGCCAGCTTGTCGGGTGGCAGGCGGCGCGCCCTGGCATGTACCGGAGGGCCCGTCGTCGGGATGCAGTGTTCGACGCCGTGCCGCGGCGTGGCCCTGATGAAACTGGGCTCCGTGATGCTGGGGAACTCCGCCAGCAGTCGGCTGTACGGGTCCTTGGCCACGGCGGCGGCGAGCTGCGGTGCAGAACCGGAACCGGGCAGCAGGTGCACGCTGGCCAGGGAGCTGGCGTCCAGGAGACGGCGGTTCGGCAGGTCCACTAGCAGGCCGTGGTGGCGCAGGAAGTCGGCGCCGATCAGCGGCCTGGAGACCTCGGCCAGCACGAACGACCAAGTGCAGGTCTTCAGGCCGATGTCTAGGGTGAGGCTGCGACTGCCGAATGTGCGAATTCGGCTTCCGTTGGCGGCGAACAGGGGCGGGCCCGGCGAGCGGGCGCGGGCATCGTCCGCGGAGGCTGGGAAGATGCTGACCTCGGCGCCCGTGTCCACCAGGAAACGCCGGCCGGACTGGACGTCGGGGATGAGCAGCAGGTTGCCGGCCGCCGCGATGTTCACTGACGGCCGGCCAGCCCGTTTCCCGAGAAGCTGCAGGGCTGCTCGCATTGCCTGGCCTTCGCGCCGAACTTGCGGTGGAAATAGCACACCTCCGGAGTGCGGCTGCCGCGGTGTCCCGGCCGGGGCGACTTGGCGCGAGGCCGAGCAGCCTGTCGCGCGGCGCAAACCTCGGGCAGGTCCTCCAGGTGCGCAGAGGCGGCCATTGGTTGCGGTCGGCTGGCCCAGAGCTGGTCGGCGAGCTGCGCGACCGCCCGGGGATCCTCGAAATCTGCAGAAGCGAGCGCCATCCGGATGTCCGCGGGCAGCTGCTGGCGGAAAAGCTCTTCAAAGAGCAGGCAAGGCCGATGGTCGCCCAGCAGGGCCAGCATTTCGTCCATCAGCTCGGACGGACGGCGATCTCCGAGGCTGGACATGCTGAGCAGGCGGCTGGCTCGCTGCTGCCGGGTGAGGCTGAAAGAGCCGAGCAGGCGCTCCTTCAACCTGCCGTATTTGTTGGTGTCCGGAGGGCTCTCCAGGACATCCAGCAGGCGTTCAGCGGTCCGCTGGTCAAGCGAGGCGACCAAGTGGTGGTACTTGGTGTCGTCCTGGCTGATGCCCCGCAGCTGGAACTGGGCCTCCGCCTGAATAAACCACGCGCGTGGCTGTGCAGCCCAAAACGTGGGCAGCTTGAGTGCTACGGATGACTCAGTAGGAAGCGCCATTTAAAACGGAATGGCGGGTGTCGGGCTCACCAATGTAGCGGGTAACTAGCTACTGCGTGCGAAACGTATATTTGCGGAGAGCAAAGTGAAACGCGGAAAAGGATAAACAGAAGGAGGCGCACGCAAACAGTCTTATACGGCCATCGCGTAAACAAGCGGTAAAAAAGTCAAGGTCACACCGCCCAAACACGCCACGCTGGGGAGGGGTGGCGCCCACCCCTAACCCCCGGGGTTGGCCGCGTGCAGACGTGGGGTGGTGTGAGAAGTCGGCGGGCAGAACGGCTTGCAAGTGGCTGCCACCGAGTGCACTTGCCCTTGACCGCCACACATGTATATTTCTGCTTTGATTTTACAGCCCAGCACAAGCAAGGTTATCTTCTCCAGCACTAAATTGTTTGTTGAGCCCCTGATGGCCGCCCTCCGCAGATCCTACTCAACTCTCAGCCTTTACCGGCTCAATTCCACCACAGGAGTAAGTGCCAGTTCTTTTTATTTTATTTTTTATTTGAAACTATGTGCAAGTAAGTCTTTAGTCTTTAAGAGTTTCGGGGACGGTCGGGAGTTCGATTCTCAGCCCAATTCAGTTCACCCAGCTGTTAAATGGTTAAATGGGTGCCAGCATTAGCTGGGGTAATTGAGGGTGGATGTGGTGTCCCCTCCCTGTCCATGGACTGAACAGCCGTACGCAGCCTTCAGATGCGCCGCGCAATAGCTGCGGCTGTGCTGTCGGCTGCACCCCTGGCACAATTGTGGCAGGTGTTATCAATTCAACCTTTGAATGAACGGCACAGTATATTGAAGCGAAAAGTATTAAAAAAACAAATTAAATGTAAAGTACTGAGTTTTATCACAAAACTTTAGTCTTCTTTTTGTTTAAATAAAAACGTGAGGGAAACAGTAACTTTAAAAAATAAATATATTATTAATATATTATATATATTGGTATTTGAAGTCTCCAAATATATCTTTGTACTTAAGTACTTGGCTTAAAATTGACCTTCTTATGAACTATTTTGGTGTAAACTAATCTATCTTTAGTTATAGTGAACATTTTCGGACTGGGTTAGATAAAGTGTGAAAAGGGATATTCTAATTTGATCGATTTATTTTTAGTAGATCTACTAGACTAGATCTATCTGAATTCTGAGTTCTTCTTCGGCATAGTTAAGAGAACGATTTGGGCTTAAGAGTTTGGCAAAGAAATCAGATTCCACCGAGTCACTTATCTCTGTGCTACTTACTCACTATATGCCTGACTTCTCGCTTCTGTAGGCAGTTTTATTCCAGCTTAAATCGAGGAGTCTAGCCCCGAGGCTGTTATTGAATTGCAAGGAAGTCCTTAGAATAGTGCAGCTTCTTTTACTCTACGTATTTTTAGTTGGCAAGATGGGATACTTGACTATAGCGGGCTGGTATGCTCAAATGTGTGCTCAGGATTCAGCGAAAAAGTTGTACATATCAACTAATCACTAGATGTATATTTTTTATAGTTATTTGTACTGCATATTTAATAAAACCTTGTAGGCCAGCGGCATTCGCTTCGGTGTTCTGATTTAGAGGTCCCGGGTTCGAGTCTTGAATCTCCACTTGAAATTGGTGCTCAGCATTTGCTTGGGGTTAGAAATTTAGTAGCGGCCTGCGGAAAGGCCACGGCTGTTATTTCAAGCACCCACTAGGCCTGCCTACTTCACGGTTGCTCCCGAAACCGAATGGCCGATTTTCTTGAAAGTCCACCTTCTTGATCAAAGTTTTCCGCCCTTTTCGATGAGCTAACTTTTGAAGCCGTCTGACGTCAGCATCGTCGAGATATTCAGCGATTCTTGTCGGAGACTCTAGTGACTCTAGTCTTGTCGAAGACTCTAGTGACTCTAGTCTTGTCGAAGACTCTAGTGACACTAGTCTTGTCGAAGACTCTAGTGACTCTAGTCTTGCCGAAGACTCTAGTGACAAGAACAAGTAACATTGCTCTGCAAAGACTTCTATGACGAATCCAAATTGGTTACAAAATGTAAAAAATGTACAATTTAGTCAATCCAAAATAGTCAACAATGATAGCCGACACTAAAAATTGTGAGCAGAAAAAATGTGCCTAATTTGTGGTTCTTGCCGCCAGACACCCCGACGAGAATCATTGAATCATTTTCATGGAGATTGGTTGAATTATTTTGGGAAATATAGCGAAAATTTAAATGTGAGTTTCGAAATACCCCTATGGCCTTTCTCCTGTCAATCTCAAATCCTGCCTGTCCCCCCCCGCAGAGTACTCTCAGACTCGAGCAGCCGTCGTCGGCTCAGACCCGTCGACAGTCTAGCGGCGGCGAAGGCGGCGGCGCTGGCGGAGGCGCCACTGGAGGCGGCGAGAGCCGCACCGGCTTGATGGCCACGCGAGCTCTGGTGCTGCTGGCCATCGCCGGTGTGAGCCTGTCAAGCTTCTCAGCTGGCCAGCTGGCCATCAACTGCCGCTCATCGGTGCCAGGCGGCAAGGACGGGCGCTGGTGACTCCCTAACTCTCTCTCTGTCTCTCTGTCATATTTTAATTGCTAGTGTTTCATACCTGGTGGCACCTGAGATTTTCCTTTGTTAGTTTTCTAACCTCTACCTGCACTGGCCAGGTTTTGGGTAATCAATTAATTACTGGCGAAATTAAAAATATTCAACAGTTTTTTTTTAATAGTTCGCCAAAAAATTCATCTTTTTTAATAAGGACAACGTAGGATTGGGCAATACAGCTCAGTTGCTATGCTGTTGCTATGGTGTTTTATTCGTCTCGCAATAAATCGTTTTGCGACACTTAGTTTTTTTAACAATATCTTTTTTTTGCCACCTGTGTCTGTGTCTGACATCTGTATTGCTTTTTTTCCTTTAACAGATTGCTGATAACTGAAAATTTTATTATTTTTGTTTTCACTAATACCTGCAGTGACCAGTGCCTAGAATTCTCCAACAAGACCAGAATTCACTAATTGTCTAGCCGGTAATCCCCTAATTAGAATTATGACTAGCATGCTTGAAAACTTAGCCCCATCTACTAAACCACGCACAGTTGCTAATCTCTTTTTAATGAGAACTCATTTCCTCATTAAGCCAGTTTCACCCCTCCGTAAAGTGCACCGGCGAGTAGATTAACGACTTACTAATTATAGTCATCATAATTTAAAATATATTAATAGATTACTTAATTGGAACAGAGATTTCCTTGTCCAATGTCCGCAGTCCGATGTGACTGTCTAATTGAAGCATGCATGCCATGACTGAACAGAATTTGCTCGTACTTAAAAGCCGATCTTTGAGTTCCATTCTCCTCAGATCCTCAGGTCTGACTGCCATTCTCCTCAGGTCTGACTGCCATTCTCCTCAGATCCTCAGGTCTGACTGCCATTCTCCTCAGATCCTCAGGTCTGACTGCCATTCTCCTCAGATCCTCAGGTCTGACTGCCATTCTCCTCAGATCCTCAGGTCTGAGTTCCATTCTCCTCAGATCCTCAGGTCTGACTGCCATTCTCCTCAGATCCTCAGGTCTGAGTTCCATTCTCCTCAGATCCTCAGGTCTGACTGCCATTCTCCGCAGATCCTCAGGTCTGTGTTCCATTCTCCTCAGATCAGACTGCCATTCTCCTCAGGTCAGACTGCCATTCTCCTCAGATCCTCAGGTCTGACTGCCATTCTCCTCAGGTCAGACTGCCATTCTGCTCAGATCCTCAGGTCTGACTGCCATTCTCCTCAGATCAGACTGCCATTCTCCTCAGGTCAGACTGCCATTCTCCTCTGGTCAGGGTGCCATTCTCCTCCTCAGATCCGACAATCATCACAGATCTTAGATTTCTCGTGCTGTGTTTGTTGTACTTCAACCAGTCGATTGCTGATTTCTGATTGGCTAATAGCAATTGGAGCCAATGCCTACACTACTGGATGCTTACTAGAGCTAATAAAAGTAAAGTATTTGTGACAGAAAAGGAACGAGCTGATTTCGTTTATTTTGGATCGGTTTTTTGATAATCTATTGCTCATCTGAACCGCTTTCCGTAAAAAGCGCAGCTGGCGTACCTAATTATAGATTTTTTGCGATTGCTGGCTTCAGTGATTAATTCATAGGTGAGTTATCAGTTATTCACGCAACATGTGAAAATTATGAGATATGGTCATAGAAGAGTGCTCTTTCCCTCTCCTGTCTCTGTGTCCCTCACTCCACCTGTCACTCCGCCTGCCAATTAGCTGTTTTGTGCACCTGTCACTCCACCTGTCTATCAGCTGTTTAGTGCACCTGTCACTCGCTCCACCTGTCTATCAGCTGTTTAGTGCACCTGTCACTCACTCCACCTGTCTATCAGCTGTTTAGTGCACCTGTCACTCACTCCACCTGTCTATCAGCTGTTTAGTGCACCTGTCACTCACTCCACCTGTCTATCAGCTGTTTAGTGCACCTGTCACTCGCTCCACCTGTCTATCAGCTGTTTAGTGCACCTGTCACTCACTCCACCTGTCTATCAGCTGTTTAGTGCACCTGTCACTCACTCCACCTGTCTATCAGCTGTTTAGTGCACCTGTCACTCACTCCACCTGTCTATCAGCTGTTTAGTGCACCTGTCACTCACTCCACCTGTCTATCAGCTGTTTAGTGCACCTGTCACTCACTCCACCTGTCTATCAGCTGTTTAGTGCACCTCTCACTCTCTCCACCTGTTTATCAGCTGTTTAGTGCACCTCTCACTCTCTCCACCTGTCTATCAGTTGTTTAGTGCACCTGTCACTCCACCTGTCTATCAGTTGTTTAGTGCACCTGTCACTCCACCTGTCTATCAGCTGTTTGAGCGTGGCTTTTGTACCTGTAGACTTCCATGGTTCTTAAGCAAAATTACTTTATTCTGTACAGTCGCCAGTGTCCTTAAGCCGCAGCTGTCCTCGCAGTCTGAATAGCTTCCCTTTCCCGGTTTCCTACGTCCCGAGAATATTCGGGAATTTTATCATAAATCCCAATTAGCTTTCATTCAGGTGCGCGCTTTGCTCTGCGTCTGCAAAGTTTGACAGTGCGAGAAATCCTCTTGTTATTCAGTAGTATTGAATTGTCCCTACCTGGATATGCCTACGATAAATATCGTACATATGTAGGATCAGGAATATCAGGATAATCAGGACCACAGCTGAAAGTTAGTGACAGTAGACCCGCAGCAAGCGAGAGGCAATTCTGCCCATTTCGCTGACTCCTAAACGCAGGCAAGTAGGCAAGCACACACACACACACTGGGTGTGTACAATATCTCCCTTGACTTTATGAGTTTCAGGAAGTGTACACTGTCACTGTGCCTTCGGGTTGGCCCTCGTGGGTAGTGTAGCTCGTAATTGCATGACAAGCCCCCTGCCCCCAAGCCTTCTCTCAGCGGCTCCACCCCAAATGCATGTGTTCTCACCTGGGAATCGAGCTCAGGGATCTTAGAGGCTAACACATTAGACTGCTCTGCTACTCACCCCCTGTCCCTCTTGGCCATAGACTGCAAATATCTGTGGCTAATGTTACAGTAGCTTCAAAGCTTTAAAGCTCCGAGGCCATAGACTTTTCTACGAGTATAACCTGTAAAAAATGCTATGGAATGGTAAACCATCTATGGCCTAAACCACATGTCAAATAGAGGGACTCGAATGACGACTGTTGACCCTTAGAGTAGCACGCTCTAATGCTGTTTCTTAGATATGTCTATGGTCAAGCTCTGCGGCCAAAGAAAACATTTGAGTCGATATCATGTACCCGAATAGTTTTTTAATGCCATAGACATACTTGTAATTACATTCGCTAACAATTCATATTAAATTTAACTGGTGAATTAGTGCAGATGCTTCAAATCTAGTCGTAAACTCGACATGCACCGGACGGGAAGGCTTTTTTGTTTAGCTGGGCCGGCCTAGTTAACTAGCTTCTGAGTAAGCTCATACTCGATGCCCTGTTTCTCTTTGTTAGTCCCTGCCGCGGCTGCTTCTTTTGGCAGCAGATTTATTGCCTAACCATCGACTGTCAGCTTTACCCGAAGTCAGCAGACTCGTTTCCTTACTCAGCCCCTGCCATCGGGTCTGGATGGAAGGCCGCTGAGCAGCGAACAGCGGCGAGCTGGCAGTGCAGGGCATGAAGAATGACCAGATTAGGTCTTGGCCGCAAATCCCATAGCTCTCATGGCTGGCAGCCTATAGTATTATCGCGGCCCGGTCTCAAGCTTTTGCACTTTATGGCAGTCAATTTGAACCAGTGCCTCAGATAACTAACTGTGTGACTGTGTTTACAGGCTCTGCTGGGAATGAGTGACATTGTGAATGACTGAGATTGTGAATGACTGAGATTGAGAATGACTGAGATTGTGACTGACTGAGATTGTGAATGACTGAGATTGAGAATGACTGAGATTGTGAATGACTGAGATTGTGAATGACTGAGATTGTGAATGACTGAGATTGTGAATGACTGAGACTGTGAATGACTGAGATTGTGAATGACTGAGATTCTGAATGACTGAGATTGTGAATGACTGAGATTGAGAATGACTGAGATTCTGAATGACTGAGATTCTGAATGACTGAGATTGTGAATGACTGATTGTGAATGACTGATTGTGAATGACTGATTGTGAATGACTGATTGCAAGTGACTGATTGTGAATGACTGATTGCAAATGACTGATTGCAAATGACTGATTGTGAATGACTGATTGCAAATGACTGATTGCAAATGACTGATTGCAAATGACTGATTGTGAATGATTGATTGCAAATGACTGATTGTAAATGACTGATTGCAAATGACTGATTGTGAATGACTGATTGTGAATGACTGATTGCGAATGACTGATTGTGAATGACTGATTGCAAATGACTGATTGCAAATGACTGATTGTGAATGACTGATTGTAAATGACTGATTGCAAATGACTGATTGTGAATGACTGATTGCAAATGACTGATTGTGAATGACTGATTGCAAATGACTGATTGTGAATGACTGATTGTGAATGACTGATTGTGAATGACTGATTGTGAATGACTGATTGCAAATGACTGATTGTGAATGACTGATTGCAAATGACTGATTGCAAATGACTGATTGTGAATGACTGATTGCAAGTGACTGATTGTGAATGACTGATTGCAAATGACTGATTGCAAATGACTGATTGTGAATGACTGATTGCAAATGACTGATTGCAAATGACTGATTGCAAATGACTGATTGCGAATGACTGATTGCAAATGACTGATTGCAAATGACTGATTGCGAATGACTGATTGTAAATGACTGATTGCAAATGACTGATTGTGAATGACTGATTGTGAATGACTGATTGTGAATAACTGATTGCAAATGACTGATTGCAAATGACTGATTGTGAATGATTGATTGTGAATGACTGATTGTGAATGACTGATTGTAAATGACTGAGGTTGGGCATGAATGAGGTCGATGAGTTGGTCTGTGATAAAAGTGTCAGTTTAAAATCATGGGTGACAGACTCTGAAGGCCAGCAGTCAGCAGACAACAAGTTTTTAGTCCATGAACAAGACTCCCCGGTGACAGCTTTTATTCGTTTCAAAACAAAAAAACACTCATGCTGGGGACTCTAGCGAGCAGCAAAGTGACAAAAAGCACATAAACCTGCTTTAAAAGGATTTCATTAAATCAGCGAGACATTAGCCTCGGGCGCGTTAATCCTTCCTATTCTGCCTGGTGTCGCCTGGTTCATGTGTCGCTCATCGGGATCTCGAGATAAGCCCTTATCAGGGACCTGGGCATTGCAGGACCGAGATCAACTAAGCTATAATCTGTATTTGCACCCCCCGGGCACAATTGATGCCTTAGTCATACAAACTTCTGATCTGCAAGGCTTTTCATTTCATTTCCGATTCGCCGATTGGCTGCTTATCGGATAATGAGGAATTCATTTTTATGCACCCTGCCAGTTCGTCTGGCATTCCACTTGGCGGTCCACGATTGGCTGGCGAGATGTGACCGAACCCTTCCCCACGCCCTGAGCGGATTGGCTGGTGGAGCGGCTCCAGATTTTTTATCACAGCTTCGTACACTCCGCCGAACCTGCCAGGCAGGATGCACTCAAGCTTTTCCCACTGGCTCAACGGATCGCACAGCGTCACTAGCATCGGCAACTCATCTAGCAGTTCGACATCGTTGCTTCGACTTCGCTACTCGATACTGGAAGCCACCCTGATCGCCCTCAGTGTGCTGGCCGTCTGGGTGCTGGTTGTGCTTGGCAACGTGCTGGTGATCGTAGCCATCGCCCGCGACCGCAAGGTGGCCACGGTGCAGAACTGGTTCCTTGCGTCGTTGGCCTTCGCCGACCTGCTTCTGGGCGTCCTGGTGATGCCGTTCTCGCTCACAAATCAGCTGCTTGGCTCCTGGGTGTTCGGCGCCAAATGGTGCGAGCTGTGGCTGGCCATAGACGTGCTGATGTGCACAGCCAGCATCATGAACCTGTGCCTGATCAGCCTGGACCGCTACTGGAGCGTGTCCAGGGCCCTGGCCTATCCCAGGCAGAGGACGCGGTCACGTGCGGCCCTGATGATTGCCGTGGTCTGGCTCCTGTCCGCCGCTATATGCCTGCCGCCTCTGCTGGGCTGGCGTAAGCCGCAGGTCAGCGCAGACCGCTGCGAGCTGACAGACGAAATCGGCTACGTGCTTTACTCAAGCATGGGCAGTTTCTACATCCCCATGCTCATCATGGTGGTGGTGTACGCCAAGATCTTCCAGACTGCCAGACAGCGAGTGCGCCGCAGACGACTCATTCACTCAGTGAACATGGCAGCGCTGAAGAAGTCCGCCGATCAGCTGCGGGTGAGCGATGCTCGTTTCGAGCAACTTCAGTATTTGAGTATTGTAACCTGACCTAGTTGCAATCTGACAAAGCACCTGACCAATTAAGTTTTATGACAAAGCCATGACCTATTAATGCACCTGAGAAACACCTGATCTATTCATTCATCTTTCAAACCTGATCAATCCCTTGTTTAAGACGTGCTGAAAATTCGTCCAAAAATGAAAAATTTCATAAATTATATTTTTAATTAGTGTCTCCGTGTCTAAGCTCGCATATTGCCTTTTCAGACAAGAACCTCTTCACGAAAATCTCCGTCAAAGTCCGCTTCGCCGGTAGACACAAACGACAGAATCGACAATGACGACGCCTCCCAGTGCATCAGCGAGCGACCCCGGAACGACGACGATGAGGATGACGAGGATGAAGAAGTCGTTCCTGCGACTTCCTGCGCAGTCAATGGAGGCGGTGTCGGCGGCGTTGCTGGCAGCGGCGGCGGAGCGATCGAGCCGCTGACGGAGCTGAGCGAGGCTCTTAAACGAAAGCGACGCCTGGCGAAAGCCAAGGAGCGCCGCTCGACGTTGGTCCTGGGCCTCATCATGGGGGCATTCGTGCTCTGCTGGTTCCCGTTCTTCACCACCTACCTGGTGCACATCCTGTGCCGCTGCGTGCCCCACCTGGCCTTCGACTTTTTCTTCTGGCTCGGCTACTGCAACAGCGCAATCAATCCGGTCATCTACACTGTCTTCAACAAGGACTTCAGGCAGGCGTTCAGGCGCACGCTTACCTGCCGAGGCAGGTGTGTAACTGATTGCCTGTCGGTTTGAATGTATTTTGTAAGGACCACTAGAAGAAGAAGGACGGGACACTTTCTTGGAAAATGTATTAAAGGCAGATTTTCACGGTAAATGCACTGGCGAGATAAGGAACTTTTTCACTTTTTTGACATGAAAATTTTGGTAACTTTTCATTGGAAGCACATCCAATGCTGTTCTTTTAATATTTTTTGCAAAACATGTTGCCTAATGTGATAAAGTGAAAATTTGCTGTCTCTCTAGTGGATTTGTCCATGCAAATCAGCCTATTAAACATTGTCTAAATGTCCCGACCTTCTTCTTCTAGTGGTCCTTGGTTTTTTGCTTATTGTATTAAACACAACACTGCAAATTATATTGCTAATCGGACTGTTTTTACATGGAATATATTGATCGAGTCAGTGTCACGCAGAAGACACTAAAGCTCTTCGTCGGCCAGTTTATGTACGGCGATGCAATCCATACCGCGGCTCTGTCTCCAATTGTCAAATAACTTTTCGGCCCATTTGTTCCTGCTCGTGGTATTTTTAGACTTAAATCGTATCGTTTAAAGCTTTCACAGCCGCTATGTCTAATGGAGCTTGGCGAACGTCGTCATCAGATGACTTCGTTCCCTTTCGCAGCTCGGGAATAATCTTTGTAACTGAATCTGTGGAACCGTCCGTAAAGTCAGCTTTTCATTTTGTATCTATTAACACAGATTGAAATCTTTGTTGCAGCCATAGACAGAAAAATTATTTCCACAGCTTGCATACTTGGAAGTATGACAAAGTGGAATAAGGCGGCTTAACCGCCTGAGGCATGACGGGCCATAGACAAATGTCACATTCTCCGGGATTTATTAGGTTAATCGCGGAATTTAAGTGAATTTAATTTTAGTTTAAATCTATACTAATTAATTTATAATCCAAACAAATAGATTTATAAAATTGCAACCCTAAAAGGCATGCCTTATCTTCTACAATCTACATAATTTCTGTTACGGCTTCATTTCCGATTTACCAAGGGGGATTTTTCGGCAGCGCCTGAATACTAACAGAGTTGGGTGGTGACTGATTGGTTGACAGACTGGGCGATGGTGTACTGTGGTCGAGCTGCGCTTAATATTTAGGCTTAATCAGTGAAATCGGAGAAATTCACGTCAGGGTGTCCATATTTCCACCTGTTGTTGCCCTTGAAGGTCCAGCAAATTCGTCTAGATAAAGGTATGTGACTACTGAATACGGACATGATGCAGGCACATTCAGGTGACATGCTGATATATTTTGAAGGCCTGGCAAGGCCGCACTGAGGCGCAGTGCTAATTTGTGAACACTGCTGTATGAAATACACTAGCACTTATGGGAAAAATCGGACCTTCGGCCAGAAACATTGAATAACTTGACGGTCCGAAGAGCTGGCGACTTGATTATTGTTTCAGAAGTTGCGCAACAAAAGGTTGGCCCGTGTTCTTGAGTTTCATGTGCTTGCGTTTTGTAGTTCCACTAGCTGATAACACGATTGCAATGAACTATGTGGCGCTGTTGGTTGTTCATGCACGGGCTATATAATTATTTTTCTTTGAAGTGTGAAAGTCTAAAGTTTGCTTGCTTTTTAACAATAGAAATACCCTATTTTTTTCTGTATCTCCTAAAATATTGAACGAATCGTGATGAAAGTACAGAACATGGCATAACATTTTCCGCTCAATCCGATTTAACAACTTCCACAATAAAAAAACTAGGCAACGTCGAGATATTCAAGGATTCTTGTCGGGGTGTCAGGTGGCAAAAAACCACCAATATGCATAACTTTTCTGCTCACAAAATTCCACCAAGGAAGCTAACAAACTCGGCTCTACAAACTATGCCATTGTTGTCAGCATCTCTTTCCCGTCCATTTTACGCCTACTGACTGAAGACTGCCAGCAGAAGAGAATTCATTCTTCTATTTCAGTTTTGGGAACGCAGTCGTCTTGTACATGCCGATCGGGTGCTTTGTTGAAGTTCCCGACGGTTTCCGCCGATGCTTCAAAAGGCGATGAAGGGAAATGGAGCCTGGGATGCTGAGAACGAATGTCCCTACGACAGATGGACTCAGATTATTGAATCAATATGGACTCGCCTTTGAGGTTTGTAAACAGCAATCTGAGTTGGATCCTTGTCACCAGTGTCTTCCACAGGAATCGCTGAATACCTCGACGATGCTGACGTCGGATGGCTTTAAAAATCAGTTCATCGTAAATGGCAAAAATATTGATCGATATGGTGGACTTTCACAAATATCGGTCATTTGATTTGGGAGCAATCGTGAAGTAGGCAGTGGAACCCCACGTGGGATTTTCCCAGGCGTAAAAATAGCTAAAGAAAATTTTTTTTCTAATTTGAAGGAACCAATGAACTGAAAATCTATACAATCTGAAGGTGAACAAGATTTGCAGGGCTAATTAAAATAACTTCGAGACGAAATCGTCACTCTGAGTAGAAAACGTGAGGACTCGAAAAAAATCTAAGCCACTCTTCTCTGGATTCATTAGCGAGTTGTGCCACAACAGCCTTCTCCAAAAAGTGGCCTTCAAAAAATCAATTGAAAATATCCTTTTTTGCTAGAACCGCATTGATTGGGAACTGAAAGTGGGCCCCCAGCAGCTCGTGATACTTTCAAGAGCTAAACTCACTTCGGGAAAATTATATCGAGTGAATGAACAATGTCTAGCCACTGACAGTTGCAGAGAACCACTGTCATTTTCCATGCGACTCAAAGCACCTGCACTAGCAACAGATTGTAAAGGAAACAAAGTTGCTAATGGTTAATAAGCTATAATGGTTCGATTGTGGCAACGCAATTGCTGACAGTAGCCAGGTATACGAGGTCCCTGGTGTACCTGAGTAACCTCGTAAAACTTCGTAAAAAGGCAAATGCAGACACCAGCCTGGAATTAAAAGGCCTTACAAAAATTTAAACAAGACCATGAAGGACGATCAGTTAGTGTGTCTTGCCGCAATGTTGACTTATGTTATGAAATGTACATATCGATATTCGAAAAGACGAAACGACTGATCGAAAAGATCAGTGGACGAAAGGCACCGGACTATACAGAGCGACAATAATAATAATAATTATAATAACTGCAGGAGGGCCGCGGGCTATAACACATCATTCTGCCGATTTCGCTGACTCCAAAGCATACACGCACACAGATACTGTACGCAGGCACACGCTCACACAGGTGTGTACATCTGCCCTGACTTTCTCATCATCAGGCAGTGTACACTGTCACTGTGTCTTGGAGGATGGCCCTCAAGGGCGTCAATTGCACGACAAGCCCCCAAGCCTTCTCTCCACGGCTGCGCCCCAAATGAATGTGGCCTCGCCTTGTACCTTGGTGCGAGATGCCACTCTGCACCCACTAACCATCGAGAAACGTTTCTGAGATTATTCTCTAAAATATTCTTTATTCAATATTCTGAGCTGAAAGTTCATAATTACACTCGTATAAATTATTATACTCCTAGATCGCTTCTGTTGCTAGCGACCAATTTTATTTCCTAATGTCCTTCAATACCTATTTTTAAGCCAAAAATCTGACCAGTGCGAGATAATAAACAGGCTTTCAATCGTGCGAGTGGACTGTTTTACTGTTTTGAGAAATAGCTTGGCAGCACAAAGTCTCAGTGAGTGAAGCTAGGAAAATATTTTTCAGGATTGTGCCTATGACGCCAAACAACAAGGCGCTGTCACCCAGATACTATTTAAAGTTTAGCGAATTGAGCTGCTTATCAGATTTAGTAAAAAAGATTAAAATAAACAAAAAAATTTTCATTAGCCCCTGCTACGAGATTGCAGCAACGTATTGAAAGCGAGTACAAGAAAAAGCTTGCTCATTTTACTTGCATGCGGCTGCCGACTGGATAGCCGTCATACAGAGGCCGCATGAGCATTTCAGAGATAAGACATCGCGTGGACTAAAGTGTAACAGGTAAAGGGCAAAAGGACTCGAGCCTCGGCTATAAGTACAAGGCTATGACAGGTACTCGGCGCTCGATTGAGGTGCGTATAAAAATTGTACTTTTTACCTGCCTGATGATATTTCCGACATGGCCGCAAACGATGGACGACAGACGTCTAAGCAGATACTCAACAATGCAACAGCAGTCTGCGTTGCTGTGCTGGCTGCATCTCTGCTGACACTGCTCTCAATTCAATGGAGTTGCAGCCTGTACTTTGTTGGCCTTGGTGAGTCTATGCTGAAACTGGTATACTCGTAATATGATCGCTTTATCAACAATCTCTCGTTTCGAGTTTTTATTCCAAATTTTTTAAACTCGTATGAAAAAACAATTATCAGAACTTTCTTGCGTGCTTTCATTATCATCATGTTGAACCAAAAGCACATAGCTGATTTCTATCACTAAAGCGAGCACTTCTGTGAGATGAGTGGCAGAGCGGTGAGTAGTTGCCTCTACAACCAAGGTCCCCAAGCCGTGGAGAGAAGGCATCGAGGGCTTGTCATGCAATTTGCGCCCAGGAGGGTCAACCCTTAAGGCAGAGTGAGAGTGTACACTGCCTGAAGATGAAAAAGACAGGGCAGATGTACACACCTGTGTGCGTGCGTGCCTGCGTACAGTATCTGTGTGCGTGTGTGCTCAGGAGCCAGCGAAATGGGCAGAATTGCCTCCTCGCTGGCTGCGGGTCAACTGTCGCCAAATGATGTGCCAGTTCTCGGCCGTCCTGAAATTGTAATATTTGTACATCTAACGCACTAATTCAGCTCTGGTTTCGGCTTTGTCGGCCATGGGCGTCGCAGCCTGCCAGTACGTGAAATGGCTGGAGCCTTGCGAGTCTTTCAGCTGGGTCGGCATGCGGTCGCAGTTGCTGCTGGCGCTCTTCACAGCCACCGCAGCTCGCTACTCGCTTTGGATTCACCGTCGGGCCTATAAATCTCGTAGTGCCATGCGGGCCTTGCAGGAGAAGACGCTGATGCGGCTTGTGCGGCAGAGCCGCAGCACCCTGTTCGGCCGAGACCACCGTTTCGACGAAATCCTCGGCATCGAGGACTATCGAGCTCTGGTGCCCGTGCGCGACTACGCCGAGTTCGAAAAGTACAACCAGCTTGCCTACAGTGGAGAGCCTGACGTTTTTTTCAAGGGTTCAGTACACTACCTGGCGAAGACTAGCGGAACCACCGGCAAGAACAAGACCTTCCCAATCAGCAGGCGTACTCGCTTCCAGCAGGTGCTCAGCTTTTTCGCCACCCAAGCCTGCTCCAATCACTTTCTGTCCAAGGTGGGTCGCAAGAGCGTGATGGCGCGCCAGATGTACCTGGGGGTGCTGCCAGCGGAGAAGAGAAACGAGTTTGGCATCGAAGTCGGTCCCGTTTCAAGGTACTTCTTTTCATGCGGTGAGTGATGAGTAATCTGGCGCATCAGGACTCCCACTTCTATTCAATAATGAATAGCCGATTTTCATTTAGCCAACTTTGTTAGTTCGCTAGTTTCATGTGGATGTTGGCTGTCACGCAAAAACCACGCCATGGTATGCTTGAATGTAAGCAATATTTACTTTTAGTCGGGTGGTCTAATCAGCAAACTAGCAGAGGCTTGTGACCTTGAAAGAAGCAGCCAGTCTTATCAAGACAAAATGGCTCAATCAGTCCGTGTTTTTTCAACTTGAATTACGTTCGTTGCCATGGATATAGAGAAACCTATGGAAGCTAATTGCGTATGCTCTCGCACGTTACTCGTTTGTTTACAGGGGTGCTGATTGCGAAATACAACCCAAAGCTTTACATGAAGTATCTGTGACATCATACACTGGGCAGTAAAATTAAATTTAAAGATGATGTTCAAGAAACGTTACAAATTACCCTTCGTTCCAAATCTGGCTAGTGTCAAATAAGTGAAATATGCTCACTATTTTATTCAACACAAATCTTAGTTAACTAGCACTTTTGACATTTCAGGCGATCTTTACACAACCCCAGACGAAGTGTTTCTAAAAATCCACGAATCTGAAGTCTGTTTCTACCTGCACGCCGTGTTTTCTCTATCACTCGAAAGGGTTGGAACAGCCAACTCATTCTTCCCAACCAACCTCATCACTTTCGTCCGATGCGTTAGCGCGAACTGGGACTCGCTGCTTAAAGACATTGAGAACGGCAGTCTTAACGCTGAGAAAGTTCAGGGTGTTGACCCGGAGCTGTTGAGTCGTCTGAATCAGCGTCTTAGCCCGAAGCCTGAGCGAGCTGCCCAGCTCAGGGCTCTGTTTGGCAATGGAAAGGACCTTAGCGGCTTCTTTGAGAAGGCCTGGCCGAGCATTCCATTCGTTATGCTGGCTCGCTCTGGCTCATTTCAGTCGTCGTTTCGCTACCTGAAGAGCTACTTGGGCAACGTGCCTGCCTATTGTCCCTGCGTCTTGGGCACTGAAGGTCTAGTCGGTATCAACCTCAGCATAGTGGGTGACGACGAGCCCGATCGGTATCATCCGCTGCTCACTGGTTCATTTTTCGAGTTTATTCCTGTGGATGTAAATGGAAACGATCTGGGAGGTCCGAAACTCGCGCACGAGCTGCAGGTCGGCTGCATGTACGAAACGGTTGCCACGTCCTACAACTGCTACCGTCTTCGCGTTGGCGATATTATGAAAGTTGTAGACATTGACGGCTGCGCTCCAGTGTTTGAAGTGTCTCACAGGTACCGACATTTTTGCTTATTGCGGCTTCAATTCTAGATACGGCCTTGCATTATGCTCTTGTATTCTACAGGAAATCACAGATTCTCTCCGTCCACGTCGAGAAGACAACCGAGAAGAGTCTTCAAGCCGGTGTCATTCTGTCAGCCGAACGACTTGAATGCACAGTTGTCGACTTCACTGCCTGCGACTGCTTTCTGTACGAACCCGTAGCTGAGGTGTCGCGTGGAACCAAGTACTACGTTCTTTTTGTTGAGCTAGATGGCGATAGGCGTTTAACAGAAGACGAGAAATCGGTGGTAAGGGAGTTTCTGACTACGACCTTTAACAGTAGAAAGATCTACCAAAATATTAAAACCAATCACCATGACAATCGGACTGAAATATTTCGCTCTATCCGTTGAAACAACTTCCATAACCCCATTTTTACATTTTATACCAATAGGGATTCTCCATTGAGGTTTAAACAGTGCAATGTTAGTTGTCCTTATCACCACAGTCTCCGACAAGTATGCAGTGGGTATTTGAAATGCCCACGTGGTCTTTCCCCTGGGGAAAAATTTCGGTTGTTTTTCAACTGTTAATTGATACAAAACGACAAGACAGACCATTCAAAGGATCTAAAAACCTGGATATCAGTGGTGATTTAAGAGCTTTCGATAATTTGCAGTGAAGAATATTGCACTTTGTACTAACAGCCTTCTGAAATTTCAGACCATATCGTAACCAATACCGAACCACCGACTTGCCCCGCTATCTACTAGAATGTCGAGGTAGTTAACCATTCTAACAGAAGGTCTAGTTTTTGTCATGAACATAAATGCATTCAGTAGGATAATCGGCACTGCACCTCAATAAGGCTTTGCTGATCGTAATAAATATAATTTTTTGCTTCCACTTTTGCTATAATTGTAGTTTGACAAGTCGCTAACTGACAGCTGCGAGAACTACAAGCTGTTCAGATCCGAGGGCCACATTGACTCCATGCTAGTTATTCAAGTTGGCCAGGGCTCCTTTGCCGCCCTGAAACGTCGCATGATCGAGCAGAACAAGGACATCAGCGAGGCGCAGTTCAAGATGCCGAGGGTTCTCAAGGCGGATGATCGAGTGAAGTGCTTACTTGAGCATCGCCTGTGACAGCTGATGCACGAACTGAATTTGAAGCAATCAGCTAAATTGTGGAAACACAACTAACTAACCTAAAATTAGTTCGAGCCAATCTATCAATGCAACTTTAAAATTCAGTTGAGTCATCGTGTGTCTTCTGCGATGTTCCTTGAAGAATAACTTAAAATTTCTGCATCTACAGGAAAGTAAAATAAAATAGACGAAAATACAGATCATTTATTCATGAATGAAGCTTTCTTAAATTCGTTGAAGCAATATTTTGCAAGATATATTAAAAGAACAGTATTGGATCTGCATCCAATGAAAAGTTATCTATATTTGTGAAAACGTGAAAAGTGCCTATCTCGCTAGTGCGTTTTCCGTAAAAATTTGTCTTTAATACATTTTCCAAGAAAGTATCCCGTCCTTCTTCTAGTGGTCCTTGGATTCCATGAAGCCTATGAGGTTTTTCATCGTCTATGGCCACACGGCTGCTTTCGCTAGCAGTTAGATTAAATAGAGTAGAATAAGTAAGGCTCATACGACAAACAGATTTTCTATGTACAAAATTAATTTAGCGTCTGTTGGATATATTTTGCCCATGCAGTTGTACATTCGATTTGATGGACAACCATTATTCATTTGACTCGGTCACCAACACCTTGAGGGTCAAGCGGCTTCCGGCTCCGACAAGAAATGATGACCATCGCCAAGATCGGATGGGGATTCTGGACGCCAATTATCACGGCAGTGCCGATTTACTGTTAAAAAAATGGGGCAAGGACTGGTTCGACCTAGACGTTTTCGCACTGGACCGGTTTCTTGATTCACCAATGGTGCCTTTCTGTCTGCACATCTGCTGCGATGTCTGGTCCCTTCATCACAGAGTCAACGGAGAGCCGCCTCCCATTGCTGATATCATCGATCTAGTCCGCCTAGCCAGGACTATCTCGGAAAAGTACAGCTGTACCAACTACTACCACACCATCATTCACGGAATGGATGTGGCACATTCAATGAGCTGTCTCATACAGACTGCTCTGAGGTCAGGCCTGTTCACCCTGGAAAGCAATGAGTTATTGATTGCCCTGCTCTCCGCGATAATGCACGACATTGACCATCCGGGCGTCACCTACGACTACTTCTACGACAAGGACATTCATAACTTCTTCAAGTCGAAGAACATGGTTAGCAAAGAGAGCCCGCTGACAGACGAGCCGATACGCATGTCGCATTTCCACCGCCAGTCGATGTGCCTCTCAAGCAGTAAGGGCACAATTGTTGAAAATTGATGGGTCAGAGTTGACGCTTGATGAAACCATTCCACGCAGGATTTGTGAGATATTTCTTCGTACAGAGTCATTTGACGATGCGAAGCACTGACTTGACCTGCGATTTGGACGTCATCCCCAGTGTAAAAAATGGACGCTGCGGTGTTTTAAAGATGTGTTAAAATCCCAAAACTCCTCGGTCATTTTGCAGAGCGCTACCTGCACTCGCTGGAGTCTCATCAGGCCAGTATGGCTGTCTCTACCCTACTGTGCAGCAATCTCATTTCTCACCTGCCCGAACAGCAGCAGCGGCAATTATGCAATCTAATGGGCCACCTAATTGAGGCCACCGACATGAGCGTGCACGAGTCAATCGGCGAGGATATTGCTAGGCTGTCGGCTCTGTTTGAAAATGGGTTCCCGCCCCAAATCAGGGCGCAGGAGCGCCTGCTGCTGCTCTGCTTCATGATCAAATGCAGTGACATCAGCAACCCGGCCAAGAAGTGGAATTACTACTTCGCCTGGTCCAGGCTCATCACTGCGGAGTTCTTTGCTCAAGGGGACAAAGAGCGTTACATACGAGGCTGTCTCAATCCCAACAAGTTTGTTACCAACTTTTGCGACAGGGATCGGGTAATATTTGAGCAGTCTCAGATCGGATTTATCAAGTTCATTCGGGTGAGCAATCGTATTATTACGTATTTTTTGTGTGGCAAGTGAAAGCAAGCTTGTAGCGACTTCATAAAATAAATTGAGTCTCCGCAGTAAGAGACAGTCTTTAGGGCACTGAACCAATCGAAAAGCGGCAGGCCCAACCGAGCCTTTTGGGCCGAGAATCAAATATATTCACCAAGAGATAAGAGGGGGGCAGAAGGTTAAGACGAGTAAGAACGGGCCAGAGCGTAAGAGTTGAAAAGGAGGGGGTGAGGAAAGAGAGACAAACAGCTGGCCAATCAAAGACAGGGGAGAGGAAAGAGAATAAGTGAAGGTTAGCTAAGAAGTTAAACATATAGAGGGAGAGAGGAGAAGTACAATAAGAGGGGGCGCGTGTGCTAACAAGCACAGAGAGAAAGGAGAAGTAACAATATCGATGGAGCACAGTGTCCCTCACACCTGCCACATCCTGCAGAATTCCTTCGAGCACATGGACATCATCCTGCAGAGCCGTCTAACTCGCCGAATCCTCATTCGACTCGACAGAAATCAGCAGTTGATGATGAAGTTACGCGACGTAAAGAAGCTACGCCCCGATGCCAAATCTCAGTCGACTAAACTGGTGGTGACGCTGATGCTGCGTGGACCAGCCGACTCAGAGCCGGCACAGAAGCTCAAGTTCTGCCTTCTGCTCAGCTGCAGACCCCGGAATGCCGGCGTGTTACGGAAGTCGTCGAAGTCAATATGGATCGCTAATGAGAAAACGCCGGTATTGTACTGAACAGATGCGCATATCAAAACAAAATATTTGTGTTGTGCCATCCATAAGCAATGTAGCTTTAGTATTGCAACTTTTTGTATTACTTTAATTTCAAGTACCGCGCTTTTGTTCAGACTTGCATGCGATTTTCCGGTGTTAAACTGGCGATATCTTTAAGAAAAAAAACTATTATTTAAACTATTTCTTACAAGGTGTTGCATTATTTTATTTGCTACTTTTCGCTTGCCTGCAATTCGGCTTCAAGTTGCCAATTGATGGGATTGATGCTGGAACCAACTTGTCGATTTGGTTGAGTTTAGGCCTACATTTCATAATGTCTCTCTAGCGTCCCAAGTGCTCATGGCACGGTGCCCCACGTGGAGGAGGACATCCGGCGGCGCAGAGGACTCGCATGGGCGGCCTATACCGGTCGGTAGGCCCCCTCAGTCCAAAGCGCAGCCCGACCACAATAGGGCTCGGCTATTGGATTCGGTAGTCAAGAACGTCCTATTCTACAGTACTCCTGTAAATTCTCCGATTCATGGACGCTATCAGCAACGTTCGAGTCGGGTGGTAACGTCAAGACGAGGACATCGGATCCGAGGCCCTGTACGGGAGGGCCTAGCAGCAAGGCCTGTGTACCATCCTGACTCAAACTGGCAGGTCACGTGATCCGGGCCGAGAGCTACTGTCCCGAGCCTGTCCAGGACGTCCTGCTGTTAAAAATGAAGGGAACAAGCCCGTAGGTACGTTGACTGTATCATATGCGACGCGGGAGCGCCCGATATGGACAACGGGCCGGATTTTGTTCGCTCGCAGGTTCTGCGGCGCGCCATCTGAAGCTTCAATTACTAGTTGACGCTGCTAATAGCAATAAAAAATGGACAAGATATAACCCTTTAGGGTCAAATATAATTATTTGTATCACCATGTAAAAGTGGAAGCTGCGATAAGCAAAGTCGGAGGCAACAGAAACTGTGACAAAAGTGGGCATGTGAGCTAGGGTTGGAGCCGAAGCTCGTTTTGGTTTTTAGGGCTCAAATAAGTCAGTCAACCCAGTCGAAAGCTTTTCGATTTTCTGTGCGCGAACTGTCCGTACAGAGAGTCCGGGAATTCCTGGTGACTGGCAGCCACCGACGAGCTGTAGCCGTGCTGTCCGCGGAACACGCCTGGACCTGCTGTCGTTGCCAGCGACGCCCGGGTCGCCTCCCGGGTCAGCGGAGAAGCTTGAAACTCGGAGCGTCGCAAAGCAGCCGCACCCAGCGGCTCCGGCCGGCTGTGCCGAGCCACTGTACGGCCAGTCATCAGGCCGAGGGTGGTCCTTGACCGCTGCAGACCACTTTGCTGGTGTCGCTGCTGATGCTCGTCGCTGCCAGCCGTTGGCAGAACCGGTATTCGGCCAGGCGATTGGAAAACGTACTGCTTGAACTGCGAATTCGGCTGCTGTTGAAACGTCGCCCAACCGAATGTCTGTCGGCGCTAAACGAATAGAAAATTTGAAGCTTTTGCAGTTTGTCTCCGCAGTTCAACTATCGCTAAAGAAGCAGCGAAACTGATAAGAATCCAATATAGTTTTTTATGATATCCTAGTTTTGCACAATGTACAGCCAGTGGCTGCGACGCTCCCAAGGCCGTGAATTAAGTCAAACAAAATTTCTAACCCAACTGATGTTGGTATCCATTTTGGTGAACTGAAACACTTGGGGATTATGCGTGTTTTGGTAATCTCTTTGCTATTTCGATTTTTCAGTAAAAATTCTACAGGGCACTGTCCTCGTACTGCATTTGTCGCTACTTCAAATGCATCATCGAAGTGTCGACGAGGGGAGAGGCGGAGCGGTCTAACGCGTTTGCCTCTCGCACCAAGATCCCTGAGCACGATTCCAAAATGAGACCATAATGAGAACTTATTTTGGGTGCAGCCGCCGCGTAGAGATTTGGGGGATTGCCGTGCTATACGCTCGTATACGCGCTTGAGGACCAACCTGCACAGAGTGAATGTACACTGCCTGACGATGTGAAGTCAGGACAGATGTTCACCTCAATGTACGTGTGTGCCTGCGTACGGGATCCGTGTGGGTGTGTGCTGAGGAGTCAGCGGAACGGGCGGAATTGCCTCCTCGCTGGCTGTGGCTCATCCATCACCAAATGACGGTGTGTGCACAGGAGTATAAAACGAAAGAACTACATTTGCAACGGAACTGAGTTTAAAGTTGAAAAAATATAAAATCGAGACTAAGGTTAAAGTAAAAAGTGAGCTTATCAGATTGAATAGGAAGTGTCGAAGTCGGTCGTTTGTCTTGGATAAGACAACGGACCAATCAATCAACAGCAAAATCGCAGAATATCTATTCCTAGGGATTCAGGGATGAAGTTCTTACCTGGTCATCATCCCTGTCCAGACTTAGGTGATTGACAATGCTGTCGACCTCAGCAACCTGCTTCGCCAACTCTCGCTGGCGCCTGATAAGGTCACGCGTCTCGCCAAAATCCACCAGCTGGCAGAGGCTGGCCGAGATCGCAGAGTTGGTCGGAAGCTGCGCCAACGGCGGTGACGGCTCCAGAGGAGGCGGCGGCACTGCCGGTGGCTGTCCTGGTGGCGCGGCCATGCGGCTCCACCGAGTTCGCGATGGCATCTGCTTTCGCGGCGTTCGCCGGGTTCGTCGCAGCAGCTCTTCGAGATTATCGTCGGCAATGTCAGTCTCTTCCGCTGCTGACGGTCCCAGCTGAACGTTAAGCGTTCTCCGGCTGGGAATCGACGCAGATGCCATGCTTCCCGCGAGTGACGCTTCGACTGTCCGTTCAAGCGTAATCCGTTTTGCTACTGAATTTTCTAGTCAAGCCCGCAAGGGGCGAAAAATGGCTGTGCGTTATCGATCGTCGCGACTTGAGTACCTTTGCTCGGTTGAAAGACCCTCGCTATCTGGCACTCACTGCTTCCCTTTCAACTCGCTTCACTGCTTACCTATCGGTTCGAACACTCTGTCACTCCTGGAAAAAAAATTACCTGCCGAAGTGAAAAATAATCAATTTGGCTTGAGTGAGTGGCTGAGTAGGCGCGGACCCCAGTGTGAAGCAGCCGGCCTTCTAATGCCCTAGGCAAGCCAACCGTTTCTTTTTGTCTCTGTTTCTTCTGCCAGCCTTACCCGCTTTGTTCCGCCGGCCCAGTCTCTGTCTGCTCCGTACAGTTAAGGCCGGCTTCCCGACCGGCGCTGGCTAAATTGAAGCCGACAATAGCGGCCCTCGCTAGACTATGAGGCTAGTAAGGCGTACAAATAGGCTGTCTGCAGCTTCAGCCCCCCTGCTGTCTGCTCCAAATCTCGGCATCTCTGCGGCTGCTCTCCCTACTCGAAACTGTGAGCACCCCATACCTTGCGTCCAAACAGTATGCGACTTGGCAGAACGCACCTGCGTCTAGAATCTAATGAGAATTCTCTCGGAGCAAGAGCGCTAAACAGTCAAAACAAACAAGCTCATCAGATGGGCCTAACTGCCTTGTGCCGAGAAAAGTAGAGATCGAATACTCAGTTTTGAAATAGAACAACAATTTGACTGCAAACGCTTTTTTGCCATTTTGCTGCTGCTGCATTCATTCCCACGCTTCGTGATTTAGCTTTTTTCACTGCCGCTGCCAGCCGTGTACTTTAGCAATACAATCGGCAGAGCTGAATGGAAACATCAATTTAAAAATAAATCAACAAGAACTAAAAAGGAATATAACAGTAACGACAAGCTTTTCTGGATAACCGGATGCATGTATTTCCGAGTCACGCTTAGCTGACTATTTAACTCGCTAAATTTAATTGAGTACTCGTACAACGAAACTAATATATTACTTGAAATTATTGAATAGCTGTCGCAAGCGTATTACTCCATTGCGGGGGCAGCTAATATAACAATAGATCGACGAAGATTCGGGATAAAAATTGTTCGGGAAGGCCTTGCTGATGTCAGGGTACTTAGAGCACTACTATACGAGCGTAATATTCTGTTCCTAGTGACTCCCCACTCACTTCATCAACCAGAATTTTTGCAACGCCGAATTTTCACTACGTCGAAAATACGAAATGTCAGCATTACTTCACAATTTCACAATAAACCGGAAATTAACTAAAACCAGATGTTTGTTTTAATGACGCTTATACGTTAATTGTTGACGTTGTGAGAGAACGTTCAGGAGAGTGAACAGCTCTGCATTCACTCCCCGCACTTTATCTTACGCTTAGACCCTGAAATCTGTGAACCCTGAACGCCTTCAATAGATTTCAACTAAAATGTTTTCAGAATACCCTCAACCTGCTGATGCTAGTAGTATCCGTAGCAATCTTCATGCAAATTGTGGAAATGTATCGCAAACCCTCCAGGTGGAAGTAACTTTATCAGCGGTCCGACCAGCACCTCGACTTTGTTCTTCCTGTCTTCTGGCTAGGTCCTACCTAGGACAGAAGAAACATATCCTAGGGGGTTGTAGCCTAGAGGTTAGGGCGTCGGACTCACGACTTCAAGGTCGGGGGTTCGATTCCCGACACCACTGGAACAATTTGTGTCCTTAACTCTGCATTGCTTCAGTTCACACAGCTGTCTAATGGGTACCAGCATTAGCTGGGGGTAATTGAGGGTGGGTGTGGCGTCCCCCCAGTCCATGGACTGAACAGCTGTACGCAGCCTTCAGATACGCCGCGCAATAGCTACGGCTGTGCTGTCGGTTGCACATTTTGCTCAATTCGGGCAGGTGTTATAAATTTTTTTATAATTATAACTAGGACTACTCGGTTGATATTCGCCATCAATTAACTCTTAATTCTTCAGAGCCTTCTGACTGATTGTGCCACTCGACAGGTAGAGATAGTCGGGCGGGCCTGTACAGTACTTATTCTCTTTCGGGCGCGCTCTGGCTGTCGCCCGCCTGTCAGAGGACGCCTAAGAAGACGGACAAAGCAGAACAGCAAACGAAAACGGCCGTGGTGTCCAGACTTGTGACCCCCGGGCGATGGTGGTGTGAGGCCACAGAAACGGCAGGCGTACGCATGGAGGCCTGGAAGCCCTCCTAGCCCTCCCCCACAGTGTCGGACAGCGGTCGGCGTGCAATCAGCAAATCAGCCGCTCCTGCCGCCTCTCGTCCCTCACGTCGGTGGCGATGTCAGGCGCATTGCCCTCCGCATAAGCTCCGCATACTCCTACACTGGCATCTGAGCTTTCAGGTTCTTGTTGCCTTGAACCTCCAGGAAGCAATTTGGTCCCGCCAGAAATCTGTGTTGCTGCTCTGCGACACCTTCTGCAAGAGTGTGGCGTGCTGTCTGCCACGCATTGTGCCCACATCAGGCTCTAGACCATCTACCTGGGCAGAAGCCAAAGAAGAGACACTTACAGTAGAAAGACCACGCGAAAGAAAAAAGCTAAATTTTATTTTTTTCTGACTCTCCCAAAACATTCATTTTTACATTTATAAATGTCCTTTCACCAGGGTCTCCGATAAGAATCACTCAATATGTCGACGATGCTGAGCCGGACGGCTTTGGAAGTTAGTTCATCGCAAAGGGCGAAGAATATTGATTCATGTGGTGGACTTTCACGAAAATCGGTCATTCGGTTTTGAAGCTATCGTGAAGTGGGCAGCGGGTTGGGGGTCGGTGGCAGAGCGGCTATCGCGTTTTCCTCTCGCACCACGGTCCCTAAGTTCGATTCCATGGCGAGGCCACATTTATTTGGGGCGCAGCCGCGGAGAGAAGGCTTGAGGGCTTGTCGTGCAATTTACGCCCTTGAGGGCCAACCTCCAAGGCACAGTGAAATAAATGTACACTGCCTGACGATGAGAAAGTCAGGGCAGATGTACACACCTGTGTGAGCGTATGCCTGCGTACAGTATCTGAGTGCGTGTGTGCTCAGGAGTCAGCGAAATGGGCAGAATTGCCTCAAAGTAGCCTTTGTCCAATAGACTATTTAGAGAACTACACCTGACTGTGTAGACACATCTGTGTGAGCACTTCTACGACTACTAGAGAGGTCCATGGCTGTTGTGGTTGCAAAAGAAGGGTTCTGTAAAATTCTCAACCAAAAAGCGAATTATCTGAAAACGAAACCTTTTGAGCAGTAAGGCAAGCTAAAGCTAATTGTGAGCGTAGAACTCAAAAGGGAAATTTATAAAAGGTTTGGGGAACGTTTAACTTGAACTTTTTAGAAATTCAAATTTCTTGAAACCTACTTCACTGCTTAGCAATTCAATGGCGGAGCTATTGCACATCCGTCTATTGCATGGCCACCCAGACACCTAGCTTAAGTTTAAAGTTGAGCACATTGACCTTGCTGATGGGTATTTAAAGGGTGCTAGTTTTTCGGTCGCATAAATTAAATTGCTGCTGAACTATTGGAGCACTGCAGGTGTTGCGGCTTTGAAAATGCAATAGCAAAATTAATGTCCAGGTGTACGAGTCAAATGACTAGGTGAGTCGCTGTGCTGCCACGCCCCGGCCATAGCATTTCAATCCATCGCGCAGATTAAAATGTTGAGCATCGAATTTTACTAATCTCGGATAATAATTTTATCAGGCATTCCAGCGCTCGGGCCTTTCAGACGCGGGTTCCACCTGCTTGGTGTCACAGGTGCGCGCACTGAGCGCTTGTGTAGTTAGAGCTATCGAGTCTTAAGGTCTTGAGATATGTTTGCTGCATGAGCTAATCATAGAGCTCGCAGCATCAATGTAGATGGCATGATTGTCTGAGTTCCATTCAGTCAAGCCTGATTAGAAATTTGAAAGGATCCTGTTGTCGCTTGAATAATTAATGAAATACGATTCGAGTTTCATTATTCATGCGACACGATGAGTAGCATCTCGACTTTGAACTCGATAATGACTGCCAATACCATTCTGCTGAAATTTCAGACTTCAGCTTAAATTTTTTATCGTAGGTTCAGGCGGACTTGTTGTTTCACTGTCTCTGGATTTGCTACTAGACTATTGTATCTAGCTGGTGTGTGACTCTTGATTGCTACGTGTGGCGCAGTGACAAGTGCAAAAAAATGCGAAATCAGCCGAACCAGACAGTCTCGGACCATCTAGGCACCGTCTGTCACAGGATGTACCAGAGCGTCTATCAATTTGCGATCTGGCAGAATCTGCTTCAAATCAAACCTGGCTTGTCAACCAGCAGTGAATCATTATGAGAAGTTGAAATGCTGCCCTCAAAGTCGAATATTGTCGAAATCAGAGAGTGCAAATATGATTCGTAATTTCGAATTTAGGACTTAACTCACCATTATGTCACTTAAGTGCTTAAGTACCAACAATGTACACTCTATATCATAACTATAACTCAACTGACTAACTGAAGATCAGAATTATCCATTGGTTTTGGATTAAGTTGTTGATACTATACTTACAATATCATCAGGACTTTCATGTAGTTCCAAACCGAGTCCAACTATAGCAGTCTGAAGATGAGTCCAACTATAGCAGTCTGAAGATGACCCCAACTATAGCAGTCTGAAGATGAGTCTAACTGTAGCAGTCTGAAGATGAGTCTAACTGTAGCAGTCTGAAGATGAGTCTTACTATAGCAGTCTGAAGATGAGTCCAACTATAGCAGTCTGAAGATGAGTCCAACTATAGCAGTCTGAAGATGAGTCCAACTATAGCAGTCTGAAGATGAGTCCAACTGTAGCAGTCTGAAGATGAGTCCAACTATAGCAGTCTGAAGATGAGTCCAACTATAGCAGTCTGAAGATGAGTCCAACTATAGCAGTCTGATGATGAGTCCAACTGTAGCAGCTTGAAGATGAGTCTAACTATAGCAGTCTGAAGATGAGTCTAACTGTAGCAGTCTGAAGATGAGTCCAACTATAGCAGTCTGAAGATGAGTCCAACTATTGTAGTCTGAAGATGAGTCTTACTATAGCAGTCTGAAGATTTTCCAACTCAGAGAGACAACATAAATTTCCTGGCATACTCATGCATAGCAACTAGTGGTAGAGTCGATTTTTTTTTTCGGTAACTCTTTTTCTTATTGGATGGCTTCGCAATTCGCATTCGTCTGAGAAGAGAGCACATTGAAATAAAAGAGGCAAGGCCTATCAGCCAAGCAGGAACCAGTGTCGGGTGACAAGGGATCATGACCTTCCAGCTGCCCACAACGGATCAGGCGGCCCAGCTCGCCTGCAGTTTGCGGCGCAGTGTCGCAGATGCGGGCGATTCTGTCGCCGAGTTTCTCGGCCTCGGTCGCGGAGGCATCAGGGAAGGAGAGACGGTGAGGCTTGGCGTTCTATTTCAGTTATCATTTATTCTCACTTTGCATGACCGAATTCCAAACAAATTAGGAAGTCACAAAGGCATGAGAATGTTTCTCTCGATAATCCCACAGCAGCTGCCACCGGAGCAGCGGCGCCAGCTGCTGGCTGCACTGCGGTCGGTGAGCTGCCTGCGCGAGCTGACCGACGCAGAGATCAGCCAGGTGGCCGATGCGATGCGAGCGAGAGTCGTCCAGCCCAGTGAGTACTGCTCAAATTATTAAGCTGCTATCCTGAGCAGAACATTTCTAAAAAGTGCGGAAATAATAAATCCATCTTATAGGTAAATGGAATTTGTAATTTGAGTAAGTGGAACAGTCTACCTGACTTTGAGAACTTATTTCTCTTAGAAAATTATGTCATTGAAAAATTCTTGAACTCGCCTATTTCGATTCCAGCAGATCATGCAGATTTTTTACTTACTTTGATTTCAAAGTATTCCAAAGTTCACGAAAATGGAGCTTTGGTTAATACGGAAATATTTTCTTGTCATAATGATGAGCTTGAGTTCTGTCAGTTTGAAAGGATATTTTATGAATAATGGATCTATAAAAATAAGCATATTTAAGGCGCTAGCTATGAGCTTATTGTGTGACAAGCAATCGAAATTGCAAAAGGAATTTTAAAAAATGATTTAAACAATTTGTTCTCAGATGAGACTGTGCTCAGCCGAGGAGAAGACGGTGATCAGCTCCTGGTGATACGCAGCGGCGGCTTTCAATCAGCCTGCGAGGTTTCAGCAGCCGACGGCTCCGTTCGTCTGATGCATCGCTATCGAGACGCTGGCAGCTTCGGCGAGACCGGCCTGCTGCCAGCTCCCCGCAGCGGTGGCAGGGCTCCGATAGTTCGTCTGGTCTGCGTCAAAGCCCTCACCCCAGCTTCGCTGTGGACAATGGATCGGAGAGACTTCCGAGCCATCGTCCTGCCCGCCTTACAGCGTCGCCGATGTCGCCTAGTTGAAGCGCTAGCCGCCTCGCCCGCTCTGGCCGGCCTGCAGCCGGACCAGCTCGGCGAGCTGGCCGACGCTGTGCGAACGAAGTCTCTGGGACACCTGCAGGCGATGCCGCTGCGCTGGCTGACATTCGTCCTTGATGGCGGCTGTCTCGCTGCCGTAGACGAGCAGGGACGCGAGATCGGGCGGGTTGGACGCGGCGGGCACCTCGGAGCGGTCCGCGCACTGAAGCCGACAGTTTCAGCGACAAGGCCAGCTAGCTCGAACTCGGCGACTGTGCTGGCGATAGCTGCGGCGGGCCCGAGCGGCCGCGTTCAGGTGGCCGAGGTGCCAACTGAGGCGTTGCACCATTTGGCGCCTTGCCGAGAAATGCTGCTTCGCGGGGCACCTGTGCTCTGAGACATTCATTTGTGAGGCCCAGTTCGGTATGCTGCTAATTTTAAGGCGACAATTGGAGCAATTTTTAGCTTAAAACACTTTTTTTAATTAGTTGCTATCCCTCAGAATCTACATTTTGCACAATTCTGCTTCCATCACAGATCAGGCAATGCAACACTAAACTGCTTTTTCAATAAATGTATGAATTTTCCTTCCTTTGCTTCCGTTACAAACGTCTTGCTGCGATCTGTTTCATCTGTTCATTGGTTCATTGTGATGTTTGGGAGGCAAATAAATATGGCACATAATTTTGGCGCTAAAATTGCGAGTCGATTTGCTTGAACTCGTTCAGATGTTTTATTGTTAATTCGCAGAAAAAGTACTTGTGCTAATTGTTTTCCCATCTACAGTCAGGGTGTCTTAGATGCCTTAAACTGATCAGATCGATCAGCTATTACGAAGGCCGTTGCAATCGCAGTCATTTGGTCGAAAAATTTGTTTGGGCCCGGCTACAATCAGACGTATTCAAGCGGATCAGTTATCATCTTATGGTCTGCAGTCTTCACAAAGACATATTGAAACGCTTGGGCTAACATCATCATGGGCTTTCATGAAACCTTTAAAACAAAGGATAGGTTTATGTGGTCTAAAATTAACAGTTAGTAGTTTCACTGCCTTGACTGCCTCTTACATGATGCTAAGTATGCATATTTTTAATCACATTGAAATTTTTTTGTCATACAAAATAATGCTTCACATCGCGACAAACTACTATCGGTAAGCTTATGCGAAAGTTGAGAAAGTTATTTATCTGTGACTCTTGTTCTTGTTCCCCTTCTGTTACTTTTATAGTTGCGGTAGAGTAACATGCTGTTTACGAGACAATTGACGTCAAATAATCAATTAGATTAAAAAGCAGACCACCTTGATTACTGAGCGGCACTGCAAAAGGTTGTCAAGCATTTTTCGGCCTCTTGCGATGAACTTTCAAAGCCATCCGACGTCGGCTTCATTCATCGATTCTTGGCGTGGACCCTGGTGACAACTAGCACTGCTCTGTATAAACCTCTATGGGAACCCATACTATAAACAATCAAAAATAAACAAAAAACAATAATAGTCGACACGATTACAATGTTACATTTTGTGAGCAGAATTATGCCTATATTGGTGGCTTTTGTGGCAAGAACAAAAAGAGAATCGTGTCGAAGAGAATCGTTGTATATATCGACGATGCCGATGTTTTGGGTTCCAAAAAAAGATAAATGTGGACATTTGAAATATCCCATGGTCTTTGTACTTTCTAGTTTTGGCGCTGTTGTCTATGAGCTCATCCCACAATAGTGTCAAGATTGCTAATCAATTGGTTACTGAAACATCGGAATCAACTCGACAGCAGCTGGTGGCGAATATGCTCCAAAATCTTGTTAGCCAAGTCTCATTGCAGCAGCACATGGTGAAATTTTACACGATCTTGTACTTTTGCCGATCAAACATTTTCCAGGCGCAGTCGTGCCAGCCAGGATTTGGGACTGGTAGCTGCCTCAAAGTGATCTGCATGACTTCCCGGCTCATGGCTAGTCCCAGCTATCTACGGCCTCCCAATCTCCGAGGCACAGCCCTGCTTCTTTCCTAATGAAAGAAACAAATGAGATTTCGTGCGAGAGACACTTCAATTATTTCTAGTTCTGGCCGCTCCGAAAAATAAGCTTCATGAGCGTCTCCTGTTAGCCTGGGACAGCCTGGGCACGATCCGCAAAAAGAACAACTGACACAGCCATTGCAACTCCTCAACTCAGAAGAACTCGAATTCTGCAGCTCAATCTGTTCTGAGCTGTTTATTCAATACTAATTTTACAATGGGTACGTTTTGTGAGGCATGCAAAATATCTCTTATCTCTAGAGATCCTGAAGGAAAACGAAAATATTACAGGAGACATTCTAGAGATGAGGCAGGGTATGGATGATGCAGGAGAGAGATCAGACAGGTTACAAGTGAGACAAAGGAAAGATGCGACTTAGGATATATGAGGCAGGGAAGAGATAAAACATGGGAGACTAGAGACAGGGGATAGATGAGGCAGGGGAGAGATGAGACACAGGAGAGATGTGAGACGGGAGAGATAAGACATGGGAGAGATGAGGCAGAGGAGAGATAAAACAGGAAATAGATGAAGCATGGGAGAGATGAGACAGGTGAGATGAGACACGGGATAGATGAGACAGGGGATAGATGAGACAGGGGATAGATGAGACAGGGGATAGATGAGACACGGGAGAGATGAGACAGGGAAGAGATGAGACAGGTGAGAGATGAGGATGGTGAGAGATAAGACAGGTGAGAGATGAGACACGGGAGAGATGAGACAGGGGAGAGAGGAGACACGGGATAGATGAGACACGGGAGAGATGAGACGGGAGAAATGAGATCGGGGAGAGATGAGGCAGAGGAGAGATAAAACAGGAAATAGATGAAGCATGGGAGAGATGAGACAGGTGAGATGAGACACGGGATAGATGAGACAGGGGATAGATGAGACAGGGGATAGATGAGACAGGGGATAGATGAGACACGGGAGAGATGAGACAGGGAAGAGATGAGACAGGTGAGAGATGAGGATGGTGAGAGATAAGACAGGTGAGAGATGAGACACGGGAGAGATGAGACAGGGGAGAGAGGAGACACGGGATAGATGAGACACGGGAGAGATGAGACGGGAGAAATGAGATCGGGGAGAGATGAGGCAGAGGAGAGATAAAACAGGAAATAGATGAAGCATGGGAGAGATGAGATACGAGAGAGAAGAGGCGTGGAAGAGAGAATAGCATATAAACAAAGTAAGTAGCAAGGTGGCTTTAAAAATACTCGTTTAGGGATTTGCAACAATTTTTTTTCAAGAAAAAATACTGAAGCAAGACTGTGGCTTCACTGATGAATATCGTCGATCGATGTGGGGAGAGCTTCTGACCTTGGCAAAAGCTGTCAGCCATGCAGTCATCTCTTATGAAACGCATGGCTGATCTGAAATTAGTGCATTGTCGAGTAGCAAGACAGAGCCTCGATGACAGGACTGATACGGAATGCCCGGGCCCACTTGCCCTGCTACAAATTCATTTCTCTCACAGTATAGACCCTGGGGCTCGGCATTAAGCGAAAAAACGCTACTTGTAGATGTACTTGCTTATTTTTACTAATTTTACAAGGGAGTTGTCGTAAAATTCGTCCGTGAGGGCCTCCGACGAAAAGAAATTCAGGTCAGATGTGTGCTAGTGTTTCTGAGTTGGCTGTATGTCTACTGTCGCTAAATGATGTACCAATTACACAGCACAGATGCACAGTAATACCCATGCATCACTTTGCAAAAATACTTTTAGAGCAGAAAGATATTTACAAAATCTGTCTTTATCCGACTAGCAGATTTTGAGGATTATGTTGAAATGCATATTCAGCTACTGCTGTGTCTGATGGAGTTTGAGTTGGATGCTTTTAAAGGCTTGCCTAGGATTTACTCAACTGTAAGAGGGATATGCTTAGGGGCTGTGTGGCAGAGCGCTTAACGCGTTTGCCTCTCGCACCAAGGTCCCCGAGCTCGATTCTACGGCGAGGCCACATTTATTTGGGGCGCAGCCGCGGAGAGAAGGCTTGGGGCTTGACGTGCAATTTACGCCCTTGAGGGCCAGCCTCCAAGGCACATTTAAAGTGTACACTGCCTGACAATGAGAAAGTCAGGGCAGATTTACATACCCATGCGAGCGTTTGTCTGCGTACAGTATCTGTGTATGTGTGTGCTCAGGAGTCTGTGAAATGGGCTGAATTATCTCCACGCTGTCTGCGGATCAAGTGTCACCAAATGATGTGCCATTGGACAAAGTCCTCATGCTAATATTATTAATACATTATCAAGAGGGTATTCCTTAGATCTAAAGGTTATTATCGTATTGCTCTTAAAATGCGCGATGTCAACTAGCTACTCGTATTCTTGGAAAGTCGCATCTATTCACAACTCTACAGCTGATCGCCTTCAGTAAGCTCAGACGTCGTTGTTTACTACCGAGTTCAGCATGGCCTCCACATAGCTTGGCGGAGGTGGCGACGGTGGCGACGGTGCCGTCGGCGTCAACGGCATCGAGTCATGCTTGAAATCCGTGGCGGAAGTCGACTTGGCGACCCGTTTCTGCCGGCGTCTCAGCGGAAGCCGCCTGCGGAGCCAGGCGCAGAGAAGACGCGCGCGGTCGCACAGGCAGTACATGAGGCAGGCGAGGCCGCATGCTCCGGTAAGTACACAACCTAGAACCACAGCCAGGAGCAATGGTCCTTCGAGGCGCAGGGGTTCTGGAGGTGGCTTGCAACGAGTCCAACGCTTGTCACGATCATAATTTGGCGTTGTGCCGCACCACAGGTAAGGCGTCAACTGCTGACGATGCTGGTTGAAGCCAGCGCTGTTTGGCGAGTGTCTCAAGCACTGGTGATGACGCACTCCCCGGTACTTGAACGGGAAGCTGCACCGTCGACCGGGGTCGTTTCCGGCCTCGGTGGCGTCAGTTTCAGGGCAGGCTCGATAATGACCTCCAGCTGTGAGGCAGAACCAGCCCCGGAGTGGCGGTCGCCGGCGGCACTCGCCGCTTCCTCCTTCCTGGAAAGTGCAGGGCAGCAGGTGCGGCCGGTCTGTGCGACACTTTGTCCACCGGCCTGTGTAGTTTCCGGCAGTTGTCGAGCACCAGTAGTAGACTTCTGCACCGATGAATAAATGTTGATAATAATATTAATATTTGCAGGAGGTCTGTGGGCAATGGCACATCATTTGACCCGCAGCCAGCGAGGAGGCAATTCTGCTCATTCCGCTGACTCCTGAGCACAGGTGTTTTCATCTGCTTTGACTTTCTCATCATCAGGCAGTGTACACTCTCACTGTGTCTTTTGAGGTTGGCCCCCAAGGGCGTAAATTGCACGTCAAGCCCCCAGCCTTCTCTCCGCGGCTGCGCCCCAAATAAATGTGGCCTCGCCACGGAATCGAGCTCAGGAACATTGGTGTGATAGCCAGACACTTCGTACAACTTAAACCCATTTCTCTCTTGTCAAATTACCTGTCTCTTTTTTTAACTAATTCCGATTAACCATTAGACATCATATACCTGGTAAAATCAGTGAAAACGTGAAACTACGAGTATACCCCTCTTCATTTAGTTTCCGAGATGCTTGCAGATGCTTTTCTACGCTACAATTTAAAAACGACGATAGCAAAAGTGCTCCCGTTCGCTCATGCACTACTGATTCGTAAACTGACAGTGTGCACTGGAGCTGAATCATCTGATGGGGCTAACTAAAGCTCCTGATGTGATGGAAAGTAACATGATCTCTGCCTGATGTGTGGGCATACAGCGAGCTTAATTGGGCTTGTTGCTCAAGCATTCATCAGAATTTGGGGATATTTCTCGTTAATTGACATTGTCTTTTGAGCCGTACTCATTGACAGCCGACTCAATTAGATCAGTGAAGATCCGACTAGCTGATCCAGAGGAACTTGCAACTAGTGTTGTAGCAGTCTCTCAGTCCTTCGTATCTACGAATCAACGTTACGTTCTGAACTTTACATAAGCAGATTAATTGGAAGTTGTTATGATTTTGTCAATTGTTAGTTTTATCTTTCTGATCTTTCTAGCGATCCTCTGGGATAGAAAACTTGCCCAAAAAATCGAAACACAATTTAGGTCGGGGGTTCGATTCCCGACTCCAACAGAACTATCTGTGTCCTATATAGTAAGACACTTAACTCTCTTCTTTGATTAAACTAAACCAGCTGTAATTTAATTTAATCGCTAACAGCACGCACAGAAGCAATTCATGGAATGTTTGGCGCTCCCCAGTCCATGGACAGAACAGCCGTACAGCTGCGACTGTGCTGTCAGCTGCACATCTGTCTCTATTGGGGCAAGTGTAGTCATTTATTGTTATTATTATTGTTTATTGCTTATCCTCTGGGTTAAGAAACTTTGTCCATTTAACTTTAAACATACTTAAGGCAGCATCTGATAATTATGCAATGCAATTCGAATGTTGTTTCAACGTATCCTTCAGACGCTGCTAAAATTTGCAATAATTCTTACCTGACTTTTCGTAACGTCGAGTCCCAAAAAGCTTATCAATAATGGTTTGCGGCACTCTTCCAGTATCTGCTGTAGTACAGTAAAGGTGCTCGACGCCCTTGTAACAGAAGGGAAACTGGCACTGACGCCCTGGGTCGTTGCCACCGAAAGTGTCCTCCGTGGCAGGACACCAGGCGAAGCGACCTTCGCCGCAGTAGTCGGCCGTTGTCGGGCACCATAGCCGGTCCGCATCTGGGCCGAGGCACTCGCGAATCACGTCGCTGCCATCCTTCGGGTTGCCCACCGAGGGAAATCTGCAAACCGCTCGGCGATCTTCGCTGTAGGAGTAAGTGCATCCGTCTGTGAGTCGGCCTCCCAAACATATTATCAGTGATAGAGCAACATTCACTGTTAAGCGCATGGGTATCGGCTTGAAATCAGCTTTCGTGCTGCGATGAGGAAGTAAGTCATTGAAAGGGGCTGACACAGCCACTTCAACAATATTTAGCTTTTGAACCTGCTTCAAGCTACTGCAGCTCAGTCTCTAGTGTACTTTCAGCGAGAGTTCGTGATTCCGCACAAATCAACCAATAGCAGTGATTCGCGGATACAGTGACGTAAACTGTTCGACTAAAATGTTCTGAAACGATTCTTAATGTCGTACTTAAAGTAGTACATAACTCACTAATTAGGAAAAAATATTTTTTAACTCTCAAAAAAGCAAGTGAAAATTTTCCTACAAAGTAAAGTTATTTTACTACCAAGACAATTTATTTTTAGATTTTTTCAAATAAAAACTCTAAACGTCCATTCTATTTAACTGTCTAACAATGTAGCTCCACTTGATTCAAGGCTCTACATTTCAGCATGACAGTTTGCGGATGTCGATAATCTCTTGGGGGAAACTGAACACTGGCTGGCTGAGCGGATGGATAATCCTGTGTCAGCTTAATGGCCGATCAAATAACCCGATCGAGAGTAGCCAGCGAGGTTGTTTGAGCACTAATGTGTGTTTTGAGCGCTACTGGGAATTGGAATAAGTGGGCTTTTCAACAGCTCAAGCGAGGGGATTATAGAATGACGGCTCTGGGAAGCAGTTCTCGGCGCATTTTCCCAACAGCCACTTTCCTCCGAAAAGGCCACTGCAAAATTTATGCATGCTAACGGCCTTTTCGTCGCCTATAATAGGCCTAAGCAGGAGCGACTGTGCAACGCTGCGATCTATCTGCTCAACCCTTCCTAGTCTAATCCTCGGCAATTAATATTTATACCCAGACAGGATTTCTCAGCAGATAACCAGAAATATGCAGGGCAGGAAATAATGTACACTTGTACATTATCACATTCACATCACTGTCAACCGAGGACACCTGCAAAAATATTAATAATTGCCGCAGGGCTCAAAGCAATAAGAAATCACTTGGTGACAGTATAGACCCGCAGCCAGTGAGGAGGCAATTCTGCTCATTCCGCTGACTCCTGAGCACACCCGCGCACGCGTTTGTTTTCATCTGCCTTGACTTTCACATCGTCAGGCAGTGTACACTCTCCCTGTGTCTTTTGAGGTTGGCCCTCAATGGCGTGAATTGCACGACAAGCCCCCCAGCTTCTCCGCGGCTCCTAAATAAATGTGGCCTCGCCGAGGAATCGAACTCAGGGACCTTAACAAAACATAATCTGTCAAGAAAGGATATTTAAACAAAATAGCAGAACTCAAAACTATCATTTTTTCCGAATTGCAATTTCAGTCTTGCAGGTTGCAAAAGCAAGTTAAAAAAGAATTAATTGAATTAGGGCTTAGGAAAACGCATCTATTTGGAACGCAATCGCTCCCAACGGGTTTTAGGCTCGTAGTTAAATTTGATTGCAGTGGCTTTCATTGCACCGATGAGCATTAGTTATATTGACCTCGTCTGAGCGCACCTTCTATTTACGCATCGTCGTTATGGATATAGTAGTGAGGTGGAAATTCCGTGCATTATTTAGGCACAATATCCCCCGCTCTGTGACAGCAGCGATCTAGGAACTAATCAGGAGGGAAATCAGGCCACACTTCAGGCGTACGCCATCACTGCCCCATCACAGCTTGTCTAGACTCCGCCGCCAGCTTCACAAGCAGTTGAAACAAGCTAGATCATTGGGACCAGGTTATACGCCATAAAAAAACATCCTTTTTTAATTAACGTGTCGGAAAACAATAACCCGTTTCGATGATGAAAAATTAACTTTTAAACAATGAAGCTGTTACTAGTTTAAATTCATTTGCTAAGACAGTACGACAGCAAAGTGTACAGTGTGCGAGTTCAAAATATTTTTCCTCAAGAAAGAAACTTTACACGCGCAATTATAAATAGATGGGTCCACCCGAAGTGTCATCTGACAATTGCCAGCTGAGACAACTGCCAGCTGAGACAACTGCCAGCTGAGACAACTGCCAGCTGAGACAACTGCCAGCTGAGACAACTGCCAGCTGAGACAACTGCCAGCTGAGACAACTGCCAGCTGAGACAACTGCCAGCTGAGACAACTGCCAGCTGAGACAACTGCCAGCTGAGACAACTGCCAGCTGAGACAACTGCCAGCTCAGACAACTGCCAACCAGCAACTGACAACTGAGACAACTGCCAGCTGAGACAACTGCCAACCAGCAACTGACAACTGAGACAACTGCCAGCTGAGACAACTGCCAGCTCAGACAACTGCCAACCAGCAACTGACAACTGAGACAACTGCCAGCTGAGACAACTGCCAACCAGCAACTGACAACTGAGACAACTGCCAGCTGAGACAACTGCCAGCTGAGACAACTGCCAGCTGAGACAACTGCCAGCTGAGACAACTGCCAGCTGAGACAACTGCCAGCTGAGACAACTGCCAGCTGAGACAACTGCCAACCAGCAACTGACAACTGAGACGACTGGCAGCTGACAAATCCCAGTGAATGCTACCTGAATCTACTGCACTAGCCGGTTCAGCTGTGAGACAGAGCTAAGCACTTCCGTCTGCTCGTTTTATATAAATGTAAGATAAAACGAGCAAAGCACAGTAAATTTAAAAGTGGTCACCAGCTGCATGCATGAACATGTCCAAGCTTTACTGCGGTACATTTTTAGGTCAAACGAAACTGCATCTATATATGAAGAGTTCTTTATTATGAAGTGAGTGTCGGATATTTTTCAAGCAAGACCGAATCGAACAGCTCGGCACTCAGTTGGTCAGATCTGGTCAGTCAGGCGCTTCGACTCCAGGCCATAGATAATGGTCACGAGCTTGCGATTGTCGCAGTAGTACATCAGCATTGGAAAGTACTTGCCTCCAGCCGGCTGCGGCTGTGTTTCCATCAGACCATCAAAGCTGCGTCCGATGGAGCGTTGCAACTGGTCAGCGAGCTCCTGACCTTCGGCCTCCATGTTAACCCACGACCGAAGCTCGATTCCGCCACTCTGGCGCAGCAGCGATTGAACGTCTACTGTCCCACTAATCACCAAGCAGTTGTGACAGGCGTGGTAATGCGTGGCTGTCGTAAGGAAGCTCACACCGAGCCTTGCGCAACGAGACCGCACCACCTCTGCCACCCGGTCAGCGAAGGCCGTGACGTAACTACGCAGATCATTTACGCTGGCATTACTCACCCGTCTATTAGCTCTGTAGCCATAAACAGAAACCGATGATGGATGCTCCACTTCCACTTGGCTTAACTGCTGCTGCTGCTGCTGCTGCTGCTGCTGCTGCTGCTGCTGCTGATTTTCTTCACCCGACCCAATTGTTGTGGACAGGTCGAGGTTGAATGCTGAGAAGACAGGCGTCAGTTGCAGGTGAATTTTAGCAAAGTCGCGATAAAGAAGCGGATTATTGCAGGTGCCGTCTGCCCAGTCCGGGTGAACCGTCCACTCGGCAGCGGCGTTCAGATTCAAACTGCTACTCGTCTCTGGCAAGTTAGTCACCGATGAATGAAACACGTCATCATCATAGCCGTTTGCCTCGAATTCGGGGTCGACAACTCCAACAACCGCCTCCCAGATGGCCCCAAGGTCAATGGTTCGCAGCCCAGTGACGTCGAGCAAGAGATGGTCGAGCAGGCGACGTTGTTCAGCTGACGGAAGGACGCGCTCGAGGTAGCCGCTAACTCGCTGCCATTCGCGCCATGAGAACTGCAGCTTCAAGTTGCTGCTGCCTCCACTTGGACAGTTGCTGGAGACAACCTGGCACTCGCTGACCTGCAAGAGCCATTTAACGGGTCGGGTGGTTCATTAATCCTTCGCAGAAGGGTCGGACTTAGCCAATTTATGCGCATTTCACCTGACTGTCCGTAGTGTTTAGTTCGGCAGCTAGTCGCTGCATTGTAGATACGCAGTAGCTTTCGCAGCTCAGATGCTGTCCCATGTCACTGGGTTCTGTGAAGTATAAAACTAATATGTGAAGTTTTATAAGAATATACCAATCTAAATGGAAATTGCTGGCAGTTTAAGCTGTTTAGACATTCTCTGTTCGTTTATGTATGCGGGTTTATGGAATTGAGTTCAGACTCCGCTAAAGCTTGATTGGCTGGCGCATGAGGTGGAAATGATTAATAGGAACAGGCGGAATCGCATGGCATCCAGATCTGTCTGGTTTGCCCAGCTTTTTTGTACTCACGGCGCCTGCCAGATGAGCAATAAAACATTTTCCCATGTAGGCATAGCTTCAAATTGCATCTAGTGCGCTAGAGTCAGCCACAATGTACCCTGTACGTTGCACCGTGCACTCAGTTTATGCACAATAGGGGTTGTAGCCTACTAGTAAGAGCATTGGACTCACGAACTTGAAGGTCGGGGGTTCGATTCCCGACTCCACTGGAGAAAACTTTGCCCCTTAGCAAGACACTTCTGTATTGCTTTATTGGTTTTCAACTTTTATTTCAAACTACTTAGTAACTTCAATTTCACCGGCGGGGAGGGGGGTGCTCGTGTACCCGATTAGTAACTTCGATTTCGTCCGCGAGACGGCCTGCCCAAGTTAGAGTAAATCAATTTCACAAAAAGTAACTTATATTTATGCGCCGTGGAATAGCTGTGGCTGTGCTATTGCACATCCGACCCAATCAGGCAGGTGTACACTGCAAGCGGTAATAAATATGATCTCAATTAAAGCATTGAGAATTTGAAATTAATTAATCCAAAACAATGAGAAAATGAAAAATTCAGATGACGGAACCGGCTGTACTCCTCTCTGAAATCGCTAAACCGGCAAGCACGCATATATTGCTGTGCAGCTGATGGCTCAGTTAAAGGACAATGTACCCAGCAGAACCCAATGGGACCTAATAGTTTGTCGCGTGCGTGAGCCTGGTGAAATGCTCAACCCAGCCTTCTCACCCCGGCAAGAGCACCAACAGCAGCAGTCTAGCAGCTGTCTCCCAGAACGTGAAAACCAATAAGTGGCTGTATCATTTGCTGGCAGTAGAGTGAGCCATGCAAATATATCATCTCCGGTTTTGGTGGGGTATTGCAAGTGGAGCCAGCTAGCTGTATTGTAAACAGATGCATCTGCGGACTCTTACTGCAGCTGCTTTTGGTCTGCGAAAAGCAGATGAGAGCAAAATAGGGCATTAATATCCACCAAAGCTTGAAAATCTGATTAAAATATTTTTAAATACACATAGAGCCTGTATAAATTTGTAATAAACGAGAAATAAAAACTCAATTTATTATCCCTTAGACGTTAGAAGCTGTTAGTGTACAATTAAACAGATAGAAAATATCTTTCTATGATGAAAATTCACATTAAATCATTAAAGTGCAAGGTGTAAATGTGCGACTTGTGGTAATATAAGCCAGCATCATTGCAAATTAGAAATATATATTATAATTTCAGCATAAAATTCTACTGTTGCATCCATATTATTTTATTTAACCATGATAATTTCACACAGACACTTAAATATCACACAGTCACATTTTTATGCTAAAATAAAAGCTTTGGCTTCGAATTTATAACAATTGGATTGTTTTCTCATCTGCTTGTTGGTTTGGTGAGTGACAGTTACCAAATACATGTACTTTATAGACAGCTTGAAAAGCTGCCGTATAATCTGTCGTGTGGAAAGAATTTTTTCTCTAAAGAATATGAAATCTGTTATCCGTACAGCTTTTTAATAGTTAGGTTTTCGTCAAAAAGTCGTCAAACTACGAATTTTTATTGAAATACAAAAAATCATTTTGAACTTTTTCTTAGAAAACCTTAATCTTATCGTGTGTCACTGTGTCTTGTCAAGACAATAAAAAAAGTCAAGAAATAGTGAAGGGCCTGTCAAAATCGATAAAAATATGCTAAGCTTCACAAATTAATTATTATTACAAAAATTCTGGTCTGCCTTCTAATAAAAACTTCAAAATCTAAATTCTAGGCCCCTACTCATAAAATCTTGCAACTCGTCAGACTAAAGACCCAAAGTTATGTTATGTAACCATTATAGCTATTCATTATCATATCATTGGCTTGCTGTTGAGTCGTGAAATACTCTACTGAAGCTTAGTCTAGTTTTTTATTAGGTCTCTGACATAAAACTTTGACACACAAAGTTGGCACATATTCTTTTTAGTAGATTTGATCATAGGCCTATGTATTTCAAAATTTAAACTTCAGCATTTAAACTCTGTAACTAGGGGCTAGGCTTTGGTAAGATCTATAAGGATAATTCATAAAATAAAAATATTGTATCACATTGATACACATCAGTTTCATTATTTATTGATAAATTAATTTTTAAGAAAAAGCTTTGTCTCTTAAGTAAATACCAGTTTTTGTAAGGGCAGATTACATGTTTAAAATTAGGCCTATGTAGGCCTATTTATTTTTCTTGCTCACATTAGACAGCTCATTTTAAACTCTATGCTATGTACAACTTTATAGCCTTATTAGATTATCTGCCAAAACTGTGCAGATGCTTGACAGGGCTGGTCTCAAATGTGTGACGTGCCCCCTTAGTTTTACCAAGATGGGTGACTAGTATTAAGTAAAAAATGGGCATGAAAGAAACAAATAAAAAACAATAAATGTGAAAAATTCTGATGTGATCCCCAAAGTGTGACAGGCTTGATGAAAAAATGTGATGAACACATCTGCAATAATTTGATTTATTTTATGTAACTAAAATGTGTAAAAATAAATATTATTATTATAAGTTGTACAATCTTATTATAATAATCTTATTATTATAATTTGGCCTTTTTGTACTTGCTGGCCTATGTATATGATTTTGTATGTATTTTAAATATATTATCTATTGTGCTTTTGTCATGTTATGAAACATAGGTAATTTTAGGCTTTTAGCTCAAGTGTATATCATCAGAAACTATTTCTCAACTTCATCTTTGTTGCTGTTTGGCTTCTTTGACTTCACTGTATGAATAAATTGGATAGCAAACAAAGTAATAAATAAAAAGTACTAAATATAGATATTGGGTGTCCGGAAAGTCATGAGAATATGTTATTCTAACTACTTAGACACAAGCTATTGACAAGATACTGTACCATTCTAACACTTGACTTAATATATGTCTATAGCTGAAAGAGCTAGATTCTAGCTTCAAATTTGGGGGTAAGGCTGATGGTTATAACTTAGAAGTCTAGGCCACTGCAACGCAGAGGCAAAGCAAGCATCTATCGTTACTTTTTTCTTCATTGATCCTTGCTGCTGCTTTGAGATGTAGACGAGTTTCAAGCTTATGCTTATACCAGGTATAAGCTTGGTATATCTGCTCCTGATTGCCATGGAGAACTGCTGAAAGTGCATGGAGATGTGGCGCCTGGTCTGTCGTCAGTGTACCGATGGTACACAAGGTTCCATGACGAGTCGTACCCACTGCGGGAGTTCAGCAGCCACGATGAGGTCCGTGAGGCCGCGTTGCAGTGGACGAGGGGTCTGGATGCAAACTGCTTGAAACACGAGGTTCTACGGCTCGTGAAGCACTGCCAAGCTGTGATTGACTTCAGGGGAAATTACATTACTGATTAGTAAAGTTTCACTGTTCTGTGCATTTTTATAATTAACCTTTTGTAGTTTTCTCATGACTTTCCGGACACCCGGAATATTAATATATCACATAGTTTTTTTCTTACATGTTTCTCAAACATTTAAATGTGGCAATTTGATGCACATTTCAGTGTAATGTACATCTCACAGATTAATAGATTTAATGTATTTAATTTAAATTTTAACTAATTGGTATCTAGTTTTAATTTAATCAATAAACTCACAGAGTAAAGTCAAAGAAGCCAAAGAGCAACTATGATGTTTAAAGACTCCAACTATACTTGGCACTTGGCAGTCAACCTTGGCATAGCATTTTTGCTTCCAAAATTTTCTATCCAAAAACTTGAGAAATAGTTTCTGATAACATTTACATATGAGCTACAATTACCTATGTATGTTGCATAAATGAATAAACCATGACATAAAATATGTTAAAATATGTTGCAAAAGTTGTGTATATTGAATGAAAATAAGAAGTGAAAACAATATTAAATTAGTTATTTTTCAAATAGATATCTTAGTTATAGTCCGTGTTGTTTATATTGCTAATTACAGCTACCTACGGCTTTTTTGGAGTTGTACCTACTATCTTTATTTATTCCATCAGGTCTATTGCTCCAAGCTTTACTCGTACTGATATTAAAAGCCCCTATTAATATGTATTTAGAAATTTTGCAATGTGTTGCCACTTATATATTACTAGTTTTACAACTTAAAACTTATTGACCCAGCTTGCTTTTATCATAGCCCTAAAGAATAAGTCAGAAAGACCAACAAATATAGAGTGCTTAAATTCCTAAATATAGAACTACCAAGGGAATTCTATGGGCTGACAATGTTTTGTGCTACACCCAAATGGAGCAACTCAAGCACTCAAAACTCACAAGCATGGACCAAATTTTTGTTGCCCATCTTCTGAAACATACTTCAAGTCACTAGCTTTTCTGACTATCAAGATATTTGATGGTTCTTTTAAAAGGTCAGATTTTTCCCATAAGAACTAGTGTTTTTCATACACCCCTATGCTTGAAATAGCCTTAGTAATCCATGCATCAGTGCCAAATGTGCCTGCATCATCTCCATATTTGGTGGTCACCTACCTTTATCTAGAAGGATTTGCTAGACTTTCAAGGGCTACAACAGGTGGAAATTGGCCACTATGGACACTGGTGCTAATTTCTCTAATTTCACTGATCAATCCCATACATGCGCAACCACCCAAATCTTAGCCGGCCTTGCGACTTAGTTTTTGCTCTCATTTGCGACTTAGTTCGTTTCATTGCTCTATTTACGACTTAGTTTGCTCTCATTTGCTCTCTTTTTCTCTCCCCTTTTTCCTTTTCTTCACGCCTTCCTTTTTTGTCCCTTGGTCCCCCCTTTGATTTTTTTGCGCTTGGTCGATTGGTTTTTGCGACTTACCTTGCTTGGCCCTCGTTTCACCCGGCCGGTTCGGCCGGCTCGGCCGGGTGTTGCGCATGTATGATCAATCCTAAATATTAGGTTTTTATAATTAGACACATAGTAAAGGTTATTAAAACATTTAAGTATTAAAAATGTAAAAAATATTATCTCAAATGCAAATTCAATCCTAAGCTTAGAAAATCCAACTCTAGGCTATAAGTAGGTATTGTGGTAAAATATGAAGTTTATACGTAATCCAACAGAATATTTTTAAGCTTTGATTTTTCTTTTTTCTCTAACAAAATACTTCTGATTTTCAGTTCTCGACTAGCTAAAGCAGTTACTAATTATCAGTTTACAATTATTACTAAGCTACAATAAAAAAGCAAACAATGCAGAAAACGGACACATTTGAAAGCAAGTGGCCAGCTGTGCATGTGACACTGCAGAAGCTGTTATACCAGCAGAATGTCAGCAAAGCTGAATGGCACGACCTATTTGCTGCTGTGCATAACATCAGCGTCTGGGACGAGAGTGGGCCTCAGAAACTCATTGCAGCCCTTGACGAGGTCATCACTGGCTATGTGAAGAATGCGGAGAGGCGCGTTATGCAGCACCAGGAGGACAGCGCCCTCCTCAAAGCTTACATTGTCGAATGGAAGAAGTTCTTCACCCTGTGCGAATATCTGCCCAAGCCTTTCAGCCAGGTGGAGAGTACACTGGGCGTCAAGCAACACACCTCCACTTCTAAGAAGGCGTCTAAAGAGAGTCGATATGTGACGAAAATTATGCTGAAAGCTTGGAATCAAAATATCTTTATGGATATAAAGCATAGACTTCAGGTTGGTGACTAATATATATAACAGGTTCTACTTTTAGCCTCGATTTTTACCTGAGGTTAGCAGAAACACACTGAATCACCTGAGGGTAGCTAATAAGCACACTGAATCACCTGAGAGTAGCTAATAAGCACACTGAATCACCTGAGAGTAGCTAATAAGCACACTGAATCACCTGAGGGTAGCTAATAAGCACACTGAATCACCTGAGGGTAGCTAATAAGCATACTGAATCACCTGAGGGTAGCTAATGAGCACACTGAATCACCTGAGGGTAGCTAATAAGCATACTGAATCACCTGAGGGTAGCTAATGAGCACACTGAATCACCTGAGGGTAGCTAATGAGCACACTGAATCACCTGAGGGTAGCTAATAAGCACACTGAATCACCTGAGGGTAGCTAATGAGCACACTGAATCACCTGAGGGTAGCTAATAAGCATACTGAATCACCTGAGGGTAGCTAATGAGCACACTGAATCACCTGAGGGTAGTTAATGAGCACACTGAATCACCTGAGGGTAGCTAATAAGCATACTGAATCACCTGAGGGTAGCTAATGAGCACACTGAATCACCTGAGGGTAGCTAATAAGCATACTGAATCACCTGAGGGTAGCTAATGAGCACACTGAATCACCTAAGACTGCATCTGAAGACTCCATGCCACTCAAACCCGTCTCCTTGAAACCGGCACGCCAGGCCTCGGCCATGAAGCTAGTGGAGCAGGAGCGCCGCGGCGAGCTGATCGATGCCAGCCTTGTGATTGGTGTTCGCGAGAGCTACGTAAATCTCAGTCCAACCTCAGATGAGCGACTTCGAATCTATGAGGAGAATTTCGAGCGCTCCTACCTGGATAGCACGGAGACTTTCTACCGGGCCCAGGCTAATCAGCACCTGAGCGAGCGGGGTGTTCAAGAGTACATGGAGTACGCGGACAAGAAGCTGAAAGAAGAAGAGGAGCGGGCCAAGCGCTATTTGGAAACCAAGCCTGGCTGCAGCTCTGTTGCTAAGCTGGTGGCAAGATGCGTGGAAGTTCTCGTAAGTTTAGCGTCTTCATTTGATTCGTCACATATACTACTGCCTGTCGTATTAAAAGGCAGTAGCATCTGCGATGACAGCAACAACATCTAGAATCGCAGCAGGATCCGTAGCTAGAATCACAGCAAGATCCGTAGCTAAAGTCGCATCTAGAATCGCAGCTAGAATCGCAGCAAGACCCGTAGCTAGAATCGCAGCAAGATCCGTAGCTAAAGTCGCATCTAGAATCGCAGCTAGAATCGCAGCAAGATCCGTAGCTAGAATCGCTGCAAGATCCGTAGCTAGAATCACAGCAAGATCCATAGCTAAAGTCGCATCTAGAATCGCAGCTAGAATCGCTGCAAGATCCGTAGCTAAAGTCGCATCTAGAATCGCAGCTAGAATCGCAGCAAGATCCGTAGCTAGAATCGCTGCAAGATCCGTAGCTAGAATCGCTGCAAGATCCGTAGCTAGAATCGCTGCAAGATCCGTAGCTAGAATCGCAGCTGGAATCGCAGCTGGAATCGCAGCTAATAGTGGCTTCACTGCGCTCCGCTGAACTCAGGTCAGCGCCTTTAAAGAGGCCATTCTCCAGGAGTGCGAGCCAATGATTAACGAGGGCCAAACGGAGCGGCTGCGTTTGATGTTCAGCCTTCTCGACCGCGTCACCGACGGTGTACAGCCGATGCGTGTGTTCCTAGAGCGGCACATTCGGCAGAAAGGCCTCGAGAACATGGTCGCCAGCGCTCAGCTGATCCTGTCAGACTCAGAGCAGTACGTGGAGAAACTACTCGATCTGTTTGAGCAGTTTAGCAGCTTGGTGGATCGGGCGTTTGGCAACGATCCGCGATTTTTAACTTCCCGCGACATCGCCTACGAAGCCATCGTGAACGACACGTCTGTCTTTCGGCTGGACCTGCCAACCAAGAAGGCTGCCGGAGGGAAAACCTTACCGGAGTCACGCTGCCCGGAGCAGCTCGCCAACTACTGCGACATGCTGCTGCGCAAGACTCCGCTTAGCAAGCGGCTAACGTCTGATGAGGTAGAGTTAGCTTACTGAATCATGTCCTGACATCAGCTTGCTGCACAAACTGATGTCCTGACATCAGCTTGCTGCATTGGCTCATGTCCTGACATCAGCTTGCTGCATTGGCTCATGTCCTGACATCAGCTTGGTGCATTGGCTCATGTCCTGACATCAGCTTGCTGCACAAACTGATGTCCTGACATCAGCTTGCTGCATTGGCTCATGTCCTGACATCAGCTTGCTGCATTGGCTCATGTCCTGACATCAGCTTGGTGCATTGGCTCATGTCCTGACATCAGCTTGCTGCACTGACTGATGTCCTGACATCAGCTTGCTGCACAAACTGATGTCCTGACATCAGCTTGCTGCATTGGCTCATGTCCTGACATCAGCTTGGTGCATTGGCTCATGTCCTGACATCAGCTTGCTGCACCGACTGATGTCCTGACATCAGCTTGGTGCATTGGCTTATGTCCTGACATCAGCTTGGTGCATTGGCTTATGTCCTGACATCAGCTTGCTGCACCGACTGATGTCCTGACATCAGCTTGGTGCATTGGCTTATGTCGTGACATCAGCTCGGTGCATTTGCTTATGTCCTGACATCAGCTTGGTGCATTGGCTCATCTCCTGACATCATCTTGGTGCATTGGCTTATGTCCTGACATAATCTATTTCAGGTTGAGAAGCGCCTCAAAGATGTTCTGCTGGTGCTGAAGTACGTGCAGAATAAAGACGTGTTCATGAAGTACCACAAGGCCCACCTGACGCGGCGCCTGATTCTGGACAGTTCAGCCGACACCGAGAAGGAGGAGGCCATGGTTGACTGGCTCCGGGAGGGCGGCATGCCAGCCGAGTATGTCAATAAGCTGGCCAGAATGTTCCAGGACGTGAAAGTGTCCGGCGATCTCAACTTGGAGTTCAAGGAGCAACTGCGCAACAATAGCCAGGAGGCCATGGCCGAGACAGTCAGCATCAAGATTCTGAACATGGGCTCCTGGCTGCGGCCGTCGGAGCGGATTGCGGTCACGCTGCCCAGGGAGCTGGAGGATTTTGTGCCCAGGGTGGAAGAATTCTACAAGCAGAAGCACCTGGGCAGGCGGCTGCACTGGAATCACCTCATGTCCAACGGCACCGTCTGCTTCGATAGCGATGTTGGCCGCTACGACATCGACGTCACCACCTTCCAGATGGCGGTGCTGTACGCCTGGAATCCGCGCAGGCATGATCGGATCAGCTTCGAGAGCCTCCGATTGGCCACGGAGCTGCCCGACGGTGAGCTGCGCCGCACCCTCTGGTCGCTGGTGGCCTACCCCAAGCTGGCCCACCAGCTGCTGTGCTACTCTCCCGATGTGGCTTCTGCCAGAGATTTCAGCTCGGCCACCGTGTTTTGGCTCAATAACAGCTTCTGCATTGTGTGAGCTTGCTTTGGCCAGCAATTCCTTCTTTGAAAAAATCTGCTTTTACATTCCGGTGAAAATTTTCTGACATTCTTGTAGTTTTAAGCTCTGAACAACCTAGGAGGTCTAGAGCTAAAATCTCAACCCACAGCAGAACAATTCGCATCGTTAACAGTAGAACTACAAGGAACACGGGCCAACTTTTTGTTGCGCATCTGCTGAAACAAGAAACAAGTCGCCAGCTCTTCAGACCGTCGAGATATTCGATGTTTCAGAAGGTCTGAAGGTCCGATTTTTCCCATAAGAGCTAGTGTATTTCATACACCCCTATACACGAATTAGCACTGCGCCTCAGTGCGGCCTTGCCAGGCCTTCAAAATTGATCAGCATGTCACCCGAATGTGCTTGCACCATCTCCGTCTTCGGTGGTCACCTACCTTTATCTAGACGGAGCAGCTGGACCTTAAACAAGTAATAGTTGAGTTTAGGCCAATATCGAGGCTTTATTAGAGAAAGTAGAAAAATTCGCTTCAGGGACTCCATTGCCAGCTGGAGGCACATTGCTGACGATGCTGACGGCGTCGGGGTGGTGACTGATTGGTTGACGGACTAGAGGAGCATGTAAAGTAGTTGAGTGTTGCCCAATGTCGAGGCTTGATCACCGAAAGTAGAGAAATTCGCTTTAGGGACTCCATAGTCGGCTGGTGCCACTTGTTGAAGGTCCAGCAGCTCCGTCTAGATAAAGGTCGGTGACCGCCGAAGTCGGAGATGATGCAAGCACATTCGGGGGCATTCTGATAAAGTTTGAAGGCCTGGCAAGGCCGCACTGAGGCGCAGTGCTAATTCGTGTATAGGGGTGTATGAAATACACTAGCGCTTATGGGAAATATCGGACCTTCGGCCAGAAACATTGAATATCTCGACGGTCTGAAGAGCTGGCGACTTGTTTCTTGTTTCAGAAGATGCGCAACAAAAAGTTGGCCCGTGTTCTTGAGTTTCGTGTGCTTGCTTGCATTGTTCCGTTCGGGTGCAGCAAAAAAATTGTCAGGGGGGGGGGAATTTCCACCGTGTTTTGGAAAAGTTCCCCCATCCCCTTGGTATAAAAACGGGCGGCAAAATGGCTTGGTAGTCCTACTGTTAAGCAGTCCGATGGAATCCCAATTACAGTACTCGTAACACTTTACCAATCAAGCAGTAAAATGGGTACCAGGTTTTTTATAACAATAGTAATTACTTAAAATGGCACATCATTTGGTGACACTAGACCTGCAGCCAGCGAGGAGGCCATGCAGCCAATTTCGCTGACTCCTGAGCACACACGCACGCACACACAGGTACATCTGCGCTGACTTTCTCATTGTTAGACAGTGTGCACTTCACTGTGCCTTGGAGGTTGGCCCTCAAGGGCGTAAATTGCACGACAAGCCCCCGAGCCTTCTCTCCTAACAAACCCCCTTGTTCACAACTGGCTTAGCTATCAGTTTTATCGATCTGTCTAGAGCCAGAGATCATGCATCAGACACTTGTTGCAATCAATTGCATGCTAAATAGCTTTTGCTTTTCAATAACGCAGCAAAAACAAGAAGGTGCAGAAGCGCGGCAAGCTCAATCTGATTGGCCGGCTGCAGCTGCAGACTGAGAAAGTACGCGAAGAAGAAAACGAAGAAATTGTTCACCTGCGTGTGCTCCGTGTGCAGGTATGGGTTTTAATGCTCAGCAGTAAACAGAAGGCCATTTTCCTTTAATTTGTTATATCTAATCACTAGTGTCTTTCGGCAAAATTATGACCCTATTTTATCCCAGCCAATCACAGCCCTCTTTTATCACAGCCAATCACAGTCCTCTTTTATCACAGCCAATCACAGTCCTCTTTTATCGCAGCCAATCACGACTCTATTTTATCCCAGCCAATCTCAGTCCTCTTTTATCGCAGCCAATCAGACTCTCTTTTATTACAGCCAATCACGACTCTCTATTATCACAGCCAATCACAGCCCTCTTTTATCGCAGCCAATCACAGTCCTCTTTTATCGCAGCCAATCACGGCTCTCTTTTATCACAGTCAATCACCGCCCTCTTTTATCACAGCCAATCACGACTCTCTTTTATTACAGCCAATCACGACTCTCTATTATCACAGCCAATCACAGCCCTCTTTTATCGCAGCCAATCACGACTCTCTTTTATCACAGCCAATCACAGCCCTCTTTTATCACAGCCAATCACAGTCCTCTTTTATCACAGCCAATCACAGTCCTCTTTTATCGCAGCCAATCACGGCTCTCTTTTATCACAGTCAATCACCGCCCTCTTTTTTCACAGCCAATCACGACTCTATTTTATCACAGCCAATCACAGTCCTCTTTTATCGCAGCCAATCACGGCTCTCTTTTATCACAGTCAATCACCGCCCTCTTTTATCACAGCCAATCACGACTCTATTTTATCACAGGCAATCACGACTCTATTTTATCACAGCCAATCACGACTCTATTTTATCATAGCCAATCACAGTCCTCTTTTATCGCAGCCAATCACGACTCTCTTTTATCATACCAACCACAATTCTCGTTTAGCGGTAGATCATCACCCACAGGTATTAATTTCCATGCCTTAAAATTCACTGAAATCTGCCCAACCAATAGGAGGCCATCGTGACAATCATGAAGTCCCGCAAGCGCATGCACAATGCGGAGCTCTGCAGCGAGCTGATTCGCCTGCTAGCCAGACAGTTTGTGCCCAGCAGGAAGATGATCAAGGAGCAAATTGACTGGATGATCCAGAACGACTATCTGAGACGAGACGAGGCAGATATGAGTGTCTATATCTATAGGGCTTGATTGCCATGGTGACTGCTATTTTAACTCTGTACAGCAATGTGCACTGTGCTCAGCTCAGTATGAGCTGTGCGGTCAACTAGCAGGTTAATCAACAGCCAGTGAGAAGTTTTGTGATAATTTTATTAGAAGTGATGACCCAGTGCTCACAAACAATGATGATAAATTTATTTTCTGTCTGACCCTGTGTTCGCACTTACTGTTTGTTTGTTTGTTTGTTTGTTTGTTTGTTTGTTTGTTTGTTTGTCACTGTGAAATCAATCAAATTTACTGATAATAAGTTGTTTCTGTGCTTCATGAAATTTTACCTGCTTGCAAATTTAACCGATTGTAAATTTATTAACTCTATTACCATAGTGTTAGGCTGGCCAAGCCTTATACGAATAGTTATTTAATTGTTCTCATTTTTAATAATCGAAGCAAGAACAATGTTTGAAATCGAGACAAAAGCTACATTACTGCTTAACGTTAGACCACGATATTTTCCCTATGGGGGAGAGACCACGGGGATCTTTCAAACACGCACTGCCCACTTCACTATTGCTCCCAAACCGAATGACCGACTTTCGTGAAATTCCACCAAATGGATCAACATTTTCCGCCCTTACGATGAACTAACTTTCAAAGCCATCCGAGTCAGCATCGGAAAAATGAAAACTTGAGTATTTGAAACACCCCCGTTGTTGTCTTTCTAAATTTAGGATTGCGAATCTTACTCGTATTTTAGTCTACTGCTTAAAAACCTGTTAAATGGATTGCTAGCTTATCCCCATTTTGGATTGCTAATCTATCCGATTTTGGACTGCTAGCCGATAGTTGTGGCGGTGGTGTGTGACCATTCGATTTCTAAAACTAGAAGCTACAACGTGTGTTTTCCAGATCCGGATCCGTAATTTCCTTTATCTCTCTCCGCAATGCTTTTGGCAGCCACCTTGTCTGTACAGTTGTGGCCTACAGTTTTCTAATTGTAGTGCTTGTTCTTATATTTTCTGGTACAATACGAGCTAAAGAAATCATGAATTTGAAATGACGTATTTGTTGTTCATCAGTAGCCACATTGAATATTAACTTGTGTAAATGTACTGTCTATCTACTATCCAAAGTGAGCTGAATTTTATTTAACAAATAAAATAACGAAGCCTGATTATTACTGATTTGCATCTTTCCTTACAAACTGACTCAGCGTTTTCTATTGTTGTTTTTATGGAATTTCTAATAGCAGTAGGAAAAGTGTCGACTCTGGCGCAGCACGCTGATTGGCTGGCTGGGTGGGGTTGGTGTCGGGGTCGGAGGACGGGGTGGGACGTGTTAGTGTAGTTAATGGGTAGGCCTACAGACGCAACCCATCCCCTCCATGTACCCTACCTCTGACCCGTCCCACCCCGTCCTCCGACCCCGACACCAACCCCACCCAGCCAGCCAATCAGCGAGCTGCGCCAGAGTCGACACTTTTCGTAATGTACGTAGATGTGTAATGGCCGTTTATATTCGATAGAGGATCTTCCAGACCCCAGCCAAGATGCCTCGCGCCAAGAAACGCCAATCGACAGCCCGGCCCTCAGATTCGGCCCCTTCAAGCAAGCGTCTTCTAATTGGCTCGCAGGCTGCGCCTCAGTTTCCCCTGCCTGCTGACATCCGCGTCCTGCCTGTGATCGACTCGGAGGCTTCGCGTGCTCTGCAGTCCGCCTACGGCGGTGTCAGCTTCCCCGATGAGCTGCTGAGAGTTTTCGAGTTCTGCCTTTCTGGAGCCTCTGTTGCTGTTGCTGCTGCTGCTAAAGGGTAAGCAGAATATGGACAGTTAAACATGACCAATATAAACTGTGTGGAGTAGTTAACGTGTCCAACTTTCTCATCGAAGTTCCTGAGCTCGAGTCCACGGCGAATCAGAATTGTCACGCAATTTACGCTAATTAAATGGCCGAACCCACCAAAGCACCGTTATAGTACGATGAGAAAGTCAGGTTAAATGTACTCACCTATGTGAGTGTGTTCTTGCATACAGTATCCGTGTACTTTTGAACTTGTGGTCTTGGCAATCGATATTGTCAATAGGTTTTCGATACAATAAAAATGCAATCCATACTATCAGTAAAACTCAATATAAATTTTATAAATCAATATAACTAAGCAATCGATATCACAAATGAACAATTGATATCTCATATAAACAATCGATATCGCAAAAAACAATCGATATCCCGAAAAACAATCGATATCACAAATAAACAATCGATATCGCAAATAAGCAATCGAAATCGCAAATAAACAATCGATATCGCAAATAAGCAATCGATATCTCATATAAACAATCGATATCACAAATAAACAATCGACATCGCAAATAAGCAATCGATATCGCAAATAAACAATCGATATCGCAAATAGGCAATCGATATCACAAATAAACAATCGATATCGCAAATAAACAATCGTTATCACAAATAAACAATCGATATCACAAATAAACAATCGATATTACAAATAAACAATCGATATCACAAATAAACAATCGATATCACAAATAAACAATCGATATCACAAATAAACAATCGATATCACAAATAAACAATCGACATCGCAAGTAAACAATCGATATCACAAATAAACAAGCGATATCGCAAATAAACAATCGATATCGCAAATAAACAATCGATATCCCGAATAAACAATCGATATTGCAAATAAACAATCGATATCCCGAATAAACAATCGATATCACAAATAAACAATCAATATCGCTAATAAACAATCGATATTACAAATACACAATTAATATCGTCCGTCAACCCGATCCATCACAGAGCTGAATCTGAAGTCCTGACGCTGGTGGACGCCTTCAAATCCTCACTGGCACCGCTCGGCTTGCAGCCATGCGGCCCGTTTGATTTTCTGCTCTGCTATGGCCAGAACATTGCCAATAGCGACTTTGACTGGCTGACTCATTGTCGCTACGCGCACGACCCGCCAGAATTTCTCACCCTGTTTGTTGCCGTCGGCGACCGTCCAGGCGACGATGCCACGTCGGAGCTGCACATTGGCTACGTGCGGGACGCGCCCGAGCTGCAGCCGGCTTTTCTAGCCTGCAACGACTCCAGCGTTGATGGCACCTTTGTCAGGCTCGGCGACAATATTCTGCAGAGCTTGGCGTGAGTGGGCCGTTCTGCTCATGATACACACTAGCTGCTCATACTCACCTGCTCATGATCCACACTAGCTGCTTATGCTCACCTGCTCATGATCCACACTAGCTGCTTATGCTCACCTGCTCATGATCCACACTAGCTGCTCATGCTCACCTGCTCATGATCCACACTAGCTGCTCATACTCACCTGCTCATGATCCACACTAGCTGCTCATACTCACCTGCTCATGATCCACACTAGCTGCTCATACAACTTACCACATTACAACACCAAAAATCCCCTGCTTATAAATACGAGTATAACAGCTCAAATACCTGATCATATCGTGTAGAGTGGGGGTGTAAGTGGCAGAGCTGTGAACGCGTTTTCCTCTCGCACCAAGGTCTCCGAGCTCGAATCTATGGCGAGGCCACATTAAATTGTGGCGAAGCTGCGGAGAGAAGGCATCGAGGCTTGTCATGCAATTTACGCCCATGAGGGCCAACCTCGGAGGCACAGTGAAAGTGTACACTGCCTGACGATTAGAAAGTCAGAGCAGATGTACACACATCCTATGTGAGTGTGTTCTCAGGAGTCAGCAAAGCAGGGAGAATCGCTTCCTCGCAGGCTGCGGGTTTAGTATCACCAAATTATTACTCTCAAGGTGGAAACACTATATAAGAGCTCATATGGCAGATGCAGTGCTCATGTCCCTGTTTCCTACTCTCTCAGGGTGCACGCCCAGCGCCGCGCCAGGTCCCTGCCCAGCTCATCAGTTGATAAGCAGCAGCGCCAGCTGCTCCAGAGGCTGGCCAAGTTCTGCTACCAGCCGCTGAGCACGCTGGACACTGCCAGTGCTCAGCAGCCGGCCAGCGGCACCAAGGCGGCCATCAGGCGGCCCGATAAGACCAGCCCGCCTGTGGTGGCGCGCACCCTCAACGGCCTCGGCCTCTGCGTGCCGCTGAACTCAGACGGTGTCGGCTATCGCGAGCTGCCTGAGTCAGACGCCAGCCTCCGGCGCCTGCTGGCCAAAGTGGCCGCCAAATGCGACGCGGAGCCGGACAGGCAGGCCCGGCTGGCCCTGCTGGAGCCGGTTGACGAGCTGGTCACTCTGGTTCAGTTCGCCAACGACGAAGGCGATCCGGGCATGGGTCTGGAGCTCGGCCTGGATCTGCTCAGCGTCCCCAGCGCCATCGGTTGCTATGACGACCTTATCGAAGGCCTTCTAGTCACCGGCTATGGACTGGTTGGTAGGCAGCTGTACGCAGACATTGTGCGCAAACATTTACCAGTTCGACTGCGATATAGGCTTCAAGGCTGAGTGAACTGCGACTTTGTGCCTGCCGAAAAAGTCCGAGTACCAATTTTGGGTTTTGCGTAAAATTTCATAACTACGTAAAATTACGTAAAAACGTCTTTTTCTTTTGAAATAACTCTTTTTTACGTAAATTTTCCAGGTTTTACTCCTAACCTACGTTGTTCACGTGAGTTCAGTTTTTAGTAAATTTGCGTATTTTAACAACGTGTAACAACGTTACCTTACATTTTTAATCAAACTTACGTAAATTTTCCGGGTTTAATTCACTTTCTTACTTTCTACGTAAATTTTCCGGGTTTTACTCCTAACCTACGTTGTTCACGTGAGTTCAGTTTTTAGTAAATTTGCGTATTTTAACAACGTGTAACAACGTTACCTTACATTTTTAATCAAACTTACGTAAATTTTCCGGGTTTAATTCACTTTCTTACTTTCTACGTAAATTTTCCGGGTTTTGGTCGTAGCTGAAAATGATAACTTTATCATTTCAATTTTTGTTATAACGTGCTAAACTGCAATTAAAGTGTCAATTGTGTATCGAGTCGTTATTTTTAATTTTATAATTATAGGATTGTATATATAAAATTAATTTCCATGTTTTCTAAAAGCATTTTGCACTGTGCGTGCATTTTAACGCATTTCTCCCGTCTGTAATTTATCCATTCGTTTTCTTAATGAACATCCGCAAAAAATCACAATAGTCTAAGCAGTCTAAATTATGTTAAATGTACTTAACCAAGTAAAAATAAATTGACTTGTAACTTATCCATTCGATGTGTGACTCTGTTATTATTTTTATTACAATAATTAAGTGACTTTCTAATATTTAAAAATCGTTAATTTTAATGGTCATAAGTTCGAATCCTGGCGAGGCCAGGTCAAATTGAGACGGCGCCACACATGAAGGGGCCAATGCACTGTGACACGACTAAGAGTGTGCCTCTCTTCAATTTTTTTCCAGCAAGTCTACTCAAACCTTGAGCACAATGACAGCCAGCCTTCCTATCATCGCCGTTAGAGCTGCCTCCACCCTGCTCAGACCTTTGAGCATTCCTGGAAAACTACTCACCGGACCCGGTCCGTCCAATCAGCACCCGGAGGTGGCGGCCGCCCTGGCCTCCCCTCTGCTCGGCCATCTGCACCCGGAATTCATTAAGGTACCCCTGATGTCACCTCTGCTACCTCATTTGTCTTTCAGACAAGCTTCAGGTCTTTCAGACAAGCTTCAGGTATTTCAGATGAGCTTCAGGTCTTTCAGATGAACTTCAGTTATTTCAGAGGATCTTCAGGTCTTTAAGAAAACTTCAGTTCTTTTAGACAAGCTTCAGCCTTCAGGTCTTTTATATTAGCTTAAAGTATTTCATGATATTCAGGCATTTCAGATGAGCTTCAGGTATTTCAGATGAGCTTCAGGTATTTCAGATGAACTTCAGGTGTTTCAGAGGATCTTCAGGTATTTCAGACAAGCTTCAGTTCTTTTAGACAAGCTTCAGGTCTTTCAGACGATTCTTGGGCATTTTAAATTAGCTTCAGTTTATTCATTTTTTTCTATTTTTCAAGCTGATAACCTACTCATTAGTAGTATGCATCCGCATGCATGTGCATATGCATGATCAAAAATGATTCAAAGCAGTTTTCCCGTCAATCAGATCATGGATGACGTCAAAGACGGCATTCGATATTTCTTTCAAACTGAAAACGACTGGAGCTTCGCAATCTCGGGCACTGGTGAGCATCCATGAGTTTTATGGTCGTCCTGAGCTGCCATCTGGCCTTCATAAGTTAATAATCGATGAAGCTGAACTCACTCCGCAGGCCACTGCGCCATGGAGGCGGCCTGCATGAACCTGCTGGAGCCTGGCGAGACTGTCCTGGTTTGCCGCAACGGCATCTGGGGCGACCGCTTCGCCGAGCTGTCCCGCCGGCTGTCACTGAAGCCAGTGCTGCTGACTGAGCAGCCAGGCGGTGTGTTCTCGCCACAGCAGCTGGACGCTGCACTTCGGCAGCACAAGCCCAGCGTGGTGTTTGTTGTACACGGCGAGAGCAGCACCGGAGCTCTACAGCCGCTAGCCGAGCTTGGCAAAGTCTGCCGCAGTCACGGCTGCCTCCTCCTGGTGGACTCCGTGGCCGCGGCTGGCGGCGTCCCGCTGTTCACCGACGACTGGCTGATCGACTGTGTCTACACCGGCAGCCAGAAATGCCTCAGCTGTACCCCGGGCCTCGGCCTGATCTCCTTCTCCGAGGCAGCCAGGCAGAAGGTGGGCCGTTTGAGGATCATGGTGCTGGGATTTGAGGATCTTGGTGCTGGGATTTGAGGATCTGGGTGCTGGGATTTGAGGATCTGGGTGCTGGGATTTGAGGATCTGGGTGCTAGGATTTAGGGATCTGGTTGCTAGGATTCGAGGATCTGGGTGCTGGGATTTGAGGATCTCGGTGCTGGGCAGGGACAACTAAAACCCTCGGGACGCGAAACGAGCCAATTCATGGCAAGAAATCTGAGGGGCTCGCTTAAAAGTATTGTTCTATGGCTTTTTCGAGTCTTCTCTGCTATCAGGCAAATTAAAATTGCTTTAGCTGCGGCCAGCAGTGAAGCTAAGCTGAACTATATCAAGAGAAGCATTTTTTATTCACTTGATGAAATGCCAAGAAAGTGCAGCGCATTTCCGTGCTCGTCAAATTACAACTCTGAAGCCGTTCGAACACGGATATTTGCGTTTCCCAGAGATCCACAGGAGCGGGAGCGATGGAGAAAGGCGCTGCCAAATATTCTCCAGGTAAGAAACCAGATCATTTGCTGTCATTACTGAGCTGCATAATTCCGCTTCAATTCTGCCTTCCAGTCTCGTCCAAACCACTTGAAACCCAAAATTTATTCTTTTAGAGAGTGACTGACAGCATGGGCGTGTGCGTAAAGCATTAGACTTATCCTGTCTCTGCTACAGCAGTTTTATTCTGCACTCTCCTACGTGCGCAACTCGCGTGGAGAAGCTGTTTTATGTTATTAAGGACTTTTATTTTCCAACTAAGACACAGTTCAGCATGGACAGTGTGTCCCGTCCGCTAGCCAACGTTTTTTTCAAAGGACTAGTAAGACGCTCGTCAAAACTCCCACCAATACCGACGACATCCCATGATAGAAAGCTTCGGAAGTTAGATGCTCAGTAGGTGAAGTTCCAGCGTTTCCTTTATGCACGAGCTACTGACTGTTTGTGTCGTCTTGTCCTTGGAGTTCCGTATTTGCTTCTTTTTTCTTGCCGTTGGAGTTTCATCTTCGCTTTCATCCTTTATCTTCTTGCCGTTGGAGTTATATCTTTGCTTTCATCTTTTATCTTCTTGCCGTTGGAGTTTTTCTGTTGATATGGCGGTTACTTTATTGTAAATACAATGTAACTATATCACTGGTTCCTATTATTTAAATTAAATACTCGACATTGCCTCGCTATACTATTTAATCTAACCGTTAATGCCTGATAGCAGAGAAAACTTGAAAAAGCCATAGAACAATACTTTTAAGCGAGCCCCTCAGATTTTTTGCCATGAATTGGCTCGTTTCGCGTCCCGAGGGTTTTAGTTGTCCCTGGTGCTGGGATTTGAGTATCTGGGTGCTGGGATTTAAGGATCTGGTTGCTAGGATTTGAGGATCCAGCTGTTGGGATTTGAGGATCTGGGTGCTGGGATTTGAGGATCTGGTTGCTAGGATTTGAGGATCTGGGTGCTGGGATTTGAGGATCTGGTTGCTAGGATATGAGGATCTGGGTGCTGGGATTTGAGGATCTGATATCGTAGCGGGACATTTGAACAGTGAATCGCATTGTGAACCTCGTCCCGCAGATTCTGAACCGTCGCTCACCGCCGCCCTCCTGGTACCTGGACGCCGTGCAGCTGGCCAACTACTGGGGCTGCCGAACCGACGAGCCGCCGGACCAGCCCGTGTCGCCAAGGCGCTACCACCACACGGCGCCCGTCAGCCTGATCTTCGCCGTGCGCGAAGCCCTGCGCCTGACGGCTGTCGAGGGTCTCCAGGCGGCATGGGAGCGCCACGCGGCAGCCGCCGAGAAGCTGCGGACCGGACTCGAGGGCCGGCTGGGCTTCCGGCTGTTTGTGCCGAGGCCGCAGGACCGGGCGCCCACTGTCACCACTGTAGCTGTGCCTGACGGCCTGGCCTGGCGAGATGTGGCGCAGCACGCCATGGCTAAGTGAGCTTAGCAACAGTCCCCGACTCCCACATCCTCACCGTCTGTTCCCCATTCCCACATTTCTCACATCCTATCATCGAATCCCCATTCCCACATCGCTATCATCAAATCCCCATTCCTACATCGCTATCATCAAATCCCCATTCTCACATCGCTATCATCAAATCCCCATTCCCACATCCCTATCATCAAATCCCATTTCTCATATCCCTATTATCAAATCCCCATTTCTCACATCCCTATCATCAAATCCCATTTCTCATATCCCTATCATCAAATCCCCATTTCTTATATCCCTATTATCAAATCTCCATTCCCACATCGCTATTATCAAATCCCCATTTCTCATATCCGTATCATCAAATCCCCATTTCTCACATCCCTATCATCAAATCCCCATTTCTCATATCCGTATCATCAAATCCCCATTTCTCACATCCCTATCATCAAATCCCCATTCCCACATCCCTATCATCAAATCCCATTTCTCATATCCCTATTATCAAATCCCCATTTCTCACATCCCTATCATCAAATCCCATTTCTCATATCCCTATCATCAAATCCCCATTTCTCATATCCCTATTATCAAATCTCCATTCCCACATCGCTATCATCAAATCCCCATTCCCACATCCCTATCATCAAATCCCATTTCTCATATCCCTATTATCAAATCCCCATTTCTCACATCCCTATCATCAAATCCCCATTTCTCACATCCCTATCATCAAATCCCCATTTCTCATATCCGTATCATCAAATCCCCATTTCTCACATCCCTATCATCAAATCCCCATTCCTACATCGCTATCATCAAATCCCCATTCCCACATCCCTATCATCAAATCCCATTTCTCATATCCCTATTATCAAATCCCATTTCTCATATCCCTATCATCAAATCCCCATTTCTCATATCCCTATTATCAAATCCCCATTCCCACATCGCTATCATCAAATCCCCATTTCTCATATCCCTATCATCAAATCCCATTTCTCATATCCCTATTATCAAATCCCATTTCTCATATCCCTATTATCAAATCCCCATTTCTCATATCCGTATCATCAAATCCCCATTTCTCACATCCCTATCATCAAATCCCCATTTCTCATATCCCTATCATCAAATCCCATTTCTCATATCCCTATCATCAAATCCCCATTTCTCATATCCCTATTATCAAATCCCCATTCCCACATCGCTATCATCAAATCCCCATTTCTCATATCCGTATCATCAAATCCCCATTTCTCACATCCCTATCATCAAATCCCCATTTCTCATATCCCTATCATCAAATCCCATTTCTCATATCCCTATTATCAAATCCCCATTCCCACATCGCTATCATCAAATCCCCATTTCTCATATCCGTATCATCAAATCCCCATTTCTCATATCCGTATCATCAAATCCCCATTTCTCACATCCCTATCATCAAATCCCCATTTCTGATCCCCGCAGGCACTCGGTGGAGATCTCAGGTGGCCTGGGTCCCACGGTGGGTCAGGTGTGGCGCATTGGTCTCATGGGAGTGAACGCAACCGATGCCGTGGTTGATCGAGTACTCGTCGCTTTCGAAGACGCGCTGAAGTCTGCAGGAGCTGCCAGCCCAAACCTGTGATTGGCGCATTCTATCGGCAATTAGAATTGATTTTTATCGATTATCGATTGTTTCTGTCTTCAGATTAGTTTCTGTTGTGCTGGAAGATTACTGATGGAAGATTAATCGTGGACGTTGCTTGCATTGATTCCGCTTCATTCCAACCTGATCGAATTTATCACTATTGAAATATACCGATCGATTTCAGTTTCTGAACTGCGCATTATTGAAAATTTTACAGATTTCTTCTTGCAATTTTGTAGCTCGTTATGAAATTTAAGGGTTTTTTTCTCTTTTATAGCATTAGTCTAGCTAAGCCTAGCACTGGCTAGCTAAGCATAGCACTGGCTAGCAGATGTCTAGCTAAGCCTAGCACTGGCTAGCAGATGTCTAGCTAAGCCTAGCACTGGCTAGCAGATGTCTAGCTAAGCCTAGCACTGGCTAGCAGATGTCTAGCTAAGCATAGCACTGGCTAGCAGATGTCTAGCTAAGCCTAGCACTGGCTAGCAGATGTCTAGCTAAGCCTAGCACTGGCTAGCAGATGTCTAGCTAAGCCTAGCACTGGCTAGCAGATGTCTAGCTAAGCCTAGCACTGGCTAGCAGATGTCTAGCTAAGCATAGCTCTATCTATAATACTTCATTAATCAATTTATCTCGACAACTATCCAAGGATTTTTCGTGGCAATGTCGCTTGCAAACAGGGACATGCTTGTTTCTGTCACAGTGTTTGCCTTTGGTTGGCTATACAAAGCCTCTCCCCAACTGTGGATACAACTGGGGACTCACTGTTTTCACTGCAAACAGTCCACTTGAATGCAGCCCACGCTACTCCGTTATATTGTTTGAGCACACCGAATTGTGTGCTCAAATGGTGTGTCCCGATTGTTCTTCTATAATTTCATTAGCAGCACTGGTTAATCAATGGGATTATTGCAGAATTGCAGAGAAACGGTCAGACACTTTAGATCGGGCTTTTTATTAATCACTTCCCGCTAAAAAATAGGGATGTTTCTTTGGGTGATTCCAGTTGGAATCTGCGCTGTTTCCAGAAAAAGAAACAGCCGAACGCTGGAAACATACCAATCGGATGATTCCATGCTTAGAATCTAACCAACTGGGCGTTTTCTCGGTGCTTCTTGGTGGCGAAATGGAATCACCCAAAGAATCCTCCAGTTCGGAAGATTCCATGCTCAGAAACCGCCGAGGAATCGCCCGTAAATAATTCTCTGGTTGTCCCATGGGCCACTGGTTCGGGTGATTCTTCGGCGGTTTCCGCACAATTTACGGTTACATCGGCTGCTTCCTGGGTGGTTTCTTTAACTCTTGCGAGATAGGGGGGATTTCGGTAGATTCCACTCGTATTTTGTACAAAAAACCCGCCGAAGAAGCAGCCGAATTTTTTACAGGGTTTGTGGCATTGCAGATCGTGTCAGCCAGTAATTTTCTGTGTTTGGTCTGCAACCAGTGCTATTGCGGTGGTCGAAGCACCTATCGTTGATATGGAAACGCAGCAAACACAAAACATATGTTTTTCCTAGCCAGAACTTTTTGTTAGCCTAAGAGATTTATTCTTGAACAAACTGCTTTTGTTGTTTTAGGCTCACAGCAGAAAGTTAGAGTACTTTCAATGCCGAGTGCAAATCAATTATTGGTTTGGAGTCTACATTTTCTAGCAGGTATATTTTTTAGAGAATTATTTTACTTTTAGCGTAGCGCTGGTTCATCGGTTAATTAACGTGTCAGTGCTCTTTTGAGATTTCGAGATATTCAGTCGTCAGCTCATGGAAATCGTCATTAGCTTCATTAATCAGTTTCGTCTACAAAAATTTGAAACCAGTAGAAATTCTGAGTTCACAGGCTATGAGCCTGCGTACGGCTTGATGACAAAGACTCCGATAATGACAGCTGTGGCAGCCACTCCCAGAGCCACCATGAGCCTCTCAATCGCATAGGCTGCCACCACCCAATCAGAGCGGACAGGCGGACCTACTTCGGCGCTCTTTTGCGCACTGAACTCGCTGACAACATCATCAGCCGGCGGAGCCTGGCTCACCTTGGGCTTGGAGGCGCCGGTGACGCAGAACATTCGGCCCAGAAAGCCAACGAACACAGCTCGGATGCAGGCTGGCATGTGGGTGCCGTCCGGAGCGAAGTGGAAGCGCATCACCAGTGATGTCAGCAGTAGCGAGATGGTCGACAAAATCATAGCCGAGGTGATGAACGAAGCTATGGCTGGCGTCGACTGCGACTTGGGCACAATGCCGTCCAGTAGGAGCAGAAACACGGTGTAGCTGAGCATGATGGTGATGCCGAAGCCCAGCTTCTCTCCGGATTCCAGGGGCACAAAGTACACGAGCACTTGAAGCAGAGTCAGCAGCAGCAGCGGAGTTATGATGTTCATAAAGTAGTACTCCGAAACGCGCTGAATTTCTAGACGAATCACATAAGTTGGAAGAAGCACGTCATCTAATCCCTGGATGAGCCTGTACGGCTTCCTTTCAGCCTTGGTCGTGGCGCTGAGCAGACGCCATTCGCTGTTTTCTCGGTACAAGCCCGTGAATTGAAAGGACATAAACGGGTTCTGGATGGGAATCAAGAGTTTATTGTTGCGACCTTGATCGCTGAAGAAAAACTCCAGCTCGCATATGTGCCTATCCACTGGGAATTTCGTCATGTCGAATCGGCAGGAGAATTCGAACTCTCGACGCCATCCAGCCGCTACTCTGGTCAAGTTCGGACTCAAAGACACCAGAAACACTGGTAGCTGTGGGCTCAGTACCTGATTGTCACCGATGCCATTGTAGATGAGTATCACAGGAAACCAGATGTTCGAGGTGTCCCAGTTGATCACAGAAAGGTTTCCAAACTTGGCAGGATCCCATACCAGCCGCTCCTCAGTCCAGCTGGCCTGCATGAAGGCGCCAATTTTGACGCTCTGCTTGGCGCTGTCAACGGACACCAGCTGAGACATGGCGGTGTCCATGAATATGTAGGTTGGCGAATTCAAGTCCAGGGAGGGTCGCAGCAGCGGACTAAAGTTGCTGATGTTGTTCTTTAAGTATTGCAACAGTTCGAATTCCAGATCTCGTCTTTGTGCACAGACGCAGCCGCAGGCGATAATGATGATTATTGAGGCCAGAAAAACCCGCAACGTCATTGTTTTCAGCGAGTCGATGAACAAATTCAATAAAGTTGCAGCTGCGGCACTTTTCAGTTTTGCTCAGCGTCAGATTTAGTTCTCTCCCTTAAATAAGCTCTCCGTCTGCTCTGCTATCCTTGCTGCAGTGGGCCAATGGCAAGTCTAGTGGTTTTCTGTTGGTTATAGTCCAAAATAGTTCAAGCCTGCGAGTCGTTGGACAACTATTTGAGCTTCTTGACTAATAGTACCATTGCTACTGCTACTGCTACTCACACAATTTGGTTAAAAACGTATTTTATTCCAATGTCAGACAGTCAGAAAAATATTCAGAATATTCTAAAACACATTCGAAGATTGAGATCGTACGAGCTGCTATCAGATCTAGCTCGTAGTTTGCACTTAATAACTTTGCGTGTTTCACATATTTCAATTCTGTTGTATAGATTGTATAAGATAAGAAGGTTATCCAATAAGACGTGATGTACGACTTTGGACCCCAAAATAGTTAATAGTTAAGAAACTTGAATAGGCAAATATCTCGTCATTTAGGCGTAAGGCTTCAGTAAGAAAACGCCGATTATAGTGGCAGTAGCGACAACTCCAAACAGGGCCAGAAAACGCTCGATGACGCGGGTTGCCACTATCCAGTCTGACTCGACATTCGGGCGCAGGACTTCTCCCTCAGCTTCTGGCGCTCCGGCTTCCCTGACCTTCAACACCCCGTCATCTGGAGCCCGACCCACCCGCAATGATGAGCCTCCGCTGGCACAAAACAGTCGACCCAAGAAGCGAACGATGACCACTCTAACGAACGCCGGCATTTGGGCTCCAGCCGGCATGTAATGAAAGCGCATTGTGAGAGACGTCAACAACAGCGAGACCGTTGATACAATCATAGCCGAAGTGATAAACAGCGCAATGGCCGGCAATTTTTTCGACTTTGGCAGGATACCATCCAGCAGCAGAAGGAACACGGTGTAGCTGAGCATGATTGTGATGCCGAAACCCAGTCTCTCTCCAGACCCCAGGGGCACGATATACATGAGCAGTTGCAACAGAGTCAGCAGCAGCAGGGGAATTATAATGTTGATTAAATAATAAGTTGAGACCCGCCTGATTTCCAACTTAATTCTGTAGATCCGAGCTTCCGTCGTATCGCTGCCAAGAAAAATTGTGTAATTTTTCCTTAGAACGTCTGGCTTCGCATTTTCAAGGATCCACTCGTTACTCGCCTGGTAAACTGCGAGCAAATCGAAGTGATTGGCGCTGATCACAGGTTGTAATTGTGTAACATAGCCCTCATCATAGAAGAAGAATTGGAGTTCGCAGAAGTGTCGATCGTAAGGAAAATCTGCCATATCAAAATTGCAAAAGAACTCAAACTCTCGGCGCCAGAACGCTACGACAACTGACAGTTTTTCATTCTGGGACGCTAACACGACATGCGATTGCGGCACTAGGACCTGGTTATCGCCGTTTCCATTGTACACCATAATGATTGGGTACCAAATCTGCGCTGCCTCCCACCGAGTCGAAGTGATGTTGTCAAAGTCGCTTCGTCTCCACACGAGGCGCTCTTCCTCCCATTTGGCTTCGATGTAGGCTGAGATTTTCAAGCTTTGCTTGGCTGTGTCAACTGAGACTATGTGACTCACCAAGGCGTCCATGGTTATGTTGACTGTCTCCGTCCTGTTTAGCTTTGGTAGCAGCAGGGGACTGTGCTCGGCGATGCCTCTCAGGTGTTGCAGGAGTTTGGCATCGAAGTCAACTGTCGATGCGTTTGTCGGAACAGACAGCAGAATCAGCGTTAACGGCAGTGCAAAGGCGAACATTTTCAATTCTGTGTCTTCTCGTGGCCGCAGTTTTGGAGTTAATTTTACTGCGTTTATTGTATCAGCCCATTTTAATTCTTTCTAGCTATATTTGCCATGTTAATTGATCCACCAGGCCCTGAATAGCTGCATGGTTTGACATGACATTAGCCACTAGTGTGAAAAAAATAAATACCTCTAGCAGCACGGAAATGGATGACTTCGTTGAGAGCAGGTGAGGTTTTCCATTTGCTTATCTCAGTCTGCTTATCTGCTTATCGCAGAGAAATTCTGGACCCGTTGAGCAGAGCAAATTTGTTTGCATTCCGGCTAGCCTTTTGTTTGGTTTTGGGTAAACCATTTTAATTTCCCAGCCCTCGTTGGAAAGTTAACGGGAAGTTAATGGAAGTTAACGCGATCTAAATCATAATTGAAGTGACATAGTAAAGCAGCTGTGAAAAATTACAGTGCATAAATTATTTTGAAATAGTGCCTTTGATTTCAAATCAAACCATGCCTTTGTCATGGCATCGACCATGGCATCGACCCATGTACAGATGGTGGCGAGGCACTGCCCAATACCGAGCCACTAATGGTCACAGCGGATCGCTTCGGACCTGATTGTCACTGAGGTGAGGGTGAGTGGCAGAGCGGTCTATCGCGTTTGCCTCTCGCACAAGGTCCCTGAGCCCGATTCCAAAATGTGGCTGCATTCATTTGGGGCGCAGCCGCGGAGAGAAGGCTCGGGGCTTGTCGTGCAATTTACGCCCTTGAGGGCCAACCTCCAAGGCAATTGTACAATGAGCCCAAAGCCTTCTATGCGCGTTTGGGTCCCTAATCAATGTGGTCTCGCCTCGTAATCGAACTCATGGAGCTCAGTGTAAGGGTCGGATGCACCGCTTCACCACTCATTTCATCTAACTAATTAAAAAGCGACAGCCAATCCAAGGCATTCTCCGGTCACCCTCAGGGTCACTTGCGAAGTTGATTATATTAGTATCTAAGCAACCTGAGAACTTTCTAATTTTTTTCCGATAACAGCTTCCGCTGATTCTCTGGCTTCTTTTTCGTTAAATTTTCTCATTACACAATGGCTCTCTCTAAGCTATTGGCGCACCTGCTCATGTTGAGCCGGCTTCTGTTAGCTCAGTAATCAATTATGTATGCCCAGCAACGAAGCGTGCAGTATTTAGTTTCGCTGCTATTGACAATCCGCAAATGAATCTGCGGAATGGGGTAGCTAGTATAAATTATATCAGTAAATGGGCTGTGTAGATTGCATTTGTGACATGCATGATCGTCTTTTTCCACAGTGCGCATGTAATGCCGATCGTCGATTGAAATCGATGGCCGGTCCATGGACTGAGGGGACGCCACGCACCCTCAATTACCCCAGCTAATGCAGGTACTCTTTAAACAGCTGGGTGAACTGAAGCAATGCAGAGTTCAGTGTCTTGCTAAAGGACACAAATTGTTCCAGCGGAGTCCGGGAATCGAACCTCGGACCTTTAAGTAATGAGTCTGACGCTCTAACTACAAGGCTACAACCCCTCCGCACAATAAATTCGCCAATAATCAACACGCAGCAGCAGTACCAGAGATTGCGAGAAAATCTCTCGATAAATCGAAACGCCAACATCCAGTCTGATTCGAGAACGGCACAAGGGGTGCCTTTTGCCCGCCGACGTTAGCCCTTCTTCTCAACAATGAGAAGATAAAGGGGACGGTGTTCGGATACAGTCGCCTTCTCATGCAAGGCAGAAACTCATCGATTTGCTCATCGAAAAAGATTGATTCGAGAAACCTTTGGTGGAAATGGATTTTTGCTTCAGGAAGAAATCCATTCTAATTAAATTGAATCAGAGTTTGTTTATTCAATAAATTTAATAGATAGCTACATCAATAGTAAATTTAGCGGTTAGGATACAAGTTCTAAACTGCTGAATCTGAGATGATTTATATAACTTTCATTTATTCTGTGTTCAACCGAGTATCACAAACAGGATAATATAAAATATCGGTCGAGCAAAAAATTTCTTTTATTCAGTGAATTATTTAGCGCATTTTTATAAATGTTTTATAAGTCTTATAATATCGCAGAACAATATGTAGATTAATTAGAACCAGTAGAGAAAAAATCCAGGGGTTGTACTACAAAGCTTTTGCAGGAAAAGTTTTGCCTCGCTCCTATCTCGGAAATTTAAACGCAAGCTTTGTAGAACGGCAGAACCATTTCTTAAATATTACCAATAGAACAAGCGGCATTTAAGTAGCGTTTAAACAAATTGTGCATTAACTACGGTTTTAAAATTGTGCTTTTTTTAAGGTAGACGAAAAATATAAACTCCTTTAATTCCTTCCTTAAAAGTAGAGATTTTTCAAGGTCGATTTGATAGTGCTACCAACCATATATGCATTTTTGCATACCGACTGGGATATGAAAAGCCAGACGATGGAATATGACTGCTCAGTAAGCTAAAATTTAACTGTTGGCCATCAGCGATTTCAGTCAGTAGTTTTGTGGCTGCTCTGCAATCGGCTTCAATACAAACACCCCGATTATGGCAGCAGTGGCGACAACACCCAGTGCCACCATGAGCCTCTCAACTGCGTGCGCTGCCACCACCCAGTCTGATCTCTTAGGCTCAGCCGGCTCTTTCTTATCATCCAGCTTCCTGATGCTCCTTTCGCTCACCGCGGCGTCCGCTTCTACCGGGTTGACGTGGACTGCGGCAGCTCCTCTGACGCAGAAAAGCCGGCCAAGAAATCTCACGAAGACGGCGCGCGCGCAGTCGGGCATCTGGGTCCCATCGGGGGCGAAATGGAAGCGCATGATCAGCGACGTCAGAAGCAGCGACACTGTTGACAAAATCATTGCCGCCACGATAAATGAAGCGATCGCAGGCATCGATTGTGATTTGGGCAATATCCCGTCCAGCAGCAGCAGAAACACCGTGTAGCTCAGCATGATGGTGATGCCGAATCCCAGCTTCTCGCCGCACTCCAAGGGCACAAAGTACACGAGCACTTGCAGGAGGGTCAACAGCAGTAGCGGAGTGATGACGTTGAGCATATAGTACTTGGAAAGTCGCCGAAATTCCAGGTGAATGATGTACATTGGTAACGACTGCTGGTCTGGCACTCCTCGCACGAGGTAGTATTTTTTCACCACCGCAAAAGAGGATACATTTAGCAATGTCCACTCGCTATTTTGTCTATAAAGTGCGGTCACATTCATTGAGAAATTAGCTTTCGTTCGTGGCATTACCATGAAGTTTCCTCGTCCTTGATCACTGAAGAAAAACTCCAACTCGCACGTGTGCTCATCTGTGGGAAATCTCGACATATCGAAACTGCATGAGAACTCAAGCTCACGTCGCCAGTTTGCTGTGACCAGCGTCTTATTTGGCGAAAGCGAGATCAGATTTACAGGTAGCTGCGATGACAAAATTTGACTGTCCCCAACGCCATTGTAGACTATTATTATCGGAAACCAGATGTTCGACGAGTCCCAGTTAAGCACGAAGACACCGCCGAAACGCGCCGGATCCCACACAAGCCTTTCCTCCTCCCAGGTGGCTTGAAGGAATGCGGAGATCTTTACGCTTTGCTTTGCCGTGTCCACTGCCACAATCTGACCTAGCATCGCCTCCATGTCGACGTAGATTGCCTTGTCCTTGTTAGTCCTCGGCAGCAGATTGGGACTAAAGTTACTAATGTTGTTCTTCAGGTAGAAATTCAAGTCACTTTCATAGTCTTGACAATTGCAAATGACAGTCGCACAGAGAAAAATAAAGCAAACTATGAAGACAACGGGCTTCATTTTCAGCCACTGCTGCGCCCCCGCATGAGTGATTCTGCAAAGATCCGCGGCACTTTAAATAGACCGTAACTAATTAGAGACTCTATTGTCGAGATTGGTTTCTAGGCAGCAAATTGGATTGAGTTGTGCTTCATTATGTTGGACCTGATTGTTTGCTTGGCCAACAGAGTACAGGCTCTGATTGATGAAAGCCTCTCACTGACTCTGAGCAGTTCCCGAAGTGCAAACACTTCTGTCATCGCCGGTCATTCTGTCATACTGTCATAACCAGCCGAGCTAAGCGAATAATTATGATTGAGTTGAATTATGAGAGCAGATAATTGAGTTTGTTGGAAGTGCCGTGTGCTTTTAGAATACTAATTCGGAACCAACACTGTTTAGGTCCTAAATTAAGTTTGCTTTGTGAGCTATTACCTCAAGTACCATAAAAATAATCCGGAGACGGTCAAAACGTGTGGTAGATCAGGTGAATGCGATTTGCTTTCACAAATCAACGATCTCCAAGGCATGCCAATTGTTTACAACTAACAACAGCACAATCGAGATTATAAGCTCCATTCGGAAGAAAATATTTGTGTGGGACGCGAAGCAACTCTGTGCTCAAACCCAGCGGTTCCTCGTCCCAGCACTTGAATCGCGGCAGCCTTCGAGCAGGTCTAGCTGTTGGCCTGTGGAACTGTAGAGTAACGTAAAATAGCATCAAAATTCCATACTATTCTACTCTTAAGAGTATATAGTAGTACATCATGCGCATAAAGCAAAGATTACGGTATAAACCAATCTTCAATTGTCAATCATATTTTTAATTTAACTAATCAATTGTCAATCAGTCATGATAAGATAGATCAAAGGAACCCGCCGACAATGAGAGTGGCAAGACACAATTATAGACATGTCATCCATTATGTTAAATCGTCCATCATCCGTCACCTTCCCTTGCAAGAATAAAGAGTCACTAAGTACAAGTGACAACCTTGACATCATGGACTTATCAGACCTGTCAGACTCATCAAGACTCATCAAAGAAAAGGATCTTGACAGGTGGTTCCGTCAAAAAACTATAAATACAAGAGACTTTTTGAGAAATCGACTCTTCACAGGGCATCAAAGAGAGGTGAGTCGATAGAGCACGAATAGAAGAACAAGAAGTCTCCAAGAGGAGGAACCTGCGAGGAATCTGGAAGTTTTGAGTGATTCTTAGGTACAGGAAGTATAGAAGTCAATTGTTGCAGTACTACATGTAAGACACTCATCAGAGGCGATCTTCATTCGTACCTGCGCAAAGTTTGTGCGCTTTTTCTGCAGCCGACCAAGCAGACCCCGGAAGGTTCTGAAATATGCCGACCGGAGCAAACGATTCGACGCCAGGGGGGTCGGTGGCTGAGCGGTTATCGCGTTTGCCTCTCGCACCACGGTCCCTAAGTTCGATTCCACGGCGAGGCCACATTTATTGGGGCGCAGTCGCGGAGAGAAGGCTTGGGGGCTTGTCGTGCAATTGACGCCCTTGAGGGCCAACCTCCAAGGCACAGTGAGAGTGTGCACTGCCTGACGATGAGAAAGTTAGGGCAGATGTACAAATCTGTGTGATCAGTGTATGCCTGCGTACAGTATCTGTGTGCGTGTGTGCTCAGGAGTCAGCGAAATGGGAATAATTGCCTCCTCGCTGGCTGCGGGTCTAGTGTCACTAAATGATGTGCCATTGCCCGGAGCCCTCCTGCAATTATTATTTTTTTATTATTAACGGTTCGAAGCCTGGCCCCATTGCTGTCGAGACGCAACATTTGAACCTCTAGCTGACTATTTTACTGGTCTACTCAACCGCACCCCGGATTTTCGCACTCTGTCGTCTATGGCCGGATTTCAAATCACTCTGAGAATACTCGATGCCGGCAGAGCGTGGACTTCTACGAGTATATATAGCTTCAGCATTCATTCATTTGCACAATCCTATGCGATTCGTAACCAACTGGGTCAGGAACCTCAAGCCAAGAGTTTGGAATGGTGTGGGCTCTGGACGGACGTCTTGCTGGGGACTGGGTTTCCTCCCAATCATCCTGACTCCTCTATGCTAAGCTAGCAAAGATAAGCTGAAATCAGATTCGCTTTCCAGTCCAAGACGCTGACGTTGCTTCGACAGCAGCTCTTTTTCTCTGGTCTGGGTTTTGCTTGCCTCAGGTATCCATTAAAAGAGTAAAACAAAATAAGACACGGCGAGTGGCAATAGACTATTGACTTGGCCTGTATGCTCTGTGTCACTCTCTCTGTACAAATCGTTTGCCACTCTCTACCATGAGCCATAGACATCTTATACGAATCGGGGTGCATACGAGTAAAAAAATAGTCTAACTGGGTTCGACATTGTCTATGGCCGCTCTGCAGCCAGCGGGGGTCTTTCAGTGGGAATGGAATAGCGATCGGGGCTATAAAGTTGTCATTTAGCCTTTCTTAATTATCCTTCAGAAAATTTTTTTGAATTTTAATGGCTTTTATTTTCTGTATTATATATGCTCGTATGTTTATTTTACATTTCTACTTTCTTTTTAAAGAGATTACTACTCGTAGATAATTTCGAGCATTTTCTCCAAATGTGAATTGTCAGTTCCAAAATCATTTGCATCAATGATCATTGACAAGCAGCTTCGAGAGACGTTCCAATATTCCAATATTTAGATTTTCGCTAGGTCAACAGTGCCGATTAGAATGCCAGTAGGGCACAATAATGAACGCCACAAGGATTGCAGCAGTGGCCGCCACCCCTATTGTTACCAAGAGTCTCTCGATGACTTTGGCTGCCACCATCCAGTCAGACCTGATCGGGGCTGTCCCATCTGACTTCCTGACACAGGAGTGGCTGGTCTCGGGACATGTTTGAGCAGTCTGTACATCGGCGCCACTCACACAGAGCATTCGACCAAGGCAGCGAACGAGAACCAGTTGGATCCAGGCTGGCATTGGAGTGTCCTGCGGTGTGTAGTGAAAGCGCATGACCAGCGATGTCAGAAGCAGCGACACCGTCGACATAATCATGACCGATGTGATGAAAAGCGCCACGGCTGGCTGTGCTTGCGACTTTGGCAAAATTCCGTCCAGCAACAGCAGAAACACAATGTAGCTGAGCATGATGGTGACGCCGAAGCCCAGCTTCTCCCCAGACTCAACCGGTACGAAGTACACAAGCACCTGCAGTATAGTCAGTAGAATCAGGGGCGCGATAATGTTGGCGAAGTAGTAGTTTGACAGTCGACAGATGGTCAGCTTCAGTCCGAAAGTCGGAATACGGATGGGTGCTAGGCCTTCAATCATTGGATAATACCGATACTCTGCGAACTTGGAAAAATTGACCAGCTTCCATTCGCTGTTGTTCTGATAGACCGCCAGAGAGTAGTAAGGATTAACCAAGTTCAGTTCGGGGTGCATCTTCTCGTTTCCGCGATCCGGGTCTATGAAGTAGAAAGAAATTTCGCATGTGTGCGCGTCAATGGGAAAGTGGGTGGCTGGAAAGTTGCAGGAGAACTCAAACTCCCTGCGCCAGAGAGCTGTCACAACCGTCGTGTTGGGTGTTGAAGACCTCAAACTCACTGGATCCTGCTGGGTTAGAACTTGGTTGTCTCCCATACCATTGTAGATCATTATTGTTGGGATCCAAATCTGCGAAGCCTCCCATTTGACAACTGAGACATTACCGAAGGCTTTCTCATCCCACACCAGGCGTTCCTCATCCCACTGTGCCTGAAGCAGGGCCGAGATTCGGATCGTCTGCTTGACCGTGTTAACAGCGGCTATCTGGCTCAGCACGGCGTCCATCCTGACGGTGATTTTGTCCACCGGGTTCAGTTTTGGCGTGATCAACGCGTGAAAATTGCCTGTGGTGTTCTTTAGATACTTGATCAGGTTTGACAGGTGGTCCACCTGGCTAGTGACTGGGCCAAAATGCCAGACTAGCATGACTAGAATCCAACAGAACCACTGTTTTTGGGCCATGGCGTTGGGATGATGCAGTTGCAGCTGTTGCCGAATTTCGCTAGCAAGTTTCCCGGTGACCATCTGGTTATATTTGCGCAGACATCGCAGGCTGGGACATTGTAGGCAGCTTTCGCTCTTCGCAAACACATTTCACCCTCGGGTTCTAAGTTTGTGAACTGCAAACATCAAAATTGACAATTGTATATGATAGTTAGGCATCAATTTAGGTGTGTAAGTTGAGCGAAGGTCTAATGTTTCCGGATCAAGCTATTGTGCTCACTGGTTGCTGAGATACGTGACATTGTTTGCGATGCTAACGATTGTACACAACGATTGGTGCCAAAATTGAAGCTAATTAAAAAATAGACAACGAATTCAGGCTTCCTGACATGCCCAATGATGGCCAATAACTTGTTGGAGTAGTTGGAGCAAGATTATTACTATTATTTTATTTATTAATTTATTTATTGAAGTGAGCACGCCCATTGGGCGCTGATTTTTTGTTTATTTGATGTTGGTAACAAGGCTGAACGATTTGATAAAAACGGCGATAGAAAAACAGTAGCATGCATAAGATTAATTTTAGGTGAATAAAATATTTGAAGATTGCAAGCAAAGCCGTTAAAACAAAAAAATGAACTAATGAAATTAAAAAAATTAAATCTTAAATTTTAATTTAAGATCAATATTATAAATAACTAACAATAACAAGCCATTATATGCTTCTTGTCTACTGATGTAAGTAGGCTGAATGTAGTTTTGTATCACGCATCAACATAGACCGATTCAACAGCGCGACAGAGGTTCTTAAAATAAGAATTCAGTTTTGCTTCGCTGCAGGCATGCATTATGGTACGCTGTGAGTTGAAATTCAGTTAAATTAATATACCCCCGTGAACTTCCAAGCAATAAACAAGCCTTGTATCTACCTAAGACACTTACATACTCGCTTACTTACTTACTTACTTACTTACTTACTTACTTACTTACTTACTTACTTACTTACTTACTTACTTACTTACTTACTTGCTTACTTACTTACTCACTTACTTACTTACTTGCTTGCTTACTTGCTTACTTACTTACTTACTTACTTACTTGCTTGCTTACTTGCTTACTTACTTACTTACTTACTTGCTTACTTACTTACTTACTTACTTACTTACTTACTTGCTTACTTACTTACTTACCTACTTACTTACTTACTTACTTGCTTGCTTACTTACTTACTCGCTTACTTACTTACTTACTTACTTACTTACTTACTTACATGCTTACTACATTTGTAAAGAAGGATATTGCAAGTTAGATTTTCAGAGTTTATCACCCGCAACAACGCTACGACAGTCTCTGTCACCTAAAAAAGTTTTTTGCTGTTCTTTGGTTCTTTCACCAGGCAGTAGGCAGACCCAAGACCCAATAGATAAAGAGAGTCATTATGATGCGGCCAGCTCATTGTTTCATATTTTCCTGAAATTATTAAAATAGCTACATGGTGCAGAAAATATGATGCCTGTCTATCATAAAAATATTAAATTGTTTGACTTTAAATGCATCGGTTCCAGTTTAATTTCCAATTATTTTACTTATAATGCGTGCAGCAAGATTTGATACCCATATCGCATAAAGCATACAAGCATCCAGGCGTGCAGGAGTATAACCAGGTGTTCACTAGCATGACTAGGTGTGTACAAGCATGACTAGGTGTGTACAAGCATGACTAGGTGTGTACAAGCATGACTAGGTGTGTACAAGCATGACTAGGTGTGTACAAGCATCCAGGCGTGCAGGAGTATAACCAGGTGTTTACTAGCATGACTAGGTGTGTACAAGCATCCAGATGTGCAGGAGTATAACCAGTTGTTTACTAGCATGACTAGGTGTGTACAAGCATCCAGGTGTGCGGGAGTATAACCAGGTGTTTACAAGCATGACTAGGTGTGTACAAGCATCCAGGTGTGCAGGAGTATAACCAGGTGTTTACTAGCATGACTAGGTGTGTACAAGCATCCAGGTGTGCAGGAGTATAACCAGGTGTTTACTAGCATGACTAGGTGTGTACAAGCATCCAGGTGTGCGGGAGTATAACCAGGTGTTTACAAGCATGACTAGGTGTGTACAAGCATCCAGGCGTGTAGGAGTATAACCAGGTGTTTACTAGCATGACTAGGTGTGTACAAGCATCCAGGTGTGCGGGAGTATAACCAGGTGTTTACTAGCATGACTAGGTGTGTACAAGCATCCAGATGTGCGGGAGTATAACCAGGTGTTTACTAGCATGACTAGGTGTGTACAAGCATGACTAGGTGTGTACAAGCATCCAGGTGTGCAGGAGTATAACCAGTTGTTTACTAGCATGACTAGGTGTGTACAAGCATCCAGGCGTGCAGGAGTATAACCAGGTGTTTACTAGCATGACTAGGTGTGTACAAGCATCCAGGTGTGCAGGAGTATAACCAGGTGTTTACTAGCATGACTAGGTGTGTACAAGCATCCAGGCGTGCAGGAGTATAACCAGGTGTTTACTAGCATGACTAGGTGTGTACAAGCATCCAGGTGTGCGGGAGTATAACCAGGTGTTTACAAGCATGACTAGGTGTGTACAAGCATCCAGGCGTGTAGGAGTATAACCAGGTGTTTACTAGCATGACTAGGTGTGTACAAGCATCCAGGTGTGCGGGAGTATAACCAGGTGTTTACTAGCATGACTAGGTGTGTACAAGCATCCAGGCGTGCAGGAGTATAACCAGTTGTTTACTAGCATGACTAGGTGTGTACAAGCATCCAGGCGTGCAGGAGTATAACCAGGTGTTTACTAGCATGACTAGGTGTGTACAAGCATCCAGGTGTGCGGGAGTATAACCAGGTGTTTACTAGCATGACTAGGTGTGTACAAGCATCCAGGTGTGCAGGAGTATAACCAGGTGTTTACTAGCATGACTAGGTGTGTACAAGCATGACTATGTGTGTACAAGCATGACTAGGTGTGTACAAGCATCCAGGCGTGCAGGAGTATAACCAGGTGTTTACTAGCATGACTAGGTGTGTACAAGCATCCAGGCGTGCAGGAGTATAACCAGGTGTTTACTAGCATGACTAGGTGTGTACAAGCATCCAGGTGTGCAGGAGTATAACCAGGTGTTTACTAGCATGACTAGTTGTGTACAAGCATCCAGGTGTGCGGGAGTATAACCAGGTGTTTACTAGCATGACTAGGTGTGTACAAGCATCCAGGTGTGCAGGAGTATAACCAGGTGTTTACTAGCATGACTAGGTGTGTACAAGCATCCAGGTGTGCAGGAGTATAACCAGGTGTTTACTAGCATGACTAGGTGTGTACAAGCATCCAGGTGTGCAGGAGTATAACCAGGAGTTTACTAGCATGACTAGGTGTGTACAAGCATCCAGGCGTGCAGGAGTATAACCAGTTGTTTACTAGCATGACTAGGTGTGTACAAGCATCCAGATGTGCGGGAGTATAACCAGGTGTTTACTAGCATGACTAGGTGTGTACAAGCATCCAGGCGTGTAGGAGTATAACCAGGTGTTTACTAGCATGACTAGGTGTGTACAAGCATCCAGATGTGCGGGAGTATAACCAGGTGTTTACTAGCATGACTAGGTGTGTACAAGCATCCAGGTGTGCGGGAGTATAACCAGGTGTTTACTAGCATGACTAGGTGTGTACAAGCATGACTAGGTGTGTACAAGCATGACTAGGTGTGTACAAGCATGACTAGGTGTGTACAAGCATGACTAGGTGTACAAGCATGACTAGGTGTGTACAAGCATGACTAGGTGTGTACAAGCATGACTAGGTGTGTACAAGCATGAACAGGTGTACACTAACATGACCAGGTGTGAACAAGCATAACCAGGGGTATACAACCATTACAAGGTGTGAACAAGCTTGACCAGTTGTACATTAGCATGATTAGGTGTACACTAGTATGACCAAGTGTACATTAGAATGACCAGGGGTGTACAAGCATGACCAGGTGTACACTAGCATGACCAGGTGTACACTTGCATGACCAGGTGTACACTAGCATGACCAGGTGTACACTTGCATGACCAGGTGTACACTAGCATGACCAGGTGTACACTTGCATGACCAGGTGTACACTAGCATGACCAGGTGTACACTTGCATGACCAGGGTGTACAAGCATGACCAGGGGTGACAAGCTTGGCCAGGTGTACTGTACACTATTGTGCACAGATGAAACCTGCAGTATCCTCAGGTATTTTGCATCAGTTTTTAGTGTAGAGGTGTTTACAATATGAGCATAGAGTCGTGAAGAGTCTGAAGTCCGACTTTTTCCGTTAAGTAGAAAATATATTCAGGACACGCAGACACGCAGGCTATTTTTAAGAGAGAAAAAAACTTCTAATAGCTGAAGGTCGCGACTGTCTGCATGTTGTTTTTCTGTCCCTTTCTGTCCTTTTTCGTCTAGCGCTGTCACGCATGGCTCTGGCGACAGTTGGATGGCCGTTAGTCCAGCAGCTTGATCTCCGTCCCAGTCAGTTATGCTGAGTTTTAATATTCATTGCGGAATAAAACGAACAGCTGCTTCTAACAAACAAGGCCGCCCCAGCAACGATGGAAGCCGCCTAATTTAAATGATATTTCTGGAGAATACATTAAAGGGCCTGTTCTAGCCTGTCCAACTATGTTTTAGACAAAAGTTCTCGCTTCTAGTAAAATTGTTTAGAGCTAAAAAGTATAACAATTTAGTCTAATCAAAGTGCCTGGGAAGGGCTGATAAATATGTCCACATTAAGCACGAATTAGCACTAGTGAATTACTTAAACGTAACCCTACGTTTTATTACTGCTCATACTAGTTTAAAACTGCTCATTATAATTTATTACTGCTCATACTAGTTTAAAACTGCTCATTATAATTTATTACTGCTCATACTAGTTTACAACTGCTCATACTAGTTTACAACTGCTCATACTAGTTTACAACTGCTCATACTAGTTTACAACTGCTCATGCTAGTTTACAACTGCTCATACTAGTTTACAACTGCTCATACTAGTTTACAACTGCTCATGCTAGTTTACAACTGCTCATACTAGTTTACAACTGCTCATACTAGTTTACAACTGCTCATACTAGTTTACAACTGCTCATACTAGTTTACAACTGCTCATGCTAGTTTACAACTGCTCATACTAGTTTACAACTGCTCATACTAGTTTACAACTGCTCATACTAGTTTACAACTGCTCATACTAGTTTACAACTGCTCATACTAGTTTACAACTGCTCATACTAGTTTACAACTGCTCATACTAGTTTACAACTGCTCATGCTAGTTTACAACTGCTCATACTAGTTTACAACTGCTCATACTAGTTTACAACTGCTCATACTAGTTTACAACTGCTCATACTAGTTTACAACTGCTCATACTAGTTTACAACTGCTCATACTAGTTTACAACTGCTCATGCTAGTTTACAACTGCTCATACTAGTTTACAACTGCTCATGCTAGTCTATAACTTCTCATTATAGTTTATTACTGCTGATACTAGTTCATAACTGCTAATGCTCGTTTGTAACTGCTCATACTAGTTTATAACTACTCATGATAGTATATCAGTGCTCATACTAGTTTTATAACTGCTCATGCTATTTTATAAGTGCTCATACTAATTTATTACTGCTCATAATCGTTTGTAAGTGCTCATACTAGTTTATAACTGCTCATACTAGTTTTTTAGTTCTCTTTATTCAGTTTCATTCTTTTTTCTAGCATATTAAACGTCTAAATTCAATTTAGCAAGCGTTTTATTTCTTTTATTAAGTCCAGTATATTCATGCACATTGGGAAAAGTTTTGGCCAACTGGGGAGAGGATTTCGTCGCGGTCCGCCGCCGTAGCTTGTCGCGAAAATCCCAAAAATTAAAGCCCAACATTGCCATGTAATTGATAGAATCAATAAATAAACACCAATCAGACATACTTCTCACAACGCTAGTCAACCCGCCTAGAAGCGTTGCTATGGAAACACCCAGCGCGCAGCTTAGTGATGATTAACATGCTGGTTGATCCCAAAATAAGGAATGTGTTGGGGATTCCTGATTATCACACTGTCTGGCCTGGTGCATTGGTACTAAAGGATATAATAAACGTGCTTATGGGCACTCAGTCGGGACTTCAAAGTTTCAAAACGACTTTGTTACAATTTTTGAAACTGAAATGTTGACAATATTCCTTAGCATTGTAATATGCTGCATCTTTGGCACCAAGGCCCAATCTATTGGTGAGTATGAGGAGTTGAACTTTTTAATTTATGTTTGGCACACACACACCACAATCTGTTCTCAAAAAGTTATTCTTGGCCTGATCTTAAGGCGGCATACTGCAGCTTTCATTTCACTCCAAACCCATATCATCTGACCCGGTTCGGGGCGAGCACTTAGCGACGGTACTGATAGTTGGTACCATAGACAAGTAGATAGAGCTGCATAATGGAAACGATTGACAGCTATAAGTGCATTTCCAGAGTTGGGACCATAGACAAGTAGATGGAGCTGCATAATGGAAACGATTGACAGCTATAAGTGCATTTCCAGAGTTGGGACCATAGACAAGTAGATGGAGCTGCATAATGGAAACGATTGACAGCTATAAGTGCATTTCCAGAGTTGAGACCATCTATTTCCAGAGTTCAGTCTATAGTTGTCCCAGTATGATTTGAATTGTGACATTTTTGACCGTGCTTCGTCCGGTCATGCGTGCTCTAGACACATGCACTTCTGTGTGAGCAGCCAAAGCTATATTATATGTGGTGTAGCAGGAAATGGCAGGAAAATGAGTGAATGGAAATGTCAAAACCGTTCTTGAACGTGAATAATTTTCACGTCGACTTTTTTGTATCAGGAATTTGATACTCGTACTTAGCTACTCGGGTTGTCATTAATTTTTTTATCAATAGGCCTGAAAAGTGGGCCTGTTAAGACAGGAAATCCAAAGTCTCAAACAGCAGAATATCCAAAAAATTTTAAACATTCTGAATTTACTGATATTTTTGGTGACATTTTCAACACACCAAACCAGGTGCAGCACAATTGGCAATGCTCAGCCAGTCGCCCATGGGCCTCGGTCGCTACTTTCCAATGTCGTGGGTGGTCCTTGGCAACCCAGAAGCAGACCAAGGCCTGCCCTCGCTCAGCTTTCAAGTCAAGCCTGATGGGAGCATCGTTCAGGGCGCCTACTTGAGTGGGGATAAAGTTTGGGCTCGGATCTACTTTCCCTTCAACTTCACCGTCACTGGCTTCCTCGTGATGGGAAACGTTACTAGGACAGTTGACCCTGGACGAGTTTCCAGTTTCTATGCGGCCCATTCGCCGACTAAATCGCTGCTGGTTACTCAGCCTGTTTATTTAACCGATTCTATTAACAACAGGGTAAAGTTCGGCCTTGAATTTTGCAAACCTTTCTATTATTTCGTCTTGCTTTTTAAGCAGAGAATGGTCCACAATGACCCACGGGCCAGAAGCGACGACCAAAGCTGCCGAATGATGTGTACCTCCTTTTTTCAACGTCGCGCCTATCCTCAGTTACTAAATTTACTTTCCAATTGCTCTGAGGCGCACTGAGCCCAAATTATCTTTTCAACTCGATAAAATGTTTTTATGACATGGCTAACTAAATGCCAGCGATGTCCTGTCCAAGAGCGACAGCTTGACTGTGTGTTTTTGCACTACTGTGAGACTACTTTATCTTTGAATTTCAGATTTCTCATAGTGTCTCTTGCGCAGATATGCAGACAAGCCCCTGCCTGACACCGCTCAAGAGGCAGATCGAAACTCAGCTGGTGCAATTCGAGGCAGCGACTTGCATCACAAAGTGCATCCTGCAGCTGGATGCTGTTGGCTATCCGAGTCCGACTGGTTAGTACCTCTTCCTATCTTTTAGGGCACTTAGTATTATTTAGGGCATTCAGAAGTTATTTTTAATCTAAACTCCATAAACTGACTGACTGACGGCCTTCTGACTCACTGCTTCAGCTTGTCCAAGCATTGAGAGCGCGTATATTTCAATTTCTGCGCCTTGGAAAACCAGTCTGGAGACACTCGTGCAGCTGAACTTCTCTCGGCCCCACTATTTGACTGCCTTCACTGTTCGCGGCCTGTCAGCTGATGTTGGTTTCTGGCTGTCCTACCAGCTGGTGTCTGCTGAGGGCTTTTTCAACATGACACACGCCTGGAATGACAGCCTCTGGATCGTGAGTTTTTTAAAGGCTACATGTTGATCATTGTCGGTGTGCAGCTAAGATTAGGCCTTGATATTGCCTCAAAGTTAACTACTCACAGAAGTTTACACCGATATTTAAAGTGAAGCTTGTCATTCTCATTTTGTTCGACTAAATCCCGTTAGTTGACACTACGGCTCGTACATAGTATGACATAAATAGTAAAATGTTCACGAAAGAATCTACAACATCCTTAAGTAAATTCTAACTTCATTTTTCTCCGAGCAGTTCCCCGTGACCTACTCAGACGAGACCTTCATTATTCCATTCTCCATTGCCCCGCTGAGCATTATTCTACACTTCACGAAAGATTCCGCTGTTACGGCGGTCGACTCTGCGCGAGGCTGCCAGATAAAAGATGGTGATTGTACTTTCCAACAGTAATTTCTCATTTACTACTTTAGAAAATTGTGTCTGCTATTTGTCAACTTCAGTTTGTCCACCTGGTTGGATGTCGTCGATGCAGAGCTGCTGGTACATGTTCAACACGAAGGTACCTTTGTCCATCGCAAACCAATTATGCTCAGATCACACCTGGGCCGGCTTTAGGGGTCGCCTATTAAACGCCAAGACTACGGTTGAGCGAAGCTTCGTCAGCGCCGCGTGAGTCTTGTATTGTCCAGTATTGTCCAGTATTGTCTTGTAACAGCCGACCAGTCTGGTCGAGCATCTTATCGAATTTAATGTCGAATGTCCTCTTCAGAACTGAGATTTTCTATCTCTAGTTTCCATATTTTTGTGTTTTGAAACGCCTGAAGTTTAATTTTTTAAAATACAAATATAGTTCGTGATACACTACTAACTGAGTAATTTAGCTTGTTTGCTTTTTATCAAACGCGAACCAGGCCCGGGGATACTGGCATCAGTAGTTATGGCTACGCCCACATCGGCCTGCAGCGCAACTCCAGCACCAACCAGTGGGTCTGGAGCGACGGCTCGCCCGTTGAGGCCGGCGCGTTCTACATGGGCCGGCCTCCATCGAACTGCGCCGCCCTGGACTTGTACAGAGGCCTGATCATGGACGTACCGTGCGGCTCCGCTCACAAGTTCATCTGCGAAGTGGATAAGTACACCAGTGAGTCAGTCCATGAGTTGGTCGGTAGAATGGAAATCGGCCCGTTAGATAGACGTCGAAACGTCGATAGCGCCAAAAAGTTCGATTTTTCAGGAGATCAACTGCTCAAAACAATTTCAGTTTCCCCCGATGACTGGCACACCATTGTGCTCACGATTGGATTCTCGTGTAACTATGGAGCAGTGGGCACAATCGTTTCGTCAAACAGTATGTTTCGCGAGTTTTCTGCCATGAATCTGGATGGAGAAAGCAGTCAATTGTTAGCCTGTGGAAATTCCGGAAGTGTCGCCTATGTGATGAGCTCGGAGACCGACTGTTACTCGGGCACGAGTGACGACGTTCTGTACTATCCGCTGCGCGTCAAGCAAAGTAAGTATCGATCAACAGTGAAGTATCAAGTTATCAACAGTGAAAGTGGTGATCGTTCTCTAGGATCCAACCAACCATCTCATTGTTCCCAATTCCAAAAGACTGTTTGGTGCCGTTGCTGTATGGAATTCCCGGCAAACTGGAAGTGAATGTGTCCTCCTCCAGCAGCAACTACAGGCGGAGTGCTAAAAGTGCAATTCTGGGAGCTACTTTAGGATATGAAGGTAAATATTAATGAAACGTTTTGTCTACTGAAAATGTTAATATTTTTAATTGCATTAATTTCGATTAATTCGGCATATGAGATAAATAAATTAATTACATCACAGGGGTCGGCAAACCAACGAGTATTACGGGCCACAGAGAGAACCTAAAAGACAACAGGAGGGTCACATTTACTGTAGGAGTATGAGAAAGGGGAGAGATGAGATAGAGAAGAGATGAGAAACGGGATGGACGAGACAGGGGAGAGATGAGACCGAGGAAAGATGAGACTATAGGTGTCTATAGGTGTTGGAAGGGGCAATGGCACCCCTGAATTTAATAATCTGTTTATTGTTATCTTCACATTTTGTTTTATGACTAATCTCAAAATAAAACTAAATTTTCTTCTATAAGTTTCTGATTTACGGACTTGTGGCAAACGGATGATCTTCGGACCAGACGGAGCAGCCACCCCAGAACGAACGCAAAATGAAATTCAAGAAGGACAGTAGCGAAATCAAAATTAACTTTATTAAACCATTGTTTCATTCAAAAAATCTAATTTAATAATGTCACACAATAGCTCCGAAACTGAATGACCGAATTTTGTGAAAGTCCACTGTATGAATAAAAGTTTTCCGTCCGACGGAGCCGACCGACGTCAGCATCGTCATGGTGACAAGGACAACTAAGATCGCTCTGAATAAGCCTCTTAGTGTATTTATATTGGTTAAAAAAGTATCAATATTGTCATAATCTATCAAAAAGAGTAAAAATTAATAGCCGATAGGGTGACATGATGAAATTTTGTGAGCAGATTTATTATGCCTATATTAGTGGTTTTAGCCACCAGACACCCCGACGATAATGTTGAATACCTCGACGATGCCGATTTTTTGTGATTCAGGAAGCTGTTTCATCGATTACGGCGGTAAATTATAGCCAGTGTTTTTTGGATTTTCAGGGCTATTGGTAGAATATTTTGAGATATACAGAAAAAATGTGTGCATTTGAAATACCCCTTCGTCCTTCTTGTGTTACCAAGATTCTCAAAGTAAAATTTTGCATTTTATCACCCATATTGAGCATCAGCATCGTGCTCAGTTACAGTCTCAGAACATAATGGTGAGCTTTATTGTAATAAAAAAACTGCAGATCATTTTAAATGCACTGTTGTCGGGGCCGACTCCGAATTCTATGACTATGGCGTCACAATGAGCGCTTCCGGTCGGGCCTGTGTGCCTTGGACTGGCACGCGCGCTGGCTTCAACAGGTCTTGCATTACGGGTGAGCCTGCTTTTTACGGTTGGTTCTATAAAACGAATGGCAGCTCGTAAACTAAGTTGTTTTTTAATGTGACTTTTAGACACCTTTAGCGCCGTGACAAAATGTCAGATTACCAGCGCAGGAAGTACAGAGAGTTGCCACACCGACTTTAACAGCCTGCTTTGCGGTGAGTCACGTAGTTTCAAATAGTTACGTTCTAGATTAAAAAGCAGCGCTCAAAAAGCACAAATTGCCTCACAATTACTTTTTCGCAGCTTCATTATACTACCCTTCGGTTGCATCAGACAGCAAAAAAGTGTTTTCAGTCACTTACCAGAAGACTTTTTACTTTAACGATATTCTGGTGCAAAATCCAAGCCAGACTGAGGAGGCAGTCACTTTAAATACAAATGGTATAAGTGCTCCAGATCCTGAGCACTATTGGAGAATCCTCATCGACTTGAAGTCCAGCCACTGCTTTGGACAGATGTACTTGACTTTCTCATCTGCTAGTAAGTCATTAACACGTTGCGGGGCACAAAAATCGATCTGATTTTTTGAAAGGGAATTGAAAACTTGGGCTATAATGATGAACCTGCTCATTCATATTTGAGAATAATAATAATAATAATAATTGCAGAAGGGCTGCGGGCAATGGCACATCATTTGGTGACGCTAGACCCGCAGCCAGAGTGGAGGCCATTCTGCCCATTTCGCTGACTCCTGAGCACACACGCACGCAAATACTGTACGCAGGCATATGCTCACACAGGTGTGTACATCTGCCCTGACTTTCTCATCGTCAGGCAGTGTACACTCTCACTGTGTTTAAATTTCACGACAAGCTCCCAAGCCTTCTCTCTGCCACTGCGCCCCAAATAAATGTGGCCTCGCCGTGGAATCGAACTTCGGGACATTGCTGCGAGAGACATGCGCGTTAACCGCTCTGGCGCCGACCCCCCATATATTTGAGAAATGATTATTGTTAAGTCCAAGCACATCAATAAGGTGACCACTGAGATTTATCACTCGTCATTTTCAGCAATCAATAATCTCACTGTGAGAGTAGGTAGCGAATGGAACTCCAGTCTGAAAGACCTGGCCTTCGAGACCTGGCCAGAGTGCTATCGGTTTAACCTGCCGGAGAACGCCGACTCCCCAATGCGGGTGAACTGCTTGAAGCAGCTGTGCGGCCGGTATGTCGTCATTCTGCAAGGCGTTGGTACTGGAAAACTTATCATTGCCAGTATTTCGCTTCAAGCCGAAGAAGGTTTGTAAATAACAACTGGTCCGACATCACCTTTAAAAGCAACCGATAGTTCTGAGAATTTCCTAGACTAAAACACTCTTTAAAATGATACTTTTGTAGAGAAATTCGAAGAGGTTGTTACGTTCCCGAACCTGATTCGTCGTGTTCCAGCAGTAGTGATGAGCAACGCCAGTAGGGACCGATGCCTTCAACTGCAAGCGAGGCTGCGAAAGACTGGGCTTAAGCTGTGGCTGACGTCCTTTTATGAGCATATCGACATCTTGAGTAACGTGAGTTAAGGCGGAATCATCCCATTCCTTTGTGTGCCTGTGTACAGTATCAGTGTGCGCGTTTGCTCAGGAGTCAGCTAAATAGGCAGAACTGCCTCCTCGCTGGCTGCGAGTCTAGTGTCACCAACTGATGTACCAGTGCCCAGAGCTCCCTGCAAATATTTATTTATTTCACAGCCGCGCTGGGAGATCTCCATCCAGGGCAATGGCTCCTCAGTGATCGCGACTGACTGCGCAGTCCGCACCGGAGACTCAGTTAGTCGGTTGACTCTGGCCACGATGCTGGTTCTAGCCAACAGCACAGTTCCTGCAGTCACGGATGACTACATTACCATGAGTCTGACTTGGACTCAGATGAGCGTCAATATCAGCATCAGCGATGTTCCTCTGATCAGCTTGTCAGTGCTGAGCGTCAACCACGCTGTAGACGTCAAGACTGTAGGCTACACTACTCTCGGGACTGGATCCGATGACACTAGAGCACACGTACTCTTCGATATTCCCAGTGACTAACCTTTTTCATTCCTGTTCAATTTCCCTTAGAATTCGAGCATTCATTCTCTCAAGAATCAAGCGGCCGCTATTGGTTTTTACAGATAACCGACAGCTCGGAATGTGGTCACCGATACAGCCGAATTCCGACTGTAATTTCAAGGAGTATATTCAGGTAAGGTGTGTTGTTTGAAGATACAGGTTTATTCCTTCGAGGCATTCCACCTATTTCATCTTTGTTTGTCCAAGCAGACGATCAAGGCAAATAAATCGATTTCTTTAACAGGCCACATTCTCTGGATTTGTTACACTGTATATCATCGGAATACAGCCAGGGACTGACCGCAGCACTCCGAGCTATTATACTAAAAACTTGCTATTTGAAGTGTCATATTCCACCGACGGGCTCTCATTCACCTTTGGCTCTTTGGTATGTGTAACTAGTTCCTTGTTCTAACTAGAAGTTACATTAACGAAATTCAAAACATCTTCAACGACAAGGAACATTGTTGATTCTACTATCGCCTCGGCAACAAAGCCACCAGCGCCCAGCTTCTAATAATTGCAGACTCGAATGGCAGTATCAACTGCCTGGCTCGCTTCGTTTGCAAGCTTTGTTCCCGAGATCGACGCAAGGATCATTCGTCTACATCAGAGCAGCTTCAGCCCGCGCTGGGAGTCTAGCTGGATGCTCTATGGCTGCCCATCAAGTACGTCTCAAGCTCACGTGAAAAATGAGAAACAATAACGTATAACAATATAGTATATTATTTAAAACTCCTCTCGATCATTATCTTACTGTACACGATTAAATTGATTTTCGAGCAATCAACTCCCACAGACAAATCAGTCAACGATCCGCCAGTTTTGCCCATCCATCGATACCGCACAGTGATTGGCAGCACGCTGCAAAACGCGGCTATCCTCATCGACGGGGACAGAAGGGGAAATTCCAACGGTGGTTGTTGGGTCGAGACAGGAACTCTGCCATGGGTCGCCATAGACTTTGTTGCGCAGTGCTACGTTGAGTTTGTTCTAGTCTGGCCTTTCATTGCGTATGTGAAGCGTAAGTTGGATAGCAGAAACAGAAAAGGTGCAGAGAAAAAAGTCATAATTTTGTGAGCCAGAACCTTCTGTTTTAGCGTTGCGTACAGATTGCGAATAAATTATAAACATAATCGATTAATGCTCAGAGCTGGGGTGGAAGCCTGTGGTTAGAGCGTCGGACTCAAGACTTGAAGGTCGGGGTTCGATTCCTGACTATACTAGAACAATTTGTGTCCTTTAGCAAGACAGTTAACTCTGCATTACCAGCTGTTTCAGCATTAGCTGGGGTAATTGAGGGTGGGTGTGACGTCCCAGCAGTCCATGGACTGAACAGCCATACAGTGCGCTGCGCCGCGTCTGTAAGCCGCATCTGTACTCTTGGCTGCACACCTGGCTCCGACTGGAGCAGATGTACTAAATTATAATTATTATATTTCAGAGAATCCGGCACTAGAACCGAATGTCAACATTGCTGTCTTCATCAGCAATCAGTCCAGCTATCCCACGACTGATGCCATTTTTGTTGCCCAGAATCTCTACCAAGTTATGCCACATCCACTGAGGGCTTATGTTGGACAGGTGAGGCCGTCGCGTTAAGATTGATCCTCAATTTCCTCGTTTTCTGAAGTCGCTTTGGTTATGCGCGTGCAGGTGACGCGAACTGTCGGTATAGCAAAAATCAGCACCTGCAATCCAAGCTGCACTATGAAGATTGCTGAGCTCGAGGTCTACGGATCACCGTTGAGTAAGTCAGATCGCGGTCAGCTGACCGGAGTCTGTCGCAAATAAAATCTTTGCTTTGAGTCATATAGGCACTGAGTCAATTAGAATTATGAATCGTCCACTAGCGTCATCAGCGACTAGATAATATTGATTTGACTTTTTACTGCTTGACGTTTTTTATAGAGTTCACAGTTTTATAGAGTTTTAAGATTGTTTAATTGCTCATCTAATACGGAATGTGGAATACTTTCGCACCGGATCGTCTAAGAAATAAGGACCACTAGTAGAAATGAGGACCACTAGTAGAAGTGAGGACCACTAGTAGAAGTGAGGACTACTAGTAGAAGTGAGGACTACTAGTAGAAGTGAGGACTACTAGTAGAAGTGAGGACCACTAATAGAAGTGAGGACCACTAGTAGAAGTGAGGACCACTAGTAGAAGTGAGGACCACTAGTAGAAGTGAGGACCACTAGTAGAAGTGAGGACCACTAGTAGAAGTGAGGACCACTAGTAGAAGTGAGGACCACTAGTAGAAGTAAGGACCACTAGTAGAAGTGAGGACCACTAGTAGAAGTCCTTTATAGTAGTCCTCTACTTTAGTTGTCCTTGCAAAGAAACTGTTCGATTTTCAACCAGTTTTTTATCTCAAAAATGAAGGTTTGCACGAAATCTGTCATAAAAATCACAGATGCTACCGAAGCTGACTACCTCCCTCGTTCCTATGACGTTGCCACGGGGTTGGGCATTCGGTATCCATCTACCGCGATCTACCAGATTGAACTATCATCCACCTGCGACTATTGTGGAGACGTCTACTCAATCCCTCTACAGTTTCCTGGCGACGAGAGCTTTCACATGACGAGCATTTCGTCGATAACAAGCTACTTCTCAATCAATTTACCACAAGTATTCGCTCTGTCAGGCATTCTTTTCAGGGCAGGTTATCGGCTTTACGACGACAGCATTTATGGAAGGATACTGACCATCGATGCGCAGTACTCATTGGATACCAACCCCAATAATCTAGTACAGTTCACATCGCTTACTGATGGGAAAACCGTAAGCTTGCCCAATCACTTTAATTCCTGTGAGACTTCTTGTTTAGAAGCGTCATAAGAGAGCCATGATGTTTGAAATTTCTAGGTCATCTTCGACGCCACGGACAATGAAGTCGACATCCGACGGATCAGTTTTTATCGATCCATTCTAGCGCAGTCATTGAAAATTCGAATATACTACGACTGCCGTCGAACATATTTGAAAATGGATCTGATTGGCTATCCCCAAGACCCGAGTAAGTTTTGAGCACTTGAATGCTTGACAAAACCAGCATGGAAAACTTCATCGGGCGGGGAATTTTAGCTTTTTTTTCTAAATTGTTTACTTTCAATTTTTGAGATGTGACATGTGGCATGCGTAAAAAGAAATACAACTAGATGATTGAGTTGATAAACAAGGATCATAAAATGGAAGTTAATCGGTTTATAAATTTCTAGCTGCCATATAATTTGTCAACTTAGGGGAATTTCTCAAGTTTAAGGCGATAACTTGCCGTCTGGGGGGGTAAAACTTGATTATTTGTATTAATCAATTTATTGCTTCACGCTTTTTCGCTACATTTTTCCAGTGAGGGGGCTTAGGTTTCTATTGTACGGTAAAACATCTTGACATATTTCGGAGATAGATTTAGTGAACAGTTTAATAATCTTATTCCACGCTTTTCGAGATGCGCACGTCCCTCAGTGACTGACCGCCGACCAAACCTCATGATTTAGATTGAAGTTCAATACGAAAAGTCTTGGTTCTAAGTCTAACTCTTGGTTCTCTGTCGACCCACGTACAGCAGTAAAGTTTAGATTTTAACTCGGATTTCACTTTCCCAAATAAGTACAGTAAATGCACATTGATTTATTACAGGCGCAAGTGTTATTACTGAGCTCAGTTGGACAGCAACAGATGCGTCGACAATTAGATTCTCGTTCAATGCCTTCTACCACTTAAATAGAATTGTGGTTAACAGAACGAGCGCCTCCAGACTCCACTTTTATGTTTCCTACAACGAAGTCGCTGGAGAAACGGATTCCGTTCTGGAGGTGCAGAACACCAAATGGCTGGTAGGTGTCGTTCTCATTTTAGCGAGCTCATAGCGCTAATAATAATAATAATAATAATAATAATGAATGCATGAGGGCTGCAGACAGGCTCATCAAGTGGTGACACTAGACCTGCAGCCAGCGAGAAGGCAATTCTGTCCATTTCGCTGACTCCTGAGTACACACCCACACTGTACGCAGGCACACACTCACACAGGTATCTGCCTTGATCGTCGTCTCTCGTCGTCAGGCAGTATACACTCACAGTGCCTGGGAGGTTGGCCTTCAAGGGCGTGAGTTGCATAACAAGCCCTCAAACCTTCGCTCCACGGCTGCGCCCTTAACAAATGTGGCCTCGCCGCGGAATCGAGCTCAGGGACCTTGGTGCGAGAGGCGAACGCGTTACCCGCTCTGCCACTCACCCACCTGAGCTCGCAGCATAGTGGTTAGAGCTTTGTACACCCAACCGACAGGTCGGGGGTTCGAATCTGAGCCTAAGAGAAAGACTTTGTGTCCTTAAGCTAGATGCATCATAATATTTAACCTTAAAATGTTTAATTTGATGCCATGCACTATGAAGGAGCCTTAATTTTCACGTCCTAGTCCAACTGCAAATATGCAGTTCCAGACTAGCTCAGCACGGTGGATATTCGAGGTTCCTATTCTACTGACGCCGATCTCCCTAACAATTCACGTGACAAACGGCTCGCTGCAGCCGCTGGACGTGTCGTTCTGGGGCGTCCGCGCCAGTTCATGTCCTCAGGGATTTGTTCCGCACTCTGACATCTGCCTGCACTTCGGCGCCGTGAAGGCGCTGCAGAGCTCTGCACTGAGTGTCTGCAAGTCTTACTTCTGGGCCGGTGGCAGGGGCGGCCTGCTGATGCCGAAGGATGCCTCTGTGATGAGCTTCCTCAGTGTATGGTGAGTTGCTTACGATGTACAAAATTAGTAGTAGATCAAAAGCAGATGAACTCAAGCGCGCATTTCGACCCTCGGTGCAAGGCTGGACTATGACATGCACATCGGGATGCAGCTCAACGACTCTGGCTGGTTTTGGCACGACGGCACGGCCGTACCGAACTCGCTCTGGAAGCTCGGCCAGCCGTCTGAGATCTATGGAGTATTCAACACTAAGCAGGCTTCCATTGTGGCCCATGAGAGGGGCACAAAGGAGATGTTTGTGTGCCAGCTTCCTCAAGCACCACAGAGCAATGGTAATTTATGGAATCTGTGTTTGAAGTGACTTCAAGTTTACAAAAGTAATTTTTACAGTTTACGCGATTCCCTGATACTCCCTGATAATGACAGAAAACTTGCGCACAACGCTCGTCGGTCACGTGACCTTTGCGGACCAAGCAGCTGGCATCGGTAGCTACTCCCAGTGGTGCGTCCAGCAATCTCACCCCGCTTCGGTGCGATATCGCAACCTTCAGAATAACCGACAGATTTTTATGGATGGCAGCCTGAGCGGCTTCAGCACCAGCAGCATGCAGGACTACTACAGCCGAGTATTTGCCTGCAGCGTGCCAGGCGACCTGCTAAACAGCCAGCCCCTCCGTGACGACAGAGCCCTCACGGTTGTGATAGCTGAAAAAGGTTTCGAATTTCTAGCCATTTTTTAGAGTAGTAAATTCATTTGTACTCGATTTAAATGTTTTCGATAACAAATCCTACTGTTCGATGAACCCAATGCACCTGCTACTCGTTCTAGACTGCTACCGTCAGCTGTTGGGTGATGGTAGCGGCGCGATCGTTACAGGACATCCTTTCTCATCTTCCTACTTTGATGCTGCCGGCTCAGTCATTGGCAGCCAGCTTCGTATGCGAGGTCAGTTGAGCTAAATAATCTGGGGGTGAGTGGCAGACCGGTCTAACGCATTTGCCTCGCGCACCAAGGTCCCTGAGTTCGATTCCACGGTGAGGCCACATTTATTTAGGGCACAGCCGCGGAGAGAAGGCTTTGGGAGCTTGTCTTGCAATTTACGCCCTTGAGGGCCAACCTCCAAGGCACAGTGCCTGGCGATGAGAAAGTCAGGGCAGATGTACACACCTGTGTGAGAGTGTGCCTGCCCACAGTATCTGTGTGGGTGCGTGCTCAGGAGCCAGAAAAATGAGCAGAATTGCCTCCTCGTGTCACCAAATAATGGACCATTGCCAGCGGCCCTGCTGCAACAATTACTATTAATAAACAAAATAATATATTCTTAGATAACTAGGGTTTGCTAACAATAAGCTTTGCCAAGAAAGCTTTGACTTCTGTTGTTGTCTTCTGATTCTATTGGACGAATTTTCATCCCACAAAATTGCAGCCAACTGTCTCCTGTCTCTGGGCGATTTGGAAAACTTTGTCTATCCGGTCAACGTCACCGCCAGGGGCCGTGTGTGCATTGTGAAATCACTCTCAAACTCAAGAAGGAATTACAGCAACTTCTGCACCAGCTGTAAGCAACTGTTGGATGAGTTTCTTAGTGGAAGCAGTCAGAAATTTATAAAGCCATAAAAGTTGTTTCCTTAGTCGTCTTTATCAGTTATCACCATCGTTGTTAGTAGTAGTCGATGCCCCACAACCGAATATATTTTCTCTGTAGCAGCCCCTGATGATAGTCGACTCACTGTGGCCTCGAGTTCGAGTTCGACAACTTTCACTGCGGCACGAAAAACGATATTAATTTTCAGATGTCCTATAGTCTTATACAGTGCTCTCCTAACTCACCCATTCATTATACTACGTCATTTTAAATAGAAGCACCATTGTGCGATTTCGATTAAGCCATCGACAAAAAATGCAGGTAGAAAAATCACATTGAAAATAAAGCGAAAATAGCTTATATTTTCTTGATTAAAAGCCTAGCCTCTAAAAAATTCTAATATATAAACTAAATAACTCAATAGCATAGGCCTCCCATGCATTACATCCTAAAATACTTGCACTGCACCTGTATATTCGGTCTATAAAAATAATATTTCAAAATGAACCAAGAGTCTAGTCCTGCTACTTCTACTGTAGTAGTCATTGCGATGTACCGGTGTTCCACCGGTTCTTGACTTACTTGACTTAGCGGCAGGGGGCCTCCATGACGGACGCAGCGAGGAGGCGGCTGTTGCCGCCCATATCGCTAACCCCTGGCAGCCAGACGGCCTCCAGCGAGGCGGTGCCGCTCAGGGTGGTCCGTCGGTCGGTTCCGCCGCGCGATCTTCCTCGCCATAGGCTGGGAAGAAATCAGCTCGGCCGGTATCCCGGAGGAAGTGGGCGAGCTGAGGGATGTTCTCGGGCGAGCAGGCTTCGGCAAGAGTCGGTGCCGGCCCGAGGTGTTTTAGCCTAGCCCGGGTGAAGGCCGGGCAGTGGCAAATGAAATGCTCGGCGTTTTCACGGCCGGAGCAGCAGAAAGGACACGTTTCCTCAGGCACGTGGCCTTGGAGGTAGCGGTGTCTGGTGAAGCAGCCATGTCCCGAAAGGGCCATGGTGACTGCTCTCAGGTCTCTGCGGTTTAGCCTGAGTAAGGCCTTACGCAGGTTACTAGAGGGGGTTGGCACCGCAGCCCTGGACTGGCGACAGTTCAGGGTGCTGGACCACCTCCTCCGGTGCTGGGTCTCCATCCAGTGGTTGATGCTGGAGTTGACAACGGAGGCGGGGATCGGGGATTCCGGGCCCGGGCCCATCAGGGAGCTGGCTGCTCCAGCCTTTGCAAGCTCGTCCGCCATCTCATTCCCTGTGAGCCCGGCGTGCCCAGGGATCCACATCAGCTCCACCTTGTTAGACTGCGCCAAACCGTTTAACTGGGTGTTGCAGTCCAAGGTGGTTCTGGAGCGAGAGGTGCAGCGACTGAGGGCCTTGAGGGCTGCTTGACTGTCGGAGTGAAAAAAGATCCTCCGACCAGCCAGCTGCCTCTGGCGCAGCTCAGCCGCACAGAAACTGATGGCGAGCATTTCGTTTTGGAAAACGCTTGAGCTCTTGCCACAGTGTTGGGAGTGGGTCCAGAGGACCTCGCCACCCGAGGCGACGCACACCCCGAATCCCGATTTACCGTTCATCAGGGAGCCGTCAGTGTAACAGTGGACTGCGGGGTCATCCCAGCAGTCCTTTACCTCATTACGAGGGAAGATGCTGACTTTGTACCTGTGGCTCCGGAGTAAAGTGGCCGGGGCCCCGTCCGAAAGGATGGTGAGCCCTCCGCACTCGCCCAGAGTTTTCAGGCAGAGGTCAGAGTGGGGCAGAAGGGAGCGCTTCGAGAAGGCTCGCGAATTCTGGAAGGATACACCCGCATCAAGGAGACGACGGGTGGACTTTGCCGCTTCCCCCTTAACAAAAATGTCAATGGGTGTAGCGTTGGTTCCACCGGTTCTCCCAGGGGAAGCGCCGGGATCGGCGGGGAACGGGAGCGGGAACGCGAGGGGGCCTGCTGCCAGGAGTCAGCGGGCGGGGGGAGGGGCGGCAGAGGGAGCAGCAGCGGGAGCGGGGCGGGGGGCAGCGACCGAGAAGGTCGCGACTCGGCGGGGGGCGGCAGGCGGGGGAGCGACGACCGCAGAGGCGGCAGCCGGGAGGGAGGGGGCGTCCTCACGGACGGCAGGGGAGGAAACCGGAAGAGCGGGGGGGACGTCCTCACGGACGCCTGACGGAGGGGAGAGGAGGCGTGGGGCGACCGGGAGGCGCGTCGGTGAGCCTCAGCGGCTGCCGAGCGGCGACAGCGCGGCCCTGAGCGGCCAGAGACTGCGGGGGAGACAGCGGGGGAGGCGGCGGGGGAGTCAGCGGGGGAGGCAACGGGGGAGGCAACGGGGGAGGCAGCGGGGGAGACAACAGGGGAGACAACAGGGGAGACAACAGGGGAGACAACGCATGGATGAATGAATAGAATTCATAGAATTCAATGAATAGAATAGAATTCTATTCATTCATCCATGAGACAACGGGGGAGGCAACGGGGGAGACAGCCGGGCGGGCAGCAGAGGAGACTCCCGGGGAGGAGGAGGCAGCCGGGGAGGCAGCGGGGGAGGAGACAGAGAAAAACTGAAAAGTTATTGATAAAAAATGTACACTGTGCTTGTATTTCAATAAGCTTACTATATTATTCAAGCTGAAAAGCACAACTTATGCATGAGCTTGTGCATGCTTTCAGCCACCGTCACACAGATGCCAAACTGCTTCTACACCAGCACTCTCAAGGAAGACTGCATCCGACATAACTGCCGTGAGCTCCTCCATCCTTTAGTAAATTGGCTAATCCGTATCGTACAGCAGGACCTGAGAAAACAATACTATTTTACAATTGCAGTTCACGAGTACACACCATGGAGTTCTACTACTCCTTATTCGCACAACATTGCCTACTTCAAGGCTATATATTTCAATGGCCAAAAGCTGAATCCAACAAAATCAAGTCTGGGATTTCTCATTTTACCTTTGACTGCGGGCGGCCCAGTACCTGGGACACCAATCAACAGCCTGTTGGTGGACTTTAAGAGTTGGCACTGGATCACTGGCGTGGATTTGGAGACTGGTAAGCAACAGGGTAACGACCAAGGGAACTCGATAAGCGATGCTTTATCTTCAACTCGCTGGTTCAGCATTAGCGTAATCTAAATTTTCAATAAGATTAGACATCGAACCCCAATTAAATATATGCCTGCAGCCCCATTTTACACATGAATATGTTTCTTTACACATCCGATCTCAAACCGCTTATTGTCCTTAAAAAGAAGGAAGATGTAAATAAAATTTCGACGATAAGTATCGCAAACCCACCTGTAAAGCCACAGGCGGAAGCTACGGCATCCGACTACTCACCAGCAACGCGTGGCTTCCAACCCTCGGTGGCTCGGCATTCGACGCATGGCCGCAATGCGGTTCGATCGAGGCGCCGATTTTGAGTACAAAACTCGTAATCACATGCACCGGTTCCGGGCCATCAAGGTTCTTGGCTATTGTTAGAAGAATGGAGCTCGGCTCCCTGAGCATCACCAGTCTGCATGTCTACGGCAAAGAATGTGAGTACTCAAACAGCTTGAGCTCGTACTTTGGAATTTCATATTAAGAAACGCGACAAGTCGATATTCATTAAAAATTCCAGACTTCACCCTGGACGAACGCGTCCTGGTGAGACAGGAGTGGATGCCGAATTCGGTGCTTGCAGCCGCTGTAAGGCAGCATGTGGTGACGTTCAGGGCTCGCCTGCAGGCGACGACGCTGAAGATTTGGCTCACGGACCAGTACGGATACGACGAAGCAATGATGAACGTGAGAATTAAAACACGAGGGTTTAAAACACGAGCTCCAATCTGAAGCCGGGTTGAATAAGTAGCGTAGTAGGCTGCCACCAGAGTAGTTGCATCGCACTCGAAGGGAAAATAAGTCAGAGTCAGAGTCGAACACGAGCTCTCGCTAGATTTTGGTTGCACACAATGCCGCTGTACAACGGCCACCCTCAACTAGATCTAGTTGCAGGGGATAAATGTTTGTTGCTAGTTTCCAAACAAATACTTTTGTAGCACGCACTAAAGGGTGGGATATAGAAAACGGATGACGGAAACTGAAAAACAGATTGAAAACTTAGGAAAACTTAGAAAACAGAAACTCTCTGGTCTCTGCCTTAGCGGGCACTGTTAAAATAGTGCAGACAGGATAGGGGTAGCAGGCACATCACGTGGTTTCTAAAAAAAGCAACTGAAGTCAGATAAGCAAGGCAGCAGACCCATAACCAAGGGGTATGTTGCTAAAAATAGAAACTGACGTAGAAACGAAGGATAACAATCCTAAGACAGGCAACCTTGTTACTAAAAATAGACATGAATCATGTGTTCAAGTAAACAGGCACTCTGTCCTCTAAGGATCACGTGAAGCAGGCGCCCTAACAATTAACGGTAGACAATGGAATCACACACACAGGAATATACAAACGAGCCCCTCCCCACCACGCAGTGAGAGAGAGAGCCGCCGGCGTGGACCCAAGTGCAAAGGCAAGAACTGAAAAGAGCGAAGAGAAGCGAAAAATAGCATCCCTAGTCCATAGATTAAAAAGGTAGATTACACAAAGGCTGCAAAAGTGACTAGCTAAGTTACAAACTAGCCACTCACTTCAATTGGCTACAAAGACTTCCTATGCAACTTTAACAACTAACCAATTCCTAATGTGCAAATTTCTTGTATGTTAGAAACGGTACATCATTCAGCTAACTAGCAACGGCAGCTACATCAGCCTGCAGGGCTGCACCATCGAGCACAAGGATTACGGCCAGCCAGATTACGAGCTGGCAGCTCTAGCTTCCAACTCGAGTGGCCCCATGGACTTCGACACGGACAATTTTGCTAACATTAGCATCAGCTGGCAGCAGAATGGCAACGCTGCTAGTAACCTGACTGTCATCAGCGTGTCTTCTGAGGGTCAGGCACTGGGTAGCTGTTGGGACACTACCTACGGCGTCAAGGTGAACAAGATCGGCTACTCCGGACTCGTGCAGCCCTTCAGGAAACGCAAGCGACGGTTCGTGATCCAGTCCGACCCGTACGCCGCTGCTCAGATGTCGCCGCATTTGGTTTTTGACGAGCTGGACAACAGCAGTATGGCAGCTTTCTCTCCCAGCTTGTTCGCCTACCTTTACAACAATCCTGTTACTTCTGCTGTATTTGTTCAGGTGAAGCTTAATCGCTACTCTCGTTGATGCATTATTTATAGCTGCTTAGCAAAGTAGCTCGTATTCAGGGACACTTGGCGTCTGTGTGAAACAAAGATGCGGGGATGGGGCTCCAGGGTATTTTTCCGCAGTTCACAGCGCTCCCGAATCGAAATCATTGACATTCAGGCCTTCTTACCTCGTCGCTGCCGTCTTTTCGCCGTGGCCATCGGTGGCGGTGCGATCGTGAACCAGGCAGCTGACAAGAGTAACTATGTGACCTCGTTTAGGGCTGCGGTCAGTGAAGAGGGAAAATATTGGAGCCTGCATCGAGACGGCTGGGTGAGTCGCTACAATCTGAATGTTGAATGTTTGTTTGAATGAATGTTGAATGTTTGTTCGTTCAAACAATAATTCCATATGTATCTCAACAAATGTAGATATTCACTGGGGTGTTCGTGGCCCAGCACGAAACTCGGCATCGCCTGCTGCCCTCGCCAGTTGCCCTGGCTTTCCGTCTGTATCCGTTGAGCTGGACTCGAAAACTCGAATTCAAGTGGCAGCTGCTGGGCTGCAGTGAAACCAGCTGTGAGCGAACATCTTGAATGACACTCGCTATGGAAATCTATCAAAAAGCTAAGAGAAACGACTTTGGCTTCCGCCACCGCCACTACCCACAGATGCCATGCCCAACCCGATCCTGTTGTCCCGCTACCGCCCCACCGCGTCAAACTCGAGCTCCAGCTCGTCAACAAGCGTGGGAGTCGATGGAAACTTCGTGAGCCACACCGCCTCCGGGCTCTGCTTTCAGTACTCCAGCTCGGCGGACCCGTACCTCTACTGGCTAGTGGATTTGGGCTCTGTGCAGAGAATTGTCTTTATCTTCATTGTCGACATGGTGGAGGTCCTATGTGAGTAAACTGCTCAAAAATGTAATCTTATCGTGCTAACTAATTCTCTGCCTCAATGCTTATAAAAATTGATACAAAACTTAATTTTAAAATTGTTTCGTAACATATGCCTTCAAAGCCAAAGTCCGGGCGTTTTCGGAAGACATGCAATCAGCGAGTGTCTACATTAGCAACAGCACTGGCACTCCTTGGGGCCCGACTGTGCTGAAAGTCGTGGAAACTTGGACTGGCGGCTTCATGAAATCTCACCTCTGGAAAGTTGAAGTTAATCAAGTGAGTTAGCAGTGAAATCATTTCGGCTTCATCTAACAAATCATGGTCGATACTACCGATATTATTCGTACAGATAGCCTCTGTTGCGGGCCTCAGAAAGCCGGCCTCACACGGTACTCTGTCCTTCTGCGAGTTCGAAGTCTATGGCTATCCGAACGTCGGTGAGCTGCTCATGCGAAATTCATTTAGAGGCGTTGAGTGAAGTCTACCTTAAAACTGATGCAAAATATGAGCAATTATGCCCAATTCTACCTTCTCACAGATGCCTACTACTATATCAACTCCAACCTTGGCATGGCGGATGACCACATTTTGATCACGCAGCTGTCTGTTGGTCAGACAGCTGCTCTCAGCCCGTACGACGCTTTCCGTCACCCGACACCCTTCATGGCGGCGGTAAATCGTGAACAAATGGTCGGACTGCCCCCTGCTGCCGTCCTATACGACGGTGCGTTTGTCGTTACTAAAGAATTAGCAGTAGAAAAGACCACAGGGTCTGTGGTATTTTAAATACCCACATTTTTTTCTGTATCTCCCAAAATATTTAACAAACCGCTATGAAAATCCAGAACAAGGCCAAAAATGTTCCGCTTTATCCGAATCAACAACTTCCAGGATCACAAAGCATCCGCATCTTCGAGACATTCAATGATTCTTGTAACCATGTCGGCTATCATTTTTAACTATTTTGGATAGATTATACATATTTTTTGAACCAAATATAGATTCGTTGAATATCGCGACGATGCTGACTAGGACAGCTTTGAAAATTTGCCCCTCATGTAGGGCTGAAAATTTGGATCCATATGGTGGACTTTCATAAAATTCACTTTGGGAGCTATCCTGAATTAGGCAGTGGGTATTTGAAATACACCGTGATCTTTCTAGAGGGGGGAAATAGCGTGGTCTTTCTACTGTTAAACATTTTAGCTTCGATCAGCAGCCACCTGGACATCCAGTTGGATGTGAGCCACGTGATCACGGGCATTGTCTGGCAGGGAAGCCGACTAAGCGACTCGGCCTCAGGCAGCTTTGACGGTTACGTATCATTTGCCAAACTTTTCTACGGAAATAGCTCAGGATCACTGCTGCAGCTTTCCTTGTATACTTCAAAGGGACTCAACTCTGTAAGTTATCGAATTTACTTTCGCGTCTGGAGTGCCTGTGTTGCATGAAAGCAATCGAAAATCGATAATCTTAATTTCTAGACTTTCAGTACGACACTCATCGGAAGCGAAGCGGCGATGCGAATTTCATTCCCGCAACCTTTCCGCGCCAGATTGGTTAGAATACTGCCTATCGAATATGTCAACAAAAAACTGCTTAGGGTGGAGCTTCTGGGCTACCCAGATGGTAGGCACCTACACCAATTAGGACTGTTAGCACCAACGTAAACATAAGCGAAATCTTTTATAAAACAATTTTTCAGACTGTGACTGGATCAGCCCCAGTATGTCCTCGGTGACCCGGACGTCGCCAGTATCCGTGCAGGTGCTGCTCAGCAGCCCCTACCTGATCACCGGCTGGAGACTGACCGGCACCTCGGCCAACGCAACTTTCCGCATTTCCTATGCCGACCTGGCCAATGGAAGTGTCGCCCCAGTCACTCTTCACGGCTCCGCGCTAGTAAGAAAGTGATTGATAAAACTGAAATCACATTGTTACCTTAGCTGTCGCACGAGTGCGGGTGCCTTTTTTCAGACTTTCAACTGCAGCTTCGGCCTGGAGCAGGCCATGCCGGCGGTAGTGCGAACAAACAAGCTGCTAATCAACTTTTCTGACTCGGCTCAGGTCACTACAGGGATTGAACTTAAAGGTTGCCGCATGCCTGGTAAGGCTCTCAGATGTTTCCGTATAAAATACCTTTGTGTAACTCACGTCCAGATATCTTGAACTCTTGAACCCAAACAGTCTGTCCCATCAATACATTCCGTCATGGCCAGCTGTGCTACTGGGCACCATTCTCAGATGTCACCCAGCCTCACACGATCGCCATTAGGCGGATTGCTGAGCAAATCTGCAAGTCGCTCACCTGGAATGGAGTGGGGCGGCTTGCCCGGATGACAACCGAGGCCGAGCTGCAGATTTTCAGAGCCCTGTTTAGCGGCATTAACACGTACGTTGGCAGAGACTAGCACAAAACAAAAAATCACATAACAATGCTTCAAATTCAGAAGAAAAACTATTTAAGGTCTGTCGCGGGCTACAAATTTGTCCACATCGATGGAGAATTCAGTAAAGTCAACGGAAGGTTCGAGTTTTCTGACGGTAGGCCGTTGGCTCCGAGTCTGAACAACTGGAAGGCGCCGGTCAACGGCACTCGCGGCTGTGTGGTGTCGGAGGTTGACGAGCGAATGCAGTGGTCCGCTGTGCCTTGCGACAGCGAAGTTGCCTCTTACCCATTCATCTGTGAGGTCAACGCTGCACCTGGTGAGTTGTGTTTCTGCTCTCTACACGCATTTTCCTGCATTTTCCTAAGAGTTAGTTTTCATGCAAAGCTTTCCCACTGTTCTACAGGAAACTCCTGCGACACAAAACTCTTCGTGAGTGCTCTCGCCCAAACTGCCGCCACCCCGATCAAGGCTTATGCCTCCACAGAGCCCACGTTGATGGCCCTAAATGATTGTCAAAGGAACGAAAGTCTGAACTGCTCTGCCGTGCGGCTTACAGCTCCGCCTGCAACATTCAGCGACGCTGCCACGGTGGCAGCTGAGGCTGCTGCTCAAAGTCCCACAGCTGCTCTGATCAACTCGCTCCATTGGCTGTGCTACAGTGAGAGATTTTTGTAGATGTGATGTTTGGAATAATTTTTGTCTATACTACTGTTGTGAACTAGCTTCAATCTTTTCTCTGATGGTCTCGAATTCTCTCTCATTCCAGCCGCGAATTGCGACAGTCCGTTGCTGAGCCAAGACCCAGCCGACAACGCAACTGTGTCGGTGGCCAGCGTTACTGCCAAGTCAAGTTTGCCTGGTTACCCACCAGAGAGTGCAGCCTTTGGATTTTACTCTTCAGGTGCAATAATATCTTTTTTACTTCTAAAATGTTCCGACTTGACAGTTTCGAAACCAGCGAACTCACAAAACATCCTTTCAGCTGCTCCGGTTGGCACGTACGGATTTTTCAGGGCCGCGAGCGGCAGTCTGGACGAGTGGCTTCAGGTGTCTCTTCAGGCGCTGGCCACAGTGCGCGCCGTGGCAATGTCGGGAATTTACTGCCTGCCTGGCCTCATGCGAGAGTCCGCAGTTACATACATGATGCTCTACTCCAGGAGTGGGCTCTACTGGGGTTTGACGCCGTCTGTGAGCCGCCTTTCTCAATTTAAAATCGATTAAAGCTTTCTCAAGCTAAAATACGAGCGCATTTCACTTCTGTTCAACCACTCATCTCAGGTGCTGCATGGCCCCGCCGACTACCCAAACAACTGCGCGACCTCTGTTGAGCGACTGTCGAGTCCAGTGATTGGGCGCCTGTTCCGCCTCTATCCACTGCGAGTGATCGGCAGGTTTGCCGGTAAATTCGAGATGTTCGGCTGTGCCCGCGAGCCGCTGACAGAGGCGCCTCTGGTTCCATTGTGGCCTCATCAGTTCACAGTGCGCCGGCCCGCCAGTGCCAGCTGGGAAGCCGGGCCAGCCTCTCTGATGCTGAGCAGCGCGTCCGCCTATGAGCTGCCCGCGAATGCGTCTGTTAGAATTTTGTTCCCGGTTCCTCATCGAGTGCTTGGCATCATTTTGGCTGGATCTAACGGCTCATACATGGGCAGCTATCGCCTTTATTCTGGAACTGAAGACTACTCACAGCCTGCAGAGGTGTTCAGGGCTTCTGTTCCGGATTCCACGCTGCTTGGCCCAGTGATATCCGACCTCAGTTTCATCGAGGATTTGCCGAATCCTATCGTGGCCAAGTTTCTGACTGTGATTCCGCAGCGTTACTTTGGAGACGCTCGTCTGCGGATCGGAGTGCTCGGGTATCCAGTGGGTGAGTTTCCACTTCTGAACTAGATCGTTGTCTAATTCCATTGAGGAATTTATTGAGATGTGAAAGTATTTTTAGTGTAATCACATTGCAATTTTTGCCGCTCACAGAATGTCCATCGGTGCCCCAGAGCTCCATCAACACCAGCGTCACTTCCCAGCTGGGGATGCTGAAGGTGGACTTCGCCTTGGAAAAGTCGCATTACATCACCAACCTGACTGTGAGCGCACATCTCACGGTTTTGCAATCAACTCTCCGGCTGACTGTCAATGGAAGTGACAGCGATCTGGTTCGTATGCAGTTTATAACTTTATAGCAGCCTGGAATTTCGAAAAAAAAATTTGGCACTTTGTGAGATAGCAAAATAACTGCTGAATTTCAGCTTTTCACGTTGACAAACGGCACAAACAATGTGTGGCTTAATCGGACCTTTGCAGCCAGAAGTGCATATTTTGTGGGAAATGCCTCCGAAATAGTCATTATCAAACTAGTGTCCGTTTATGGCTGCCTTACTGGGGGTATGATTACTCACACGGTCATTCTCATTCATTCTCATTCATTCATCCTGTAAGGGTGCAACTTAGGTAGCTTTGAATGCCTCACTGCAGACTGTCCTGTGAATTTCTACTTCTTCGAAGGCCGCTGTCGACACCACTTTGCTGATGGAATCTCAGGTGTTTCACGCACAGTCGCTCAGTCCCACTGCAGCAGCCTCAACTGGGACAGGCCGGGCAGTATCTTTCTGCCAACTTCATACGCAGACTACACTGTACTGAAGCTGGCTTACATCGACCATGCACTGTAGGCAGTCTCTTCTGTGTTAAATTTTAATGCCTTGAAACTGTCAGAATGCCTTCTCCTCAGTTTCGTGCATAGACGAATTCGATTGCACCCACAGTGGCTTCATCTCGGACGCATCAACACCCGGTGACGTGAGTTTTCATGTGGGCGCCGTCCTTCGCTCGCCCAGCGGCCAGTGGCTGTCGGAGGCGACAAACAGCAGCCTGGCCGCCTGGGCGCACTGGAGTATCGGAGAGCCCTCGGCTGCGGGCGGCTGCGCTGCGACGAGGCTCACCGAGGAGGCGTGGACAGCCGTGGACTGCGGCTCCTTTAACGGCCACATTCTGTGCCAGACAGAAGCTGGTGAGTAATGGCGAATAAAACTAGCGAGACAAACCAAATCTGAAATCCTATCCGCATTCCCTTCAGAGGATCGGCAGCACCTGAGCTGCAAGAATCCGTACTACAATGTGTACTATAATTACTCTATTGTCTCCGACACTCGACAGTCAGTGCTGGCGGACAATGTTATTAGTGCGCTGGTGAAATGCCAAGCAGGTGGCTGTAGGAGCCTGGAAATGTCTGACAAGGCATTTATCGGAATGAGTGTCGATACTCTGTCAGTGATATTCCAGCCATTGTGGCGAAAGAACTCATTCTTCGTTGAGCAAGTCTGTCGATGTAAGTCGCGAATTCGATGCCTTATTCAATTTACCGTTCGTCTATCGAATGACTAACATATCAAGTTTGTAAAAATTCGCTTTAGCTGACTGCTGGCAGAGCCTGACATCAGCACAGGCGAACATTAGCTTCCTATTCTCGGTCAATGCGACTGTGGGAGCAGCAGCCAGTTCGCTTCTATCTGTCCCGACTTTGAGCAGTTCAGAAGGCTTTTTCAACGGCCACTTCATTCTGGTATGTTAGTCTTGCTTGGCTGCTCAATGAGTATTGAAATGCGACTACTACAAGTCAAACGCTCCGCAACATCCTTCAGGTAACGATGCCGATGCAGGTCAGGGTCATTGGATTCGGTTTCTCGGGAGCAGGCAACAACCTAAAAAGTGCGAGCGGAGAACCCGTTGCGTACGACTCAATTTTGTTGTTGTATTTCGATTTGAAAGTCGCGGGCTGGGCACCCACCACCTTTGTGCTCAGCGAAAACCAGGTTGGTTAAAGGCATTATTTCCACAATGTCATTGTCAAGTGAAAAACACCAGACATTTTTTGCAGACAAATGGACTGGCAGTGAGCAGCAGGGACATGTTGAATCAAGTGCTCATATTCCAATCTCGAACGATAATACTTACTCAACAGATTCAGTTTTCACCCGCCACATTCAAAAGCTTTGCCGCTTTCAAATTTGATTTCTTCGGCTGTGTTTTGCAAGGCAAGTTTTATTTTTGTAGTTAGTGACTCCTTCATTTCATTCTCTTATAATATACGATTACTATTAAGTACTATTACTATTACTATTACTATTACTTATAGTCTCGTATGCTTAATAGTACTCGTTACTCCGTATTTCAGTGCCAACTTGTGTGGGCAGAAGCGAAACTGCTGTCGGCAGCAGAAAAGTGCACTGCTACCACGACTGGATGATTGTATATCAGAACCTGAACATGAACAGCTCAATGAACTTTTCTATACCGCTCTATCAGGCTGGCTTGGATATGAGCAACCTCACCTGGCTGGGGCTACAGTCATTTAGCGAACTGACGATAATGGCAGACTTTTCGCTCAGGGTCGAAGCGTGGATCTCAGATGGAAGCTTTCATTACGTTGAGTGCAGAAAGGTTAAAGTCTCGCCGTCATTCCAAGGATTTCAGTTAGTTTTGGAAAGTTGCAGCTCCGATCTCAGAGATCAGCACGTGTTTGAGACGCTCAACATGACGACCTTTTCCACACCTGACTTCGGTACAGCCTCGATGTGCGCGGCTGCTGGCGGCAGCGGCTGGTGGTACAAGAGCGACTGCTCAGTGATCTCCTCAAAGCTGACTGGTAGCGCAGGCTCAAACAGAAGCGACGCCATCAGGTGGTCCTCAAGCACAGCTCTGGGAGCTCAAGTGCAAATGCGGATCATTCAACAGTCCTACTTTCATTTGCGTGAGTAGGACTCAGTGCTACATATTGAAAATTAGCGACAGCACTTTTACAGTTCTTGGTATCTCCTTTGCAGCGAGATCAATCACTGAGGCATGTTATGCTGATGCCAGCTGTACTCTGACCAAGAACTCGGCTTGTCTCTCTAATGGACCTCCGCTGGATACCAGGTGTCTGTGCAAATCCGGCTTCGTGTTGCGAGGAACTGTGTGCAAGTTATGTGAGTCTATAATTTGTTCTGCTGGTACAGTGTTTTGGAAGCCACCCTCAAGTATCTATGAATGTAACATCCTCAGTTTGGGATTTAAAACTTATTTTGTGTTGACTTAATTAGAAATTTTTAGCTGCTTGCCTGATGACATTATATAAAGAGTAAAAATGTCTTACTGATTATTTTTTTCGGCCTATTTATCTCAATATTCTAGTGATCGACTCTGAAGTCAGCTCATTGACTATTCTCACGAACCGACCTGTCATACGGGACGTTCAGACGAATCTGTCACTAAATATCCGTATTCGACTAGTCAATGGCACGGAAAATCTCACGTACGCTCCGTATCCAAGCAAGAATTTCGATCTGACAGCTCGCCTTGTCTCTTGGACCAATGGCTTAAACGTCTCCGCAAGCTCAGTCTTTGTGATCAACGGAGACATCAGCGCTGGCCGCTTCATTGGCGAGCTATTTGACATTAGCATTCGAGCCACGCTTAAAATACCAGCCGGAAGCACTTGTCTTTCGATATCTGCACTCTGTGTATCTGCTGCACCGGGCGATTCGTCCGAGTTTGTTGACTACCAACTGGCCAACAATGAATTTTGTGTCTCCATCGACAAGCTGTGCCAGCCGGTTTTAAACTTGTCCTCATCGCTCCAGCTGACCAGTACTGCAGTTTTGACAAGATCACTTCTAGGGACTTTAAGCGTTGAAGGCTCTTTAATGCTCGACCCTATGAGTCCTACTCATATAGCTGCAGTGTCTCAACCAGATTATAATTTTAAGGTAACGATTTGTTTTCATCTCAAACAAAATTTATAGAGCAAGAGTACAAAAAATTTCATTCTTTCGATAATTTTCTGCAGATGGAGTCAATTATGTTCCTGTGTCCAAGCAACTGCAGCGCGAACCTCAGCTGCCTCGATAACGCATGCCTAATACTCAATGCAACTGCACCTACCAATTTGACATCTAGTGTCCCGGTGCAGCCTGGTGGAGCGACCCAACTCAGCCTAATTGCAGAAGCAAATCTGGACCTTTCGGCATGCGAAATTTTTCACTTTGTCTGCACTCGGACAGTCGTGGGGCATAACAGCAGCCTCACAATTGCTGCTCCAGAAAGTGGGGTTGCTTGTACAGAGCTGCCTCGAAACTGCAGTCCAAAGGCGGACACTGAAGTTTCGCTTGTGATATTTAAAGTCAATAATGGCACGTGGATACGGCGATACCCTGTGCAGCTAGCTGTCACATACGTCTTGCGCTTGAGCTCTGGAGTACCAGTTGCTGAGGTTCCATCACCGAGAATGAATTTTCAACCAACAGCGTTCCTAGCGTCCGGGTCTTCACTGAACAGTCTGGAGGCTCCGAAATCTGCCGTCTGTCAGCTGAATTCGCTTCGTCAGGGACTCACAAACGTGAGTGTTGTGCAGTGCGGCTACATTTTCAATGTCACCGCCGCAGCATGCCCTAGCCTGAATCGCCTTTGTGTCGTATTCAATGGTAGCACAGGGCCGTCTTACACAGAGAGCGATACATCAAACAACATCGGATGTGCTTCGGTACTTGGAAATCTTTCCTGCTCAGAGGTGCCGCTCGTGAACGCCTCGTGCAGCCTCTCAAAAACTCTTCTGGCACTGAATGACTCACTGACAGTGATTGCCTCCTGGCAACAAGGCTCGGGTCTTCACTTGACTGCGAACTTTAGCAATGGACAAAAGAAAATGTGGGACTGGATAACTGCTGGGCACACAGATCACTTCTTCGCTCATTCAACTCAACTTTCATTCTCGTTTGGGGAAGACGTTGGACTGTTTAGTTTTGAATGCGCCATCGGAAACGATACAGGTGACTGGAAAACGGCAGGGGAGGTGGAAGTGGCACCCCCTTTGTCTGAATACCTGAGACTATCGCTGATTTACGTACCGCAACCTCCGCCGCTGAATGCGACGCTTCGCTTCGAAATGTTCCGCGGCAGCCCAGTGTCAAATCTACCAGTCTCCTGTCGAGCACTGCTGCAGACAAGTGTCGAGCCGCTGAATCTTACAAAAACGCTGAGACCCGGGGTGACTCATGACGAGTTTATCATCTTTCCATTGGATTCTCCATTTGCCGTGGCAAACGTGACCTGTTTCAATCGCTTATCGAGTCACACGACATCTTTCTATGTTATTCTGCAGGAGAACATCACAGGCCTCTCATTCAAAGCTAGTCAGGATCTGGTCCAGACAAACCAGACATTCACGCTCTCGTTTGCGCTGAAGAGTGGTAGTCACGTGACTTATCAGCTAGACTTTGGGAACGGAAGTTTGGTCTCCATTTCTGACAAGCAGCTTCTAGCATGGCAAGCAGTGGACTTTTTTAATACGAGCTTGGACAGACCTGGCAGCTATCAACTAACTGTATTTGCCACCAACTATCACACGCGATCGGCTGCTCTGTCACTGATAATCCTTGTTCAGAATCCTGTCCGCCAACTGTCTACTCAAGCCCCTCAGTTCTTGGAGCTGTCAGTTGTCAATTCGAGTGCCACGCTGAGTCACCCGGAGCCCCTTCCCACAAATGCATCTTGCAGATTCGAATTCGGAAATATCTGGACAAATTTCGAAATTTCTCAAGCTACCACACGTCTTCCGCTATTGTGTTCCAGAAATCTTCTTCAAGCACCTGAGCCAGTGCGTATTTCGTGCTGGAATTTGGTATCCATGATGCACGCCCCAAACGTTAGTGTACAGTGCCAGGAGGCAGTTACCGGACTGTTCGTCTCAGGTCCCACCGCTCAGCTCACAACTCAAATGGCCAACTTTATTGTCACCGTCGTCACTGGGTCATCAATCCGGGCTGGCATCGACTGTGGCGATGGTCGCGTTCTTGAACTGGCCAGTGTGGGCCCGGCTGCCTTGTATTTTCCTAACGTGGGCAACTTCACTTTGCGAGCGGCGGTTTGGAACGACGTCAGCAACGTATCAGTACCTTTCGGCCCAATTGTCGTGCAGGATGCAGTACGCGGTCTGACAATAGAGTACAACATTTCTGTGCTGTATACGCCTGCTGAAGTGTACTTTAGACTTTCAAGTCCTCTTGTCGCACTAACTAATGTGCACTGCGTATTTCATTGGGATAGTTTTGGCTCGCGCTACGTCTACGTCGACTCAATTGGATTGACCTCGGATGTAGCTCTGATGCAGTCCTTTCCCAGAGCGGCAATTGGACTCCGTAACTTCAGCGTGAACTGCTCCAATCTCGTGTCGTTCCAGACGTTACCTATCACTGTGGATATCGTGCTCGATGCTGTCATTATTGGAAAATTCAGTACCAATGGATCCACACTTTATACGAATGCAACACACTTTTTGCTCAACATAACAAGATTCGGCACCTATGGCTGTTTCGTCATAAGCCTTGGCGACGGGACTTCCATCAGCTTTGGAGTTCCATGGCTGTGCCAGCCTTACTCAGCCGCTCGGGGCATTAACTTCACAGAAATCTCATACGGCAATTTGTCCCTTGCCTTCTTCCACGTGTATCCCAGCATTGGCAGTTACTCTGCCCACCTGTTAGCTTTTAACCACGTCAGCAACGACACGGCTGAGGCTCTAGTTCTAGTACTTGACTGGATGTGTGATGCACCAAAACTCAACTTTACGCATGAAGGCCATCAGCTGACCCAGTGGGATCTGGAACGTCCTGTGCAGCTTATACGGTCTCGGGAGCTGGTTGTGGAGGCCCACCCAGAGTTGAACTGCACAAAGACCAGCGACACTGTGCGCCGGTGGCGCGTGGAGGATTCGCTGGGTGGTCAAGTCAACCTCAGCCTGCCAGACTCGTTTCTAATTCGACTGCCGAACCGAACTCTTTGGTACGGTCTGTACAAGATTTTGCTGAACGTCTCAATGAACGCAGTCACACCCCCAGTGTCTGCGGAGTTCGCCTTCTACCTCAACGTCACTAAAACGCCGCTAACAATTGACTTCAACGGCACTACGTCCCCAAGCTACGCTATGTATAACGCCACCGTCCATTTTAATTTGAACCCACGGGACTGGGACGTTGATTCAGCAAACCTGACTGGCATGGCATTCCGCTGGATTTGCATGCAGGAGACGGAGGTAGTGGCATTTCCTGGCGATACGACAAAGCGAATCAGCCTTCCAGACAGTCAGGGCATGACCAACTTTTCGGGCTGCTTTGGAAACGGCATCGGGATATTCATGGAGCAAAACGAATCGGCGGCGGTCACTCTAAACACCTGGCACATGCTGCCCAACCACACCTATGTTATTCGTGTGTTTCTGAGCAAGGATTCCCGCAGCGCTAGAGCCGATTGGTCGATTCACATTGCACCTCAGAAAGCGCCATCAGTGTTGATTGTGTAAGCTTTTCTCTAACACGTAATGAGATACCTGCATGTTTCATGTGAGTGTTTTGCCATCAGACTGCCCGACGAGAATCGTTGAATATCTCGACGATGTCGGTGTTTTGTGACTCTGAAAGTTGTTTTTTCGTATAGAGCGGAAAATTGTAGCCCATGTTTTCATGAGGATTGGTTGAATATTTTGCGAGACACAGAACCAAAGAGAAATGTAGGTATTTAAAATACCCCGTGGTCTCTCTACTGTTAAATGTTCTATATTCGCATTTTTTTACACCGACATAGTTAAAAGCCTTGTACTATTTTTAACGGTAAGCCAACATTTAGAAGATATTTCAAGAATCTCAATTCGCAAGTTTTTATCATTTTTAGGACTTTAATATCAAGAACAAACCGAGAATTTTTCTGTCTATCGAATCTTTTGAGCTCACTTTTCCAGATGCGTGAGCAACTGTGAAACTAAAGTCGGAGGTTCGAAGCCGTTGATCTACCAGGCTGAGTGCACTGCGAATTGCGGTACAAAGTTTGCTCATCTCTCGTACATCTGGGCAATGCGGGAACTCTCTGACAACACTTTTGATAACATGGCAGTAGTCACTGACGCTGGTGAGTTACGTACATTTAACCAAATCAAAGTAACAGCTAATGTGTTCGTGCAGCTTGAAATTGACTGCTACCTGAAAACCATTCTCAGGCTTTACAAAAAATTTAGTGATACGCAAGGCCAATACCTTGAAACTCGGTGTTGTATATCTGGTGCAGACAACAGCGTCCAGCTACGGTCAGGAGGGGCCTGTGACAGTGAGCAAAACGTTCGTTGTGAACAAGCCCGCCAGCGGAGGCAACTGCACCGTTCAGCCGACATCCGGCTACGCCATGATCACCAACTACCGCATTTCGTGCTGGGCCTGGCAGGAGTTCAACGTCACTGCAAGCAGGCTCACGTACGAGTATCGCATTCGACCAAAAGGAACTCGGCGAACCATTCTGCTGTTCTATGGACCAGCTGCAGCTTCCCCACCGGTGCTGCTCCCCGTCGGCTCCAGCTCCCAAGGATTTAGCTCTGACGCATATATCTATGTCATTGACAGCATCGGCGATAAGGTCGCATTCATATTCGATGTTGTTGTAAGTGGCAACTTTATGCAAATATTGTCACGTTTAGGGCTGCACAAATAGGCCTAGTTCCTATTTTGGGATTTCCCTCAGGTGTATCCGCCTCCTGTGCCTGCGACTGTTTTGCTGGCTAATCTTTCCGCCATATTCGATGGATCTAACGATGATTTGCAGCGGCACCTGCGAAGTGGAAACCAGCAGGCAGCTGTCACCACGGTGGTGTGCCTGGCTTCAGTGATGAACGCCAAGAACGAAGACGCTGAGGGCTCCAATGCCACTGCAGAGCAGACAGCCGCCTATGAGATCAGAATGATGGAGGTATTTTTTAGCTTCGAGATAAAAATCGCATTAAATCTAGCTCATAAAATAAGTAAAGAAGAATAGAGAATAATTTCCATCTAACACATTATCCTGTAGCTCCGGACAAAGCTCATTGCTATCATTGCGAATTTCTCGGTGGACACGCCTGCAGATCTTGAGCAAGTGAATTACGCCTTGAGAACCGCAATACCTGTAGAAAGAGTCAATCAAGTGACACTTGAATCACAAGTGAGTCCAACCCACATTTGCTTTCATGAAATTGAAGATTACCATAATATACCTTAATCGATTGCAGGAGCGAGGCTCACAAAAACTTTGGGAAATTGCCCAAAGCTTCAATCGCTTGGGCGACAAACTCCCAGCTGACTCGAAGCCCTTCATGGGACCAGGTAAATACTTATTTACGTATAACGCATTAAAAGTTCTAATTTTGCAATGAGTGAGCCGAACTTTACCCTGCATGCTCTCAATGCTAAATTACTGCAGACATAGTGCTAACCGGATCGAACATCTGGGTTGCGTCAGAAGCCACGGCAAATTCTGCAGCTTTAAAAACCGCCTGCTCAAACGCATCGTGTCAAGTTGATCCGCAGACAAGTGACAGACTGGAGCACGTTGTGGAAACTACGGTTCGGTCGATCGACAGCGTAACAGACACACTGCTGAATTCATCAACTTCGTATTCCATCTCCGACAATTCAGTGTCAGCACAAGGTCTCAAACTAAATGGCAGTGGAGTAGACAACGTCACATTTGAGTCAGACTTTGGTGAAGTGAACTTGCCTCGCACAGCTGGGTGCGAGTCGCTGAAGGCCCTGTTCTCTCGGCCCAGTCCGTACCTATGGCAGAATACCACCAACGTCCATTCACCTGTCCTCATAATTGGCAGACATGGCTGTCGTATCAAAAGAGCAGTCGGCACCACTGATGCATTCACATTCTCTCTGCCAGCTGCCACGGGTTCCAGGATATTGGTGAATGCAACTCCTACAGACCGTTGGCTGAGATTGTACCACAGTGTCAACGTTACTCGCGGAATCTTACAAGTAACAGTGCTGCCGCTGAACCAAAACCAGACGCTGAGGGTGTCCGTGCAACTTGGACGTCTGCCAACACCCGTTGATAGTATGCTAAATATGAGTCAGGGATCATTCTACTTACCAGCGGTGAACAATAAGACCTACTATGTCAGCGTGGGTCGCGCAGATTGTGCGCGCGAGGCGAACGGTGCCCTGACGGCCGCATCATGCCCAGACCAGTCCCTGTCTTACGAGTTTGGTCTGGCGCTTTTCGTCTGCAGCATGTGGAATGCAACTCTGAGATTGTGGACCACACCGTCTGAGGATCTTTGCCGCCCAGAGCCTGACTCGGTGGCCAACAAGCCGCGGTTCACCAGCAACTTGTTTGGCAGCTTCGGCGTCGGCTTAAGTATCATGCCGAATCTCATTGACTTTGGAACACTGTTTGAGAACTGGCAGGGAAAGCTGGCTGACAGCGCAGCCGTTGTTGCCACGGTGGTCACGCTGTGGATTATCTTCATCCCCATCGCCGTGTGGCTCCGCCACGTCGATGGCAAGGACTTGCAGAAAGTGAGCGTTTCTAAGGCCTAGTCTAATTGACTTTACTTCGTCACAATGACAGTTCATTCAATCCACTGAATTTGCAGTTCATGTACCTGCCGCTAATGGATGATTGCGGTTGCGAGTTTCGCTACCTGATCGACGTGTACACGGACAAAATGAAGGGTTGCAGCACTACAGGCACTCCTTTGATTAGCTTCTTTGGTAGGACTCACTTGGAGACTTACAGAACGCTGTCTGACGGAATTCGCCAAGTATGTTCGAATTTAAAATTAAACAATTATTGTTTTACTTCTTTCACCATAAAATCATTTTTTTAATTGCAGGAGGGCTGTGGGCAATCGTACATAATTTGGTGCACTAGACCCGCAGCAAGGGAGGAGGCAATTCTGCCCGTTTCGCTGATTCCTGAGCACACACTCATACAGATACCGTACGCAGGCACACGCTCACACACGGTGTCTACATTTGTCCTGAGTTTCTCATTGTCAGGCAGTATACACTCACTGCACCTTAGAGGTTGGCCCTCAAGGGCGTCAATTGCACGACAAGCCCCCAAGCCTTCTCTCCGCGGCTGCGCCACAAACTAATGTGGCCTCACCGCGGAATCGAGCTCAGGGGCCTTAGTGCGCATGGCAAGCGCATTAGACGCTCTGCCAGTCACCCCTTCTTCCACCATGTTTTTTCAGAGCTTTCTCTCTGGCGACATCAGTCATTTCTGCATGACGACTGCCAAGCACCTGGGCGACATCACCCAAATCAGCGTTGTTCTGGAGGGTGTCCGACCTGTGGCCCCGTGGAACCTGAGAAAAATTGTCATCACTGACCAGCTTTACAATGCGGCGTGAGTTGCTCAATCTTTTTGTTGCTGCTAATCCACTCAATTTTCTGCATGATTGAGCCCTCACAGAAGTGATTTCGATTCGCGATTCGCAGGTATGTCTTTATCAACACGGAGCCCATCATTGGCTACAACCCTCCAGTGATTGTGAAGCTGGCAACGAAGGAGCTTCTGGCATTCCAGCCGCGATTTGTGAAGTTTAACCTGCAGCGAAAGTTCCAGGATGACCACTTGTGGATGTCGGTAGTGAGACGCGACACTGACACAAACTTCAGTCGCCTGCAGAGGTTCGGAGTCTGCTTCTGCCTGCTCTTCATGACCATGATCGCCAACGCCATGTTCTACGGCGTCGGTGAAGGAAGCCAGTCCACCTCCGACATGATCACCGTCGGGCCCATCACGCTGTCGATCAACACTCTCGTCACGTCCATCCTGGGAGCTCTCGTAGTCCTTCCAGGGTCTGCAGCTGTCACCATATTCTTTTTGAAATCGGAGCGCAAGCCAGACGCAGGGAGCAGGGATCAGACCCCCATCCCAGTTTTACCCAGCGAGTCGACTAGCTCAGAAAACTACAACCATCAGGTAAAAATAGTAAATTACCTCATAAAAATCAAGCCTTTACTGGCTTTTAAAAGAGAACCGCACCGTGCACCTGCAGACTGGCATATTTCGAAGGCCAGGCCGCTCGGAAATGCAACAGGCGGACTGTCGCTCGGACAATCCGGCCAGCACTCCGCTGGTGCCTCAGAGCGCTCTGTCGAATCCTAAGCGGTTCTTGCTGCCGCACTGGTGCCAGTACATTGGCTGGGCGCTGGTTCTCGGTAGCATGGTCGGAGCTGGCGTCTTTCTTGTCTTCTACGCCATGCAGTGGGGAAAAGAAAAGTCTCAGCAGTGGCTGCTGTCATTTGTGCTGTCCTTCTTTCAGACAGCGCTGCTGGTTCAGCCGTTGAAGGTTTGTGCAGTTCGAGATGCCATTGTAACCTGCAGAGAGGATGTGAATTTCACAGAATAATAGATTTTCATAAACTGTTCAGGTAATCCTTATCGGATTCGCGCTGGTGGTGATTTTCCGCAAAGACTACGATGTCGAGCACACTCCGCTGGTTCGTGTTCTGCACTACAATGAGATCTATAGAAGAGGTATGCCGCTGACGTCACCTAAACTTTTAAATTTTTGCATCCTTGTGCGTATAGTTCAGCTAAATAGCTGTCATTGTATCCCGAAATCACATGTCACTTGTCCAAATGCGACTGCCCCAACCACTCGCAGAGGGAGTTGTGTACCTGCACGAGCTGCAGTCTCGGTCAAAGCGGAACCCACTGCGCCAAGCTGCCATCAGTAGCACTGTGAACGCCGGCCTTGCCATTCTGCTGCTATTTTTGCAGTACTGCATCTTCTATGGCAACCTGGACTCAACAACGTTCTTACTGCACCAGAACCTTAAGTCACAGCTCACGTATGCCGACCTAGAGTCAGTAACCGGCAAGGTCGACCAACTATACGACGTTCTCAACAACAGCTTCCTGCCAGCCATCTTCCCGAAGCCGGGAGCCAATCGTCTGATCGCTGACGGCTGCGGCTTTCGACTTAGCCGTGTTTCGGTGCGGCAGCTGCGGCGGAGGCGACCTGTCAGCATCGGCCTGGTCAGCAGCAAGGACGAAGATGAGGCGCGCTGCTTTACGCCCGGTTGGTCGGAGCAGGCGGCATGCAACCTCTCCGCGAGTGAGCTTCTCACTCAGGCCTTCATGAACCGAGCGGACGGCGCAGCATTTTTCGGAAAGCTGGCCGATTACCGTGGAGGTGGTTTCACGGCTCTGCTGCCAGATGGCCTCAATGAAAGCCGAGCGGTCCTTTCTGACTTGAAGGGACTGAATTGGCTCGATTCGAACACTCGCTTTGTGGCAGTGGAGCTGGATCTATTCTATTCTGATGCCAACCTGTTCACTTCAGTGGCAATGGCAGTGGAGCTGCAGCCATTCGGGGGTGCCTTCGTCAGCCAGCAGCTGCTGAGCACCCGTCTCTACCGGTACGTCGGAGCCGTGGGTGTTTTCTCTCTGGTGGCAGAGATTCTTACTGGTATTGTTGTCCTGATTAGGCTAATCATTCTCTTCACGCGGCTGAGGAAGTTCTACAAATTCTGGAGCAGCTTTGAGAACTGGATGGACTTGGGAGTCGCAGTGTGCATGGTCGCGGCTGGGGTCATCTACGGAATTCGCACTGCCAACACTGGAACTGCTCTCGAGGCTGCTGTGAACGGCGGCAGGCCTCAGCTGCGGAGTCTGCTGCTGCTAAACGAGTACTTTTACTACTTCCTGGGGGCAGCAACATTTTTCCTGCAGCTATCTTTGCTGGGTCTGGTCAGGTTCAGCAGCAACCTGCGGCACCTGCTCATCACTCTTCGACTGTCGCTCAGCCAGATGGCCTCCTTCGGTGTCGTATTCTGTGTCGTGTTCTTTGCTTTCAGCCTGCTGATGAACCTGCTGCTGGGCAGCGTGCAGCACGAGTTTAACTCGCCGGCAGGCACAATGTCCACCATGTTCACTGCGATGCTGGGCAAGTTCGACATGAAGACAGTCAGCAGTAATGGACTACTGCCGAAGCTAGCCTTCTCGTTCTACGTCTCCTTCCTCATGTTCATTATCGTCAACTTCTTCGTCAGCGTCCTTAATGAAAGCTATGAGGCTTCTAAAGACAGTGAAGCTGATTCATCTCGCGACTTCCAGATTGTGCAGTTCGTCATTCAGCGGTTCAAGGAAACTTTCCTTTCGAAAGGACCGCCGCAGACGTATATCGATTCCGATCGTGAGTATATTGCCAATATCCCGGCTTCTGCGGTTGTCGCTGGAAAATTGGCATCGAAACAAATTGCACAATTTTATTTACGCTTCAAAACTTTTGCAGAGATCGACGGTACGATAGACCTGGTTGAGATCAGACTGAACTCCGTTGAGTCTTTTGTGAGCCAGCACATAGACTCGCAACACAAATGGATCATTAGTGCACAGGCGCTGCTGAGGGGCGTGGATTCATTAACTCCCGAGCAGACGGATTCTGTCTGTGGCTTCAAGCTTTCGGGCGAATGATCAACAATAGGATCAGAGGGCACCAAACTAAATCAAGACTTTGACCAGATTTTATTCTATAATCTAAACTCCTAACTACGAGCTATGATTAATCTTCAAACGCAGAAGACGCAGAATGGCTTTGTGCAGGTAAAATGGGGTATTCTAAGCATACGTTTTTAATTTACGAGCCTACGAGAAAACATGCTTGAGAAGATTATAAAGAAACTCTTAGACTTTGTTATAAAATTGCATCGAATAATTTACTGTGAAGGTAATTAAAAATCAGGTTATAAACATATGGCCGCTAGGCGAAAATACACGATTAATTTTTATCTCAAATGCTGTGCTTTGTCTATTACAGCTCGTATATTTTTTATAGAGTTTCCGGTCTTGGCCAAGTAGGCCTTGAAAATGTTTTACCATATTTCCTAGACTTTGTTCACGCGGTTTCGTTTTGATCCATCTTGCCATTTAATAAAAAGTGCATGGCTTTTTGTGCCATCAATGACTGAATCGAGCCACTAATTGTCGAATCTGTCGGAGTGCTTTTCTTAAAGTCTCGATTCTTTTGTTTAGTTAAACAGTTCACGGTAAAGTAAAACAATGCGGGCACAAATAATTAGGACACAAGTAGTAACAGTGGTGTCGGAAATCGAACCCCCGACCTTTTAAAGTCTTGTATCCGATCGACCCTCGCTGCAAAGACACTAGGCTACAATTCGTCTTGCAATGCATCAACCGATAGCGACAGATCAGTTGTGGTTCAATAAAGCCAAAATTAATTTACAATCTCGTGAGTGAGTGGCTGACCGTGCCGGCCGACATCCCAGCGGACCTGACGTGCCGCGGCGCAGACGGGCAGATCATCTCGCTCGCACGCTGCCAGCGCTTCACTTACCTCGGCGGTCTGGTGCCCAACGTGGAAGACGACATCCGGCGGGCGCAGAGGACTCGCATGGGCGGCCTACCGTTCGATCCGGGCCGTCCCCCAGTCCACAGCGCTGCCTGACCGCCAGAGGGCTCGGCTGTGGCAGGCGGTGATCGAGACCGTCCTGCTGTACAACGCCGAGTCGTGGACGCTGACGGCTACGCTGGAGCGGCAGCTGGACTCGGCCCACTCGGGGCTGCTCCGTTCGGCCTTTCAAGCTGACGAGAGCGTCGGGACGGAGGCTCTGTACGAGAGAGCTCAGCTGCAACGCCCGTCCACCATCCTGCGCCAGCGACGACTTCGACTAGCGGGCCACGTCATTCGGGCCGAAAGCTACTGCCGCCAGCCCGCCCAGGACGTCCTTCTGCTCACCCTGCAGGGCCCGTTCAGGCGCGGCCAGGCTCGGACCCGCCGCTACGTCGACTGCCTGCTGAGCGACGCCAGGGCGCCCGACACTGCCACCGGCGCGGACCATGTTCGCGCGCTGGCTCTGCGGCGCATCATTTGACGCCGCCTCCCTGACGTTTGGGGCTTGCGTATTTTGTTGTTGTTGTTGTTGTCGTGAGTGAAATATACTTACAAAAAACTTGCTCCTTGGTTGTTCAATTGTTGCGGTTTTGTCATTTCTTAAATCCGGACTTTTGCCCTAAAATATTTCCACTACAGCATGCATGGGCTGCATGGGCTGCTGTACAGCTGCAAGTTTTACAGCACGAACAGGACCTCACATGCTGAAATAAATGCACGACTACGATGGTTGCTGCCAAGGGGTGAGTGGCAGAGCGCCTAACGCGTTGCCACGCGCACCGAGGTCCCTGAGCTCGATTCCGCGGCGAAGCCACATTCATATGGAGAGAAGAGAGAGCGGAGCGGAGAGAAGGTTTGGGGGCTTGGCGTGCAATTACGCCCTCGAGGGCCAACCTCCAAGGCACAGTGAGTGTACACTGCCTGACAATGAGAAAGTCAGGACAAATGTACACACCTGTGTGAGTGTGTGCTCAGGAATCAGCAAAATGGGCAGAATTGCCTTCTCGCTGGCTACGGGTCTAGTGTCACCAAATTATGAACGATTGCCCACAGCCCTCCTGCAGCTATTTATATTATTATTAATCGGTAGTTGCCAGAGTCATCTATCAGGGCAGAAAAGGACTGGTCACAATTGTCTGCCTTCATCAGCAGCGGTGCTGTTGTTGCAGTGCCTGCTCCGAGCGATCATTTTGCGCGATTAGTTTTCCAACCAAATTCATGTGCTTGCCATGCCGGGCTACTGCAAAAGTCAACCAAAAGTCTATGCACCGCATCAGCCACTTTTACACTTCTTGCTTTGTGTTTCGGTCAACTATAAGTGCAGCGCTCGTTTCTGCGCCCATCATTAGCGTGCATCGCGCATGCATGCCAGCGTGGCAGAAACTTCAACTTCACCTCTGCGAGTGCTGGCTAAAATGCTCTTTTTAGGACTTCCGACCGGATAGGATAGGATCTTTAGCAATGCTCCCTGTGGAGCGATTGCATGTGTTTCGGTACCTTCACACAGGCGTCCCATCCTCTTAGCCAGCGGGGCATTGTATACGGCCGCGGCCTTAGCCATATCCCGAACTCCCGAAAGTTACATATCGAAGCAATGCTTCCCCGCGACCGCGACCCCAAACCCAATCCGCGATTCGACTACGATATCCCCCCGTTCCTTTCTTCCTTCGTTTCGTCGTTTTTTTCTCTTCCATCGAGCTGCCAACCTATTGGCTCAGATCCTGGCTTCCCCACCTTGATAGCTTCATAAAGCGATATTCGACTGACCGAAACACTCATCTGCATGGGATGCAGTACAGTCATAAACAATATTTGCCTTGCATTTTGCAGAAAAAAAAGTAAAAAACTAGGATTTTAAGTGAACTCTCTTAAGTTCCGATTTGCAGACATTTTAAGTAGCCGTCGAAATTCTGTTTATATTGCTCTGTTTTTCTCGTGCTAATTTTGCATTAAAATCGACAGCCAAAGACAATGTCCCGAGCTAGTCGGATGTCGCAGGCAGCGTGCGACAGTAACGGCTTTCGCGACTACGATTCGGACAGCTTGCTGCCGCGCAGCAGCTACGGAGACACTGGAAGTCGGCAGCAGAAGCAGGCGCGAGTCACGGTGGAAATTCAGCTCCCGGTGAGTTGTGCTGTGTAGTCTTGCTGCGGTATATTGTGGGTGGAAACGATATACGGCTCGTACATGCTTGTCCAAGCCTTGCCGATGCTTGTTTCAGCTGTCACTCATATAGACTGGGGTCTGTGGGTAACGATACAGACCACACTCCTGTATGCGGTAAAGACATTTTCCTTGACCGGACACAAAATGATCCGGTATGATACACACAGTTGCTGGGCCCATGCTGATGACTCACCATTGGGGCTAGCCGGGGCCTACAAGACATGGCCTACTACGATGGGCGTGACTTCAATTAAATGGTTGGCTATCGCATGCACCGCCAGCACTGTGTGCTATCGATTATTTAAGGAAATCAAAGACTCATACATGTGGTGTGCATTTCTTTTCCCTGTAGCCTATGCAGAACAGCGGGTACTCACACAAATACTGTACACAGGTACACGCTTACACATGTGTGTACATCTGCTCTGACTTTTTCATCGTCTTTGGAGGTTGCATCGCCCTCAACGGCGTCAATTGCACGCCCAGCCTTCTCTCCGCTGCTGCGCCCCAAAAGGATGTGGCCTCACCGTGGAATCGAGCTCAGGGGCCTTGGTGCGAGAGGCAAACGTGTTAACCAGTCTGCCACTCATCCCCATTCAGGTCCTTTCTCTGAAAGTACATTCGCATTAAGTGTCGGCTAGCAGAATAATTTCCGGTGGAATTTATATTTCTCTAAATGTTTAGTGCACTATTATCAGTCGTTGTGGGGGGGGGAGTTTTAGCATATTTAGGCCAATTAGGATTGAATAATGAGCTGGACATTCGAATACACTGTAGTCAAAGGAATGCATAATTAATTAGCAGCTTGGCCTTGAAAAGTTTCTGATTGAAATTTGACGCTTAGCTGTGGTAAATATATGGTCACCTTGTTGTTACAGCTGTAATCGAAAATTTACGTGCATTGCGGGCTTTAAAATCGAGCACTTTATTTCATCAAAAACTATTGTAACAAAATAGATCCCTAAGAATAGGTAATCGGTATATAGTCTCGTTTTCAGTCTTTAAGAAGGCCAAGTCTGGATCTGAAGCCACAATCAAAACTCCCTTAGAGGCCTCGGGCTGCAGGTGCAATGCAGCATTTAGCCAGAAAAAAACGAATCGAATTTTCAGTCGCTGCTTTCAGTTGAGTCTGAAGAATTGCGCAGAAGAAATTCATAATTTCATCGTGCATGCAGGCTGCAATTTTCAATGAATGGCGACTCGCATCCGCATTTGTTGCTGTGCGCAGCACAATAAGCTATTACATACCGTCATTCAGGACAGAAGCACAGATGCACGCTCGTAGTAAACACACTTTCCCATTTTATAATCATTCACCACGTCAGAATTGGGCGTATAGCAGTGTTGCTGTCGGACCTCATTAGATCTCACTGAGATCTCCTTAGATCTCACTCAGATCTCCTTGGATCTCACTCCTATCTCTTTAGATCTGACTCAAATCTCTTTAGATCTGACTCAAATCTCTTTAGATCTGACTCAAATCTCCTTAGATCTCACTCAGATCTCCTTAGATCTCACTCAGATCTCCTTAGATCTCACTCAGATCTCCTTAGATCTCACTCAGATCTCTTTAGATCTCACTCAGATCTCACTCAGATCTCCTTAGATCTCACTCAGATCTCCTTAGATCTCACTCAGATCTCCTTAGATCTCACTCAGATCTCCTTAGATCTCACTCAGATCTCTTTAGATCTCACTCAGATCTCACTCAGATCTCCTTAGATCTCACCGAAATCTTCATAGATCTCACTCAGATCTTTAGACTCTCTAAAATCTCACTGAGATGTCCTCAGCGTCCCTAGATCCCCAGAGTTCCCTAGATCTCACTGAGATCTTATTTGAAATTTATAAATGAGCGAAAATCGGTCGGTACATTTGTGTGATATGGGACATAGCGAAAGCGTTCAAACCAAGCCCATGTAACGCATATCAAAAGAGCATACATTTGTATTTTAGAAAAGAACCGGTGGATTTGATTGGTATATAAAGGAAGAATAAGCGACGTGCGGCTTGTAGAAAATTGCACAATACCCACATGCGGAGCTGTTAAAGGATCATTGGAGCAGCTATAGGCTATTTTAGATTAGAAGCAGAGGGACAATCGATAGTTCACAATGATCTATAAGTCAAGATGTGGAGCAAAATCCTATCTAGATATGGCAGCAAAGCGCTCATTGCTCAAAATTAGGGAAAATTACAGGTGAAAATTATAGCAACACAAACTATCAAAATTATTGCATTGTATCAGTATTAATTACTGCATACGGCCCTTACGATTAATCGATTAATAAATAAAGCGAATGCTGGCTTACACTACTATAACTAGAGGAAAAGTAAAAAAATGGGAAAACAAATAATTTCAGTGACAAACGGTGCCTTGCTCAATGCTTAGTTCTCTGTGTAGTCTCGAGTCTTCAACGCTTAGCCACCTGTTCCATTGGTTGTGCCAATCTGATTCTAATTCAGCCCAGTCAGTAAAGCCAGTCATACTTTTGTTAAACAAAATGAGAATTAACTTGCTAACAAATCAAATAAATACCGAATGCTACAAGAATGTTAAGAACTAATAAGATAGGAACATAGCCTAAGCAAGCCTTCCAGTGTCTATAGCTGCTCCGTTCATGGATGAGGCATCAGAGCAGCTTCACTCCTGACCCAGCGCCTTCTTCTCCTGGGCGATGGTCTCCGCGTCCGGCAGGCTGTTGCGCACGCACGGATCCACATGCTTCAGCGAGTGCTCCTTCTCGATCTCGGCGCGCAGCTGCAGCTCCTGCCGCTCCAGGGCGATGTCGTCAGACGAAGGCAGTTGAACCTTTTCCTCCACCTTCACGTGATTCAGTTGGTGATCCTGCTCAATCTCCTGGCGCAGTTGCACCTCCTTGCGCTCGGTCTCAACTTGGTCCTTGTCTGGCAGGAGGGTCTTCTCAGCCACCTCGACATGCTTCATCTGGTCCTTGTTGAACTTGTTAATATCGGACAGCACAGCATTAGCGTCGGCCATGTTTTGAGCTTTTTTGGTTATGAACTGCAAAGCGTTAGTATTATCGGTTAGGGTAGGCTAGGGGCGGAGCAGTAAGGCTTACTGGACGGCATCTAGTTGAGAGCCTAGCTTATATCTCGTAGAGCGGTCTTCTGAGCGGAGAGAGACAGAGAAGTGACTAAACGTCACCAATGTACACTGCTGGAATGTACAAAGCACACCCACTCTGCGGGTTAGTTTTTCAACCCACTTCCTTCCTCGCGTTGGGGGTTAAGGAATGTACATTAGGATAGAGGGGTGTGGTCTGTGGCGCTGGTGCTGGATGAGCGATAGTCTAAGGCCCGGGGTGACTCGCTAGCTGATTAATTTTATAACCCTCTCCCCCCGAACGAATGACTCGTTCAGGCCAAAGAGCAAGCGAATGAGATAGGGCAAGTGAAGAAGAAAAAAATCAATTCTTTAGAGCTCATATATGTTCAACGTCTATAATAGGGTCAGCCGACTGAACTTAGCTAAATAGACAAACTACGCAAATTGTTTCGGTTTATCACTAACCCTGATTATTTTCTGTTGACAGTTACGCACACCCCTGAGCTATCGTGTTTATAGTTTGAGTTTTGGTGAAGAAAAAACTCTGCTTAAAATACTTTTTAACACTTTTCTGACATCTAATGCTGTTTACATTAGATGTAATGCAATACGAATAATGATTTTGAATTATTGCTGGCTTTCTGTGAACTGGATTTCAACCAGGACTGTAAAATCTTGACGGGCATAGAAACCAAATATAAAGTGATTTGCTTGCTGGAACTAAAAGATAAACTTTATCTTGTAGTGTATAGAGTGTAATAGGGATGTGTGTATAAAGAGAACACGAGAAAAAATAACACGTTTGAACACTGTCATCGCCCAATGCCTCGTGCAGTCGTGCATCTGCCTTATGACAACGAAAAAAAAATTGTTTTAAACTGGACTAACATGACTTGTTGTTGACCCCAGTCCCCGATACTTCAGGATGTTGACCTCAGTCCATGATCCTTAAGTGCGTTGACATCAGTCCCCGATCCTTCAGTGTGTTGACCTCAGTCCCCGATCCTTCAGTGTGTTGACCTCAGTCCCCGATCCTTCAGTGTGTTGACCTCAGTCCCCGATCCTTCAGTGTGTTGACCTCAGTCCCCGATCCTTCAGTGTGTTGACCTCAGTCCCCGATCCTTCAGTGTGTTGACCTCAGTCCCCGATCCTTCAGTGTGTTGACCTCAGTCCCCGATCCTTCAGTGTGTTGACCTCAGTCCCCGATCCTTCAGTGTGTTGACCTCAGTCCCCGATCCTTCAGTGTGTTGACCTCAGTCCCCGATCCTTCAGTGTGTTGAACTCAGTCCCCGATCCTTCAGTGCGTTGACCTCAGTCCCCGATCCTTCAGTGTGTTGACCTCAGTCCCCGATCCTTCAGTGCTTTGACCTCAGTCCCCGATCCTTCAGTGTGTTGACCTTAGTCCCCGATCCTTCAGTGTGTTGACCTCAGTCCCCGATAAATTTTATTTATCTGTTTAAGTTAAAACAGTCCATCATGCCTACTTGCCAGTCGGTTGTAAGTAGAGCTATAGACATTTATGGTTTTTTCGGCTCAACTTGGTAATGATCTAATTAAGTGCATTCAGAATAATATATAATCTTGCCTGAAATGCGCTGGTAATATTGTACGATATGGCATGTGCATTGATAAATGACCATTTCTATTTAACGTACACACGCACATTATTTGATTATCTTATCAACACCGCAATGGCCAGAATCAAAATCTAAACAAAATCGTCTAATTTGGCAACGAATATACCAGTACAAAAGATAGTTTCTGCTGCCTAAGCGGCGAAAGCAACGTACTCGACAAAAGTATAAATGCTGTACAGCCCTACAGTTTTCTTCAAGTGAAATTCTTCTTTTTGGTCTTCAAGCTGACTAAATGTTGTGATCTATCGCTTATATAAATTGCTCAACAAGTAGCTACAGTCACCTCTGCTGTGCTATCATTGGCATGGTAAGATGCGAGATTTTTTGCTACATTTTTACCTGCTAGCTGGCGGAAAAAATCTTCCCCAATCCTTCGGTCTTACCTCAATCCTTCGGTCTTACCCCAATCCTCCGGTCTTACCTCAATCCTTCGGTCTTACCTCAATCCTTCGGTCTTACCCCAATCCTCCGGTCTTACCTCAATCCTCCGGTCTTACCCCAATCCTTCGGTCTTACCCCAATCCTTCGGTCTTACCCCAATCCTTTGGTCTTACCCCAATCCTTCGGTCTTACCCCAATCCTTCGGTCTTACCCCAATCCTTCAGTCTTACCCCAATCCTTAACCCAATCCAAAACCCCAATCCTTACCCCAATCCTTACCCAAATCCTCAGCGTTTCTCCTGAAAGGGATTTCTTCTTAGCTCGAACCAACAAACGCTTAATCTTATCATATGTCTTCTCTTCTACTATAGGATAAACTGTCATGTTTTGTGTGTTGAAGGTAAAGGTTTATAGAATTATTTTCAGAAGCCACTTTGCCATCATGACAGCAGGAAGTGATGGTCTGTGTGCCGCGGCGCATTTGTCACGGGGTCAGTTGCTAATAGGCTCCATGCTTTCTACCAAAGTTCAGGCAAATATGTCAATGCTAGGAGCAATTTTAACGGCTGTTGCTTGCTGTAAAACCTACTTGCCTTTTGGAAGCTGACTAGTTATAGGTTTATTTGCGACCAACGCGATTGCCTCTCTGTTTTTGCAACAGCAAAAAGCCAGGTAGAAGCATTGTCTAGGCTTTTTAAATTAACGTAAACATTCCTATGTAGTAGGTTGGACAGAGAGAAACAATCGTTTGGATTCTGAAGACCAATTTGCTGCCACTGAAACCGAATGAAAAACAATATTAACTGGATTTCAGAACACCTGACATACCATCGCATCGAAAATGAATGCTTCTATGTTGACTTTTTTGGTGAAAAATGACACAAATGACACTAGGAGACAGGGGAGAGATGAGACAGGGGAGAGATGAGACAGGGAAGAGAAGAGACAGGGGAGAGATGAGATAGGATGAGATGAGACAGTAGAGAGATGAGACAGGGGAGAGATGAGACTGGGATGAGATGAGATAGGGATGAGATGAGACAGGGGAGAGATGAGACAGGGGAGAGATGAGAAAGTGGAGAGATGAGACAGTGGAGAGATGAGATAGGGGTGAGATTAGACAAGGGATGAGACGAGACATGGGAGAGATGAGACGGGAGAGATGAAAGGCCAGAATTCGTGAGCTGTATGGGTCTCCGGGCCAGTGGTTGCGGCCCCCCTGAATGCAGCTTTAGACCTTAAATGTATATTTGAAATCACAAGGGCACCAAGTACCTGTAGAATTTCAGTTTTTTTAACTAGAAAACCAAAAAAAATGTTGATTAAGCTTTCCACTCTGTTAATAAGGTAAAACAGATGAGCAACATTCGTAGCTGTTTTTAGAGTGCAGATTTTGCACCAAATTTCCTTCCAAAAAAGTCGGCTGGAAGTGAAATGTTAGCGACAGAGTTTCCAGGCCAAGTGGCGTTCCTTCAAGGTAGCGAATCGTTTTGCATGCCGCAGCAGCTGCTGCTGTGTCTAATTGTCGCTTGTTTGTAGCCCCTTCCGCTTAGCAGCAGCAAATGTGGAGGTGATTACTCGCACCAATGGAAGACTAAAAGACGAACCAAACAACCTCAGAAATACTTTCGGCAGTTCTCCGCCTTTCCTTTATTTCTTCCTGCCAGAAGGAAAGCAGACTGAACCCTGCGATTGGCCAGCAGAGTAGAAATAGTGTTACCAGCTCACCAGAATATACTCGCAGAAAATTATTAGGAAAACTTGTTTACTATATTTTAGGCCTCTGTTTCGGTTTGATAATCTTTCTGCAGACCAACGAAATCCTTAGAATTGAGTCGCCTCTCAAAGACTTGAGTCTGTGCAGCCTCGCGCTTAACCATGAACCTGCTGCTCAGGTGCATTGGCAGCGATTCGAGGAGCATCTCCTGGCATCGTGATGTCAGCATCTCCAAGCCGACGCCCAGACCAGTGCTGGCGAGTGCTGTGAGTCTGGCTTCAGAAGGCTTGAGTTCAGCGGTTTTGTGCTTGAACGAAATTTAAACTACCGGATCGTCCATGATATTCTTGGAATTGTTCTTCAATTAATAGCATTTTGATGGTCCATTTTGATAAGGTTCTATCGTTTCAACACTGCTAAATCTATGGGATCCACCGTTTTTAGATATACTTTCATTTTTTATTTTAACTCTATCATACTGTCACTCTATCATACTGTCACTCTATCATACTGTCACTCTATCCTACTGTCACTCTATCATACTGTCACTCTATCATACAGTCACTCTATCATACTGTCACTTCATCATACTGTCACTTCATCATACTGTCACTCTATCATACAGTCACTCTATCATACTGTCACTCTATCATACAGTCACTCTATCATACTGTCACTCTATCAAACGGTCCCTTCGTCGTCAAGCTGTCACGCCATCCCATTGTCACACCATTACACTGTCACTCCATCAAACCGTCACTCATCATAATGTCACTCTATGACATTGTCACTCAATCACAATGTCACTCAATCACAATGTCAGTCCATCACAATGTCAGTCCTCACAATGTCACCCCATCACACTCCCCACAAACACCGTTCGCAGGTGCTGCTAGCCAAGGCTCTATACGACAACCAGTCGAATTACGAGACTGAGCTGCACTTTCGACGCGACGCGATCCTGACGGTGTTGGACCAGCAGCCGCCTGGCCTTGCTGGCTGGTGGCTGTGCGCCTACCGGGGTCGCACCGGAATAGCGCCTGCCAACCGGCTGCAACTCGTCGGAGTACTGGAGGTTAGCAGGGCCGGTTTCAGTCATCGGGGGTACAAAAAAAATCGAATTCGAGACTTTATATGCATGCATAGACACGGCATTTAAGTAATTTGACTTGCGGTGATAAAATCTGCACTTTACGGTCTAAAAAATCCAATGGAATTTGAGATGCTAAAAGTCCTATAGGCCATGTTCGAAGCAAGACAGGAAAGAGATGAGACAGGGGAGAGATGAGACAGGTGAGGGATGAGACTGGTGATAATCAGACGGTGAGAGATGAGACAGGGGAGAGATGAGACAGGGGAGAGATGAGACAGGGGAGAGATGAGACAGGGGAGAGATGAGACAGGGGAGAGATGAGGCAGGGGAGAGATGAGACAGGGGAGAGATGAGACAGGGGAGAGATGAGACAGGGGAGAGATGAGACAGGGGAGAGATGAGACAGGGGAGAGATGAGACAGGGTAGAGATGAGACAGGAGAGACATGAGACAGGGGAGAGATGTGGCAGGGTAGAGATGAGACATGGGAGAGATGAGACAGGGGAGAGATGAGACAGGGGAGAGATGAGACAGGGGAGAGATGATACAGGGGAGAGATGAGACATGGAAGAGGTGAGATACGGGGGAGATGAGACACGGGGGAGATGAGACACGGGAGAGATGAGATACGGAGGAAGTGAGACACGGGGGAGATGAGACACGGGGGAGATGAGACTCCGGAGAGATGTGTCAAGGGTGGAGATGAGACTACGGGGAGATGTGTCACGGGGGGGAGATAAGACACAGGGGAGATGAGACTCCGGGGAGATGTGTCACGGGGGGATAAGATAGGAGGGACGAGATACGCAGGAGATGAGAGGGATGATAGATGAGATGTGTGAGAGGTAAGACCTGTGAGGGATGAAATAGTGGAAAGATAAGAATGGTAGATGAGATGAATCTGAGATGCCCCTTGAGCCTCTGAAAGAAGATGTAAAGTGACAGAGAAGATCTGCTTGCGCAGTTGTTTAGTTTAAATTCACTGCGGTCGCTACGAGTATTTGTTTTTTGCATTCGGAGAGTTTAAACAATAATGTATGGGCAGGCACAGGTGCGCAGTAGATGTTTGGGTTCTGAGGTACTCTGTGCAGTTATCGTTTAGCATGACACAGTGAAGGCTGTCAGGCTTGGAACGCCAGTCGTGAGTCTACCTGCAGTGTTTACTGAAAAAAGCCAATTGTAATTGCCTCCTTCGGCTGGCGAAGGCACAATATGGAGGCCTGTGCGGGCCTCTCTAAACTCGTTAAAGTGGACCAGAAAAAAAGCTTTCAGGGAAGAAAAACATTTTGAGGCGTCGGGGCAGCGAGTGGAGCTAAGAACTCGAAATACCCACCCCACCGCCCTGGTTCGAGTCTCACCAAGCAGCTCTTATGCTTAACTATTGCTTTGAGAATGTACACAATGTGCACCAAAAAATGCGTCCAATATTCGCGCCTCTCTGCCCCGGTCCTTCTTCCACTAGGCAATAAAAGCTTTACTTTTAATATATAATCATATGTGCATTTCGCGTTGTTGTGCATTCTCTCACAGTGCTCGGCTTTGGTTGCCACCCTAAGCCAGTTAGAGTAGCCTGTTATCGCTACTTATCTGTCTATAGGAACGAAACCAGCTAATCTAAACCAGGAACCCAATGATTTCAAGATAGCTGTTCGTAAAATGCGAACTCCTTTTGATAAGTGAATCGTCTGCCTTCTCAGTGATTTCTCACCGCAGCATCTCCCCATAAATTATTGATTCGATTTCGCATGCCGTTTTGGAAGAAATTTCTTTGCTGCGTTGGAGCAAAATCGGTAAGCTGTCACTGTATCGTTTCTGACATTGTGATTGATGCTTGATTTTAGGGGCCTGATGTGTCGAGAGTCAAATATTTAGCTAAATGTCTTCAACTAGGCGCAATTTATTAGCTAAATTGGGCCCAATGGCTGCACTGGCAAATAAAAAAAGTTGCAAAAAATCACGTCCTACAAGTTCAAAATCATACAAGCAGTTTTATTGCAACCCATTAATGCTCCGTCCGCCTCAATGTGCGACGTTGGTGACCAACGAAGTGCGCAGTCGCTTAATTTGGACAAAGTCCATATTATCCACATGTGTGTTTAGAGGAGCGAAATTTGTTACCTGTACATTTTTGGCCTAACTAAACGTAGCTCACCTCGGTGATTCGATCGCAGTGGAAAAAATGAGAGTCTGGGAATGAGAAGAGGATCGATGCAATTTACGCTCGTATTTCAGTAAGGTTGAATAGATTAAAACAATGGAGAATTTGTCTTGGGAGATCGTTTGACGCTGAAAAAGTTATTTCGTATGCCCACCGTTGTGAAATTTCCATCACCGTTGTTACAATTTCAAACAGGCACCAGAGGATGCTGTCGGAAGTTCGTCATCTACGGCGAAAAGGAAGAAGTCGCCAGTCTCACGCACTGGCGCCGCCAGCCTTGCTGCAGCAGCCAAAGCTTCGCTGACCGAAGACGCCGGCCAGAAGTCGAGCTCAGCGTGGGATCTCTACGACAACACCGGGCTGAAACAGACGCCGGACACACAGCCGACCAATTCACAGTCGCCTCAGACGCCGCACTCGCAGTCGCCGTCAGCGTCGTCGACCTCTCCATCTCCCTCTGCGCGGTTGGCGAATGGTTGCGGCGGCAGCAACCTTTTGCTTTTCCTGGGAAAGCAGCAGAAGTCCGTCAGGTTTGATGATAATAAGGAAGGTGCCGGCGGGATAGGCGTTATCGCCGGAGGAAACAGCGGAGGCAACGGAACGCCCGACAGCTTCTACGACGATCTAAAAAACGCAGATTACGCCATGGTGCCTACGCTACCCCCAGAAGTTGCCGAGTCTGTGAAAATATCGTCGCCCAACTATGACGAACTGCCGAGTCAAGCGGAGTTGCTTGGCGTCGCTAGCAGTGCTGATACCAGTGGCACTGGAGGCGATCAAGACAGCGACTATGCGCTGCCACCAACGCAGCCAACGCGAGCAACCATTGACATGGGCGACTACGACTACAGCGTGGGTGGAAGCGTTGAGAGCGGTTCGGATTATCAGAACATCGGTGCCGCTGCAGCCGCTGCGGCGTCCACAGAGTCTTCTGAGTCTCTTCAGCAGCGCACTGAAAAACAGCCGAAACAGCAGCAGCACAGAATCACACAAGAGTTCCTTGATGACCTATTATCATCTCCGGCAGGTGGCAGCGGCAGTGTTGGCGGCAGCGGCAGCGTCAGCGACTTTTTGTTGGAATCCGACAAGCGCAGTCTGATGTCCAACACAGAATCAATAGATTCGGAGGACATCGCCTTCCGTCCTGAGTGCCAGCTACGTTTGGCGCTGCCTGACGCAGTCAGCCGGCTGCGCCAGCTAGAGACGGACTTTAGCGATCGCTGCTCTCGGCTGTACAAGTTCATCCACAGCCGCTGGAAGGCAGAGGCTTCGTTGGCGCTGAATATGGCGAGTATCAGGCCGACCATCACCGAACTGAACGAGCTTCTAAGCCAGCTCGTTGAGTTCCACTACGGAGTGCTTAACAATGCCCGTCTAGAGGCCTGTCCAGATCGCGCACTCTGCAAGAAGGTGTGGAAGCACCTGCGCGTGTTCGAGCGCAATGCACTGGAATTCGCCGATGCAGTTGCTGGCATCAGTCGAGTTGACTGGAACCCACGGCTGGTGGCCGAGGCGTGCTCAGAGCCGGCCACTGACTACCTCGGCTTCTGCGTCAGCTCCGCGCGCGACCTGCAGATTCAGCAACGAGCCCTGTCAACTGCAGTGCACGCAAATGCGCCCCTGCTATTCCCGGCTGTGCTGGATCAACTGGACGAGCGGATTATCCCAATCGAGACTCACGAATGGCGAAATCAGCAGCAGCAGCAGATGCAACGGTGAGAGTTTGTTGTACTTTACACTGACAATTTCAAGAGGACTGGTTTACACTACATCTTGGTTCTTAACATAACTCCTCTACCTATAAGCGGATGGATAAAGCACCCGCCACGAGTCCATTGACTGAACAAAGCTGAACAACCCTTTGCTTGCGCCAAACAATTACTGCGACTGTGCAACTGCCTATACACTGGGATAGGCGTCATTTTTTGTTTATCTATCTGATCACGAATAATACGGGATGGGAGCAGTTTAGAAGTTATAAATGGGTTTAATAAATCTCTCCAATCCAATGCAACAGGCTATCGATAGCGTCGTCACGCTCGAGCGGGTCTCACCAGCAGCAGCAGCAGCAGCAGCAGCAGCCATCAGACTACATGCGCATGAGCCTGCTCACAGACATTTCGTCTGGTCTGCCACCGGGTGACCGAGAACTCTTGGCTCTGCACAGCGAGCGGTTCCGAGCAGGCAGTGAAGGCTACGCGGCCATGTGCCAGGACGTCCAGGCAGCTCTGGCTTCGCGTCTGTCGTCCGCTGCTGTGATCGGCGCCCACTGCCGCACCCTGGTGTCCCGCGCCTACAAGCTCAGCCAGATGGCAACAATGCTGCTCGAGGGCCTGCACTCGGTGCAGCTGAAGGCCTCACTTGAGCAGCTTGTTTGCCGGCTGAGCCACCAGCTCAAGGCCATCTTGCGCACTTCCAAGGCGGTCATGGAAACCGCTCCGGCGGAGTGGCAGCAGCAGTTGGCCAGCCAGCTGTCGAGATACATCGCCGAGTCTCTCGGCATGGTGTTCGAGCTGAGCCAGCTTGTGTCGGCGAACGCAGCCTCAGGACTGGCCTGAGGGGTGGTTCGCCGGCCCGTCAGTTGCTTCGTTGCATTTTCCTCGCTTCTCGCTTCTGCCTGTGTTAAGCTGTGTCTGGATTATCCCTAGAAAGCTAATGTACTTTGACTTTGCCAAGTTTTGCCAATCAAATCGTAGTTAAAATCCTTGATTGATAGGGGATCGTGGCAGAGTGGTCTAACGCACTTGCCAGCGCACCAAGGTCCCTGAGCTCGATTCCGTCGTGAGGCCACATTCATATGGGGCGCAGCTGTGGCAATTGACGCCCTTGAGGGCCAACCTCCAAGGCACAGTGATAGTGTACACTGCCTGACGATGAGAAAGTCAGGGTAGATGTACACACCTGTGTAAGCGTGTACCTGCGTCTAGTATCTGTGTGCGTGTGTGCTCAGGAGTCACCGAAATGGGTGCAGAATTGCCTCCTCGCTGGCTGCGGGTCTAGTGTCACCAAATGATGTGCCATTGCCCGCAGCCCTCCTGCAATTATCATTATTATTGAATCCTTGATTATCATTCAGTTCCTATGTTGGCCGTTGCCCATTAGCTATTTTGGTGCCACAGTCGCTACCGTCAGCCAACTCGCTTTACTCGATGCGAAATCTAGGAACAGTCTGTTAGAGATGCAATCCTCTGACTTTGCTTAACACGCTTTTTGTTACTTTTTTGCGCCCTCCTAAAGTACGATTACAGAGTTATAACAGTTGTAACACCAGCTGATTAAAATCGAAATTCGCATTATTAAAACAAACTGTAGCTCATCACTAGTCGTCGTATCGCCTTGCGTGAGGTATCTAACTTTTTGCTGCCTTCCACACTAAAAATGTGCTCGACATGTAGCTCCTACTGCTCTTCGCATGTACTCGTAAACTACTGAAAAAATGGAAACAACTGAGTAACTATGCTGCTTATTGATATCTACCTAGCTGTGCAAATCTAGGCAAATTCTGTAACTCAAATTTTACTAACGTAAATTTTGAATGACAATTTTCGAAATAACATTTGCAGAGTTTTTTTGTCAGAGCTTTGTACATCCTGATTGCAGACAACTGAATCAGTAATTTAATAGAAAATATAATTAATAAACTGCTAAAGCTTCAATCTTTACTTCTTGCTATCTGTTTTGTTACACCATTTTACCATCAATTTTGAACAACGAAAACTTCAATAGTGACAAACGCCGATTCAAATTCGACAGTTAACGGCAAGGCACGTCAAAGCTACATTCAATTTTGACACAGTCAACTTCAATTTTGAAAAGGTCCGATTTAGCCAATGCGCGAGCCAAATCCTCACTCCTCAAGTTGTCTAAAACTCTGATTCAATTTTGACACAGCGAACGACAAAAGTTACACTCTATGGTAAATTCTCCTGAATATCCGCTTCAATTTTATCAACTCCACTTCAATATAGGCAGTCTACGTCCAATTTCGACGGACTGGTAAGACAGAAAGGTGGTCGGTGGAGCGTAACATCTGTTGGATATATTCGTCCCATTTCCTCACTTAAAGCCTTCATTAAAAACACCAGTTAAAATTTATTTAACGTAAAACGGGTCCGAACAAATGGTGCATTGAAAACAGTCTTTTTAGGTCATTAAGTCCCTCATTGCCTCTAGCCCTCAACCGGCTCTGAGGCCAGGCAGCGTGGAACGTACGAATAGCACAGGTTGAACCAGTGCGCGCACTTCTCGGCCGAGACGCTATTGACTGTGTAGTCCACTTCACGGAACAGGATGTCACGTCTGTAGGCCACCAGTGTCCGCCCTGCGAGCTGCTCTGCTGTGGGCTGGATGAAGTCAGCTTGGATCCGAGCCAAACGCTGCTTCAGAGCTGCCTTCCAGCAAGAGATGGCGTTCTCTACCGGAGTCAAGAATGGGCTGTAGACTGGCAGTCGCTTGATCTCGATCAGACCCGGAAGTTCGAAGACTTCAGCGTCATTGTGACTGCTGACGTTGTCAATCACAATGCTGCATCGCCGGTCCGGGTGCACCTGCTGGAAGTTGGCGATTGTGATGCTCACAAATTCGCCAAATCGCTCCTTTGTCATGCCCTTCTCGTAGGTGTGATAGTGCACGACACCAAGAGTCGGGCTGACAGCCAAGCAAACCGTCACGCGCTGCCCCTTCTGCCCAGAAACCACTCTGTAAGCGCGTTGGCCTTTCTGGGACCGGCCCATTGAGCGGCGCATCCAGGTGTTGAATCCGAACTCATCAATAAAGATCTTCTCCATCTCCAGGGTCTCCTCAGAGCACAGCCACTCTGCAAACTGGCGTCGGGTCTCAATCGTAGTAACCGAGTTTCTCTCAGCCGGTATGTCGCGAACCAGTTTGGTTGTATACAGAGCACCGTCAAGCTTGATGCTAATGGTCTTGTCCGAGACGTGCGGCTTGCTTGGGTATCTGTTGCGCAACATGCCGTTCATCTGCGACAGCGTAAGCAGTGGGTTGTGCTGGAAGATTGCGCACAGATTGCGCCGGTCCGAACAATGGCATAAGCAGTCGTCCTCTTTATCCCCAGTTGGATCGCAAGGTGTATGAAGTCCTCTCCGTTCTCATGAGCTGTAATTAGGCGCTGACGGTCCTGAACAGAAACTGACTGGTTTCTTCTTTGTTCCGGCTGCTGCTCTTCTTCAATCGGATCGTCGGTTGACTCCGAACCTTCTTCTTCCAGAAACGATTCCGCGTCCTCGTCGATCATTTAAATTTTCTAAGTTATGGAGTATAAAAATAAGGACGGAACGGAAGCGAGTCAAGGTGGCGGATTAAACTAGAGTGACACGGAGAAGAGAAGGCTCTCATCTAACTTTTACCCTGGACAATACCATTTCGTTTATGGCAAAAGCTCCCGATGGTTCATGAACTGTATAGTCATGAAAAGTCCGTCGAAATTGGACGTAGACTGTCTATATTGAAGTGGAGTTGATAAAATTGAAGCGGATATTCAGGAGAATTTACCATAGAGTGTAACTTTTGTCGTTCGCTGTGTCAAAATTGAATCAGAGTTTTAGACAACTTGAGGAGTGAGGATTTGGCTCGCGCATTGGCTAAATCGGACCTTTTCAAAATTGAAGTTGACTGTGTCAAAATTGAATGTAGCTTTGACGTGCCTTGCCGTTAACTGTCGAATTTGAATCGGCGTTTGTCACTATTGAAGTTTTCGTTGTTCAAAATTGAGGGTAAAATGGTGTAACGGTCAGTTAGAAAAAAAGTAATCTATTACTGATCAGATTCTTAAACAGTTTGTGCTTTAAAAACTAAGTCTTATTCGCTTGCAAAGGTATGCAGCTCGTACATAGTTTAATACACTCGATTTGAAATCCTGCATAACCAAATTTTCTCAACTTAGCTAGAAAAATGTTGATTAGAAATTTCCCAGTGGTTTTTCTGGTGACTTATGCTCCATCCTTTTTCGTGTGCTTTGGGCTCTCAAGTCTTCATGATTAATCAGGTAATCTGAAATGTGCTTCCGATCGTGAAGTCCTCATCTTCAAACAGTTCAGCTCCTGAAGAGCTCATCTTCAACCAGGTGATCTACTGTGCTGCTCCTGAAGAGCTCATCTTCAACCAGGTGATCCACTGTGCTGCTCCTGAAGAGCTCATCTTCAACCAGGTGATCTACTGTGCTGCTCCTGAAGAGCTCATCTTCAACCAGGTGATCTACTGTGTTGCTCCTGAAGAGCTCATCTTCAACCAGGTGATCCACTGTGCTGCTCCTGAAGAGCTCATCTTCAACCAGGTGATCTACAGTGCTGCTCCTGAAGAGCTCATCTTCAACCAGGTGATCCACTGTGCTGCTCCTGAAGAGCTCATCTTCAACCAGGTGATCTACTGTGCTGCTCCTGAAGAGCTCATCTTCAACCAGGTGATCCACTGTGCTGCTCCTGAAGAGCTCATCTTCAACCAGGTGATCCAATAGTTGCAAGCTCTAACTCGAATTCAGAACTGAAAAGGCGATAAATTCACATTTACTACATCAGGTTTGTGGTCGCTACCTGAGTAAGTAGTCAGTAGAATTTGAAGTTAAAGTTTTCTGTATCGTACTTCAAGTAGTAGCGTCAAATTTAGCTTCAAATTTCAGCGTTTGGTAAAAAGCCCGCTTTTCTCAACCAGTAAAGAGCAAGAAAATAAAAAAGTGTCTCAATCGTCACCACTTTCTTATCACTCAGAAGCTTGGTCTTAATACACAGAAGCATGGTCCAATCACACAGACGCATGGTCCAATCACACAGACGCATGGTCCAATCACACAGAAGCATGGTCCAATCACACAGAAGCACGGTCTAATAAAACAGAATCTGGTCCAATCACACAGACGCATGGTCCAATCACACAGAAGCATGGTCCAATCACACAGAAGCATGGTCTAATAAAACAGAATCTGGTCCAATCACACAGAAGCTAGGTCTTAATACACAGAAGCATTGTCCAATCACACAGACGCATGGTCCAATCACACAGACGCATGGTCCAATCACACAGACGCATGGTCCAATCACACAGACGCATGGTCCAATCACACAGAAGCATGGTCTAATAAAACAGAATCTGGTCCAATCACACAGACGCATGGTCCAATCACACAGTATCTCGTCCAATCACATAGAAGCATAGTCCAATCACACAGAAGCATGGTCCAATCACACGGAAGCATAATCCAATCACGCATATTCTGGTTAAATCACACAGAATCTGGTCCAATCACACAGAATCTGGTCCAATCACACAGAATCTGGTCCAATCACACAGAATCTGGTCCAATCACACAGAATCTGGTCCAATCACACAGAATCTGGTCCAATCACACAGAATCTGGTCCAATCACACAGAATCTGGTCCAATCACACAGAATCTGGTCCAATCACACAGAATCTGGTCCAATCACACAGAATCTGGTCCAATCACACAGAAGCATGGTCCAATCACACAGTATCTCGTCCAATCACATAGAAGCATAGTCCAATCACACAGAAGCATGGTCCAATCACACGGAAGCATAATCCAATCACGCATATTCTGGTTAAATCACACAGAATCTGGTCCAATCACACAGAATCTGGTCCAATCACACAGAATCTGGTCCAATCACACAGAATCTGGTCCAATCACACAGAATCTGGTCCAATCACACAGAATCTGGTCAAATCACACAGAATCTGGTCCAATCACACAGAATCTGGTCCAATCACACAGAATCTGGTCCAATCACACAGAATCTGGTCCAATCACACAGAATCTGGTCCAATCACACAGAATCTGGTCCAATCACACAGAATCTGGTCCAATCACACAGAATCTGGTCCAATCACACAGAATCTGGTCCAATCACACAGAAGCATGGTCCAATCACACAGTATCTCGTCCAATCACATAGAAGAATAGTCCAATCACACAGAAGCATGGTCCAATCACACGGAAGCATAATCCAATCACGCATATTCTGGTTAAATCACACAGAATCTGGTCCAATCACACAGAATCTGGTCCAATCACACAGAATCTGGTCCAATCACACAGAATCTGGTCCAATCACACAGAATCTGGTCCAATCACACAGAATCTGGTCCAATCACACAGAATCTGGTCCAATCACACAGAAGCATGGTCCAATCACACAGTATCTCGTCCAATCACATAGAAGCATAGTCCAATCACACAGAAGCATGGTCCAATCACACGGAAGCATAATCCAATCACGCATATTCTGGTTAAATCACACAGAATCTGGTCCAATCACACAGAATCTGGTCCAATCACACAGAATCTGGTCCAATCACACAGAATCTGGTCCAATCACACAGAATCTGGTCCAATCACACAGAAGCATGGTCCAATCACACAGTATCTCGTCCAATCACATAGAAGCATAGTCCAATCACACAGAAGCATGGTCCAATCACACGGAAGCATAATCCAATCACGCATATTCTGGTTAAATCACACAGAATCTGGTCCAATCACACAGAATCTGGTCCAATCACACAGAATCTGGTCCAATCACACAGAATCTGGTCCAATCACACAGAATCTGGTCCAATCACACAGAATCTGGTCAAATCACACAGAATCTGGTCCAATCACACAGAATCTGGTCCAATCACACAGAATCTGGTCCAATCACACAGAATCTGGTCCAATCACACAGAATCTGGTCAAATCATACACAGACGTGGTTTTAAAACAAAACAACCTGGTTTGAGCTGAGTGTGCACAACATAATTTAACATTTGTTTCTTTTTTAAACCTTCTTTTCACCCCTTCTCCGAAACTGTTTGAATTACACATCAATAAAAATAATTGAAGAAGGCTGACTAATTCAGGACAAAAATTAACAAAGCTTTAAAACATTTTGCAACAACTAAAACAACACTACGCAGAATAAAAATCACTCTGCTAGAACATGGCCATTTCGCCTTGCTCAACAGCTACTCAATAACCGATTCGTTCTGAGCCTGAAGGTTTCTTTGCTTTTATTTCTCACTGTTTAAAAAATGCAGCATCTGCGCAGTCACAGAAGCACACACAATGTGACAAAAGTCCAACTGCATTCTTTACTACTTTTGATTTCAAAAAGGAAAATGTTTGATAGCCCCACACAAACAGCGCGCATACACTGAACACACAGCCTGGTATTTCCACAGGTCCGGCTGCTGATCAAACTGAAATACATTTTTGTTTCTCTTTTCGATTCAACAGCACGGCACTGATAAGAGTGTTGCGGGTCCCGCTGTCGGCACAGATTTAGACGCAGGTGCAGCCGGGAATGATGGCTGGGGTTGATGGCAGTATACCGCCGTAACTGCCCTGTTGAAATGCGCTGCCCCGCTCGGACGAACGATTTCACTTGTTCAAACGAAAGAACAGCAATGAATTGGGCAAAGGGCCGGCAATCAGCTTAGCGCCGCTTTTTTCTCATCTTGTTTGAAGTTTGCGCTGGCGCAGAAGCCGCGGCCTTCCTTTCTTTGGCTGCGCAACTTTTGGATTGGTTCCAGAGATTCGCAAGAGAAATTGCTGATATCTCTCTCTTCTGCTCTCTCGCCTCGCAGGCAATCAAACCTCGATTCATCCAAGAAGGCGTCGTAAACAAGAAAAAATGGAATATAAACGGTGTGTTTTGCTATAGAGTGTGTTCGTTTCTGTGATGCGCACAACTGCCTTAGTGTCGACTGAAAACTTTCAACTGAACGTGGAACATTTCAGAGGCATGTCCAGCGTCAAGCGATTCAAATGCCGCCGGTGCCTTTTTGAAACTGGAGTCAAGGTACTGACAATTTTCTCTCAGTAGGTAATAATAATTATTTGCACGGGGGGCTGCGGGCAATGGCACTTGATTTTGGTGACAATTGACCCGCAGCTAGAGAGGAGGCAGTTCTGCCCATTCTGTTGACTCCTAAGCATACGCTCACATAGGTGTGTACATCTGTCCTGACGACGAGAAAGTCAGGACAGATGGAGGACCTTGGAGGTCGGCCCTTAAGGACGTAAATTGCAAGTCAAAAAGCCTTCTGTCCGTGGCTCCGCCCCAAAATGAATGTGGCTTCGACGCGGAATTGAGCTCAGGGCCACTGAAGTGCCACTCGACCCCATCTCTCAGTAGATAACAACCTTGATTGATTTGGTCAATTCCGCAGACCGAGTTCTGGCGGCACTCTCTCAGCCACATCCGCCCGGAGCGAGTCCTGCAGTGCCCCAGCTGTGAGTTCGTCACCGAGCACCGGCACCACCTGGTGTACCACGTGCGCAACCATGAAAACCAGAAGCCATTCGCCTGCGACAGCTGCAGCTACAGGTGCGTGAACCGAAGCATGCTCAATTCGCACCTGAAATCGCACTCGCCAACTCGGCAGCACATATGCTCAGAGTGCGGCTACTCAACTAAGTACCGGCACTCCCTGCTAAGTCACATGAGAAAGCGGGGACATAACCAGCAGCAGCAGCAACAGCAGCAGCAGCAGCGGCAACAGCGTCAGCAGCCGCTCACAGCGCACCTGCCCGTGTCCGACATCAACCAGGAGATCTTTGAGTTCTGGCGCCTGATTGGTGCCGCAGCAGCCGCAGCCGCCGCAGTGGCCGCCAGCACAGGAAATTCGGGAGCCATCAGGCCCTGAGGAATCTTGGCTCGGCACCGAATCTGATCAGACATGCAATCTGACATCGAGCCACAGTTCTCACAGCCGTACCAGAATCAATTTTGCTTTAACCGCACCTGGAACACCCTAACAATTACCCGGCCGTCCTTAACTGCCATCACATCTAATAATCTAAACATACCAAATCAAATATTTACCTTTGTGATTAGCAATATCAACAATTGATTTCAATTGTCTGTTTTCTTGGAGTTAAGAAAATTACTTTGCTCTGTTTGATGTGACCTGAAGGTTTGATGTTACCTGAAGGTTCGATGTGACCTGAAGGTTTGATGTGACCTGAAGGTTTGATGTGACCTGAAGGTTCGATGTGACCAGAAGGTTTGGTGTGACCTGAAGGCTTGATGTGACCTGAAGGTTCGATGTGACCTGAAGGTTTGATGTGACCTGAAGGTTTGATGTGACCTAAAGGTTTGATGTGACCAGAAGGTTCAATGTGACCTGAAGGTTTGATGTGACCAGAAGGTTCGATGTGACCTGAAGGTTTGATGTGACCTGAAGGTTTGATGTGACCTGAAGGTTTGATGTGACCAGAAGGTTCGATGTGACCTGAAGGTTTGATGTGACCTGAAGGTTCGATGTGACCTGAAGGTTCGATGTGACCTGAAGGTTCGATGTGACCTGAAGGTTCGATGTGACCTGAAGGTTCGATGTGACCTGAAGGTTCGATGTGACCTGAAGGTTCGATGTGACCTGAAGGTTCGATGTGACCTGAAGGTTTGATGTGACCTGAAGGCTTGATGTGACCTGAAGGTTTGATGTGACCTGAAGGTTTGATGTGACCTGAAGGTTTGATGTGACCTGAAGGCTTGATGTGACCTAAAGGTTTGTGATGACAATAAACCTGAGATCAGCTAAAAGCCAGAAAGAGCTTGAAGGCCTATAGAACGAAATTAACATTTACACAGAAAGCAATAATTCAAAAATAAAGAAATTATTTACGAAAATAAATTTATTTAAGAAGCTCAATTAGAAAGCTAACCTTAAGGTTCTAAAGGTTCTGTTGAAGTAAACAGTTTTATATTTTGTTTTCCAGCTGCGGCGAAGCATTTGCTACAAAAGCATAATTGTGATTAGACGGACTAGAAGTTCTGCTGGGAAAAGTTACATCAGAAGGTCGAAACTAAAGTCGTGCTTTAGACTTGAAATCAATATAAAATATGGCACTTATAATCACGAGTTCATAAAGCTGTTAAGACTTTAAAAATAGATTTTTTAAAAAAAAGATTTTTTTCTTCAAAGCAGTTTTGTACAAGCTTTCTCTGCTTAAAAAAAAACAATTGCACACTACTGTTAGCAGGCTTTTAGAAATATAGTCAAGATTTTGGTGCAGCAACTAATAAAAAGAGAGACGCGTTTGTTAATCGATAAGTCGATAGGTGACTGAAAAGTCCGAAAAGAGAAATTCTCAAATTGAGTAAAAAATTCGTGATAAACATTTGACTTTGGTTCGCAAAAGCAATTTAGCAAGAAGCAATAAATCATGTGGCTTGAAAATAAAACAAACGTTTATAGCGCTTGATTTTTAAAGTTATTCAAATTTAAATTCGTGCCAAAAAGCATTTTAAATTACGATTATATTTTTTTTTCTTTCCTTCATAAGATACAGACTTTTAAAATGTACTTTTTAGCATAAAAAGTTTTTCGTTCATAATTATCGGCTGCTAGAACAATTAGAAAGTTTTAACTATATTCGTGTGTTGTAGAGTTTTCGAACATGTACGGCATTTTTGTTTTTGGCGCGAGTTCAAAACATAAAAAGATTGAACCTATCAAAGCTTGGTTGCTCGAATGCCTAACGTCCACGAGCAGCAGCTGAATAATCTTAAATGTTCACCTTAATGATTCCGTAGGACTTAAAGGCCGACATGATGATGTAGAAGATCCACAGGAAAGTCAGGATGGCCGCAGAGACGTATTTCATCATTCGATTACCGCCTAGCTCGCTGCAGCCGAAGGGCTTCAAGAAGCGACGCAGCATCAGCAGCAGCAGCGCCAGTAGCGAGCAGACTGTGTACAGGATGACGGAGAACACCAGGTCACCTGCTGGGACGCGGAAGCTCGCGCCCTGCAAATGCGAAATTTTACGATCTTAGCCTCTCTACGTCAAGATTCTTGTCCGGGACATGGACCGGCTGCTGAACCTGTCATATTCTTATCAGACACCTGCACCCTCTGCTGAACCTGTCAGATTCTTATCAGACACCTGCACCCTCTGCTGAACCTGTCAGATTCTTATCAGACACCTGCACCCTCTGCTGAACCTGTCAGATTCTTATCAGACACCTGCACCCTCTGCTGAACCTGTCAGATTCTTATCAGACACCTGCACCCTCTGCTGAACCTGTCATATTCTTATCAGACACCTGCACCCTCTGCTGAACCTGTCAGATTCTTATCAGACACCTGCACCCTCTGCTGAACCTGTCAGATTCTTATCAGACACCTGCACCCTCTGCTGAACCTGTCAGATTCTTATCAGACACCTGCACCCTCTGCTGAACCTGTCAGATTCTTATCAGACACCTGCACCCTCTGCTGAACCTGTCAGATTCTTATCAGACACCTGCACCCTCTGCTGAACCTGTCAGATTCTTATCAGACACCTGCACCCTCTGCTGAACCTGTCAGATTCTTATCAGACACCTGCACCCTCTGCTGAACCTGTCAGATTCTTATCAGACACTTATAACCTCTAATTAAACGCTTGATTGAACAATGTACTATGTTTATCCAAATCTTAGTGATTTATAGAATGTTTCTCAAGTGATTTCTGATCAGTTGGATAGCATAAAAGTGTAAATTTTGAATACAGCGATGGGACTCACACACTGAGAATACTTCATCTGTCCTTGAGGCCTCTATACTCATAAAATTAATATTTAATTCGGGAATCGCTACCATAGGAGCCCGTCTTAAAACCAAGGTGGGTCACGCGCGCTAACCAATCGGTTGCTATGGCAACGAGCATGGGAGCAACGACATAATGCACACCCGCAGTGTCTACCTGGGACAATGCTTTGTTATCTTCATTTCCCTGAAATCCCTGTCCTTACTTGTCAATAGGGCGCCCTGGAAACAGCGTTGCCTTGGTTACACGGTAGACGCGTACTGGAGAGAATTGCGAATAAAAATAGAATACATTCTTATCACGGAAGCGGGTATTTTCTTTATTTATCTCTGGAATATTATCGTTTTCATACAATTCATCTCAAAACTCCAGTTATTCTTGGACTTTAAACGACATTTCGGCTGCAAAAACCGATATTTTACAAGTCTAAGAACCTTACTTTGGCCCCTTTTATTTTTAACTGAAAATGAGACAAAATGAGACCAACTGTGCACTAACTGTGCATGGAATATTTGCCCACCTGTCAGAGAAAATCTCATGCTAATGGAAGCGTAGTCTATTTTCTAGGGACTTTCAGCTGTGAACTCGCTTTCAGGACCTGGTCTAGAACTGGAGCAGTTCTCAAGTTTTTGTCCTATGAGGTTCCTGAGCTCGAATCCGCAGTGAGGCCTCTATTTTTTAATAGAAATGTAGGTCAATCCTCAAATCACAGTGATGGTCTACACAGCGTGACGAATGCCACATGCCACAGAATGCAATAAATTTCTAGAGTATGCGCTGTCACGTGTCACTGCGATCTGTAAATGTCAACCAAATTTTTCCCAGCCAAACTGTCCTTGAGTGGGATAAAAATAACAAAAAACTGTTTAGTTGAGATTTTGTTCGAAAATCTAACATTTTTTGCTGCGCGTTGCGTGCCATCTTTTTTCCAAATGATTTTCAATAGCTGACTCTACCCAGTCGCGGGTGCTGCTGAAAACTTGATCAGATAATTAATCCCCAAACTTTGTGCAAGGTAACACAATTTGTTAAACCGAAAACTTTAACAGCTGCGGTAAAGTTTGAGTGAGATGCTTTTATCATAATTAAAAACTACGTGTGTTTAATTCAAGTATTAAAAAAATGATTCTCTCACCTTGGCCGTGTGATAGATGGCGGCCATCATCCAGGGCAGGCCGAGGCCCAGGAACACATTCACGGAGTTGCTACCCGTCACATTTCCCACCGCGTTATCAGCGGAGTCGTCTGAGGCCGCAGCCTGCTTACTGGCGAACAGGTCCGGCAAGGACGTTCCCATGGCAACGAAGGTGATGGCCGTGATGGAGTCTTTGAGTCCAACCAGGCAGCCGAAGATGGAGGCCAGGTCGCCGATGATTGCCGTGAGCAGGCCGATCATGATCAGCGACACGATGAAGCAGAGCCAGCCGCCCCAGATGCTCGGCGGCGGAATTGTAGCGAAAATGAGCTGTAGGTGGAAAGAGCGGATTAGTGATGCAGTGGATTAGAGTATTAGAGGATTAGAGGAGTAGAGAGTGGCAGAGAGCGGCAGAGAGTGGCAGAGAGTGGCAGAGAGTGGCAGAGAGGAGTAGAGAGTGGCAGAGAGTGGCTGAGAGTGGCAGAGAGTGTCAGAGAGTGTCAGAGAGTGGCAGAAAGTGCTAGAGAGTTGTTATTCCACAGTTAAAGTGCAGCAAGTCTGCAACCGCGAAAAAGAAACAGTTTGATAAAAGAGCAAGAGACTCCCTGGTACGCAAACCCGACCCGAAAAATCCTCTGTCAATAAGATGATTGATCGAAAATCAAGAAAAATAGTACACTGCTACACAGCTGTCCTGTGCAAACGTAAATTAAAGTCCAGGTAAGAAGTGGGTCGATAAAAGTTTCAGACAGCATTTTCCTGAGCCAGCAATCAATCAAAGATCCCAGAAGTGCTCACCTTCCAGCCGAAGGTGAAGAAGTGCATGACATAGTCGACTGCTGTTGCGTTCTCAATGTCTCCTCCGTTGACATTCATGGCCTGCCGGAATTGGTCTGCATACGTGTTCCGGTCCACCCGGATGGAGTCCAGGTCCACGTTTGCGGTGTGCGTCAGCCGGCTGATGAAACCGTTGAACTCTGCGTCAGGACGGCGAAAATTAATGATCGTGACATTTTCCATAGTGAAAACACATTATCCTTGGTGGAAAACACATTATCCATGATGTAAAACACATATGCTGTAACAAACCCAGTCTCCACTTTAACAAACACATCCCTTTCATCAGACACATTGTCCCTTTCATCAGACACATTGTCCCTCTCAACACACACATTATTCCTTTCAACAGTCACATTATCCCTTTCAACACACACAATCATTACTTTCAGCAAACAAAATATCCCTTTCAGCAAACACAATATCCCTTTCAGCAAACACAATATCCCTTTCAGCAAACACAATATCCCTTTCAACACACACATTATTCCTTTCAACAGTCACATTATTCCTTTTAACAGACACATTATCCCTTTCAGCAGACACATTATCCCTTTCATCAGACACATTGTCCCTCTCAACACACACATTATTCCTTTCAACAGTCACATTATTCCTTTCAACAGACACATTATCCCTTTCAGCAGACACATTATCCCTTTCATCAGACACATTGTCCCTTTCATCAGACACATTGTCCCTCTCAACACACACATTATTCCTTTCAACAGTCACATTATCCCTTTCAACACACACAATCATTACTTTCAGCAAACACAATATCCCTTTCAGCAAACACAATATCCCTTTCAGCAAACACAATATCCCTTTCAGCAAACACAATATCCCTTTCAGCAAACACAACATCCCTTTCAGCAAACACAATATCCCTTTCAACAAACACATTATCCCTTTCAACACACACATTATCCCTTTCAACAGACACATTATCCCTTTCAGCAAACACATTATCCAGTTCATCAAACACATTATCCCTTTCAACAAACACAATATCCATTTCATCAACAAAACAAAACAGCTGGGTTTGTTTTGCATAAAACAAACAAACAATATTTATTGTAGGAAGCACATGACAACATCACAGTTATGCTCAAAAACCACTGCTCTCTCCGATTCTAGTCCAAGTAGAATCTCCAAGCCGCTAATAACCAACCGTCATCGTCCACGATGGTGATGATGGTGGCGGATGTCTGACCCAGCTTGGCGCCCTCGCTGCACTCAGTCAAGACCAGCTTGAAGTGCTCGTCCTTCTCCTTGTTCTGTGCAATGGAAAATTTTAGTTGATGCTGGAATTCTGTCGCGTCCATTGAGAACACAATCCCACCCAGCTCCGTGGAAGAAAAAAATTTCCTGAGTTGCAGACTGAATGACCGAGCTAAAAATAGACTTATAACAGGGCATATTGTTCGTTCCAAAGGAGTAAGAATCATAGCCAGTACGAAATGCACTTCTCAAAGCTTCCTAGATGATGTTTGCTCAGGCATCCAGTGTTAGTACCTGCCTTACTAAACGTCTAACACTGCTAGAAGCAAACATTGAAAATCCGTTATAGCTCGTAGAAGATTGGATTGTTGAAACTGCATTTCAAGGTTGAATGTCTGTACTGTTCATGGTGCGTGTTGGCAGCGAAGGAGGTTGTAGCCTAGTGGTTAGAGCGTCGGACAAACGACTTTAAGGTCGGGGGTTCGATCCCGATTCCATTGGAACAATTTGTGTCCTTTAGCAAGACACTTAATTCTGCATTGCTTCAGTTCACCCAGCTGTTTAACGAGTACCAGCATCAGCTGGGGCAATTGAGGGTGGTTGTGGCCCCCCCCCAGTCCATGGATTGAACAGCCGCACGCAGCCTTCAGATGCGCCGCGCAATAGCTGCGGCTGTGCTGTCGGCTGCCTAATCGGACAGTTGTAATCAATTATTATTCTTATAAAATCAGTGCTATCATAAGCCTCGCCCACCTGATCGTCAAAGATGACCACCTCGATGGTCTTCTCGATCTCGCCGTGGCTGAAGACGAGCTCTCCTCCGGAGGCTTCGTAATCGAAGCCGGCGCGGGCTGTCTGATCCTCGGTCTTCCACGTCACCTTGGCCACTCCGTCTGCGCCGTTAATTCGCTTGACTGGCACAATGGCGCGGCCGCAGCTCTCCTTGAACAGGTAGCTCGCGTTGGCGAACTCGAAGGTGCCGGGCTCTGTGCGAGTGGGGCGGTGCGGTGTGCCACTGAACAGCGGAGACATGATTGAGACATACCTGTCACACCAAGGTCCCTGAGCTCTGAGGCGTGCAATCTGGCAATATTTGCAAATGATTTTTTATAAACCCTAACACTGCCTTGCCTCTTGTCACGAATTTCACGTCAGATCGCATCAATTTGTTTGGGCTCTAACCATTGTCAATCTGCCCTTTCCCTCCTCCTCACCTTTCCTCCACATCTCCTCATCCCCCTTGCTCCCATGCAAATGCTCAATTCTCATATTCTCGTCTACTGCACGCAGCTGAACAATGCGACTATGAGGCAGCGAGTCATGCGGGAAATAAGCTGTTTTCCTTTGCTCAGTCGGCGGCCTTGTCCTCAGCCTCCAAAAAAGCCAACAATATTTACCCCATTATTGCTGCTTTGGCCTTGAGTATCAAAAATGTCGTCAACCCCAAATTCCAATCCTCATTCTTCCTCGTTTCAATTCTTGTACTTATAGACTCCTAATGCGCTCATAGTTCCATTGTGTACGTTCAGTATCGTGACTTCTCCTCTATACACAGTTTACCCTCCTTTATTATTCAGAAAAGTAGACCTCAAACTGTTAGCGCTTTCCACCAGGCGACAAATTCTTGGCGAGGGAGAAATATGGCAAAGTGTACGCTCGTAGTGCGCCTTCCATGCACTTGCGTGGTATTCTTTCTGCTGAAATCGAAAACACCTGACACTTATCAATACCTGACAAATACAAAGTACATTTGTTTAGCAGTGTACACCCATCCACTCACACCGCATTGCCATTTGAATTGGCGCAGTCTCAACAAAAACATGGAGAGGTCATAGAAACTAAGGGCTTACCATCATCGTTAATAATTGTGACCTGGTTGATCTTTTTCGGACCCAGTTTGGCCAATTTCTGGTCCTTCTCCAGCGCCAGCTTCACGAAAAATGTCTCATCCGGCTCCCACTGGTTGTCGTCGATGATCTCGACGTCAACAAACTGCTGAGTCTCCTCCGGTTCGAACACAATGGTACGCTTGAGCGGCACATAGTCTTCGTTTTTAGTGGCGGTACCGTCCACAGTCTCGACTTTGACTACAACGCGTTGCTTGACGTTGCCATAGCGACAAACAGACAGCCGAGCTCGCTGATCCTGTTCGAGCACAGCAACGCTGCTTGAAGCGAACTCAATCACTGACAGGCGACCATTCTCAGTCAGAGCGTCCTGCTGCGCCCGCAGGTGAGGATCGGATGCGGCGCCGTCGCCTCCTTCAATCTCGGCCAGCTTGCTTTGAAGCTTCTCCGGCAGCTGGACCTGCAGCTTGTGGCCGCCCATCAGCTGGCGCGTGGCGTTGATGCGGTACCAGGCGCGCGAGTGCGGCATGTCCTCGGAGAATTTCTTCAGCGCCAGTCGACGAACTTCCTCCTCGGATAGGCTGGGATCTTTGCCGATATGCTTGATGAACTCGCGCAGCTTCTCTTCGTTTACGTGGTGCCCGTCGTCTACAAGTCAAATCGGGACTCGCGAAAGGTAAAAATGAGATAAGACTCAAACTGCTGAATGGGAGGTAATGAAGAACAAAGTTGAGCCATTGTGCACTTATCTTTATTCTCGGGTCCTATTTCCTTATCTGACATGGTTTCCTCCACCTGAATGATACTTTGATCTTTTGTCTTCTGATTACGCCAAAACGAGCGCCTTGATGGTTCATTGTGTCAAACGTCCGTTTTATTTAGGCCTCTTTGGCCCAACGCAGGGCCACACCCAGATTGCTTTGGGCGGTGACAGGGCTGTGGTGTTTGTGAGGCCAGACTGTGGAACAGGCAGGATTGACTGCAATCATGCCTCACCGGGGGGGGGGCTGATCAAGCTAGGCTAGTTTAACTAGCTGTGAGTCATAGCAACGCCGACGTGAATCTTACATGATCTTCCTAATTTCACTGTCGCTGCTTTTTAATAATTATCCCCCCAGTCAATATTTAGAGAATTACCCAATACTAGCATTTATTAGCTCAATATTGATCTATTTATTCCATCCAGCCAGGCTTTGTCAGTCAAGCCTCTAGTCAAGAAGTCAAAAAATATATCCAGCGTCGACACAGTGACTGGGATTCAAAAGGTCTACCCATTCAAGTCTGGGGCGGATTGTGCACGAAAAATACTGCATGCCTTATCATGATTTATCTCCATTGTGATCCGGCCCAACCTCGCTGGCAGCGAATACTAAGGCGAGGCCCCACAGGTAATTATTTCTGTTGCTATGCGGAATCCATAGCGGCGCATAGGGCTAGCCGTGTGCGCTCTTGTATGCGGCAGCCATAGAGGGCGCCTTCAAAACATTTTCACGCAGCAGCTTAACCTTTTAAATTAGGAACCGCGCTTTCTAAATCGATAAATAGACAGAAGCAGAATTGGAGGACGAAAAGACATAGAACACTTCTTGCCTAGCAACAAGGGGATTTGAAGATTCCGCTCACCTACCTGGTTCTATTTTCTCCCCTATCCCTATTTTACAGGCACCCAAACCTACAGGGCTTATCCTGTGCAGGAGTGGTGCAATAATGTGGGACACCTCAATTATACGGGATGTGGATTAGCAAAATAGCTTTGACATTGACATTACTGTAGTATGCACTGTAGCAGAACGGAGAAACAGACTTTTATCATTTGGAATCGAAGGAGGTGAAGGGAAATGAATCGATCGTACAAAAAATAATATCATGCGTCTGTACCAGCCGACGCGTGTGTGTACATTAGGCTTCAGTTGATAAACGATAAACGAATTGTCTGGAATTTACCACGCGGGAAGGAAGATTTGTACTAATAGTAGCGAACGGACTTCTGTCCCAGAAGTATTTGCCGATATATGCCGACTAGAAATCGGGGTACAAAGATAACACTTTGTGGCCACCTGGGCTGCATGCTTACCAGTTTGAAATTAGGATAATGAAAATCTTGCCTACGCATTAAACACATGCACTCATCAATCAGAACAATATCGCTCCGTTTTTCACATATCAAAGTATTTCAAAGTAATGAATATTCCTGTTACGCTCGCAATGAAATTGTTCTCCTTTATTGTTCTTTTAATCCTGCGCCAAGTTTTTTCCGTTTCTCCTGTTTTCATAGTTCATTTTTTTCTAGTTTTTCTCTACGTCAACCTATTTAATGGAATCTCTTAAAACTACTTCTACTACTACTACTACTACTAATAATAATAATACTACTACTACTACTACTACTACTACTACTACTACTACTACTACTACTACTACTACTAATACTACTACTACTACTACTACTAATACTACTACTACTACTACTACTAATACTACTACTACTACTACTACTACTACTAATACTACTACTACTACTAATACTACTACTACTACTAATACTACTACTACTACTTTTAAAGTATTTTAAAGTTCAGCATAAATACGGAAATGCGCTTTGAAAAGCCGATAGTTATGAAAAGGACTCAAATAAGGAAAGTTTTCGAATCTGAAAACACAATTCGAAACGCTACTCACTAAGCAGTAGGCCTTTGTTGGCCTCCTTATCAGCCTCGGCGTCTGTCTTTTTAAAGCAGAAGCCCCTGTCCATAATGTAAGCCGCCACTACTAGAATGAAGAACAGCAGAAATGTGACAACGCCCTCCCAGAGGTCGATGAAATCGGGCGAGCTGCACACCAGAATGATGACAAGCCAAATGTAGGCGAACTCGGAAAAGGTGGCAGTGACACAGAACACCATGAACTGTTTGATTCGCTTGCCATCGTCGCCGACTGCAACAATGCACACGGCGGTGATCATTAGCAGGTTGAATGCCGCGCTGCCTACAATGGTGCCGGGGCCGAGCTCGCCGGATTCGAAGCCGTTGCCAATAATTTCGATGATGGAGAGTAGAATCTCTGGCGCGCTGGAGCCCAAGGCCATGAGGGTCAGGTTGGCCACTGTGTCGTTCCAGATCTTCACTTCAACTTGTTCGTCTGTTCCAGTGTCCGAGTTAAAGATGGTCACCTTTCGGGTGGCGCTGGTGATTCGTTCGATTGCCGTCATGAAGACATCGGCAACAATGGAGACGCCCATGAATGACCAGAGTAGGGCAACCAGGTAGAGAGTAGCTCGAACCTCAAAGCGCCAGGAGGACTCATCGATGAAAGGCAGTATGAGCGAGCTGGCATTGTGGCAGGGAAAGCTGCCGCTACTGCAGTTTGACATGCCGATTCGAAACTACTGATGTGACTCTGTGTAACTGAGGAAAAAACATGTTATTGTATAAGTTTAAAGTTATTCGCGATTTCTTTAGCTGTTTAACGCACGGGAAATCGATATTTTATTTGAAACGACGACGCTTTGCTAGAACTATTTGCTGAACCAAACGTACAAACAAAGCATAATGATATTTGTTGTTGAATTATGAAGAATTTATTTATACTTACCAATGTATAAATTTTGAAATTTAAAGAATAGTTGTGTAAGGCTCCAGTTTTAGTTTTAGTAAAATGTGGGTCTTTTTTTAACAGAGATTAAATATTTTCTGTATCGAAGTAAAAAGCTCCTAAGTTTAAAAATTAATAAAACTACTTTAAATTTTTCGCGCACAAATATGTAGAAGGAAAATGCCTGTAAAGTTAACTATCAGAGTTTTTGTTACTTTTTAAACCTAAAAAATAGGCATAGACAAATATTTATCAAGTAATTAAAACATATTTGTTAAACTGTCTTCAGAAAGTACCGGCTTTTCTTAGATGAAAACCTGTGGCGTTCAGGTACATAGGCCTAACAGTATTTGAGCGTTTCGTTTGCTCCTTCCATTCTGGTTTTCGGGAACCCAAAACAATAATAAGTCCAAGCCCAAAGTAAGGACAAGATTTTCCTGCTAAACTCTGGTGAATAAATAAGAGAGAATATTTAATAGGACCATTCCATCGAAAAAGTCGATGGACTGGGACGGTAGTCGGCAGAAGGCCTCAATCAAGAAGGTAAAGCGGCTAATGCATAAGCCAATGACAATACTAGTTTAAAGCCAGCGCATGATGTTCGAAAATAAGCGTAACGGGAGTAAAAAGCGTTCATCGAATTTCAATAACAAGTGTGCTTTTTAAAGCTTGCCTTTTTGCTCTAGGCCTAAAAACAGTTCACATTGCCAACACAGGCAACACATTTCACATGCAATTTAATGCTCAGGTTGCCATAAAAATGCTAGGCTTAGGGGCCTAAACTTGTTTCCTGCTAAAGCTGTCTGTTTTGCTTTGACAGGTTTATTTTAATTCATATTTTTATAATCTAATGTCACCATTGGCCTAACATAGGCCTACTCAATTGTGACAGATTTTTCATGCTGCTGTCTGTCTATTTTATTCCCTATTTTTCGTTACATAGGCCCTATAGATTATAGATTGCAAGCATAAAAACAAAGAGTAAGTTATTGGGTCTCTGGCCTGTTTAGCCTAATTTAACATGTTGATGCTTAATTAGTTTTCCAAATATCTTATTCCAAATATATGATATCATCGTATATGATATATTTTAGATATTTTGGGAATATAGGAAAATTACATCTTTGCATCTAGGCCCTTTATGCTATTTAAAAATTTAATTTCAACTAAGAATTGTTATAATGGTAATTATTTTGGTAAGTCTTTAAAATAGGCTAAAATAGGCTTTAAAACATAAACATGTTCATGACTTTATTTTCCTGTCAAATATTTTTAACAGACATGCTATGTATTTTAAGTTGTAGAATGTCTTAAAAGCAACCAAATAAAAATATTTTTTTCTTATCATCATAAAAGGTAAGTGGCACAGCATTTAACAAATTTGTCTCTTGCACCAAGGTCCTTGAGCTTGATTCTGTAGCAAGGCACATTTATTTGGGGTGCATAAATGTGCAACACCCGGCTGACCCGGCCGAACTGGCTGGGTGAAACGAGGGCCAAGCAAGGTAAGTCGCAAAAACCAATCAACCAAGTGCAAAAAAATCAAAGAGGGACCAAGGGACAAAAAAGGAAGGCGTGAAGAAAAGGAAAAAGGGGAGAGAAAAAGAGAGCAAACTAAGTCGTAAATAGAGCAAAAACGAATTGGCATAGCCGGCTAAGATTTGGGAGGTTGCGCATGTATGTTGGGGTGCATCCACAGAGAGAAGGCTTGGGGGCTTGTCTTGCAATTCTCATGCTTGCATACCAGCCTTGAAGGCACAGTGAAAGTGTACATTGCCTGATGATAAGAAAGTCAATGCAGATTTACACACTATATGAGTGTGTGCTTGCTTTCAGTATTTCTGCTCTGTGTAGGAGTCAGTAAAATGGGCAGAATTGCCTTCTTGTTGGCTGTGGGCCACGCCAAATGTTCTGCTCTTGTTTGACCTATATTTGATCAGCTACTAAACTTAATGGACTGAAGCACTCACAAATTTAGTGTCTTGCAGTCTTCAGTCATAAGTCTGAAGGTCTAACCCTGTGTTAGAAGCTCTCTTGGACACCCTGTCCTTAGGTATATTTAACTTGGCAACACTTACTTGGATTCAATTTCAGTAAAAATTGTCCTACTCCATCATTGCTTCAGTTGCAATTCTGTCCTATAGCTAGCCAGTGTGTTTTGGCAAAACAAGTTTGGATATTTAGTTTCTTTTTTCCTTTAGTAGCTTTACTGTATAAATGTATAGCCAATGGCTACAACTCGTTACATTTGTCCCAGGTCTAGGAGACTCAAGCTTGCCATGTCTGTTTCCCCAATCTCTTTCTCCAAATTTCCTCTTGCTTAGCTACCAAAAATTTTCTGGCCCACATTTTGGACTCCCGAAGTCTGCCAAAAAACTGCCAATGTCTTCATTCTGTGACTCTGGCTTCTTTGGTGTAGACATGAAGGACAAATAGCCCACCTGCTTAGGAAGAATCTTAGCTTCTAGAGGATTGCATTTTTGTTAGTCTTTATAAATGCGCATCTAGATTTACCAATTGATACTCACACAGGTGCGTCGAATATTTTCCGATACATTCCTATTGCTGCTCTTTTAGTTTGCCTATTAAGATTCGCTCTTAATGTGTTTTAGATATGTTTTATCTAAAACATATCAAATATGTTTTCATTTGGATTTGATGGTCTCCTACATGTACGTCTGTTTGCGCTGTGTCAGTTAAATATCCTGCATTTTGATTTAGACATGTCCTCAGCAACTATTCCCAGTCCATGTTTTATGACCCCAAACATTGGGATGTCTGGCTTGGGAGGAGACCCTGTCCATCTCGGCCTTTATTCGTTAGTAAGCGGAAATGGGACGCACTGCCCAAACCTAGGAGGGGTTATAAAAAGCGATCCCTACTGACTGTGGACGGGCCAATATTCTAAATAGTCTTAGCATACTTGGCGTTCTACTAAGTCCTATTTCATGGCTGCCCTGGATCAGAACCCCTGGAGTTCGAGGTAACGATTCCCTGGAAATGTTCTAATTTATCGCTGCTTGAGTTCTGCTTTCAGTATGTTTGTTTTTGTGTTCTTATAATTATCCTCTGACACCCTGTAGTTTTCTTAGAAATTAGCGACTGACACTGTAGTTTTCTTAGAAATTAGTGTCTGACACCCTGTAGTTTTCTTAGAAATTAGCGACTGACACCCTGTAGTTTTCTTAGAAATTAGCGACCGACACCCTGTAGTTTTCTTAGAAATTAGCGACCGACACCCTGTAGTTTTCTTAGAAATTAGCGACTGACACCCTGGGCCTGTAGTTTTCTTAGAAATTAGTGTCTGACACCCTGTAGTTTTCTTAGAAATTAGCGACTGACACTGTAGTTTTCTTAGAAATTAGTGTCTGACACCCTGTAGTTTTCTTAGAAATTAGCGACTGACACCCTGTAGTTTTCTTAGAAATTAGCGACCGACACCCTGTAGTTTTCTTAGAAATTAGCGACCGACACCCTGTAGTTTTCTTAGAAATTAGCGACTGACACCCTGGGCCTGTAGTTTTCTTAGAAATTAGTGTCTGACACCCTGTAGTTTTCTTAGAAATTAGCGACTGATACCCACAATTTACATATAATAGGTCTAGTCACAACTGTTTTCTTAGAATCAACATCTGCCACCTAGTCGTTTTCGTGTCAGTCCTGTCTTAAAACCTTTAATTGGTGTCTTTTTGGTATTCAATACCACGCATTCTAACAAAGACTTAAAATAAAAATTAAATTAAAAAGTCTAGCCCCTCCTAAAGGTGCGCAAACGTTTATAAAAATTCTAAATTGTTTCTTAGGCGTGCTATGTATATGTTCAGTCACAACCTTATCCCAGGGTTCCCCCAATCGACGATTCCCCAACGCAGGCCAATTATCTAAAGTTTGGATTAAGAACCCCAAAAATGTTGTCACTCCAAAAAGTGTTCTCCTCTTGGTTAGAAAAATTTCCTCACGATTGGATTGGATCTTATTAAGTCTTCTGGCCATACACCTTTGGTTTGCTTTGATTTCAGCAGTCGGTGACAGGCATCTCATCGGTAGCCAACGCAGCTTGCAGTCTCACTACAATCACCATAGGCGAGGTTATTCACTGGCGGTAACATTGCAGCTTAGAAGCATGAGCTTCGGCGGAGGCGGCGGCGGCGCCTCGCGGTACCCGTCGCAGTTGTCCTTGGCGGCCTCGTCCGCCGCCTCCGCCGCCATTGTTGACGCTATTCGGAGGCAGCTTAAAGGCCGTTTAAAGGTCGCATTGTGCCGCCTGTTTAAAGAAAAGGTAAGTCTGATGTCTTGGTTTCAATATCCAAAAGCCACATTTTCGCACGTGATACCACGATCATCACACCTGATATCACGATCATCACACCTGATGTCACGATCATCACACCTGATATCACGATCTTCACACCTGATATCACGATCATCACACCTGATATCACGATCATCACACCTGATATCACGATCATCACACCTGATATCACGATCATCACACCTGATATCACGATCATCACACCTGATATCACGATCATCACACCTGATATCACGATCATCACACCTGATATCACGATCATCACACCTGATATCACGATCATCACACCTGATATCACGATCATCACGCCTGATATCACGATCATCACACCTGATATCACGATCATCACACCTGATATCACGATCATCACACCTGATATCACGATCATCACACCTGATATCACGATCATCACACCTGATATCACGATCATCACACCTGATATCACGATCATCACACCTGATATCACGATCATCACACCTGATATCACGATTATCACATCTGATACCCAAATTATCCCACCTGAGTTCCAAATTATCACACCTTATATCACGATTATCACATCTGATATCCAAATTATCCCACCTGACATCCAAATTATCACACCTGATATCCAAATTATCACACCTGATATCCAAATTATCACACCTTATATCCAAATTATCGCACCTGATATTCAAATTATCCCACCTGATATACTAATAATCACACCTGATATTCAAATTATCACACCTGATATCCAAATTATTCCACCTGATATCCAAATTATCACACCTGATATCCAAATTATCACACCTGATATACTAATAATCACACATGATATCCAAATGATCACAACTGATATACTAATAATCACACCTGGTATCCAAATGATCACACCTGATATCCAAATGATCACACCTGATATACCATTAGGCCAATCATCACAAATGATATTCAAATCATCCACAGCTGGTATCCCAACCTTACTCACCTCTAATCTCATTTGCATCTTGTTAAGCCAACTTTCATTCTAATACGACTGTGTCCAGCAAGTCTAACACTGCTGTAGCTTCACCCATTGTCTCAGGTGCCAGAAAACGACCCGGGCTATACAATATCCGAAGATGCGCAAGAGTACCTTGAGGCCTACCTGATTGACCGACTGGTTGTGCTGAGCGAGCCTTTCCCGCCTGCCAATATTGCCGAGGCTGAGGAGCGACTGCTTCAGGTACGATAAATTTCTCCCCCCCCCACACTGATGCCGCTCACTCCAGTTCCTCAGGCCTTTTCCTCCAGTTCCTCAGGCCTTTTCCTCCAGTTCCTCAGGCCTTTTCGTCCAGTTCCTCAGGCCTTTTCCTCCAGTTCCTCAGGCCATGTCCTCCAGTTCCTCAGCCATTTACTCCAGTTCCTCAGGCCATGTCCTCCAGTTCCTCAGGCCTTTTCCTCCAGTTCCTCAGGCCTTTTCCTCCAGTTCCTCAGGCCATGTCCTCCAGTTCCTCAGGCCTTTTTCTCCAGTTCCTCAGGCCTTTTCCTCCAGTTCCTCAGGCCTTTTCCTCCAGTTCCTCAGGCCATGTCCTCCAGTTCCTCAGCCATTTCCTCCAGTTCCTCAGCCATTTCCTCCAGTTCCTCAGCCATTTCCTCCAGTTCCTCAGCCATTTACTCCAGTTCCTCAGGCCATGTCCTCCAGTTCCTCAGGCCATGTCCTCCAGTTCCTCAGCCATTTCCTCTAGTTCCTCAGCCATGTCCTCCAGTTCCTCAGCCATGTCCTCCAGTTCCTCAGCCATTTCCTACAGTTCCTCAGCTATTTCCTCCAGTTCCTTAGGCCCTGTCCTCCAGTTCCTCAGCCATTTCCTCCAGTTTCTCAGGCCATGTCCTACAATTCCTCAAGCCTTTTTGTCCAGTTCCTCAGGCCATGTCCTACAGTTCCTCAGGCCTTTTCCTCCAGTTCTTCAGCCATTTCCTCCAGTTCCTCAGGCCTTTTCCTCCAGTTCCTCAGGCCATGTCCTCCAGTTCCTCAGGCCATGTCCTCCAGTTCCTCAGGCCATTTCCTCCAATTCCTCAGGCCTTTTCGTCCAGTTCCTCAGGCCATTTCCTTCAGTTCCTCAGGCCATGTCCTCCAGTTCCTCAGGCCATGTTTTCCAGTTCCTCAGGCCATTTCCTCCAGTTTCTCAGGCCATTTCCTCCAGTTCCTCAGGCCTTTTCCTCCAGTTCCTCAGGCCTTTTCCTCCAGTTCCTCAGACTATTTCCTCTGCGTTTCCTCTGCCGCTGCTCAATGAATTAAGGAGTTTAGTGAAGAATAGCTGCGCGAATATTTGCCAGTGCAACAAAAATGTTACAAATTTCTAAAAATATACTTTTCTGTGCCTGTCACAACTCCTTTTTATGCATATTACACCTCTTTCATTGACACACCATCACTCCACCTTCTCTTGACTGACACCCTCACCTAGCCTGTCACACCCCTCACCTAGCCTTTCACACCCCTCACCTAGCCTGGCACACCCCTCACCTAGCCTGTCACACCCCTCACCTAGCCTTTCACACCCCTCACCTAGCCTGGCACACCCCTCACCTAGCCTGTCACACTCCTCACCTAGCCTGTCACACTCCTCACCTAGCCTGGCACACCCCTCACCTAGCCTTTCACACCCCTCACCTAGCCTGGCACACCCCTCACCTAGCCTGTCACACCCCTCACCTAGCCTTTCACACCCCTCACCTAGCCTGGCACACCCCTCACCTAGCCTGTCACACTCCTCACCTAGCCTGTCACACTCCTCACCTAGCCCGTTACACCCCTCAACTAGCCTGGCACACCCCTCACCTAGCCTGTCACACCCCTCACCTAGCCTTTCACACCCCTCACCTAGCCTGTCACACTCCTCACCTAGCCTGGCACACCCCTCACCTAGCCTGTCACACTCCTCACCTAGCCTGGCACACCCCTCACCTAGCCTGGCACACCCCTCACATAACCTGTCACACATTTACCTAGCCTGTCACACCCCTCACCTAGCCTGTCACACCTTCACGTAGCCCGTTACACCCCTCAACTAGCCTGTAACGCCCCTCACCTAGCCTGTCACACCCTCACCTAGCCTGTCACACCCTCACCTAGCCTGTCACACCCTCACCTAGCCTGTCACACCCTCACCTAGCCTGTCACACCCTCACCTAGCCTGTCACACCCTTCCCAATCCCACATTATTTTCTTCGTAATTGTCGTTAAAAGGCTCCACTTGCTGAATTACTTTAGATTTCGCTAATTCTATACTTTAGTGTACACGCATTGACTGCTCAATGATTGCTCAAACCGCACCGCACTAGCAGGTGTTCTCCAGCTGCAATCTGCACCCGGACACCATTCACGATCTGCGTGAGCTGGCTCAGCGAAAGAAGCGCAAAGCTGCCGTGGCCCTGTTCGACTGCGTGCATCGCGTGCTCCACCGATCAGATGAGTCCGTCTGCCTGTTCTGCGTGCTGGTGATGGAGCACGCCATTAGCGAGATTCTGCGCCTGTCATTTACCTACATGAAGAAGATTAAAATTTACGAATTAAAAAAGGTTGACGTTAAGGTAAGGAATTCGCTTCTAGTTATTAAAAAAGGCCATTGTGTCTCTTACTCTTTCTAAAAAATGCTAAGGCAGTGCCGCGTAACTCGCCACTGCTGCATTACTGACAAAGGTTAGAGCTTTGGGATAGCCGCCCGCATGATGCTGTCTAGTGATACAACTCACCTCAATCAACTAACCATTATCTAAGGTTACAATCTGAGTCTATTTACTCTGCAGTCATTGGCTTGCTGATAAAAAATAACATTTTGATATCGGAAACAGAAAATGTCTCACTTCACGACTTAAGAATTTTTTAGGAGTGTTTCCGGGTTTTCCTAGAATTTAGGAGAGTTTAGGGACTTCTGTATTTAGGAGTGTTTCCGGGTTTTCCTAGGATTTAGGAGAGTTTAGGGACTTCTGTATTTAGGAGTGTTTCCGGGTTTTCCTAGAATTTAGGAGAGTTTAGGGACTTCTGTATTTAGGAGTGTTTCCGGGTTTTCCTAGAATTTAGGAGAGTTTAGGGACTTCTGTATTTAGGAGTGTTTCCAGGTTTTCCTAGAATTTAGGAGAGTTTAGGGACTTCTGTATTTAGGAGTGTTTCCGGGTTTTCCTAGAATTTAGGAGAGTTTAGGGACTTCTGTATTTAGGAGTGTTTCCGGGTTTTCCTAGAATTTAGGAGAGTTTAGGGACTTCTGTATTTAGGAGTGTTTCCGGGTTTTCCTAGAATTTAGGAGAGTTTAGGGACTTCTGTATTTAGGAGTGTTTCCGGGTTTTCCTAGAATTTAGGAGAGTTTAGGGACTTCTGTATTTAGGAGTGTTTCCGGGTTTTCCTAGAATTTAGGAGAGTTTAGGGACTTCTGTATTTAGGAGTGTTTCCGGGTTTTCCTAGAATTTAGGAGAGTTTAGGGACTTCTGTATTTAGGAGTGTTTCCGGGTTTTCCTAGAATTTAGGAAAGTTTAGGGACTTCTGTATTTAGGAGTGTTTCCGGGTTTTCCTAGAATTTAGGAGAGTTTATGCAGTACTAGATTTAGTAGTGATTCTATTCTATAGGATTCCTTGGATTTAGAAATGTTTATTAGGGACATCTGGATCAAGCACTCGGGTGTTTGAGAATCGCCAAATCGATCTGTCATTCTCCTGTCATTGCTGCTGTTTTCTATCTTTAGTTGTATTTTTTCTTTCGAGCTTTCGGCGCCGGCGGCTGAAGCGGGCGGAACTCAAGCAGCAGACAGCATGCGGGGCGACTCAAGCTGCTCCACCCGCCTAGAGCCCCCACAATGTGCCCACCCAGCCACCTATACCGGCGGGCCCACCTCCGGTCTCGAGGCATTAAAAAAACGGACTCGAAATGCATTTGAAGGGGAAAATGAATATATTTCTGCGCGATTTTTGTCTACAAAATATTTTGCGAACTCCCCAACCCTGCTTACCCGGCCCTCTTATATACCTTGGATTAACTGCATCGATTAAAAACATATTTCCTGAGCAACTATAATTTTTTTGGTTCCTGCCCGGCTGGCTTCCTACTATCTGCTCAGTCCTTGACTGCGGCATGCGCAATCTCAGAGCCAGTCCAGATAAAAACAAGAAGTCTAGGAATCGAACTCGCTTCTCCATTGTTCAGATTGTCGTTGACACATTCTTCTCATCGCCAAGCTCAGCCGCTCAGCAGCAGCAACAGCAGCAGCAGCAAGTCTTAGAAACCGATTATGTCTGGTCCCTACCCAAGGAGTATCGTCAAGGCGTGAATGAGCTGCTGTACTTTGAGGAGACCTTTAGCAAACAGCTGCAAATTGTTGACCAGCTGTTCAAGCAGCCGCTGGTTGAACTAAATCCCAGTTCGCCTGATATCGACACGATTTTTAGTTCCATTGGCGCCGTAGCCGAGTGCGCCGGCCTACTGTTTGTCGCCCTAGACGATAGTCGCAATGTGACAGACCAGCCACCCATTGGGCATTGCTTCTATGAGCTGGCGGAGGAAGGACATTTTGACAGCTTTGCCAGATATTCTCAGGTTGGTCAGTTTTTAACAGTAGAAAGAACACGCTTGGGAAAGACAACGGGGATGCAGAAAAAAGAGAAATGTCGATATTTGAGATGCCCCCCGAGGTCTTTCTAGTGTTCATGAGGTGTTAAAAGTTAAAAATAATTGCAGGAGGGCTGCAGGCAATGGTACATCATTTGGTGACAGTAGACCCAATGCCAGCGAGGAGGCAATTCTGCCCATTTCGCTGACTCCTGAGCACACGCGCACACAGGATGTGTACATCTGCCTTGACTCTCATTGTCAGGGACCTTGGTATGAGAGGAAAACGCGTTTATCGTTCTGCCAGTCACCCCCCCCCTTATTGAGGTTTTAGCGAATGGTCTAGGATTCGATTCTCAAGCCAGGAACCCATTGTAGCAACTTGGGATTCTAAAGTTCTAAAGTAGAGCATGAAGGGAATAGCCTTAAAAATAATTATTTTGAGCGTCACCAGCCACCACCGCCCGCCATGCACCCAGGATGTGCTGGATCCGCGCTGCTTCGAGCGCCTCCGCAGCCTGCTTAACAACCGGTCTGTGCAGGAGAAATACGAAGCTCTCGGCCGGTCGCTTGAGCAGCGCTGCTTTAACCGCCTACTGGCAGCTGCCTCCTATTGCTCGCATCACCGACGGCATCGGCATCAGCAGCAGCAGCAGCAGCAGCAGCAGTACTACCTGTTCTCTTCGCTGGATCTAGTCAGCGTGTCCACTGGTTGCCAGGGTGCCACAGAAGCCGCCGGTGCTGCTGAAACAGCTGAATTACCAGACGAATCCGAGACCCGCAACTGCCTCCTGCTGGCATGCCGCTACCTGCTGCCCAACCTGCTCCTGGTGCCCATCGGACACTTTCTCTACTATGATCGAATACTGGCCCACTTTGAGCAGCAGCTCAGAGCTCCGAACAGTCCCGACTCTGGCGCTGGCGATGTCCCTGCCGCCGTCTCGTTGTTGTCTTCGTCAAGCGCCGAAGATCGCGACGCCATTAAGCAGTGCCGCTCAATTCTAGTATCGACGCGTCACAAAATCGACACCCTGATCGTCTCGCATTCGGCAACTGACTTTCAGCCCACTGTCTCAGCCGCGATCGACTGCTCATTCCGACCGTTGACTCCGCTGGCTTCGCGGCTGTTCTTTCACAACTCCGTGCGCGCCCCTGACGCTGGATATCCGGATGCGCAGTGCACAAAGAAGCTGGAACAGCTGCGACAGCTGACCAAGTGAGGCTTGCTGAACTCGCTGAGGGTTGCAACTAAAGCGCCGTGAAGGCTGCAGTCACCACTCACTGTGAAGGCTGTTGTCACCACTCACTGTGAAGGCTGTTGTCACCACTCACTGTGAAGGCTGTTGTCACCACTCACTGTGATGGCTGCAGTCACCACTCACTGTGAAGGCTGCAGTCACCACTCACTGTGAAGGCTGTTGTCACCACTCACTGTGAAGGCTGCTGTCACCACTCACTGTGAAGGCTGCAGTCACCACTCACTGTGAAGGCTGTTGTCACCACTCACTGTGAAGGCTGCAGTCACCACTCACTGTGAAGGCTGCAGTCACCACTCACTGTGAAGGCTGTTGTCACCACTCACTGTGAAGGCTGTTGTCACCACTCACTGTGAAGGCTGTTGTCACCACTCACTGTGAAGGCTGCAGTCACCACTCACTGTGAAGGCTGTTGTCACCACTCACTGTGAAGGCTGTTGTCACCACTCACTGTGAAGGCTGTTGTCACCACTCACTGTGAAGGCTGTTGTCACCACTCACTGTGAAGGCTGCTGTCACCACTCACACTGTGAAGGCTGTTGTCACCACTCACACTGTGAAGGCTGTTGTCACCACTCACTGTGAAGGCTGTTGTCACCACTCACTGTGAAGGCTGCAGTCACCACTCACTGTGAAGGCTGTTGTCACCACTCACTGTGAAGGCTGCTGTCACCACTCACACTGTGAAGGCTGCTGTCACCACTCACACTGTGAAGGCTGTTGTCACCACTCACACTGTGAAGGCTGTTGTCACCACTCACTGTGAAGGCTGTTGTCACCACTCACTGTGAAGGCTGTTGTCACCACTCACTGTGAAGGCTGCTGTCACCACTCACACTGTGAAGGCTGTTGTCACCACTCACACTGTGAAGGCTGCAGTCACCACTCACTGTGAAGGCTGTTGTCACCACTCACTGTGAAGGCTGCAGTCACCACTCACTGTGAAGGCTGTTGTCACCACTCACTGTGAAGGCTGCTGTCACCACTCACACTGTGAAGGCTGCTGTCACCACTCACACTGTGAAGGCTGTTGTCACCACTCACACTGTGAAGGCTGTTGTCACCACTCACTGTGAAGGCTGTTGTCACCACTCACAATGTGAAGGCTGCAGTCACCACTCACACTGTGAAGGCTGCAGTCACCACTCACACTGTGAAGGCTGCAGTCACCACTCACTGTGAAGGTTGCAGTCACCACTCACACTGTGAAGGCTTCAGTCACCACTCACTGTGAAGGCTGCAGTCACCACTCACTGTGAAGGCTGCAGTCACCATTCACTGTGAAGGCTGCAGTCACCACTCACTGTGAAGGCTGCAGTCACCACTCACTGTGAAGGCTGCAGTCACCACTCACTGTGAAGGCTGCAGTCACCACTCACTGTGAAGGCTGCAGTCACCACTCACTGTGAAGGCTGCAGTCACCACTCACACTGTGAAGGCTGTTGTCACCACTCACTGTGAAGGCTGCAGTCACCACTCACACTGTGAAGGCTGCAGTCACCACTCACTGTGAAGGCTGCAGTCACCACTCACTGTGAAGGCTGCAGTCACCACTTACTGTGAAGGCTGCAGTCACCACTCACTGTGAAGGCTGCAGTCACCACTCACTGTGAAGGCTGCAGTCACCACTCACTGTGAAGGCTGCAGTCACCACTCACTGTGAAGGCTGCAGTCACCACTCACACTGTGAAGGCTGCTGCTCAGTCACTCGCTCACACAAGAGTGTACATCTGTCCTGACTTTCTCATCGTCAAGCAGTGTACACTCTTACTGTGCCTTGGAGGTTGGCCCTCAAGGGCGTAAATAGCGCAACAGGCCCCCAAGCCTTCTCTCCCCAATAAAGAATGTGGCCTTACCGCGGAATCGAGCTCAGGATCCTGTGTTATCTGTGTTGAGCCAATCTTCCCTTAGATTTATAGTGCAGTGCTTTGATTCACTAATCTGTCAAACTGTGCTCAGATGCTCGCCAGGTGAGCTGGACGCCAGACCAAAGTGCTGCGTGTTCTACCGCGACGCCAGCCTGTGGCATCAGGAGCAGCGGGGCGGTAAATTCCGCGAACGCCGCGTCTGCCTATTCAACAATCGGCTGTTTGTGCTGAAGCCCTGCGGCAAGGCCTCGTTGGCGTTGCGCGGTGGCGGCGGAGAAGAGTTCAAACTGAAGCGGGTGGTGCACCTGGCGCAGCACCGGTTCTGCGTCCTGGACAGGCCTGCTGCTGCCGACAATGCCACCGAGGCGACTGCGGCAACCTCCACCGGATTCGATGATGGTGAGCGACTGTCTAGGATTCAGCTGGGGATATTTGAGGATTTCGATCAGTGTCCAGTCCATGGACTGGAGGGTCCGGCACACCTACCTTAGTTTCCACCCATTTTAAATATTGGATTAACAGTACAACTGCCGTTCCCCCTGACAATTCTTTGTGTTGCACCCGAATGGGGCAAGGCAAGCCCACGAAACTCAAGAACATGGGCCAAAATTTTTGTTGCGCATCTTCTGAAACAATAATCAAGTCGCCAGCTCTTCAGACCGTCGAGATATTCAATGGTTCTGGCCGAAGGTCCGATTTTTCCCATAAGCGCTAGTGTATTTCATACACCCTATACACAAATTAGCACTGCGCCTCAGTGCGGCCTTGCCAGGCCTTCAAAATTTATCAGCATGTCAGCCGAATATCTCCGTCTTCGGTGGTCACCTACCTTTATCTAGACGGATTTGCTGGACCTTCAAGGGCTACAACAGGTGGAAATAGGCCACTATGGACAACCTGACGCGAATTTCTCCAAATTTCACTGATCAAGCCTAAATATTAGGCTCAGCCTATAGTCTGTCAAATATATTGTCACCACCCAACGCTGTTAACATTCCGGCGCTGCAAAAAAATTCAGTGGGTGGAGGGAGAAATCCGCTTGGCATGAAAATGGGTGGCAAAATGGCTTAATGACTCTAGTGTCAACTTATGCAATGAAGAGTTCATCTTCCCCTTAGCCCGGAATAGAACTCCAGACCTCTTTCAGTCGTAGTCCGACGGTCGGTAAAAAGAAACAAATTTCGAGTTTCTTTAGACTTCAAAATTGCATTCGTGCGTGTGCACTTAGCAAAAAAGCTATTTTTTCTGTTTCTCAAGTTTTGTTGCATATTTTCTAAATAATTTTTTTAGATTTTTCAGTTACATTTCCCTTTGGTATCAGTATTTTTTTATTTTTTGCTATTCTTTCTTCTTAGGCCCTGTGAGGTTTGCGATCGCATTTTTATTTCTTGCCTACAAAGCAACGGGTCTTTTTTAAATACAGCAGTGCACTTCTTCTCTCTGCAGACAAAAAGGGTCTTGGTTTCTGTCTGCCTCAGACTGCCTGTCTGTCTGCCTGTCTGTGCTGGGTGTCTGCCTGTCTGTGCTGGGTGTCTGTCTGTCTGTCCTGGGTGTCTGTCTGTCTGTCCTGGGTGTCTGTCTGTCTGTCCTGGGTGTCTGTCTGTCTGTCCTGGGTGTCTGTCTGTCTTTCCTGGGTGTCTGTCTGCCTGTCTGTCTGTCTGCCTGTCTGTCTGTCTGCCTGTCTGTCTGTCTGTCTGTCTGTCTGTCTGTCTGTCTATCTGTCTGTCTATCTCTGTCCTAGTCTGTATGTCTGTCTGTCTGTCTGTCTGTCTATCTGTCTGTCTATCTCTGTCCTAGTCTGTATGTCTGTCTGTCTGTCCTGGGTGTCTGTCTGTCTGTCCTGGGTGTCTGTCTGTCTGTCTGTCTGTCTATCTGTCTGTCTATCTCTGTCCTAGTCTGTATGTCTGTCTGTCTGTCCTGGGTGTCTGTCTGTCTGTCCTTGGTGTCTGTCTGTCTGTCTGTCTGTCTATCTGTCTGTCTATCTCTGTCCTAGTCTGTCTCCACTCTTTTTATTCTGACACCAAGTTCTGATTGCAATTTTCAGCGCCACAGCAGTCTATTTGTAACCGTATGCGTTTTCCATTTTCTTTCGTAGTTTTCATATTCCCATTTGCCTGTCCGGCTGCCTGTTTATCCGATTCGGTGTTTTTGCAGTCTAGACTGTCATAATTATTGATTTTTATCATAGCAATCTTTCTGTTAAGGCGCAGAACAAACGAAAAGATAATAAATAAGGTGTGCTAGAAGGTGTGCTAGAAGGTTAAAAGCTTTGCTGTCGCCGCTGTTTGGAATTTAAATTTGTGAATGGCCGACTGCAACTTCGGCCACCCCGGCTGAGAGACCAGATAAGAATTCAGGAAGTCTGTCTGGAGACTTTTAGCCGGATGGACCGTGACCCCATAGATAAGAGGCCTGCCCCGGTACAGGTATAAATAAACCTGGTCCACCCCTACACGCGACAGTTGCGGGGATAGAGCCAAGATTATTGTCCTTTTTTGACTAAACAAATATTCATTTCCGCATCTCTGAAATCTAAGGCGAGTTGCACACCTTCGCAATCGAGTACCTGGCACTCGCCGAAGCAGCCGGCGACGTCACTGGTGGTGCCTCGCAGCCGCCGACTCGACAGCGAGCCGTTTTTGGGACCAAATGCGCTGCGGATAAAGACGACTGGATGCTTATACTAGTCTATCTGCAGTGCTACCAGTGAGTCTGAATGACTGTTTTCACCTGTCTCACCTGATCTTTTTACCTGTCGTTTCACCTGTCTCACCTGATCTTTTTACCTGTCGTTTCACTTGTCTGCTGGACTGTTTTACCTGTCTCATCACCTGTCTCATCACCTGTCTCACCTGACTTTTTTACCTGTCGTTTCACCTGTCTGCTGGACTGTTTTACCTGTCTTATCATCTGACTGCCTGACTGTTTTACCTGTCGTTTCACCTGTCTGCTGAACTGTTTTACCTGTCTTATCATCTGTCTTACCTGACTGTTTTACCTGTCATTTCACCTGTCGGCCTGATTGTTTTTACCTGTACTCTCACCTGTCCTTCTGATTGATTTACCTGTCTTTCTAAATGTCGCGCATGTACAGCAGTTCATCAGCTGACGATGATATACAATAACTACTTTCAAGCCAATTGGCTCGCCCAATCACTTGCAGCATGTTCGAAGAGTATCTGTTTCATGGCGCTTGCGTGAAGTCCGAGGAGATCTGCTTTCCCGTCAACGCACACGGCTATGAGTAAGTAAAATACCCAACTGCCTTCTTTTTTAACTCGGCTTCTTTACATGAGGTGGGATTCCTGAAGCATTCCTGAAGCATCAGGGAGGGTAAGATTCCTGAAGCATCAGGGAGGGTAAGATTCCTGAAGCATCAGGGAGGATAGGATTCGCGAAGCATCAGGGAGGGTAAGATTCCTGAAGCATCAGGGAGGGTAAGATTCCTGAAGCATCAGGGAGGGTAAGATTCCTGAAGCATCAGGGAGGATAGGATTCGCGAAGCATCAGGGAGGATAGGATTCCTGAAGCATCAGGGAGGATAGGATTCCTGAAGCGTTCCTGAGGCATCAGAGAGGGAAGGATTCCTGAAGCATCAGGGAGGGTAGGATTCCTGAAGCATTCCTGAAGCATCAGGGAGGATAGGATTCGCGAAGCATCAGGGAGGATAGGATTCCTGAAGCATCAGGGAGGATAGGATTCGCGAAGCATCAGGGAGGATAGGATTCCTGAAGCGTTCCTGAGGCATCAGAGAGGGAAGGATTCCTGAAGCATCAGGGAGGGTAGGATTCCTGAAGCATTCCTGAAGCATCAGGGAGGATAGGATTCGCGAAGCATCAGGGAGGATAGGATTCCTGAAGCATCAGGGAGGATAGGATTCGCGAAGCATCAGGGAGGATAGGATTCCTGAAGCATCAGGGAGGATAGGATTCGCGAAGCATCAGGGAGGATAGGATTCGCGAAGCATCAGGGAGGATAGGATTCCTGAAGCATCAGGGAGGGTAGGATTCCTGAAGCATTCCTGAAGCATACCCGTCTGATTTTCAGATTCGCCGAGCCGGACTCTGACGCGGTCCTGGAGCTGGAGGAGAGCAGCGAGTGCAGCTCGAGCAGCGAGTCGCACATCATCCGTCGGGCGACGCTGAACAAACTGATTGAAAAGATGACGCACGGGCCCGGCGGAATGGACTGCCGGCTAATGCAGGTGTTCCTCATGACCTACAGGTCGTTTTGCAGTCCCCAGCACCTATTGGACAAGCTCATCGCCCGGTTCAGCATTCCCGAGTTCACGTTTTCGGACTTCCAGACTAGTCCAGACATGCCGATGTCTCAGGCGCAGTCTAGGAAACGAGAATTCGAGAACGCCTATTGCCGCCGCGTGCGCCTCCGCGTACTGAAGGTGATGAACACCTGGATTAGCGAGTATTATCACGACTTTGATCGGTACCCGGAGTTGGCTACGAAAATGAGCGACTTCCTGTGCGGCCCGCTGGTTAAACGGCACTACGATATAACAAAGTTTCAAGTGCCTAGTCTGCTGAAAAATTTGAACAGGTACAACCTGACTGGTTTTCTGTTATGTAACTTTTCTTACTTGTGACCACAGGTACAGTAGTATTGTGTTAAGGAAGAGAAGTTAAAATTCTGCTAAAGAAATTTCACTGCAAATGAGAGCTCGCATTCCAGGAAATCTGAGCTAGGTTGGGGAATCCCATCCGAGGATATTTAAGCTTATTGGGGAATTCCCTTGCCAGGAAATCGCAGGTTGGGGAATCCCATCCGAGGATATTTAAGCTTATTGGGGAATTCTCTTGCCAGGAAATCTCAGGTTGGGGAATCCCATCATTAGATATCTAAGCTAATTGGGGAATTCCCTAGCCAGGAAATCTCAGTTTGGGGAATCCCATCATTAGATATCTAAGCTAATTGGGGAATTCCCTTGCCAGGAAATCTCAGGTTGGGGTATCCTATCTAAGGAAATCCAAGCTAGCGGAGAAATCCCACGCCTAGAAATATCAGCCAGATGGAGTCCTATCCGAGGATGGGATCCTAGATTGGGAAATCTCATCGAATAATAGATTTTTCATCCGAGGATATTTAAGCTAAGTGGGGAAATCTCAGCTAGGTTGGGGGAATTCTATCTGAGGATATCTTAGCTAAGTTGGCAAATTACAACTAAGAAAGAAATCTAAGCTTTGTTGCGAAATCTCATCGAAGAAAATCCCAGTTAGGTTGGGAAATCCAATCTAAGGATGGATCCTGGAGGGGGAAAATTTCATCAAATGAATTCATTTTTGTTAAAGCAACCCCATCCCAGGAAATCTCAGATTGGGAAATCCTATCCAAGGATATTTAAGCTAATTGGGGAAATCCCATGCCACGAAATCTCAGGTTGGGGAATCCCAGTCGAGGATATTTAAGCTAAGTATGGAATTTCCCATGCCGGGAAATTCCCTAGAAAAAGCGGGCTGTACTCAAACGTTAGAGCGATTCTGCTCACCCCGCAGGCGTTGCAATGGCGAGTCGCCGCCGCACGAATTGTCGCCGCCGACAGACTGCCCGGAGATATTGTGGCACACGGCCACAGATCCGCAGGACTTCAACCTGATGTCGCTGCACCCGCTGGAGCTGGCTCGCCAGATCACGCTGTACATGTTCAACCTGTACGTGCGCATCCAGCCCTGGGAGCTGGTCACAGGTGACTGGATGAAGACAAGCGAGAAACTGCGCAAGGCGCCCAACGTGCACGCCTTGATTCGGTACACAAACAGGCTGACCTGGTGGTGCTGCAGCAACATTCTGAGCACCCCGAATCTGGAGGAGAGGCGATATGTACTGCTCAGGATTTATGAGGTGAGTTTTGGGCACGGCTTGCCTTTGTTCTGTTTTAAGTCCATTATTTTCCTGACCGCAAATCCTAGTTTTCTGGGAAATTCCAAGTCGCCATTCTTTTTTTTCTAATCCCAGATCCAGTCTTCTAGTTTTTAATTTAAGATTTTTTTCTAATTCTTAATAATTCACACTCCCTATTAATCGAATATTTTGTTTTCTAATCCTGATTCTCAGTTTTTTTATCCCCATCCCAATTCAATGTTTAATTATCCTGCATCCCGAATCCCTGTTCTCTAATCCCAGATCCCAACTCCCATTTTCAATCCCAGATCCCAACTCCCAATTTTTTAATCCCAGATCCCAATTTCCTGTTTTCTAATCCCAAATCCCAACTCCCCACTTTTTAAATCCCAGATCCCAACTTCCTGTTTTCTAATCCCAGATCCTAACCCCATGTTTTCCAATCCAATATCCTAACTTCTGATTTCTAACGCCAGATACAAAATCAACATTTTCTTATCCTAGATTGCAACTGCATTTTACGAGTATCAGTATTATTAGCTTAACCTAAATGTTTGACCTTGCAAATTTTTCACTTACTTGACTTTAGATTATGAAACACTTTCGCGACCTGAACAACTTCCTCGGATTAGCAGCTCTTGACAGTGTGTTTGTGAACTCCTCAGTGCAATACATCAGGCTGCAGCACACATGGAAATATATTAAGAATGGCCGCGATAATGACTTCCTGCAGCAGATGCAGGTGCGATTCCCGACTGATTTTATATCACTCTCACCCATTTAACCACGTTAAATCTCATCTGATCTCATACTTTGCCTCCCCTAATCTCACACATAGTCTCACCAAATCTCACCCACAGTCTCACCAAATGTCATCATAAGTCTCACCAAATCTCACTCGCAGTCTCACCAAATCTCACCCACAGTCTCACCAAATCTCACCCACAGTCTCACCAAATCTCTCTCACAGTCTCACCAAATCTCTCTCACAGTCTCACCAAATCTCTCTCACAGTCTCACCAAATCTCACTCACAGTCTCACCAAATCTCACTCACAGTCTCACCAAATGTCATCATAAGTCTCACCAAATCTCACTCACAGTCTCACCAAATCTCACCCATAGTCCCACCAAATCTCACCGACAGTCTCATCGAATCTCACCCGTACGAATCTCACACAGGAGCTAGTCAGCAATAGCAACAACCTAATCAAGTATGATGAGCTGCTTCGGTCTCTAGCGAGCGCCTGCGTGCCGAACCTGCGCTACCACCTCAGCGGCATCATCCGCATCATCGAGATCAACCGTACTAGACAGAAGGAGTCCAAGGATGCCGTCAAGGAGCTTCTCTGCGAAGCTGAAGCCGATTCAACTGTACTCATTCCGATCTTCTGGTATCGTCAAGTGGCCGAACGTATCGACGAATTGCTCAGGGCCAAGGATACGCCTTACCAGCTGCAGGAGGAGCCCAGGATACAGAAGTTTGTTCAGGTGCGCTTTGCCTGGCTGCTGACTGCTCAGACCCCGGCTTGCAGCCAGGACTCCATTTTGCTGACGCTCCTGACGCTCTAGATTGCAGTTGATACCCCCGGATGGCTGCTACGCCCTAGGATTGCAGCTGACACTGCTGACATGTCAAATAGCTGCTGACACCTGACACTTTAAGGATGGCAGCTGACACCCCTGACACCATACGGATGGCAGCTGACACCCCTGACACCTTAAGGATGGCAGCTGACACACCTGACACCATAAGGATGGCAGCTGGCACACCTGACACTTTAAGGATGGCAGCTGGCACCCCTGACACCATAAGGATGGCAGCTGACACCCCTGACACCATAAGGATGGCAGCTGACACCCCTGACACCATAAGGATGGCTGCTGACACCCCTGACACCAAAAGGATGGTGCTGACACCCCTGACACCAAAAGGATGGTGCTGACACCCCTGACACCATAAAGATAGCTGCTGACACCCCTGACACCATAAAGATGGCTGCTGACACCCCTGAAACCATAAAGATGGCTGCTGACACCCCTGACACCATAAAGATGGCTGCTGACACCCCTGACACCATAAAGATGGCTGCTGACACCCCTGAAACCATAAAGATGGCTGCTGACACCCCTGAACCCATAAAGATGGCTGCTGAAACCCCTGACACCAAAAATATGGCTGCTGACACCCCTGATACCCTCTAGATTGCTGATGACTGCTGACACTCCTGAAGACATAAGGATGGCTGCTTACAACCTCAAGATTGCAGGTTGCATTGCATGGTATTTGACAACAGAAAATTACCTCCCGCAGTCGATTGATCCCATGGGCGAACTGAGCCTGAAGGAGGTTGACGACACCAGCCAAAACCAGCAGCTGCTGGACGACCTGTTCTACAAGAAAAGCTACGAACTCGAGCCCAAGGACGCAGACGAGGACACCTTGAAGCGACGGGCTGAAAGAAGGTTTGCTGCCTGTTTTGCTACTGGTGGGTGGGCAATGGATGCTGAAGGTCTGGCAGGGAGTGAAGGCCGCCAAATCCTACCTCTCAGGTTCCCGCCCGAGTGTCTCCGCTCGCCGACATCGACTTATGGTCGCGCCGGCGGCTCTAAGGCTGCCGTGGCAGCCGTCTTTGGCCGCAGCCTCTTGACCCTGTCGAATGCGGCCAGCGGCTCAGCTGCCAGCCTGCAGCAACAGCAGCAGCAGCAGCAGCAGCAGTATTCGCATCCTCAGCAGCAGCATTCATCAACATCGGCATCGGTAACAGCTTCCACTGCCGGTCCGTCGCCTGAGGGCTCAGTTGGTCATTCGCCAAGTAAGTTGTCCCAGTGTAAACAAATAATTATCCCAGAAGTATTCCCAGTGTCTATAATTATCCCATCCTAATCCCCACAGTCTATAATTATCCCATCCTTATTCCGCGAGTCTAGAATTATCCCATCGTTATCCCCACAGTCTATAATTATTCCATCCTTATCCCCACAGTCTATAATTATCCTGCATCCTTATCCCCACAGTCTATAATTATCCCAATTTTAAGCTCATTGGTTTATGGACTGAATCATTTTAGCTTAATCAGACTGAGTTATTAAAAGTGTATTACGTTAACATTTTTCAACTTTATTGAGATGACGTCGATTTCCCTTCTTTATCCAATAATTTTTTTTCTTGAAAACAATTAATCCATCTTATTCCAGCTGTTGACAATCTTATACGGCATGAGAGTCAAGGTATTAGTTAATACATTTTAGACATAAATATCTATGTTCTAATTCAGCAATTTCATTTTGAGCCTCGTTATTAAAATAATTTTTCTACTATTCATTTTTGGCCGCGTGACGGCTAGCTAGAACCCAGTTTAATTGCTTCGAAATTCCGCATTATTTTCCATCTGTGTCGTTTCTTTCTGTGCTGCACTTTAGATAGATAAACATAGCGCCGATTTGAATGCACTTTAACTATCAGTATTACTCAAATCCGAACTGTTGCACTGTCAGTAGTAGGGGCGGAGTTTTTCTTCTAAATCAATGTGTTGAATGCATTCGATCCGCAGATCACTCGCGCAGCGTTTCGGATCCCGTGCCCACTGTTCCAGCACCGGGGATCTCTAACTATCCTTACAATCAGCATCAGCAGCCGGAGCAGCCACCGCAGCCGCCACCAAGGAACGCATCGGCGAAGACCGCAGCTCCGCCGCAGCCGCCGGATCGACCTCCAAGGCTGACAGCCAATGCCAGGCCGCCAGCCGTGCCTCCCAGGCAGCATATTAGCAATCGGATCTCTGGCTCCCCTGGTCAGCAGTCGCAAAACTAGAATCCGGCTAGTTCACTTCTCTCGTTTCTTCGGCCTTTAATAGTTTAACTCAAATTGTTGTGTTTGCTAATATTTCGCTCCAATTAGCTCATTTGCATTCCCTCAACTGTTACGGATAACTCTCAGTCGGAAAGTAGTCGTTATAAAAATCAAACAAAATGTAGCACCAAAAAATTTGTTTGATGAATGGAACATCGATATACAGGGACTGGACTGTCAGTAGTGGAAGGAATGAGATCTATAAATAGAACAATGTACTCTCCGTCCGCACAGTGGGTATGTGATGGAATTTTTTTCTCTAAATAAAACAATGTGCACTACGTTTGCACAGCGGGTAGGGGGAAGGAATCAGATCTATAAATAGAACAATGTACTCTCCGTCCGCACAGTGGGTATGTGATGGAATTTTTTTCTCTAAATAAAACAATGTGCACTACGTTTGCACAGCGGGTAGGGGGAAGGAATCAGATCTATAAATAGAACAATGTACTCTCCGTCCGCACAGTCGGTATGTGATGGAATTTTTTTCTCTAAATAAAACAATGTGCACTACGTTTGCACAGCGGGTAGGGGGAAGGAATCAGATCTATAAATAGAACAATGTACTCTCCGTCCGCACAGTGGGTATGTGATGGAATTTTTTTCTCTAAATAAAACAATGTGCACTACGTTTGCACAGCGGGTAGGGGGAAGGAATCAGATCTATAAATAGAACAATGTACTCTCCGTCCGCACAGTCGGTATGTGATGGAATTTTTTTCTCTAAATAAAACAATGTGCACTACGTTTGCACAGCGGGTAGGGGGAAAGAATCAGATCTATAAATAGAACAATGTACTCTCCGTCCGCACAGTGGGTATGTGATGGAATTTTTTTCTCTAAATAAAACAATGTGCACTACGTTTGCACAGCGGGTAGGGGGAAGGAATCAGATCTATAAATAGAACAATGTACTCTCCGTCCGCACAGTCGGTATGTGATGGAATTTTTTTCTCTAAATAAAACAATGTGCACTACGTTTGCACAGCGGGTAGGGGGAAAGAATCAGATCTATAAATAGAACAATGTACTCTCCGTCCGCACAGTGGGTATGTGATGGAATTTTTTCCTCTAAATAAAACAATGTGCACTACTTTTGCACAGCGGGTAGGGGGAAGGAATGGGATCTATAAATAGAACAATTTACATTATGTGCGCACAGTGGATAGGGGGTTGATTATTAGTTCTATAAGAATGTAAAATGTAAATTTAGAGCAGTGTAAATTTCGTTTGCAAAGGGCTTACACGACAGCTAGATCCCTGTGCGTTCCAAACAGTATTTCCCATATCTATCAGCATTAAGGATGCCGACTAATACCTTTAACTGTTTCAAGCGCGTATCTCCACTGTCCCAAGTCGAACAAAATAGTTTTTTCAAACCGGTTTTTTAATTGTTTTCTATTCAGTGTTAGCGTTTGTCTAGTTGTCTTATATTGTCTAAAGCCCAAATATATTTTTTAGTTTTGCTGTTTGCCTTTTTCCCTTATAAAGTTGTTGCAAGTTTTGTTGTTGAGCAAGTATATAAAGTTTATACTTATTAGATAGCATAATTGTTGTAAATATTAACAATAGGCTTTATTTGTCGATTTTTTGTGCTATTGTTCTCACATTGTTCACGCACAGCTACAACTTAGATAAGCTGCTTGCTGAGTTTACTGTCAGTTTTTTGCTTTTTTTCTTCTTCATCTCTGCCTTGTGAATTCTCTGCGCTTTGGCTTTGAATGTCTCAGTTTCTGCTTCCTTATCTCTCTCCTCCCACTCCCGCTCCGCTCTTCCCCCTCCGCTCTTCCCTTCCGCTCTTCCCCCTCCGCTCTTCCCTTCCGCTCTTTCCCCTCCACTCTTCCCCCTCTGCTCCCCCCTCCGCTCTTCCCCTCCACTCTACCACTCCTCTCTTCCACTCCACTCTTCCTCCTCCGCTCTTCACTCTCCGCTCTTCCCCTTTTAAAATCGCCATTCACGGCTTCACCATCGCACGACTCTCTTCCCCTTCTATAGATTTCGCTCTCCGCTTCTCCATCTGCCCACCCCAGGTCCAGCTACCCCATCTGCAAGCGCCAGTGTGTCGCATTTCTGTTGTCTGACCCGTGCTCTAGCTGCAGCATCGTCCTAATGCGAGTTAGTGTTAATCCAGCTGTAAATATTGCTGCATTAGCTAGCTCCCGTGTGGCAACTATAGCTGTAATCCTGCCTGATCTCCGGATACGGCTCCGGCTTAGTGTAGCGTGTTTTCAGATGTTCTTAGCTTCAATTATCTAGGCCAATATCTAGAAATCAAATTCTACGCCACAATGTTGTTAATTGCATATTGCGTATTCGCATGGGAATTGCAAAATTAACAAATAAACCGTTTTTTGTCCATAAACTTTTATCTTCACAGCCAGGCCAAGTGAAACGGGCAAGGCTGGATTTTGTGGCATTTTCCCCGCTTTGTTTTGTTGTCCGCCTCGCGCACTCATTGTCGCCGTGTTTGTGAGGCCTTACTTTCTGATTTGCCGCGTTTTCAGTTCTGCTTATTTTCATGGCTTCACTAAAAAAGTCTGTTAGACATTCCAGTTAGTGTTTTAGACATTCCAGTTAGTGTGTTAGACTTAGACATTCCAGTTAGTGTGTTAGACATTCCAGTTAGTGTGTTAGACATTCCAGTTAGTGTGTTAGACATTCCAGTTAGTCTGTTAGACATTCCAGTTAGTGTGTTAGACATTCCAGTTAGTGTGTTAGACATTCCAGTTAGTGTCTAAGACATTCCAGTTAGTCTGTTAGACATTCCAGTTAGTGTGTTAGACATTCCAGTTAGTGTGTTAGACATTCCAGTTAGTGTGTTAGACATTCCAGTTAGTGTGTTAGACATTCCAGTTAGTGTGTTAGACATTCCAGTTAGTGTGTTAGACATTCCAGTTAGTGTGTTAGACATTCCAGTTAGTGTGTAAGACATTCCAGTTAGTGTGTAAGACATTCCAGTTAGTGTGTTAGACATTCCAGTTAGTCTGTTAGACATTCCAGTTAGTGTGTAAGACATTCCAGTTAGTGTGTTAGACATTCCAGTTAGTGTGTTAGACATTCCAGTTAGTTTGTAAGACATTCCAGTTAGTGGACATTCCAGTTAGTGTGTTAGACATTCCAGTGAGTGTGTTAGACATTCCAGCTAGTGTGTTAGACATACCAGTTAGTGTGTTAGACATTCCAGTTAGTGTGTTAGACATTCTAGTTAGTGTGTAAGACATTCCAGTTAGTGTGTTAGACATTCCAGTTAGTCTGTTAGACATTCCAGTTTGTCTGTTAGACATTCCAGTTTGTCTGTTAGACATTCCAGCTAGTGTGTTAGACATTCTAGCTAGTGTGTTAGACATTCCAGCTAGTGTGTAAGACATTCCAGTTAGAGTGTTAGACATTCCAGCTAGTGTGTTAGACATTCCATTTCGTGTGTTAGACATTCCAGTTTGTCTGTTAGACATTCCAGTTAGAGTGTTAGACATTCTAGCTAGTGTGTTAGACATTCCAGCTAGTGTGTAAGACATTCCAGTTAGAGTGTTAGACATTCCATTTAGTGTGTTAGACATTCCAGTTTGTCTGTTAGACATTCCAGTTAGAGTGTTAGACATTCCAGTTTGTCTGTTAGACATTCCAGTTAGAGTGTTAGACATTCCAGTTAGAGTGTAAGACATTCTAGCTAGTGTGTTAGACATTCCAGTTAGAGTGTTAGATATTCCAGTTGGTGTGTTAGACACTCCAGTTAGTGTGTTAGACATTCCAGTTTGTCTGTTAGACATTCCAGCTAGTGTGTTAGACATTCGAGTTAGAGTGTTAGACATTCCAGTTTGTCTGTTAGACATTCCAGCTAGTGTGTTAGACATTCTAGCTAGTGTGTTAGACATTCCAGCTAGTGTGTAAGACATTCCAGTTAGAGTGTTAGACATTCCATTTAGTGTGTTAGACATTCCAGTTTGTCTGTTAGACATTCCAGTTAGAGTGTTAGACATTCTAGCTAGTGTGTTAGACATTCCAGCTAGTGTGTAAGACATTCCAGTTAGAGTGTTAGACATTCCATTTAGTGTGTTAGACATTCCAGTTTGTCTGTTAGACATTCCAGTTAGAGTGTTAGACATTCTAGCTAGTGTGTTAGACATTCCAGTTAGAGTGTTAGATATTCCAGTTGGTGTGTTAGACACTCCAGTTAGTGTGTTAGACATTCCAGTTTGTCTGTTAGACATTCCAGCTAGTGTGTTAGACATTCGAGTTAGAGTGTTAGATATTTCAGTTGGTGTGTTAGACACTCCAGTTAGGCCTAAGTTACATGATCTGAAGAAATAAACTCACCTAGCAGTAGCAATTCATCAATACGCTAATTAAGCATTCAACTCGAGCGCACAATTTGTGTCAGGTGACAGATCTCTGGCATCGAGCGGGGAACAGTTCCAATCGGCCTTTTTTATCTTGCAGATTAGTGAATTTGGCCGGGTTATTGTGATTCTACGCATTGGTGTATAATTGGCATGCAATTAAATTACTGGGGATGTCACATTTCATTAACTGATTACCTTCACTAATGCTATGGCCTTGCGTTGGTCTACAAAAGCACTAAAATTGCGGCACACAGAGGAGCTCATATGGTAAAATTAACTCTGAGCTCTCGGCCTGTACGCCGCATGTACTCAAAGTACTACTCCGCCGGTGTCCGACCCCTGTCTGAGGCGCGAGCTGCCGCCAAAGTAGAAATGGCCAAAAAATCTGAGGAACTCATGGCGGTGCTGGATCTGGAGCTGTCCTCGTCGACTTGCTCGCCGACCATCTGCCAGTCGAAGCCTTCACTCTCCAGCGAGGACACTGACGCGATGCAGCTGTTGTACGCAGGCAAGCTGGCGGAGTTCGCTGAGGCACTGGAGCGTCGACCAGAGCTGCTGCTGCTTGACCATCGCGGCACTGACGCTGACTGTCGGTACACTCGGCTGAGGCCGATGCGAATACAGAAGGCGATCAGCGCTGACGACGAGCTCGAGCTGACTGTCTTCGTTCAGATCCTGCTGACCGGCGATTGGGAGCTGACGGCCCGGACTGTCCGGCTGGTGGAGGCCCGGCCAGACGACAGTCTGTGGCCGGGAGTTCGCTGCGCATTGTTCGGCCTGGCGGACCTCTGCTGCTGCCCCCAGCTGCCGGCCCGGCAGCGGCGGCTGGCCCGGCTTTTCACCGAGCTGGCTCGGCGACACGGCGCCTTCTGCGCCCGCCTTCTGGTTGAGGAGGCCACCGCGGAGGCGCTGCGGCCGGTGGAATTCGCCGCCACCTGGGACCTCTTCCATCTGGTTGATGCGTTTGCCAATGCGCCAGGTAAAAACGGATCGATTGGGTCTGCAGCGATATTAGCCCAATAATTGGAGCTTCGGATTTTTGAATGGGAGGTCATGAGTTCGAGTCCCAGCCAAAGAGATGCAATTTAGTGCACTGATCAACCTGGATGATAAAAACAGGTGGTGTAGGGTTGAGTGGCAGAGCGGTTAACGCGTTTGCCTCTCGCACCAAGGTCCCTGAGCTCGATTCCGCGGTCAGGCCACATTTATTTGGGGCGCAGCCGCGGAGAGAAGGCTTTGGGGCTTGTCATGCAATTTACGCCCTTGAGGGCCAACCTCCAAGGTGTGTGCACTGATCTACCTGTATGGTTATAACAGGTGTGTGCACTGATCTACCTGTATGGTTATAACAGGTTTGTGCACTGATCTACCTGTATGGTCATAACAGGGGTGTGCACTGATCTAGCTGTATGGTCATAACAGGTGTGTACACTGATCTACCTGTATGGTTATAACAGGTTTGTGCACTGATCTACCTGTATGGTCATAACAGGGGTGTGCACTGATCTAGCTGTATGGTCATAACAGGTGTGTGCACTGATCTAGCTGTATGGTCATAACAGGTGTGTGCACTGATCTACCTGTATGGTTATAACAGGTGTGTGCACTGATCTACCTGTATGGTTATAACAGGTGTGTGCACTGATCTAGCTGTATGGTCATAACAGGTGTGTGCACTGATCTAGCTGTATGGTCATAACAGGTGTGTGCACTGATCTACCTGTATGGTCATAACAGGTGTGTGCACTGATCTACCTGTATGGTTATAACAGGTTTGTGCACTGATCTACCTGTATGGTCATAACAGGTGTGTGCACTGATCTACCTGTATGGTCATAACAGGTGTGTGCACTGATCTACCTGTATGGTTATAACAGGTGTGTGCACTGATCTACCTGTATGGTCATAACAGGTGTGTGCACTGATCTACCTGTATGGTCATAACAGGTGTGTGCACTGATCTACCTGTATGGTCATAACAGGTGTGTGCACTGATCTACCTGTATGAGTATAACAGGCAGTCCATTCTACTCCACTTGCTTGCAGGCCATCTCATCCGCATCAGTCCTCATCCATCCGACAGCCGCCTGTGCGTGGAGGAGATTCACCTGACTCCGTACGTCTGTCCAGGCGGCGAGCGCTTCCTGAAGTCGCCATTCCTCAGGCTGACGAATGCGGCCCAGCCGAGACTCGGCGAAGCCCTGGCGCCGGGACACCTGCGCTTCTTCCAGAGCAGAGTCGGCAGGGCCTACTTCACCAGCCTGAAGCCGCTGGTTGAGCGCCACAGAGAGGCTTTCAGCTCGGCCCTGACCTACCTGTTCATGTACTTCAGCCTGCTGTCCACCCTGACTGTGCGCATCTTCACCAGGGACACTTTCAACGCCAGCGTCGAGGTGCGAGTTCCCGGTCTTGACTCGGAGATTGCCGGCAGGAATCTGAGCAGCTCGCTTGTTTCCTACCTGAGGCTGCTATCGCCGGAGACTTTAAACGGATTTCGCTACGTGTTTTACATCCGCCTAACACTGCAGATCTGCATCTTTCTGGGCTGGGGCGGCTGGACCTGTATGAAATTCATCAATCACTACAGCCTGCACAGGTCAACTGCATGCGATTCTCATTGTGGCTAAAACTTTTTAATCTAACCGAGGGTCTCAGTCCAGGGAACAGTTTGTCTGTTTCCAGGGAAGAGATGAGACAGGGAGAGATGAGACACGGAGAGATGAGACAGGGGAGAGATGAGACAGGGAAAAGATGAGACAGGGGAGAGATGAGACAGGGGAGCGATGAGACAGGGAGAGATGAGACAGGGAGAGATGAGACACGGAGAGATGAGACAGGGGAGAGATGAGACAGGGAAGAGATGAGACAGGGAAGAGATGAGACAAGGAAGAGATGAGACAAGGAAGAGATGAGACAAGGAAGAGATGTGACAGGGAGAGATGTGACAGGGAGAGATGTGACAGGGAGAGATGAGACAGGGAAGAGATGTGACAGGGAGAGATGATACAAGGAAGAGATGAGACAGGGAGAGATGACACGGAAGAGAGATTAAGCACAGGAGAGATTAAACAAGAGAGCGTGTGCCTGCGTACAGTATCTATGTGAGTTTGTGCTCAGGAGTCAGCGAAATGGGTGCAGAATTGCCTCCTCGCTGGCTGCGGGTCTAGTGTCACCAAATGATGTACCATTGCCGGCAGCCCTCCTGCATTTATAATAATAATAATAATTTATTATTTACAGTGGTATTTCATTAACTTAGTGGTAAATATAGTATCCTTGCTAAGTCCTTGCCAAATTGGACTGCGTAGTATTCTTAATTACAGATCGGCGCGCCGCAATTGGTTGGGCGCGCGCTGGCTGCTCGGCGCCATCACGATGAAGCACGACGTATTCGACGGCACCATGCTGTGCTTTGTGATCATGCAGCTGGTGGTGCTGGTGCTGGAGCAGCTCTTCTTTCTCGATGCCGAAGCCAGCTATCACGAAGTGGAAGACAGCGGAATTGTCTATGTGGACGGCACCAGGCTGCAGATTGCTATGGTTGTCAACTGCATCTACATGCTGGTGATGCTGTTAGTGCTGGTGTGCGACATGGCCCAGTACAAGCGTATCATGTTCTATGTCATGTACTGCCTGAATGCTTCAACTAGGATGGTGTACCTGATCTGCGCGCCTATAATTCTTGTCGGTTGCACCTTGCTCCTAAGCCAGCCGTACATCCAGGTGAAAATCTAACTCTGCACCTGCTTATGGCTTGAGTGACTTGAACTTTGTCAGATGTACTCTTACACCGATCGGTTCCTAGTGTGTTGACCTCTCAATCCCCGATACTTCAGTGCGTTGACCTCAGTCCCCAATACTTCAGTGTCTTGACCTTTAGTCCCCGATACTTCAGTGTGTTGACCTTCAGTCCCCGATACTTCAGTGTGTTGACCTTCAGTCCCCGATACTTCAGTGTCTTGACCTTTAGTCCCCGATACTTCAGTGTGTTGACCTTCAGTCCCCGATCCATCAGTGTGTTGACCTTCAGTCCCCGATCCATCAGTGTGTTGACCTCTCAATCCCCGATACTTCAGTGCGTTGACCTCAGTCCCCGATCCATCAGTGTGTTGTCCTCAGTCCCTGATCCATCAGTGTGTTGTCCTCAGTCCCTGATCCATCAGTGTGTTGACCTCAGTCCCCGATCCATCAGTGTGTTGACCTCAGTCCCCGATCCATCAGTGTGTTGTCCTCAGTCCCTGATCCATCAGTGTGTTGACCTCAGTCCCCGATCCATCAGTGTGTTGTCCTCAGTCCCTGATCCATCAGTGTGTTGACCTCAGTCCCTGATCCATCAGTGTGTTGTCCTCAGTCCCTGATCCATCAGTGTGTTGACCTCAGTCCCTGATCCATCAGTGTGTTGTCCTCAGTCCCTGATCCATCAGTGTGTTGACCTCAGTCCCCGATCCATCAGTGTGTTGACCTCAGTCCCCGATCCATCAGTGTGTTGACCTCAGTCCCCGATCCATCAGTGTGTTGTCCTCAGTCCCTGATCCATCAGTGTGTTGACCTCAGTCCCCGATCCATCAGTGTGTTGACCTCAGTCCCCGATCCATCAGTGTGTTGACCTCAGTCCCCGATCCATCAGTGTGTTGTCCTCAGTCCCTGATCCTTAAGTGTGTTGACCTCAGTCCCCGATCCATCAGTGTGTTGACCTCAGTCCCCGATCCTTCAGTGTGTTGACCTCAGTCCCCGATCCTTCAGTGTGTTGTCCTCAGTCCCTGATCCTTAAGTGTGTTGACCTCAGTCCCCGATCCATCAGTGTGTTGTCCTCAGTCCCTGATCCTTCAGTGCAAAATCCTAAATGTGCAGCCTACAGCATAGCCGCAGCTATTTTTATTAAAGGCAGTGTACAGCTGCTTAGTCCACGGACTGGAGGGACGCCACACCCACCCTCATTTACCTCAGCTGATGCTGGTACCAATTTACCAGTTCAATGTTGTGCCTTGCTAAAGGACACAAATTGTTCCACTTGAGTCAGGAATCGAACCTCCGACACTCTAACCACTAGGCTACATTTTTTTCCAAATTTAATCTCTGCCATGAAGACAGTGAATCCCTTGAATTGCCTCGCCAGACCGAGTGCAGCCGCTGGGGCTGCGTACCCGACTATCTGATCCGCACATTTCGCTACACATTCGGCCTGACGGAGTTTCGCGGTCTCAGCGACTACCTGATCCTTTGGCCGCAGGCCATTGTGTACCTGTGCGTGGCTGTGTTCACTTTGAACTTCGGCGTAGCCATCCTGACGCAGCAGATTGCGCTGCTGCAGGAGACGGTGGAATTCAGGCAGGCCATGCTCGTGGCCTACATTGTTCACCAGTTTGAAACGGCCCGCCGGCAGGTGACTCGCCTGCTCCTTCCCGCCTGGATGCTGCAGCTGATGGACACCAATAAGCGGGCTCTGGTGCTCACGCGGCTGAGGGTTCGGGCTGCCATCTGCGTCAGCGGCGGCGACAGCAGCGAAGAGGAAGACGAGGACGGCGATAGCAGAGATCTTGGCGTGGGTGCGTCGACGACAGCTGAGCAGGAACGAGCGACCTCGATTTGATTTAGAATCTTTTAGTGAGGCGACTGCGGGCTATACTGTAGATCGCCTCAGATCATAATTTTATCTACTTTGTCTTATTTCTTAAATGCTTATACTTATTCTTCTTAAAGAAAATATGTTTATTCATATATTTATATGAATATATATATGTATTCAGTATGTATACTGATTTATTTATTTATATATTCTACGCTGATGACTTTATCACAATTTGTTTTAGTCTGTTTCGCCATACTCTCATATCATTGTGACATCGCAAATATTTTCTTGTCCTGATACGCTGATATCCTATAGAATATATTCTATCTTTGTCGGCGATTTTATTCCTCAGATTTGAAACAAAGCAATTTTTATAATTTTTAGACCTTGGCAATTTATGTCCAGCAAAAATTTCACTTCACTATGCTTCTTATCCATTCAGTTGTATACTTAAGGGTCAATTAACGATCAAGATGAAAAAATCAAGTGTACATATTTAAAGCATGCCTAAACTGCAGACATCGTTCTACTCCTAGTTGGTCTAATATACATAAGCAGTTCTAAGATCCTCAGAAATTATTTGAACAGAGTTACGCGGGTTCTATAATATCTTAATTGATCAACTAATTGGAATCCTAATCTCACATCCAAGAATCACAAGAACGACTGAAGTAAGAAATACTCAGTATGAACTTCATCTACTCTCTAATTTAGAAGTAGTTGCATGTGCAGCTTCAAAACAGATATAAAACTATATAAAACTATGTATTATGAATGAGAGAATATTCATTGCGGTGCTAAAGCTGCATCGTGCTCATTTTTCGGCTCGTTAAATAACGATAATCTATGAATGAATGAAATCAGACGTTAGCGGTTTTTACCGCGGATCCTAGTCACTTCGTCATACACTGTTTCGTCAAATGACGTTTCGCCGAAATATGATTGCCCTTGGTCACTTCGTCATATACTAATGAAGGCACTGCCAAATATTAGTCACTTCGTCATCTGCGAGCAACTGATGCACAAGTCAGGCATTTTCTAGAATGACGCGCGGTAAAATGTCGCTAACGTGAAATCAGCGTGAAAGCCAGTTAAATTTAGGCACTGAATTTTCTTTACTGTTCGATTAGCTATATCCGGCTGTATATACTGTGGACAACTTTGAAGCTCTACCTTTGTGTTAGGGCCTATGCTTAATATTTTTGGCTTTACGACTCGCTCGTCATAGTTGCATCATTATTCATTGCATGATATTTTTGTCAGTTGTGCCAGGAAGCCTACTTTAAAAGATAGTAATCGTATTTGCGCATAAGTGGCCTCTTAGAAATTTGCATTTCTAAAACAGCATACATTATTTCAAAGTAGTGAATCTTGTGATGTAGATTTCTGTCAGATAGGCCTAACCTAATGTAATTTTATAAATTTACCTAGTGCTTTAAATAAGTGACCCACCTTAAATATAATTTTAAATTTTGCCTTTACACAGCTAATTGGCTTAAAGTGGTTATGATGGTATTATGATCATGAAAGCTTATATTAATTGGATCAATAGCCAAGGCCTATCCTTTTTCTCAATGTCTTTTAATGTCCATCTAATACTGTCAGTCAAGAATATTAGACTATAGAGCATTTATAACTAGCCTAGCTATGTATTAGGGGTTGGATGGGATCAAGATTTTCGGGATTAGGATCTTCATTTAGTTCCGGGCAGGATTTGAGGTGGGAGGAGCCTATGACTAACCTGACAAGTCAGAGTTGCAGATAAGTTTGTACTTATTTTTCCTGGGACTTGATATTTTTGAACAAAGGATCTCCTCTGAAAGTAGTAGAAAAAAAGAAAGCCATTTTGCATTTCTTACATTACAATATAAGATGAGTGAAATCTGAGATTTTCAAAGTATAAAATCGTTTTTTAAAACATTAAAGCAAATGGATTACTTTTAAGTTTTAACATGAGTCAAAGCCATTGTTTTTACTTGGTTAAGCATGCATCAAAATTTTCAAGCTGTTTCTTAATTTTTGCCAAGGTACTAATATATTAGGGACATGTGATGAGCTTATCCCTATTCCCAAATTTCTAGAAGTTGGGATCAGGATCCCGAGTTTTCCGGATCCCGAGTTTTCCGGATCCCGTCTGACCCTTACTTGGTAATACATACTATGTTATAGTACTAGGCCTAGTAGAAAAATAAATGCTTATCGCATACAGATACATTTTCTATTGCAAATTGTTTATTAGTTAATTGATTAATTTGATCATGGCAATGGCTGTTAATAGCTAAAAAAGAGCTAAGCTAGTTACTTATTTCTATTCCCTAGGCCTTAAATTTCAATGCCTAGTACAGCACATGCATTAATAATATTTATTGTGTGCCATAGTCTGGAAGGTGGCCTTACATTTGAGTCTTCAGTGGCCATTGGCATACACTTGGTGTAAATTTGTACAAGTAAATCAAGTTGTTTTAAAAACTAGTTTCAACCTGGTGTATATAGAGGTATAGTAGCAATATATCCACTTTGGTATGAAGTAGCCAATTTGCAAGCATAAATTAACTAAAAAGGAATAAGAATCGCTCTGAAATAAAGTTCACTGGTTTTTTTAATTATTGTGAAAACTATGTAAAACAAAATATATGCTATTAATTGTGTGATTGTGTTATTAAACAAAAATTTTGTTTCTATTTGTATGCAGATAATAGCTATAGTTATTTAGTTTTAATTATTTAATTTGCAATTGGCATATTAGCATGCACTTTAGTCACACTTTGGGAGTTTGCCTACAAGGCATAGTTCTTGGCATACAATAAAAAGCTGAAATTTAAGTTTGGCATTGACCATTCCATGATCCAGATCATGGGTGTAGTGTCTTAGTTTATTCAAATACATATTTTTGTATATTTTAGTATTTAAAACTAGTTAAATGGCTTTTGTAGCCAGATAATATGTTGTCTACTTAATGTTTCTGTAAATGTTTACTTTTTTTAGCTAGTGTCATTTTGTTTGTTTATATATAATCTAGTAACTTGACAATTTTTCACTCCATGAATTGGGAATATGTTCTAAATACTTATTCCTTCCCCTTATTTTCAGACAGATCAGCCTAAAATTAAATTCATGTCGTCCTGACATTTCGGTCCAGTTTGCTTAACTGGAATTGCAAAGCTATAAAATGCAAAGCTTACACTGTCTAACAACTTCTGCAGTGGTAGGCCTGCACTCTAAAATCTAGCCATTTTCAGTCATGCACTACTTTAAATTGTGCCGCTAGTATATAAACAAACTGCAAGTCAATAAACAGCTTCACTTTAATGTGATTTCCTGAATTCGGAAATGGCATTTTCAAACTCTCATGTGGTAAGTGTGATACTATCTACCTTAAAAGGTAGATAACTTTATATGCACTTCAAGATTCTTCTTTTAATTATTGAAAATGTATCAGCTGCTTAATAATAATAATAATAATTGCAGGAGGGCTGCGGGCAATGGCACACCATTTGGTCACACTAGACCCGCAACCAGCGAGGAGGCAATTCTGCCCATTTCGCTGACTCCTGAGCACACATACACACAGATACTGTACGCAGGCACACGCTCACACAGGTGAGTACATCTGCCCTGACTATCATCGTTGGCCCTCAAGGACGTCAATTGCACGACAAGCCCCCAAGCCTTCTCTCCGGGGCTGCGCCCCAAATAAATGTGGCCTCGCCGTGGAATCGAACTCAGGGACCTTGGTGCGAGAGGCAAACGCGATAACTGCTCTGCCATCGACCCCCTGCTCTAATTACCTTACTTAAGCCCTCACTGTTATAATAAATAATAATATAATTGATCACACCAGCCCCAATTGGGCCAGATGTGCAGCCGACAGCACAGCTGCAGCTATTGCGCGGGGCATCTGAAGGCTGCGTACAGCTGTTCAGTCCACGGACTGGGGGGACGCCACACCCACCTTCAATTATCCCAGCTGATGCTGGTACCCATTTAACAGCTGGGTGAACTGAAGCAATGCAGAGTTAAGTGTCTTGCTAAAGGACACAAATTGTTCCAGTGGAGTCAGGAATCGAACCCCCGACCTTCAAGTCTTTAGTCCGACGCCCTAGCCACTAGGCTACAACCTCCTTCTCACTATTATAGAAATCAATACGCGTCCCTAATTACTGTGCCAATAGTCGGCAATACTATAGTAACACACTTATTTGACCTGTAGATAAATGGTGTTAACGTGGCAATTAAAACACTGATACCAGATGTCGATAGGTCCTCACTGCAGCACAAGGCCAGTGCAGTCTAAGGCCATATAATTCTTGAGGTCAGAGTGAGTGGCCTTTGTAGTAGCCGCCTCCGTTTCTATTAGGGTGTTGACTCATCTCGCCAGCCCTAACCCAAAAGTCTAATAAAATCCCCAACCTCATAGCAATAAAGATGAAAATTGGACTGCGAAGATTCAATATTGCTACACGAGCCCACGTGCATTGTGCTATTCTGTAGCATATTCTTCTTCTGCTCTGGACACTATTTCCTCTCTCGATTAAAAAAAAATACGGCTTCTAAAATCAGTAATTTTATGTAGCAACTTCAGTTCCTTTTTATATATATTTTTAACCTTGGCTTTCAAAAAGATTGCTTGAAATTTAGGCTTTCGGTTTTTTCCTCCTCGTGTACTTGCAGAATTGGATGCAGTTAATAAAATGTCCAAGTGATCTTTGTCTTAAAAATTGTCTGTCACGTAGTCGCTTGGCAGAAGCACGTGACATTTTTAACCTAGATTAAAACTTCAGAAACATATTCATGCTTGGAGTGGTTCTGTTATAACTTTTCCGAACAGTCTTTGCTGCTTTGTCATCAGATATTCAGCTGCTAATCTATCAGATATTTAGCTGCTATTGTATTAGATATTCAGCTGCTATTCCATCCGATATTCAGCTGCTATTCCATCAGATATTCAGCTGCTATTCCATCCGATATTCAGCTGCTATTCCATCAGATATTCAGCTGCTATTCCATCCGATATTCAGCTGCTATTCCATCCGATATTCAGCTGCTATTCCATCCGTCATTCAGCTGCTATTCCATCCGATATTCAGCTGCTATTCCATCCGTCATTCAGCTGCTATTCTATCCGATATTCAGCTGCTATTCCATCCGATATTCAGCTGCTATTCCATCCGTCATTCAGCTGCTATTCTATCCGATATTCAGCTGCTATTCCATCAGATATCCTACTGCTATCCATCAGATATCCTACTGCTATCTATCATATATCCTACTGTTATCCATCATATATCCTACTGCTATCCATCAGATATCCTACTGCTATCTATCATATATCCTACTGCTATCCATCATATATCCTACTGCTATCCATCAGATATCCTACTGCTATCTATCATATATCCTACTGCTATCCATCAGATATCCTACTGCTATCCATCAGATATCAAGCTGCTATCCATCAGATATCAAGCTGCTATCCATCAGATATCCTACTGTTATCCATCAGATATCCTACTGTTATCCATCAGATATCCTACTGCTATCCATCAGATATCCTACTGTTATCCATCAGATATCCTTCTGCTATCCATCAGATATCCTACTGTTATCCATCAGATATCCTACTGCTATCCATCAGATATCCTACTGCTATCCATCAGATATCCTACTGTTATCCATCAGATATCCTACTGCTATCCATCAGATATCCTACTGCTATCTATCATATATCCTACTGCTATCTATCATATATCCTACTGCTATCCATCAGATATCCTACTGCTATCCATCAGATATCCTACTGCTATCCATCAGATTCAGGAAGGCAGTCTCGTCACGTGATGGGAAGGAATCCAGTGTTTTGCCACCCTATACTAAAAAAGATTGCATTAGAATTAGTCTGTCGTTGGCTTTCGGGCTAAAAGTGCATGCGCACGCGCCTCACACTTAGGACTTTTCTGACTCGGCTTTTCAATCTAGAATCGCTTTCTAGGGATAGGAGTGAAGTAGGGATTGGGGATTTGTGCGGGTTGGGCGGGCTGTACACTCTGCGGTGGTCTGATTCTGTACTCTCCCCTCTCTGTCCCATTCTTTCTCTCTCTCTGACACTGGTGGCGTGGTTTCTATGGCCTTGAAAAATGTCCTTGATGAGGCAGTACTCAATGTGTCCTTTATGTTTGGTACAAGCATGTTGAGCTCATTAGTATCTCAGCATTTCTCAGTATTTTTTAGAGCGTTTTTATAATATCTCAGGAAAGATTCAGTTTAGTTAATTTAGGCAACTAGACAAATAAAATTGATTGGCACAAGAAACGAACCAAACATACTCATTATAGTAGCTCATTTTGCCTATATGCACTTGTGGGAATTTTCTCTTTGATATAGTTTCCACGCTGACCTTAGCTCAGGGTTATAATATTCTTTATTTCTCTTATCTTGCACTGACAGTGCATTCTCATTGGCTGTCTTATCTCAGTTCTTTTTGGTTGGGGTGTTTTTTACAAGAGTTTAATTCCTTACAAAACCTACTGGCCAATGTCTCAAAATAACCTGGCCATTTGCTCTGCCTGTTCCTTATTAACATTTTTTATTCATTTTGCACTCCAAATCCGTTTTAAGATGACCAGCAGTCGATTGGTTGAGACTATCCAGATCAACTTTGAAGACTTCTCTGAGTCTTTTCTCACCTGCGGCACCTGCTTGAATCTGTTTGACGCCGGCGAGCATCAGCCCAAACTGTTGCCATGCTCACACACCCTTTGTAGGTCCTGCCTGCAGAGGATCATGCAGGTGAGTGCGCTCATTGTGTGCTTATTGTTTCACCTGTTTTTGAACTTCTTAACTGTTGTCGTCTAGGAATTTAGACTCCAATAGCTGTCACTCCGGTAACTGTCACTCCAGAAACTGTCACTCCAGAAACTGTCACTCCTGTCACACCAATAACTGTCACTCCAATAACTGTCAATCCAGTAACTGTCACTCTAATAACTGTCACTCTAATAACTGTCACTCCAAAAACTGTCACTCCAATAACTGTCACTCTAATAACTGTCACTCCAAAAACTGTCACTCCAATAGCTGTCACTCCAATAGCTGTCACTCTAATAACTGTCATTCTAATAAATGTCACTACAATAACTGTCACTCCAATAACTGTCACTCCAATAGCTGTCACTCCAATAGCTGTCACTCGCACTCCGCAGGGCCCAGGCCCAGGTCGCCAAGCCGAGTCCTTCCGCTGTCCCATCTGTCGCGAGGGCATCGCCGTTCCCCATGGCGGTGGCGCCGCAGCCTTCCCGCCCTCCTTCGTGGTGAACCAGCTGCTGGACCTGATGGCCTCACAGCGCCGAGATCTCGTGCCGAAGTGCTCCATCCACTCAGGCAAGGAGTTGCTGTTCTGCGAGACCTGCGACACCGTCTTCTGCCCCGCCTGCCTCAGCCACCAGGCCAAGGCCGACCACACTGTCCTGTCATTCAGCGTGGCCGTCAAGCGGATGACGGAGATCCTGCTGTACAAGGCCGCACTAGCCGCTGGCCAGCTTGGCTCCGCCTTCGATGCCGTCTGCCGCGAAGTGGAAGCTCTCGACTCCAACGCTGACGCCTGCCTGCAGTCAGTGGATCAGACATTTCAACAGCTGCGCGATCTGGTCGACAGGCGGCACTCGGCGATGCGAGAGACGGTGCGCCGAGTGAGGGAGGACAAGAGGCGCGCCCTGAAGGACCAGCTCGAGCTGATTAGTCAGGAGAAGGCCAAGGTTGAGTCCGAGTGCGAGGGGCTGCAGTACCAGGTGGGTGCTTGCTGGCTTGTTTACAATTAGGCCCAGTTCCATTTCCACTGATTCCCATCCCATTTCCACTTATTCCAATCCCTTTTCCACTGATTCCAACTCCATTTCCACTGATTCCAACTCCATTTCCAATGATTCCAACTCCATTTCCACTGATTCCAACTACATTTCCACTGATTTCAACTCCATTTCCACTGATTTCAACTCCATTTCCACTGATTTCAACTCCATTTCCACTGATTTCAACTCCATTTCCACTGATTTCAACTCCATTTCCACTGATTCCAACTACATTTCCACTTATTCCAATCCCATTTCCATTAATTCCAATTCCAATCACGAGAATTCCATTTTCACCGATTTCAACGCTACTTTGACACATATTTTTGCATATTCTAACCCGAGAGGGCAGTTTACTCATTATTTTATCATTTGAGCGTCAGTGCTGTTCTGTAATCCCATTGCTAACCTCACTGACAGCCCCCTGTAAATAATCCAAACTAATTAGTGGCTTACCCGCGTGAGTGGCTCTGTAATGCAATCTGTTAATTGCATGTTCCGTCTCGCGAAGGCGCAGTAGTAGGGTCTGGTTAGTATTGATTTAGTTCGCGCTGCAAGATATATGCTCAGCTAGACAGCCTTGTCTGCTTTTGCTATGTATTTTTAGATATTATTTTAAACAGGCAGTTTCATACACCAGGGTTAGATAAGGCTAGTCTTCTAGCTTACATTATTTATTTTGTTCTTTGAAAACTCTCAAATTTTGCAATTCAGGGTGCCTGATGATTCTGGAATTTTTTTGTTTCGGGTTTTTTAAGATTCTTCAATTTGCAGTTTCGGGTTCTTGAAGATTCATCAATTTGCAGTTTCGGGTTCTTGAAGATTCATCAATTGGCAGTTTCGGGTTCTTGAAGATTCTTCAATTTGCAGTTTCGGGTTCTTGAAGATTCATCAATTTGCAGTTTCGGGTTCTTGAAGATTCATCCATTGGCAGTTTCGGGTTTTTGAAGATTCTTCAATTTGCAGTTTCGGGGTTTTTTAGATTATAAATTGGCAGTTTCGGGTTCTTGAAGATTCTTCAATTTGCAGTTTCGCGTTCTTGAAGATTCTTCAATTTGCAGTTTCGGGTTTTTTTAGATTATAAATTGGCAGTTTCGGGTTTTTGAAGATTCTTCAATTTGCAGGTTTCGAGTTTTTGAAGATTCTTCAATTGGCAGTTTCGGGTTTTTTTAGATTATAAATTGGCAGTTTCGGGTTTTTGAAGATTCTTCAATTTGCAGGTTTCGAGTTTTTGAAGATTCTTCAATTGGCAGTTTCGGGTTTTTGAAGATTCTTCAATTTGCAGTTTCGGGTTTTTGAAGATTCTTCAATTGGCAGTTGTGGGTTTTTGAAGATTATTCAATTTGCAGTTGTGGGTTTTTGAAGATTCTTCAATTGGCAGTTTCGGGTTCTTGAAGATTCTTCAATTGGCAGTTTCGGGTTCTTGAAGATTATTCTATTGGCAGTTTCGGGGTTTTTTAGATTATAAATTTGCAGTTTCGGGTTCTTGAAGATTCTTCAATTTGCAGTTTTCGGGGTTTTTTTAAATTCTTCTATTTGCAGTTTCGGGTTTTTGAAGATTCTTCAATTGGCAGTTTCGGGTTCTTGAAGATTATTCAATTGGCAGTTTCGGGGTTTTTTAGATTATAAATTTGCAGTTTCGGGTTCTTGAAGATTCTTCAATTTGCAGTTTTCGGGGTTTTTTTAAATTCTTCTATTTGCAGTTTCGGGTTCTTGAAGATTCTTCAATTTGCAGTTTTCGGGTTTTTTTTAAATTCTTCTATTTGCAGTTTCGGGTTCTTGAAGATTCTTCAATTTGCAGTTTCGGGTTTTTTAAGATTCTTCAATTTGCAGTTTTCGGGTTTTTGAAGATTCTTCAATTTGCAGTTTTCGGGTTCTTGAAGATTCTTCAATTTGCAGTTTCGGGTTTTTGAAGATTCTTCAATTTGCAGTTTCGGGTTTTTGAAGATTATTCAATTTGCAGTTGTGGGTTTTTGAAGATTCTTCAATTTGCAGTTTCGGGTTCTTGAACATTCTTCAATTTGCAGTTTCGGGTTCTTGAAGATTCTTCAATTTGCAGTTTTCGGGTTCTTGAAGATTCTGGATTTGTCGATTCCAATCCGGTCTGTATATTAGCATTGCCTAAATTGCATGCCTTATTTACATGGGTAATAAGAACCTGTTGCAAGCCGCATTCACAATGCCCTCAATTGGACTCAGCACAATGGCCATGCATTAGCAGTCAAACCTTTGACCCCACGACTGCTTGAGTCGCCATTCTTGGTCGCTTTCTTTGAGTTGGTCACCTCCCCCTGGACAGTCAAAGGGCGCTCAATTTCTGTTTGCTCTGCTTTTCATCTCTCTGTTTTGTCCCGCCCGCATTCAACTCGCTGCTTCTTCATTTCTCGCCATTTGCTATCTAAAAATCTGCTTTATTATATTTTAGTCTCATTCTATGAATGGAATAATTCATCATCTTGTATACTCACCATGGGCCACAGTTTGCGCTGTTGCTACAAAATATTACTCAATTAATTCTCAAATATGCCTCACGAACTACATATACCGACCCCCATTCACTCATTCACTGCTCTCATTCATTTTTGCCTGAATGAGCAGACTGAGAGAACTGTGTGAGCACCTGTGCTCAACTGGCTCTCCCCCAGCTGTGGCTGATAGAGGGCAGGTCTAGGGGTTGATCTACGGCAGATGAAGTGGCAGATCTACGGCAGATAGAGTGGCAGATCTACGGCAGATGAAGTGGCAGATCTACGGCAGATAGAGTGGCAGATCTACGGCAGATAGAGTGGCAGATCTACGGTAGATAGAGTGGCAGATCTACGGCAGATTGAGTAGCAGATGAAGTGGTAGATCTACGGCAGTTTGAGCGGTACATCTACGGCAGATGGATGGCAGATCTACAGTAGATAAAGTGGTAGATCGACGACAAATGGATGGCAGATCTATGGCAGATTGAGTCCTAGAAATACGGCAGATAGACTGGCAGATCTACGTTAAACGGATTGCTAGATATGTGAATAACAGATTGATGGGCAAATCAATCTACTGCAGATCTACGCAGATAGAGAGAGTAGATCTTGGCAGTTAGAGTCTCTATCAGGCTCTGATATAGAAAATCACACTCGCTATTCTCAGATGGATGTGATGGCCATCACAAAGAATATCTCGGACCTCAACGCCAAGCTGGACACCTTCGCTGGCCTGTCGGAGCCGCGCGAGAATGCCTACATGGAGTTCAGCCGGGCTGATGACGCTGAATTCGACTGTCTTCGCTCAGTGGACTCGGCGCTGCAGCGCTGCGGCCGGGTGCGAGTCTCCACAACGCATCCTGGTCTGTGCTCCGTCCAGCTGACGGCTGCCGGCTCTGGCGAAGCCGCCGTTGCCACCGCCGGCCTGCGCTGCTCCGCCGTGCTGCAGACGGTCGACTATCACGGACGTCGGCGTCGTGACGGCGGCGACCCGGTCACGGCCAGCTTGGAGACGCCCGGCGGCGAACAATTGGAAATTGGCGTCGTTGACAACGGAGACGGCAGCTACGCGTTGAACTTTCTGCCGCTCAGCGCCGGTCGGCACCGCCTGGCTGTGCGGGTCTTCGGCCGCCCAGTCCGCGACAGTCCGCTGTCCGTGGACGTGGCCGGCAAACAGCGGCCCGCGGCCAAAGCCGGCGGCTCCGGGCGCGGCTCTCAGCCCGGGCAGCTGCAGGCGCCGTACGCTGTGGCCTTGGGCCGCAACGGCGAGGTGAGTGCGCTATCCACCCCCTTCAGTGCCATCCGCCCCCTTCAGTGCTATCGGTCCCTAATCCCCTGATTCTTCAGTGCTATCCGCCCCCTGATTCTTCAGTGCTATCCACCCCCTGATTCTTCAGTGCTATCCGCCCCCTGATTCTTCAGTGCTATCCGCCCCCTGATTCTTCAGTGCTATCCGCCCCCTGATTCTTCAGTGCTATCTGCCCCCTGATTCTTCAGTGCTATCTGCCCCCTGATTCTTCAGTGCTATCCACCCCCTGATTCTTCAGTGCTATCCACCCCCTGATTCTTCAGTGCTATCTGCCCCCTGATTCTTCAGTGCTATCCGCCCCCTGATTCTTCAGTGCTATCTGCCCCCTGATTCTTCAGTGCTATCTGCCCCCTGATTCTTCAGTGCTATCTGCCCCCTGATTCTTCAGTGCTATCCGCCCCCTGATTCTTCAGTGCTATCTGCCCCCTGATTCTTCAGTGCTATCTGCCCCCTGATTCTTCAGTGCTATCTGCCCCCTGATTCTTCAGTGCTATCCGCCCCCCTGATTCTTCAGTGCTATCTGCCCCCTGATTCTTCAGTGCTATCTGCCCCCTGATTCTTCAGTGCTATCTGCCCCCTGATCCATCGGTGCTATCTGCCCCATGATTCTTCAGTGCTATCTGCCCCCTGATTCTTCAGTGCTATCCGCCCCCTGATCTATCGGTGCTATCTGCCCCCTGATTCTTCAGTGCTATCCGCCCCCTGATTCTTCAGTGCTATCTGCCCCCTGATTCTTCAGTGCTATCTGCCCCCTGATTCTTCAGTGCTATCTGCCCCCTGATTCTTCAGTGCTATCCGCCCCCCTGATTCTTCAGTGCTATCTGCCCCCTGATTCTTCAGTGCTATCTGCCCCCTGATTCTTCAGTGCTATCTGCCCCATGATTCTTCAGTGCTATCTGCCCCCTGATTCTTCAGTGCTATCTGCCCCCTGATCCATCGGTGCTATCTGCCCCATGATTCTTCAGTGCTATCCGCCCCCTGATTCTTCAGTGCTATCCGCCCCCTGATCCATCGGTGCTATCTGCCCCCTGATTCTTCAGTGCTATCTGCCCCCTGATCCATCAGTGCTATCTGCCCCATGATTCTTCAGTGCTATCTGCCCCCTGATTCTTCAGTGCTATCTGCCCCCTGATCCATCGGTGCTATCTGCCCCATGATTCTTCAGTGCTATCTGCCCCCTGATTCTTCAGTGCTATCTGCCCCCTGATCCATCGGTGCTATCTGCCCCATGATTCTTCAGTGCAATTCCGCCCCCTGATTCTTCAGTGCTATCCGCCCCCTGATCCATCGGTGCTATCTGCCCCCTGATTCTTCAGTGCTATCTGCCCCCTGATCCATCGGTGCTATCTGCCCCATGATTCTTCAGTGCTATCTGCCCCCTGATTCTTCAGTGCTATCTGCCCCCTGATCCATCGGTGCTATCTGCCCCATGATTCTTCAGTGCTATCTGCCCCCTGATTCTTCAGTGCTATCTGCCCCCTGATCCATCGGTGCTATCTGCCCCCTGATTCTTCAGTGCTATCTGCCCCCTGATCCATCGGTGCTATCTGCCCCATGATTCTTCAGTGCTATCTGCCCCCTGATTCTTCAGTGCTATCTGCCCCCTGATCCATCGGTGCTATCCGCCCCCTGATTCTTCAGTGCTATCCGCCCCCTGATCCATCATGGCTAGCCACCCGAAGATCTAACGCATTTGCTTTTGCCCCCATGGCACAGGTGTACATCTCGGACACGGGCAACAGTCGCATTGTGGTGCTGGACTCGGCCCTCCGCTGGCTCGGCGACCTCGGCCGGGCCGCATGCGCCGGCCAGTCGGCCACGGGACTCGCCGTTGACGCCGGCGGCCGACTGTGGGTGGCGAACTGGCGCCAGCGCCGCGTGTTTGAAGTCGAGCCAGTGGAAGACCGAATCTCGGCAAGCCTGCATGCGGCAGTTTTTCGCGAGCCAGGCCTGGTGGCAGTCGGGCCGCGCGGTCACGTGATTGTCGGCGACGCCGGCGCCGGCGCCGTGTTCGTCTGCGACCCGACAATGGCCGAGTCCGGCACCGCCGACTCCGCTGTGCTGGCAAGGATCGACGGACTCGCTGGCTTGACAGCGCTGGCTGTGGGTTCGTTTGAACAACAGCAGCTGGAGGCCCAGCAGGATCAACAGCAGCAGCAGCAGCAGCAGCAGCAGATGCTGTTTTGCTGCGCTCTGGGCTCGAAGCTGCTGGTCTATGAGGTGGGCGGCGATGATGGCAGCGGCTGCGGTGACCAGTCAATAGGAATCCGGCATCGGCTGGTGAGCCTCACAACCCGATTTGTCAAATTTGAACCCCTAGTTATCCCTTCCCCTAACCCTATTAATTATCCCCTTCGGAAACCCCAAAGACCACCCGACCTTGGTAATCTAATTCTCCACTTCCCAACCCCAATTTTCCTCATTACTAACCCGATTCTCCCCTTCCTTACTCAATTCTCCTATTCCTAACCCGATTTTTTCCCTTTCCTACCCAAATTGTCCCCTTCCTAACTCGATTCTCCCATTCTTTAACCAATTCTCCCCTTCTTAACCCGATTCTTCCCTTTCCAAACCTATTTTTCCCTTCCCAACAAAAGTTTTCCCTTCCTAGTCCGATTCTCCCATTCCTAACCTAATTCTCCTCTTCCTAAACCAATCCTCCGTTTTCCCTCCAATACCATTCCTAAGTCTACTATTTCCTGTCTAACCCAGTCTAATGATTTCACACCTCGTCCAGGTGGGCACAGCCACGGGCAGCTCGGCCATAACGGGTTTGGCCATAGACTCGGACAATCGACTGCTGGCCAGTCGAGCATCCGGCGACGTTGAAGTTCACACCCGGCCGTTGGGCGAATTCCTCTGCCGAGTTGTGCCGGACGAGGCCGAGAAGCTCCGCCGACCTGGCGGCGTGACCAGCCTCGGCCGCGGCTGGCTGGCAGTGGCCGATGCTCAGGGACACGCGGTAAAGAAGTTCAGATATGTCTGACTCTACATCCGGGTCTGATTTCGATCGATAGAGAATCGGTTCTAAATATCGATCGATTGAGTATTGGTTCTGATATCGATCGATTGAGTATTGGTTCTGATATCGATCGATTGAGTATTGGTTCTGATATCGATCGATTGAGTATTGGTTCTGATATCGATCGATTGAGTATTGGTTCTGATATCGATCGATTGAGTATTGGTTCTGATATCGATCGATTGAGTATTGGTTCTGATATCGATCGATTGAGTATTGGTTCTGATATCGATCGATTGAGTACTGGTTCTGATATGGATCGATTGAGTATTGGTTCTGATATCGATCGATTAAGTACTGGTTCTGATATCGATCGATTGAGTACTGGTTCTGATATGGATCGATTGAGTATTGGTTCTGATATCGATCGATTAAGTACTGGTTCTGATATCGATCGATTGGGTATTGGTTCTGATATCGATCGATTGGGTATTGGTTCTGATATCGATCGATTGGGTATTGGTTCTGATATCGATCGATTGGGTATTGGTTCCGATTCCGATCGATTGGGTATTGGTTCCGATACCGATCGATTGGGTATTGGTTCCGATATCGATCGATTGGGTATTGGTTCCAATATCGATCGATTGGGTATTGGTTCCGATATCGATCGATTAAGTACTGGTTCCAATATCGATCGATTGGGTTTTGGTTCCGATATCGATCGATTAAGTACTGGTTCTGATATCGATCGATTGAGACTGGTTCCTATATCGAACAATCGAGAATTAATTTCGATCAATTATTGCAGGCCTTAGTGCTTTTCGTTAGTGTTTTCCTAGGATTAGACTATTTCAGCACATCTCCTCACCCGTGCTGCATGCTCAGTGTGATAATACTTACTACCTTTTATTTTCTGTCTCTGTGCTGTTTTTCGTTTGTTGTGTTTTGCTGTTAGGTTAGGTTTGTTGTCTGTTTCGCTCATGGAACAGTATACGAGATGTAATACCGGCCCCACTCAGAGCTGTAAATACATTCGAAATGGTTAGAATATCTTTCAATTTCAAATGCACTTTTTCTCGAGTCAAACCTTCAACGGTTTTTAGTGCATGTTTTATTGTTCACATTTTCCCTTCTTTCCTCCCTAAGACCTCCTGACTAAAATATAACTAGACTAGAATGGATTTATTGCTATTGTCCATAAGCCTGTCCAGCTAGTTAGCCCAACCGCCTGCCGTGACGTTCGCAGTCGTTTCCTTTCTTGAGCACATTTAGTAGAACAGTTTTAGTACACTTTTTATGTACTTATCATGCTGGCCCGACATTGTTTTCTTATTTTATATAACTCGCGCTGATTGCGGATTAAGACACCTGCAGTTTCCTCGCTATTCTTTTTGCCGATTTATAATACTTTATTAGTTTAATATATTTAATATTCTTCTTGCTGCCGAGTGCTGCGCAAAATTTAAAATAGAACTGCACATTTAAACAGTCTAATAAGGCCTTCTTGTTAATGAATGGATTGCTAATCTATGACAGTTGATGAATGGATTGCTAATCTATGCCAGTTGATGTATGGATCGCTAATCTATGCCAGTTGATGAATGGATTGCTAATCTATGACAGTTGATGAATGGATTGCTAATCTATGACAGTTGATGAATAGATTGCTAATCTATGACAGTTGATGAATGGATTGCTAATCTATGACAGTTGATGAATGGATTGCTAATCTATGCCAGTTGATGAATGGATTGCTAATCTATGACAGTTGATGAATGGATTGCTAATCTATGACAGTTGATGAATAGATTGCTAATCTATGCCAGTTGATGAATGGATTGCTAATCTATGACAGTTGATGTATGGATCGCTAATCTATGCCAGTTGATGAATGGATTGCTAATCTATGTCAGTTGATGAATGAATTGCTAATCTATGACAGTTGATGAATGGATTGCTAATCTATGCCAGTTGATGAATGGATTGCTAATCTATGACAGTTGATGAATGGATTGCTAATCTATGTCAGTTGATGAATGGATTGCTAATCTATGCCAGTTGATGAATGGATTGCTAATCTATGCCAGTTGATGAATGGATTGCTAATCTATGCCAGTTGATGAATGGATTGCTAATCTATGCCAGTTGATGAATGGATTGCTAATCTATGCCAGTTGATGAATGGATTGCTAATCTATGACAGTTGATGAATGGATTGCTAATCTATGTCAGTTGATGAATGGATTGCTAATCTATGCCAGTTGATGAATGGATTGCTAATCTATGCCAGTTGATGAATGGATTGCTAATCTATGCCAGTTGATGAATGGATTGCTAATCTATGTCAGTTGATGAATGGATTGCTAATCTATGCCAGTTGATGAATGGATTGCTAATCTATGCCAGTTGATGAATGCATTGCTAATCTATGACAGTTGATGAATGGATTGCTAATCTATGCCAGTTGATGAATGGATTGCTAATCTATGTCAGTTGATGAATGGATTGCTAATCTATGACAGTTGATGAATGGATTGCTAATCTATGACAGTTGATGAATGGATTGCTAATCTATGACAGTTGATGAATGAATTGCTAATCTATGCCAGTTGATGAATTGATTGCTAATCTATGACAGTTGATGAATGGATTGCTAATCTATGACAGTTGATGAATGGATTGCTAATCTATGCCAGTTGATGAATGGATTGCTAATCTATGCCAGTTGATGAATGGATTGCTAATCTATGCCAGTTGATGAATGGATTGCTAATCTATGACAGTTGATGAATGAATTGCTAATCTATGCCAGTTGATGAATGGATTGCTAATCTATGACAGTTGATGAATGGATTGCTAATCTATGACAGTTGATGAATGAATTGCTAATCTATGACAGTTGATGAATGGATTGCTAATCTATGCCAGTTAATGAATGGATTGCTAATCTATGACAGTTGATGTATGGATCGCTAATCTATGCCAGTTGATGAATGGATTGCTAATCTATGCCAGTTGATGTATGGATCGCTAATCTATGCCAGTTGATGAATGGATTGCTAATCTATGACAGTTGATGAATGGATTGCTAATCTATGACAGTTGATGAATAGATTGCTAATCTATGACAGTTGATGAATGGATTGCTAATCTATGACAGTTGATGAATGGATTGCTAATCTATGCCAGTTGATGAATGGATTGCTAATCTATGACAGTTGATGAATGGATTGCTAATCTATGACAGTTGATGAATAGATTGCTAATCTATGCCAGTTGATGAATGGATTGCTAATCTATGACAGTTGATGTATGGATCGCTAATCTATGCCAGTTGATGAATGGATTGCTAATCTATGTCAGTTGATGAATGAATTGCTAATCTATGACAGTTGATGAATGGATTGCTAATCTATGCCAGTTGATGAATGGATTGCTAATCTATGACAGTTGATGAATGGATTGCTAATCTATGTCAGTTGATGAATGGATTGCTAATCTATGCCAGTTGATGAATGGATTGCTAATCTATGCCAGTTGATGAATGGATTGCTAATCTATGCCAGTTGATGAATGGATTGCTAATCTATGCCAGTTGATGAATGGATTGCTAATCTATGCCAGTTGATGAATGGATTGCTAATCTATGACAGTTGATGAATGGATTGCTAATCTATGTCAGTTGATGAATGGATTGCTAATCTATGCCAGTTGATGAATGGATTGCTAATCTATGCCAGTTGATGAATGGATTGCTAATCTATGCCAGTTGATGAATGGATTGCTAATCTATGTCAGTTGATGAATGGATTGCTAATCTATGCCAGTTGATGAATGGATTGCTAATCTATGCCAGTTGATGAATGCATTGCTAATCTATGACAGTTGATGAATGGATTGCTAATCTATGCCAGTTGATGAATGGATTGCTAATCTATGTCAGTTGATGAATGGATTGCTAATCTATGACAGTTGATGAATGGATTGCTAATCTATGACAGTTGATGAATGGATTGCTAATCTATGACAGTTGATGAATGAATTGCTAATCTATGCCAGTTGATGAATTGATTGCTAATCTATGACAGTTGATGAATGGATTGCTAATCTATGACAGTTGATGAATGGATTGCTAATCTATGCCAGTTGATGAATGGATTGCTAATCTATGCCAGTTGATGAATGGATTGCTAATCTATGCCAGTTGATGAATGGATTGCTAATCTATGACAGTTGATGAATGAATTGCTAATCTATGCCAGTTGATGAATGGATTGCTAATCTATGACAGTTGATGAATGGATTGCTAATCTATGACAGTTGATGAATGAATTGCTAATCTATGACAGTTGATGAATGGATTGCTAATCTATGCCAGTTGATGAATGGATTGCTAATCTATGACAGTTGATGAATGGATTGCTAATCTATGCTAGTTGATGAATGGATTGCTAATCTATGACAGTTGATGAATGGATTGCTAATCTATGCCAGTTGATGAATGGATTGCTAATCTATGACAGTTGATGAATGAATTGCTAATCTATGCCAGTTGATGAATGGATTGCTAATCTATGACAGTTGATGAATGGATTGCTAATCTATGACAGTTGATGAATGGATTGTTAATTTTTGACAGTTGACGAATGGATTGCTAATCTATGCCAGTTGATGAATGGATTGTTAATCTATGACAGTTGATGTATTAAAGTTGTAAGGTTTGAATTAAAGTGCACTGGTTTCTCAGCTATTTGCAGTTCCTCAACTACCTTTGCACTGCTGCAAGCTAACGCATGGTGGTACCACTGCGTCGTTCTAGCACCTGTCCGAGGCCACATCCTTTCTAACGGCAGTCTGTGAAATGTCCGCAGCCCTGACCTGAGGTGCCCTACCTGCTGCCCCTCAGCCTGCATGGAATTATCTGTACGCTGATAAGCCGCACAAAGCCAGGTAAAAATAGCCAAGAGATAGATAAAGAGAAACAGGTGAGCCGTATCGCTGGACCGAATCAGATTTAGCTGGCCTTGTTCTACCCTCTGCACTGATGTACTTTTAGCTGCGCGAAAATGCTTACTAATGAAATAATCAAGATAGCTAAAAATGGTTGAATGACAGGCTTGGATTAACTGTGACTTAGACAGCGATTTATTATTATAGATAACAAGCAAGCAAGATCAGCTTATTATGAGCTCATTCTCTGGTACACAGACTGGAAGTTCCGTTTTCAGTCAGCTCAGCTCGCAGTTAACGGATAATGAATGGCTTTACCGCTAGCCTTAGTGCACTAAGTTTAAACAGCAAAATGGAATTAGAAAACACGAAATATGACTGGCCTCATTATATGCGTTTTAGCGTACTTAGTTGACAAACTGCACTACTGATAGTAGCGCTTGTGGGAAAAATTCGCAAATCTTGAACAAAATTTAATTGTTGAACCGGGGGAAATTTGAACAACTAGCGGAAAGTAACTGCAGATGCAAATTTAAGTAACTGAAATACAGACAGAAACGCCAACTGAAAATGAAGCCTTACAATAACAAGTGCTGAAGCAACAGGTTCAGTGGATAACGCTTGATGAAAATCGACAGCAATCTCAGTAACTAGATAAACAGCTGAGAGAAATATAGGCTGTAGAAGCCTGGAAGATAAGTTAGGAAGGGATAAGAGGCCAGTTAAGAAGATAATAGAGGCCAGTAGGAGGTGATTAGAGACCAATTAGGAAGGGATTATAGACCAATTAAGAAGGGATTATAGACCAATTTAGAAGGGATTTTAGACCAATTAGGAAGGGATAATAGACCAATAAAGAAGGGATTACAGACCAGTTAGGAAGGGATTTGAGGCCAGTTAGGAAGGGATTAGAGGCCAGTTAGGAAGGGACAATAGAACAATAAAGAAGGGATTACAGACCAGTTAGGAAGGGATTTGAGGCCAGTTAGGAAGGGATTAAAGGCCAGTTAGGAATGGATTATATAAGGGATTAGAAGCACATAGGGCAATGAGCAACAAAAAATTCCACTGACAAGCAAAACGTGCAACTGGAGAACGATAAATAATTAAAAGGTGATTCAGAACCGATTAGTAGGAGTAAAAGGCAAGGGTATCGCTACCATCTGCTACTATTCGCTAGCAACGGTTGTTGGGGCAGCCGCCGGCGCGGACTCGGTGGCTACGGAGGCGGCTGAGCGCTGGTTCCAGTCCACTTTGAAGCCGGCGCCGGGTCGCTCGTCGGCCAGCGTCTTCAGGCGGGCCAGCGCGACCTCCGCCTCGGCGCGAGTGTTGTAGTCCACCAGCAGGCCGTCAGAGCCCGCGGACTGGTGGCGCTGCGCCTTCGCGCCAGTTTGCGAGGCCACGCTGCGTAGCAGGTCGTCAACCTGCGAGTTCGAGGTGAGGCGCCCGATGAATTAATATCCCTAAATTGTTTACTAAGCCTGTCCTAATAAGGCCAGATGTGCAGCCGACAGTATGGCCGCTGCTATTGCACGGCGCATCTAAAGGCTGCGCACGGCTGTTCAGTCCATGGACTGGGGGAACACACACACACACACACACGCTAATGCTGGTAGCCCTTAGAAGCGATGCAAGAGTTAAGTGTCTTGCTAAAAAACACAAATTGTTCCTGTACAATCAGGAATCGAACCTGCGACCTTTAAGTCGGGAGTTCGACGCTCTAACTACAAGGCTACGACCCCTTACTAGGCTACAACCTCCTACTAGGCTACAACCCCTTTCTAGGCTACAACCTCCTACTAGGCTACAACCTCCTACTAGGCTACGACCCCTTACTAGGCTACAACCTCCTACTAGGCTACAACCTCCTACTAGGCTACAACCTCCTACTAGGCTACAACCTCCTACTAGGCTACAACCTCCTACTAGGCTACAACCTCCCACTAGGCTACAACCTCCCACTAGACTACAACCTCCCACTAGGCTATAATCTCCTACTAGGCTACAACCTCCTACTAGGCTACAACCTCCCACTAGGCTACAACCTCCTACTAGGCTACAACCTCCTACTAGGCTACAACCTCCTACTAGGCTACAACCTCCCACTAGGCTACAATCTCCTACTAGGCTACAACCTCCTACTAGGCTACAACCTCCCACTAGACTACAACCTCCCACTAGGCTACAACCTCCTACTAGGCTACAACCTCCTACTAGGCTACAACCTCCTACTAGGCTACAACCTCCTACTAGGCTACAACCCCTTACTTGGCAACAACCCTTGAATTCCAGGCATCACAGCAGCAATTATCGACACCAACCTTTTCAGCTGGCAGTCCCTGGATTCGAACAGTCTTAGACCGCTTGTCGAGCCGAGTCTGTGCGAAATTCGGCACTCCGCCGCCGCCAGCAGCCGCGCCCTGACCCCCGCTGCCGCCAGTGGCTGAGGTGCCGGACGAACCTGCCGACACGGCGCCAGCAGCTCCGGCGGCCGCCAGTCCTGCGGCAACCGACGGCGGCTTCTGAGGCAGCCGAGTTGATAACAATTTGCGCACCTCGGCGAGGCGTTTCTTCTGCTCAGCAACGGACTCAAGGCCCTCTTTCTGGAAGATCTCCAGCTCCAGATCTAGCTGTTCCTTCTGCAGGTCGCGCAGGCCGGCATTGCCGGTGGCCACAACTCCCAGGCTGGCCTCCAGGTCACGGATTTGCGCATTGATCGGCTTCATTGTCTCGGCGATGGCGTGTCGCGACTCTGCCGAGTCCTTGGCCTTGGCAAACAGTGTGCCCAGCTTGGCTAGGCTCTCCTTGCAGTCCTTCAGCATGCGAATCTGCTTGGCTCGCAGCTCCTTGTGAGCCTTGGCCCGCTCCAGGGCGACTTTCTGGGCCTGCGCGCAGGAAATAAAATGAAATTTTTCGTGCCGAGCATTTGATAAGATTGTATAATTCGGACAAGGATATTTCGGACGGGGATAATTCGGACGGGATAATTCGGACGGGATAATTCGGACGGGATAATTCGGACGGGATAATTCGGACGGGGATAACTCGGAGAGGGATAATTTGGACGGGGATATTTCGGACAGGTATAATTTACCTGCAAAATCCTGGCGCCCTCCTGTTTCCGTTCGGCAGCCGCGTTGGCCGCAGCTTCGGCAGCTTTAGCGGCCGCCTCAGCGCTGTGGGGAGTCCAGGTGAGGGCCGCTCTCGACGGCGGCACTGCCGCTGAGGAGTCGGTTGCCGATGCGGCCGCATCACTGGCTTCGGAATCTGCGTCGCCGGATGAAGATGTTCGCCGAAGATTGGCCTGACGCCTGCTGGTTTTTAATCAACCATTAATATAAGCAGGATTTTAAATCACAAATTAATCGATTGTCCATAAAACCAAATGCAATGGAAAACCCCAATACGAGGTGGAATTCTGAATGCCAAATCCCAACTCGATTGTCATAGATCCCAAATCCCAAATTGACTCTAGAAGATCCCAAATCCCAAATCGACTCTAGAAGATCCCAAATCCCAACTCGACTGTCATAGATCCCAAATCCCAAATTGACTCTAGAAGATCCCAAATCCCAAATCGACTCTAGAAGATCCCAAATCCCAAAATGACTGTAGAAGATACCAAATCCCAAAATGACTGTAGAAGATCCCAAATCCCAAAATGACTGTAGAAGATACCAAATCCCAAAATGACTGTAGAAGATCCCAAATCCCAAAATGACTGTAGAAGATCCCAAATCCCAAAATGACTGTAGAAGATACCAAATCCTAAATTAACTGTCATAGATCCCAAGTCCCAAATCGACTGTCATAGATCACAAATCCCAAATCGACATTTAAAGAGCCCAAATTATAAGTTGAATATTACAGATCCCTAATCCATTGAAAAAATCCAGATCCCTGATCTGGGACAATACTAAACCTCTTAAGCAATACTAGGCACACAGACACAGGTAACAAACCTCTGCGCATTCTGCTGCTGCTGCTGCCTGCCTCCCAGTCGATCCTTGGCGGACTGTCTCGGACCACCGCCGCCACCGCCGCCGCCTCCGCCAGCGCCGGGCAGGAAGACTCGAATAAATCGATTATTTAGCACCGCCTCCGGGCTGCGGTAGGCGGCCAGGGCCTCTGCCGGGCTGGCGAAGGTCACGCTAGCCGAGTCGGCTCCCCCGCAGCCGCCGATGTCCACGTGGACAACGGTGCCGAAGCGGCAGAAATGCTCCATTAGAGTGTCGGCATTGTTCAACGAAGCCGGAACTCGGCGAAGTTCCAGGGTGCAGGATTGTGCCTGTGGTGGCTGCTGCTGCCTCTGCTGCTGGAACATTCTCTGACTGGCTTTGCCATTATTTCCACTGTCTGAGCCAGAATCGCCGCCGACTAGCACGCTGACAACAGAAGACGCTGGCGGTGGAGGCTGAACGATCCGTTGCGGGGGCAGCAGTGGGGCCTGGTCCGCGACATGCGGGTGGACTGGCTGCTGCTGCTGCTGCTGCTGCTGGCTAAGCATAGGACCAGGCTGAGAGTTTGTAGTTGAAGCCTGAAATGCGCAGTAAATTAGAGATTTTGAAAATGGCAGCTTTGAGAATGGGATAAGTGGGAGTCGGTGGCAGAGCGGTTATCGCGTTTGCCTCTGGCACCAAGGTCCCTGAGTTCGATTCTACGACGAGGCCACGTTTATTTGGGGCGCAGCCGCGGAGAGAAGGCTTTGAGGGCTTGTCGTGCAATTTACGCCCTTGAGGGCCAACCTCCAAGGCACAGTGAGAGTGTACACTGTCTGACGATGAGAAAGTCAGGGCAGATGTACACACCTGTGTGAGCGTGTGCCTGCGTACAATATCTATGTGAGTTTGTGCTCAGGAGTCAGCGAAATGGGCAGAATTGCCTCCTCGCTGGCTGCGGGTCTAGTGTCACCTAATGATGTGCCATTGCCCGCAGCCCTCCTGCAATTATTATTATTATTATTCTCTTTAAAAATTAAAGAAGAAAAAAAATAATTATAATAATAAGTAGAAATAAAGCGCACGTCACCAAAGGGGGGCTGTTTTTTTACTTTTTTGATTTATTGATGACATTATCAAAAGCTTGAACGGACAGTGCCATATCTATTAATTTTAAAAAAGTGGACATCCGTTTTAAATAATTTATGGTTTTCTAGTCTAAAATTAGATAGAGTACGTCTCAACTCAGGATTGCAGATTTGTTTTACATTATTTTTTTCGGCTCAATCATACTATTTAAATAAATAGTAGAAGTGAAGTGACTTAGCTCGCTCAAATTATCTGTTCTATGCCTCCAGTAGGTATCGAACTGTGCCACGAAATTTGGTCTGTGTGTTTTCTAGTTGATCCCAAGTCCCAATGACCCAGGTTTCATGAGACAAAAGCTCTATCTTTGCTGTACAGTACAGCATGAGCAGTTTGCAGTGGATAAGTAAAATATAGAACAATTACCATGGCAGCCGTTGAGAATAGGGGCGCCAGCATCTGCTGCTGCGGCGGCGGCAGTGGCGGTGGTGGGAAAAACTTGCCATACGCGGGATCATCCGGTGCCACAGTGACCGGATGGAAGCCGTGGTCGTACGGGCAGGCGGCGCCGAGCATGCAGACGCCCTTCTCGTCGAAGTCGCGACATCGCAACCTAGGCGGCGGCAGCATCGGCATTGGCTGAGGCGGCGGCAACATCAAAGGCATCTGTGGATGAGGAAAATACCCGGCGCTGGAAGCCGGTGGCGGCAAAGCCGTGGCGTGAGGCGGCGGCGGCAGAGGCGGCGGCAGGAATGGCAGCGGCTGCTGAAAACCAGACGACATCATCGGCTGTTGCTGCTGATGATGAAACTGCTGCTGCTGCTGATGCTGCTGATAATGACGGGCAGAAGATGCGGTGCCAGAGGACGCTCTAGCATTCAGCGTGTTGCGCAAATCCCTGGGCGCTGAAGGCGGATGCGGCGGCGAAGACTGCTTGACACTGACTGGTATTGGCTGCTGTTGCTGCTGGGGTCGCTTCTGCTCGCTAGGCACTGCAGTCGGTGTAGGCTTTGACACGCGGGCAATCTTGGAGTCGGGCGGAAGAGGCTGCTGCTGCTGCTGCTGCTCTGACTGGCGAGTATCTGTGCCCTTAGCAGCTGGCACCGGCTGCTGCTGCTTATCATCTTTTTCAGAGGAGTTGAACGCAGAAGACGGAGCGGCCTTACGCTTTAAAGCTGAACGCTGCTGGGAATCATTCGCAGTCGCATTGGATGCGGCTGCGGTATCAGCGGCAGCAGCAGAGGCGGCAGCAGCAGGGGCGGCAGCAGCAGGGGCGGCAGCAGCAGGGGCGGCAGCAGCAGGGGCGGCAGCAGCAGGGGCGGCAGCAGCAGGGGCGGCTGGCGCAGGTGCGGCAGCCTTCAGGTAGCTTTCATCTTTCAGCACTTGGAACAGTTTCTCGACAAATTCGGGAGTGTCTGGCGATTGAAAGTGACGCGTAGGAGAAAAAATGTCTTAAAACTTATCTGTAGTGGCCAGAGTAAAGACAGGGAGTAAGTTCGCAGAAAAGGGATGTTAAGTAGGCTGAGTAGAGAAGGGAAGTAGGCTGAGTAGAGAAGGGAAGTAGGCTGAGTAGAGAAGGGAAGTAGGCTGAGTAGAGAAGGGAAGTAGGCTGAGTAGAGAAGCGTAAGGCGAGGGAAGGTGAGCAATATTTTGTTGTTGTTAAAACGATTTCTTAACTTACTTTCTTGAAAGAAGACATCCAGCTGGTCATTGCAAATGCTCTTTAACTCCTTCTCATCCTTGTCTTTCTTGATAAGTGCCAAGACATACTTAGACAATGGATAAGGGTCTGCATCGCATCTAGAGTGAAGGGTGAAGAACAATAAAGTTGTACATAAAATAATAAAATGAATTAGAAAAACATGTAATTACAACCTATTTACATTTTAATCATTGCTTTTTTTGTCATAAACAATATAAAATATTTTGAGCTTGATATTTAATATTATCTTATTTTTTATATTTTATTAAGAGTAATGTTTGTATGCCTAAAATAAAAAACATGAGCAGAGAATAGAAGTAAGATTATGATGATATGTAGACAGATACTTTTAAAGCAACAAATAAAAAATCTAATTATTTGATCATAACAACTTTACCTGTAAAGAGGAAATTTTTAGCTAGCAAATGAAACAATCAATTGAATTTAACATTACACATTAAGCTCTTAGGCCTAAATATAATTATTCAGTCTAATTAGTAATAAGTGACATGTTTATCTGAGAATCAAATTACAAATCAACTTTTAAATTTAGCTATTACAACTGGGTGAAATATTTTAAACTTTACTTAGTATAACAGAATGAATCAATTATTCTATTATTTTTACAGCAGTTCATAAAGCTAGCTAGCTATAGCAATTATAACATATAGGATGTCTAAAGGCATAGCATTATAATTATGTATATTTATCCATAATGGAGCAAATTTAAAAAAGCTGCGGACACTCCTGCTATGCGCGCAGGTGCGCAGTTGTTTTCAAGAAAAAGAGCGCAAATCTGCAATTGCTATATATCTTCAGTCTGACTCAATGTAGTAATTGATTTCACGAAAAATGTCAAAAGACATTTTTTTAATCTCCATAGTGTATTTCTAAAAATAGAACAGGTACACAGTGATTTCGCAAAAATATGGATGGATATACCAAATGACCTTTTTTATCTCTGTGGTGTATTTCTATAATTAGAACAGCTAAGGTTGTCTTTTCGCACTTGGGCACTATGGAACATTTATTTGTGTAGCGGCACAAGGGCACACTGTTTGCTATATATCTACATACCTACAAAAACTTTACACACACACAAGGCACTGTGGCACGGACAGGAATTTCTCTCTGTGCAGACAATTTTTCACAAGCACACTGGACGCTGTCCACAAAAAAACCCTATTGGCTCCAATAGGATATATAGATTATTAAAACAAAAGATTAGTAGGCCTAGAAAAAAATTTCTATTAAACAAATATTTAACAAGTAGGCCTAGGCCTATAACAAGTAGGCCCTATAAAGAGATTCAACAATTTTTTTCTGTACTTTTTTTGTAGACATTTTTGTTTAGAAATATGGCTAACTAGCAAACTAATTATGGATGTATCAAGATTGTGTGGTATAAAATTCATAGCTAGCCATGCACTATGTATAGTTGGTGGGTTATTGCAGATTGGAGGCCACAAGTTGCATGAATTTGTACTAATGCCATGATGGTTAGTTGTCAAAGCAAAAAAATATTATAAGCCTAGTTTTGTTCTAGCTATTCAAGATTGGTTAATAAATGCACACATATCTCTATTAGGGCCAAATAATAATAGCTATTACAATATTGTCAGTCTGATTAAATATAGGCCCTACACTTATTTATAATACATAGGCCTAATAATTTATTAGGCCTCTGTCTAGCAATGATTAACTAAATAAACACAAAAAATGCAGGTGCAACTTACATGGGCTTAATATTTGTAACAAGCCAAGCTTTGAAGCTTTCAATATTTGCAATGTGCATGCTTAATTTTTGTAAAAAGGCCAATTCCTGTAGCTTAAGCAAAAAAGGAATATGTATGTGTTTTTGGTTAAGCCTTATTGAATTTAATGCAAAGAAAAGTAACTTTTAAAATAAAAACAAGGACTAAATTTGACTAAAGTCTACGTACAATTTTTCAGGACCAGTCATCTAATCTATGTAAAATTTATTTAAAATCTAGGCTTGACAACAATCAAACCAAATCGTGTGGCTTAAATGGCTAATGTAGCTATATTTAAAATACAATTAGCAAAAAAGGCTTCAGTACAACAGTAGGCCTAGCTAGCTAGCTATATAAGCAAGGGCCCTAGCTAAATCCAACACTAACACTAACAGTTGTAAATATATTAAATTATAGAGACGAGGTCGCGAGTGTTGCCAGTAACTATGTTCGTCGTATAACTGAGAAGAAAAGGACTAGTGTTCACAATCTGAAAATCATATTAAAGAAATGCTGCTGGAAATTCTCAAGAATCGGTCACTAAACTCAAGTCTGCACGAAAAAGAAACGAAACAATTATTTTAACAGTTAAGTCCGGAAATTCTTCCGTTTTCCTACGAGTGAGTAACTCGAGACTGACCAACATGCTGATTGCAGTCAATTAGGCTGGGTCAATGGAGACTTTCCGTCACTATTCACACGCGTGATGCGTGACTTCGGCCCTATATAATCTCGCTGGTTTTTATCCCAAAAAACCAAACGTTCGTTGCTTCGTCCGACGTTTCCGATGTTATCCGCTTCCGGGCGCCCTCCTTACGTAACGGTAGCTTTGGACGCGCTTGTCCCGTTTCTTCCCTATCCCCCTACTAGTCCCCCTGCTATACTTTCCCCATAAACTAATCTTACTTCCCCGTCCCCTAAAGTCATCCCCCAGTCAAGTCATCCCCTATCCCTAATGTTTTGATCCCCGGGCCCATCCCCCGAGTCGTCTCGGCAAGCCATCGATCGCCCCTGAATATCAACGACGGTCGCCCAGCCACCGCCTGACCCTGACCCTGCAGACAGCCGAGTCCAGCTGCATTCTGGAGCCACTGGGGGAGTGAGGCCTGATCCCCTCCATCTTGGGATCAGCACCGTGGGATTTCCAGCGCTCGCATCGAGTCGTCCCCAGGTTACATCACGTAAATGTGATTTCGTGCGAGCTTAATTAACTCTTCTTAAAATATAACGATCTTAAATCTGCATGCAGTCGCGAAAAAAATATGAAATTCAGAAAAATCTATTTTAAAGGCATTATCCTGGGTTATTTGACATACCAGCTAGCTTTAGCTGTGAAAAGCGTTGCATTATAAATGTACAGTAGTCCCATGATGACACGACTTAATTTGATTTCTATTTTTTTAATTCCTGGCTTCTCACAATATTCATAACAATTTAATGTTGCGCGCGAGATTGCTCTGATAAGCACATAAACTTTGCTATAAAACGTCTCAAACCTGCATGTTTACAGCTTCGTTTCAGCAGGCAGCGTTGCATTGTCACGCAAAAAAGTTTTATGATGAAACTATTCGTTACTTCACTAAATTAACTTAATAATATATTTATTATCCCTTTAATCTCGTAATGGAGAATTATAGTTTACATAACTATACTTCTTCCATCCCTAATTGTAATCGTAACTGATTACACCAACCCCTAAATGCCACAAAATAGCACAGCTAGCCGCAGCTATTGCGCGGCGCATCTGAAGACAGCGTACGGCTGTTCAGTCCATTGACTGGGGGGCGCCACACCCACCCTCAATTACCCGGTTTTTGCTGGTACCCATTTAACAGCTGGGTGAACTGAAGCAACTCACAGTCAAGTGTGTCTTGCTAAATGAAACCAATTGTTCCACTGGAGATGGCGAATCGAACCCGCGACCTTCCAGTCGTATGTCCGACGCTCTAACCACTAGGCTACAACCCCTAACTAGGCTATAACATCTAATGTATCGTATATCGTAACAAAGCGCAATAAGTTTCTGCATCTGAAACAATTGTGTTGTGTATTGACTGACTGAATGCTAATTTACGCATACTGCCACTATGAGTAGTGCAGTGAGGAAGCTAGTAGTTTCTAGAACCTTCTGTAGCCAGAATATTCTAGAACCTTCTATAGTCCGTGTTTTCTAGAACTTTCGATTTAACATATCAGCTACCTATAAATATACGGACACAAAGCTATCACAAAAAGGATAACTTCTCAATTTGGAATCTGCCAACAAATCCGTTGTTCCCTTCGTTCACTACATAACAACTGGCGACGAGGATGGCCCTCAACGTTAGCCCACCGACACCGTACCTGCCGGCAAGCGGACCTCCAGCAGTTCCATGGAATCGATGGCTAGACGCTTTCGATATCTATTGCCAAGCGGCGCAGATCTGGACTGACCGGCCGGCAGAGGGCGAAGCTCCAACAGAGGAAGCTACGCGACTGGCAACGAGTAGCCGCAACATGTTGCTGCACCTGCTCGGTTTCGAAGGGCAGCGGATTGCCAGGGCACGCAACGCGATTGTCGACGGCCACACCTTCTGGCAAACCCGCGACATGCTGACGACTGTGTTTGGCGACCGGCCAAACGTGATGTTGGCGCGTCACCGATTCCGGGAGCGACATCAGCTGCCCGGAGAGGACGCAGTCACGTTTGTCGCAGCACTACGCGAGCTGTCAGCCACCTGCAACTACGGAGCAATGGCTGATGAAATGATCCGCGACCAGCTGGCCCAGAAAACCAGCAGCAGCCGGATTCGTGAGCGCCTGCTGACTGAGGACGCCGCCAGGCTGACACTGGACCAAGCCATCGTGATCGCGACGACTATCGAGGAGGCAGCGGCAGGCAGCAAGGCGATGGCAGCAGCCGGCTCTTCAGGAAATGTCCAGGCTGTGCAGGAGGCCAGACCCCGAGGTCACCATGGCGCTCCGTCCAAGAAGAAGCCAGGGCAGCAAGCCGGAGGATCCTGCCAGCGATGCGGCCGCAGCCATGATGGCAAAGCCCAATGTCCCGCGCACGGCAAGAAGTGCAACAACTGCGGCAAACTGAATCACTTCAGCCGATGCTGCCGCAATAAGACAATGCAGGTCAGCGCGGAAGAGACAATCTACGCAGTCCACGGCAACAACGAGGTCCGCGCAGACCTTCAGCTCGGCAGCATCCGAAAGACCGTCAGCCTGATGGTCGACTGCGGTGCCAAGGTGTCTCTGCTGAACGAGGCCACGGCACGGAGCTTGGGCGACATTCGCCTAAGAACGTCGTCGATGAGGCTACGAGCCTACGGCGGGAAGCTGATCGCCCTAGCTGGGATCGCAACAGTGCCCGTCAAGCACCACAGCCGTGAGCTCCAACACGACTTCTACGTCACGAGGTCTGGCGAGAACCTCATCGGCCGCGACCTGATGGAGAAGCTGGGCTTCCGCGTGCAACTGCAGCCGCCAGCTGAGATCGGTGCCGAGATCGCCAGCGTAGACATCGAGCGAGAGTTCCCAACGGTCTTCAGCGGCTCGATCGGTCTCTGCAAAGGCGCAGTGCACAAACCGAGGATTAACGCAGCGGTGCCACCAGTGCAGCAGCCGCTCCGTCGACTTCCGCTCGCTAAGCAGCAACAAGTCGGCGAGGAGCTGGACCGTCTGGAGGCCATGGGAATCATCGAACGGGTGAATTCCACCCCATGGATCTCCAACTTGGTTGTCGCTAACAAGAAGGACGGAAATATTCGAGTCTGCATTGACGTGCGAGAGCCGAACAAGTCGCTCGTCATCGACCGGCACCCGATGCCGCAGCTGGACGAGATCTCGGCCAAGATCAAAGCGGCCGGAGGCAGCGTGTTCTCCAAGATCGACCTTAAGGCAGGATACATGCAGATGAAGCTGCACGAGTCATCACGTGACCTGACAGCATTCATTACTCACCAGGGTCTGTATCGCTACTGCAGGGTGCCGTTCGGCCTTGCTTCTGCACCGGCGGCATTCCAGAGGATGCTGGACGACCTGGTGTCTGATCTGCAGGGTGTTGAGCACATCCTGGACGACTTCATCGTCTTCGGAGCAACTGAAGCCGAGCACGACTCGAGGCTGCGAGCACTGCTGAAGCGATTGGAGGACGCCGGTCTCACTGCCAACAAGGACAAGTGCCAGCTGCGGAGGACTGAGATTGAGTTCTTTGGCTTCATCTTCTCAGCCAACGGCATGCGACCGTCTGAGAGTCAGACCAAGGCCTTCAGCGAGCTGCGCCCGCCGACCAACAGGAAGGAGCTGCAGGCGTTCCTGGGATCCGCCAACTATCTGATGCGGTTCGTGCCCAACTTCGCGGAGGTAACGGCGCCACTGCGGCCTCTGCTGAAAAGCGACGCGGTGTTCGAATGGTCGACGGAGTGCGAGAAGGCATTCGAAACGTTGAAAGCGGCAATCTGCAGTCCGCCGGTCCTAGCCCACTTCGACCCAGGGGCCGAGACGATCGTCACTAGCGACGCCAGTGCAGAGTCCCTCGGTGCGCAGCTGTCCCAGGTCCAAGATGGCATCGAGAGGCCGATCGCCTTCGCCGCCCGGGCCCTGACCGAGACGGAGAAGCGATACGCAGCGAACGAGCGAGAGGCGCTGGCGAGCCTGTGGGCCATGGAGAAGTGGTACTACTACCTGTACGGGCGCCATTTCGAGCTGCGGACCGACCACCAAGCGCTGCGCCAGCTCCTGCTGGGACCCAGCGGCACCGGACATCGGCCGCTGCGCATCCACCGGTGGTGCGACAGGTTTCAGCAATATGACTTCCATGTGCGATACCTGCCGGGCAACCGCAACTTCGTGGCCGACATGCTGTCTAGGTGGAGCTGCGGTTCCGACATGAACATCATCCAGCTACCAGACACTGCGATGCCTCCGGTACGGGTTGTTACCCCGCAGCAGCTAGCGATAGCCACAGCCGAGGATGCGGTTCTGCGACAGGTGATTCAGCACGTCACAAGCGGCAACTGGAGCTCTTCATCGGATAGCGAGCTGCAGCCGTACTTCAAGGTCCGCGAGCACCTCAGCGTCTGGCAGGACGGCGCCTGCCTGGCTTTCCAAGAACGAGCCGTCATTCCCCTGCAGCTGCGGCGCGAGCTTCTGGAGGCGGCCCATTCTGGACATCCGGGGGTGGTGCGCACCAAGCAGCAGCTCCGCGAGTTCGCCTGGTGGCCAAAGATGGACGCCGACGTCGAGACGTTCGTCCGAGACTGCGGCGCCTGCGAGACAGCGGAGAAGAATTTCAAGCTGCGACCGGCTCCGCTGCAGCCTCTGCCATGGCCGACTACACCGTGGACAGAGATCGCCATCGACATTGTGGGTGAGCTGCAGGCGGCACCGGCATCATCTCGCTTCCTACTGGTCATTACGGATCTGCACAGCAAATGGCCGGAGGTCTTCGCAACTTCGAGCATCACCACCGAGACGATCTGCAAGGTGCTGCGCAGTCTTTTCGCTCGCTGGGGCCTCTGCGAGAAGGTCCTCACCGACAACGGACCACAGTTCGGCGATGTCTTCACCGGATTTCTGAGGAATCGGGATATTCAGCACCTGAAGACCAGCCCGTACCGTCCAAGCACCAACGGCCAGACCGAGAGACTCAACAGGACGCTGATGGACAGCATCCGAGCGGCCAGGGCGGCGAACATTCCGATGCAGGACGCGCTGCTGCAGTTCCTTGAGGCTTACCGCAGCACTCCACACGCCCTGACTGGGAAGAGCCCGGCTGAGCTGATGCTGGGCAGGCGATGGCGCACAGCCCTGTCTCTGCTGTCACCGTCTAAGGACAACGCGGTTGCGCATACCGAGATGGCCCAGCGAATCCAAGAGCGCCAGCAGCGGACGGCAGCCTACACGGACCAGCGGCGAAGAGCGCGACCGCCGGCACTGCGCGCCGGCGACTGGGTTCGGGTGCGGCGTCCAATACGACGGGGCAAGCTCGGAACGCGGCTCTCGGCGCCGCTTCGGATCGTCAAAACGATGGGCGCTGCTTGCCGACTGACCGACGGCAGCACCTGGAATCAGCAGGCACTCGTACCAACATCGATGCGCCTGAGCCCCGAGACACCGGTGCCTGACGAGCTCGACCCGCTCATCGACTTTCAAGGACAGCACACGGTTCCGGACGATGGAGGCGGAGATCCCTTGCCTGCACCGGATCCAGCACAGGGACTAGCGACCCCGCCGGTACGACGATCCGGTCGGCCGAGGCGACCTGTGCAGCGTTATGGCTTCTGACTGACTGATTTTGCGGAGAGGGGGAAGATGTTGTGTATTGACTGACTGAATGCTAATTTACGCATACTGCCACTATGAGTAGTGCAGTGAGGAAGCTAGTAGTTTCTAGAACCTTCTGTAGCCAGAATATTCTAGAACCTTCTATAGTCCGTGTTTTCTAGAACTTTCGATTTAACATATCAGCTACCTATAAATATACGGACACAAAGCTATCACAAAAAGGATAACTTCTCAATTTGGAATCTGCCAACAAATCCGTTGTTCCCTTCGTTCACTACATAACAAATTGCATGTCAGAATTCTTCAACGAGTTTAAATTTTACTTTGCTATCAAATTTTCTTTCTTGAGTAGTACTGTCAGTCGCCTGTGACAGTCCGCGCCACATGCCCAGCAGGAGGTCGTGACAGAACTGTAGCAGCTCCAGCATTGTTAGCAGGCTCCAGCCCAGGTAAAGTCCGAGAATGCCTCCCGTCTGGGCAAAGAAGGTTGCTGCTGAGTAAGCAAGTTGCAGTGTGACGGTGTCGCTTCGAGCCTCGTGTGTGCGCAGGCTGGGTGTCCCGTGCACGCTGGTCTCGGACAACGCGGCCGAATTCTGTGACGGCGAGCTGCGCGACTGGCTGCGGAGAATCGGCTGCTCGAGTTCATCTTCAGTCCGTCGAAGGAGCTGCCAAAGGTGACATCGGCCAGGATCATGCGCTGGGCTATCCAGTTGGCTGCATTCGACTACGACATTGTCTATGTTCGTGGCAGTTGCATTCCACACGTCGATGCTATGTCCAGACTGGAGTTTGAGGATTCGTTCGAAAATCCTAAAGAGGAGGTGAGTCGCTTCGTTCATTGGACTGAGACTGACGTGCTGAAACGAAACGAAATTCAACAGGCGACTGACGCTGACCCTGTGCTACGGAGCATCCGACAGCGAATCAAGAACAACGTCTGGAGCAACTGCTCGGCGGCAGAAACGGCCGTACAAGAGTGTCCGGCAACAACTGACGGTGGAAGATGGCATCATCTGTCTGGGTGACCTGATCGTGCCTCCGGCAGGGCTGCGCTCTCGAGTCCTTCAAGCGGCGCATGGAGACTCCCACAGCGGAGCGTTGGCGACACGAAACCGGTTAAAGAGAGAAGCCTGGTGGCCCGGACACTGCGACGATGTGGAACGCTACGTCAAGCAATGCGCAAAATGCACGGAGATCCGGACTCCACCGGCTCGCGCCACCCACACCTGGCCCGCGGAAAGCACCGCATGGCAACGAGTGCACATGGACCACGCGCACTTGCCTGGTGTCGGCTATCTGTTGATCGTCGTGGACGCGTTTTCTGGCTGGCCGGAGGCGGTTCGAGTACCAGACCGGAGCGCCCAGACAACTTTGCGCACTCTGCGGGCCATCTTCTCCAGGCTGGGTGTCCCGTGCACGCTGGTCTCGGACAACGCGGCCGAATTCTGTGACGGCGAGCTGCGCGACTGGCTGCGGAGAATCGGCTGCTCGCAGATACACTCACCACCGTACCACCCGGAGTCCAACGGCCTAGCAGAGCGGATGGTCCAGACTGTCAAACGGGGTCTGGTGGCATTTCCGGTGCATCGCGGATCTTTTGATGCGTATCTGGCCAAGCTGCTGCTGAACTACAGGGCGACTCCGAGGAGCGACGGCCGAGGCAGTCCGTCAGCGCTGATGGGCAGACAACTGAGGAGCCCACTGACCCTGACGTTCAGTGTCGATGCGCCTGTCATCTACCAGGCTCGTGCCAGCAGCCCTACGGAGTCTGCGCGTTTCGTGGTACAGGCTGGGCACAACACCGCCGTGGTCACCCGAGAGGATGGTCGGCCGGTGCTCGCTCATCGGGATCAGATCCGCCCACTACCTGACGGCAATGAGCAACCAGCTGGTGACTTGCCTGGGAGGGACGACGGAGGAAAAGATTCCGCCTCCGATGTGGCTTCACTCCCGGGTTCTGAGGTGCAGGACGGTCCAGCTGGCAGCTTTCAGACAAATGCAACTCCGGTGCCCAGACGAAGTGAGCGCAGCAACAAGGGTGTTCCACCCGATCGTCTGGTCCTCCGTTGACGGGGAGATGTGGCGCCGTCGGTCTATATCGCGGCCAGGCGCATTGATAGCCTGAGCGTGGGCGGGCGCGGGGCCGCCAATGTCCTTTATTTAACTCTTCGCTAACTTATTAATGTACATGACTAGTGCGTGGCACGTTGCCACCGCTCAATAATATCGCACGTTGTACTTGTGTTTCGCGTTCTATATAAGTGATGTGACTGATGCACTAATATAATTATCTTGTACGCTCCAAACTAACAAACATAAGAGTCTCTCTAAACGACACGACATGATGTTCGATATTTATGTAGCCTCGGCGCGTACTTCAACCTGTACATTCATTCATGAAGGTGGCGAATTCATGCTCTGCTCAACAAAGTGTGACACTAACGTATGTAATCATCGGGTTGTCGGTATAATCTACTAACTTAAATGACCAAGCCATAGTTTCAGCTTCCGTTTTACCTATATCGATCAGTATATGTAGTGCAGCAGTATCTCTTGTTTCTCGCTCGAAATACTACCTGTCTGATGTCGCTTATGCCTATGCGAGACAGCCATCAAAATCAAAATTATACCATGCGAGTTAGAAATTATAGGTTCGAAGTGAAGTACACGTACTGAGCACCGCATGACGCGCATATAAAATCCCGCTTTCAGAATTTATATCAACGTGTTCGACGTTAGTACTACTTCGGCGTGTTAATACAAACACTGGCATACGCCTGGTGATGATCCCATCTTCAATAGTAACAGAATATAATGTACTAAAGCCGGACTAATAGACTGCTTACCACGCTGTCTGAATTGAAATTATATTGTCTCCAAAAAATTTGTGCAATGTATTATCTTTTGACGACTGTACTCTGGCAGCGCATTATGCTTTTAATAATTGTTTGCTCACTATTCGGCGTTTTTACCATGTGAAGGTGGTAGAGTGCGACGTCAGCTTGCATGCGCGTGGGTTCTACTAATAGTATAATTAATATATGCATGGGTCTACAGTCCAGGCGCAGAATTAGGCGCAAACATGCCACGGTTCTCTGTCGGACTTATGGTAGGTGCTGTAGCTGCATTAGCTTTGCTAATCGTTTATACCTTTCGGGTTTTGCACCAGTTGTGTAATGTGTCTACGCGTATGAGGTCAGTAGATGCACGAGTTTGGCGCAGCTGCGATCGCACCTACAACTACACCGCAGCTTCTGGCGATCCGCAGCTTGAGAACTGGACTGCAGTGCACAACTCGTTCCTACCTGCAAGAGCACTCATTACCGATGAGAGGCAGGGGCAACGGTCATGAAGGACCACTATTGCTGGAAATCACTTCGGTATAGTAGTCTAGTAGTCCTTGGGCAGGACTGGTCGCTGAACTGGTCAGCCTTCGATCCGTCGCTCATGAGGTATGAGGTATGATCCGTCGCTCACTACGTGCCAGTCCTAGCCAAAGCCAACTTTTGAGTGGCCTAAAAAGTAGGAAAGTGGTATGTATTTAACAGATTCCGGGTTGGTATTCAAAGATCGAAAACGGAGCTTAATTGTGATCGTTTGATAATTTAAATGCAGCATTTTACAAGAAACATATTTGAAAGAGAATAACCTTTTAGCTACATGGAAATCATATTTGCAGTATATTTTTAAATGGGCCTATTTGTAAATAATTTTTAAGTTTAGACATTAAAAATTTACTTCATTACTAAAAATTACACTTTTTGACAATTTTGCTGGGGTATCGTAGCAGAATTTTTTAATAAGAAATCTGTATGTATGTGCATGTATGTACCACAGGCGGCAGGCCTAGTCTTAAATATTTCATGTATACATTTTAGACTATTTTTCATTGTCATAATTCAATAAGGTACAGCTATAATACAACACAGTCTTAAATGATCCACACAAAAAGACCATTTTAACCTGAAATTATTCAGTTTAGCTACTTCTTCAGTTATCAATTTTAATCCATCCAGTATTCAGATACTTTATCTATCCATGAAGATTTAGAAATGATTTAACATTTTTTTATTCACTAAAATATTTTTATCAGGCCAGGGCCCAAGTATAAGAGTTAGGTGACCCTGAGTGTTTTTACAGAAAATTGTTAGTTTTGTGGCAAAAGTTTTCATACAAAAAAGTGGCTTACTTATGCATAAAATTTTTTTATATTTTTTAATGTTTCTTATTTGTAATTTAGTACAGCATATTTTTAGAATACATTTTAATTCATAGCTAATGCTAGTTTTTCAGAAGCTGCAGTCAGCAATTGCTAGGCACATAATGTTGCCATGGCAACACTATGGCAAACACCAGCTTTGCTTACTCTTAACCCGCCAGTTTAGCAGCCAGTCAGCGGTGGCCAAGCAGCCATTGGTGGCTCGCTCCTTTATGTATGTGCCAGCCAGCTCTTCTAAGATGCTGACTGGCCTGGCTACCCGCCGGCCCCTGCCTGACCTACCTGTGCTGGACTGCGAGGATGGGGTTGCCTATGCAGCCAAGGCCGCAGCCAGGTGAGGCGTCATGGGAATTCTAAATCTCGGTAAATTTCGCTGAATCACCCTCAGCGACCTTAATTTTTCCTCCCACCATAAATCGCCAGGGAGGGCGCCAGGCGGGCCTTGACGGAGCTGCGGCTGGCGGACCAGCTGGGCGGCGGTCGCTCTGTGGCAGTGCGCATTAACCCACCTGCTGGAGCCGAGGCCCTGGCCGAGGACGACGTCCGGTGTGTCATGGACTCGCCCAGGTGTGCCGTTGTCTCATTACTGGCAGTCTTATTTCTCACTGTCTCACTGCTCACTGCTCACTGCTCACTGCTCACTGTCTCGCTGCTCACTGTTTCACTGCTCACTGCTCACTGTCTCGCTGCTCACTGTCTCGCTGCTCACTGCTCACTGTCTCGCTGCTCACTGTCTCGCTGCTCACTGTTTCACTGCTCACTGTTTCACTGCTCACTGCTCACTGTCTCGCTGCTCACTGTCTCGCTGCTCACTGCTCACTGTCTCGCTGCTCACTGTTTCACTGCTCACTGTTTCACTGCTCACTGTTTCACTGCTCACTGTCTCGCTGCTCACTGTTTCACTGCTCACTGTTTCACTGCTCACTGCTCACTGTCTCGCTGCTCACTGTTTCACTGCTCATTGCTCACTGTCTCGCTGCTCACTGCTCACTGCTCACTGTCTCACTGTCTCACTGCTCACTGCTCACTGTTTCACTGCTCACTGTTTCACTGCTCACTGCTCACTGTCTCGCTGCTCACTGTTTCACTGCTCACTGTCTCACTGTCTCACTGCTCACTGCTCACTGCTCACTGTCTCGCTGCTCACTGTTTCACTGCTCACTGTCTCACTGCTCACTGCTCACTGCTCACTGCTCACTGTCTCACTGCTCACTGCTCACTGTCTCGCTGCTCACTGTTTCACTGCTCACTGTTTCACTGCTCACTGTCTCGCTGCTCACTGTTTCACTGCTCACTGTTTCACTGCTCACTGTTTCACTGCTCACTGTTTCACTGCTCACTGTTTCACTGCTCACTGTTTCACTGCTCACTGTCTCGCTGCTCACTGTTTCACTGCTCACTGTTTCACTGCTCACTGTCTCGCTGCTCACTGCTCACTGCTCACTGTCTCACTGCTCACTGCTCACTGTTTCACTGCTCACTGTTTCACTGCTCACTGTTTCACTGCTCACTGTCTCGCTGCTCACTGTTTCACTGCTCACTGTTTCACTGCTCACTGTCTCGCTGCTCACTGTTTCACTGCTCACTGTTTCACTGCTCACTGCTCACTGTTTCACTGCTCACTGTTTCACTGCTCACTGTTTCACTGCTTACTGTTTCACTGCTCACTGCTCACTGTTTCACTGCTCACTGTTTCACTGCTCACTGTTTCACTGCTCACTGTTTCACTGCTGACTGCCCACTGCTCACTGCTCACTGTCTCGCTGCTCACTGTTTCACTGCTCACTGTCTCACTGCTCACTGCTCACTGTCTCACTGCTCACTGCTTACTGCTCACTGTCTCGCTGCTGACTGTTTCACTGCTCACTGTCTCACTGCTCACTGCTCACTGCTCACTGTCTCACTGCTCACTGCTCACTGTCTCGCTGCTCACTGTTTCACTGCTCACTGTTTCACTGCTCACTGTTTCACTGCTCACTGTTTCACTGCTCACTGTTTCACTGCTCACTGTTTCACTGCTCACTGCTCACTGCTCACTGTCTCGCTGCTCACTGTTTCACTGCTCACTGCTCACTGTCTCGCTGCTCACTGCTCACTGCTCACTGTCTCACTGCTCACTGCTCACTGTCTCACTGCTCACTGCTCACTGCTCACTGTCTCGCTGCTCACTGTTTCACTGCTCACTGTCTCACTGCTCACTGCTCACTGCTCACTGCTCACTGTCTCACTGCTCACTGCTCACTGTCTCGCTGCTCACTGTTTCACTGCTCACTGTTTCACTGCTCACTGTTTCACTGCTCACTGTTTCACTGCTCACTGTTTCACTGCTCACTGCTCACTGTCTCGCTGCTCACTGCTCACTGCTCACTGTTTCACTGCTCACTGCTCACTGTTTCACTGCTCACTGTTTCACTGCTCACTGTTTCACTGCTCACTGCTCACTGTTTCACTGCTCACTGTTTCACTGCTCACTGTTTCACTGCTCACTGTTTCACTGCTCACTGTCTCGCTGCTCACTGTTTCACTGCTCATTGCTCACTGTCTCGCTGCTCACTGCTCACTGCTCACTGTCTCACTGCTCACTGCTCACTGTTTCACTGCTCACTGTTTCACTGCTCACTGTTTCACTGCTCACTGTCTCGCTGCTCACTGTTTCACTGCTCACTGTTTCACTGCTCACTGTCTCGCTGCTCACTGTTTCACTGCTCACTGTTTCACTGCTCACTGCTCACTGTTTCACTGCTCACTGTTTCACTGCTCACTGTTTCACTGCTTACTGTTTCACTGCTCACTGCTCACTGTTTCACTGCTCACTGTTTCACTGCTCACTGTTTCACTGCTCACTGTTTCACTGCTCACTGTTTCACTGCTGACTGCCCACTGCTCACTGCTCACTGTCTCGCTGCTCACTGTTTCACTGCTCACTGTCTCACTGCTCACTGCTCACTGTCTCACTGCTCACTGCTTACTGCTCACTGTCTCGCTGCTGACTGTTTCACTGCTCACTGTCTCACTGCTCACTGCTCACTGCTCACTGTCTCACTGCTCACTGCTCACTGTCTCGCTGCTCACTGTTTCACTGCTCACTGTTTCACTGCTCACTGTTTCACTGCTCACTGTTTCACTGCTCACTGTTTCACTGCTCACTGTTTCACTGCTCACTGCTCACTGCTCACTGTCTCGCTGCTCACTGTTTCACTGCTCACTGCTCACTGTCTCGCTGCTCACTGCTCACTGCTCACTGTCTCACTGCTCACTGCTCACTGTCTCACTGCTCACTGCTCACTGCTCACTGTCTCGCTGCTCACTGTTTCACTGCTCACTGTCTCACTGCTCACTGCTCACTGTCTCGCTGCTCACTGTTTCACTGCTCACTGTTTCACTGCTCACTGTTTCACTGCTCACTGTTTCACTGCTCACTGTTTCACTGCTCACTGCTCACTGTTTCACTGCTCACTGTTTCACTGCTCACTGCTCACTGTCTCGCTGCTCACTGCTCACTGCTCACTGTTTCACTGCTCACTGCTCACTGTTTCACTGCTCACTGTTTCACTGCTCACTGTCTCGCTGCTCACTGTTTCACTGCTCACTGCTCACTGTCTCGCTGCTCACTGTTTCACTGCTCACTGCTCACTGTCTCACTGCTCACTGCTCACTGCTCACTGCTCACTGTCTCGCTGCTCACTGTTTCACTGCTCACTGTTTCACTGCTCACTGTTTCACTGCTCACTGCTCACTGTCTCGCTGCTCACTGCTCACTGCTCACTGTTTCACTGCTCACTGCTCACTGTTTCACTGCTCACTGTTTCACTGCTCACTGTTTCACTGCTCACTGCCCACTGCTCACTGCTCACTGTCTCGCTGCTCACTGTTTCACTGCTCACTGTCTCACTGCTCACTGTCTCACTGCTCACTGCTCACTGTCTCGCTGCTCACTGCTCACTGCTCACTGTCTCACTGCTCACTGCTCACTGTTTCACTGCTCACTGTTTCACTGCTCACTGTTTCACTGCTCACTGTCTCGCTGCTCACTGTTTCACTGCTCACTGTTTCACTGCTCACTGTCTCGCTGCTCACTGTTTCACTGCTCACTGTTTCACTGCTCACTGCTCACTGTTTCACTGCTCACTGTTTCACTGCTCACTGTTTCACTGCTCACTGTTTCACTGCTCACTGTTTCACTGCTCACTGCTCACTGTCTCGCTGCTCACTGCTCACTGCTCACTGTTTCACTGCTCACTGCTCACTGTTTCACTGCTCACTGTTTCACTGCTCACTGTTTCACTGCTCACTGCTCACTGTTTCACTGCTCACTGTTTCACTGCTCACTGTTTCACTGCTCACTGTTTCACTGCTCACTGTCTCGCTGCTCACTGTTTCACTGCTCATTGCTCACTGTCTCGCTGCTCACTGCTCACTGCTCACTGTCTCACTGCTCACTGCTCACTGTTTCACTGCTCACTGTTTCACTGCTCACTGTTTCACTGCTCACTGTCTCGCTGCTCACTGTTTCACTGGTCACTGTTTCACTGCTCACTGTCTCGCTGCTCACTGTTTCACTGCTCACTGTTTCACTGCTCACTGCTCACTGTTTCACTGCTCACTGTTTCACTGCTCACTGTTTCACTGCTTACTGTTTCACTGCTCACTGCTCACTGTTTCACTGCTCACTGTTTCACTGCTCACTGTTTCACTGCTCACTGTTTCACTGCTCACTGTTTCACTGCTGACTGCCCACTGCTCACTGCTCACTGTCTCGCTGCTCACTGTTTCACTGCTCACTGTCTCACTGCTCACTGCTCACTGTCTCACTGCTCACTGCTTACTGCTCACTGTCTCGCTGCTGACTGTTTCACTGCTCACTGTCTCACTGCTCACTGCTCACTGCTCACTGTCTCACTGCTCACTGCTCACTGTCTCGCTGCTCACTGTTTCACTGCTCACTGTTTCACTGCTCACTGTTTCACTGCTCACTGTTTCACTGCTCACTGTTTCACTGCTCACTGTTTCACTGCTCACTGCTCACTGCTCACTGTCTCGCTGCTCACTGTTTCACTGCTCACTGCTCACTGTCTCGCTGCTCACTGCTCACTGCTCACTGTCTCACTGCTCACTGCTCACTGTCTCACTGCTCACTGCTCACTGCTCACTGTCTCGCTGCTCACTGTTTCACTGCTCACTGTCTCACTGCTCACTGCTCACTGTCTCGCTGCTCACTGTTTCACTGCTCACTGTTTCACTGCTCACTGTTTCACTGCTCACTGTTTCACTGCTCACTGTTTCACTGCTCACTGCTCACTGTTTCACTGCTCACTGTTTCACTGCTCACTGCTCACTGTCTCGCTGCTCACTGCTCACTGCTCACTGTTTCACTGCTCACTGCTCACTGTTTCACTGCTCACTGTTTCACTGCTCACTGTCTCGCTGCTCACTGTTTCACTGCTCACTGCTCACTGTCTCGCTGCTCACTGTTTCACTGCTCACTGCTCACTGTCTCACTGCTCACTGCTCACTGCTCACTGCTCACTGTCTCGCTGCTCACTGTTTCACTGCTCACTGTTTCACTGCTCACTGTTTCACTGCTCACTGCTCACTGTCTCGCTGCTCACTGCTCACTGCTCACTGTTTCACTGCTCACTGCTCACTGTTTCACTGCTCACTGTTTCACTGCTCACTGTTTCACTGCTCACTGCCCACTGCTCACTGCTCACTGTCTCGCTGCTCACTGTTTCACTGCTCACTGTCTCACTGCTCACTGTCTCACTGCTCACTGCTCACTGTCTCGCTGCTCACTGCTCACTGCTCACTGTTTCACTGCTCACTGTTTCACTGCTCACTGTTTCACTGCTCACTGTTTCACTGCTCACTGTTTCACTGCTCACTGCTCACTGTCTCGCTGCTCACTGTTTCACTGCTCACTGCTCACTGTCTCACTGCTCACTGCTCACTGCTCACTGCTCACTGTCTCGCTGCTCACTGTCTCACTGCTCACTGTCTCACTGCTCACTGTTTCACTGCTCACTGTCTCACTGCTCACTGTTTCACTGCTCACTGTTTCACTGCTCACTGTCTCACTGCTCACTGCTCACTGTCTCACTGCTCACTGTCTCACTGCTCACTGTCTCACTGCTCACTGTCTCACTACTCACTTACTCACTACTCAATACTCAATGCTCAATGCTCACTACTTACCCGTAGGCCGCCCGACGTTCTGGTCCTGCCCAAGGTGGAGTCCTTTGACGATGTCGCTTGGCTGTCCGACCGGCTAACTCGTTACTGGCGGCCTTCAGCAGCTTCCGGTCAGCGGCAGCCGACTTCAATGCCCCTGATCCTCATGATCGAGTCAGCCGCGGCGCTGCTGTCCATGCCTTCCATTCTGGACTCCGCAATCCAGTACGCTGGTCGCCTTCGACCCGTCGGCTGCGTGTTCGGCTCCGACGATTTCTGCGCCTCTGTTGGCGTCGAGCGAACTCGGGACGGCCTGGAGACGAGGCATGCCAGGGCCCAGTTTGCCTTGGCTGCGCGATCGCGCCGGCTCCTGGCCATAGACATGGTGGAGATCGACCTCAAGGATCCTGAGCACTTCAAACGCCAGTGCGAGGAGGGCAGAGCCATGGGATTTACCGGCAAGCAGGTTGGTTTAAATTGTAGAAAATTTCTCACCTGCACTAATCCGTAGATGATCCTCCCACTTTCTCAATTGGCGTCACTAATCCTTAGATAGTTTTGTCCTACCAGGCGTCACTAATCGACAAATAATCCTCCCAGTTTCTCAACTGGCGGAAATAATCCACAGATAATCCTCCCAGCTTCTCAACTGGCGTCACTAATCCACAGATAATCCATTCACTTTCCCACCTAGTGTCACTATTCCACAGATAATCCTCTCACTTTCCCACCTGGTGTCACTAATGCACAGATAATCGATTCACTTTTCCACCTGGCGTCACTAATCCGCAGATAATCCACTCACTTTCCCACCTGGCGTCACTAATCCGCAGATAATCCAGTTTTAATCAAATGTTGCCTCTGATCCTCTCGGTTTCTTAACTGGCTTAATTACTCTTTTCATAATCATCCCCGTTTCTCAACTGGCGTCACTAATCTACTTTCATGACTGTTTTTACAGATCTGCAGCTAATTATTGCACACACGCATTTGACGTCATTAATCCGCAGATAATCCATCCATCGCAGCTGTCGCCGTGTCACGCCGCCTTCTCCCCTGCTCCCCCCCGGGTGAGCTGGGCGGAGCGGTTGTGCGCCGAGTTCGAGCGCCACTCGGCCGCGGGATCTGGCGCCTTCGTGTTCGACGGCCAGATGATTGACATGCCCACACTGCGCCAGGCGCAGTACCTGCTAGACCTTCATAAAGCTCTGCTGAAGTTCGACGAACAGCCCAAATAGATCTCAAGCTGTCCAGGAGTGCTTGCGGGATGCATTTTCTAGGAAAACTGCTTTCTAGGAAGACTGTAAATAAAGTTAGAACAGCTTGTGGCTTCAAAATTGACTCCAAGCTGCCCAACATTAGTACAATAAATGTGGGCCTGAAACTATAATTTGATATTCAACATATAGTAGATTTTAAAACAATTTCTTATAAACTACTTATAAACTACTTTTGCAAACTCTCTTTATTTTGCTCATAACACAATTTAAATTTTCTGCTCAGTCACAGAGACCAGGTGTTGCAGTCACAAAGAACAGGTATCTCAGACAAAAAGAACAGGTATCTCAGACAAGAATAACAGGTATCTCAGACAAAAAGAACAGGTATCTCAGACAAAAAGAACAGGTATCTCAGACAAGAATAACAGGTATCTCAGACAAAAAGAACAGGTATCTCAGACAAAAAGAACAGGTATCTCAGACAAAAAGAACAGGTGTCTCAGACAAGAATAACAGGTATCTCAGACAAGAATAACAGGTATCTCAGACAAAAAGAACAGGTATCCCAGACAAGAATAACAGGTGTTTCAGTCACAGAGACCAGGTGTTTCAGTCACAGAGACCAGGTGTTTCAGTCACAGAGACCAGGTGTTTCAGTCACAGAGACCAGGTGTTTCAGTCACAGAGACCAGGTGTTTCAGTCACAGAGACCAGGTGTTTCAGTCACAGAGACCAGGTGTTTCAGTCACAGAGACCATGTGTTTCAGTCACAGAGACCAGGTGTTTCAGTCACAGAGACCAGGTGTTTCAGTCACAGAGACCAGGTGTTTCAGTCACAGAGACCAGGTGTTTCAGTCACAGAGACCAGGTGTTTCAGTCACAGAGACCAGGTGTTTCAGTCACAGAGACCAGGTGTTTCAGTCACAGAGACCAGGTGTTTCAGTCACAGAGACCAGGTGTCTCAATCATAGAGACCAGGTGTCTCAGATAAAAAGAACAGGTATCTCAGACAAAAGGAACAGGTATCTCAGACAAAAAGAACAGGTATCTCAGACAAAAGGAACAGGTGTCTCAGACAAAAAGAACAGGTGTCTCAGACAAAAAGAACAGGTATCTCAGACAAAAGGAACAGGTGTCTCAGACAAAAAGAACAGGTGTCTCACACAAAAAGAACAGGTATCGCAGACAAAAAGAACAGGTGTCTCAGACAAAAAGAACAGGTGTCTCAGTCAGAGTCCAGGTTTATAAATAAATTTAAGGGAAAATAAAAATTATGAAATTCAATAATCGGGAAATAACTCTTGTGACAAACACAACAAAGATGTTCAGGAAATTGTCTCGAATTCCTTCTAGTCAGAGAAGCAGCATCTCAATTTCCATCAGAGAATAATAAAATCCGTAGGGGCTGCTCCAGATGAGACCCTCCGCGAAAGGTCCACCGACGGCCTCGCTGCTGTTCCTGTACTCTCCGTTGGCGTGTGCACCAAAGCAGTTTGTATACCACCAGGCACCCTTGTACCTTTGCGCGCAGTTGCTGATCCAGGTGTCGTGATCAGCGTCGAATGTGGTGAACTGCATGTTGTTGCTTACCTGCATTGAGTCGCCCAACCCGGCGGTGGCGGTGAAGCCTGCCAGATTCAGTCTGTATTTGTCACTGCCGGGTCCTACGCTGAAGGTGGCATATTCGGCCCAGCTCTCAGCGTTGCTCCATTGCTTCATCATAAATCGCAGCCTCCGTGGCTTGGCTGACGTCAAATTGTACAGCGCGTTGAGACCTGGTCGTTTTGGGGGTGAATGGCGGAGCGGTCTGACAAGTTTACCTCTCGCACCCTGAGCTGGATTCTGCGGCGAGGCCACATTCATTTGGCGCGCAACTCACGCCCATGCTCAGTAAAAGTGTACACTGCCTGACGATGAGAAAGTCTGATGTGCACACTAGTGTGTGCGTGTGTGTGTGTGTGTGCTCAGGAGTCAGTGAAACGGGCAGAATTGCCTCCTCGCTGTCTGCGGGCCTAGTGTCACCAAATGATGTGCCATATTGCCTGCAGCCCTCCTGAAATTAGTGCTAATTATATTATATACCTGGTCGTTTAGACTGCATTCGTTACGAATGGAATGCAAAAATTAAAAGCTTCCCTTAATCTGAAGATTCGAACTCTCGACCACTGGATCGAGAGTTCAACAATCCGACAGTCGTCATTTATAATCGTATTTGCGTTTAAAGGTAAAAATGAACTGCTGGCTTTTCAACAGCTCCTACCAATCCAGTAGTTTCCGTTGGGTCCTTCGCCAAACTCGCCCAGATACTGAGTCCAGTTCCGATAGAAGTCCACCGACTTTGACACCCTGCGCTGCACGGTGATCCAACAGGCTGTGCTCCTTATCTAAAACGTTAGAAAAACGTTCCATACTACTGAAAAAAGTAGAAAAGTAAAGATTTAGTTTTTTAATTTAATGGCTATTAAATTGAACGTTCGTAGTCAATGAATAAATAATAATTGATTATTTATTGGGCCAGATGTGCAGCCGACAGCACAGCCGCAACCATTGCGCGGCGCATCTGAAGGCTGCGTACGGCTGTTCAGTCCATGGACTGGGTGAGACGCCACACACCCACCCTTAATTACCCCAGCTGATGCTGGAACCCATTTAACAGCTGGGTGAACTGTAGCAATGCAGAGTTAGGAGCCATGCTAAAGGACACAAATTGTTGCAGTAGAGTCAAGAATCGAACCCCCGACCTTCAAGTCGTGAGTCCGACGCTCTAACCCATGAGCTACAACCTGGCATGTCAGACCACTGATAAAAGTAGAGAAATGAAGATTTTATTGTTAAATTGAATTCAAAGTCAGTGTTGTTGGCAGTGAGAGCCAGCCTTTAGAAACTCACCCAGACCTCCTGAGAGCCCTGATTGGCACTGCGGCATTTTCTGCAGTGGTTCAGTCCCAGTCGGCACCTGAATTCGGTGCACAAACCAGAGCTGATGTCGAACAACACTAGCTGGATAGCGGCTCCAGCCCTTATAGCACAGTCGATTTCAGACCGTGCATGTGTCGACTGTATGGCTTCATAATCGGACAGACTGTCTCGGCTGTACGTCCAGACGTCCTCAGTTGTGGCGCCATAAATTGTGGCTAGCAGAAGCAGCAACAGCAGCAGGAGCGACAGAGCATATGCAGCATGCATCGTAAACGCTTAGTAAAATTCTGAAAGTAAAGGTATTAGTGTAATGGAAATTCTAATGCAAACAGTTATAGCACTGAAACTTGATCTTCTGTCTGCTGCGATACTGTGAGTGATCTTCTGTCTGCTGCGATACTGTGAGTGATCTTCCGTTTGCTGCTGCGATACTGTGAGTGATTTTCTGTCTGCTGCGATACTGTGAGTGATCTTCCGTTTGCTGCTGCGATACTGTGAGTGATTTTCTGTCTGCTGCGATACTGTGAGTGATCTTCCGTTTGCTGCTGCGATACTGTGAGTGATCTTCTGTCTGCTGCGATACTGTGCGTGAGACGGACCGTCGGACCTGTTCAGCACGACCTCCGGAGTGCTGCAGGGTGACACTCTGGCGCCCTTCCTCTTTGTTTTGCTGATGGACTGGGTGTGCAGGATCGGCCTGCCGACCGCAGAGGACGGCTTTCTACTGCAAAGGCGCACCAGTCGGCGACACCCGGAGAAGAGGCTGTCCCTCCTCGGCTACGCGGACGACCTCGCCCTGCTGTCTACGACGGCCGAAGGCGCCCAACGGCTGCTGGATGGCCTGACTGCGGCGGCTGCGAGGGTCGGCCTCGTCATCAACGCCAAAAAGACCGAGGTGCTGACGGTGCCGCACGATCTACCCGCCGAGATCCGACTCCGACTCCGAGACGGCGATGCCCCGGGGACGGTGCTCCCGAAGTGCCGTCAGTTCCTCTACCTCGGCGGGCTGGTGCCGGACGTGAGCGACGACCTGGCGAGACGGCGCGGCAAGGCCTGGGCCGCCTTTCGATCTGTTCGGGCGGTGCTGCTCTCGGAGGCCCTGTCGGACAGCGCCAGGTCCCAGCTGTTCCAGGCTGTTGTCGAGACTGCCCTCCTGTACAATGCTGAGACCTGGACGCTGACCGGGGCGCTCGAGGGGCAGCTCGACGCGGCGCATGCGGCTCTGGTTCGTGCCGCGTTCGGCGCTCGCCGCGGCCCTGGCAGCGAGACGACCGACTCCCTGTACCAGCGAGCGCGCCTGACGCGGCCTTCTGCCCTGCTGAGCAAGCGACGTCTGCGGCTTGCCGGGCATGTCATCCGGGCCGAAGCCTACTGCCCAGAGCCGCTGCAGGACGTCCTGCTGTGGACTCCGCAGGGACCTCGCAGGCGCGGACAGGGACGAACGGCTCGCTACATCGACCGTCTTTTTGATGATGCGCGAGCACCCAGCCAGGCAGCCGGCGTGAAGCACGTCAGAGACCTTGCCCTGAAGCGCGCGATTTGGCGCCCCCCCTTTTTTGGCCACTTGTGGTCGGCGCGGGGCGTGAGATTATTATTATTATTATTATTATTATCTGTCTGCTGCGATACTGTGAGTGATCTTCTGTCTGCTGCGATACTGTGAGTGATCTTCTGTCTGCTGCGATACTGTGAGTGATCTTCTGTCTGCTGCGATACTGTGAGTGATCTTCTGTCTGCTGCGATACTGTGAGTGATCTTCTGTCTGCTGCGATACTGTGAGTGATCTTCTGTCTGCTGCGATACTGTGAGTGATCTTCTGTCTGCTGCGATACTGTGAGTGATCTTCTGTCTGCTGCGATACTGTGAGTGATATTCTGTCTGCTGCGATACTGTGAGTGATATTCTGTCTGGTACGATTCAGAACAGACAATCATTAGAGACAACCTTACCTGGCAACATTATTGTGATTCACGCTGATCTCGCCAGAAAGCAATGCGTGTTGTCTGATGCAAGTTAAAAAAACTGTCAAGAAAACACTATTTATTCCAGGTATTTATTCCAATGATTTTTCCGTCTCTATAGAAATGAAGCTTTTTGCAAAGCGGTAAAAATTTGTCTTTTTTCAGACTCTGTTTAACTCTGTTCACACGAGAACAAAAGCAGGCAGGCTTATAACTTAGCACTGTGGCAATGCTGAAGCAGCTCTACTTGGGTTCGCTAAGTCATTAACTTTTTCTTCTTTTACTCAGAAAAAAATGCAAAACATGGGTATTGCTGGAGAGTGTTTCTCATCCATCTCATCTTGGCGGGGTTGTGTTTTTGGTTGCTATGGAAACCATGCATTTTCACTCCTTCATCTTTCTTTATTAGCTCTGGTGGACTAAGTTCTGTTTTAAGCCTTGGGAAAGCAATTCTGTACGGTTTTGACTGTATTGATGAGGATTTTTGAAGTACAAGTCAGCAGCAGAATTCATTAATAATCTTAAACTTTTTAGGGTTTCTGCGACATATTTTCATCAGCAAAAGTATTTAAATGATCAATGGGGATATTTCAAATTAGCCCCATTTACCTTTATTTTCTAAATCTCTTAAAGTAGCTATGAAAGTCCAGAAAATGAGCTAAAAATGATTTGCTCTATCCGATGAAGCAAACTTCCAGAATCTCAAAACATCGGCATCGTTGAGATATTCAACGATTCCCGATCGTCTTGGTGTCTGGTGGAAAAGTCTACTAATATCAGAATTAGTTTTGCTTACAAAATTTCAACATGCAACAATGTCGGCTGTTTTAGCTGATTATATTGCAGTGATTATATTGTTAGGTATTATATGAAGTACTATGTACTATGTACTATGTACTATATTTACCAATATTGATTCGCCAGGGATAGCATGGTCTTTCTCGTGCGCTATCGGTGGAGAGAAGCCATAGACACTCGCGCGCGCTACACCCATAATGCTGAAATGGGACTTCAACCACCCATTGGATCAAGGACTTCTATATAATAGCATAGATGTTATTATATAGAAGTCCTTTCATTGGATGAGTCATTTCTTTGGGCCGGTCAGATAAAATCGGCCATAGACTAAAGACATACATATCTTTTCAGGCACTTTCTTTATTGGCAATTGGGACAAAGTGTACGTGTGAAAACTCCACTTCGGGGGGGGTAAGTCCCCCCAATGGCAGAGGCTTTTATTTAACTTTATAGCTGGCCAACAATAAAGGCTGTCTGACAAAGTGTCAGCCAATCACACGCGCGCGTGCAGGTGTACACCTGCACTGTACATTACTCTGAGCGGAACAACTGAGCAGACCCACGCTATCACATCCCTCCCCATCTACATGAGGATCAGGGATCGCAAGAGAATACAATAGAACAACGCATTTTATAGTGAGGCACAATAACACAATAATTAACCTAATAACAAATACTAATTAACCAGCACCAAAACTACACAACGCAAGACAGAAAAGCAACGACACAACCATATAATGGAAAATAACCCATAACCATAACAAAGTACCAAATCTGAAATTAATCGTCCGAACACTACAGTCAATCAAAACAGTCTCTTCCACAGATGACGTCACCCGTAGCTCAGGCGCTCCGGGGGACGTCGAACTCGCGACGATCGGCGCAGAGACCCGTCGATCTCAGGGTCTCCAGGAGCAGCCAGATCAGGCGGCTCGTCCACGGCCGGCATCGCAGCTTCAGGCTCAGGTGCGGCCTTGGCGTCGGCAGCACCGTCTGTCACGCCAGCTCCGGTAGGCCGCGGCTGCTCAGGATGCCGCCGCACCACTGGTCGTCGCCATCGAAGCCGCACAGGTAGGAGGCCGGACCGGCGGCACCGACAACTCGCGCCGGCTTCCACCGACCTCCGTTGGCTCCAAAGTCTCTGGCCAGTACAGCGTCCCCAGTCTCGAAAGTCCGGGATCGAGCTTTGCAGTCGTGGTGCTCTTTTTGCAGACTTTGCTTACGCTGTACTCTTGCTCCCAGGTCTGGCCGAGCTCGATCTAGCAACGTACACAGTCGCCGTCCCATCAGGAGTTCGCAGGGAGCCACACCAGTTGTCGCATGCGGAGTGACCCGATAGCTCAGCAGGAACCGGGCGACCTTATCCTCCAAGGAGCCTTCGCGCTGCTTCTCCAGGGACCGCTTCAGCGTCTGGACAGCTCGTTCCGCCAGGCTGTTGGACGCCGGATGGTAGGGGGCAACGCGCACGTGTTGAATGCCGTTCTTCCGCAGAAAGTCGGACATCTCCTCGCTGACCAAGTTGGGCCCATTGTCCGACACCAGCACATCTGGCAACCCGTGCGTCGCGAAGCTGGAGCGGAGTTTCTGGATGGTGACAGCTGAGGTCGCTGACGACACCACATGCACATCCAGCCACTTTGAGTGGGCATCGACGACGACCAGCAGCATCCTGCCAGACACCGGACCCGCATAGTCGATATGCACTCGAGACCACGGTCGGTCAGGCCACGGCCACGACAACATTGGCGAAGGCGCCGGGGCGTTCTGCAACTCCTGACAGTCAGCGCAGGCCTTGGACAGGTTTTCAATCTCCGAGTCTAATCCTGGCCACCAGAAATAACCCCGGGCTAACGTCTTCATGCGAGACGCCCCCGCATGACCTTGATGCAGCACCTGGAGCAGAGCAGCTCGCGCTCCAACCGGGACCACCACTCGAGCGCCCCACAGGAGACAGCCGTCTTGCGCACTGAGCTCAGCCGCTCTCTTGGAGTATGGCAGCAGATCGTCACTGACCCGCTCTGGCCAGCCAATCTGCGTGAAGTGCAGAGCTCGGGCAAGCGTAGGATCCCTTCGAGTCAGGCCGCGTATCTGAGCTGCCGTGACAGGTCCATCATCCAGGTGGTCCATCAGCATGACCAGCTCTGCCAGCTTCGGGACAGTCGCCGGCTTGTCGGGCAGCGGCAGGCGACTCAAGGCATCGGCGCACAGCAGTGAGGCTCCGGCTCGGTGAACCATGCGGTAGTTATAGCCAGACAGCAGCAGAGCCCACCTCTGAATTCTTCCGGATGCCAGGGTCGGCACGGCCTTGTTCTCAGCCAGCAATCCAAGCAGAGGTTTGTGGTCACTCACCAGCAGAAATGGGCGGCCGAACAGGTACGCGTTGAACTTCTTAACGGCAAACACTATCGCGAGGGCTTCCTTCTCGAGCTGTGAGTAGTTTTTCTCAGCGTCGTGCAACGTACGCGAGGCAAAGGCCACAGGCCGGACAGCTCCATCGATCCTGTGGCTGATGACCGCCCCCAGACCGTAGGGGGACGCGTCGCACTCGAGCAGCAGGTCTTTGCTCGGGTCAAAGTGCGCCAATACCGGAGCCGAGGACAGCAGTGTCTTGCACTTCTCGAAAGCGGCGTTCTGAGCAGCGCCCCAGTTCCAGCGGTGTTGCTCGCGCAGCAGCAGGTGCAGCGGAGCCAGGACTTGAGACAATTTAGGCAGAACTTGCCATAGTAGTTTACCATGCCTAGGAAACTGCGCAGCTGAGTTGCGTCCTTGGGAGCTGGAGCGCTGACAATTGCCTCGACCTTGGCTTTGATCGGGTGCAGGCCGTCGGCATCGATGCGGTGACCGAGATAACTGATGCTCGTCTGCATGAACTGGCACTTCTCCAGCTTGCACCGGAGGCCGCTCTGGCTCAGCTTCTCCAGAACCTGCTCCAGGGAGTTCAGATGACTGCTGTCGTCCTTCCCGGTGATGATGAGGTCATCGATGAAGCAGGCGGTGTTGGTGATTCCTTGCAGCAAGCAGTCCATCCGGCGCTGAAAAATTCCGACCGCTGGCGAGACACCGAAGGGCAGCCGCGTATACCTAAGCAGCCCTTTATGAGTGTTGATTGTGCACACCCTCTGGGAGGCCTCATCGAGTGGCAGCTGCATGTACGCCTGTGACAAGTCGAGCTTAGTGAAGAGCCGCCCACCAGTCAGCTTCGCAAACAGCTCTTCAATCCGCGGCAGAGGATACGAGTCGGGCTCCACGTTCGGGTTGACGGTCTGCTTGAAGTCGGCGCAGACCCTCACAGAGCCGTCGGACTTGAGCACTGGCACCACCGGCGATGCGTACTCGGAGTGCTGCACGGGCACCAGGATTCCTTGTTCGATCTCGCGGTTCAGTTGGCTCTCCACCTTGTCCTTCAAAGCAAAGGGAAGATTCCTGGCCTTCATAAAGCGAGGTTGAGCATCGGGTCTCATATTCAAACTCACTGGCGGTCCGTTGTACTTCCCTAGCTCAGGCAAAAAAACATCGCTGTACTTGTCGAGCAGCTGCTGTAGTCTGGGCGACACCTCAAGAGCAGCTGCCACCTGCTTGATTGATCTCCAGTCGAGCCGCAACTCGGACAGCCAGTCTCTTCCGAGCAGGTCGGATCCGCAGCCGGCAACCACAAGGAGGCTGAGTGTCTTTGGCGGTGATTCAGCAGCTTCCACCGCAACACAGATGCAGCCTTCAATTGGCACTTTCTCACCGGAGTATGTTCGCAGCTGCACGGACGCAGGCTGCAGTGCTGGCTGCGAGTTGAGCACGGTCCTGTAGGTCTTCGAGGATACAAGGGACACGGAGGCTCCAGTGTCCACTTCCATGACAACAGGTCGGCCATTGATGCGCACCATCGTTGTAATTGGCGGCACCTTCGATACCCTCTTGCCGGACAGCTGGTACAGAGAGTGGGCCGTTTCCTCCTCGCAGCTGTCTTTTTCCTCGCCGTCCTGCATCTGCAGAGCCTCTCTTCTATCGTCCTTCGACTGGGATTTGCAGGCAGCCGCAGTGTGGCCGGTCTTTGAGCACTTGTAGCACTTCTGGGTGGCGTCATTGGCAACAAAATATTGTTCTAACCTTGCTTGGTACATATGCCACGGCTCAGAGCCTTCTTCGTATGGGCCGACAAGCCCTAGTGCACTTGCACTACTCATTTGCGCAGGATCGTTTCAGTCTAGTCGCCACTGTGACTAGACTGTGACTATGACTATGACTGTGACCACTGTGACTATCTTGGTATCTATAGAGGTTAGAGCGACAGACTGACAACTTGAAGGTCGGGAGTTCGATTCACTATTCCACTATAACAATTTTTGTCGTATTGCTAGACAGGGGTCGGCAACCTTACCCCGCGGGCTAAAGAGAGAATCTTAAAGACGACGGCGGGCCGCATGAAGAAAGGGGAGAGATTAGACACATGAGAGATCAGACAGGTGAGAGATGAGACAGGTGATAGATCAGACAGGGGAGAGATGAGACAGGGGAGATAGATGAGACCGGGGAGAGATGAGACAGGAGAGAGGTGAGACAGGAGAGGTGAGACAGGGGAGTGATAAGACAGGAGAGAGGTGAGACAGGAGAGATGTGAGACAGGAGAGAGGTGAGACAGGGGAGAGATGAGACGGGAGAGATAAGACAGGAGAGAGGTGAGACAGGAGAGAGGTGAGACAGGGGAGAGGTGAGACAGGAGAGAGGTGAGACAGGGGAGAGATAAGACAGGAGAGAGGTGAGACAGAGGAGAGGTGAGACAGGGGAGAGGTGAGACAGGGGAAAGGTGAGACAGGGGAGAGATAAGACAGGAGAGAGGTGAGACAGAGGAGAGGTGAGACAGGGGAGAGATGAGACAGGGGAAAGGTGAGACAGGGGAGAGATGAGACAGGAGAGAGGTGAGACAGGGGAGAGATGAGACAGGGGAGAGATGAGATGAGATTGGGTGTACTGTAGAGTAGGTGTTAGGAGGAGCTAAGGGCCGGATTTGGGAGCTTCGAGGGCCGCATCTGGCCCGCGGGCCGGAGGTTGCCGACCCCTGTGCTAGACAATTAAATCAACATTGCTTCAGTTCACCAAGCTGTTAAATGGGTACCAGCGTTAGCTGGGGTATTTGAGGGTGGGCATATGCCGTCCTCACAGTCAATGAATTGATCAGCCTTCACAGCTAACCCAAAGAATAGCTGTTAAATTGAGTCAAACCTAATCTAAAGAACCAATTTTGGTTTAGCAATGACTCGGCGATCGAAAGGCTAAGAACATTACAGTTATTTGCCTACTTTTTTGGAAAATGCTGATAAGTACAAGCGTACAGTTTTATCAAAGCGCAACTGTAGCTGTATAAATCTTAGGCCCCGTTATCGTTATTCACCAACAACTATTCTAAAGATTAGACTCATTTGCCGAAAAGCCATGCTCAAGATAATCTTGCTGAGCTGTCTATTGCTAGCAGAGGCCAGCTATGGCCAGCACCATCATCATCACCATCATCAGCATCAGAGGACGCAGTATTTCTGTGACGATCCAGTCGCTGCGACGACTGTGTCTGGACAAAGCGACTTCGTGTTGACAACAAGAACCCGATCTAACGCTATGAGCTACTCAAGTAGTCTCAGGTGCGAGTTTAACGCCATCTCCGACACGTCGGCCTTTCTAGTCGAGATCGAGTCGTTCAGCGTGAGCACAGGTGTACTCACCGTCAGCTCAGACGGCAAGGTACTGTTCCATGGATCCAGCCTGCGAAAGTTTGAGTCCAGTCTGGTAACGCCCTCTAAATCGCTGAAGGTCCGCTTCGACGCCAACGGCGACCCGTCGCTCAGTTCCGGTGTCACTCTGCGAGTTCGCAGCTTCGGCTCCGACGGCTGCCCGCCCGGCTGGACGAGTTTCAACGGATCCTGCTACGGCACCAGCCGCACCAGCGGCTTCCTGGACTTCGGCGGTGCTCAGAGGGCCTGCAACAGCCTGCGGGCCAACCTCATGCAGCGGCCACCTGGCTACAATGGCAGCATCAGGGCTCTAGTTCGCAGCCTGCCATTCACCTGGACTTTCTCTTGGGCGGGACTGACGGATTTGGAGAGTCGCTTCTCGCCAAAGTGGATGGACGGCCGATCTGAGGACAGGCAAGTTTTTTAAAACGGTCTATCGCGTTTGCCTCTCGCACCAAAGTCCCTGAGACATTTTTTGTGGCGCAGCCTCAGATATTAAGGGCTTGTAGTAAAATTTACGCCCCTACGGGCCAACCTCGAAGGCACAGTGACGATGAGAAAGTCAAGGCAGATGTAAACACCTGTGTGAGCGTGTGTCTGCGTACAGTATCTGTGAGTGTGTGCTCAGGAGTCAGCGGAATGGGCAGAATTGCCTCCTCGCTGGCTGCGGGTCTGGTGTCACCAAACTATGTGTCATTGCCCGCAGCCCTCCTGTAATCATCATTATTATTACAGGCCTGTAAATTATTTGTAATGAAGAAATATATACTTGCGGCATTAAATAAAAAAATGTTGCAAAAGCATAATAAAATAAAATTTGTTTAAATATGGTAGTATAGAAGTTGCTAATTATCTTGTTTGAGTTAGGAACTTGTCTCCAGTGGGTGTCGAACTAGGAAACGAAATAGCCAGAGTTTTCTGCCACTAATTAATGTAATGCTTATTAATGTAGATATTTACCTACAATGCCAGTGCGTCCATACACAATGCCCGTTCTATTTAACTCCCTAAATTCAGCATCGGAGAATTCAGCTGCAACTCCCACGGCGACTACTCAAGCTGCCTGAGTGAGGAGCGCTGCGCCACTGTGATGGACACCTCCATGAGCAGCCGGCCTGACTCTTATGCCGTGTTCATGACGGACTGTCAGGCACAGCGCGACTTCATCTGCTCCATGCCACCTGGCGGAACAGGCGTCTTCTACCCGGTGCCCGGCTATTCAACCATTCGCCTCGAGGTCCTGATCCCAGTCATTCTGGTCAGCCTGAAGCTGCTCTTCTGGACGCTGTTCTTCGTTCGCTTGCTAATGAGGCGCTGGTACCTGCGAAATGCTGCCTTGTCGGCGGCTGGCAGTGTCAATGCCTACCCGAAGATGGGATTTGAAGGACCAGGCAGTGCTTGAAACTTGCAGTTTGCTCGGCAATTTTTTAACTAATCCGCCCGGTTTAATTAAGAACAATGGGCACAAACGAGAGATCTAAATCAGGTGATTAACAGAAGGACCATGGGCACTTCATTGGCCAAATTTAAATTTTATTCTGTATCTCCCAAAATAGTATTCTAGCAATCAATAAAAATAAAATTTGTTGGTCGCGCAGGTGTTAATGTACTTCTAATACTTCCGTTTTGTGACCAAGATAACTAAATTCTTCTTTTTCGTTTAGGTGCTTTTACAGAAAATGTAATTCTATTTGTAATTGATTTTTTAATCTCTATAAAAGCTCGTAAAATACTTATTTGCGTAGAAAATAAAAAATCTATCCTAAAGATAATCGATTTGAAGAAAACAATAAGACAATAGCAAAGCAAAAGAAAACACATTGTAAAAATAATTGATTAAGCAATGTCTTGCCGTCCATTATATGCCCCTGAGGACCAACCAAAAAATAACAGTGAGAGTGTGCACCGACCTTCTGTCATAAATCCGTGTGGATGTCCATGCGATAGATGAGATCCACAGTGGAGATGTGACAGAGAAATATGAGACACGAGAGAGATGAGACACGGGAGAGATGAGACACGGGAGAGATGAGACACGGGAGAGATGAGACACGGGAGTGATGAGACGCGGGAGAGATGAGACACGGAAGAGATGAGACGCGGGGGAGATGAGACACGGGAGAGATGAGACGCGGGAGAGATGAGACACGGGAGAGATGAGACACGGGAGAGATGAGACGCGGGAGAGATGAGACGCGGGAGAGATGAGACACGGGAGAGATGAGACCGGGAGAGATGAGACGCGGGAGTGATGAGACGCGGGAGAGATGAGACGCGGGGGAGATGAGACGCGGGAGTGATGAGACGCGGGAGAGATGAGACGCGGGGGAGATGAGACACGGGGGAGATGAGACGCGGGAGAGATAAGACACGAGAGAGGTGAGGCACGGGAGAGATGAGACACGGGAGAGATAAGACACGGGAGAGATGAGACACGAAGATAAGACAAAATGAGACAATAATAAAGCAAATTATTTTTTAGTCTGTTATTATGCAGCATAAATTTATTATATTAATTAAAATGGGATAAATACTGCCAGGTAATTTTGAAATTCGCTTAATGCACAAATTAGCAGCATTATCGTACTGACCAGTAGTCTAAAAGTAGAAAATTGCATACCGTAAATGCTACATCGGTCGCATTAGTCTCGTCAGCTGTGCCATCACATGGTTAGGTCCACGTTGTTTCTGACCAGCTCGTCGCGCCGGATGTAGAGGCTGGGCCAGACCTTCTGCACCTCGCCGCCGCAGCGGAAGCAGATTCTTTCCGGTGGCACTTCTGGAAAGAAGTCGCTGCGGGACTCGTACAGCCGCGAGTGGATAAATATGATCAGGAATAACGATAGAATCAGCAGCGCGATGTGGCACGCGGCCTGTAGGGCGCCCAGCAGCGCAGAGATCCAAATCATGGCCCACTTTCTGCTCACTTTGAGATGACTCCAATTAGTGACTATTGTTTTTAAGTATTGGGCTTGGATCGCGGAAAAAATAGCCGTTGATATGAACGCCTTGGAACGTGTTGGACAAGACTGTGAGTTTAACGACGATGTCGAATTGTCTATGGCCAAAACTCAGTGCAGACTTTTTATTATCTACTAGGGGTTGATGTCTCTGCCCAGATGAAATAGAAATTTTCGCTCTTCTGCTTCCAATATGCTGTTCAGCTCTTTTGCCGTATTTTTAATTTATACGAGGGTCTAGTCAGCATTAATTCAGGCCAGCTAGTATTGATTCAGGCCAGTCAGCATTAATTCAGGCCAGCTAGTATTGATTCAGGCCAGCCAGCATAAATTCAGGCCAGTCAGCATTAATTCAGGCCAGTCAGCATTAATTCAGGCCAGTCAGCATTAATTCAGGCCAGTCAGCATTAATTCAGGCCAGTCAGTATTGATTCAGGCAAGTTAGTATTGATTCAGGCCAGTCTGTATTGATTCAGGCCAGTCTGTATTGATTCAGGCCAGTCAGTATTTATTCAGACCAGTCTGTATTGATTCAGGCCAGTCAGTATTTATTCAGACCAGCCAGTATTGATTCAGGCCAGTCTGTATTGATTCAGGCCAGTCTGTATTGATTCAGGCCAGTCAGTATTTATTCAGGCCAGTCAGTATTTATTCAGACCAGCCAGTATTTATTCAGACCAGCCAGTATTGATTCAGACCAGTCTGTATTGATTCAGGCCAGTCAGTATTTATTCAGACCAGTCTGTATTGATTCAGGCCAGTCAGTATTTATTCAGACCAGCCAGTATTGATTCAGGCCAGTCTGTATTGATTCAGGCCAGTCAGTATTTATTCAGGCCAGTCAGTATTTATTCAGACCAGCCAGTATTTATTCAGACCAGCCAGTATTGATTCAGACCAGTCTGTATTGATTCAGGCCAGTCAGTATTTATTCAGACCAGTCTGTATTGATTCAGGCCAGTCAGTATTTATTCAGACCAGCCAGTATTGATTCAGGCCAGTCTGTATTGATTCAGGCCAGTCTGTATTGATTCAGGCCAGTCAGTATTTATTCAGACCAGCCAGTATTGATTCAGACCAGTCTGTATTGATTCAGGCCAGTCTGTATTGATTCAGGCCAGTCTGTATTGATTCAGACCAGCCTGTATTGATTCAGGCCAGTCAGTATTTATTCAGACCAGCCAGTATTGATTCAGGCCAGTCTGTATTGATTCAGGCCAGTCTGTATTGATTCAGGCCAGTCAGTATTTATTCAGACCAGTCTGTATTGATTCAGGCCAGTCTGTATTGATTCAGGCCAGTCAGTATTTATTCAGACCAGCCAGTATTGATTCAGACCAGTCTGTATTGATTCAGGCCAGTCTGTATTGATTCAGGCCAGTCTGTATTGATTCAGACCAGTCTGTATTGATTCAGGCCAGTCAGTATTTATTCAGACCAGCCAGTATTGATTCAGGCCAGTCTGTATTGATTCAGGCCAGTCTGTATTGATTCAGGCCAGTCAGTATTTATTCAGACCAGCCAGTATTGATTCAGACCAGTCTGTATTGATTCAGGCCAGTCTGTATTGATTCAGGCCAGTCAGTATTTATTCAGACCAGCCAGTATTGATTCTTACTTACTTTGCAGGGGGGCCTGGGGCACTTGACGCACAAACACAGGAACGGCATGCCCCCAGGCCGGCGAACTAGGCGAAAGCCGCCCATCGCGCCGCCTCCCCTGAGCAGGCACCTCACACACACAGCAGCAAGCCAAGCGGGGAAGGGGGCGGCAGCCGGAGTGCCTCTCACCCCAGGCCCGCACACGCACAGAGCAGACCAAGCCGGGGCGGAAGGCTGATAGAAATCAGTCCTCAGGGGGGGGGCGGGTGACGAGTGTACACTTTATCCAATCGCGCTGACGGAAATCCAGATGAGCGCGCGGCGGTGTACACCCGCCCCCCAGCCACCCCCCCGCAAGGTCTAACGCCCCAGCGCCAACGCACAAACTCAAACAACGCAGAACAGGCACACAGAAGGTAGGAGCGAAGCTATTTTTCAAGCTTTGATTGCACGAAATAAGGTGCACCTCCGCCGGTCGCTACTGTCCAAACCCCCCCAACAAGTACCGAAATTAATCGTGACCTGAAGGGTGAATCGAACTAGCGTCCTTTGGAGTGCGAGGCAGCGACGTTAGCCGCTGACCCCCCTCGCCCCTCGCCAGTATTGATTCAGACCAGTCTGTATTGATTCAGGCCAGTCTGTATTGATTCAGGCCAGTCTGTATTGATTCAGACCAGTCTGTATTGATTCAGGCCAGTCAGTATTTATTCAGACCAGCCAGTATTGATTCAGGCCAGTCTGTATTGATTCAGGCCAGTCTGTATTGATTCAGGCCAGTCTGTATTGATTCAGGCCAGTCTGTATTGATTCAGGCCAGTCTGTATTGATTCAGGCCAGACAATTATCTAAGGGAATTAATTAAAAACAAAGACAAAAATCAAGCAGTCAGTTAAACCATGTAAAGTCTAGAATCACACAGCAAGGAAGTCAACTTTTTAGTCATTGTGGCGCCAACTACTGAACGAGGTGCTTGACGATCGGTTCGCGCATTAGAATTTATTTTTGTCAAAGCAAATATTAATAAATGAGCTGATCAAACATTCTCTGCTGGCACAAAGCACTGGCGAATGCACAACAAAAATATCGAAAACAAGTACATTTCAACACTGCTCTGAAGTGTCCTAAAGTTGATAAAAAGGCTAAGGCTGCTGCTACTGATGAGTAGGGGATTGTGCTCAGGGCTGATGGAGCTGGAGTTGATTGAGTAGGCTACTCAATAGCGACTGTGCTCAGGGCTGATGGAGCTGGAGTTGATTGAGTAGGCTACTCAATAGCGACTGTGCTCAGGGCTGATGAAGCTGGAGTTAATTGAGTACGCTACTCAATAGGGACTGTGCTCAGAGCTGATGGAGCTGGAGTTGATTGAGTACGCTACTCAATAGGGACTGTGCTCAGAGCTGATGGAGCTGGAGTTGATTGAGTAGGCTACTCAATAGCGACTGTGCTCAGAGCTGATGGAGCTGGAGTTGATTGAGTAGGCTAATCAATAGGGACTGTGCTAAGAGTTGATGGAGCTGGAGTTGATTGAGTAGGCTATTCAATAGGGACTGTGCTCAGGGCTGATGGAGCTGGAGTTGATTGAGTAGGCTACTCAATAGCGGCTGTGCTCAACGCTAATGGAGCTGTAATAGTTGAGCAGACACAAAGTTTAAGCAAATTATGTCAGTCGCAGCGGCCGCCGGTACCGCCAAACTTGGCCCGCATGGCTTCAATCTGCTCGCGTTGCAATTTGGCAAACAGCGGACTAGGCTCTCCGATGCGGTGTCCGGCAGGCAGGAGCAGCGGCATCGGATGCTGAATAGGCAGCAGCGGCGGTTGATCTCGACTGCTCTCAGTGGCAGCTGGGAGGCAGCCGCACTGGCTAGCAACCCGCCTGGCAACCACTGGCATGTAGGGCTGCAGCAGGGCGCCAAGCAGGCAGGCGACGTTAGCGGCCAGAGCCACAACTGATGCGGCTCGGCTAGCTGTGTCCTGATTGGCCAGCTGGGCCCAGGGCTTGTTCAGCTGCATGTACTGGTTGCCGTATCTGGGTGGGTGGGCAATGCTGGGCTGTGATAGAGCTGGGCATTACATGTGATAGATATGGATGACAGGTGATCAATATGGATGACAGGTGATCAATATGGATGACAGGTGATCAATATGGATGACAGGTGATCAATATGAAAGACAGGTGATCAATATGAATGACACGTGATCAAAATGGATGACAGGTGGTCAAAATGGATGACAGGTGGTCAAAATGGATGACAGGTGGTCAAAATGGATGACAGGTGATCAATATTAATGACAGGTGATCAAAATTGATGACAGGTGATCCATACGAATGACGGGTGATCAATATTAATGACAGGTGATCCATAGGAATGACAGGTGATCAATATTAATGACAGGTGATCAATATTAATGACAGGTGATCAATATTAATGACAGGTGATCAATATTAATGACAGGTGATCAATATTAATGACAGGTGATCCATATGAAAGACGGGTGATCAAAATGGATGACAGGTAATCGATATAGATGTCAGATGACCAATTAGGATAAAGGCTGTCCAACACAGATTCTGATCATCGCTATTCCCACCTGGAGATATTCAGCACCCTGCGCAGTCCGTCCCGCAGTTTGGCTTTCTCCAAGCTGTCAATAAAGTTCTTCAATTCGTGATTAACCGCGTGCAAGAACCTCAGATCCTCCTGGCTCAAGCTGATCAGCGGCACCTCAGCATTGAAGTACTTCTTTAAGAACTGCAAAGGTCGATTAATAAAATTGCCAAGATTGTTCAGCAACTCGCTGTTGTTCTTCAGCATGAGGTCCTCCCAGGAGAAGCTGCTGTCCTGACTCTCGGGCCGCACGTAGAGCAGGTAGAAGCGCCAGACGTCGGCCTCGATGCCCGTGGCCTGGACGTCGTTGCCAAAGACGCCGACTCCACGACTCTTTGAGAATTTGCCGTCCTCGTAGTTCAGGTACTCGGTGGCCACGAGGTGCCGGACCACCGTGTAGCCGTCATCCGCGCCAAGGCAGCACGCGGGAAAGATCACCGAATGGAATGGGACATTGTCCTTGGCCATAAACTGTACCAGGGTGACCTCGTCTGGCTGCTTCCACCACTGCTCCCAGTCTGTCAGGGTTGGGATGGCGAATTGTTATGGTAGAGTTACTTATTTTGACACCAGAGTGTGTGCTCAAGTGACTCTTTGCATGATGTACATTCGTCTGATGTTCAAATGGTTGGCTTTTTTTAATGTTTGTACACATGATGCGTGATTTAGGCGAGGCTTATAAAGTGTCCGATTGGCGATCGCTGATTGGACATAAACACCCACCCCTCCCGCCCCTGGGCTGTATTTTAACCACATCATTAGGTGACACCAGACCCGCAGCCAGTGCCAGAGGCAATTCTACCGATTTCGCTGACTCCTGAGCACACACGCCCACAGATACCGTACGCAGGCACACACATTGGTGTGTACATCTGCCCTAACTTTCTCATCAGGAGCCCTGAGCAGTCAGCCTTCTGCTACAGCCCTCACCCTTGGTATAGTTGGCCGTGATAGACACATAGCCAATCGGTGCGTCGAACCACACGTAGAAGACCTTGTCAGTGTAACCCTCTAGAGGCACCGGGGTGCCCCATTTTAGGTCGCGACTGATGCAGCGCGGTTGTAGACCAGTCTTAATCCAGCTGCGAGTGATCTGTTTGGCATTGTCCGTCCACTGGGAATCTGGCGCATCCAGCACCGAGTCCAGGTGCTTCAATAGCAACGGCTGCAGCTTGGGCAGGTCAAGAAACAGGTGCTCGGATGAGCGAACGGTGGGCGAAGATGAGCAGACCTTGCAGCGAGGATTCACTAGCTCAACGGCGTTGATTAGGCGGCCGCATTTGTCGCATTGATCCCCGCGACAGTCGATATACTGACAGAGCGGACAGGTGCCCTCAACGAATCTGGAAAAGAAGATTGCCGAATGCATTGCGGGTATACGGCGGGAGTAACTATGACGATTCTTTGTGTCATCTAATTAGTCCAGAAATAGGCTGAACAGCGAAGAGGCCAAAGAAAATGCGGGTAAACGGCGGGAGTAACTCAAACGTTTTATTGCGTCATTTAATTAGTGTAGAAATTGGCTCAAGAGCGAAGAGTGCCGAAGGAATCGCGGGTAAACGGCGGCAGTAGCTATGAAGTTAATATTACGTCATCTAATTAGTGTAGAAATTGGCTCAAGAGCGAAGAGTGCCGAAGGAATCGCGGGTAAACGGCGGCAGTAGCTATGAAGTTAATATTACGTCATCTAATTAGTGTAGAAATTGGCTCAAGAGCGAAGAGTGCCAAAGGAATCGCGGGTAAACGGCGGGAGTAGCTATGAAGTTAATATTACGTCATCTAATTTGTGCAGAAATTGGCTCAAGAGCGAAGAGTGCCGAAGGAAATCGCGGGAAAACGGCGGGAGTAAATATGAAAATTCTATGCGGCATCTAATGAGTCTTGAATACTATCGCCCGCACCTGTCTGCCAGAAACTTGTCGCATTTGCCGCAGTAGAGCTGGCTGACTGAGTCGTGCAACACGTGACCAGCCCGATGGAGGCGCCAGAAGATGTCCTGCGCAATTCTAGTCTGCTCAGCTGTGGTTGTCCTACCGAAACAATCGAAGTCGATGCCGAACCAAGAGTAAATGTCGGCGTGAATCTTGTGGTACTTGTCGCAGATGGCTTGCGGAGTGACGCCCTCGGCCAGGGCCTTGGTCTCCGTGGCGGTGCCGTATTCGTCCGTGCCGCACACGAACAGCACGTTGACGCCTCGCTGACGATGAAATCTAGCGTAGACATCGGCGCTGAGGACGCAGCCGATGATGTTGCCCAGGTGTGGCACATTGTTCACGTATGGCAGGGCGCTGGTAATCAGCAAGTTCTGTTGGCCCTTCACCGGCAGGACCGGCTGATCGCGGCTGCCCTTCGCCGAGAATGGCTTCTGAGCGCCGCGGCTCGACACGAAAGCGTCACGACAGGCCAGCAGTTCCTCCTCGGTGGCTTCCGGATATGGCAGATCTTCCAGTACTTCAGCTTGCTGCTGCTGCTGCTGCTGCTGCGGCTTCGATTTCTGTTTTAGTTGACCGTTTGGCTTGGCCGCAGCGGCCCCAGCCGTTCTTGCGGGCAGCGGAACTGGCTCCCGCAGGAAGCCGAAAGCGGGCTCAGCATTGGCGTTGACGCCGACGCCCACAGTGCGGACCTCCTCGGCGGCGGCGGCTAAAGTTTCTCTGGCCGCGGCGAAAAAGTCTGGCCGGCTGTTGGCAAGGCGCTGGAACCAATCCGCCAGTCTGGGAAAAGACTTTGACACAGTGGCCGACAATGCGGACGGTGCCAGAGACTGCAGGAGCAGCGGGCACAGATCCGACCACAGAATGATATCAGCGGCGCCGGGCTTGTCAGCGCTGCCAGACAGAAATTGCTGCTTCTTTTGTTGCAACTTTTCCAGATGCGACTCGAGGGCTGCCAATGAAGCCTGCAAAGCCTGTGACGGCTGCTGCTGCTGCTGCTGCTGCTGCAACAGGTGCTGATGCAGGGCCGGCCTCAGTTGGCAGGCCTCTAGATCCAGCAGCTCAGCTAGCGAGCCTTTCAGCGGACGCTCGCCCAAAGCCAGACAGACTGCCGCGTTGGCGCTGTGCAGGTGTACAGTTGCTGGGGAGCCGGCTTCGCGGACAAGACAGGCTAGTTTGAGCTTCAATTGTTCGCACATTTTTAATGCCCAACTGAACAACAGGTCTGCAATGAGTTGGTTTTCAATCAGTTAACAATGAACTAAATTAGCTCAATGATGAGTCAATCCTAGAGGTGGGCCGAACGGCAATTTAAAAAAACAAAAACAATTGTTTTAAACTATTATAATTTTTTATAAGCATGCACATTAAACTATAATAGATATCTCATATTGTATTTATCATAGAGTTATGCATAACTAATAATAATTACTTTTACTATGCTCATAGCCGCAACTACAATGCACAATAAGTGGACTTACAAACACAGCATAGGCACAGATTATTAATAAGCAATGTAAAGTAGACAATTAATTAAACACAGAAGTAGTTTTGGATTTGATTTGTTGTTTTTTTATTCTCAAAGCGGCAGTGACACAGAAATAGTCTTGTCTCAAAGAGATAAACTGCTTTTTATAGTTAACCGTTTATTGACGATACGATAAGATTTAGAACCCTATTTTAACAGTTCTAGGTAAACAGGTTGTAAAGCAACATCGATCCTCATTATCAGGTATATATTAGAAGTCATGCAGAACAAATCAATATAAATCAATTGTTTTGTCGCGTTCAAATCGCAGGGAAAATGTAACAAATTAATTAACACGGTTTAGTTGACCCATGTTACATAAAATGGGTCATCCAGCTCTATTTTTTTGCATAATTTACAATCAATTTCAAATCTCATCAATTTATAAGTGAAATACAGATTATTAGGTAAATTTAAACAATTTTATAAAAAATGGTGCAAGCACAACGCACACTTAACAGCCTGAATCTGTTATTATTCCATCACCCCATTCAACAAATGGTCTAGTACAATGATTCTATTCCATGATTTTATGGACTAGTATATTCCTTCATTTGCTGTGATCCCCAGACTACTCATAGGTAGTTAACCCGTGCCTACTGGAATGTGTCCCAGCCGCCAGCAGCTGGTTGCGTCACCCCAACTTGCTCAGCGTTGGCCGACGGCTTTAGCTGGCCGTGCCTAGAGCCGGGAGCCGGCGGCGGGGGCAGGAGAATTCCTCCGGAGGCTGCGCCGCCGGCCGGTTTGGGTCGAGACCGATTTCCTGAGCTTTCGCCGCCGGCGCCTCGGTTAGTGTTGATGGCTATGCGAAACGTCTGGCCCTCCTTCAGACTGAGGTCCAGCTTGGGACCTTCGGCCATCTCCTTGGCGGCCTTGATCAATTAAGGAGATTATAGCGGATCAAGCAATGGATAATAGCCAATCAATCAAGGGGATAATAGCCAATCAGTCAAGGGGACAGCAGCCGATCAATCAGTCAAGGGGACAGCAGCCGATAAATCAGTCAAGGGGACAGCAGCCGATAAATCAGTCAAGGGGACAGCAGCCGATCAATCAGTCAAGGGGACAGCAGCCGATCAATCAGTCAAGGGGACAGCAGCCGATAAATCAGTCAATAAGACAGCAGCCGATCAATCAGTCAATGGGACAGCAGCCGATCAATCAGTCAATGGGACAGCAGCCGATCAATCAGTCAAGGGGACAGCAGCCGATAAATCAGTCAATAAGACAGCAGCCGATCAATCAGTCAAGGGGACAGCAGCCGATCAATCAGTCAATGGGACAGCAGCCGATCAATCAGTCAAGGGACAACAGCCGATCAATCAGTCAATGGGACAGCAGCCGATCAATTAGTCAAGGGGACAGCAGTCGATCAATCAGTCAAAGGGACAGCAGCCGATCAATCAGTCAAAGGGACAGCAGTTGATCAATCAGTCAAAGGGACAGCAGCCGATAAATCAGTCAATAAGACAGCAGCCGATCAATCAGTCAATGGGACAGCAGCCGATCAATCAGTCAATGGGACAGCAGCCGATCAATCAGTCAAGGGACAACAGCCGATCAATCAGTCAAGGGACAACAGCCGATCAATCAGTCAAGGGGACAGCAGTCGATCAATCAGTCAAAGGGACAGCAGCTGATCAATCAGTCAAAGGGACAGCAGTTGATCAATCAGTCAAAGGGACAGCAGCCGATAAATCAGTCAAAGGGACAGCAGCCGATCAATCAGTCAATGGGACAGCAGCCGATCAATTAGTCAAGGGGACAGCAGTCGATCAATCAGTCAAAGGGACAGCAGCCGATCAATCAGTCAATGGGACACGAGCCGATCAATTAGTCAAGGGGACAGCAGTCGATCAATCAGTCAAAGGGACAGCAGCCGATCAATCAGTCAAAGGGACAGCAGTTGATCAATCAGTAAAAAGGGACAGCAGCCGATAAATCAGTCAATAAGACAGCAGCCGATCAATCAGTCAATGGGACAGCAGCCGATCAATCAGTCAATGGGACAGCAGCCGATCAATCAGTCAAGGGACAACAGCCGATCAATTAGTCAAGGGGACAGCAGTCGATCAATCAGTCAAAGGGACAGCAGCTGATCAATCAGTCAAAGGGACAGCAGTTGATCAATCAGTCAAAGGGACAGCAGCCGATCAATCAGTCAAAGGGACAGCAGCCGATCAATCAGTCAAAGGGACAGCAGCCGATCAATCAGTCAAAGGGACAGCAGCCGATCAATCAGTCAAGGGGACAGCAGTCGATCAATCAGTCAAGGGGACAACAGCAGATTTCTCACCTGAACAGCCTCAGCCTCCTGCTTGATCCACTTGAAATGGTCCTGGACGGCCACATTAAAGTCGAAGGCGTCGCCGCGGTCGTCGAAGCCGATGCCAACAAAGGCGGCCCGGCCACTGTCGTCCTGCACGCGGATGACAAAGTAGCGACTGGAATCTGCCACCGGCTCAATGGCGACGCCGGGGAAGGCGTCAACAGGGCAGCGGGCGAACAAGTCGCCGCTAGTTTTATCCTCCAATCGCAGCCAGAGCCGCTTATCAACGGACACAATCCTGAGCCGGCCTGACCAATCAGGCGATTCCAGCTGCCAGTCGGCAGCCCGAACGGCTCGATTTGATTGGCGCGGCGGCAGGCGGTAGACTTTGACATCGGGCTTCACGCATAGAACAGACTCATAGCCACTGGGAGCTGCCGCAGCAGAAGACATTGCTAGATTTTTTTTAATTTAATAGCTTTTAATAGGTTCTGGGACTTAGATGCAGCAGCTGTCTGATTTGCTAGTTGCTTAACTGGAATATATATTTAGTTAATTGCTTTAATAACATTGTATTATTGAAGTACAGTGGAAAGAGCTTTTGCACTTCTTATTGAGAGGTAGGGAGTTTGTATTGCAGAACATTGTCCTTGGTGAAGACACTTTATTACAGTCTATAGATAGATTGAACAGCTGTACACAGTCTCTGACAGTGCAGCATTGTGGCTACAGTGTTGCCACTAGCTGTAAATTTGGCAGAACTATACACCTTCTACAGCATTCTGTTTCTTCAAAGGCATCTTTAAGATGACAGTAAGCACGCCTAATCACTGTCTCCTAATAGAACTAACTTAATACCCAGCAATTTTTAAACTTACCTTAGTCTGTTTGATGTTTTTTGATTTACTATAAATATTATAAATTGTTTAACTAATAGCATAATACCTAAACATGGTTGTGACACTTAGTCTATATTGGTCAAATATACATATAAAATTTACCTACTGTAGATTTATTACATTTATTTTACTATTTTATTACTTTACTTTTTTTTTACTTTACATTTACTTTACATTTACTTTACATTATTACATTTATTACATATTATTACAGTCGCTATTTACTGTAGACTGTTGAAAAATTATTTATTAAGTTAGAAAAGCAATGGGTTAAATATTTTGTTCTTGAAGACATACATTAAAATTCATATTTTGAGCAATCATAAATAGTTAACCAAACTAGGCCTAAACATGAGCCAAAACAATAAAGAAAAAAGCAAAAATGTTTTAAGTAGCTAATTAGATGGATGTGACAGTGAAACATATTTTTAGCTTCCATTTTAGTGACCATAAATAATGAACCATGTTTATTTTATTTGGCTAACTAATAAGTAGATCTGATATTTTGGTTTCTTACACAGTCTAAGTCCTAATATACCTTTCTATGTTCTATTTGATAAAAACTGCAACCAATTTGGCCACAGCTCAGCCTGACGCAGCCGCAGCAATTTTCCATAGACAGCCACCGCTAGCAGCAACCAATTTGGTAAAAACTGCGAGCTATTTTGCCAGCTTGAAGATATCATTCTTATCATTATTATCATCTTATCATAACTCTGATGGCGAATCGTGGGCCATACCAAAAGATAAGTCAACTGGATCGAGAGTGAATCGTGAGAGCGTACAGGAATCCATGATGCCTGGCCATCTCGCAACTCTGCCTCGTTCACAGCACTCTCATTGAAGGAGGCTTTAAGAATGAGCACTTCATGGAATTCCTCTCTGAGATTGATGTTCTGATGGAAGAGGTGTTTGTGCTATTGTCCAATAGGGCACACACTCCCCTAGGTGTCCCTGGGATGTCTGAAGGTCATGCTCACTGATTCCTGCCTCCATACTCACTGTTCATCAACCTGGCGGAGTACGCAGCCTTGGCACTGAAGGCCAAGATGAAAAGGCAACTGCACTCACCTGCCATTCAGTGTGAGGTGGCAGATACTAGACTGGCTGCTGCAGCAGGTGCGACACTGCATCAGCACAGGATGCGCATTCTGAAGAGAGAAGTGCAGCAAGCACTGAACTACATCACGCCTCTTAAGTGCCTGCGCTGGATCAACCACTCCCAGACGTACTTCAATCGGTGCTTGAATGCTGAGGACATAATGTTATAAATTCATGTTCTGACTTCTGACTGAGGACATTGTTATCATTCTTAATGTTATGAATTCGTGTTCTGACTTCTGACTGAGGACATATTGTTACCATTCTTTATCATTATTGTTATGCTATCGCTCCCTATTTCACTACTGCTGTTGACAGGGCAGGTCAAATACAGCAGTGAGCTGCTATCTTCAAGCTGGCAAAATAGCTAGCTCGCAGTTTTTACCAAATTGGTTGTTTGTTGCTAGCGGCGGCTGTCTATGGAAAATTGCTGCGGCTGCGTCAGGCTGAGCAATGGCCAAATTGGTTGCAGTTTTTATCAAATAGAATGTAAAAAGGTATAGTACTTGCACACTTGGCCATAGAAAAAATATGTATTGTTTACTGAAAGTCCATTGTATAAATTCTGCCCCTCATTAGTAGCAAACCTTTCCTTTCTTCAAGGAATAAACTGCTAACTCATTGATATTAAGATGCAGCATTTATGCCACTTTGTTGTAGGTAGCAAGTGTGAATCTAAGGTTTGAGGGTCACAACAGTTTAATTTTTCATTCTTTATGAATGTCACTTAGCTTAATACAAAAAACTTAACAGGCTTTAGTCATACTTGTTTAACAAATTTTACAATCACTAGGCTTAGACCCTTATGTTGGACAATAAACACTTGCCTAGATTTAATCTGTTAATCAAGGCCTAATTGGTTAGAAAATTACAACATTGTTGTTATTATAATTGCCAAAAGCATCCATTACATTTTTGTGATATATATTATATAATGCTATGAATTTAGGATTCTTTGTTCTTGGAAAAGCGGAAAAATAATAATAGGCTTAATAATATTATATACTTAAGATTAAATGAAATGGATAGCACAATCGAATAAACGTAATCTGATGAATATATATAAGCTCTAATGTGTGTGATCGACTTAAACTTTTCATTTTGTCCACCGGGTTTCAATTTGGTAAATCAAAATGTACAAACTTCGCTAGGTAAATTTGCATACTACATAAAAAATGGAGGCAGTAGAAAACAAAAAATGTACTTCCTCGATTAGTGTTTGTGGATAACACTTTAGCTGAAATCAGAAGATTTCGTGCTTTATCTTAATAATCGTGTAAAAATTTAAAGGCATCAAAGCAGTATGAATGAACTCCAATCGATCCAGACACAGCTGCATGCTTTCGTGAAATGATTATCGAGACTCTCGGTTTCTCTTTGCCGAAAATTTTCGTCAAGCTTTAAATCTAGAGGATACTAAAAGTAATTGACAATTAATTTTTTGCGCGTGAGTTACTTATACACAAAAAAACTAAGCTCGTATCTTTTGCAACTCATGCACATGTCTAAAATACAATGGTTAGATACTGTTAATATCTATCGTTTTTATATAATTGCAGATTACTTTTAAAGATCCAATAGCAAAATTAAAAGTTCTGTAATTGTAATTTAATACAGTAAATTATAGAAATTTGCCTAGATTTGCTTAATTACAGCACCTTTCATAACGAACGTACTATATTTTTGCAGGATAAATTAATTCAAAATTTCACGGTTTCATGGATTAAATGCGCTTATAAAACCTGAAAAATTGTCTTCTAGAAACATTTTATAGACTACAAACTTAAAATAAAAATTCACATAGAGTTATGTCCTGTTAAATCAGATGTACATACTCTCTTTTAGTACAAATAGTTTTACATTAAAATGCTTAAGATAGCGTCTGTGTTGTATCGACTGTCCTCTGTACATTTAAAGATGTTTGTTTGATTTAAAGGATCAAACAAAATACTTTTTGACTTCCTGAACCAGCACTTTTTGAGGAGCTTGTTTTGAAAATATTAAACTAGCTAGGCTAGTACATGCTAGGCTTAAGGTTGCTAATACTTGGCAAAAAAGTCGGAAATAAAAGACTGGCTTAATTAACACTATTTAAATTGTCTCTTTCCAGCTATGACTGAAGCGAAACAAATAATTTCACGGCTTCCTGGCAAGGATATAACAACCGCCGATGCTGACAAAGTGTTCCTCTGCTTTGATACGAACAGGTGCGTTACGCTCTCTCTCAGTCGCTGAAAAATATATTAGATCACTGCTTCTTATTCTTATTATACAATTTAGAATTTCTAAATTTCTGCCACAACAGCTTGAATAATAATAAAATTGCAGAGACGGGGCGCTGGATAAAAAAGAGCTCAAGCAGTTGCTAAACCATCTGGCAACCTCTGGCTTGGTGACTGATGCGCACTTGACAAAGCTGCACTCGTTTTTGGACGCCGACAATGCAAGAATTTGACATATTTTCGTCTTTATTCCTCCATTTTTGTAACTTTAACAGTGGAACTATCAAGGCGGGGAAATTCCCCCCTCCTGACAACTTTTTTTGTTGCACCCGAACGGAGCAACGCAAGCAAACGAAACTCAAGGCCAAACTCTTCTTGCGCATCTTCTAAAACAATTATCAAGTCGCCAGCTCTTCAGACCGTCGAGATATTCAATGGTTCTGTCTAAGGGTCTTATTTACCTCATAAGCGCTAGTGTATTTCATACACCCGTATTAGACAAATTAGCACTGCGCCTCAGTGCGGCCTTCAAAATTGATCAGCATGTCACCCCAATGCGCCTGCATCATCCCCGTCTTCGGTGGTTCACCTACCTTTATCTAAACGAACTTCTGGACCTTCAAGGGCTACAACAAGTGGAACTAGGCCACTGTGGACACCCTGACGCGAATTTATCCAATTTCACAGATGAAGCCTAAATAAAAATAAGCAGCAAAATGGCTTGGTAGTCCTACTGTTAATATGCAAACATCTTCCGCAACTTACAGGATGGGGTGGTGAGCCGTCAGGACTTTCAAAACACTGCCGGACCCTGGCTTAGCGTCATATTCAACGGACCCGGCGCCCTAGTCATTGTCGACGTGCAGAACGATTTCATCAGCGGTTCGCTGGCTCTGAAGTCGTGCGAGGCCGGACAGGACGGAGCGGAAGTTGTGCCGATCATCAATCGAGCGCTGGAGAAATGCGCCAGCCAGCTGAAGACCGTCGTCTACTCGCTTGACTGGCACCCCGGCGACCACATCTCCTTCATTGACAATGTCCAAAATCGGGCACTGTGCAACGGATCTGGGGTAAGGAAGGGCGCGTTTGTCGCAAGTTTGACACGATATTTTTTACCTGCGCTCGGCAATATTTTATACATCGATGGCCAGAGATAGCATCTAAGAGCAATGGCAGGCCGCATTGACCAGAGAGAAAAGATTGAGGACATACAAGACAGGCAATGGATAATACGCTCGTACACGGGAGAGACAAGACAAGGAGAGACAAGACAAGGAGAGACAAGGCAAGGAGAGACAAGAAGACACGGGATCGATGAGACACGCGAGAGATGAGACAGGGGAGAGATGAGACACGGGGGAGACGAGACACGGGAGAGATGAGACACGGGAGAGATGAGACACGCCAGAGATGAGACACGGGAGAGATGAGACATGGGAGAGATGAGACATGGGAGAGATGAGACACGGGAGAGATGAGACACGGGAGAGATGAGATACGGGAGAGATGAGACACGGGAGAGATGAGAAGACACTGGATCAATGAGACGCGGGAGAGATGAGACACGGGAGAGATGAGACACGGGGGAGACGAGACACGGGAGAGATGAGACACGGGAGAGATGAGACACGGGAGTGACAAGACAAGGAGAGACAAGAAGACACGGGATCGATGAGACACGCGAGAGATGAGACAGGGGATCGATGAGATACGGGAGAGATAAGACACGGGAGACGTGAGACATGGAAGAGATGAGACATGGGAGAGAAAAGACACGGGAGAGGTGAGACAGGGGAGAGATGAGGCACGGGAGAGAAGTGATAATATATATTTCTTAGGTGTCGGAGGGGCCCACGGACCAGACGTCTCTGCTGAGCGGATCCTGAGTCAGTCAGCGGTGGCAGTAGCTCAGTTTATTGTGGCACATCATTTTTGTTTCTAGGTAAAGTCGGCTGCAGAGGCTCGCGTTGGTGACACGGTCATCCTGCAGACTAGCAGCTACGGTCCAGTGGAGCAGAAGCTGTGGCCCAGACACTGTGTGCAGGGCTCTCATGGTTCCGAGCTGCATCCTGGCCTGAAGGTTCGCTGAATTCATACTTATAAACCAAAATACGAGCATAAACAGAACCAAATGAATGACCGATAGTGTCCCTGAGCAGACACTCTTATTTCCTATTGCTTTAGTTGCTCGGCTGTGAAAAGGGTTGAAAATTTTGGTCCTGGTTAACTTAATATACGAGCTAGTAATAAAAATAATTGCAGGAGGGCTGCGGCCAATGGCACATTATTTGGTGACACTAGCCATCGAGGAGGCAATTCGGCACCCATAACGCTGACTCCTGAGCACGCACGCACACAAATACTGTACACAGTCATACGCTCACACAGGTGTGTACATCTGCCCTGACTTTCTCATCGTCAGGCAGTGTACACTCTCACTGTGCCTTGGAGGTTGGCCCTCAAGGGCGTAAATTGCACGACAAGCCCCAAAAGCCTTCTCTCCGCGGCTGCGCCCCAAATAAATGTGGCCTCGCCGTAGAATCGAACTCAGGGACCTTGGTGCCAGAGGCAAACACGTTAACCGGTCTGCCACCGTCCGCCCTGCTGGTCGTAACTAGAAACAGGTTTTTGTTTAATTTACTAATATTTATATGACTGGGAGGACACGTCATCCACGCTCAATTTTCCCAGCTAATGCTGGTACCCATTTAACAGCTGGGTGAACTGAAACAATTTAGAGTTAAGTGCATTGCTACATGACGCAAGCTGCTCCGGTGAAGTCCGGAATCGAACCCACGACCTGTATGTCACGATTGTGTTTATACAGTATGCATTGAAATTCAAAGTACAAAAATATTTGAGCATTGGTTCTCAGGTGACGCCGAACCACATTCGGGTCTACAAGGGCACCGACTCGGACATCGACTCCTACTCGGCCTTCTGGGACAACGGCAAGCGCAAGAAGACGGACCTCTTCGACCAGTTGCACCGTCTGCAAATTAGCGACGTCATCGTCTGCGGCCTCGCCACGGACGTCTGCGTCGGCGCCACCGCCTCGCATTCGCTTGAGCACGGCTTCCGGACGGCGCTGCTGGAGGACGCCAGCCGAGGCGTCAACCTGCAGGGCATTGTTGGCATCAAGTCCCGCCTGGCAGCCCACAATGGCATCGTGATCAACTCGGCTCAGGTGAATTATCGCAATTAGAAGAGAGACAGAGGGACAGCCGCAGCTATTATGCCACGCTTAGCCGTGGCCATATTCAGTCCATGGACTGGGGAGTGGAGCGAGTTAAACCCACCATCAACAGCCAAGCTAATGCTGCGACTCATTTACCGACTGAAGAAATGCTGAGTTCGGTGCCTTGCTAAAGGACACAGATTTTTTTCAGTGGAGTCAAGAATCGAACCCCTGACCTTTTGCATCGGGACTTTGACGCTCTAAGCACTAGGCTAAAACCCCTTAGGTTAAGTGGCAGAGCGGTCTAACGAGTTTGCCTCTCGCACCAAGAACCCTGAGTTCGATTCCACAGCGAGGCCGCATTAATTTGGGGCCCCAGTCACGATAGTTTGCTTGGGGGGCATGTCGTGAAATTTACGACCTTGAGGGCCAACCTCCAAGACACAGTGAAAGTGTACACTGCCTGACGATGCCATAATTATTTTTAACACCTGATTTCAGCTGGGACCGCTGCTGCAAAAAACTGAGCGCCCAGTTGAATGGGTCATCGCCGCCATCGACAGCATCGGCAAGTTAAAGTACACGTGACTGCAGATCCATCGACAGCGAAGATAAAATTGGACACCGCCAGGGGGGACTTGTGTACACTTTTTGTCTTCGGTTGTTTCTGAAGAACAAAATTCTCTTCACTGGTTCTCTTTCAGTTTGTTTGCTCTTAGGTTTTTTCCAGGTAGCGACATCTCGCTTTTCATAGTTTGTACTGCTGTGGAAGAATTAATACTCCAAATCTTCTGATATTTCTCTCGACTGTCGTGTTTCTAGAATCAAGCAGAACAAACAGAAACAGCTTTTGTTCATTCATTGTAGCTGCATAGTCTTTGTTGATTTTATTCTCATTAGATATTAGCCGTTTTATGCCTTTGTAGGTTGAAACCAACGAAACTAAAGAAGTTATGCCTATTACTTTATAGTTGAATAACTGACTATACAGCACAAAGCACCATAGCAACCCAGCACCCTAGCAACCCAGCACCCTAGCAACCCAGCACCCTAGCAACCCAGCACCCTAGCAACCCAGCGCCCTAGCAACCCAGCACCATAGCAACCCAGCACCCTAGCAACCCAGCACCCTAGCAACCCAACACCCTAGCAACCCAGCGCCCTAGCAGCCCAGCACCATAGCAACCCAGCACCCTAGCAACCCAGCACCCTAGCAACCCAATGCCCTAGCAGCCCAGCACCATAGCAACCCAGCACCCTAGCAACCCAGCACCCTAGCAACCCAGCACCCTAGCAACCCAGCGCCCTAGCAGCCCAGCACCCTAGCAACCCAACACCCTAGCAACCCAGCACCCTAGCAACCCAGCACCCTAGCAACCCAGCGCCCTAGCAGCCCAGCACCATAGCAACCCAGCACCCTAGCAACCCATCACCATAGCTACCCAGCACCCTAGCAACCCAGCACCCTAGCAACCCATCACCATAGCTACCCAGCACCCTCACCAATCAGGCGAATAGCCTTCAAGCCAAGTACATCAACTCTAAGTCGCTATTTAGCAAGCTCTCTTTTTATTCCTAACCACAAACATTCGCTTGCTGTTTGCCTTATTTTCTTCTAGTAGCAGGCAGATAGGGATGGCTGTGCTTTTGCTTCGCTTAGCTAAATCTGGCGCCGCAGTTCACTTCAAAGAGTCAGCACTAAAGATGTCATTTCCCACTTTGAGTTCTACATTTCTTTCTGTCTAGTTTCTCAATGTTTGCTCGTCGATGGAGCTGCTTTTTATAGCAGAAAAGTTTCTCCCCTAACGCACAGAAGCTCAGAAAGTCTATTTATAGGGCATGTGCACTTCTATAGCGCCGGCTGTGGACTAATTTGTTAATCTATTGTCTGCCGAACAAGCTGCTGTCGGCTTTACAATTGTTTTCATTTCTTGCAATATTCAATAAGGCTTAGTTGGACTTTTACAATTGGTCAGAAATACACAGTTTTAATAAATTGAGATTTCAACTGAGCTGAGATTTCAGCAAGTGCTTCTCATTTTATGCGCTAATTATCAGAATAAAATCTTCGCTAAGCGTGGACCCAACGGGGCTTATGAATTTTGTATCATTGTGGCATTGTGGTATTGTGGCATTGTGGCATTGTGGTATTGTGGCATTGTGGCATTGTGGCATTGTGGCATTGTGGCATTGTGGCATTGTGGCATTGTGGTATTGTGGCATTGTGGCATTGTGGTATTGTGGCATTGTGGTATTGTGGCATTGTGGCATTGTGGCATTGTGGTATTGTGGCATTGTGGCATTGTGGCATTGTGGTATTGTGGCATTGTGGCATTGTGGCATTGTGGCATTGTGGCATTGTGGCATTGTGGCATTGTGGCATTGTGGCATTGTGGCATTGTGGCATTGTGGCATTGTGGCATTGTGGCATTGTGGCATTGTGGCATTGTGGCATTGTGGCATTGTGGCATTGTGGCATTGTGGTATTGTGGCATTGTGGCATTGTGGTATTGTGGCATTGTGGTATTGTGGCATTGTGGCATTGTGGCATTGTGGCACTGTGGCATTGTGGCATTAGTTGTCTTTTGAGTTTGTTTCAATTCGATTGGCTTGATCCAAAAGATATTAATCAGTGATCAGCGCACACGTATGCTTAGTTAAATGAAAAATCTGTATTGACTTGATGGGATTGTGAAATGTAATATAAGGGGGATAGTGCCTGCTGACGCACTATACGAGTAGAAGCTGTTTTTAATTTTCTTGCAGCTGGCTGGACTGACTAAATGACTGGCGGCGGCCCTCATGACTGCTGCCACCTGCTGGGCAGTCGACGCAGTCTTAGAAGTCTACTCAACCCACAGACATTTTTCTGAGCCCATAATGATGTTTAATTATTAGTTGCTTAGTTGGTGAGAGTCTATAGATCTATAGATAGGTGCGAGACAATTAACAGTAGGACTACCAAGCCATTTTGCCGTACGTTTTTAAACCAGGGGGCGAATTCCCCCCCCACTGAAAAGTTTTTGGCAGCGCCTGAATGCTAACAGCGTTGAGTGGTGGCTGATTGTTTGACAGACCAGACGATGGTGTCCTGTGGTTGAGCTGCACCTAAGTCTAGTATTGATTTAGTCTTGATCAGTGAAATTGGATAAATTCGCGTCAAGGAGTCAATAGTGGCCTAGTTCCACCTGTTGTAGCCCTTGAAGGTCCAGCAGTCCGTCTAGATAAAGGTAGGTGACCACCGAAGACGGAGATGATGCAGGCACATTCGGGTGACATGCTGATAAATTTTGAAGGCCTGGCAAGGCCGCACTGAGGCGCAGTGCTAATTTATGTATAGGGGTGCATGAAATACACTAGCGCTTATGGGAAAAATCTGACCTTCGGCCAGACCCATTGAATATCTCGACGGTCTGAAAAGCTGGAAAATAAAAGAAAAGAATTGTCAGATACGAGCGTATTGTCAGTATAAAAATCCCACCTTGGTAATTAGTGGTACCAGTGGTAACTGGTAATTTGCATTTTTGCTTGATATGCCAAACTTCCCTGTCACCTTCCCTGACATCAGGGTTGCCCGGGCGAGTCTCTGACCTTGCTGAGCTACGGCTTCTGAGCAAACGGACTCAAGACTTGAGTCTCACACCTCGACCTCTGCTTGGCAACTGCATTCTATTCTCAAACGCTCTTTCTCTCTCAGTCTTTCTCCTCTCTGCGCTGGTCAATGTGGAAGTTGGCCCACCTCCTCTACTTTATGTTTGGGAAGCATTGTCCCCCCACATCCCTTGTCGGGCCTGTTGTTTCACCCCCAATAGGAGATCGATAAATACCGCCCACCCCAGCCTCCAGCACCCACTTCCTCAGCAGCAGCAGCAGCAGCCTTTGCACAGCTTTCTCCAATCCGTCTACTTCTTGCTTGAGTCGTTCCTTTACCCTCTAAAAATAGGCCCAGGTGCCTCAGCAGGGCTGCATCTGCTGAGGGGCAGACAAAAGCAAGAGTTCAGTGAGACTGAGAACAGTGAGAAAACGCCACTTCTTTTTTGTTAAAGAAACTGAAGGAGCCTGTCTTGAGTTTGCCTGCGGCCGATGACACTGAAAGAGGCAAATAATTTAAAGGAGACAGAATATAATAGAGCCAAGACAGACTTGCTTTTGCCACAATATTTTTTGGCCTGCAGACTTGGGGAAGCTATTCTGTCATCGAAATGACGTCACAGTTGGGCTTAAATTGAGCTTGAGTTGCGCCCAGTACTCTCCACCGCCATGCAGCTGCCGGTTCTCAAGAGCTTCTGATGGGCCATGGAATGCAACTTCAGTTAGCAACTTTGCTTTTATAATTGGAGGCAGTGCTGCCGTTTTGGTGTAGCTCTGTTTACTGCAAATTTGCTGAAAACTGCCCGATTCTTTTTTGCGTGGACTCTAGCACTGAAGCCACATTCAAGCAATTTTTTGCCGAACATTTTTGGCAAGATCTGATAAATTTAATATTCGGGTAGCAGACACTTGTTACTTGGTAGACTGAAGCTGTGTTCTGTCTTTAGCATCCAAGGTTGGTTGGCACGTGATGCTTGGTAGACTGCAGCAGTGTTCTATTTTTAGCATCCAAGGTTGGTTGGCACGTGATGCTTGGTATACGGAAACAGTGTTCTATTTTTAGCATCCAAGGTTGGTTGGCACGTGATGCTTGGTAGACTGCAGCAGTGTTCTATTTTTAGCATCCAAGGTTGGTTGGCACGTGATGCTTGGTAAACGGAAACAGTGTTCTATTTTTAGCATCCAAGGTTGGTTAGCACGTGATGCTTGGTAGACTAAAGCAGTGTTCTTTTTTAGCATCCAAGGTTGGTTGGCACGTGATGCTTGGTAGACTAAAGCAGTGTTCTTTTTTAGCATCCAAGGTTGGTTGGCACGTGATGCTTGGTAGACTAAAGCAGTGTTCTTTTTTAGCATCCAAGGTTGGTTGGCACGTGATGCTTGGTAAACGGAAGCAGTGTTCTATTTTTAGCATCCAAGGTTGGTTGGCACGTGATGCTTGGTAAACGGAAGCAGTGTTCTATTTTTAGCATCCAAGGTTGGTTGGCACGTGATGCTTGGTAAACGGAAGCAGTGTTCTATTTTTAGCATTCAAGGTTGGTTAGGATGTGATGCTTGGTAGACTGCAGTCAGTGCTCTATTTTTAGAAACCAAGGTCGGTAAGACACGCGAGACTTGTTAGACAACTGAAGCAGTGTTCTGCTTTTAGCAACCAAGTTCATTTAGCTCACGTTTTTTCAGACATGCATTCCTTTTTCAGTTCACTAGGTAAAATTTAAATAATGGAATCTAAAAATCTCTAATTTAAACGCCTTAAGACGATCCGAAATTTCGACATAAGATTTTCAAACTCCTACTTATTTGTTGAAGCGTTAGTAGTATGCTGAGTGTTAATGCTCGCTAAATCTCTGAAAATTGAAAATCGAATGTTGTTACCAATTAGTCTAATTGGCACGTGACCCAGCCACAGCTTAGCTTGGAAACATCAGACCCGACAGCAGAGGACTTGAAAGCGGAGGGCGATATTAGAGGCTTTCACTGCAGTTTGTTTACGAATTCGGCCAAACTGGACACCCTCGACACCCCCTGCTACAGCCAAGGTTAGCTGTAAGGAGAAGTTCATTTGCTTTAGCTGTTCAGTTTTCAGACTGTTTTCAGGCTGGCAGAACTGCGGGCGAAAGTTAATTTTGCTTTCTTGAATAAGGTGCGAAATATTTGGTTGCGGAACGCTGGCCGTTCGCGGCAAGGTCCGCGAGCTCGATTCCGCGGCGAGGCGTAGCTCATTTTTCTCCGCTGAGAGAATGACATAAAGGGCCTAACCCCTGTGTGTCTGTGTGTTTGTGTGCTCAGGTGTCAGCGGAGTAGGCAGAAGATAGTACTGTCTCATTGTTAGAATTGTTAAAACGTGCAGGTAAAACGTTAGACGAATTTAAAAACGTTTTAAATTGTTAAAACGTAGAGGTTGTAGCCTAGTGGTTAGGGCGTCGGACTCACGACTTGAAGGTCGGGGGTTCGATTCCCGACTCCACTGGAACAATTTGCGTCCTTTAGCAAAACACTTAACTCTGCATTGCTTCAGTTCACCCAGCTGTTAAATGGGTACCAGCATCAGCTGGGATAATTGAAGGTGGGTGTGGCGTCCCCCCAGTCCGTGGACTGAACAGCTGTACGCAGCCTTCAGATGCGCCGCGCATTAGCTGCGGCTGTGCTGTCGGCTGCACATCTGACCCAATTGGGGCAGGTGTAATCAATTATTATTATTATATTATTAAAACGTGCAAAAATTCGTCGGTGGGCCACAGCTCCCTAAGAAATAAAAACCGATAACTCAAATCGAGGGCCGGGTTGGTTCTCAAAGTTGGCGTGCAATAAGTTCCACCCTGGGCACAGCAGCACGTCCATCTCTAAACTGCCCGTGCCGCAGCCTCTGAGTCGGCAAGGGATTTACTCTGTTTCTAAGAAAATCCTTCCTCCCGCGGGTTGGCACGTGCAGCGAGGCGTTGTCTTTGGGTCGGAGTGATTCGGAGGACGGGTCTGGTGCCGAGCCGCACACTGCAAGCCTGTTCTTAGTTAAAGTTTGAGCTGCAAATGTACTTTAGGCTTGCAGCTGTTCTTATCTCGCGCTGACAGCTAAATAGAAATGCTGCGGCCTTATGCGACCCATTTAGCAGCTGGGTGAACTGAAGCAATGCAGAGTTAAGTGCCTTGCTAAATGATACAAATGATATCGGGAGTAGGGAATCGAACCCCCGACCTTTAAGTCGTGAGTCTGACGCTCTAACCACTAAGCTAAAATCTTTGCAATTCTGAAGGTGAGGTCGAGAGCTCGTTTCTCGGCCAAAGTTAACAAGAATTTGTGTCGTTAAGTAAACCAATTCTCGACTTGGTGGCGCTATAATTACGAGCTGGGTCAAAATTTGACTGGTCGCAGTTAAACCCCCTAGTCCGATTGGCTGAACCTGTACAACGCATAGGCCCATACTCGGACTGAGTGTCTACTGTGACTGACGATTGTGTGACTGTTGACGACAAACAGGCGACTCACTTCACTTTCAACGCTACGACTAGCAAATTGCTAACAATATATTTCTTTCACTGTCAAAATACCTACCATTCATAGGTAATCCTGAGGTGCTGGCTTGCTTGTAATTAGAGCTAAATTAGGCTTTTTTGCTATGTGGAATGCAATAAAGGTTGCTAAGTTATTTTTTCAGCCCTGTCACGACATTGTTCTGTCTCTTTCTCTATATACCAGTCCAGAGTTTTTTGTTTTTTTTTCAGTCATTCGCAAGCAGCTTAGAAATGTGACAGAACGTGACAGTTGAGCGCGTCACCTCGCCTTGGCAATTCGCGAATCAGCGAACCCGCCTTGGATTGGTCGCTTCGGGCTTTGGCGCTGTCGTCTGGGCGGGACGGGGTGGAGTGACGAGTACTTTTCTGAGGAGATAATCCCACGCCCTTCATAGAACCCCCCCCGGGAATCTGCACTCAGACTTGCCAGGACAGCCCCATCAGCTTCTTCGCTTTTTAAACCCCGCCCTGCCGCCACTTGCCGGGCGCGTTTTACTGGTTTCGACTCTTGAATCCGCAATGTATTTGGAACCGTACGAGGAGCTGCTGTATGCCGAGTACCCGGCGTACAGGGCCCACAAGTGGCTCCTGCTGGCGGGACCTCCGCCGATTCTTCTCCTCGGCACAATGGGCAACATTCTCAGCATCTGCGGCCTCTGGGGCGGCGCGGGCGGAGGCCGCACCGGCAGCACCTTCGCCTACTTGATCCTGCTGGCCGGCGCTGACCAGGTGACATTGCTAGCCGGGCTGCTGCGTCGCTGGCTTCAGCAGGCGCGCGGCTGGCACACCGACATCTTGAGCGACGCTGCCTGCGCGTCCACTCACGCCCTGCTGACCGGGGCGTCCTACGCCTCCGTGCTGAGCCTGACGGCCGTGACGCTGGAGCGCGCCGCAATTGTCTGGCCCTGGCCGCGGGTTCAGGCCAGCCTGGCGCGCAGTCGGATCTGCCTGCCGGCCCTGCTGCTGATCTGCCTGGCGCTCAGCGGCCACTGGCTGGCTCTGCTGCGCTTGCGCCGCGAGCCGTCGGCTCCTAGCAACGCCAGCTCGGATTCGAGGAACAGCAGCAACGGCCTCGGCGATGTCGGCAGCGTGCGCTGCGATCTGGACAGCTCGGTCGGAGCCGGATGGCTGCGCTCGCTGCTCGCGTGGTTCGACCTGGCGCTCTACTCACTGCTGCCGCTGAGCACAATGCTGGCATGCAACTGCGTCATCCTGTGCCGCCTGCAGAGGTCTCGCCGAATTCGCTACGGCTCCATGGCGATGGCGCCTCGGATGAGCGAGGACCACCGAGCTGCAGGTGAGAAACTTCCGGCCGACTGGCCGGGGCTTGCTTTTTCCACAGTTTTCTGTTATTTCAGTCGGTTTGTAGACGGCTGCTAAAAAAAGGTAAGTGCTACAAATCTAAAAGTACAAAAGTAAATTCCAAAAATGGAAGCCATTCAATTTAATTGACGCGACTTTGATTGGCAAGTGATTTCAACTGAAAACTTTACCGCAGTTTCCCGAGCCCGACTCGCCGGCCTTCACGGCTTCTCGGCTTTGTCGAACAACCTCGTCAACAATGTCAACATCAGCGCCAATGCCAGAGCGATCGCCAATGCCAATGCTAGCGACAGCTCCAACACTAAGCACAATGTGACCCCGCTGCTCCTGCTGGTGCCCAGGTCCAGCGGGGACGACTCGCTGGACAGCGGCCGACGGCAGTACGAAAGAAGTGTGCGCCAGGTGAGTGAAGTACTTCACACCAGTTTGCCTCATTAGACCTACTCAAACAAAAAATCACGCTCGATCCCTGAGCTCTCTGAGCTCTCTGAGGTCCCTGAGCTCGATTCCGCGGCGAGGCCACATTGATTTGGGGCGCAGCCGCGGAGAGAAGGCTTGGAGGGCTTGTCGTGCAATGTACGCCCTCTTGGGCCAAACTCCAAAGAACAGTGAAAGTTTACACTGCTTTACGATGAGAAAGTCAGGGCAGATGTACACACCTGCGCGAGTGCGTGGCTGTGTACGGCATCTGTGCGTGTATGCTGAGGAGTCAGTGAAATGAGCAGAATTGCTTCCTCTGGCTGAGGGTCAAGTGTCACCAAATGATGTGCCATTGCCCGACACTGAAACTGCCTCCTGCAATTATTATTCTTATTAATTACGAGTATTATTAATGAACAATTTCAGTGTTGCTATGAGTGTTGCTAAGCCTGTTGCACAACCATTCCAGGTGACAATAATGCTGCTTCTAGTGTCCGGCTTCTTCTTGTGCACCTGTTTGCCCATCACCCTGTTCAAATTGCTAACGGCCTCGGGTTGGCCAGCTCTGGCCGCAGCGGAAACTGACCCGGCTGCATACGCCCGCGTCCGCCTAGCCGAGACCTGCGTCCGCCTTCTCATGTACTGCAACCACGCGGCCAATTTCTACTTTTACTGCCTGGTCGGCCGTCGCTTTCGGCGAAACCTGCGACGACGCTGGCGACACGTCAAACTACTCTGCGCCGAACGAATTTGCCGAAGTCGCTGTTAAGAAGGCTGCCCATTGTAAACGCTGATATATGCCCGCGACAGATTTGACCAGTTTAATTCTTATAAAAGCTGACGTTTCTGCGAACAAATTTTCATTGACAATTACTTAACAATCTGAGGCTTGCTTTTCACACAGCACGATGGGGAGTGGCAGAGCAGCTAACGTGGGTGGGGGTTGTAATGGGGAGTGGTGGGATTTGGGTGTCATTTTTGCGCGAAAGTATTTTGTTCCTATATCTAGCTCCATGCAAATCATAAAGGATATACTCGTATGTAAGTTTCTATGGTGGGGAGAGAGAGTGGCAGAGCAGTCTAACGCGTTTGCCGCTCGCACCAAGGTCCCTGAGCTCGACTCCGCGGTAAGAGGGCTTGTCGTACTATTTACGCTAACCTTCAAGGCACAGTGAAAGTGTACACACTGCCTGATGATGAGAAAGTCAGGGCAGATGTACATATCTGTGTGCGTGTGAGCTCAGGAGTCAGCGAAACGGGCCATTTGAAATAGATTATGTGCCATTGCCCGCAGCTCTCCTGAAGTTGTTATTGATATTTTTCACACAGCACGGGTCACCGTTTTACAATCGATTGTTTTTAATCTGTCGTTGTGAGAAGTCAGTAAACTCTCGTCTTGTTTTAGTATTCTGTTTGAAATCATTCCGTTGTTGGATTTACTTTTTGCATGGTATCTTAGTAAGGCCAGCTAGCTGTCAAAATGTTTGCGAGTTGGTTGCTGTGTTTGTGTTTACCTTATTAAATTCAGTTTTATTCATTTCTGTTTTAATAGCCATAGCAATTGAAGCTTAAAAGGAAGAGAAAATTCTTAACAAAAAATCTCATTCTTTTGCTTTAACTCGAATGAAGACTCGTGTTTTGAAATGCTTTTTAATGTTTTTGAGCTTGCAATTAAACAAAAAATAAAACTGGGCTGTACTTCACTTTTCTCACATTCAAAAGTAACACGATAATCGGACCCAACGTTTGTGCCTTTGATTGGACTTTCAATTTCGCTTTACACCGTGTTGCAAAGAAATAAAGATTCAAATTTGACACTTTTCAAATACCTTTAACAAGTTGTTAATCATATTTAACGATTTTAAACTACATCCGTTGAGTGGGGGTAGTAGGGTTCGAGCGGAAATATAAAAAACATGACTAATCCAAGTCTTAAATCTGTGTTCATCATTTATGGAGTCAAATTCTGCGAAAAGTTGTAAAAATGGCAATTAGTAGAAAATGATGAACGCAGCTGGCTGGATCCAGGGCTCCTAGCAGTCACAATACTCGGATTTGGTGACACTAAACCACGCAGCCAGCAAGGAGGCAATTCTGCCCATTCCGCTGACTCCTGAGCACACACGCACACAAATATGTACATCTGCCCTGACTTTCTCATCGTTAGGCAGTGTACACTCACAATGTGCCTTGGAGGTTGGCCCGCAAGGTCGTGAATTGCACGACAAGCATTCTCTCCCTATTACCTGAAGTCCCTATTACCTGAAGTCCATATTACCTGAAGTCCCTATTACCTGAAGTCCATATTACCTGAAGTCCCTATTACCTGAAGTCCCTATTACCTGAAGTCCCTATTACCTGAAGTCCCTATTACCTGAAGTCCATATTACCTGAAGTCCCAAACAACTGATGTCCCTATTACCTGAAGTCCCTAACACCTGAAGTCAATATTACCTGAAGTCCATATTACCTGAAGTCCCTATTACCTGATGTCCCAAACACCTGATGTCCCTATTACCAGAATAGGATTTCTGAAAAAAATCTCGAGAAAAACTCGAGATGCTGAATGACTATGGTAACTAGGAAACACAGCTAGGAAAACTGTGTTTGTTTTTAAGAAAGTCTAGATGTTATTACGTATTAATAATAATTATTTGTATTGTAATTATTAAGCAATAATAACGTAAAAAGGTTGTAAAAACAGCACTTGTATACTTGCCTTGCATCTGGACATTTTTAATATTGTCTCCATGCCTATTGCTCAAACAGGATGAGTACACCGGACCTAATAACTCCTGGTTGCACAATTTTTTTCGACAGGTGAGCTCAGGTGCTGATTCTATTTTAATTAAGCTATGAATGTTTAGTGCAAGCCGGCCAATTACATACGTCCACCTGCTGATCCATTCCGCCAGATTTATTCTTAGAAATTTAATATTATTAATAATTGAAACCAACTCAATCACGCACACATATTCGAATGAGTTCTGTCTGATTTTCAAAGAAATTTAATTCAAAGACAGTCAATCTGTGCATGCTATTTTTTTTCCTGAGGGCTACACAGGTTATGCCTAGGAATAGCCTTATGAATTTGTTTTTTTGTAAGCCATCAGGCATTGGGCAGCTTCGATCTAGTTAATTTGGTCTTTGGGCAATTCGAATTATCATTTTCTGGCTTTCAAAAACCCGCTATTTTGAGACTAGACTTGGTAGATTCAAATGATTGAAGTGCATCAATCAGTCAATCGGCCTCCATATATAGAGAGAAATGATCGAGAAAGAATGAGAGAAAATAGAGGATATTGCTTGGAGTTGTAGCCTGGAGTTAATCCAGCGCTAGTCTGTTTAAGCCAGACAGAGTTATAATAAAATTGCCATGAAAGCTTTGACATTGCTCTCAGGTTTTGTCTTGGCTGGGACAACTGCCTAATCCGAGTTGGAATTAATCTATCATGAAATTAAAGTAATTTCTTTCATGCACGATGCGTAAGCCGATCGAAATTGATTTGTCTCTAACAAGACAAGGTGTAGTCTCCCCATAATCCGGGCTTTGGAGCGGACAAAGCACCCCTGGCAGCAACTGCTTAACCCTTTTTAATTAGCCAGCTAGTCATGGCTTTAACGGGCCCATGCCGACTAAAGACATGTGTACTATGTCACCTATGACCCACACCTGCACTGTGTCACCTATGACCCACACCTGCACTGTGTCACCTATGACCCACACCTGCACTGTGTCACCAATGACCCACACCTGCACTGTGTCACCTATGACCCACACCTGCACTGTGTCACCAATGACCCACACCTGCACTTTGTCACCTATGACCCACACCTGCACTGTGTCACCTATGACCCACACCTGCACTTTGTCACCTATGACCCACACCTGCACTGTGTCACCTATGACCCACACCTGCACTGTGTCACCTATGACCCACACCTGCACTGTGTCACCTATGACCCACACCTGCACTGTGTCACCTATGACCCACACCTGTACTGTGTCACCTATGACCCACACCTGCACTGTGTCACCTATGACCCACACCTGCACTGTGTCACCTATGACCCACACCTGCACTGTGTCACCTATGACCCACACCTGCACTGTGTCAGCCACCTGTGTCAGCCACCTCTCTGGGGTCCAAATCCCATCGCTGCCACCTCTCTGGGGTCCAAATCCCATCGCTGCCACCTCTCTGGGGTCCAAATCCCATCGCTGCCACCTCTCTGGGGTCCAAATCCCATCGCTGCCACCTCTCTGGGGTCCAAATCCCATCGCTGCCACCTCTCTGGGGTCCAAATCCCATCGCTGCCACCTCTCTGGGATCCAAATCCCATCGCTGCCACCTCTCTGGGGTCCAAGCCCGCAGCCTGAGGCGGTTGCCATTCTGCTGTCTCAGAGCTAGCTGACTGCAGTGAAGTGTTAAAATCGGAAGCAAGCACTGACCCCTGCTTGAAATGTACCTTTTAAAGTAAGCCATTGCTTTTGGAAAGCCTAGAAAAATGCATAATTCATCAAAGTGGATTAGTTCTAGTCTGAATTTTATGAAGCCAATTACACGCACTAATTCACACTCAGCACGGCCTCCGAGACCAATTTGACCGGCTCAACGCGATTTGAGTCTCGTTTAAATATTTAATTTTTATCTCACTCTCTCGGGAGAGTACGTGAGACATTGCATCTGAGCTCGGAATCGATTTCCCAATATGGTGCTAAAAAGAAGTGGCTTCTAGCTCGTGTAACTCCAACTCTCGAGTTACATCTTCGACCCCTTCGCAGTTGGCAAGGCGGCAAGCAGGTGCCTCTATGCAGTTGCTGTGAGCTTTCAGGGCGAGGGAGAACTGTAGGGGAAGAGACGGGGAAAGGGGATTTCTTAAGCGCACGAGTAGAGAGCTTTCTCTGGATCCGGTGATAAGATCAACGCAATTGAAAAGTCAAGTATGCAAATATACTTCTTTGTTACAGAAAAATCTATTCAACAACGACGTCTGCCAGCTCGCAAGCAACGTTAAAAAACGCTGAAGGTCAAAGCATTCAACAGTAATAAGACCACGGGTATTTCAAACACGCACATTTTTATGTATCTCTCAAACATAACATGGACTTACATGTTCCAATCTATCCGATTAAACGATTCTAGCTACGATTCTAGCTACGATTCTAGCTACGATTCTAGCTACGACTCTAGCAACGACTTTAGCTACGATCCTAGCTATGATTCCAGCTACGACTCCAGCTACGATTCTAGCTACGATTCTAGCTACGACTCCAGCTACGATTCTAGCTACGACTCTAGCTACGATTCTAGCTACGATTCTAGCTACGACTCTAGCTACGATTCTAGCTACGATTCTAGCTACGATTCTAGCTACGATTCTAGCTACGATTCTAGCTACGATTCTAGCTGTCGGCTCCGCAAACTATGTCAATCAGTCGCAGGGACCTTTTTCTCAGCATCTCAATCACCAGGGCATCCTTCATCACTGTCTGGAGCATTGGCGGTGACCGTTGGGACCTTAAACTAAAGCAATTGATAGACACCTCAAAGACAGCTGCCTTCCGAAAGCTGGTGCTCTTCTTTGGTGTTAATTTTTATGACACAAAAAAGGAATGTAAAATCGTGTGTTGTGGCCTTATTAGTTGGCAGTGTGAACGAACCTTTCCACTGCCCAGGACCACTCTGCAGCTAAGTAAGTGCAAAGCCTCCTAAATGGGTAGAAACGTATCGAAATGGTAATAATAATAATTGATTACACCTGCCCTAAGTGGACCAGATGTGCAGCCGACAGCACAGCCGCTGCTATTACACAGCGCATGTACGGCTGTTCAGTCCATAGACTGAAAGCCAAACCCACCATAAATTACTCGAGCTGACGCTGGGACCCATTTAACAGCTGGGTGAACTGAAGCACTGCAGACTTAAGTGTCTTGCTAAAGGACACAAATAGTTCCAGTGGAGTCGGGAATCGAACCCCCGACCTTAAAGCTGTGAGTCCAAAGCTCTGACCCCATCGAAAGCATTTGTTTGAACTGTAATTTAATAAATCATATAAAAATCATTGACATATTTTGAATACTCTTATAGGCTGTGTAGCACACAGAGTTTGTCTTTTCTAATTTTCATAACTTGGAAAAGCAATGAAAATTTCATTATAATCTGCTTTCATTCGTGAACTTGAGAACTTGTGGAGAACAGCGAAGCATAGTTCTGATTCTGACATGATTCAGCTTGCTATGCACTGAGAATCACAATAAGCGCAAAATAAATTGACAAGGAAACTCATTTTTGTGCCCAATTACTTCACTGGTACTAAAACACCATTAATAGGTATATTCACACAATTTCGTGCAGGAAGTCAGACGCACACGACACGATGACTGACACAGTGACTGGCGCTTACATGACTGACTGCGATATTCGAAGGCGTGTCTCACTGACGTGTGGCACTCAACCGGTGGTCTCATTTTTAGGGCTAAAATCCATCATTAATCTCCGATCATCACGTGTCAGGTTCATTTAGTCTAGATAACAAATAACAACTCAACTGCCTGCTTATGTACCTGCTAATTTTCAAGCTGCGATTCTAGCTACAGTACCAGCTACGATTCTAGCTATGATTCCAGCTACGACTCCAGCTTCGACTCTAGCTACGATTCTAGCTACGATTCTAGCTACGACTCTCGCTACGATTCCAGCTACGACTCCAGCTACGATTCTAGCTACGATTCTAGCTACGACTCTAGCTACGATTCCAGCTACGACTCCAGCTACGATTCTAGCTACGATTCTAGCTACGACTCTAGCTACGATTCCAGCTACGCTTCTAGATACGATTCTAGCTACGACTTTAGCTACGATTCTAGCTACGATTCTAGCTACGACTCTAGCTACGACTCTAGCTACGACTCTAGCTACGACTTTAGCTACGATTCTAGCTACGATTCTAGCTACGACTTTAGCTACGATTCTAGCTACGATTCTAGCTACGACTCCAGCTACGATTCTAGCTACGATTCTAGCTACGACTCTAGCTACGATTCCAGCTACGCTTCTAGATACGATTCTAGCTACGACTTTAGCTACGATTCCAGCTACAATTCTAGCTACGACTCTAGCTACGATTCTAGCTACGATTCTAGCTACGACTCGAGCTACGATTCCAGCTACGCTTCTAGATACGATTCTAGCTACGACTCTAGCTACGACTTTAGCTACGATTCTAGCTACGATTCTAGCTACGACTTTAGCTACGATTCTAGCTACGATTCTAGCTACGACTCTAGCTACGATTCCAGCTACGCTTCTAGATACGATTCTAGCTACGACTTTAGCTACGCTTCTAGCTACGATTCTAGCTACGACTTTAGCTACGATTCTAGCTACGATTCTAGCTACGACTCTAGCTACGACTTTAGCTACGATTCTAGCTATGATTCTAGCTATGATTCTAGCTATGATTCTAGCTACGATTCCAGCTACGACTCCAGCTACGACTCTAGCTACGATTCCAGCTACGCTTCTAGATACGATTCTAGCTACCACTTTAGCTACGATTCTAGCTATGATTCTAGCAACGATTCCAGCTACGACTTCAGCTACGACTCTAGCTACGATTCTACCTATGATTCTAGCTACGACTCCAGCTTCGATTATAAATAAAAGTATTCGACGCTCTTATTAAAATATGCTGGTTTTGAAGATTATCCAGTCTATTCCGCATGAATGCTGCGAATTCACGAATTGCCTAATTGGCTGCTGATAAAGCCAGGGTTTTGCAAGCAATTCTGGGATTTAAGACTGCAGGGAATTATGCATTTTAAGGACAATTTTCTACATCATAGAGCAGACAAATTTTCCGCCATTGCTGCAGCAACTGCGCTGAAAGCAATGGAAATCTAGGACAAAAGTATCTCGCCGCTTTTTTCCAAGTTAGGAATGGCGCTTACATTTCAGCCAGGTGCTTTTCCCGCAAGCCTGAGCACTGCTCACAGACGGAAAATCAAAACAGAAGGCGGCCTCTTGAATTGTTCTGACAGATATGCGCAGGCTGCAGGCAAAATATATAAACATTCACTTATGACAGCTCGGCAAATAGGGACTTCTGTATATAGTAAGTTCAGTCAATAAAGACTTCGGTAAATAGGGACTTCGGTTAATAAGGACTTCGGTTAATAAGGACTTCGGTAAATAGGGACTTCGGTTAATAAGGACTTCGGTTAATAAGGACTTCGGTAAATAGGGACTTCGGTTAATAAGGACTTCGGTTAATAAGGACTTCGGTAAATAGGGACTTCGGTTAATAAGGACTTCGGTTAATAAGGACTTCGGTTAATAAAGACTTCGGTTAATAAGGACTTCGGTAAATAGGGACTTCGGTTAATAAGGACTTCGGTAAATAGGGACTTCGGTTAATAAGGACTTCGGTTAATAAGGACTTCGGTTAATAAAGACTTCGGTTAATAAGGACTTCGGTAAATTGGGACTTCGGTTAATAAGGACTTCGGTAAATAGGGACTTCAGGGGCTGACAGGCAGCTGTGTCTAACACTTCTGCTCAAGGAATGAGGTCCCTGAGCTCGATTCCGCATTAATTTGAGGCGCAGCAGTGGAGGCAATGCTTGGGGGGATTTGTCGTGCAAAATTTACGCCCTTCAGAGTCATCCTCCCAGACACAGAAAGAGTGTTCACAGCCTGACAATCAAAAATTGTGCCTTCTGATCGTACAGTATCTGTGGGCGTGTGTGCTCAGGAGTCATCTAAATGGGCAGAATTGCCTCCTCACAGGCTGAGAATCTACTCTCACCAAATGATGTGCCATTGCACACAGCCCTCCTGTAACTAATAATCAAATTTTTGTTATACAAACTATAAGGGATATTTTTTATTCTAGTTGAATAAGATACCTGGATAATTAGCACCTGCATATCCAGGTGCGTACCGGAGATCTCCTGATGAGAAATTTAATACCATTTCTCGTTTCGCCAATTCTGACTGTGTTGAAAAAACGCTTTGTTACTTTTTTTCCATTTCCTGTTGGACAAGAGAAATATATTTATATTTATTTCGTAACATGAAAAGTAGCACTTTATCACTTTATATTTATTGCTTAGGGTTCGCGCATGATGCATGATGCACCCTAACAAATATGAGTAGCTAACATTTAACTCGCCCTGCTCTTTAACACTGGACCCGCATTGGCTGTCTACACGAATTCTAATTACATTGATGGCCTTATTATTAGTGACAAATGTGTATTATTATAACTACTGCTAGGTAAAAGCTTTTGTTCCTAACTCGAAGAATCACTTCGTTCTTACTCGTATTTTGTAGCGGTGAAATAAAGTACAGTGTGCAAAGTATTACAAGTCTAATACTCGACTGTACTAAATTGACTTCTTGATATGAAAGCAGCGATGTCAGCGAGGTGACGGACAGTCTCAAGTTCTCAAGTACACAACATTCAACAACAGATAATAATGGCCCCAGTGAATGAGGCAGCAATAGCAGCTGGCGGAAATGCAAAGAGACAGAATAATGGTCATGCGAGTGGACTCTACATTCGACGGAAGCGGGGGTCAAAAGCCGGACGCGAAGTCACGGTGGGCACCGACTTTACTGGCGAGGCAGTCGCGGCGGCAGCTGTGGAGCGCTCATTCAGCTGCAGTCGACTAGCTCTGGCGGCCTTCAGAGAGGCTGCTTGCTCCGCTTCCGGCGCCGCTAATTCAGGTTCAGCTGCCACCGGAGCCGGGTCGCGTGGCGGAACTCGCGGATCGATTAGCGACCTCTGCGGCTGAGTCGGCGGATTCGATTGGGCCAAACGGGGATCGCCTGCCGAAGCCCGCTGGTCACGAGGAAGCTGCTGCATCGCGTAGGGCAGCCGGCTGATGAGGTCCAGTGGCAACAGGCGCCACGGCAGCTTGCGTCGACATACGGGCTAGAAGAGTTGGTCGAGGAAAGATGAGCAGTACCGGGACAGAAATGTCCTTGATGATCCTGACTAGCCTGAATCAATACTGACTGGCCTGAATCAATACTGACTGGCCTGAATCAATACTGACTGGCCTGAATAAATACTGGCTGGCCTGAATAACTACTAACTGGCCTGAATCAATACTAAATTGCCTGAATCAATACTAAATTGCCTGAATCAATACTGACTGGCCTGAATCAATACAGACTGGCCTGAATCAATACTGACTGGCCTGAATCAAATACTGACTGGCCTGAAACAATACTGACTGGCCTGAATCAATAGACCATGCAAAATACGCGCTATTAAAGTTATAATTTCTGAGACTTACCGGCGCTCGAAAAACAAGCACCGGCTGCTGCTGAGGCGCTGCCGGATGATCCTTAGATGAGTCACCGTCATGCTGATCAGCCGGTAAATTTTCCACAGAACATGAGGCAATGACGGCCTGAAAGGTAAGTGAGGATTCTAATCAGGTCTGTGAGGATTCTAATCAGGTAAGTGAGGATTCTAATCAGGTCTGTGAGGATTCTAATCAGGTAAGTGAGGATTCTAATCAGGTAAATGAGGATTCTAATTAGGTAAATGAGGGCTCTAATTAGGTAAGTGAGATTTCTAATCAGTTAAGTGAGGATTCTAATCAGGTAAATGAGGATTCTAATCAGGTAAGTGAGGATTCTAATCAGGTAAGTGAGGATTCTAATTAGGTAAGTGAGGATTACAATTAGGTAAATGAGGATTCTAATCAGGTAAGTGAGGATTCTAATTAGGTAAGTGAGGATTCCAATTAGGTAAATGAGGATTCTAATCAGGTCATTGAGGATTCTAATCAGGTAAGTGAGGATTCTAATCAGGTAAGTGAGGATTCTAATCAGGTAAGTGAGGATTCTAATCAGGTAAATGAGGGTTCTAATTAGGTAAGTGAGATTTCTAATCAGTTAAGTGAGGATTCTAATCAGGTAAATGAGGATTCTAATCAAGTAGTGAGGATTCTAATCAGGTAAGTGAGGATTCTAATCAAGTAGTGAGGATTCTAATCAGGTAGGTGAGGATTCTAATCAAGTAGTGAGGATTCTAATTAGGTCAGTGAGGATTCTAATCAGGTTAGTGAGGATTCCAACTAGGTAAATGAGGATTCTAATCAGGTAAGTGAGGATTCTAATAAAGGGTAAAGGTAAAGTTAAAGGGTTAGAGTGTAATGAATATTCAGATGAAATAGGATTAGACTGTGCTACTCTCAATTTAACAATAACATTTTTTATCAAAGTGAAGGGTGAAGAAGCTGGAAATTACAATCCTAAATATTGATACACAAAGAAGGTAGCCCAAAATCAATCGGCATTTTTAATTAATTAACAGACAGACTCAAACAGCAGAGCTCAATACTCACCTCTGCGTCAGGTGACAAAGCCGCTAGGCAATCCGGCTTTGCTTCAGTCGGCGACGCACTTTCCTGGCCAAGAGTGGCAGAAGTGCCGCAAAACTCGCTCAGCAGGCAAGCCACGACATCGAGAGCGCGCGAGGCGGCGGCTACGGCGGCGGCTGACGGCTTCGTCGACTGCGGCGGCGGCAGCGGTCGCGGAGCGTCTTGATGTTGAGCAAAGCTTCTAGGAGCCGAAGGAAACGGCCTTTCCGGTGGATGGGGACCCGAGTATGCCGGTCGTTGCATTTGGCCGCTGAGAAGTGTGCGGATTGTGGGTGTGATGTGAGATCACTTCTGTTTTTGAGGCCTAAACTGTCCGCGAGTACTACAAATATACCTGGGATTACACAGATTTTTACAGTACTCACGGTACCACAAGATAACTGTGAGTCTGATGACTGACACATACATGTGGGTCTGACAAAGATACCTTTGGGTCTGACAAAGATACCTGTGGGTCTGACAAAGATACCTTTGGGTCTGACAAAGATACCTGTGGGTCTGACAAAGATACCTGTGGGTCTGACAAAGATACCTGTGGGTCTGACAAAGATACCTTTGGGTCTGACAAAGATACCTGTGGGTCTGACAAAGATACCTGTGGGTCTGACAAAGATACCTTTGGGTCTGACAAAGATACCTGTGGGTCTGACAAAGATACCTGTGGGTCTGACAAAGATACCTGTGGGTCTGACAAAGATACCTGTGGGTCTGACAAAGATACCTGTGGGTCTGACAAAGAATTAACAAAGAAATAACAAAGAATATTGAATTAATAGCAAAACAAGCCTTTCTAACTTTACCCGCTTCTTGTCGGAGGCGGCATCGAAGTCGGAGGTGCTGGATGTCGCGGAAGAGTTTGAATCACCGGCTGAAACGGAGGCCGCACTGGTAGCGGAGGCTGCTGATGAAGTGGTTGATGGCGGTTCTCCACATCGCCAGGGTGCGGGAACGGTCTCGGTGGAAAGGCTGCCGGCTTAAAAGACTGCTGCTGCGGCGGCTGATGCAGCGGAAGCTCTTGTTGATGGGGGCGCGTTCGGAGCTCTTGATCGTCAGCGTCATCTGGACTCGCAGCTGGCAGGTCAAGCGGCAGCGATGGCTGCTGAATCACTGGTATCACTCCTGCTGGCAAGCTTGGCTGAGGCGCGGAGCCTAAGTAAAAATTATAATCAGTTCACAAGGTGCATCATGAAACCGAGTCGGGTGTTGCACCTTTTGAAAAAATAACTAACTCGCAAACTAACAAGGTACAGTGGGTCTGACGACTGCGGTAAATATGAGTCGTGGCATGTTGCTTGATCAAGTAAAGGAAGATAAAGTACAGCTTTGAATTGAACAAATGCCGGAAAAAAAAGAGAAAATGTTAACGGCAGCTAGCCCAGTTGGGCCAGATGTGCAGCCAGTGACAGAGCCATTGTGTGCTGCTTCCAAAGCTACGGGACACCTGTTCTGTCCATGGACTGGGGAGGCGCCTCATCCACGTACATATCTAACCGCGCTATACATGCTGTTACCCATTTTAAAGTTCGTTTGACATTTCTTCCTGCTTGTGTGTGTGATTCTCATAAAGAAAAAACAGGTGAAGAAGAGATGTTGAAATAGCAATCTATCCTAATTAACATCCATTCCTACACTCCCAATTTCACTACACTCCCAGCGCCTAAATTTCGTATAATGAAATGTATGTGCCTGCACAAAATAATAAATGCAAATAAGGCTGATTATCTGGCCGCATAGTCTCCCTAGAGCCTTAGCTGCTGCATGACTACATGTATGCTGATCAGGCCGAGCATAGGCCTACGAACAAGCCCATATCCACATCTGCGACAAATATAAAATGACACGCATTGGAGAGAGACAGCGATTCTGCTTCGAAAATGCCATCCGCATGCCAACAGGAAGCCGGAACAAGGGAACATATTCAAATGCAATCAAAGAATAAGCTTAAAAGTGCGCTTTAAAGGGCCGGCTTTGCTAGTCAGGCACAAACGTTTGAAGTCTGAGATTTACTAAAACTCTTTTGTCATCTCCAGGGTCCCCTTAACAAACAGGCAGCCAAGACTACCGACCTGAATGATGAGGGTTCAATAGAATTTCGTGTCGAGATTCTTCACAATGTGACTCTCAGAAAACAGAGGCGTACTTGTTAACGCCTTTTTAACGTCGTGCGTTCAGTGCTCGTAATATACTACTTCGACCAGTAGCTTCTCCAAATTAACACGATATCTTGTGTCGTTTCAAAAGCCACGATAACGACTCATGGGTTTTTTAAGGACCTACAGCCACCTTTCAAAAGTCGCAAGCGAAACCGTAACGTCTCAAGCAACTCATCATTGAGACATTAAAAAGCGTCGTTCGAGACCGATTGGATGAGTTGATTTGCTTATTTGAGACACTAGAAACTGGCTCAATTAACAATTATTTTTAAACCTTTTAAATCTCGCTTGGCACCTTGACATTTAGGAGTTCTTGTGTCCTATTCTATCGTTTACTTTTGGGGGTGAGTAGTAAAGCGGTTAACGCGTTTGCCTCTCCCACTAAAGTCCCTGAACTCGATTCCACAACGAGGCCACATTCTTTTGGGGCGAGGCCGCGGAGAAAAGGCTTGGGCAATGCAATTTACGTCCTTGGGGGCCTCTAATGCCTCCTCCGATGCACACTGAGAGTGTACAGTGCCTGACGATGAGAAAGTCAGGGCATATGTACACACCTGTGTGAGCGTGTGCCTGCGTACGGTATCTGTGTGAGTGTGTGCTCAGGAGTCAGCGAAATGGGCAGAATTGCCTCCTCACTGGCTGCGCGTCTAGTGTCACCAAATGATGTGTCATTGCCCGCAGCCCTCCTGCAATTATTTTTATTTTTTATAATCGTTTATTTTTTTCATTTTTCAGACAAACCGCTTCTGAATTAATAAGACATCAGAATGGCCGAAATAAATAGAAGCAAGGAACAGTGGCTAGCCAGAATTTTTGCCTGAGTGGCTTAAAAGTGGCTTCAAAAACAAATCGACCTACCCAGCAGGCTGAATTTCTGTCTTTGCGGCTCGGTCGCAGTTTGCTTGGCAGAACCCTCGGAGACAGTCGATTTCGCTTTGGTATTATCTGCGCTTTCTGACTGCTGGAAGTATATAGTTTAGGATGATGATTTCGTGAGTTTAATCTAAAGCTTAATTAGTCTAGCAAAGAAACGTTAATTATTTTGTTAGAACTCGTTAAATAGTAATTCGTTAAAAATACGTTTAATCACTATTATTAATTAAGCTTTAGAGTGTCATTTACCAAGACACTTGCTTCAGCTCACCCAGCTGTTAAATGGGGCCAGCGTTAGCTGGAGTAATTGAGGGTGGGTGTGGCGTCCCCAGTCCGTACGCAGCCTACAGCTGCGGCTGAGCTGTCGGCTGCACATCTGGCCCAATCAGGGCAGGCGTAATCCATTATATTATATTATCTTAATTATTAGGTAAATATTAACTGCAGAACTACCAAATCCCCCAGACAGTTTTTTGTGCCGCACCCGAACGGAGCAACGCGAGCCCACGAAAGTCAAGAACATGGCCCAACATTTTGTTGCGCATCTTCTGAAACAATAATCAAGTCGCCAGCTCTTCAGACCGTCGAGATATTCAATGTTTCTGGCCGAAGATCAGATTTTTCCCATAAGCGCTAGTGTGTTTTATACACCCCTATACACGAATTAGCACTGCGCCTCAGTGCGGCCTTGCCAGGCCTTCAAAATATATCAGCATGTCAGCCGAATGTGCCTGCATCATGTAGACGGATGACCACCGTCTTCGGTGGTCACCTACCTTTATCTAGATGGACTGCTGGACCTTCAAGGGCTACAAAAGGGGGAACTAGGCCAATATGGACACCCTGACGTGAGTTCCTCTAATGTCACTGATCAAGGCCTATATGCCTAAATATTAGGCGCAGCTCAACCACAGGACACCATCGCCTAGTCTGTCAACCAATCAGTCACCAGCCAACGCTGTTAGCATTCCGGCGCTGGCAAAAGAATTTCAGGAGGGGAATCTCTCTGGATATAAAACCGGGCGGCAAAATGGCTTGGTAGTCAAATTGTCAATAACAATAACATCTCCGTAGTGTATCTTTCGGCAAAAACCTGCCTCCTAAACTTTTTTCTAAGAAACGAAGTTTCCCGTCCTTCTCTAGTGGTCCTTGGTAGCTATCAATAGTAACGAGTCCACAGTGACAGGACCAATGATTTACCGAATCGCTTGCCGCATTGCTGTCAAGTACGGCGCGCATCTCCGAGCTGAGCGGCTCGTGCGAGAATCGGCACTCGGACCCAGAGCGGCACAGGCCGAACAGGTGGTGAAACTTGCAGGGAAACTCCGAGTGCATAAACTGGCAGTCCGAGCCATTGCTGCAGCTGCCGATGGCGTAGAATCTGCACAGTTGGGGCCTCTTTGGCCTGTCGACCGAGTGGCTGAATGTGCACTTGTCTCCCTATTAAAAGTAAAGGTTATCAATGGCTATACTAATATCATAAGGAGGGATATGGGGTATACATCTGCCCTGATTTTCTCATTGTCAAGCAGCGTACTTGTACAACTTCAGTCATTTAGGGGTTGGCCATGATCCTCGACAAGCCTCCTCTCCGCGGCTGCGCCCCAAATGAATGTGGCCTGGCCGCGGATTCGAGCTCAGGGACAGTCACTAATAGCAGAAAATTTTTTACGAAATTAAAGCCAGACAAAAATCGTCACCTTACCTTATTGCAGCGACCCTCCATGTAGAATGTGCACACCGGGACCGCTCGCACAGGTGCAATGGTGACTTTTTTCGGTCGGTAGCACCACTTTTCCTTCTTCTTCTTCTTCTTCTGGCTGACTGTTCTTTTTTTCAGTTCGTTCGGCTTGCCGCCAGCTGATGCGCGAATGCGGCCCTCGTGAAGTCCGACGCCGAGGTCTTCCGGTTCGGACAGGCCAGAAGCAGCGCTCCAGTGGGTGGCTGCATCGTCGTCTTCCTCGCTGCTGTAACCATAGAGCTGTCCTGGAGCTGCCGCTGTTGCTCCATGCGGATTCAATTCGCTGAGATCGTCGTGGTGGAGCTGGCTCGAAGTTCTTCGTCGGGACTATCAGTGAGGCGGATTTTGAGGCAAGCATTTTACTTGGGGGATTGTCATGTGAGTCAAATATCTAATTCCTAACCGAAATGTCTGTAGCTCGAGTCTGAGCCAATGGAATATATTTATTTTAATTTTTATCCGTAAGCAACACACTTAATCTAATTTTTCTGTTCAAGCAGCTCTGTAAAATAAGTGACAACATTAGCTTGGGAGGGTGAGGGGCAGAGCGGTTAACGCGTTTGCCTGTCCCTGAGCTCGATTTCGCGGCGAGGCCACATTCATTTCGAGCGCAGTCGTAAAGAGAAGGCTAGGGGGCTTGTCGTGGAATTTACGCCCTTAAGGGGCAATTTTTAAGACACAGTGAGAGTGCACACTGCCTGACAATGAGAAATTCAGAGCAGATGGATGTACACACCTGTGTGTGTGCCTACGTGCAGTTTCCGTGTGCTTGTGTGCTTGTGTGCTTGTGTGCTCAGGAGTCAGTGAAATTTGCAGAATGGCCTCCTCGCTAAAACCACCATTACCTCTCAACTAGCTACTTCTGCGTTAGATTTTTACAGCTCCACTGTATCCTCATTTCGTCCAATTGCGTCCAATTCGCACTGAATTTTCACTAGTCAACGGTCGCTCACCTTTTCATTATATTTGGCCTTCTTAGCTTTCTTCGACTTAGTCATGTCGCTAGTTAGATCAGACCTATCAGACTTCCGCTTGCGTTTTCCATCGCTGTCACGTTTTGAATGCTTCTTGCTCGGTCGGTCATCGTTGTCGCCTATAGAGTCTTCATCTACGACGTCGTTCGAATCGATCTCGCCGTCCTCTAGGTCGGCAGCTGGCAGATTCTCTAATTCACTCGCCATCATGCTCGGGACATGCAGATTCCCGCGGTGTTTCTAGTGAGAAATTATTTCGACTCTTGAACCGATTATTTAAATCCAAATAGAAAACTTTACTGATATATCCAGACACTGAAAATACAAACAGTAGTAGTATAGCTTGCATTTCGTATTGCAAAAATACGTGTCTAGTAGCTAATTACAAAATTAGCTGACACTTCTGTGCAGTATCAGTATGCTTCAGCAGAACTACTTTCGTAGCTCTGTTCATTGGCTTGACGAAAAGCAAATTTTACGAGTAAATGATTTTTATGCCTTTTAGCGCTTTTAGCATTCAGTTTTACCCCACCTTGAATTTATAGACATACAATTTGTTTGACGCTTGAATACACTTTACGTCTTTATTTCGTTTAGAATCGAAGATAGGCCCTAGTTAAAAACACTATATGATAGATTATGATGTGGGTCTGAACAACGATCGCATAGAGAAAGATAGCCTTGAAGAGAGAGACAAGCCATAGTCTATGGCAACAATATTTACCATTCGTTCATTTGTCTATGGGGAAACCCCACAAATGCCCTATACGCTAGTGAACAGAGAAAGTACATTCGAGTTTTGTTTAAAAAACTTTTCAATTATTCTCTTTCGGTCGCATTATTCACTCTAGCGCCGTTGGTCAGGCGTTAAAATTCATATAAACCCGACAAGACTATAGACTAGTCTTAAATCCTTAAGTTTGTTTTTGATACTCAGGGAATCGGTGGAAAAAAGCTAGAATTATTGCTTGTTGTGTATTAGGATCAAGCTTTGCCTTTATCAAGCGATCAGAGCGCTAGATTGTGATTGTGTGAGAGTACAGGTACAATTGCTTCTCAACACGTGATAAACTTTAGCCGCACGAGTATGTCGCTGCAAATGAGAACTACTAGGCAAGATTGGGGATAGATTTTGCCACAGGTTGTTCAATTATCTGGAAGGTTGATGCTATTGCTTGGGTATTGAGTGCACTGTTGATTATGATTAGTCGTTTTAATGTCACGTGATTATGACCTACGCTCACAAGAATGCAGATAGACCTTGTACACAGAACAATGACTTGCAACATAAAATAGCAAATTAAATTTAGCTAAGAATAAAATAAAATATTGATCGACTTGATATACGTTAATAACTTAGCCATTCTAAACTTAACTCAGTTATAGTACTCGCTACTTAATAATAAAACCATTAAAACAGCGAAAAGTGTTGCTGAATAATCTGATAAAAAACTTAGTTTCTGCACTTTACCTAGTTACTAAAATAATAGTTTTATTAAAGTAATATTTTAAGGACCAATGTCAAAGCTTACTTAGCTAAATTTGAAAATATAGCTAAAAAAATAATATTATAAGACATCGTCCGTCTAGACAATGAATAATTCCATTCCATCTTTAAGAAATTACACGCAATTTGTTATTTTTCGGCTTTTAAGACATAGTTTCTGTTGTTAGGAAATCATTTTGATTTTATAGTTTTTATTTCTCACCAAATCTTATTAAGCCAAATGATTTGGCGAATATCTTTAGTATCTTTTGATATTTTTTATATTGCTTTCTCAGTCCTACTGCCAAGTGCCAATGGTAAACGTCAAGAAATACTGGTAGAGAATCTTTAAAACAGCTTAGGAAGCTCAGAAAATAAACTGCTTTGTTGTAGTTTAACAATCGCCTTTAAGACGAATTTAGCTTGGAAGATTTCGCGAAGCAAAACTAGACAACCTGCGTCATTAGATTGGGCGTGCAGAGCTAAGGCTTCTTTTTCTCCTCGTCCGAGGCGAGACATTTGCATTTTATTTCATTCCCTCCCTTCCCTTCTCTTACCCGATAAACTGACCTTGGCCACGGCACCGCTTATTGGTTGGCGACCCCACTCCACGTGCCGCACAAGTGAAGGCAGAATATAACCTAATGTACATAAAACTCATGCAAACGCGGTATCGGCAGCGTACATGAAAAATATAGGACTGGGCGGAGTCTTATTTGCCTTCTCACCAAATACGCACATTGAATAATGAGTAATGTCTTAGTCGGCTTGGGTGAGGCCTAGTCTCGTGTCTAGTGTTGTGTCTTGTCTTGTACGCGAGTTGAACGCCGATTCTTCGGAAAACAAATACACGCTACAGGGCTTCATGCATCTGCATGTTATTTTTACAAAAGCTGATAAAAGTTCGTGCAGAAAAGAAGTATTGAAAATTGGCATGCATTCTATAAAGTGTCTGACTCACTAAATACACGACATAGTATCAGCTACACTACTAGCTCTTTTAATCACAACCTTAAATAAGCAAAGACCTATGTGCAGTTCGTCAGTCGCCACGCCACCGACGTTAACCTATAGACTTTCGCTAACACACTTCGTGTATAACCCTAAGACTGTATAACTTCGTGTATAAACCAAAGTTTTCCTATAGCGGTCCTTGCGTTGCTATTAACATGTACGAGGGGTGTTCCAAAAGTCCTTTCCCTTTTGAACATAGCTCTTGCAATACTGCTCCGATTTAAGTGCGGTTTTCGACTATAACACGATGCACTATGGCTTAAAAGTTTTTATTTTTCTATCGATTTTGGTCATGGTCATAGTCGTGTAGTAGTAGTAGTAGTAGTCGTGGACAAAGACCTGGACAAGTGTAAAAAAACGGTAAATAATACATATGCATAACAATTCACAATCACGGACTACTAATAAAAGTAGACATTAACGCCAACTTAGCCTTCCGTGAGCTCGAATCTTGTACACAAGCGGGTAACCATGCAACTAGTTTAGGTAGTAATGCTCTCGTACTTATTTTTCTAAAGAAAACATGAATTATGAGTTATGTGAACATGAATTATACATTCAGCTTTATTAGCTCATGCAAGACACTAAATTTTAAGTTGGGAAGCAATTCTTCAAGCTCGATAGTAATTTACCCTGGCTGTGTATGCACATGCATGGTCTAAACTATAGTCGCAGCAATAAAGATAAATATGTACATTCAGATTTACCAACATTGTACACAGCAAGATTCAAGAGGACGTTTATTATACGCATCTATGTATCAAGGACAACTCTAGTAAAACGACATAGTGAGTACTTCACTACCCTTCTTTCCAACACAACACTATACACTACACTACACAAGGGCCTACACTACACTACACTACACTGCACTACTGCTGTCTTTTAGAGATACAGTACTGGAAGGCTGGAAGTAGTGTCCTTGTCCTTGGTAGTGCGTTCCTTGTATGTAAAAATGTATCATGTACTCTCCTTCAGTCCTCGCTTCTGTTACCAAATGTGTAAAAATATTAACATTTTAGAGATGACATTTGACATTCAGGTAATCACATTTGCCTTTGGAGTTTGTTATCGTAAAAATGTATTTTTGGCTCTTTTAAAATTTAATTTAATGAGCATTAGTTAACTGAAGTATAAAGTGCCCCTAAAATTGTACGAATAAATTCTGTTTGCATATCAGTATAGAAAAATTATTTAAATATTTGTTAACTATTTGCTAGACTTTTGCCGAGTTTCGAATATTGCGCCATTTCCAATTTTCTACGATATACTTCAGATCTAAGTCAGCACATTATCGAATTAATTTAGCAAAAACTCGAATGCATTGTTCCTAAATTTATAAAAGAAAAGTTTCTTGTGTATTTATTACGCGTTATATGTGTTATTTATGTAAATAAAGCAAATAAAGAAACCAATTTCCACGTGCTCTGTGATCCTGGCTTGACGTCTAGCAATTTACCTTACTACTATCTACTACTAACAAACAGTATTTTTAAACACATTTCGTATTTATCTTGTCTTGTTTCAACACTAAATATTGACCCCAACAGTTTTGGTCTGAAACTTTATCGGTATTTAAACTGTTTGTCTACTTTTACATACTCATTATTGATTTAGTCCTAAAGACTCCTAAGTATCTTAATTCTCTAATCAAGACAATATAAATATGCAGATATCGGCCCCAACCTGGCTGCTGGAGCTGGAGGTTTTAGCTAGGCCTGCTGTCTTTTTGTTTTCTATCCCAAGCAATTTTTTACTGATGCATTATGAAAACTTTAAGTTTTTATACCAAAATTATATTTAAAAGATTCTGAAAAGGATTCAGAAACCTTTTAAAGCTTCTAATCCTCTTGAAGGATTTTGAATTTGAAAACAAACTTATGCTAATTAAAACAAAAATACCCAATGCTACAAATCTCAAAATTTGAAAAAAAAGCTAGACATAAGCCTACAAAAAAAGTAAAAATTATAAGTTATTTAAAATATCAAAATATCCTGCCAAAAGGGTGAGTTATAAAATAGTATGCTTGTGTTAAGGTTGGCTGACTTATATAATGTTGTAAAATAAGGTCTAGACAAACTTGTAGCTTCTAATTTATTTAATTTAATTATTTAATATTAAATTAATTTTTTTCAGCATGATATATGCTATGGCAAGGGTCAACAAAATTTTTATCACTAGGCTACCCTGGCTACAAGCTAGATAAAGCTTTTGTATAGGCCAGTGCTATAGGCCAGCAACAAACAAAAAAATTTTACTCTGGAATCTTAGCCATAGCCTAACCTTAGAACCATAGAAGTTGATTAGATTGATTTTAACCTAGTTTTTATTGTTTATAATATTCTTATATAAAAACAACATTTTTGCCAACATGTCTAGCTTATTAAAAAAATTCTAATTGAGATTAAGCACAATTAGGAGGCATGGCTTAGTGCAACATGGCACAACACTGATGTTTTTTTCCTATAGGTATGCACAGACACAGGCTGTTGTTAGCTTGGCATAGGCCCTAATGGTCTTTTGAGCCAAAAATTTCAATATGGCTAATACTAATAGGAAGAAAACATAGTCATTAGGCTCCCTATTTACAAGTCCATTTATGTATATTGAAATAGTAAATATAGTCAATTATTGTAAAATATAAGTTTCAAAAGTTAATTTACAAGCCACCTTTACATTGTAGACCAGATTTGGCCTGTGGGACAGAGTTTGCTGACACTTAGGCTTGGGCAATCTCTTAGTTTGCTTAATTATTGAATGAAATTATCATAAAAGTTTAAATTAAATTATTTATAACAAGTAAATACAATTTACAAATATTTATACTGCTATTGGTCATGTAGTTACAAATTTTTTAGTATTAGTGTACAATCTTGCATAGTTCTATGCTCTGTCTTGATGCTTAACTTGTATAGCTGTAACATCTGTGGTATCATTCACACATCACCACAGTCTAAATAGTAAACTATAGATGGAAAATTTCCAAGTTTATAAAAACGACATGCTAAATACACAGAGACATTTTCTTTGTAATAACTATGTCTATAACAATATCTAAACTATAACTTGGAAAACAGAAAATTTCTTGAAATATATATATTTTTTTAAAGTTGTATCCAGCATATAAACTTGATTAGAAAATCGCAAAAAAAATTTACAAGGGTTTGCATTCACATTAAAATGTTTACATTTTTACCCTTAATTCCAATATGCAACATATAAGAAATATAAATGATATAGTTCATAGTTGCTAGCATAGTCAATTCAAATAACTAATGCTGATGATGGACCCAGTCAATAATTTACACCCAGGCAGTTGAGCCAGGAGTCTATTTGGCTAAATTAATGCCAAGCTATACTTATGAAATTTTTCAATATTTATGCTACAAAACCAACAGCATCCTATTGGCAAACACTACAATGGGGGAGTTATTCTAAATATGGCCAGCCAGCAATTAATAGAACTGAACTGCATGCCTTAAGACTCAGACCATATGATTGTTGCTGGGACTCTTGGCCTCACAGACATTGTACCACTGTATAGGCTGAAAATTGCCAACAAAATGTATCTTTGCACTAACAGAATTTACACAGATTACACAGGATTAAAAAAACACTAAGTTAAAAAATTAAACACCTTTACAATTTTAACTTATGCTCTTAGAATTCATATTCCTATTATTGTATCCAACAAACTTTTTAACTACCAAAGTTTATTAAGTTGGTAAAAATCCTTAAAAATCTGAACTATGTGCCTTGATGAAATCTTTTTTTGTCAATTACTGCTATATTGCCTAGATATTATATCTGCTAAAATAAAGGACAAAGTTCACAGTTTTATTATATTTTTTTCATTATATTATAATTTATGCTTTATACTACTAGCTAAAATTAATCTCAGCTTAGTAAGTTTTAAACAAAAAGTATTGTGTAGCATAGGGACATAGTGTACCATTAGTATTTTAAAGTTTTCAAAACACTTGCATGTGATTATAAGCAGCAAAACAAAGTATTTTTCTTTTTTAAATGACCAATTTCAGCAAAACAACAATTCTACAAAATTCTGACAGAAATTATTTTTAGAAAATACACCAGTTTAACAAACTACATCAGTGCAGTCTCACTGCAGGGCCGCATCTGGCTGATTCACTCTTTGGGGCAGGTTAGTTAGTCCTGCATTGGGCAAGAAGATTGAGTAACCCCCAGCCTTGCCACCCAGCTGGCAGTCATGGGCGAGCTGGAGGCCGCCTACGACAGCTTTGTGTCCGCTGGCGACATTGCGCCCTGCCTGACAGCATTCAATCGCCTATGCGACTTACTCGATTTGAATCCGTGCGCTCCGGATTTTTTTCGTCACCAGCTAGCTAAGCGGCGCAGCGGGCGGCATTGGCGCGCCGGCCAGCTGCTCACTGTGCTGCACCACAAGGCGGCCGCCAAGGACTACGCTGGGGGCGCCGCCGCTGCCGGCTGTCGGGCTCTGGTCATCGGCGGCGGACCCTGCGGCTTACGGACGGCCATTGAATTGGCCCTACTAGGTGCCAGAGTCACCGTGCTGGAGAAGCGAGACCGGTTCTCGCGCAACAATGTACTGCACCTCTGGCCTTTCTTAATCGATGATTTGAAAGCTCTTGGCGCTAAGAAGCTGGCGCCGCATCTGTTCAGCGGCCCAATCGATCACATCAGCATCAAGACGTTGCAGTGCATCCTTCTCAAGGTGGCGCTGCTTCTCGGCGTCGACTTTCTGCCAGGCGTTGGCTTCGAAGGCGTTGAAGATGTGCCGCAGTCGGCTGGCGGAGCCGAGGACAGCGGCGCCTCGCACGGCTTCCGGTGCCGGGTCGATCCGCCGGAGCATCCTGTTGCCAGGTACGCATAGCAACTCTGCTGCTTTTCATTTGTTCGAAACTTTCATCTTTGAGACTCGAACTCTAGACATCCGTTTTTTAAACCTAAACTTCTGCATTGTGAGTTTTAGTCCATACCTCATGAACAATTTTAAGTCCATGACTCATAAATCAGTTTGAGTCCATGCCTCATAAACCAGTTGAGTCCATGCATCATAAACCAGTTTGAGTCCATGCCTCATAAACCAGTTTGAGTCCATGCCTCATAAACCAGTCGAGTCCATGCCTCATAAACCAGTTTGAGTCCATGCCTCATAAACCAGTCGAGTCCATGCCTCATAAACCAGTTTGAGTTCATGCCTCATAAACCAGTTTGAGTCCATGCCTCATAAACCAGTTTGAGTCCATGCCTCATAAACCAGTTTACATCCATGCATAATAAACCAGTTTGAGTTCATGCCTCATAAACCAGTTTGAGTCCATGCCTCATCTCCCCAACTCAGGCTGGAGTTCAACGTTCTGATTGGTGCTGACGGCAAGCGCAACACTCTGCCTGGATTCAGACGCAAGGTGTTTCGCGGCAAGCTGGCCATTGCTATCACGGCCAATTTTGTTAGACGCAGCGCAGCTGAAGAATCCCAGGTGCAGGAGATCTCCGGGATATCCTACATCTATAATCAGAAATATTTCAACGATCTGCGACAGGCTACGGGCATCGATTTGGAGAACATTGTGTACTACAGAGACGATACGCATTATTTCGTGATGACAGCTAAGAAGGCCTCTTTAATTCACAAAGGCGTCCTGCTTCGCGACTTAGACGATCCTAGCCAGCTGTTGTCACAGCAGAATGTCGATCAGGACCGATTGAAGGCCTATGCCGTTGAGGCCGCCTCCTACGCCACTGGCGGCGGCTTGGCTAATTTGGAATTCGCCATCAATCACTGCGGCTCAGAGGATGTGGCCATGTTTGACTTCACTGAGCTCTGCTCAGCTGAGAACTCGTGCCGCGTCATTCACCGGCGCGGATTGAGCGCCATAGTCTGCCTTGTTGGCGACTCCCTGCTGGAGCCGTTCTGGCCAACTGGTTCCGGCTGCGCCAGGGGCTTCCTCGGAGCACTGGACTGCGCCTGGCTTGTGAAACAATTCTGCAGTGGCAGGTGCAGCGTTTTGGAGGCCATCGCTGAACGGGAGAGCGTCTATCAGCTGCTGTCGCAGACAACGCCTGAAACTGTCAGCCAGAAACTGGACGACTTTAGCATAAATCCGTCTAGTCGTTATCCAGCTTATAACAAGCTGAGCGGACTTAAGCCGGAGCAGGTTAGTCCTTTTGTCATCGAGACCTTATTTCATTTGATTGTCTAGGCCTGACATGGGGGCCTAGTTGCTAGGGATAAAACAGGTTACTAAGGCTACAACATGTTACAATTAATGTACACTCAGCCACATTGAAAAGTTTCCACCCTAGCGCGCGAAGGGGCAACGTTTTGGTCTGTGGAGATATTCGTGGTTTGAGCCATAGACAAATATATAATCCGGAATCGACCGAAGCAAAGGAACAGCAAAGAAACAAAGTACGCGAGCATGGGTGACAACTCGCCCAGAACAGGGTCAGTAACGCGTATAGCAGCCACGTGAGTGCAGCAGAGCGCTCACTCTCCGGGGCATCCCCAGAACCAGGCGTCGCAGAAAATCTTGCGGTAGTTGTTGCCATGCAGTAGACAGTGATTCGCGCAGTTGGGCAACATTTTGCGGCGGATTGTCGCGCCGAATCGAGCGCTTCAGGTAATCCCAAACGTGCTCTATGGGATTCATGTCCGGTGATCGGGACGGCCAGCGCAAGGTTCGCAGGTGCAGCAGCTCCTTCAGATGCGCCACAGCGGCTGCGCGATGCGGTGGGGCGTTGTCGTCTTGGAGGACGCAGTTCCCCACGCCACCACATGAAGCATCAATGAAGGGCAGCAGGCGCGTCTGTAGAAGGTTGGCGTACGACTCGGCAGTCACAGTCGCATCCAGGAACACGAGCTCCGTCTTCGCGTGCATTGTGATGCCTGCCCACACGTGAATAGAAGCTGACTGGCTCTCAGAGTTTTGCACGTGCTGCGGCAGCATCTCCTGGCGCGGCTGGCGCCACACGCGAATGCGGCCGTCGGCACGGAACAATCGAAAGCGGCTCTCATCTGTGAAAATCACTCGCCGCCACTGCTGCTGCCTCCAGTGGACCCTTTGCATTGCCCATTGTTCCCGGCTGGCCACATGGGTTGGGGTCAGGCGTGACCGTTTGCGCATCTTACGGGATCGCAGCCCCGACTCCCGCAATCGTCGTCGGATGGTTTGGGCGCTCAGGACATTCCCTCGCCTGCTTCTTTCAGCCCACATCAGCCGTAGCAGGGTGGCTGGCAATGTGGGGCTTCCCTTTACCATTCGCAGCAATCGCCGGTCCGCCCTCCTAGTTGTACTGCGCATATTGAGCCGCAGGCCGCGCGTGGCGTGCGCCACGCTGCCCGTTTCTCTGCACTTGATCTGCAGTTTGCGGATTGCTGTGTGTGACCGCCCAATTTGGCGAGCAACAGCTCGGATGGACATCCCAGCGTCCAGCATGCCAATGGCGCGCGCTCGTTCCAGGTCGGTCATTTGGCGAACCATTGCGTTCGGTTGCGAACGTGGATTTTAGACTCCTGTAAGATGCTGCTGTCTGCTCCATGTGACTGTTTCCTTCGATTTGTCTGGCGTCTATGACCCAAGTTTTTGAATTCTATGGCCCAAGTGCGTGTTGACGAAATCATCAATCGTCTATGGCACAAGTCTGGCGACAAAAACCAGTTTTGAAACTCTAAATATACAACTTGCGCGAGGGTGGAAACTTTTCAATGTTGCTGAGTGTATATGCGTTCATGCGTTTATTGTCAATAATGTACCATTTAGAAAGCTGAACCGGTTTCAACAGATTTCCCTTTCATATTTTTTTCACTCAAATTTTCACGCAGGTTCGTCATTTATTCGACAGTGACTTGCCAGAGCTAGGAGACAAGGCGCCAATTAAATTCCCTTACAAAGATGTGGACCAGCCCTTCGAACAGGACCGCGCTTTTCTGCGTTGGCTGCAGATCCGCCTGAGCCGATATGAACAGATGCTTGACGCCGTGGACGATGTTGAACCTAAGCAGGTATGTTGGTTACACAGCTGATTTGTTAGCATCGGTTTTGAAGCTCTAGATAAGACTTTAGACATTCAAAATAAGACTACATAGGATCGCAAGCAAGGCCAGGCTAGTCACGGCCAGAGCAAGTCCAGTCTTGGCTGCAGGGATGGCTTGGCCATAGACTAAAAATGGGATATCAAAATGAGAATAAGACGCTCAATATGAGACCGGGATTGAACGTAATTTATTCCCCAGTTGGATTGGCCCATAGACCAGATAAGTTTATTTATTTGGCCGTTGAAATTTATCTGGCCGGGACAGATAAACATTTATCTGGTCCGGTGACAATTATCTGGCTTCAACAGTGGAATAAATACATTATAAGGCTTCAGCAACGTATTATGGTATAAACGATCACTCAGCGATAATGGCATGTCTATGGCACAAACTGCGCCAATCCGCCATGAGCCAGAAGCTTACAAAATTTGGACGCTTATATTTGTTTCTTTTCAATTATCAATTAAAGTATTTTACCAACCGGTAAAAGCATTATAAGGCTTCAGCCCATAGACAAATCAACTCCCCCTATAACGCCGTTGCTTGTCGACCGACAGCCGCCAGATAGCGTTATAGGGGGAGTTGATTTGTCTATGGCCTGAAGCCTTATAATGCTTTTACCGGTTGGCTGCCTACGCGCCTCGATCGACCGCCATTAACTTGCTCGGCACCCAACCGGTAAAGTTCCATTATCACCCACTTGTTTGACTTATCTATGGCCGAAAACGTCTTCGGACATCGTTTCTTGGCCGAGGCGAAGCCTCGGCCAATAAACGAGTCCTCAGCCGTTCCCGGCCAAAAAAAAAGTGGGTGATAACTTATACTTATTTGCTTTACACCATACAAACAGCTAAGTAGAAAATAGGCAATACACAAGAAACAGAATAGCATATCGAAGTGTTTAGTCCGTCACTGAAGTCAGCCTGGCGGACTGCGTTAGAAGGCAATTCGATTTAGGCACCTGCCAAAGTGCCTCTGACAGCCGAGTTCCCATCTGGCCGCCTTCTCAGCTGTGATGACGAGGCCGACTGCCTCCCGTGCAATCCGCTCCAGCAGCATGAAGCGCCGCTCCTCTTGAGTGAAATCTGCAGGTGGAGCAGCCTCTTCCTCGACTGGCTCAGGGTTCGCCAGCATCTGGCGAATGCGCGCCTTGAGTGCTGTGTTCGCGATCTTCACAGGATTGAGGAAAGGCGAGTATGGTGGCAGAATCCTGATGGAGATCTGGTTCTGGAGCTGCTGAGGGACCCTCGCCGCACGATGAAAATTTGGCCCATCCATCAGGATGACCCATTAGGCTCCCTGGTCCAATTGATTGCATCGCTCGCACAGGGCGTCCACAAACTCTTGGATGCGAGCAACGGTTTGTCCACCGCGGTAGACATTCGAGTGCAGGAGACCAAACTCAGTCGCAATCGCCATGCACACCGAGACATTTGGCCCGCGTTGCGTTGTCACAGTTCGCCGAATAGGACGGCCTTTCAGCGCACGACCCTGACAGCGCCTGGTCCAAAAATTGAACCCGGTCTCGTCCAAGAAGACAGTGCGAGTCTATTGAGCGAAATTCAACATGAACATGGCGTATTCGTGCCTGGCTTCGATATTTGCCTCAGAATTTATCCTCACCCTCACGTCAGTGCCTTTGACAGCAAACTTCACGGTGTATAGCAGACCGTGCAGCATTCGGTCCACGCACTTGTAGCTGACTTGCGGCTTTTCCGGAAACTGCGCAGCCAGACGTGAGGACATTTCCTTGAGTGTGAGGAAGGGATTTTCCTCCAGCGTCTCAGTCAGGAAGTCTCTCATCTCGTTGTCAGCCTTGCAATTTTCTTCTCTCCGACCGCCAAGAGGTAGGGATTCAACTCTGCCATGGAGGCGGAACTCCGCAGCGATCCTAAAGTCGGACGCTCTCTTGATCTTGAGAATTTGAGCGGCAGCTAGGATGGTTGATCCATTGTTTACTGCGTCGATCAGACGCTGACGGTCTGCTGCAGGAATCGATGGTGCCATCACAGTGAAATCCAAGGGGTCAGATGCAACCCAAGGGGTGAAGAAAGAGAGCTGGCTGAGGGTCAGAGGGTTAGAGCGACCTGAAGGCTTTCACTCCCGGTCTCATATTGAGCGTCTTATTCTCATTTTGATATTCCATTTTTTAGTCTATGGCCAAGCCAAGCCATCTATGGCCAAGACTGGGATTGCTCTGGCCGTGGCTAGCCTGGCCTTGCTTGTGATTCTATGCAGTCTTATTTTGAATGTCTAAAGTCTTATCTAGAGCGTCAAAACCGATATATACGTTTTGATACGTTTGCCAGTTGATGCAATCCTCGTATTTCTTACCATGTCTTCAACTCAAAGCTGCTGGATGGTCAGCAGAGTTGACCATAGACTAAAAGCCCTATCTGCCGAGAAAATTTTGTGCTGTCTATGGGCGAGAAAAGTTTCAGAGAAGCAGTGCCTTTCCAGCCGATCATGTTCAGCACTAGGACCACTAGAAGAAGAATGACGGGACACTTCGTATCTTGGAAAATTTAATAAAGGCAGATTTTCACGCAAAAATGCACTAGAAAGATAGGAACCTGTCAGGTTTTTCACACTAAAATGTTGAATAATTTTTTTTTGAAGCAGATTTAATGCTCTTCTTTTAATGTATCTTGCAAAACATGTTGTTTCAATGAATTTAAAAAGCTTAATTCATTAATAATTGATCTTCATTTAATAATTTAACAACCTCGTATTCTGTCATAAATTCACTACGCATGTGCACTTGCATGCCAGGTCCCGTTACTGTGATGTGCAGTAACTTTTATAATTCAACCAAATACAGCTTTTTCACGTAAAGAAAATATCAGGACAGGTTGCAATTGACAATAGCTCAGATACATTTAAAACGGATCCTTTGATGGTAGCTTCAGTTACTTTGTGATTCGCATGCCACTCCTCGAAGCAGGGGCTGGGACGCGTACGTCGCGACAGCAGTCGTACGGCTTCAGCATGGCGTCTAGTCGGTAACAACCTCCCATGCAGCAATTGAATAGAAAATTCGATGCGCTCTTCTGCACCGGCACCACTTTACCACTCTTGCGGATTCGCGGTACCTGGGCTTTGTCAGCTGAGCCATGGGTGTCGAGCATTAGGATCGTCTTCAAGCCGCTCTCCTTCTGCTCTGAGATCTTCATGGCTAGCAGATGCTGCTTTCTCATGAAGACGTCGTTTACTGGCACCTGGCGTCCACGGAGCGACAGAGGCAATCCGTGGTAGGCTCGAACAGTTCCTGTGAAAAGTGTGCTGCGCTCGTACAGAACACTGGCAAGTATGGCAGAAGCGAACCACTTGTCCACGAAAATGTGGTAGCATAAATCAAGCAGATCCTTACACAGCTCAACTACTATTCTCTCGCTCAGAGACAGTTGATCGCAGCCGAGGTCTTCACCAAAGCGGTAATTCTCTTCTGCAGTCGAGTGCACGAGAAAGCTGTATAAATATCCAGAAGTCCATTCACAAGCGCAGTACAATTTTATACCAACTAGTGCTCTCTTTGATGGTATGTACTGCCTGAACTGTAGCCTTCCTTTATACAGAATGAGAGACTCATCAACACTAAGTTGCTGCTCTGGCTGGTAAACGTTGCTGCAGAGCCGATGAGCCATGCTGAGCCACAAAGTTTATTCCACCGCCGCAACATCATTGCCAGGCTTTACTTTCAGCCACTCGTCACCTTCTTTATCGATAGCGAAATCTTCACCACTTTCCTGCAAATCGTCTCCCTCTTCAGCAGACTTGGATCAGAAACATTTGTGATGGCGGTATCGCTGTCAGAATCTGATGTAAAGAGCACATCGTTCTTAGTTGTAGATAATTACTCGTATATATATTATACTTAAGTTGACTCTGCTCTGCTAATGCTCAATAGAAATGTACAGAAACATTAAAACCGCTAGGCCTGTTTTTTAGTTTTTGAAGATAATTGTATAGCCTATGGCCAGCTTTTAAACTTTTTTTCAAGCTATGTACATCCACACTCAACTCTCAGCCCCAGCCTAAATGTACAATAGTAACGAATATGTTTGAAGAGCAAGGCCTATTTATTGGTTTCCTGAAACTTTATAGTTTATGGCCAGATTTAAATTTCTGTCCTGGCCATTTACATTCACACTTTCTACCCTGGCCTCCATCTGGCAAGCGAGATGGTTTTGTTCATCCTTCTCGGCTGCAAGGGCTTTGCAAAGCAAAAGTCAAATTTTCATGCGATAGTCTATGGTCAGCCCTGCTGACCAAGTCGGCTGCAACGGAGTTTCTAATTTTCTGGCCTCAGCATGAAAATATTAATTGTGTGCTCCAGGGCACACGTACTTGAGTTTCCAGGCATTCTGCGCTCGTAATTTAGTACGCTCGTACTAGAGTGCGCTCGAACTAGAGTGCGCTCGTAATTTAGTGCGCTCGTACTAGAGTGCGCTCGAACTAGAGTGCGCTCGTAATTTAGTGCGCTCGAACTAGAGTGCGCTCGTACAGGAGTGCGCTCGTACTATAGTGCACTCGAACTAGAATGTGCTTGCACTAAGCTGTGCTCGTACTTGATTACAATGCACATAATACTCATTCTATCTACAGGTGCTGTGCATCCTAAACACCTACCTGCCAAATGCGATCCACAACCCGGACATGGCCGGCAGCGCCGAGCAGGCGATGGACCTAGCCAGGTCGGTTGTTCGCACAGAGGTTGAGCCGCGCACAGGAGGCTCAGTGGCGGTGCCAGAGCTCTGGTATCCGCTGTCGGCGGCCCGCTATCTGTACCAGGTGTTCCGCAACAGCCCCTCGCAGCATCAGCGACATCCGTCCGGCGAGAAGTCGGCAGCTACAGCCGGCGGCGGTTCGAAAGCGTTCAGCGCCCATTTTCCTGGACTGCACGCTCTGCTCAAGCACCGGCGCAAGGATCGGCACCAGGCGGCGGCTGCCAGAGCCGAGGATCCGCTGGCTAAGACGGTTATAGACAGCGGAGCCACGTCAGCCAAGCGCAAGGAGCTGGAGCGGCTGCTGAAAGGCGGTCGGCAGCAGTCGGAGAGGCAGGCGCCGACAAAGCAGCAGGCCTCGGCCATGGTGGCTCACCTGCAGGAGAAGCTCTTTCCACCTAAGAGGTCTCCGGCGGAAAAGGCGGCATCGGCTGCGGCGGCAGCAGCAGCAGCTGCAGCTGAAGCTTCCGGCGGTTCCAGCGGTGAGCAGCGGAAACAGCCGGGCAAGGTGGCCCCCAGTCCGCAGATTGTAGAATTTCTATCGTCTGGCGGCACCGGCGCAGCGGCTGCTCCGCAGCAGCAGCCGACACCGAAGCGGCTCGATGCCAGCCATCCTGGCGTGGAAAAGTTGTCGAAAATGTCCACAGCCGCCGGCGGGGGCGGTGGTCAGGCCTGGGAAAAGTGCTACTTCTGCGATGGCACCGTCTACGCCGCCGAGCGGCGCTCCGTTAACAACGACGTCTTCCACATGCGCTGCTTTCGCTGCCAGTATCCCGGCTGTGGCACCGCTCTGCGCATGTCGGCCTTCGCCCGCGACCCGGAGACCCGGAGATTCCTCTGCCCCTCGCATCACGCCGAGGTGCTGGCCGACCTGGAGACGCGCAGCATCGTGATGCGCTGGCTGGAGGCTCACCACGGAGGCGGCGGCCAGGGCGAGGAGGGCCTGGCAGCTAAGGCCGGGCATCTGTATTTGAGTCCAGACGAAGCCGACGGTTTAATTACAGCGCAGGCGGATGCCTCGCCGATGTCGCCAACGTCGGTCACGTCGACGTCGGTAAGTTCGCATCGCAGCGGCGCCGGCGGCCCCGGCGGCGGTGGCAGCAGCGGAGTTACTAGAGAGCGGGCGAATTTCACCTGCACGCCAAAATCAAAGAAGCTGCCGCAGTCGCAGCTGAAGCAGCAGCAGCAGCAGCATCAGACGCAAAAGTCGTCGAATTCCGCCGGTGGCGCCGGCAGTGAAAGCAATCCGCTGGGCTTCGCGGAGGATCAAGTTGAAAAAGTTGTCTTACGCGGCTCCGAGAGCTCTGAGGAGGGCGCTTCTAAGAAGGATCGGCGGAGGCTGAGCGGCGAAGCTCCCCAGCATCATCGTCGGCATCATCATCCGCTGTCCGAGGAGGCCACGTCGTCTTCGCTCGGCCGATTGGGGGCCGCTGATTTTAGGTCAGTTAAGAAAGTTTCACCGGACAAGTGCTCTGCAAAGTTATCTCTATCATAACACAACAGTAATCCCCACACCTGAACTTTTTATCACTAATCCCAAGCCTGAAATCTCCCTCACTAATCCCAAACCTGAAATCTCCCTCACTAATCCCAAACCTGAAATCTCCCTCACTAATCCTAAGCCTGAAATCTCCCTCACTAATCCCAAGCCTGAAATCTCCCTCACTAATCCCAAACCTGAAATCTCCCTCACTAATCCAAAGCCTGAAATCTCCCTCACTAATCCCAAGCCTGAAATCTCCCTTACTAATCCCAAGCCTGAAATCTCCCTCACTAATCCCAAGCCTGAAATCTCCCTCACTAATCCCAAACCTGAAATCTCCCTCACTAATCCCAAACCTGAAATCTCCCTCACAAATCCTAAGCCTGAAATCTCCCTCACTAATCCCAAGCCTGAAATCTCCCTCACTAATCCCAAACCTGAAATCTCCCTCACTAATCCCAAGCCTGAAATCTCCCTCACTAATCCCAAACCTGAAATCTCCCTCACTAATCCCAAACCTGAAATCTCCCTTACTAATCCCAAACCTGAAATCTCCCTCACTAATCCCAAACCTGAAATCTCCCTCACTAATCCTAAGCCTGAAATCTCCCTTACTAATCCCAAGCCTGAAATCTCCCTCACTAATCCCAAGCCTGAAATCTCCCTCATTAATCCCAAACCTGAAATAATTTTCTGTCTCCCGTACTATAGTCTTTCCAACTTAATTTTCTCATAATAAATGCCATTTTGCTTACATTAATTTTCTTCTACTCTAGTGTTTAGGAAATTATTTTTCTTTTTCTGTAAATTTAAAGGATAAGTTCTTAACGTAGAAATATGTACTTTTAAAGTAAAACATAAAATCCACATTATTTCTATGCTAGTAAAATGTATATAAGCGATGCGTTGCGAATGCTGATGAAGTTTGGTTATTTAGTAGTTTGCCGCACAGCTATTAGATGATCTGAAATGAGAAACTATAAGCTTAAATATATGCACATATAGCTGATCTGATTTACCTAGCCTTGTATGTGCATAATGTGTATGGACACACTCTTATCTAAACCATCTCTCTTCTCTCCGTCTACCTTATATTTGTGAACCTAATTTGACTCTATTCATTTTCGAATTTAGATGCCTTCCCACTGATTCCCGATTGCAGTTCCCACTGAGTTTGGCCTTTCTCTCTAACCCACTCTCTCACTCTGGTTCTCTCCTTCCTACGCCACTTAGTATATGCGGTGCAATTGCCTTCCTTCCAATTTCCTTGCTTTCAAATGCTATCCGGTCTCTGACTCCGCGTTCTATGTCTTGTATAGAACATTGCTCGTCTATACTGACTGTACAGGCCATTATAATCGTCTAGTTTCTCATCAACACTCACCGCAGTGTGTCTGCCATCTCACCCGTCTGTCTACCATCTCACCCCAGTGTGTCTACCATCTCACCGCATTGTCTACTATCTTATCCCAGTGTCTACCATCTCATCCCAGTGTGTCTACAATCTCACCGCAGTTTGTCTACCATCTCACCTATGTTTGTCTACCATCTCACCTATGTGTGTCTACCATCTCACCTATGTGTGTCCACCATCTCACCTATGTGTGTCTACTATCTCACCTATGTGTGTCTACCATCTCACCTATGTGTGTCTACCATCTCACCTATGTGTGTCCACCATCTCACCTATGTGTGTCTACTATCTCACCTATGTGTGTCTACCATCTCACCTATGTGTGTCTACCATCTCACCTATGTGTGTCCACCATCTCACCTATGTTTTTCTACTATCTCACCTATGTGTGTCTACCATCTCACCTATGTGTGTCTACCATCTCACCTATGTGTGTCTACCATCTCACCTATGTGTGTCTACCATCTCACCTATGTTTGTCTACCATCTCACCTATGTGTGTCTACTATCTCACCTATGTTTGTCTACCATCTCACCTATGTGTGTCTACCATCTCACCTATGTTTGTCTACCATCTCACCTATGTGTGTCTACCATCTCACCTATGTGTGTCTACCATCTCACCTATGTGTGTCTACCATCTCACTTATGTTTTGTCTACCATCTCACCTATGTGTGTCTACCATCTCACCTATGTTTGTCTACCATCTCACCTATGTGTGTCTACCATCTCACCCCAGAGTGTCCACCATCTCACTGCATTGTCTACCATCTCATCCCAGTGTGTCCTCCATGTCACCGCGGTTTGTCTACCATCTCACCTATGTGTGTCTACCATCTCACCTATGTGTGTCTACCATCTCACCCCAGAGTGTCCACCATCTCACTGCATTGTCTACCATCTCATCCCAGTGTGTCCTCCATGTCACCGCGGTTTGTCTACCATCTCACCTATGTGTGTCTACCATCTCACCTATGTGTGTCCACCATCTCACCTATGTTTGTCTACCATCTCACCTATGTGTGTCCACCATCTCACTGCATTGTCTACCATCTCACCCCAGTGTGTCTACCATCTCACCCACTCTCTCCAATCTCACCGGTCTCTTTAATGCACTATTTCGCTAGAATCATAGCATGGCCAATGTATTATTCGCTTGAAAATCAAATCCCGTATATCTGTATTTTTTATTACTATTGCATATACTTTTATACGATCTATAAATAGTATTCCATTGCACACAACAACCCCACACTGCCTCCCTACTAATATTTCAGTGTCGGAGAAAGCGACGGATTTCTTGGGTAAATTTCTGCTTTCTATTAAAATCCCAGTTTAGCACCAGTCTGTACGTATTTGCACTGCGCTTCTAGGCTAGTTAACTAACAATAGAAATTGATTACTGCAATACAGACAAAGCTTTTGACTGAACCTTATTAGATTAATTCTCACGCCCGAGTAAACCATAAGACTCTAAGGGTTAAGCGGCAATATTGTTGTTATCATTTCATATGAAACTGAAGAATTCGTTGTGTTTTTCGTTTTACAATCCTTGTTGTTGTCTTTGTAGTTTATGCTTCTATTTTTTGCTTAATTTGCTCCTATTCTGCTTGTTGGCTTTCTGCTACTGTTTGCTGTTTATTAATTAGTCTTATATAATGTTATACTGTTGTTTCATGGTGATTAGCCGGTCCTTCAGGGTGGCTAACCGATCCTTCAGGCTGGCTAACCGATCCTTCAGGCTGGCTTACCGATCCTTCAGGCTGGCTTACCGATCCTTCAGGGTGGCTAAACGATCCTTCAGGCTGGCTTACCGATCCTTCAGGCTGGCTAAACCGATCCTTCAGGCTGGCTAACCGATCCTTCAGGGTGGCTAACCCATCCTTCAGGGTGGCTAACCGATCCTTCAGGGTGGCTAAACGATCCTTCAGGCTGGCTTACCGATCCTTCAGGCTGGCTTACCGATCCTTCAGGCTGGCTAAACCGATCCTTCAGGCTGGCTAACCGATCCTTCAGGGTGGCTAACCGATCTTTCAGGCTGGCTAACCGATCCTTCAGGGTGGCTAACCGATCCTTCAGGCTGGCTAACCGGTCCTTCAGGGTGGCTAACCGATCTTTCAGGCTGGCTAACCGATCCTTCAGGCTGGCTAACCGATCTTTCAGGCTGGCTAACCGATCCTTCAGGGTGGCTAACCGATCCTTCAGGCTGGCTAACCGGTCCTTCAGGGTGGCTAACCGATCCTTCAGGCTGGCTAACCGATTCTTCAGGCTGGCTAACCGATCCTTCAGGGTGGCTAACCCATCCTTTAGGGTGGCTAACCGATCCTTTAGGGTGGCTAACCGATCCTTCAGGGTGGCTAACCGATCCTTCAGGCTGGCTTACCGATCCTTCAGGGTGGCTAAACGATCCTTCAGGCTGGCTTACCGATCCTTCAGGCTGGCTAACCGATCCTTCAGGGTGGTAAAATAGTCCTTGAGGGTTGTTTAGTGGTCCTTCAGTATGTTTAACTGGTCCTTCAGGATTTCTAAAATCTTCTTTGGAATTGCTTCCAGACTATTTAACATTGGAAAACCATCATTTAAAGCTTTAAAACGTTCTTGAAGCTAGTTCTTAGTGTTGACTCCTTGATGTCGAATCCTTGATGTTGAGAGCTTGATGTTGATTCCATGTTCCTTCAGATCTAACGAGGCCAGCTCCTGCGACGAAGACTTCGAGGCGGCCGCGGCAAGGCTCAGCTCCGAGGATCGGGACAATGTGTTCGCAATGGACGCCGCCAAGGAGCTGCAGATTCGAGCCCTCATGGAGGCCCGTCTGTTGAAGAAGCCGGCTAACCTTGGCAGGGGCCGACACGGTCGCGCAGACAATTTGTCGACCAGTTCGTCTGAGGCCGCCGCGGCAGCTGCGATGTCGGCAGTCAAGACCGAGCAGGACGAGGCTCGGGTCAAGCTTCTGCAGGCTATGGAGATCACCAGACGCTGGAATCAGGCAAGTTCGACGGAGCAGGCGGCGGCGTCGCAGCCGTCAGCGGGCGGAGCTTCAGCAGCCGCCGCGCCCGCCGGCTACGACACCCTGAAGCGGTTGCGCAAGATGAAGGAGTCGTTTTTCTCCCAGGAGAGCAAGGGCCTGTCTTTGCATACGCATTTCATTGCCCAGCGCAATCTGCAGATGCTGCGTACAACCGAGCTGGACGACATGCCCTCGGAGACAGCTGGTGAGTTTGGCTTCGATTAAAACTTGTCCGAAAAGTAAAAAAAGTCTGTCTAGTCAGTAGGGTACCGAGCTGGACCACATGCCCTCGAAGACAGCTGGTGAGTTTGGCTTCGATTGAAAACTTGTCCGAAAAGTAAAAAAAGTCTGTCTAGTCAGTAGGGTACCGAGCTGGACCACATGCCCTCGAAGACAGCTGGTGAGTTTGGCTTCGATTGAAAACTTGTCCGAAAAGTAAAAAAAGTCTGTCTAGTCAGTAGGGTACCGAGCTGGACCACATGCCCTCGGAGACAGCTGGTGAGTTTGGCTTCGATTGAAAACTTGTCCGAAAAGTAAAAAAAGTCTGTCTAGTCAGTAGGGTGAACCAATGACCTAGGGAATTAAAAGTACCTTGCTCGAGTAAGACTAATTGATTTCTTAATAATCTGAGATTCGAACTCACGACCTCTTGGACAAAAGTCCGAAGTTGCTAATTACTGGGCTACGAGCTCGAATTTGCTCCTCGACTATTAGCCACAACTAGTTTATAGTAATAGTAATATTTGCAGGAGGGCTGCGGGCAATGGCACATCATTTGGTGACACTAAACCCGCAGCCAGCGAGGAGGCAATTCTGCCCATTCCGCTGACTCCTCAGCACACACTCACACAGGTGTGTACATCTGCCCTAACTTTCCCATCGTCAGGCAGTGTACACTCTCACTGTGCCTTTGCCCCAAATAAATGTGTGGTTTCGCCGCGGGTTCAGGTTCGAGTTCAGGGACCTTGGTGCGAGAGGCAAACGCGTTAACCGCTCTGCCACTCACCCCCCTCAAACTTGTATATAGTAAAGCGCTTAAAGTCCTGCTGTGTGAGAGCTGGCCACACCTCGATATCAATAGTCCAAGCCACACAGAGCTTTTAATCATTTCCTTCTCCTGCTTTCATTCATTGCCCGCAGCCTCTGTCTACCACTTCTGAACTCCGCCTCCGGTCACCCTTGGCCGCATTTTTCTTTCAGTTCCTCTGGGCCACTAGAATCTTAACCCAGCCCTGCCTCGCCTCACTCCCATCCTCTTTCCCCTCATCTACCATCCCCCTTATCCCATTCTGGGCACCACCGCAATGTCCCACTGTCGATATAGTACGAGTATTGTGCGCTATATCGGATAGGGCGCGCATTCGACTGTGTAAAGTGCTAATCTTTCGCTCGCCCCCGCATACCACTGTGCTGTGGTCTGAGATAATACTATTTTATAACGAGACTCGCACTAGCTAGCCATCTCCCCACTTATCCATGCCCTGCTCCTGACTTGAGCTATTCATTGCCGCACTTAATATGTATAAACTGATCTCACATCACTGACTCTTCGCATATCTCTGACTCTCTCTCCGCCTCTTATCTGACTCCCTACCCGCCTCTTATCTGACTCTTTCCCCGCCTCTTATCTGACTCTATCCCTGCCTCTTATCTGACTCTATCCCTGCCTCTTATCTGACTCTCTCCCCGCCTCTTATCTGACTCTATCCCTGCCTCTTATCTGACTCTATCCCTGCAATTTATCTGACTCTATCCCTGCCTCTTATCTGACTCTATCCCTGCCTCTTATCTGACTCTCTCCCTGCCTCTTATCTGACTCTCTCCCTGCCTCTTATCTGACACTCTTCCTGCCTTTAATTTGACTGTCTTCTATCTGACTCTCTTCCATCTTCTATCTGACTCTCTTCCATCTTCTATCTGACTCTCTTCCCGCCCCTTATCTGACTCTCTTCCATCTGACACTATTCTTGAGTGCTAATGTTGAGTGTAATTTCAGCACTGTTCCAGTGTTTTAAAAGATATACAAAATCTGTGCCACATTGGCATTGCGGTCCGCAGCTTGTTACAGCTTGATGCTCAGGAAATAGAAGATAAACGAAATTTCACCAGTTGCGCAGTAGAAATTGGCTTTAGGTCTTTAAGACCTCTCTGTCTTCTCACTGTCTCTGTCTGTGTTTCTGCGCAATTCAATAAAAATGGCAACCTTTTACGTCTTGGTAAACCAATACTTTATTTTAAACTTGTAATTGTTGTCATTTTCTAAAAAAGAATACTCAAATATTTATTCAGCTAGCTCAATCTGAACTCACTCACTCTGTCTTGTCAGTGTTTATCTGGCTCGCCTATCTGGGGAGGGGAGAATGTACACAATCAGGTGTATGCGTGCATGTGACCAGTGTACTTTGTATCATTTTTTCTTACTTAACCTGCGCCTGGAGTGTGGAATTTAGCGCCACATGTCTGAGGCTAAAAATTATAAAACAGATGGCGAGCGGCCACATGTCACGTGACTCCACCCACTTCTCCTCCTCTTTCCAATCCGCGGCGTCGTCGCCTCCAGCCGACCTGAATCTGGACGCCGATGCCACCAAGGCGCGCCAGCTGCTGCATCAGGTGCCCACTCCGGGCAGCAGCGATCGGCTGGAGGACTCCTTTGACTACGTCTTCGTTGAGGCCGATTTGCACGACGGCGATATCGACACAATGTCTGACGACTTCTTGGCTAGCCTAGAGGCAGCCAGGCGCCAGATCGATCAGCGAAGGCGCTATCGGGAAGCTGCTCTGGACGCTGCGGAAGCTTCAGCCGGACAGCCCCATCTGCAGCCAGCAGCGGCACCGTCGCCTTACGAAGCATACTTTCCCGAGGGCCACTTCCCGGACGCCGACAGCCAGTCGGTGTGGACCTACGACTCGTCTGGCACGCCGACTGAAGCTGCCAGTCCGGCCACTTCCGGTCGGGCTACGCCTGTTTTAGACCGGATGCTGGAGCAGAATCTAATGATGATGCCCGTAGCAGTGCCTAATACTGCTGCTGCTGCTGCTGCTGCTGCGCCGACGCAGTCAACATTTGCTCCGGTGTCGACCGTGATCAGGACCGCCACAACTACGACGATGTTGACAGCGCCGTTGGCAGCTGCGGAGAAGCCGGCACCGGAAGCGGTGGCCAGAGTTCGAATCCCGGCGCCTGTAACGCAGTCGCAGGTGCCAGTTAAGGAATCGCCTGTTGTTACCGCGGCGGCTCAATCGGCAGACAATGCCGAGGCTGAGGCAAGAAGCCAGATGAGTAGCCAGAAGAAGCCGTCGCCGAAGAGTGGCGAGCGGGTCAAAATTGTTCCACTAAATCAGCCTTCATTTCCCGACATGTACAAGGAGCTAGCACACAGTCAGGCATCGTTGAACATTGTCAGCTATTTCGGTGGCGGGGGACCTGGCGCAGTCGACATTCCGCTCGACGACGACGGAGACGGCGGTCGAGACGACGACGCTGAAGAGAACGAAAATGCACCGGGCAGCAGGGCATCTCGCGCCGTCCTCGACACGGACCTCGAGTCCTCTTCGTCCGATGAAGACAATCGCGCCGCAGCCAAGAGTGAAGAAGACGACGATGATGAGGACGCTAAGACTGTTGACGGCGGCAGCGATGGTGAAGGCGACGACGATGGAGGCTACCAAGAAGTTAAGCCGGTGCAGAAGTTTTCGCCAAAGCCGTTGATGCGACCGACGCTCGAGTCGGCCGCTGCGATGTCGCCGCAGTCCGGCCTTGCCGGCTCGCCACTCGGCCTGACGTCGCCGTCCAGCGCCGCCTCGGTGGTGACAGCCGAGGAGCTGCTGGCCAGGCGGCAGCAGTCGTCGGCAACAGCAACTACTAGCAGCGAGGAGGACGATGGCGACAGTCAGTATGACGATGTGAAGGTCGAGGAAGTCGAGGCTAAGGATTCTCCCACCCACAGCGGCGGCGGCAGCCGTTTAAAGAAGTTTTTTAAGCCCTCCGCTCGCATTGTCGGCAAGTCGAAATCTCAGCCGGCTAAAAAGATGAAAAAGAAGCGGAAGTTGACAAAGACCCAGCGCGAGCAGCAGCAGCAGCAGCAACAGGATCGATCTCCAGGAACAAGCAATGGCGAGGGCGGCGCTAGAAGTCGCCGAGGTGAAAATGAGTCGAATAAATCCGAGACTGAGCACAGCGACACGCCAACGCCTGAGGCGGCTGGTCCGGCACTACGGCGGCAACAGCAGCAGCAGCAGCCGCCGCAGCAGCCGCAGCAGGCCCGTCCAGGCAGTGTTTATTCTCGTTACGTCCTTTCCGATTCGCTTCGCCAGGAGATCGACTCGCTGCTGCCGTCTACCGTACCAGGAAGCGAACGACGCGAAGAGGCCGCCAAGGAGTTGCGCGCGAAAATGGTGCTGGCTCAGGTGATGATCAGCCTGAATCAAGGCTATTAAGATGCCAGTTTACAGTAGCAAGATGCCAGTTTACAGTAGTGAGATGCCAGTTTACAGTAGCAAGATGCCAGTTTACAGTAGCAAGATGCCAGTTTACAGTAGCAAGATGCCAGTTTACAGTAGTGAGATGCCAGTTTACAGTAGCAAGATGCCAGTTTACAGTAGCAAGATGGCAGTTTACAGTAGCAAGATGGCAGTTTACAGTAGCGAGATGCCAGTTTGCAGTAGCAAGATGCCAGTTTACAGTAGCAAGATGCCAGTTTACAGTAGTGAGATGCCAGTTTACAGTAGCAAGATGCCAGTTTACAGTAGCAAGATGGCAGTTTACAGTAGCAAGATGGCAGTTTACAGTAGCGAGATGCCAGTTTACAGTAGCAAGATGCCAGTTTACAGTAGCAAGATGCCAGTTTACAGTAGCAAGATGCCAGTTTACAGTAGCAAGATGGCAGTTTACAGTAGCGAGATGCCAGTTTACAGTAGCAAGATGCCAGTTTACAGTAGCAAGATGCCAGCTTACAATAGCCAGATGCCATTTCTGAAATCTGAAACTTTTAGACCCGCACCATGGAGCTTGAAGCTGAGCGTTCAAAATTTGTCAGCGCGGCAGCCGCCGGCGATGCCATAGACAACAAGCGATTGGTGGCCCTAGTGGAAGAGAAGGACGCCCTGCAGCGGCTTGAGCACGAGCTCAGCTGCGAGCTGAAAGAGCTTCAACTGTTGGAACTGGAAGAGAAACTCTTAGATTGCTTCCGGCGCCTGATGTCTCTGCCGCAGTCGGAGCGCACGGATCATCACGAAACTCTGGAGAGGGGCATTGTGCGCATGCGGTTAGACGTCACTTGCGAGAGGGATCGACAAGTTGCGGAGCTGGAGGAGTTGAGGCTCAGGTATGCGTTTTTCTGCTTGCCTTTTGGCTGGCACTCTATCCATTTCTGATTGGCTGGCACTAAATCTCTTTGCTGATTGGCTGGCGCTAAATTTCTTTTCTGATTGGCTGTCACGCTATCCATTTTCTGATTGGCTGGCACTCTTTTTGGTTTCCTATTAGCTGGCACTCTATATCTGTTTTCTGATTCGCTGCTACTTTATATGTTACTGTTTGTTGGTTTTCATCAAAATCTATCAGAATTTTCTTGATCGACTGGCAAATCGATTTGCTTCTAGATTGGCTGGCCATCCAATATTTCTTATTTGATAGAAATTATCTATCTATGTTGTCCTATTGGCTGACTATCAATGTTTTCCTATTGGCTGTCTATCTATGTTTTCCTATTGGCTGTCTATCAATGTTTTCCTATTGGCTGTCTATGTTTTCCTATTGGCTGTCTATCAATGTTTTCCTATTGGCTGTCTATCAATGTTTTCCTATTGGCTGTCTATCAATGTTTTCCTATTGGCTGTCTATCAATGTTTTCCTATTGGCTGTCTATCAATGTTTTCCTATTAGCTGACTATCAATGTTTTCCTATTGGCTGTCTATCTATGTTTTCCTATTAGCTGACTATCAATGTTTTCCTATAGGCTGACTATCAGTGTTTTCCTATAGGCTGACTATCAATGTTTTCCTATAGGCTGACTATCAATGTTTTCCTATAGGCTGACTATCAATGTTTTCCTATAGGCTGACTATCAATGTTTTCCTATAGGCTGTCTATCAATGTTTTCCTATAGGCTGACTATCAATGTTTTCCTATAGGCTGACTATCAATGTTTTCCTATAGGCTGACTATCAATGTTTTCCTATTGGCTGTCTATCAATGTTTTCCTATTGGCTGACTATCAATGTTTTCCTATTGGCTGACTATCAATGTTTTCCTATTGGCTGACTATCTATGTCTCTCGTGATTGGCTTCGAGTCAATATGTTAGCTATATTGTAAATAAAAGATGAACTTTACAATTCCCAGAGATGCTGATGCGGACGCGGCCAAGGCGGAAATCTTGCGCCGCAAGGGCCTGCTAGCCGAGACTGTCGAAGCGGGCGGTTCAGCCGATCTCATCAGGCAGGGCGCGTCTAGAGAATCTCACCTCATCTGAAATCTTTCATTCATTAAATAATGCACGTGTTTCTCTTAGCCGATTAATTTATTGGTTGATCGATTGTTGAAACAGAAAATTAATACTTTTTTAGTCATCCAGCAGCTGTTAAAATATTGTTAAATTGCCGTCGCTTAAAAACGAATTAATTAAAACATGTGCGCTACTGTTAGTAGGCATTGCGCGTGTTGAATTTAAATATTTTATCTTTTTTAAAGATTGCCAGTTTTTTAATAACACTCCTAGTCCTTAAGTGCTGTAGATTTTGAGTTTAACAACCTTTATTGAATTAAAAAAGGTTTTAATGTGCGTGTTTACTTTTTTCGAAGCTAAATGTAACCAATATAATCATCATTAATGAGTCATATTGCTTTATATGCTCTAATTATTTGCTGTGCATGACTTGCTAACCTTATTTTCGGTGTTTCTTCTCTCTAACAGAGGAAATTAAGTAATCTGTACTTCTATTTTTATGTAATTTCATTGAATGTGATCTAGTCCGCGTGACCAGTTAGGCTTGTCATGGATCGACACATTTTCTTGGAATCGAAATTTATCATTTGATACAGAGTAAGATTTTTAATATCTTTCATAATTGATCATTTCATAATTCATGATTTTTAGTTCCTTAATAATTATAAATATAATCACTAATTTTTAGAATTTGACTGCAGAAATTTTAGGTTTACAATTAGGACCAGAGAAGGACTGAGTGAAGGACCAGAGAAGGACTAAGTAAAGAACTGAGTGAAGGACTGGGTGAAGGACCAGAGAAGGACTAAGTAAAGGACTGAGTGAAGGACTGGGTGAAGGACCACAGAAGAACTGAGTGAAGAACCACTCAGTCCTTTTAATTTTTAAAATTAGGACCAGAGAAGGACTGGGTGAAGGACCAGACAAGGACTGGGTGAAGGACTGAGTGAAGGACCCGAGAAGAACTGGGTGAAGGACCACAGAAGGACTAAGTGAAGGACAAGAGAAGGACTAAGTGAAGGACCAGAGAAGGACTGAGTGAGGGACCAGAGAAAAACTGGGTGAAAGACCGCAGAGGGACTAAGTGAAGGACTGAGTGAAGGACCAGAGAAGGACCAAGTGAAGTACTGAGTAATGGACCAGAGAAGGGCTAAGTAATGGACCAGTGAAGGACTAAATGAAGGACCGGAGAAGAACTGGGTGAAGGACCAGAGAAGGACTGAGTGAAGAACCGGAGAAGGACTAAGTGAAGAACCAGAGAAGGACTGAGTGAAGGACCGGAGAAGGACTAAGTGAAGGACCGGAGAAGGACTAAGTGAAGGACCACAGAAGGACTAAGTGAAGGACCAGAGAAGGACCACAGAAGGACCAGAGAAGGACTGAGTGAAGGACCACAGAAGGACTAAGTGAAGGACTGAGTGAAGGACCACAGAAGGACTAAGTGAAGGACTGAGTGAAGGACCACAGAAGGACTAAGTGAAGGACCACAGAAGGACTAAGTGAAGGACCAGAGAAGGACCACAGAAGGACTAAGTGAAGGACTAAATGAAGGACCGGAGAAGAACTGGGTGAAGGACCAGAGAAAGACTGAGTGAAGGACCACAGAAGGATTAAGTGAAGGACCGGAGAAGAACTGGGTGAAGGACCAGAGAAGGACTGAGTAAAGGACCGGAGAAGGACTAAGTGAAGAACCGGAGAAGGACTGAGTGAAGGACCAGAGAAGGACTGAGTGAAGGACCACAGAAGGACCAGAGAAGGACCAAAGAAGTACTGAGGCGAAAGTAAGGCAACTTTCGCAAAGAAATAGTCGCAGTTTAGTCTGGCCTGTATTACTATTGAAATATATTGAATTATATTTTGACCGTACTTGTGTATACATATATATATATTCAATATTTTTAGTCTCACCGCTTTGTCTTCAAGATCTTCCTTTGAATTGGCAATCTTCTCTGATTGCTGTTTGGATTACTAATCATACATCGATCAAATACAGTACAGTCTGTGTCTTGCAGATATTTAATATTACCAGCTGCGCAATATTGTTATTCAACAAGACCATCAAAATGATTGACGCACGTCTCTTTTTCTCAACGCGGCAATAAAAGCTTAACAGTAGCAAAAACATGCCCAACTATTGTGAAAAGATTTCCTTAGATATTACTGCATCTGTCCTGAGTAGTATTCGCAGCTTTTTTTCTACATAAATATTAGTTTATTTTATACGAAAAAATTCAGGCAGGCTCTGGGTGTCGCATGTCTGCCCCAGCTAAACACTGTCACTCTATGCTAATTGCTTGAATAAACTTGGATGAATCTTACTATGCTATTCTAAATCGTGTATTCTTGCTATGTATTTGCTTTCCTCACTTAGCGAATTTTTGCCTAATACTAGCTTAATGTTCGTCATCTTTGCTGTGCAAGTACAATTGTATTTCACTATGGGTTTGGGGATATTTGTGGCTTAGTGGCAGCTGAACTGCACTATCAAATTATAGGCATACTTAATTTAGTTTAGGCTAAGCAAGAGGTTGTAGCCTAGTGGTCAGGGCGTCTGGCTCACGGCTTAAAGATCGGGGGTTCGATTCCCGACTCCACTGAAACAATTTGTGTCCTTTAGCGAGAGACACTTAACTCTGCATTGCTTCAGTTCACCCAGCTGTTAAAATGGGTACCAGCATTAGCTGGGATAATTGAAGGTGCGTGTGGCATCCCCCAGTCCATGGACTGAACAGCTGTACGCAGCCTTCAGATGCGCCGCGCATTAGCTGAGGCTGTGCTGTCGGCTGCACACATGGCCCAATTGGGGCAGGTGTAATCTATTATTCAATTACTATGATTAATTCTAGGGATTCTGCTTAGGTTTCAAATGGGGACTCCAAATTTGATCAATGGGAACAACGCAGATCGGAATCCATGGCAGTTTTGATTGGGTTCACTGGGGAATTTGATGGGGATCAGAGGGAATATAATGGGGATCAATTGGGATTCAGATGAGGATCAATTGGGATTCAGATGGGGATCAATTGGGATTCAGATGAGGATTAATTGGGATTCAGATGGGTATTAATTGGGATTCAGATGAGGATCAATTGGGATTCAGATGAGGATCAATTGGGATTCAGATGGGGATCAATTGGGATTCAGATGAGGATCAATTGGGATTCAGATGAGGATTAATTGGGATTCAGATGGGGATCAATTGGGATTCAGATGAGGATCAATTGGGATTCAGATGGGTATTAATTGGGATTCAGATGGGTATTTATTGGGATTCAGATGAGGATCAATTGGGATTCAGATGGGGATCAATTGGGATTCAGATGAGGATCAATTGGGATTCAGATGGGGATCAATTGGGATTCAGATGAGGATCAATTGGGATTCAGATGAGGATCAATTGGGATTCAGATGAGGATTAATTGGGATTCAGATGAGGATTAATTGGGATTCAGATGAGGCTTAATTGGGATTCAGATGGATATTAATTGGGATTCAGATGGGTATTAATTGGGATTCAGATGGGTATTTATTGGGATTCAGATGAGGATCAATTGGGATTCAGATGGGGATCAATTGGGATTCAGATGGGTATTTATTGGGATTCAGATGAGGATTAATTGGGATTCAGATGAGGATTAATTGGGATTCAGATGAGGATTAATTGGGATTCAGATGGGTATTAATTGGGATTCAGATGGGTATTTATTGGGATTCAGATGAGGATCAATTGGGATTCAGATGGGGATCAATTGGGATTCAGATGAGGATCAATTGGGATTCAGATGGGGATCAATTGGGATTCAGATGAGGATTAATTGGGATTCAGATGAGGATTAATTGGGATTCAGATGAGGCTTAATTGGGATTCAGATGGATATTAATTGGGATTCAGATGGGTATTTATTGGGATTCAGATGAGGATTAATTGGGATTCAGATGAGGATCAATTGGGATTCAGATGAGGATTAATTGGGATTCAGATGGGTATTAATTGGGATTCAGATGGGTATTTATTGGGATTCAGATGAGGATCAATTGGGATTCAGATGGGGATCAATTGGGATTCAGATGAGGATCAATTGGGATTCAGATGGGGATCAATTGGGATTCAGATGAGGATTAATTGGGATTCAGATGAGGATTAATTGGGATTCAGATGAGGCTTAATTGGGATTCAGATGGGTATTAATTGGGATTCAGATGGGTATTTATTGGGATTCAGATGAGGATCAATTGGGATTCAGATGAGGATTAATTGGGATTCAGATGAGGATCAATTGGGATTCAGATAGGGATCAATTGGGATTCAGATAGGGATCAATTGGGATTCAGATGAGGATCAATTGGGATTCAGATGAGGATTAATTGGGATTCAGATGGGTATTAATTGGGATTCAGATGGGTATTAATTGGGATTCAGATGGGTATTTATTGGGATTCAGATAGGGATCAATTGGGATTCAGATAGGGATCAATTGGGATTCAGATAGGGATCAATTGGGATTCAGATAGGGATCAATTGGGATTCAGATGAGGATCAATTGGGATTCAGATGGGGTTCAATTGGTATTGCCATGTGAAATCAGATTTGGATCCGAGAGAATAAGAATGAAAAGTGTTTCCTTGTTTACTCGACACAATGGCATGAATTCAGCTGCCCAAAAATGCCTAATACTAAGATTTCGCAGCGACTTCACACAAATTTTTACCTGCTGCAACCATTGATTTAGTGCGCACATGTATCTTTCTGCTTTTGCCGCGTCCGTAGCATTTTTCCTCGCGAAAGAAATGAGCAGCGATTGCTCCGTTCTGTCTTATCGACCGTGAGTCAGTTTCGCCTGAATTAAAAGCTTTAGTGTAGATGCACCCTAGCCGCTTCGACCATATTGATGATGGTTTTTGGATTACTAATCATGGATTATACGCAGTCCTTTTAGTCGAAGAAAATATGTGTTTGTGTTTTTTTCTGTCCAAAGTAGTATTCGTTCTTCTTCGATTCGTTTTACCTTTATTTCTGGCTGGGGCATTTTATTAATAAATTGAAGTCAATGAAAGTTTTTGTTTTAAATAAAAAACTACGTAATGCAAGATCTGAATGCGATTTTATATTGATTGACTGCGAGTGCATGTTTAAAACGCATCTTTCAGTAAGAAATAATAATAATAACCTGAGCCGCCATTTGCTATGCTTATATTACAATTTTAATTTTACTTATTGCTAATTCTTGTTTGCTGTCAGTTACTGATAGTGCTGGCTTGCTATGTCTTTCTGCTTTCATTAATGCTTTTTTCTGAGTAGTATGTAGTGTAAGTAAGTAGCAGTTGTTGTATTTGCAATTGTGGTTGTTTACAGTAGTAGTAACAGTGATAGTAGTATTCGAAGTAGTAGTAGTACTTGTAGTAGTAGTATTGTATAGTAGTATTGTATTATACTTGTAGTATTAGAAGTAGTATTAGAAGTATTATTAGAAGTAGTATTAGAAGTAGTAGCAGTACTTGTAGTAGTAGTAGTATTAGAAGTATAGAGTAGTACTTGTAGTAGTTGTAGTAGTATTAGAAGCAGTAGTTGTAGTGGTACTAGTAGTAGTATTAGAAGTAGTAGTACTCGTAGTAGTAGTAGTAGTATTAGAAGTAGTAGTCGTAGTAGTACTAGTAGTAGTATTAGAAGTAGTAGTCGTAGTAGTACTAGTAGTTGTAGTAGAAGTAGTAGCAGTACTTGTAGTAGTAGTAGTATTAGAAGTAGTAGCAGTACTTGTAGTAGTAGTACTATTAGAAGTAGTAGCAGTACTTGTAGTAGTAGTACTATTAGAAGTAGTAGCAGTACTTGTAGTAGTAGTAGTATTAGAAGTATAGAGTAGTACTTGTAGTAGTTGTAGTAGTAATAGAAGCAGTAGTTGTAGTGGTACTAGTAGTAGTATTAGAAGTAGTAGTAGTACTTGTAGTAGTAGTAGTATTAGAAGTAGTAGTACTCGTAGTAGTAGTAGTAGTATTAGAAGTAGTAGTTGTAGTGGTACTAGTAGTAGTAGAAGAAGTAGTAGCAGTACTTGTAGTCGTAATAGTATTATTAGAAGTAGTAGCGGAGGTAGTATTTGTATTAAAAGTACTAGTAGTAGCAGTACTACTAGTACTAGTAAAGGTATTTACTCGTATAGCTTCGTTAATAATCGTAGAAATTCTGCTCGTAATTGGCCATGTAGTCATATAGGGCATTGGATTCTCGTTGTCAGCAATTAGAATTAAACCGTTAATGAAGAATTATTAGAAGAATAATTTTATTGCATTGAAACAATGAACTTCATACATTTCAGCATTATCATCGATTGCATCGAAAAGCATTATTTGCTGTTCTCGTCAACAAAGCAAAAACTGCAGGCAGTCATGAACGATTTTAATCCACTTCTCACTATGGAGGCCTGCGTGTTTGTTAGTAAGTAAACTCTGCATTGCTGAACCTGATTATACCATCACTGCCATCCAATCACTGCCATCCAATCACTGCCATACAATCACTGCCATCCAATCACTGCCATCCAATCACTGCCATCCAATCACTGCCATCCAATCACTGCCATTCAATCACTGCCATCCAATCACTGCCATCCAATCACTGCCATCCAATCACTGCCATCCAATCACTGCCATCCAATCACTGCCATCCAATCACTGCCATCCAATCACTGCCATCCAATCACTGCCATCCAATCACTGCCATCCAATCACTGCCATCCAATCACTGCCATTCAATCACTGCCATCCAATCACTGCCATCCAATCACTGCCATCCAATCACTGCCATCCAATCACTGCCATCCAATCACTGCCATCCAATCACTGCCATCCAATCACTGCCATCCCACCACTGCCATTCAATCACTGCCATCCAATCACTGCCATCCAATCACTGCCATCCCACCACTGCCATTCAATCACTGCCATCCAATCACTGCCATCCAATCACTGCCATCCAATCACTGCCATCCAATCACTGCCATCCAATCACTGCCATTCAATCACTGCCATCCAATCACTGCCATCCCACCACTGCCATTCAATCACTGCCATCTAATCACTGCCATCCAATCACTGCCATCCCACCACTGCCATTTAATCTCGTCCAATCATAGCCGTCTAAAAACTTCCGTCCAATCACAGCCGTCTTTCCAACCACTTCTATCCAGTCAGTCGTCCAATAATATCCATCAAATAATAAAATAGACCAAATTTCAATTTGACCCGCCGCATGCAGAGTCCTCCATTCCGTCAATGTCAAAATGGAAAGACGTGTGCCTGGTACTGATGCCAGACAGCACACTTGGCTGGTACAAGATCAATAGGAAGCTAACTGGCAGTGTTAAACTATCCGTAAGAATTTGATTGTCTCAATTGCAACTCGTTGTTTCTTATTGTAAGCAGTAGCTTTATTGTCAACACGATCTTGATTTTTATTTCCACAGTCCGTCTGCAAGTACATGTGCGTTGGCCACATGGCTAAGACTTTTGCCAAGGCGCCGAAATTGCCACGCGACGCTGACCTCAATCAGCTGCTTGGCGTGCCAATGATGTGTGAACCGATGCCCGACAAGATGCACTGGTTCTGCTTTGACCATGTTAAACATCTGATGTGAGCGATTTGATGTCACTCGCACCTGGGTTCACCTGTTATATTCACCTGCTCGGTCATTTCACTCTCACCTGGATTCACCTGTTATATTCACCGGTTCGGTCATTTCAATCTCACCTGGATTCACCTGTTAGATTCACCTGTTCGATCATTTCAATCTCACCTGGATTCACCTGTTAGATTCACCTGTTCGATCATTTCAATCTCACCTGGATTCACCTGTGACATTCACCTGTTCGATCATTTCAATCTCACCTGGATTCACCTGTTAGATTCACCTGTTCGGTCATTTCACTTACACCTGGATTCACCTGTTAGATTCACCTGTTCGATCATTTCAATCTCACCTGGATTCACCTGTTAGATTCACCTGTTCGATCATTTCAATCTCACCTGGATTCACCTGTGACATTCACCTGTTCGATCATTTCAATCTCACCTGGATTCACCTGTTAGATTAACCTGTTCGGTCATTTCACTCACACCTGGATTCACCTGTGATATTCACCTGCTAGGTCATTTCACTCTCACCTGGATTCACCTGGACATTCACCTGTTCGATCCTTTCACTCACACCTGAATTCACCAGTGACATTCACCTGTTCGGTCATTTCACTCTAACCTGGATTCACCTGTTGGTTTATTTCACTGTGACACTCACTCACCTGTTCTATTATTTATTTAACCAGTTTAATCCCGCAGCAAATTCTTGCAAGCTCTCGAAAAATTGCTCGCGCCTTCGAAGCCTTCGTCAGCCGTTGAAAAGTCGCCGGCCGTTGACATTGTACCGTCGGCTCCACCTCCGGCTTCACCGGCTCGTCAGCGGCAGCCGCCGCCTACCTACGACGAAGTGGCCACCTCTGCTAAGCCAAGCGACACCGGCAGCGATGATAAGCGCAAAGCGTTGCTAACCGCCGGTGGTCTCCTAGCAACCGGGCTGCTGCTGGGACCGGACGCTGGCTGGTCCTGGGGCTACGGCTGGGCCGGCGCCAGCGGTCCTCTGTTTCAGGACATTGACGAGCGCGAGCTGATTGGCTACTGCCTGCCTGCCAGGGGACTCCGTGGCATCGCTGGACCCAGCGGCTGCGGCAGTCGTGCCAGCATCCATCGGTACAATCGGGCCTATCAGCGGTTCAATAGCGACCTGGGAAATGATCTGGACCGCTGGGAGGAGGACCAAGTGAGTACTAGATCATTATTTGGCACCTGAGCACACACTCACACTGCTGTGTACATCTGCCCTGACTGTCTGATCAACTTGCGGATTGCCCCGTTGAATGAAGGTAGCCTCGCTGCGGATTCGAGCTCAGGAACCTCGGTGCGAAAGTTGTACCGCTCGGCCACTCAATCCCCCAAGATTTTTTAATGCGTCTACTTTGTACGAATCAACAAGCCGAATACTGATAAATGTAAAAGCATTTAGCCTGTGTACAGCTGTTCAGTCCGTGGACTGGGGGGACGCCACACCCACCTTCAATTATCCCAGCTAATGCTGGTACCCATTATAACAGCTGGGTGAACATAGTTTATGCAGAGTTACGCGTCTCGCTAAAGGGCACAGTTTTTTGGAGTCGAGAATCGAACCCCCGATCATGGCTAATAAACTAACTGTGTGTCAGTGGTTTCAACATTTTATCTTTAAATAATATCAGCCAATCATAAATGAGTAATCTATAATTAGTAACATGATGAGTAGTTGCATTTATCTACTTGCAGTAGTGTGTTTTAATTAAACGCATTCGGCTCTCATTGGACAAATTGACGCTCGCAGGACCGACGCGCCGCGCGTCGACGCTCCGACGCAGTCGCAGCCGAAGCCACCACAGCCGAAGATCTCGGAGCTTCTCTGGCTGCCGTCTCCGCCGCAGCTGCCGCAGCCGCTGGCGCTGAGCATTGCGCCGGCAGTCTGCAGGATTTCTACGACATTGGCGACGGCGCTGGTTACAACGACGTCGAAAACTTCGCCTACGAGTCTGGCGCCGGCCAATTGTCGACGAATGCAGCGGCGACTGCTGACGTTGACGACGAAGATTTTAGCGGCGAGTCGGCTTGCCGCGGCGCCTGCCCGCCTGGCACTGAGCTGACTTCCGTTGCCGACTATCACGACAAAGATGACGCTGATAATGCGGCTGAAGCGGCGGCGATGGCAGCCGCCGAGGCGGCCGTCGGCAGTGACGACGAGGATCAGCTGACGATGGCGGGTCTGTCGACCTGTCGCGGTGGAGGATTCGATGATCGCGACCAGATTGACGAGTGCTGTCAAGACTTCGACGACTGCCACCTGGAGCATTCCGCCGCAGTCATGGACGACGAGGACGCCTTGGCCAGGGATCGCTGCGCCGACGACGAGGACCTTCAGCTCTACGTCGCTGAGCACGCCGACGTTAGCGATGGTCATTGCCAGGGCGACTGCGGCGGCGATTTGTACGACTGCCGCGATGCCGAGTTCGACCTGCGCGACGAAGAGGATCTGGCCGAGCGGGAACTGGCCGAGGCCGAGGAAGATCGCTACGGCGACGGCGATGGCTACGGCGACGGCTACGGCTACGGCGACGATGGCTTCGGTGGCTTTGGAAGGGATGAAGATTTTTAAAGTGGCCTGTTTGTCTTCTAAGTTTATATTTTATTCAATTATTGCTTTTGATCTTAGCAAGCTAGTCAACAGAATCTACAAATAAAAAATCTTATTTTTTTTTGTTTGCACCTTCATTTTTGTCACAGCTATTGTGTGGTTCAATTATCAAAACTTTCTTTTTTTGAAATTGGAATTAGCAACAAATAGTTTGTGCCCAGCATTTTTATGTCTCTGTTGTAGCTTTCATTGTTTATTTGTTTATTGTCTTGTTTAGGTTTCTTGTCGTGTTTTTTGTTTGCTTGCCTATAGAAACTTGATGCTTGGAACTGGCATCATGAGATGGCATTTTGATGGCATTTCGATAAGAAATGCGTAGACTAAATTTTCCAATCGGTATTTGATTTATTTCGGGAAAAATATTTTTAGGAGGGCTACGGGCTGTGGCCCATCATTTAGTGTTAACTCCGCTCATTTCGCTGACTCCTGAGCACACACTCACACAGGTGTGTACATCTGCCCTGCCTTTCTCACCGTCAGGCAGTGTGCACTCTCACTGTGCCTTGAAGGTTGGCCCTCAAGGGCGTAAATTGCACGACAAGCCCCCAAGCCTTGGCTTAGCGGCTTCGCCCTAAGTTAACGTGGCCTCGCCGCGGAATCGAGGTCAGGGACCTTGGTGCGAGAGGCAAGCACGTTAACCGCTCTGCCACTCAGCCTTTCGGAATAGAATACATTTAAATATTATACCTATGAAATGGGATTTTCCTATTTTGTTTCAATGGGATGATTCCTTTGTAATGATCTTCTAGCGTTTAATGTATATTCTTATAATATGTAATACAATGCTTCATATTGTGGAAAGCTAAAGCTAATTTACTTTCACGGGATATTTATTCCTTGTGGGGATAATTCTGGAAACTTTTCTGAACTACCAACGGTGCCAATATATTTATCTCATCAAATATTTTTACATAGGTAAAAAATTCTAATGGAAAGGTTTGAATTATTCTAGTCAGTGTTAGCACATTTTTTACTCGAATGCTCGTTTTGTGCTCGTGTTGTTTTCTGTTTTACTGTTTCTTCGTTTTGTTTTCGTTTAAGTGTTGTATTACAGTGTGTTTTAAGTCAACAAAATCGTCAACAAGGGACGATAGAACTGTGAGAAGGGTGGAACAGGGGGAAGGAAAGATAGAACAGAGAGAAGGAAAAATGGAACAGAGAGAAGGAAAAATGGAACAGAGAAAAGGAAAAATGGAACAGAGAGAAGGAAAAATGGAACAGAGAAAAGGAAAAATGGAACAGAGAAAAGGAAAAATGGAACCGAGAGAGGGAAAGTTAGAACAGAGAGAAGGAAAAATGCAACTGAGAGAAGGAAAAATGGAACAGAGAGAAGGAAAAATGCAACAGAGAAAAGGAAAAATGGAACAGAGAGAGGGAAAGTTGGAACAGAGAGAAGGAAAAATGGAACAGAGAGAGGGAAAGTTGGAACAGAGAGAAGGAAAAATGGAACAGAGAGAGGGAAAGTTGGAACAGAGAGAAGGAAAAATGGAACAGAGAAAAGGAAAAATGGAACAGAGAAAAGGAAAAATGGAACAGAGAAAAGGAAAAATGGAACAGAGAAAAGGAAGATGGAACAGAGAGAAGGAAAGGTGGAACAGAGAAAAGGAAGATGGAACAGAGAGAAGGAAAAATGGAACAGAGAGAAGGAAAAATGGAACAGAGAGAAGGAAAAATGGAACAGAGAGAAGGAAGATGGAACAGAGAGAAGGAAAGGTGGAACAGAGAAAAGGAAGATGGAACAGAGAGAAGGAAAGGTGGAACAGAGAAAAGGAAGATGGAACAGAGAGAAGGAAAGGTGGAACAGAGAAAAGGAAGATGGAACAGAGAAGGAAATATGCAATTTTGGATGCAAATGAAGATTAGGAAAAATTAGCATTAGTTTTTTAATTTGTAAAAAAAACAGTAATAAAGATTATACAATATAATATTTAGTTTCTTATAGTACATTGTGCGTTTAATTATTATCTATATGTGGCTTTTGTGTCGTCACGTGTCCCATTGCGAAAAAGTGTAAAAAAGGACGACAGAATTTCGCCTTCTCTATTGGTTACTTCCATGTTAATAGTTATTTTACTTTAGCGCACAAATATTTTACGCATAATTAGATTGTTTTCTATATTCTCATTTGTTATTGTTTCTATACTGTTTTACAAATTAAACCAAATCAGATTTGTTTATCTGCTGCTGTCCTGTTGGTTGCCAACTGATTTGTCCCATTTTTTAACCTCATTGTGCGACTATTGCAGTGTTTTCTATGGCTTGGCGGCTGCTTGTTTATCGTGGTCCAACACACTACTTTTTAAATCAGCAGTATTTCTTTTTACTATTTTTCTTTTTTTTACACATGCTTAGGGTCTGCACTGATTAAGTATATCTACTTCTGTCATCCTCTATCTACTTCTCTCATCCTCTATTTACTTCTCTCATCCTCTATCTACTTCTCCCATCCTCTATCTACTTCTCTCATCCTCTATCTACTTCTCTCATCCTCTATCTACTTCTCCCATCCTCTATCTACTTCTCTCATCCTCTATCTACTTCTCTCATCCTCTATCTACTTCTCCCATCCTCTATCTACTTCTCTCATCCTCTATCTACTTCTCTCATCCTCTATCTACTTCTCCCATCCTCTATCTACTTCTCTCATCCTCTATCTACTTCTCTCATCCTCTATCTACTTCTCTCATCCTCTATCTACTTCTCTCATCCTCTATCTACTTCTCCCATCCTCTATCTACTTCTCTCATCCTCTATCTACTTCTCTCATCCTCTATCTACTTCTCCCATCCTCTATCTACTTCTCTCATCCTCTATCTACTTCTCTCATCCTCTATCTACTTCTCCCATCCTCTATCTACTTCTCTCATCCTCTATCTACTTCTCTCATCCTCTATCTACTTCTCTCATCCTCTGTCTACGTCTCTACGTCTTAAGTTTACTTTTTGCCCAGCCTTTTAGAAAACTGCACATCTGTATTTGTATGTATAAAAATTATATTTATTATGTAACTGTTGTTAGTTATTTGTTAAACTGATTATGAAATGTTTCTAAGAATCCTGTTATTAGTGAAATATTTCCTATTTTGCACATTTTTCTATAGCTTTCTACGTGTCAATGATATCGGATTTTTCAGTTTTTTATACACGTTTAAACAGCACATTTTTGGACGGAAGCAAATATCGCAATAATGTTTTTTATTCGGCCTTAGGTCACTATACTATCAATGAGATATTAAAAAATATATTTTTATCTACCGTTCATTTTAGATTTAAAGTGACAATTTTCAGATCAGTCTTCCTCGTTGCTGAAATTCCTTTGTTGAAACTATGCTTTTTTAATATAACGGGTTTATTATTATTTTAAGTTGCTCAACCTTCAGAGTTAAGAACCCGGATTTAGAAACCTTCAGTATTTAGAAGCCTTCAGGTTTTAGAAACCTTCAGTATTTAGAAGCCTTAAGTATTTAGAAGCCATCAGTATTTAGAAACCTTCAGTATTTAGAAGCCTTCAGTATTTAGAAACCTTCAGTATTTAGAAACCTTCAGTATTTAGAAGCCTTCAGGTTTTAGAAACCTTCAGTATTTAGAAGCCTTCAGTATTTAGAAACCTTCAGTATTTAGAAACCTTCAGTATTTAGAAGCCATCAGTATTTAGAAACCTTCAGTATTTAGAAACCTTCAGTATTTAGAAACCTTCAGTATTTAGAAACCTTCAGTATTTAGAAGCCTTCAGTATTTAGAAACCTTCAGTATTTAGAAACCTTCAGTATTTAGAAACCTTCAGTATTTAGAAGCCTTCAGGTTTTAGAAACCTTCAGTATTTAGAAGCCTTCAGTATTTAGAAACCTTCAGTATTTAGAAGCCATCAGTATTTAGAAACCTTCAGTATTTAGAAGCCTTCAGTATTTAGAAACCTTCAGTATTTAGAAGCCATCAGTATTTAGAAACCTTCAGTATTTAGAAGCCATCAGTATTTAGAAACCTTCAGTATTTAGAAACCTTCAGTATTTAGAAGCCATCAGTATTTAGAAACCTTCAGTATTTAGAAGCCTTCAGTATTTAGAAACCTTCAGTATTTAGAAGCCATCAGTATTTAGAAACCTTCAGTATTTAGAAGCCATCAGTATTTAGAAACCTTCAGTATTTAGAAACCTTCAGTATTTAGAAACCTTCAGTATTTAGAAACCTTCAGTATTTAGAAGCCATCAGTATTTAGAAGCCATCAGTATTTAGAACCCTTCAGTATTTAGAAGCCATCAGTATTTAGAAGCCATCAGTATTTAGAAGCCATCAGTATTTAGAAGCCTTCAGTATTTAGAAGCCTTCAGTATTTAGAAACCTTCAGTATTTAGAAGCCTTCAGTATTTAGAAGCCTTCAGTATTTAGAAACCTTCAGTATTTAGAAGCCATCAGTATTTAGAAACCTTCAGTATTTAGAAGCCTTCAGTATTTAGAAACCTTCAGTATTTAGAAGCCATCAGTATTTAGAAACCTTCAGTATTTAGAAGCCATCAGTATTTAGAAACCTTCAGTATTTAGAAACCTTCAGTATTTAGAAGCCATCAGTATTTAGAAACCTTCAGTATTTAGAAGCCTTCAGTATTTAGAAACCTTCAGTATTTAGAAGCCATCAGTATTTAGAAACCTTCAGTATTTAGAAGCCATCAGTATTTAGAAACCTTCAGTATTTAGAAACCTTCAGTATTTAGAAACCTTCAGTATTTAGAAACCTTCAGTATTTAGAAGCCATCAGTATTTAGAAGCCATCAGTATTTAGAACCCTTCAGTATTTAGAAGCCATCAGTATTTAGAAGCCATCAGTATTTAGAAGCCATCAGTATTTAGAAGCCTTCAGTATTTAGAAGCCTTCAGTATTTAGAAACCTTCAGTATTTAGAAGCCTTCAGTATTTAGAAGCCATCTGTATTTAAAAGCCTTCCGGTCTCAGAAAAAGTTTGTTATTTCAATCTTTCCGATTGCTTTCAGGTGTCGCTGATTCGCCCCTGACTTCAGGAGCGGTTAGGTGACTCTGTGAATTAGAGAATTCCTTGGTTCTTCATCACAAGCCGCTATTCTCAAGCAGCATGAGGTCAGAATCTCAGGCCTACATCAGGCTGTACAATGAGAATCGGGTCAAGGACGAAATTTTGCGATCTTTAACGCGAGCTTATCGAGACATAGTTTGCTTTTGTGCTGAGCACCCTGAGGCAGAAATAAATGAGTAAGTAGCCAGGATAATTTTTTTTACTTTGAAATCATTTTCCTGAGCTTTTATTTTTTGGCAAATATTTTCTCAAAGCAGTTACTCGTAGCTTTTTTAGTCTGAGTTGTTCTACGAATTCAGAATAAAAACATTCTGGACTCAGAAAATTCTGGGATCTAAAGTAAAATAATAATAATCTGATTTGAAATAGCTTCAGATGAATACAGATTGGAAAAGCTTCAGGTGATTACAGATTGGAAAAGCTTCAGGGAATTACAGATTGGAAAAGCTTCAGGTGATTACAGATTGGAAAAGCTTCAGGTGATTACAGATTGGAAAAGCTTCAGGGAATTACAGATTGGAAAAGCTTCAGGTGATTACAGATTGGAAAAGCTTCAGGTGATTACAGATTGGAAAAGCTTCAGGTGATTACAGATAGGAAAAGCTTCAGTTGATTACAGATTGGAAAAGCTTCAGGTGATTACAGATTGGAAAAGCTTCAGGTGATTACAGATTGGAAAAGCTTCAGGTGATTATAGAATGGAAAAACTTCAGGTGATTACAGAATGGAAAAAGCTTCAGGAGATTACAGAATGGAAAAAGCTTCAGGAGTTTTAAAAATAGAAAAAGCTTTAGGAGATTTCCGAATGGGAAAGATTCAGGGAATATCAGAATGGAAAAAGCTTCAGGTGATTACAGAATGGAAAAAGCTTCAGGTGATTACAGAATGGAAAAAGCTTCAGGTGATTACATAATAGAAAAAGCTTCAGGTGATTACAGATTGGAAAAGCTTCAGGTGATTATAGAATGGAAAAAGCTTCAGGGGATTATAGAATGGAAAAAGCTTCAGGGGATTATAGAATGGTAAAGCTTCAGGTGATTACAGATTGTAAAAGCTTCAGGTGATTACAGATTGGAAAAGCTTCAGGTGATTACAGATTGGAAAAGCTTCAGGTGATTACAGATTGGAAAAGCTTCAGGTGATTACAGATTGGAAAAGCTTCAGGTGATTACAGATTGGAAAAGCTTCAGGTGATTATAGAATGGAAAAAGCTTAAGGGGATTATAGAATGGAAAAAGCTTCAGGGGATTATTAAATGGAAAAGCTTCAGGTGATTACAGATTGGAAAAGCTTCAGGTGATTATAGAATGGAAAAAGCTTCAGGGGATTATAGAATGGAAAAAGCTTCAGGGGATTATAGAATGGAAAAGCTTCAGGTGATTACAGATTGGAAAAGCTTCAGGTGATTATAGAATGGAAAAAGCTTCAGGTGATTATAGAATGGAAAAAGCTTCAGGGGATTATAGAATGGAAAACTTCAGGTGATTACAGAATGGAAAAAGCTTCAGGTGATTACAGAATGGAAAAAGCTTCAGGGGATTATAGAATGGAAAAACTTCAGGTGATTACAGAATGGAAAAAGCTTCAGGGGATACAGGGAATCCCCTGAAGCTTTTTCTATTATGAAAGGAAATTAGGAAAGATTCTATTCTATTAGGAAAGAAACTTCAGGGGATTATAGAATGGAAAAAACTTCAGGTGATTACAGAATAGAAAAAGCTTCAGGGGATTATAGAATGGAAAAAACTTCAGGTGATTACAGAATGGAAAAAACTTCAGGGGATTATAGAATGGAAAAAACTTCAGGTGATTACAGAATAGAAAAAGCTTCAGGGGATTATAGAATGGAAAAATCTTCATGTGATTACAGAATGGAAAACGCTTCAGGGGATTATAGAATGGAAAAAACTTCAGGTGATTACAGAATAGAAAAAGCTTCAGGGGATTATAGAATGGAAAAAACTTCATGTGATTACAGAATGGAAAACGCTTCAGGTGATTACAGAATGGAAAAAGCTTCAGGAGATTTAAAAATGGAAAAAGCTTTAGGAGATTTCCGAATGGGAAAGATTCAGGGAATATCAGAATGGAAAAAGCTTCAGGTGATTACAGAATGGAAAAAGCTTCAGGTGATTACAGAATAGAAAAAGCTTCAGGGGATTATAGAATGGAAAATTCTTCAGGTGATTACAGAATAGAAAAAGCTTCAGGGGATTATAGAATGGAAAATTCTTCAGGTGATTACAGAATGGAAAAAACTTCAGGGGATTACAGAATGGAAAAAACTTCAGGTGATTACAGAATGGAAAAAGCTTCAGGAGATTTCAAAATAGAAAAAGCTTTAGGAGATTTCTGAATGGGAAAGATTCAGGGAATATCAGAATGGAAAAAGCTTCAGGTGATTACAGAATGGAAAAAGCTTCAGGTGATTACAGAATGGAAAAAGCTTCAGGTGATTACAGAATGGAAAAAGCTTCAGGTGATTACAGAATGGAATAAGCTTCAGGTGATTACAGAATGGAAAAAGCTTCAAGTGATTACAGAATGGAAAAAGCTTCAGGTGATTACAGAATGGAAAAAGCTTCAGGTGATTACAGAATGGAAAACGCTTCAGGTGATTACAGAATGGAAAAAGCTTCATTTGATTAAAATGAATTTAGGATGACAAAAGCTTCAGGGGATTTAAATGACTTCAGGATTGTAAAAACCGTCTATAGATTTAAATCTCGGGTATTTAGTAAAATTTTGGAAACCAGAAAACTTAAGGATCAAGTATTTTTTTTAGGAAATAAAGCTTTTAAAGCACCAATATTGACCCCATTTCACTCCGAACCACCAGCGATCCGTCCACCAACCTCGCCGCCTCCTGCGTCGAAGCGTTCTTCCTTCACCGCATCAAAGGCCGCGGCGCCCGACGCATAGCCAGCTTCATCACTGGCAGCGATCAGTCTCCGCTGCCAAACGGTTCGCCTGATTGCGACGTGAATTTTTGGCAATTTATTCGCGCCTACATACCGCAGAAGCTGCAGCTCCAGCTGTTGCAGCGGCCCCAGCATCAGCGCAGCGAGATTGGCTGCTGCAGGGCCTGGGTTCGGGCCTGCTTGAATGAAGGCACCACGTCCTCCTACCTGGCCTCCATTGTGCAGGATCGCGATAGGCTGTGTCGTTACTATTACGCCAACGCTCTGATCCTTGATTTGGAGCGTCGTACAGTCTTCCTTGAGCTGGTGAAATCTTTAGACGAAGCCGAATTTATGCTGAATCTTCGCAGCAGCCTCCTTAACTACTGGGCTTCGTCTGCCGCGCCGCAGCTGCTACTGCCGCATGACAGTCAACAGCAGCTCGCAGGACCGGATCGCGGCATTGTACATCCGGGTTTGAACGCCCTGCTGCAGCAGCGCCAGCGCTCGGTTTCATCGCCAGTAGCTGAACGATCTCCTGCCGAAGCGGCCGCCGCTGACGCGGCGTTTCAACTCGCCGAGGCTTCCATTTTAAACGGGGCCGTTGCCGATATTCGACAACAGTTGGACGAGATTCGGCGCCGTCAGGCGACCTCCGGGATCCGTCAGCAGCATTTTAATCGTAGTCAACATCGGCAGCAACAGCAGCAGCAGCAACAGCAGCAACATCTGGACGACACGCTCGTTGAAGATGAGTTAGAATCCGCTGCCGACGCTGCCGCGGCAGCCGCTGCAACAGCGGCCATTGTTGGCAACAGCCTGCGGGCTCGGGTTCGCTGCGAAGCCAGCTGGTCCGCTCCGCCCTGCGGCCTGGACTCGGTGGACGCCAGTCAGCAGCCGCAGCTCCTGCACGATGTGGCACCAACCTTGGTTAGCCTCAGAATAAATCTGTGATTTAATTATCCTAGACTTAGTTAATGCCATTGCGGGTGGGCCTAACGCATTCGCCTCTCGCACCAAGGTCCCTGAGCTCGATTCCGCGGCGAGGCCACATTCATTTGGGGCGCAGCCGCGGAGAGAAGGGTGTGGGTGTGTGTGTGTACAGTATCCATGTGTTTGTGTGCTCAGGAGTCAGCGGAATGGGCAGAATTGCCACCTTGCTGGCTGAGGTTTAAGGTTCAACTGTCACCAAATATTAATGATAACATTTTTATGATTTACTAATGCCATTCAACAATGAAGGCTACATCCACATCTGCCGCCGCCGTCGTTGCAAATGTTACGGCGGCAGCAGAATATACTAGCGCACAGCCCGGGATTCGTCAGCAGCGTCAGCAGCGTCAGCAGCATCACACCAGCTGGGCAGGCGTTTGGTCCTCCTCCGTTGACGCCGCCGTCGCAGCCAATGCAGCCGCTGCCGCATCAGCCACCGCCGGTGCCGAGGCTTCGCTGCCAGTTGTTGATGATGAAAACTTTGCCGACAATGTCACCAGCGGCGTAAGACACTCGGCTAGCGCTCCTCTGATTGGTTCTCCGGCATCTGCCGACCCCGCCACCGTCGCCGCGGCACCACTCTCCAGTGTGAACATTTCTGAACACCAAGCCGGCAGGCTGGAGGCTGAATCAGCTGACAACAATCCGCCAGCTGGATGGGCTGGGAGCGAAAAGGGAAGCGACAGCGGCAGGGCCAGCCGATGCAGCGCCGGGCAGCGAAGAGACTCAGAGTCCGCTGTGGGCGCCGGCCGCGCCAGTTCCTCCCGCGTGAGTGCGGCTGCTTAAATCTCCCTCTAATGCAATCTACTCTGATCCCAGATCCCAATTTGAATTATAATCTGATCCCAGATCCCAATTTAAATTATAATCCAATCCCAGATCCCAATTTATATTCTACTCTAATCCCAGATCCCAATTTATAATCTACTCTAATCCCAGATCCCAATTTATATTCTACTCTAATCCCAGATCCCAATTTATATTCTACTCTAATCCCAGATCCCAATTTTTATTCTACTCTAATCCCAGATCCCAATTTATAATATACTCTAATCCCAGATCCCAATTTATATTCTACTCTAATCCCAGATCCCAATTTATATTCTACTCTAATCCCAGATCCCAATTTATATTCTACTCTAATCCCAGATCCCAATTTATATTCTACTCTTATCCCAGATCCCAATTTATAATCTACTCTAATCCCAGATCCCAATTTATATTCTACTCTTATCTCATATCCCAATTTATATTCTGCTCTAATCCCAGATCCCAATTTATAATCTGCTCTAACCCCAGATCCCAATTTATAATCTGCTCGAATCCCAGATACCAATTTATAATCTGCTCTAATCCCAGATACCAATTTATAATCTGCTCTAACCCCAGATCCCAATTTATAATCTGCTCTAACCCCAGATCCCAATTTATATTCTACTCCAATCCCAGATCCCAGTTTATAATCTGCTCTAACCCCAGATCCCAATTTATAATCTGCTCTAACCCCAGATCCCAATTTATATTCTACTCTAATCCCAGATCCCAGTTTATAATCTGCTCTAACCCCAGATCCCAATTTATTATCTACTCTAATCCCAGATCCCAATTTATATTCTACTCTAATCCCAGATCCCAATTCATATTCTGCTCTAATCCCAGATCCCAATTTATAATCTGCTCTAACCCCAGATCCCAATTTATAATCTGCTCGAATCCCAGATACCAATTTATAATCTGCTCTAATCCCAGATACCAATTTATAATCTGCTCTAATCCCAGATACCAATTTATAATCTACTCTGATCCCAGATCCCTGTTTATAATCGACTTTAATCCCAGACCCAATTTACATTCTACCCAGATCCCAATTCATAAATTCTACCCAGATTTCTCACACAACAAAAGTACATTCGTGTCTACAGGAAAGCGATGCCCAGTCGGACTCACTGGATTGGGTGATGCTGGGCGATGAGCTGCTAATTAAAAATGACGAGGTAAGCGGCATGAGTCTACTCATTTGAGTTCAGAACTGTGCATTGACTTTTTGAACTTTAATGAATCGCAGGGCTACCAGGACCTTCTGGACCTGTTTCCTGGTGTATCTCAGCCAGCCTTCGTGTCTTCCGTCTCCTGCCCCGTCTGCCTGTGTCGCCTTGATTGCAGCTTCGGTTTGATTCAGGCGCCGCAGCAGACTGATCAGCAGCAGCAGCAGCAGCAGCAGCAGCAGTACATTCGGTCTCCAGTCACAGATCGATACGATGGGAGACTGTACTGCCCTGACTGTTGCCCTTTGAAATCTCCCTGTCCTAGGGATATTCTCAACAATTGGGATTTCACACCCTACCCGGTGTCGGTTCGCAGCTTCACCGTTCTCGACCTTATCTGGCAGCATCCAATGATAGACCTGTCCAAGTCAAATCCTCACCTGTACAGCCTGCAGCCGCAGCTTGCCGAAGTGCTGAACCTGCGCCGCCAGGCACTCGTCCTCTGGCGCTACCTGTCCGCCTGCCAGACCAATCGCGACATTAGCGACCAATTCCGCAGCTGCTTGGCCGGATTAGATTACATGTACGACTCGAGGCTGACTTTGCACCTGTACTCGGCTGCCGATCTGTGCGCCGTTCACTCCGGCGACCTGCGGCTCCGCCTAGCCAAGGCGGTGCAGCTGGCCCGCGGTCACGTGAATAGCTGCGCCAACTGTCGCACAATTAGCGCCAGGTGCTGGGTGTGTCGCAGGGAGGACAGGCCGATTTTGCTGCACGAGCTGGACCAGTACGCCGAGTGCGTGTCCTTGAACTGCGCCTCCGTTCGGCACACCGACTGCGGGCCAGGCGGAGGAGCCAGGTGTCCTCGCTGCGACACACTGCAGAGGCTGGCGTTAGACTCGCTGAGATTCGACCTGCCTGACGATTGATGATTGGCCAGAGCTGACCAATTGTGCCAGCCTGTATGCACTGACACTGGCTATTCCGCGTCTTTTATGGTGCAGGTTTTCATGCATATTAGTTCCGTCTCCTAGACTCTCAGTTGGATCCCTTTATTGGGCTGTCACTATTTAATAGACGTTACTTGTACTTTAGACTACAATGAATCAGATTTCTGTTCTCCACTGTTATTAATTGCTCGCTCGCTGAAGATTGTCTGTCTATACTACTTATTATTAATTTTGGTTATATTTCAGTAAACCTTTTCATCGCTTTCATGTGGATAATGCTTTATTTGGTGCGTGGTTTCATTGTTTTGGAACAGGTAGGACCTTATTTCGCTTTTCTCTGAAAATATCTGCATTGCTGGCTATGAGTATTCATGTCACGTGATAGCAGAATATTTATATCAAGGTTTGGCATGTGCTATTTTTAGCATCAAGGCCGATTAGCACGTGTCACTCGCGTGATTTCAGTCTGTATAAACATGTACATTTGATAAGTACGAGTACATCTATTTTTTACGTACATCTACAAAAAAATTGCAGATTTTTTCGCCAAAATGCTACTGTTGCTTCTGTTTTCATTCTTCAAGGTCAACTGTCACGTGACCCTTTCTAATTTTCTAAGAAAATTTTGAGGAATGAGCGTGTGCTAATTTTAGCATCAGTTGCGTCTGTCGCGTTGCGCTTTTTAAGTTAGACAAAAAACGGGGTTTTTCGTTCAGGCTATTTTTAGCATCAAGGCCGATTAGCACGCCTAGTTTGCGTGCAGTTTGGTGTGTCTAGTATAAGAACCTATTATTATAGTCACGTCACATTCTATTTAAAGAGAGTGAATGAACCTAAGTTTGCGACTATATTACCTTAAATTCAAAATTAGACTTTAGTTTTTATGTGTGTTTTTTGATGTGTTTTTATACGTTAGAATATAAATATTATTATATTATGTAATATGTTGATGGCACTCTGTAAAATCTGAACAAATACACACGGATAATTTTATTTTACAATCTTTGACTGACTAAGATCAACGCGAGTTCTCTATTTTAAAGTTTCTTTACTTTTATACACATTCAGTTGCTTTAGGTTGTTAGGACTGCCACGGGTATGACCCATTATGCGTGATATTCCTAGGGCTTGAAATGCTGTTTACCTGTCGGCTTAAAATTGTTTTCTTACACAAAGTGAAATCTGTTAGGTTCGAAAATTTTAGTCGAGCTTAAAGTTGACGTTGTCAGGTTTCCTATAAAATCTGACGAAATTCTGGACTGAGGCGTGCGTTAATAGCTCTTAGCATGCGCACTTCACGAGATTCTTTCCTTAGTTTTCGTCATTAGATTTTTTCACGCTTCATTTGATCCGACAATTTTCTGACAGAAGTTTTTAACACCTTCGAAGCGCTCTGCTCTCGCTTTTATCTTCGGGTCGACAAATCAAAGAGTTAACGCGTTGTTCGCTTCCGCGATTCGATTCCTGAGCTCGCGATTCCGCGGCGAGGCAAAAATCAATTTGGGGCGCAGCCGCGTAAAGATGGCTTTGGAGCTTTTGCAATTCGCTCCCACGAGGGTCAACCTCCAAGGCGCAGTGAGAGTGTACACTGTACAGTGCCTGACGAAATCTGGGCTGAAGTACACTCGTTTGTAACGGCGAAGTATGCTCAGGAGTCAAAGTATGCTTCTGGATCGCATTTTTTGCACACGCTGACATTCTAAAAAGATAAGCTAATATATATTTATATTTTCTATTGTGCAGGGCTAAGTCTAGGAAATTTTTAAATGGTGATCTAAAACAAAGGCTACAAAAAATTGTGTTGCTTGTCACGATTATGTCACCTAGACGGCACTCTCACACTGCCGTCCGTGAGCGGTGTTGGCGACTCGCACAACAATGTGCTGATTGCTCACAGTGCCAGTGGCCATGGCGCTGGCTGTCATGCCCATATTGCCACCGTTGCCACTGTAGCCATTGTCCCTGCGACAGCGGAAGGTGCAGGCGATTATCTTGCGAAATTTCGGACACGACATGAACAGATAGATCGGGTTGACGGCGCAGTTGGACAAAGCCAGACAGCTGATTGCGTCCTCGATCAGGACGAATATCGAGGTGTCAACACCGTTAGATAGGGCAGCCAGCAGGCCAAAGGATTCTCCATTGATTAGGGCCATGATATTTCTAATCTGCATAGTCAAATGATGCGGCAACCAAGAGATCGCAAAGATGCTGGCCATTGTGACGCCAAGGCGCACAATTTTCTTGGTCCTATTCACGGCTACGGCGTGATTGTTGAAGTGAACCAACTGTGAGTGCACCTCGCGCACCGTGCTTATGATCCTGGCGTAGCTGTAGATGATGATGCTGAGCGGCAGGACGTACAGCAGGGTAATGCCAAACGCGTCATACACCACCGTCATGATGCGGTTGTTCATATTCTGCAAGCACATCTGCGATAGTTGGCTGCCGTTGGTGAACGGGGCGAACGAGAATGAACGAGAATGACGGCTGCCGGCGTCTGAAAGGCGCGAGAACTTGGCGGCCGGCGAGCCGAAAGACACGGCAACCAGCCACACCACGGCGATCATCTTGCAGGACGTGTTGCGCGAGGCCTTACTATTGATGGCCAGTCTATTGGCGCTAATTCCAATGAAGCGCTCTAGAATCATAGCCGTGTGGTTGAAGATGCTGGCTGCGGCGAAGGATACCATGGCCGATTCCACCAGGCGACAGAGGCCCTCGCCTAGAGACCAGTGATTTGACACGAGCTTCTGACTGGCGCCAGGTATGCAGATGACCGTCATTAGCAGATCCGTGAACACCAGGTTAAGTAGGAAGTACTTCTCGGAGACGCGTCTGGATTTTAGCACAGCCAGCAGCAACAGGCCGTTGCTAACTAATGACGTGGCTCCAATGACCGCATACATGACTAGCATGATCAATCGGCCCATTGAGATCTCCTGAACTGTTACCGTCTTTATGAAAGCCTCCAAGCGTAGGCTCTCGTTTGCGAAGCTAATAAACAGCTGATCGGGGCTGATAGACATGACTGCTGACTGAAATTCTCGCCTTGAGTTGAGATTCTCAAATCGCCTGGCACAGTTGTGCGCTTTGTTAAACCTGAGGAGACGTCCTTCTTCTGACTTCGCCACCCCCACTTGTCAAGAGCCTGGGCTTTTTTGTTCGCAGCCAATAGCGTGTCTCGCCTGCGAGGTATCGCGATTATACACAACGTCTTGTCGAATCTAGGGGGAGCCAGTGATTTTTATCTGCCGTCCCGTTTCAGTCTCGAATTCAGACGTATCGTCGCACCTTCGATTGAACCTTCGACTTAAGTGCATCGCCTAAGACTATATTAGATTATAATTCAATTATTAGTGATCTGCGGCAACATGGCCCTACCCCTCTGTCTGGTTATATATCGCAATGAATAATGCATCAAAAGCCATGAGGCTCACTCTTGATTCTTGAGGTTTTAAATTCATTATGCGTTGGTATTTTCAGTGCACAGGGTGTCAATGTCTATTGAGTTTTCCTGTCAAGAGGCCGATTTGATTAGAAAAATTCAACGATTATCGATTAAGAACTAGCGAAAATTTTCCATACAAAACAGCTAGATTTCATATAAATTGTTCATGGGTGATAATTTTTTTAAATCCTTATTTAAATTCGGTGTCTGCCGCTGCTAGCTTTCTGAATTCTTAAATTATCCATCTGGTTCGGTCTCATTTGTTTGAGTGCCGAGAAATCCAGTTATTCTTCTTGTTTTCTTGAACTCGACCTGTCAAACTGCTTCGGTGCCTCGGCTCCCGTGGGGAATTTTTCTAGAATTAAAGTGACAGAAGCAGGCACGCTCTCAGGGTGTGGGCGGCCTGGCAACTAGGCAATCAAAGGGAAGACAAACTCCCTTAGAGTAAATAGGAAAGACAGGCCGAATGCGGAAGAAAGCCCGCAGGCGAATGACCGCTGCTTCTGGAGAAGTGTACATCAATTTACTGTTGAGCAGGCCTTCTAATCATCCGGTGTGTCGCGAGTCCAGCTGTCGCGAATATTTCGTGCGCAGTGTCGGTCACTTTAATTCTGCGCCAAATTAGTTTAGTTTCTAACCCTGCGTCTGCCTCGAGACACTCGCCTCCTTATCTGTGTGCGATTCTAAGTGAGCGCACTGTAGGCGGATGGCACGAATTCTGTTCGGCTTCATTCGATTCAGGCCAGTTTCCCTCGACACTCCGCGGTGTCTTTTGTATTTATCTCGGTGTTTTTGGCCACATGGCTGTAAAAGAGAGTTTCAAAATAACTATCTGACACTGCAGGTACAAGCAGCTGGATTAATTAGTGCTCACAATGGATAGTCAGCACTTCCGCAAAATTCTGCGCTGCTTGATTATAGAAATACTCGTGTGCTTCTCACTTTGCAGGATTCATTAAGAAACTCGATTACATTGCTAGTTCCGTTGTCTGACATGGCCTAATAATGCTTTCAAGGTCGATCTTTTGTATCACACATGAGGCAATCATGTCAATTAGGAATAAAATAACTAATCCATCTCAAGTCAATTAGGATTGCTAATATACATGTATCTCATCAATCACTGTAAAGAATGGATTGCTAGTCTAACCTTGTGTGTAGATAGATTGATTGTGAATAAATAGATAAATAATATTGTGAATAAATAATAGGGAATGAACTGATGCGATGGACTGCTAATCTATCTATTGATAGTTGTTATTACGCTGGAAGCGTTTTCTAATCTTAAACAAGCAGCCGACTTTTTGAGAAAGGCCTATAATAGGTTCTTCAAAGCAGCCCGCTCGTTCTCAAAGAAGACCTTTCCGCTGCGCTTTCGGCTTGTCTTTATTCAAAGAAAAAAAAATTTCCTCCTTTTTACGTTTTCTGCTTGCAGCTGTCCGGCGCCCGTCCGGATGGGAGTTAAGGGACTCTGGCAGCTGATTAATGTCACCGGCGAAGCTGTGCCGCTAGAGTCCTTGGACTCAAAGGTGCTAGCAATCGGTGAGTGCGCTTTTCTAATAGTGCCTTCTTTGTCACAGATCCGCTGTATTTGCTTAGGTAAAAAGAAAGATTGACTGATGGATGTTGCATATAACATCTGAACAATCAGTGGCACAGCCGCAGCTATTGCCTCTGCGTTTCCTAAGGCTGTTAAGTCCATGGACTGGGTGGAGGACGCCACACTCACTCGGCGCTTACTAAGGCTGTTAAGTCCATGGACTGGGTGGAGGACGCCACACTCACTCGGCGCTTACTAAGGCTGTTAAGTCCATGGACATATATACATATAATTGCAGGAGGGCTGCAAACAATGGTACATCATCTTGTGATACTAAACCCGCTGCCAGCGAGGAGACAATTCTGCCCATTTCGCTGACTCCTGAGCCCACACGCACACAGATACTGTACGCAGGCATACGCTCATACAGGGTGTGTGCATGTGCCTGACTTTCCTCGAGGGCGTATATTGCACGACAAGCCTCTCTCCGCGGCTGCGCCCCAAATAAATGTGGCCTCGCCGTGGAATCGAGCATAGGGACCGTGGTGCGAGAGGCAAACGCGTTAACCGCTCTGCCCCCCCCCTAAGTTCATGGACTGTGGGGCGCAACACTCACCCGGCGCATCTTATGCATTTGTGAATTTTGATTTAACCAGCCGTGATTGTAGATACTAACACATCAAGATGCATTTTTATGTCATGACAGTCAGCGCATAATAAATGAGTGGCTTTCTGATTCTAAATTTGCTGATTTACGAGTACTAACGCGGGCTCAAGTTTTGAGTTATACGTAGAGCTCCTAATTATATGTTAATTGAGAACTATGACTGTATAAACAAACTATATTCCATCGATTTGTTGATAACTGACCAGCTGTCTGTCAATCACCGGCCGTTTGGGTGCCGGGCACACTTGCTCAGCTGAGCAAGAACTCAGCTGAGTTCAGCGGCCCGGGAATATCGCGACAGGTGTTGACAGGTTTTGATTTGCGTCATCTCAGCACGATTCTTAGTGAGATAGATAAGCAAATACGATGGGGAAAATACGGTCCAGACTTTTCTGGCTTGCACTTTTAGGGCCCCTGTTTTTTATTAGTCTGCGCAACTTCTGCCGATAATATCTGACAGGGTTGGGTGGCATGGCGGATCGTAGGGACAAAGAATAGTACTGGGCTGAAGAGAGCATTTTTAGGACAGCACAGGACAGGACAGGTTAGGATAGGACAGGACAGGACAAGATTGGGTAGGACAGGATGGGATATGAAAGGATAGGACAGGACAGGATAGGACTGTACAGGAATGGAAGAATAGAGTAGGATAGAGCAAGACAGGATAGGACAGGACAAAATTAGATAGGACAGGATAGGATAGGATTGGATTGGACTAAACTGGACAGGATAAGACAGGACAGGACAGGATCGGAAAGGACATCGGGTGGGCCGACTGCTACACAGAGAGCATGTGTCGTGAATTGTGTATAATGAAATTGTCATCCAGTCCGTCTCTGGCATCGGTAAGCTGACCCTGTTCAGCTCAAGTAGTGGAACAGAGGATTTTCGCAGCCCCTGTTTGAGCTGTGCAAACAGTTTTTAGCGGGCCCCATCGCTGCCTCTGAAACATTGATGTAGCTGTGTGTAAGCGCGCGATAACTGTGTCGCTAGACAGAGTTGTGTCAACAAGTCCACCGGAATCTCGTAACACATTGCATATTCGCAGCTATAATGAAATCCAGTTATATTCGAGGCCAAAAACTCAACAAGCTTGCATAGAGCAGTACTTTCCAATATTAAACTATCAGAGACAACATCTTGCAGACGTTAGTCTATGGCTCAACCAGGCTATCAAAGGCAGGCAGTCCGGTGGCGATCAAGTCTCCGCCGCTCTCGAGACAGTGTTCCATCGGGTCTGCAAACTGCTGTACTTTAATATCAAGCCTATATTTGTGTTCGATGGCTGCACTCCGGAGCTGAAACGGGCGACCATTGTGAGTGGGCTGCTGTTTGAGCATAGAATAACGATACGCTCGTACTTGCATAGAGGCAAAAGTCTACCCGTAGACTCAGGGTCGTCAGGTGTGTACATGTGCCCTGACTTCTGCAACGTCAGGCGGTGTACACTCTCACTGCCCCCCTAATTAACTTGGCCTCGCCGCTGACTCGACGCGGAGTCAGTTTAGACTCGTCCTTCATCCAATCCGCCACCCATGCAACACTCATCCAACGCAGGAGCGCCGTCGTCAGGCGCGTCGCACCGCCGAAGACAAAGCTCTGGAGCTGCGGCTGCGGGTGCTCCGTCACTACATGCGCGTTGGAGCCGAGAGATTTCTGGACACTCTGCAGCGCTCCGACACCGACGGCGATCCGGCTGCCGACGATGACAGTGCCGACGATGCTGCAGTTTTAGAGGCCGCCAATTGCGGCGATGATGCCAGCGCGACTGTCGGGGTCTTTGCATCGTCTGGCAGCGTCGAGGAAACTGACGGAGATGAGAGGCGAGTGTTTGAGGAAGGACGTTTTCTAGAATAATAATCTGAAGGCTGCGTACGGTTGTTCAGTCCATGGACTGGCGGGATGAATAATAATTATAATTGCAGAAGGTCTGCGAGCAATGGCACAAATTTTTTTATTGACACCAGAGGAGGCAATTCTGCCCTTTCCGCTGACTCCTGAGCACAGACGCAAACAGGTGTGTACATCTGCACTGACTTTCTAATCATCAGGCAGTGTACACTTTCTCTGTGCCTTGGAGGTTGGCCCTTAAGGGCGTAAATTGCACGGCCAGCCCCCAAGCCTTCTCTCCGCGGCTGCGCCCCAAATGAATGTGGCCTCGCCGCGGGGAATCGAGCTCAGGGACCTTGGTGCGAGAAGCAAATCGTTAACCGCTCTGCCTCTTATCGTACTGATGGGGATCGGGGGATGACACACCCACTCTCAATTACCCCAGCTGATGCTGGTACTTATTTAACATCTTTTTGAACTTGAAATTCGAACACAAATGGTTCCAATGGAGTCAGAAATCGAACCCCTGACCTTCAAGTCGTGAGTCCGACGCTTCATTCTATGACTCCATTCTCTCATTCAGAGATCCAATGGAACCAACTGACCCTGAGGAGACTGGACTGAGTGCTCGGGTTCGCGACTTTCTGGTGAGTCACACAGTCACCGAATGTGTTTTCTAAACATCAGCTACGCTTTATAAATATCACCCGATATGTATCGAAATCGCACAGGAAAGCTGCGGTTCTCTAGGCAACGTGGACCCGGATAGTGCCGAGTTCAAGCGACTCCCAGACGAGGCCCAGTACCACGTGCTCCTGGAGCTCACCTCGTCTAAATCGCGCGTACTCAACGCCCGTCTAGGCGACGTCGATTCCTCCAGCGCCGAGTCCTTCAGCGGCTACCAGTTCGCCAAGCTTCTCCGCCAGGGCCATCTGACGCGCCACCTCGACCAGCTGCGTCGGCGCATCACCCAGAGCCAGGCGGATCGGCTGCTGAGACGCGCGGCTTCCTCCGTAGCCGACGGCTCTGGCCGCATCGGCGGCGGTCGAGCCGCTGAGTGGATCTCGGCCGGTCGGGGCCGACTGGCGCTCAGCAAGATTGCCAGCGAGGCTGGAGGTCACGCTCTTCTGATCAGCGCTGCGGCTGGCCGACCAACCCAGGACTGGGGCGACCTGTTGACTGCGAGATCGGCTACGGCTAACAACGACAAAGCTGATGCCGACGAGGAAGAAGCGTCGTCGTCGAATAAGTCGACAGTGTCGGCGGATGTCGTTGGCAACTTTGCTGACGACCTGGAAGAAATCCTTGACGACAGCTACAAAGCGGAGGAGCCGCTGACTGATGAGCAGCTGCTGGCAGCTGGCGGTCAGCTGGTGGCTGCCACCGCCGCTGCTGCGGCCTCCGGTCGACGCGGACGTCCTTCAGTTGATCCGAGTGTCGAACCAATGGCCGCTGCGGACGTGGAACCCGAGTCCAATGCGGATGTGGAACCCGAGTCCAATGCGGATGTGGAACCCGAGTCCAATGCGGATGTGGAACCCGAGTCCAATGCGGATGTGGAACCCGAGTCCAATGCGGATGTGGAACCCGAGTCCAATGCGGATGTGGAACCCGAGTCCAATGCGGATGTGGAACCCGAGTCCAATGCGGATGTGGAACCCGAGTCCAATGCGGATGTGGAACCCGAGTCCAATGCGAATGTGGAACCCGAGTCCAATGCGGATGTGGAACCCGAGTCCAATGCGGATGTGGAACCCGAGTCCAATGCGGATGTGGAACCCGAGTCCAATGCGAATGTGGAACCCGAGTCCATTGCGGATGTGGAACCCGAGTCCAATGCGAATGTGGAACCCGAGTCCATTGCGGATGTGGAACCGAATTCACCTGTTAATGTCCAAGTCAACTTTGATTTGAAGTCGCGTATTAATTTAGAGACAACAGAAGAGCAGGATTCTGCCGGGTTATGCTCAAAAACTGCTCAAGAAAAGGCTGGTGTACAGGTTGTTGAGCCGTCCACGATTGCCAAGCCAACAAAGCAGTCGCAGGAACTCGAAGATGTTCCAGCAGAAGTCAGACACGATGACCAGAAAGAGGCGGAGGAGGCGGAGGACGATGACGACGAAGACTTCGAGGAGGTGCCAATGCTGCAGTCGCCAACGGCTTCAAAGACCGCAGCTTCAACATCGAAGAAGGTGCCCACCGTTTTTAACAAGGCGTCCTTTCTGTTTGGAGCGAACGCGTCTGAAAGGATTTCTGCGGCTACGGAGCGGCAGCAGCAGCAGCAGCAGCAGCAGCAGCAGCCGGCACTGACTGTGGAAGCCACCAGAGAACAGCTTGCTCGTGTTGAAGCGAGAAGCGAGTCAGTTTCCCAGGTCCGTTTAAAAAATGTTTTCAGTGTTTTTCGCTATCAGCTTACTGACAGTAAAAATATACGAGAAGTGCAATTAAATTTAACTGTTTGTCACGAAAAACCCGCAAAATTGCAGCTTCTCGTAGACGAGAGCCGTCGCCTGATCTCTTTGTTCGGCCTGCCCGTGGTGCTCAGCCCTGAGGAGGCCGAGGCTCAGTGCGCCAGGCTTGAGCAGCTGGGCCTCACGGAGGGCACCATCACCGACGACTCCGACGTGTGGCTGTTCGGAGCCCGCCGGGTATATCGATACGTGTTCAGCCGCAGCCAGCAGGTGTTTTTATTCTCCCAGTCCCATTCAGCTCCTCATGGCATCCATTCTGTTCCTCATTTATCCTACTCCATTCCTCATTGATCCTACTCCATTCCTCATTTATCCTACTCCATTCCTCATTTATCCTACTCCATTCCTCATTTATCCTACTCCATTCCTCATTTATCCTACTCCATTCCTCATTGATCCTACTCCATTCCTCATTTATCCTACTCCATTCCTCATTGATCCTACTCCATTCCTCATTTATCCTACTCCATTCCTCATTGATCCCATTCTGTTCCTATTTGATCCTGATTCATTCCTCATTGATCCCATTATAACCCCCGTTGATCCCACTCCATTCCTCATTGATCCCATTCTGTTCCTCATTGATCCCATTCTGTTCTTCATTTATCCCACTTTTTCTAATTCCCACTGATCCCACTCATAGATCCCATTTCCCCTTCGCTGCCAGGTCCGTCGCTTCACCCTGGAGTCCATCCAGCACCGCATGGGCTTGGACCGCGAGGCCATGGTGGACCTGGCCCTGATGTGCGGCTCGGACTACACAGACGGTGTGCCCGGCCTCGGTCCCGTCACCGCCATGGAGATGCTGGCAGAGTTCGGCAATGCCAGTCGGCTTCGCCAGTGGCTGGACGAGCAGCGGAACTGCGGCCAGGCAGGCGGCGAGGTCGGCCTGACGCCGGCTCAGGTGAAAGCTCTGCGGCTGGAGTTTCCGCCAAGTTTTCCCTCGCTGCGTGTCGCCAACGCCTACCTGAAGCCGGCCGTGGATTCGTTGAACTCGGCGACTGCAGACGGCTTCGTCTGGGGCCGGCCGGACCTGGACCTCATTCGCCGATTCGCCGCTGACAAGATGGGCTGGAGCCGGGAGAAATGCGACGGAGTCATGCTGCCGCTCATGCGAAGGATCAGCTCTGCCAAGGTGAGAGCTGGCCTGGGGTGTCACAATAGTTCCCGGGATTTATATTAATAGCTTTGCTATGCCTTATATATAAAGTAACAATAATTGCAGGAGAGCTGCGGGCAATGGCACATCATTTGGTGAAACTAGACCCGCAGCCAGCAAGGAGGCAATCCTGCAGGCACACGCCCACAAAGGTGTGTACATCTGCCCTGGCTTTCTCATCGTCAGGCAGTGTGCACTCACTGTGCCTAGGAGGTTGGCCCTCAATGGCGTAAATTGCACGACAAGCCCCCAAGCCTTCTCTCCGCGGCTGCGCCCCAAATGAATGTGGCCTCGCCGTTAATTATGCCCTGCTCAATCTTCGCGGGTGTTAAAAACAATTCAAAGACAAAATATACTATATGCACCCAGTATTTAGCCATATTCAGCCTGTATTGAATCACATTCAAACCCATCTCCCAGACCCAGAGCCTGATGGATAAGTTTGTGATTCGCTCCTGGCGCAGCCAATCAGAAGCGGCCGCAGTTGCAGCTGAAATCTCAGCCAAGGCCGGTCCAAAAACTGTCAACGTTGGAAACAGTCGCCGAGTCGGCCTCGCCGTTGGCCGGCTGAGACGTCGGCAACGAGGCGAGGCCATCGACGAAGAGGTCGCCGACGTCGGCGACGTGCCAGAAGCTACCGAGCGAAGCCCTGTTCGAAAGTCCTCTCGCAGAAGGAAGAAGTGACGGACAAGCATAAAATGCATTTTTAACCGCATGGCAACTGTAATTCTCATAAGACTCCCGAAACTTGAATTCATAAATCATAATTCATAATTCAAATGAGTCATAATTCATTTTAAACCAATAAACAAGTAAGCCTCAAAATTAATCGAGCTACTTTTCGATTCAAAACCTGACTGTCTAATTAAAAAACTGACAGACACTGTATGCTTTACCGGAGAAATTAAAAAGTTTAGTAGAAAAATTCAGAATGCAGCTGGTTCTAGGTTTAGAAGTACCTGGTCAGACAGCAAAGCAGGGGCCGCAGCTGATACCCCTTCTTCTTCTACCCGGCTCGCCGTTAGTGCTGCGGCACTAAGAGTGGCGGGGCCAACGCCCCATGCTGCGAAGGAGAGCGAGGAGGCGACCGTGCCGGTCCTCCAGCGGGTCGTCACTGCCAAAAAGCCGCAGGCGGGCGACGTCCCCTCGGGGGCAGCGACGAACGAGGTGGTCGACGGTGTCCGGGGCGCCGCAATCGGGGCAGATGTCAGTTTCCTGCAGGCCGATGCAGGCGCGAGTGGCGGCGCGAAGTTGGTTGACGGCGACGAACTCCTCCCTGCTTCGGCCTGGCTCGGTAGGTCGGAGTGGCGGGCCCAGGACCTGGGCGTCGAGGGCGCGGCGGCCTCGACGGATGGCGGTGCGGGCTGTCTGCAGACTGATGGCGGTCGCGGTTTGCGGCAACATGGCGGCCTCGGCGGCGGCGGTATCTGCGGCGTCATTGCCGTCGATTCCGGCGTGGCCTGGCACCCAGATGAACGTGACGGCGGTGCTGCTGTTTTCGATGATGCGCCTAGTGCTCGGCGCCGCGCCGGTCAGCCAAATGGCGCTGCCGTAGTCGGCGCAGGCGCGGATGGTGGCGAGGTAGATGGCCCGCAGGGCGCCGGCACTGGCACCAGTGCTTCTGTGCACAATGGCGGCTAGAGCTCTGCGACGTTGGGCCATGCGGCGGCGCACTTCCTGGCCGTGCAGGCTGAAGTTAAGCTGACAGTCGAGGGTCACGCCGAGCAGCCTGGGGTGGAGGTTGAAGGCGAGCTCCTGGCCGTCGATAGTGAGCGGGAGGCGGAGCTTGCCGTTGGACTCGGCTGGGCATAGGGTGAAAGTGCCATACTTGCACTTCTCCCGGCTGAGAATAGCCTTCCCGGTCTTGCACCATTCCACCACGGCGTCGATGGCAGGTTCGAGGATGTCGGTGCAGCCCCGAAGCTGTGGGTGTGTCGCTATGAGGCTGCTATCGTCCGCGTAGAGGTTTGGCGCCAGGCACTGCGGACGGGAGATTGATCGGATAGGTGATCGGATCCGAGGTCCTCGTCAACGCCCCGCTATCGCGGACGAGTTGGGCGATGGGCCCCCGCGCTAGGGTGACGTCGGTTGCTGATCTCCCCCCGGTGCCGGGGTTGAGCCTGGTGCATGTGCCGGCGCGGTTGCAAAGGTGGAGGCGGCGCTCGGCGACCCACAGGTCGACTTAACTCATCAACCGTAACACTAAGTTTAAGCACTTAACTCATCGACTGTAACACTAAGTTTAATCACTTAACTCATCAACTGTAACACTAAGTTTAATCACTTAACTCATCAACCGTAACACTAAGTTTAATCACTTAACTCATCAACGGTAACACTAAGTTTAAGCACTTAACTCATCAACCGTAACACTAAGTTTAATCACTTAACTCATCAACGGTAACACTAAGTTTAAGCACTTAACTCATCAACCGTAACACTAAGTTTAAGCACTTAACGCATCAACCGCACTTAACTCATCGACTGTAACACTAAGTTTCATCACTTAACTCATCAACTGTAACACTAAGTTTAATCACTTAACTCATCAACCGTAACACTAAGTTTAATCACTTAACTCATCAACCGTAACACTAAGTTTAAAGCACTTAACTCATCAACTGTAACACTAAGTTTAAGCACTTAACGCATCAACCGTAACACTAAGTTTAAGCACTTAACGCATCAACCGCACTTAACTCATCGACTGTAACACTAAGTTTCATCACTTAACTCATCAACTGTAACACTAAGTTTAATCACTTAACTCATCAACCGTAACACTAAGTTTAATCACTTAACTCATCAACCGTAACACTAAGTTTAAAGCACTTAACTCATCAACTGTAACACTAAGTTTAAGCACTTAACGCATCAACCGTAACACTAAGTTTAAGCACTTAACGCATCAACCGCACTTAACTCATCGACTGTAACACTAAGTTTCATCACTTAACTCATCAACTGTAACACTAAGTTTAATCACTTAACTCATCAACCGTAACACTAAGTTTAATCACTTAACTCATCAACCGTAACACTAAGTTTAATCACTTAACTCATCAACCGTAACACTAAGTTTAAAGCACTTAACTCATCAACTGTAACACTAAGTTTAAGCACTTAACGCATCAACCGTAACACTAAGTTTAAGCACTTAACTCATCAACTGTAACACTAAGTTTAAGCACTTAACTCATCAACCGTAACACTAAGTTAATTACTTACCTGATCAAGCACCTAGTGTACTTACTTTAATTTACAACAAAATCGCATAAGCACTTTAGGGATAAGCCATTTAATAGCAGTACTAGTAAAACTAGTACATAACTTAGTTGAGTAAACTGGTGCGGTAGTATTTTGTATATTTAAAGACTACAAAAGAAAAAGTTTTCGCAAATCAACCGGATTCAATTGAGAGGCGATAATAAATTAGCATTTTAAACTCAAAGCAAATTGTGACTGCAAGCGCAAAGACAAGGCGGTTTTTTGTTTTTAGGGATTGCTTCTCTACTATGGACAGATGCAACTTGAGTAGGACTTAATAACAGTTAGGCCGAACACTTCTAAGCACCGCAGGCCTATGAAGAATTAGAATAAAGCCTATTTCAATAGTAAAGGTGGCGAAAGAGCAGGGTCAGGAAAATAGGGAAAAAAGTTATAAATGGGATTGGGAATTACTGGACAACAAATTTAGCTGGTTTGTGACAATGACAGATTCATTGAAAATTGGTTACGAAAACGAGGATAAAAAACTGAGAATTGAATACAATATGGCATTACATATTCAGCTACTTCCCAGTCTAGGGATCTGGGAAGCTGGATTTCCCGTTCTGGGGATCTGGGAAACTTGCATCCCCAGCTGGGGATCTGGGAGGTTTGATTTCCTCAGTCTGGGGATCTGGGAGGTTTGATTTCCCAGTCTGGGGATCTGGGAGGTTTTATTTCCCAGTCTGGGGATCTGGGAAGCTGGATTTCCTCAGTCTGGGGATCTGGGAAGCTGGATTTCCCAGTTTGGGGATCTGGGAAGCTGGATTTGCCTGTTTGGGGATCTGGGAAGCTGGATTTGCCAGTCTGGGGATCTGGGATAAAATCCGTCGATGACAGGTGTTAGTCAGAGAGCAGGACTGGTGAGCAGGTCAAGAGGCGGCAGGCCTAGTCTCTGAGAAGTCTGTGTGCCCAGTAGCCTTGGCGTGCTGCCTCGCCTCGGCCTCGCCGCGCAGGTAGATTGCGCAGTTGCCACAGCGCAGCTGAAATCTGGACGTGTCGGTGAACTGACCGGCTGACTTGGCCTCGCGGCCCAGTTCCAGAGCTTTGGCGTCGACAGCCTCGTCGGCCAGACTAAATCGAGTTGTTAAACCGCCCTCGAGGCTTTCCATAGCAACTGCGTCGTAGTGAATGCCGTCGTAGATGAGATAGATTTTTTCGGCGGCGTCGGGCGTGGGGTACGAGTCCAGGCGGCCGGTCTGGGTGTCGATGACGTTGATCTGGACGCCCAGTCGGTGGCAGAGGATTGACAGCTCGATGGCGCCACCCCAGCTGTTAGGGGATCGAATCCACTGACAATAGGCCGAGTTCTCGCGGTCCAGGAAAACCGCTGAGTAAGTGACGGGATCTGAGGACACCTGAAACATTGCCATTGGTTCATTGATCATTGTCACCTGGACCCCAGAACAGTGAACACTAATAATGCGGTCATTTATAAAATAATAAGGGGGCTCTAACAAGAAATGGATGAACCTGACAAGAAATGGATGAACCTGACAAGAAATGGATGAACCTGACAAGAAATGGGTGACCCTGACAAGAAATGGATGACCCTGACAAGAAATGGATGACCTTGACAAGAAATGGATGACCTTGACAAGAAATGGATGACCTTGACAAGAAATGGATGACCCTGACAATAAATGGATGACCTTGACAAGAAATGGATAACCCTGACAAGAAATGGATGACCTTGACAAGAAATGGATGACCTTGACAAGAAATGGATAACCCTGACAAGAAATGGATGACCCTGACAATAAATGGGTGACCCTGACAAGAAATGGATGACCCTGACAAGAAATGGATGACCTTGACAAGAAATGGATGACCCTGACTAGAAAGGGATGGCTCAGACAAGATATGGATAACCCTGACTAGAAAGGGATGGCTCAGACAAGATATGGATAACCCTGACTAGAAAGGGATGGCTCAGACAAGATATGGATAACCCTGACTAGAAAGGGATGGCTCAGACAAGAAATAGATAACCCTGACTAGAAAGGGATGGCTCAGACAAGATATGGATAACCCTGACTAGAAAGGGATGGCTCAGACAAGATATGGATAACCCTGACTAGAAAGGGATGGCTCAGACAAGATATGGATAACCCTGACTAGAAAGGAATGGCTCAGACAAGATATGGATAACCCTGACTAGAAAGGGATGGCTCAGACAAGATATGGATAACCCTGACTAGAAAGGGATGGCTCAGACAAGAAATGGATGGCTCTGACTAGATATTGATTGATTTGACAAGAACTGAGTGACTCTGAAAAGAACTAGGCATTTCAGACAAGGACCATCTGATGCACACACCGTCTCCGCAATCGCCTCTCGCATCGGCGCGGCAGATTCCAAATTAACCGCAGCCCGATTGGCCACACAATAGTCTATGGCCAAAAATAGGCAGGAATTATTGGCCGGAATGGTTTGCACTGACAGGAAGCCGGAGCCAAACTCGGCCTGCCTGCTAAGCGCAGAGTCCAATTGTTCGGCTTTGTCTCTCCGCCATTGGCTGCTTCGTTTGGCTTCAACGATTAGTGCCTCGCCATTGGACAGGCCCAAGCTGGCCAGGCTTAGGCTCGGCTTGCTCAAATCCAGCGGCTTAGGCGGATAGCCGGATTTAACGTGGAGCTCGTGATCTCGCTCAATCTTGGCGGCAATGTAGATGGCTTCGACTAGGTCGCCGACTAGACTGCTGGGTGTCAGGCTGTCCAGAGTGACCTGCCGGCCGGTGCTAGTGCGACAGCGCAAGCGCAGTGCCATGCCGCAGCTGTCTGTTGTGAATTTGCTGGGACAGTCTGTGAACTCTCTATACCCGGTGCGCGATGTTAAATGCAAAGGAAATTTGTCTGAAAGAGAAAGAAAAAGATGGCAGCTTGATAGTTTAGGACACCTAGGATACCTAATAAATTAACATTAGGAAATTACCTTTTTAAATAATAACAAGAAATTTCACACGCAAAAGAAATAATCACTACAGAATTCCCGATCTAAGAATCTAGCATCTGGGATTTCCCCATCTAAGAATCTAGCATCTGGGATTCCCCTATCTATGAATCAAGCATCTGGGATTCCCCAATCTAAGAATCTAGCATCTGGGATTCCCCCATCTAAGAATCTAGCATCTGGGATCCCCCATCTAAGAATCTAGCATCTGGGATTTCCCCATCTAAGAATCTAGCATCTGGGATTTCCCCATCTAAGAATCTAGCATCTGAGATTCCCCAATCTAAGAATCTAGCATCTGGGATTTCCCCATCTAAGAATCTAGCATCTGAGATTCCCCCATCTAAGAATCTAGCATCTGGGATTTCCCCATCTAAGAATCTAGCATCTGGGATTTCCCCATCTAAGAATCTAGCATCTGAGATTCCCCAATCTAAGAATCTAGCATCTGGGATTTCCCCATCTAAGAATCTAGCATCTGAGATTCCCCCATCTAAGAATCTAGCATCTGGGATTTCCCCATCTAAGAATCTAGCATCTGGGATTTCCCCATCTAAGAATCTAGCATCTGAGATTCCCCAATCTAAGAATCTAGCATCTGGGATTTCCCCATCTAAGAATCTAGCATCTGAGATTCCCCCATCTAAGAATCTAGCATCTGGGATTTCCCCATCTAAGAATCTAGCATCTGGGATTCCCCAATCTAAGAATCTAGCATCTGGGATTTCCCCATCTAAGAATCTAGCATCTGGGATTCCCCCATCTATGAATCAAGCATCTGGGATTCCCCAATCTATGAATCAAGCATTTGGGATTCCCCAATCTAAGAATCAAGCATCTGAGATTCCACCATCTAAGAAACTAGACTTAAGGATTCCCACTTTTAAAAAGCTAGCGCAAGGTATTACCACTAAAAATTAAGGATTAGAGGTCCCCCTTCTAGGGGGTGGGTCGGTGGCAGAGCCATTGACGTGTTTGCCTCTCGCAGGTCCCTAAGCTCGATTCCGTGGCAAGTCCGCATTTATTTAGGGCGAAGCCGCGGAGAAAGAAGGCTTGGGGCTTGTCGTGCAATTTACGACCTTAAGGGCTAATCTCTAAGGGCAAAGGTACAGTGAAAGTGTACATTGCCTGAAGATGAGAAAGTCAGGGCAGATGTACACACCTTTGCGAGTTCTTGCTTTCTTACGGTATCTGTGTGTGTGAGGGAGTGAGTGAGTCAGCGAAACGGGCAGAATTGCCTCCTCGTTGGCTGCGGGTCAGCCCACAGCCCTCCTGCAATCATTATTATTATTTATCGGCCCCTTTAAAAATCAAGCGTTAGGGATTCCCCATTCTAAGAAATTAGGGAATTAGGGATTAGAGCATTAGGGAATTCCAGAATCCATAAGTAGAAAACGTTGAATACGGAGTATAATGTGGGAAACATCTTTTCTAAAAATCAACGGTTTGGAAATTCCCTTTTCTAAGAATCTAGAACTTAGAAACTGGGGGGCGGGCGCAGTTGCGTACAGAAGGCTTGGGGGCATGTCTTGCAATTTACGCACTCAAGGGGCCAGCCCCCAAGGCACAGTGAGAGTGTACACTAGCTGGCGATAAGAAAGTCAGGGCAGATGTACACACCTGTGTGAGAGTGTGCCTACTTACAGCATGTGTGCGTGTGTGTTCATGGTTTAGCGTACTGAACAGAAGTGTCCCCTCTCTGGCTGCGGGAAAACTCTTATTATTCTATAGATTCTATTTATTAAAGATGGGGGATTTTTGATCGGTAGAAAACTCTATTATTAGCAATAGTCAGATTCGCTCAATAGTCGTAAATTTTTAAATAACTTGACAATCCAGACTTTGGAACAGAGAATAAACTAAATTAATAACTTTCTAGCTAACAGATTGAAGGGCCTGTTAGTGTTTTGTCACAGACATCAAAATGAAATGGTGCGTATGGTTTGAACAAAGCAAGGGTTTTGAAAATCAACAATCTGGATTAGTTCTCAGATTGCGCAAAGGCTAGTAGGGGGAGTACCCGTGTTCAGACCCATGTTTTCATTGTAATTTAGGACATTAGCGACGGTATAAAAGCGGTGGCGAAAGGGGATGCAAAAGCTTGAGAGATAAAGAAACTCAGTCAATAATTTCATAAAATTAATCAATCGAATCAATCATCGTCGTCCGAGTCAATGGCCGCGCGCCTTCGATCGAATTTGACGTTGACAGTCGCGCGAGAGCTCGAACCGCTAGCCGCTTCTAGGATTTGCTTCAGCTGCTGTTCGGACACTTTATCAGCTATCTGGCCTGACCTGGCCATGGCTATCAGGCGCTGCTCAACCTGCGAGAGTGAGAGGTGGAGGGACGGACTGAGGGGTGACAGACTCAGTGAGAGAGTGACATACTGAGGGGTAGAGTGACAGACTGATGGGTAGAGTGACAGACTGAGGGGTAGAGTGACAGAGGGGTAGAGTGACAGACTGATGGGTAGAGTGACAGACTGAGGGGTAGAGTGACAGGCTGATGGGTAGAGTGACAGACTGATGGGTAGAGTGACAGGCTGAGGGGTAGAGTGACAGGCTGAGGGCCGAGGGGTAGTGACAGACTGAGGGGTAGAGTGACAGACTGAGGGGTGGAGTGACAGACTGAGAGGTATAAAGGCAGACTGAGGGGCAGAATGGCATTAATATTGATGGGGAAAAGTTTGTTTTGAGTAACTAGTCAATAAAAATCTATAGCTAAGAAAACGATGTAGCAAAATATTGTTAGCAAAAATCTGAAAAAAACTAACCAGAGCAGCCTTATCAGGCTTAGTCATAGCCAGAGTGTTTAATCTTGCCCTGGCAGCCTGATCTAGTATCTGGCTGAGCATGACATTCTTCATCTCAGTTCGCTGTCTCTCCTCTTCTTGCCTTTGATGTTGCTGCTCAGCTTGCTGAGCTAGCTGCTGCTGCTGCTGCTGTGAACTGTTGGATGCCATGCTGCCTGAAAACAGAAAATTACTTGTCAAATTGGTAGCAAACAAGAAATAAAACACTTTAAACTAATTGCTAAACCTAGCAATACTAAAAAACTATAGATCTACATAACCAACAAATTGCTGTTTAGTTAGCTAAAAATAAGTAACCTAAACTGTCTTGTAAAGTCTTATAAATTATAAGCTATTCTGACTTGAAGTTTATATTAAAACCTTTTCATGAACAAATAACTGCTCAATATTGAGTTTTTACAAAAAATAGCCAACAAAAAATTTCCAAAATCAAATATAATCACATGAGTCTGGATCATGTCATGCTGTCATGCTTGCCAGAAAATTCAGGCTGACATATGAAAAACCCCATCTAATGCATTTACCTTAGGCCATAGTGAATGGCATACATTCAAAAAGAGATCAAATGTGTACAATAATTATATAATAAATAATTGATTACACCTGCCCCAATTAGGCCAGATGTGCAGCCAACAGCATAGCCGCAGCTATTGCGCCGCATATCTGAAGGCTCAGTCCATGGACTGGGGGGACGCCACACCTACCTTCAATCTCCCAGCTGATGCTGAGTACCCATTTAACAGCTGGGTGAACTGAAGCAATGCAGAGTTAAGTGTCTTGCTAAAGGACACAAATTGTTCTAGTGGAGTCTAGTCTAGTCTAGTCTAGTCTAGTCTAGTGTGTACAATAGAATGGTGAATAAAGTAGTAATAGGCGTACCTAACAGTCAGTATAAAACCTACAGACTATGTACATACAGACTACAGGGTTTAGCTTAGCTAAGATATTACACAACACTGCTAAGGTGATATAGGATAGGTCTATGCCAATGTCAATCCAAATTTTATAACTTTGCATGAATAAACCAATATGCTCTGTAAGTTGAAGTAACTTATCTACATTTTTTTGTGCTGTAAAAACTTCAAACAAATTAATTGTTATAAGTCCTGTTCTGTCACCTTTTGTTCAAATTCAAAGTTCAATTGAATAGTGAATATGCAAATTGAAAATGCAAATAAAGTGATATAGTGAAACTTAAAGTGAAAATGTGTTTAAAAACCCTAAAAAGACAGCTATGTTACATAGCTAGCTACCAAGACTGTACTAGATATAATTCCGCACAGAGAAGCAAAAGTAAATGTAGTAAATCGGTGACTCAAGTTTAACAGCAAAAATGTACATTAGGGCATTCTACTTCTTCGAAAGACGAACACGATGCTTAATTAAGCAAGATATCCATGGCCATTCAGTTACTCTTGCATATAATTTTCTAAAAGAAGACGCATACAAACAATCTATGAAAACATAATTCTTTATTTATACTAAGCATGTATTCTTATACTGCAACCGCCGCTTGCAGTATTGCGCACAAATTTAACTTACTAACTTTTAACACGTTTTACATGAAGATTCATCACAGAGACATGACCGTCGTGTGATTTACTTATACTTAGTTGCGGAGTGTGCGCTTCCAAGACTGGCAATGGAATCACAATCAACTGTTGTGCAGCGCGTTATAGAAGCCTACGACCTTCAGCCATTGCCTCAGGAAGGCGGATTCTACAAGGAAATTTGGCGTAGTTCTATAAAAGTTACATTCTCTGATGCCCCACATGTTACATGCACGAATATCTACTACTTAATCACTGGCTCCCAGTTCAGTCGTTGGCATAAGCTGCAACAAGACGAAACTTGGTCTTATCTTGGTGGAACTTCTGTTGCTAAAATGGATATAATATCTTCGGACGGTCAGCACAGACATGTATATTTTGCTAACTTTGAGCAGAAAACGCATAGTTGCCAAAACGCCGAGACCCATCTTAGCATCACAGTCCCTGCTAAAAGTTGGTTTACTGTGCACTGTTCCTCAGTTTCAGAGGATTCATATGCTCTCTTTTCATGTGTTTGCGCGCCAGGTTTCGAGTTCTCTGATGCCGAGTACTCTAATTCAGAGGCCCTGATTCAACTGTTTCCTGCTTGCAGCTCTATCATAGAATCTCTTCCGTAACAGTTAGAATAGACTTTGATATTGGACTACTGTTTTGACTGCTGAATACGCTTTAGAATTGTGTTTTAACAACTGACAAGAAACAGTGCTTATAATTTGCTTATATTTAGTGCTTGTAATTCCTCATGTAAGGCCCAGGGTCCACAACACACGATTTTGTATCTCAGTTGTATCTTTATCCACTATATTGTTACCGCAGTACCGCAGTACTTCGGTCAGCTACCTGATGCTCAGGTGACTAATTAGCTGCAACTATCCCTGATTCTCAGGGATACAATCAGTAGCTACTTTTATAAGCACTGAAAATATAAAAATATTTTTCGAAACAGTCACTAAATCTTTGCTGATAGCTAACATAAATATGCTTTTTCTATTGGTGTTTTTGCACACTAAGTTGTTTTACAAATTTACTACATTATAAACTAGTAAACTATTTACAACTTGTCAAGTAACTATTTGCACTTGAAAACATACTTATGATGAAATAATTTGTTAAGTGTTTTTTACATCAGTGCTGGCCATTTATTAGGAGAAATGTATATAGACTTTTTTATATTTGGTGTGTTTCCTGTTTTTATTATATTCTCTTTGCAGTGCTAATTATCTTTTACAGATTTCTACAATAATGTGAAAAATATTTTAGTACTTTTTCATGTGAATTTTTGTGTCTGCATGCGCACTTTCTATTGTTAATTTTATTGCTGATTTTTTTATTATAAGCCTCCAATACATTTAGCTACACTTGAAGTGAAAAATATTGGTTTTCCATATTAGTGAAGCAAAGGAACTTCCACTATACTAAATTTATTTCTTTTTTTAAAGTAAAAATATTCTATTATTAATGCAGGTTTAATGCATATAAATTACTCAAAGTTGCACTCCACAACAACAATCTCTCCTGCATGCTTTTGTTTAGAAAGCTATATTTTTTAAGTAAATTGTTTTTGTTTGACTACATGTACTTTCACACCTTTTACTTCACACCTGTACTTTCACACTTTCACAAGATTCGCTAGAATAATATTTCTGAATCCTAGAATGCGACCAGCTGTGAAATTGGGTGTCAGTATTTTAGTTCAGGTAGGTTTTGATGAAGGCCAAGTCCATGGACTGAAAAGTTTTCGATTTTTTATGTTAATTTTACTTTTGACAATTCGACTGCCACATATAGAAACATCATTATAGCATGCTCATATTTATGCGATGCTAAGAGGCCAGAGCAAAAATGTATATTGCATTTAGCATTCAACAATGCGCTCACGCATGTACGAGCTATCTGAATTATATGACGAATCTTTCAATTGATCTTCCACATGTAGAGCCAGCTTTCAATGACTGCTGTTAATCGAGCTAACATTTTAGAAACTTTAACTTTCTACAAACCGCTTTTCTGATAGTTCGATAAATGAACATATCGCATTTTTATATGGAGCTCATAAAGTAATACGTACAGTTATCAGTGAGACTCGGTTATAAAAAACACGACGTGCACGGGAAATGAAAAAAAAACAATACAGTTGGCTTGCATCTAGCGCTACTTATCGAATATATTTATTTGATACAGCTACAGTAGTATAATACGTAAAACCGTTAAAAAAACAAACTGTTTTGTTTCACCAGCTAGTTTTTAACAGCTTCTGGCCTGCTGGCCTTGGTGCATTTCTACGGCATGCGGAGTTTCTCCTGGGTCGCTCTCTCGTTGTTGGCCCATTTTCCACTCCCCCCTAATCTTCAACCCCGAGTCTCCCTGAGATTCTCACCCACGCCTTCAGTTCCTCCTTAATGTACTTCAGATCAACATATTTAATAATCTACTTGAAGTTTTTAATACTCAAAAAGAAGTAATAAATAAATAAAGTAAAAAAAGTGCGTAGTAAAAAATTATTCTTTGCTTATTCGTTAAAGTATCGATCTGAATGATGGTACGTATGTGTGTACGTATGGCTGAAGGAGCTGTTTAATTTTCATTATTGTCTGTAACAGTGACTTTTAATGTTTTAAGCACGCGTTGACACGTATTTTGATGCCGACATCGGCCGATGATCAGGGGTAGCAGGCAACCAATGTTCCACCCAGCAAGCAACCAATGTTCCACCCAGCAGGCAACCAATGCCCCTCCAACAGGCAACCAATGTCCCCCAGCAGGCAACCAGTTATTACCATAGATACCATAGATTTATGCATCTATCTAGCCGCAAACATAGCCTGGCAAAGCGACTGCGTTAGCTAGCAAGCCACTGAAACTTGGCTCACATAGAAAAGTATGTTCTTCTACTTGTTCTTACTACTAAGACTAGTAGAAAATTATGGACCAGTGATTTGCTGTCGGCCGTTCAAACACAAACAATATTAATTGTTTGGCAAGACACTAAGTCTAATGAATTAAAAATTAGTAATTGAGTATCCTCATTTCATAGGACAGATATTCTAAAAGTTTGCGATAAATTTGATTATGAACTTTTATTGCAATAATTTTAAATGACAATGCGACACAAAAATAAAGTTCAATAATTTAGTTTTTACCCAAAATGTATGAACACAATAAACACAATAAATGTTCGCAAACACTAAATTCTCGATGAATAGGTATAAACAGATAGCTGAACTTGAAATGCGGGTTAAAGTTAAAACTGACAGATATCGATTCGCTTGAACAGTAAGGAGGATGCTTCACCTTGGTTTAACGGTGCAGCATTTGATTTATCTGAAAATGTGCATATAAAAAATATTTCATTAATCAACTGCATCGAAGTACTTCGGTCAGCTACCTGATGCTCAGGTGACTAATTAGCTGCAACTATCCCTGATTCTCAGGTGACTAATTAGCTGCAACAATCCCTGATTCTCAGGTGACTAATTAGCTGCAACAATCCCTGATTCTTAGGTGACTAATTAGCTGCAACAATCCCTGATTCTCAGGTGACTAATTAGCTGCAACAATCCCTGATTCTCAGGTGACTAATTAGCTGCAACAATCCCTGATTCTCAGGTGACTAATTAGCTACAACTATCCACGATTCTCAGGTGACTAATTATCTGCAACTATCCACGATTCTCAGGTGACTAATTAGCTGCAACAATCCCTGATTCTCAGGTGACTAATTAGCTGCAACTATTCCTGATTCTCAGGTGACTAATTAGCTGCAACAATCCCTGATTCTCAGTGGCTAATTAGCTGCAACTATCCCTGATTCTCAGGTGACTAATTAGCTGCAACTATCCCTGATTCTCAGGTGACTAATTAGCTGCAACAATCCCTGATTCTCAGGTGACTAATTAGCTGCAACTATCCCTGATTCTCAGGTGACTAATTAGCTGCAACAATCCCTGATTCTCAGGTGACTAATTAGCTGCAACAATCCCTGATTCTCAGGTGGCTAATTAGCTGCAACTATCCCTGATTCTCAGGTGACTAATTAGCTGCAACAATCCCTGATTCTCAGGTGGCTAATTAGCTGCAACTATCCCTGATTCTCAGGTGACTAATTAGCTGCAACTATCCCTGATTCTCAGGTGACTAATTAGCTGCAACAATCCCTGATTCTCAGGTGACTAATTAGCTGCAACTATTCCTGATTCTCAGGTGACTAATTAGCTGCAACAATCCCTGATTCTCAGGTGGCTAATTAGCTGCAACTATCCCTGATTCTCAGGTGACTAATTAGCTGCAACTATCCCTGATTCTCAGGTGACTAATTAGCTGCAACAATCCCTGATTCTCAGGTGACTAATTAGCTGCAACAATCCCTGATTCTCAGGTGACTAATTAGCTGCAACTATCCCTGATTCTCAGGTGACTAATTAGCTGCAACTATCCCTGATTCTCAGGTGACTAATTAGCTGCAACTATCCCTGATTCTCAGGTGACTAATTAGCTGCAACAATCCCTGATTCTCAGGTGACTAATTAGCTGCAACTATCCACGATTCTCAGGTGACTAATCAGCTGCAACTATCCCTGATTCTCAGGTGACTAATTAGCTGCAACTATCCCTGACTGTCAGGTGACTAATTAGCTGCAACAATCCCTGATTCTCAGGTGACTAATTAGCTGCAACTATCCCTGATTCTCAGGTGACTAATTAGCTGCAACTATCCCTGATTGTCAGGTGACTAATTAGCTGCAACAATCCCTGATTCTCAGGTGACTAATTAGCTACAACTATCCACGATTCTCAGGCGACTAAATAGCTGCAACTATGCCTGATTCTCAGGTGACTAATTAGCTGCAACTATCCCCGATTCTCAGGTGACTAATTAGCTGCAACTATCCCCGATTCTCAGATGACTAATTAGCTTATTAGCTGGCACCATCCTGATCCTCAGGTGATTAAGTAACCAGAGTCTTTGTTTCTAACATCATTGAGCTACCACACGATAAACTTTATTAGATAGCAAAGGTACTGGCTCCATCAGTAAAGCCACATACCATCCGTGCATCCAGTGTTTGGAATTATGCCACATACAACAGCCCAGCAGTTGCACTGGGTCGAGCTGTACGCTGAAGGACTGCCACAGGGTGCAAATTTCGAGCAGAACTCAGCTCGACAGGCCTTCGCTGATTGGTCGTTAAACTAGTTAAAAAGTTATAAGGAAATTTCCATTGATCGACGCAAAGTCGAACCTATCACGATATAGGGTAGTTATTATTGTAAACAACATACCTGGTCAGAGAACAGACTGGCATTTATTGACACCAGCTTCAAAGACTCGGCCTGAGACAGAAACTTGAGACAGGATGATGATAGATAACGGTTACCTAACGGTGAGAATGATGTTGCGTTTGTTTATCAGATTGTTTATTAGAAAGTCAGGCGCTAATTAAGGGGAGGCGGCTTAAAATCCACGGGCGAACTGGGGTAGAGAGACGGGTCTAAAACGGCCTAAAAACTCGCCACGCCAGCCAATCCGCGGTAGGGGGTTCGCGGACACAAAACTCACACTGTCAGACCTAGGAGTGAGCCAGCCAATCGGCTCCCACCCGCACAGAAATCTTATAGCCGCCATGTAGTGCCATTTTAGTGCCAACTTGTTGGAAGTAGGACATAGTGCCATATTGCCAAATTTATTAGCAAAACTAAAACAAACTCTACAGGTAATAACTGCAGCATTGGCACAAATTTTCAAATATAATCAAGGAATCGCATAAAAAGAAAGAGGGCTGTTCAGAAAATATCTGTGTTTTCTTTTGTCCGTTTAGCAAAAAGTGCTTTTAAATTAGTATCAATTTGCTCAATGCTATGTTCAAGTTGAATTAGAAAGTTAATTTGCGTCTATATTATTAATATAGTCACTACTGTATAACGTTTTAGAATAAGACAATTGGTAAGAAATAGATATGGAATAACAGATATTATGTAAACAATATTTAACCCCACGTCTACGATACACTGCAGAGAGGGACCGCCAAGTGTACACTGCGTTACACTAGCCTGTAGCCTTCACATAAAGGATGGCCCTGGAGTGGTTGGCAGGCACTCAAAATATTCATCACAACCGCGACATCATCTGAGATGTTTATATAGTTTTGCTTAGCCTTATGGTATATAGCCTAATTAGATATATATATATGCCTACATAGCATGGTGTATATATTTTGTGGCCTGCATCTTTGCCGCTGACAAACAGTGCAAGTGAACAGTGACAGTGGCCGGGACAAAGGCAGTGACAGAGTGGAGGGCCGGGTTGGAGCGCGAGCGGGCCCAGGGGGCCTTGTTAAATAGGCTAGACAAACTAAAAAGCAGGGCGATCGATAATTCTAACCATTGCAGAGCTCGCACGCTCATTGGCTGGAGGAAAATAATATTGATACATTAGCGAAAACATCTTACGGACAATACGATGTTCGTTGACTTCTAATTGCAGTAACAGTAGAAAAACTTAATTATCAAAACTTTAAAGCGAGAAACCAGCAACATACGAGCTATAAAACTACATGGAGGAGTCGTGGAACATTAAGCGGACCACGGCAGGAGCTGCAGTCGAACTCACAGGGTCACATCAACGGAGCGGATGCACGCTGCGTAGCAACGTCACATCATGTACATGTGTAGTCAAGGGCAGATTTAGGGGGCAAGTACACAGGGCACATATCCTGTCTTCCCATCAGTTCTGTATATCCTAGTTTTAGTTAGTAAATTGGCTTTTTGACAACTGATAGGCCTAAGAATCATGGCTTTTTAAATATTATTTAGCTAGCAGCCCTATGGCCATAGCCTATAATTAGGTTGTGTCTTTTTTAGTTAAGTGTTTTTAAAATTGTTTGCTTTGTTCTGTCTGCCTTTGGTCCCATGTTACGTTGGCGGCTAAAAGTCTTCTGCGCGGGACACGCAAAAACGTGTGGAGTGGGCTTTTAAATAGAATATATTAAGAGTACTAAAGCCTGACTATAAATTAAATTAACAATGTTAAATTAGTAAAAGAAAACTCATCTGTGACAAATTCTTTATAATTAGCCAAGCAAAAGGCTAGTCCAAGAAGTCCTTTACACAACACCTAGGAGTGTCCAGTTTTTTACCCAAAATTTAATTCGGATGTAATTTGGAAAAGCTCCGAAGTTGAAGCTTCGAAGCTAGAGAACTCACCAGCGAGCAAGAGAAATACCAGCTGGTTAATCTGTCGGTACCTGGCTGGCGCGGTGAGCTTGCGGACACCTTCCGAGGTCAGCACATTGTTAGACACGTCCAGGTAGCGAAGACTGGTTTAAATGGGTGTGTTGTGAGTTGTACTCTGTTCTTTGTTTTTTCGCATTTGTCCCGTTTTCAAAGTTCTGCTTATGTTTTGGTTTTGAAGGCTCGTGACTCGATTTGTGAACCCTTACCGCTTGGCCCCGGCAATCACCGGCACCAGAGAATGTCCGTCCCATAGTTGAGTTCCTCGAAGCGACAGCCTGCGCAGCCAGCGCATCAGCGGCAATGTCAGCAGCAGCCGCTGACAAACTGGTGAGTTGGCATCGGCCAACTGGACCCCATCTAGGCACAGGCAAGTGCAAAAACTCTCAGAAAATGCTTCGTCCATTATGCGACAAACTTGTGCAAGTCGACTGTCTGTATCATTAGCGCCGCGAAGCTGTCTCACTGATGCGGCCTCGCAGAATTGTCGAAGCATGTCAAAGCCGAGGTGATCCGGCACCAGCATGAGCGACTCAACCTGGTGCAGTCTGGGACCAATGAAGCTGCAGCACAATGTCGCCAGGCTACTCGGTTGGTGCATTATTGCCGTATTTGACATGTCTGCAGAAGTTGTAGCAAATTTTATGCTATTGTAATCACTGGCTTAAGGGTGATTAGGCAAGCATTAGCTATAATATTCTAGTGGTTCAAAAGCAACAACTGTGCCTCATTCTTAGGTCACTAATTAGCTGTCCCTCATTATCAGGTAACTAATTAGCTATCCCTGGATTCTCAGATGACTAATTAGCTGTCCCTCATTCTCAGGTGACTAATTAGCTATCCCTGGATTCTCAGGTGACTAATTATCTATCTCTGGATTCTCAGATAACTAATTAGCTGTCCCTAATTCTCAGGTGACTAATAAGCTGCTACAAGCCCAGATTCTCAGGGCTAAGGTAAAATCAAAGAAGAAAAAAAACATATTGCAAAAAAAAGCTTTTAGCAAAAAGAAACATAACAAGTATAACAAAAAATATAGAAACTGAAAGTTTTTGAAAAAGAAAATGCAACAACGAACTATAAGCACAAGAATATCGTCAAAAAAACAATACTTTTTCTTTCTGAAATTCAATCCAAACATTTTTTACAAAAAATGGGACCTAAAACTTATTGCGGATGGACTTGAGTAGGTAATATTCAAGATTATTGGAATCTTGAGAATAGGATCCAAGAACGGGGATCTTGATTATTTTAAATAGGATCTGAGAGTGGGATCTTGATCTGTGAGAAATATGACAATGGGATTTGACATAGTATTTTTCTATCCGCATCAACCAATCAGCGCTCTCGATTGAAACCACTTCGCCGATTGGCCAGCATCCTACTGGTCATAATCCTGGCCGTCTCTTCAGCTCTGGCCAGCAGGCAGCGCAGCCGATAGTCGAAACTGTCGGGCCGTTCGCAGCAGCCCGTCAACTTCAGCTCTCTGATTAAGAGTGTCCGCACGAGAGGAGGCGGCGACCCAGGCGGTTGGATTAGACAGACGGTCTCAGACTGGGGGCAAAGGATCAGCTTGGTGTGCTCCGACAGGTCGTTAATCTGTTAACCAGAAATACAGGCACTGATCTCATGACCCTTAAGATTGAAATTCTGTCATTAAATTTGCGCGTCCAATATAGGGCCGTTTTTACTAAATCTTTACATTTTTTGTAATCGTTAATTCTCTTTTCATGTTCAAGACCCTCTACCCCCAGTGTCCTTCATTCCTCACCTGCAGGACTCCGTCGCTCATGCAGAAGGTCATGCTACGCCGACTCCGCAGCCAACTCGTCACCATGGTTGGTCTAGGCAGCGTGGCTTCGTCGTCAACTTCGTCGACCTCGTCAGCCTCTTTGACATCATCGTCCAGTTTCTCTAGGCGAATGGCTTCAGCGGCGGACGCCAGATTGTGTTCCAGGTAGTTGCGAAACAGGCCTAGCAGACGCAGCTTTCTGCGGCGCTTCCTGTCGCAGTTTGGGCCATAGAAGTTCGCCGAAGCCGTTGGGGACTGCAAAGCCCGACAGCCATCGTTAAAGACCGCGCCAACGGAGCCGTCCGGCAGCTGGTAGCCGAGCCCGATGCCGGCTGAGACACAGTTGACCCAGCGGCTGACCCAGACGGGCGGTGGCAGCGGCCGTGGGTCGATTAGCGAGTCCAAGTCGGGAGCTGTGCGAGCTGTTGAATCGAATTGTTTTTCTAACTTTGTAACCTTTACGCGAGCGAGACTGCGAATCAGCAACTCACCATCAGACTTGGCTTCGAGATCGGCAGCATCGGCAGCGTCGAGCAAATTCTGCAACAGCCGCGACAGTGCCCGACAGCCGGCTACGGACACATCGAAGTCGTCGGCGCAGCCGAACCCGAAACTGCGGCTGCTGGCGGCGAACAGAGGCGGGCAGGACAAGGCCGAGGCTGGGAGGCAGCGCAGCAGCGGCAAGCAGTTACGAAGATAGGCGGCCGCGTCGGCGTCGACAAAGCTGGCCACATCGGCGGCTGACGGACGAGCAGTCGGGCTCACAGACAGGAGGCGCGAAATGAAACGGCCAGCCAGGGGCGACAGATTCAACAGCTGCAGACTGAGATCTCCGGCTCGGATCAGGCTGCAGGTCTGGGGAAGGCGCGGGGGTCGGTTAACGTGTTTGCCTCTCGCACCAATGTCCCTAAGCTCGATTCAGCGGCGAGGCCACATTCATTTGGGGCGCAGCCGCGGAGAGAAGGTTTGGGGGCTTGTCGTGCAATTTACGCCCTTGAGGGCCAACCTCAAAGGCACAGTGAAATGTACACTGCATGACGATGAGAAATTCAGGGCAGATGTACACACCTGTGTGAGCGTATACCTGCACTAAATGATGTGCCGTTACCCCCAGCCCTCCGGCAATTTATTATTCTTCTTCTTGGGAAGGCGAAGATTAAGGCTGCTGGTCTGTGGAAGGCGAATAGGGAAACTAGGGATCTATTATAGAATGTAGGATTATAAAACAGGGATCTAGAATGTAGGATTACAGAACATGGATTTAGAATCTAGGATTATAGACTAGGGATCTAGAATCAAGGATTAGAGACTAGGGATCTAGAATCTAGGATTATAGATTACGAATTCGAAATCCTTAGCTTCTAATTGCTGACCTCCATAGCATCGGAGCCTCTGAAAGGCACATCGCCAGTAATCAGGGTGTACATAACGCAGCCAATAGACCAGATGTCAGCGGCGAAGAGTCGCCCGGAGTCGCCGTTGCCATGCGCGTACCCGCAGCCGTTGGGTAAGACCTCCGGCGCCATGTAGGCCAGGGTGCCGCACACGATGCGACAGTCCGCCTCGTTGTCTGGCCGACAGGCGAAACCGAAGTCAGCGATGAGAAGCCGCATCCGGTCGGTCAGGAGCAGATTGCTCGGCTTCAGGTCCCGGTGCGCGATGCCGCAGCGGTCGTGCAGGTGGCGACAACCGTCGAATAATTGACGCAGGTAGAACTGGGTCTCTGGCTCAGTGAGCGAGCCGCGCAATGAGACTACGTCCTGGAATGAATTGTGGCAAGCTATGCGGATAAACTATCGTTCTTGGATCAACATATACTTCCTAGATTACAAGATCCTTCTTGGATTATATATTTCTTTGATCGATAAACTTTTCTTGAAAAAAAAATATTCTTGGATCGATAAAACCTTCATGAGTCAACAAACCCTTCTTGGATCGATAAATTCTTCTTGGATCGATAAACTCTTCTTGGATCGATAAATTCTTCTTGGATCGATAAACTCTTCTTGGATCGATAAATTCTTCTTGGATCGATATCCTTCTTGGATTTATTAGTCATCCTTGGATCAATAAACCCAAAACAAAAAATAATAATAATTGCAGGAGGGCTGCGGGCAATGGCTCATCATTTTGTGACACTAGACCCGCAGCCAGCCAGGAGGCAATTCTGCCCATTTCGCTGACTACTGAGCACACACGCACACAGATACTGTACGCAGGCATAAGCTCACACAGTGTGTACATCTGCCCTGACTTTCTCATCGTCAGGCAGTGTACATTTCACTGTGCCTTGGTGGTTGGCCCTCAAGTGCGTAAATTGCACGACAAGCCCCCAAACCTTCTCTCTGCGACTGCGCCCCAAATGAATGTGGCCTCGCCGCTGAATCGAGCTCAGGGACATTGGTGCGAGAGGGAAATGCGTTAACCGCTCTGCCACTTACCCCCATAGATAAACTCTTCTATCTATTAAACCCCATGCAGTATGAACCTAAAGCAAGCCATACAACTCACCTGCACTGTATGCCTGGAGCACAGTCTTGTCAACAGGTAGACGCCTGCCGAGTCTTCAAACCAGTCCAAAAGTCGAAGCACTCGCTGGTGCCTGGGTAGACTGGAGTGCAGCCGAATTTCGCAGGCTAGCCGGGCCGCAGCCTCCGGTCGCTCAGCCAGCAGGCTCTTGGGCACGGCTTTGCAGGCCAGCTGGCGCAATCGCACTGTCCGGCTGCTAGCCAATAGGGGCAGCACAGCGAAGCATTTGGATGAGGCACCCCGACCAATCAGGTGAAGCCGACGGTAAGTGGTGCCATTGCGCTTGTTTGTCAACAATTGGCTTGGGGCAAATTGTGACACTGATGTGCGAAATTGTCTTTGTCGCCTCATTTTTCACTCAACTGAAAGATACATCAGCTGAAAGCTTCTAATAACAACATGGCTCTCTTATTTCTTTAAACACAAAAACACAGACAAAAAATTATATTTGATTGACTGAATATAAACTTACAGTAAACAGAATATGGATTATGAAAATTTCTGTCATCTGTTATATGTTAAAGTTATCTAAAAAAGCATTCATAGTTCTTAATAATATTAAGATATGCCAATTTTAATGAGAAAAAAACTTTTCTGAGATCCTTTAGTTATGCTGAACTAGCATTGTAAAATTCTAACATATGCTTACATTGAATAGCAAGGAAAAATATTAATTTAAATAATTGTTTTAAAAAACTCAAACTTGAGTTAAAAGAAAAGCTGTAACCACACTCATGATATTGTTGTGTATAAAGAAAATAATTTTTTAAATAGTATGCCACAACATGTGCACACATATTACACAATGTGAAATGAATTTAGGAATAAATTAGCAACACTATTTTTATGTAGGACCTACCTGGCAAACACTGAAATGTTTTTATCATTTCTGACACACACAGCATGATTCTGACTATGGTATAGTAAGCCTCACTAATCTAGCAAAAAAGTTATAGATTTAACTACTGCTAAAGTCTAAAAATATAGCTAGTCAGAGCTTAAACACTACTAAATTTACAGAAATATATAAAATTGCTTAATCATTTCAGATTGTTTGGTTGAATACTAATTTACAAACATACATAGGCTCACACCTAACTATTAAAAAATTCAATAAGCTATTATAGCTTCACAAGGTCTAGGCCTACCATCAAATGTTAAAGTCTAGCTATCAAAGTATCAAAGTATTTCTAATAACCATAATTTATTTTTTAATGTAATATTTTGTTAGCCATTTATTGAATTAGGGCTGTTGCTTTTAGTACAAGATAGGTCCTAAATGTCACCATTAGCTATTTAAATTAAAATCTAAGCAGGCCTACTTTTTACAGCAAACAAATTAAAACAATACAGTTTTATTGTGAACATCAAGTCTGAAAACAATAATGATTCAATACAATGAGTATAGAATAATATATTTATGACTTTAAATATATATAGTATATATATGAGTGTGCACTTTTGCATTTGTCTTGTCTTGACAGAAACACCCATAGCACAATGCAACATACTTTTCTATTGTTCTTGGAATGATTAATCATGCTGCATTAAGAAATTGGAGTAAACATGATATATATGCATGAAAAAAATTATATGTCGTCTTTTGCTCGACGCAATTCGTCTGTTTCCTACAATTTCTTCCGCGTTAAGTTATGGTTGTACTGTTGTAAATTAAGTTGACAATGTGCGTACATGCCGACCAAAATTAAAAATTAAGGAGTTTAAAGTAAAGGTTTAAAACAAAAGCACAGTGACAAGATAAAATATTTGACGCGCGTCCCTTTTTGTTAGTAGCTTTTTTTCAAAAGCAAATAAATTCTTTAAGCGTATAAATCATTCGATTGTATGGTATAGTATAGAAAGCTTGAATAACCTGTCAGTCTTCGTTACGGCTTCGCTGGAACTCAGTCAACGAAGACGATCGTCTGGAAGCATGAAGACCGAAGAATAGACTTTCGCAGCAAATGAGATGTTTATTTTGGCACGAACATATACATTCTGCCAAAAAATGTGTACTTTTAGGCAAATTTTTAAAATATGAATATGACCCTCAAGGTGTACAATGCAAAATAAATTCAGCTTTAATTTTCCCTTCGTTTGTAAGCTGAATACAACCGGAATTTTTGCTGCTTAAAAACGCATTGTGATTCTTCGAGGCTGGTATATATTGCACTCATTTTTTAGTTCACAGCCGGCGGATGTCGCCGTGGGTGCTGCTGAGATTAAATTGTACCCACTGCAGGGCCACTTTAATTATTTCTATAGATCTTACTTGGATTGGCTGTAAAATTGCTACTTTCAAAGTCCCTAAAATCATTTATTCATGAGACTATACATAAATAAACTTAGATTTATGCTAAAACCAATACTGCTTAACACGCAAATTTGTACAGCTTGGGGCATACCTCTTGAATAATAGTTCAAGATATTTCTTGCTTTGTTCACTTGCTTTGAAACTGGCTTTGGCGAGTGGCTGCTTGGAGAGCTGCTTCTTAGCCGCTTTCTAAGGCGAGCAGTATATACTTTTGAAGTTAAATGTAGCATCCCGAGCTTCTAAGAATTTTATTTCTTAGAAGAGCTTCCAAGAAGTTGTCAGACATTTTATTATTTAGCTGAATGATAGTTACATTAAATTTTACGTTTTTCAGTTCTGTGTACAATAACGTCGGTCCTTTGCGTCCGGCTTTGTATTTCGATCGCTATAAATAGCTTAATAGCATCATTACATGCAGTAACATCACAGTGCACCGATGGCAATAAAGTGATCTTAATTTGAACAGGATTTTCACTGCTACGCACGTTACGGAAATTTCTACCGCGGCTGTACCAATTTGCCTGCAACCCACGTGACAAATAAAAGCAGATAGTAACATTTTTATATGAGACGCCGAGCTGCGACAAATATTACTGGAAACTGCACTGCATTGGGCCTGCAGCAATGCTTTATCTCGTTTTTATTTAGTCAATAAAACTGTTAATTATTGGCGCAACTCAGATTGTTATAATAGTCATATCAGATCACGCGCTAACTAGATGCATGGGACAATGGGCTGGTTGAAAGTTGTTGCTCATCATGCTTGCTGTCATCATCATCTCTCGCCCTCCAGGACTTCGATCTCCACCCGCGGCGGTGCTGCAGCTCAAAGGTTCTGCACGAACGCGGCGATCACCTGCCGGTCGGCCGGGCACAATGCGCCACTCTGGGCGGATTTCTGCAGTTGTCGGGGCGGTTGGTGGTTGAAAATGCATCGCAGTGTAATCATTTCGCCACCGCGTTGATCAGCACACGTGGTAGGCTCACCAAAATTTCGGCTAGCAGAGTCTTGGCCTCCTCGCCGATGATGCACTCCTGATCCTTCTTCAGGCGGAAGAAGTGGTAGCCCTTCTTCAGCCGGAAGATCTGGTGGCCGGCATGGGCCTCCTCGGAGAGTCCACGCTTGCCCGGTTTCCAGCCTGCAGCGGGATCAGGATTCGGGGTTTAGTGTCTATGGCTCCATGAGTACAAATCCATTCAGTTGTTAGCGCCGTGAATTAGCTAATGGAGTGCAGTAAAAATTGGCAAAGTCAGCAATTATTATTACGATCGTAAAGCTTAAGCTGAATGAAAAGCTAACTAAGAATTGGAAAAGCATTATAATTAATTGTTGATATAAGACACCATTTCGAACTTCTTCAATACGTCCTTACCGTTAACGCCTGAAATGATGAAAGATGTGTTCGATCGAGTGAGCAACTGACTTTAGAAACAATTTAACTGTTTTATACAGACTACGCGAATCACAGCGAAGACAGTCGATGACTTACCGTGGCTAAAGTGGAACTGCTGGGCATAGGCGCACTGCATCAGCACCAGCAGAGCGCACATCAGGAGACCGATGAGACCAAAGCGCATCTTTGCGGCTAATCGGTGAGAAACTGGCTTTGGCGAGTGGCTGCTTGGAGAGCTGCTTCTTAGGCGAGCGATGCGGCGGATTTGGCGACCCGCCTATTCTCTTATTTATATTGAGCCCAGATCCCAGGAGCACCAAATCCCTAAATCCCAAAGAAGCGATCCGCGGCTGGGTTGATGGGGCCACGCATTAAAATATCTCAATTCGACAGCAAGGAGTCGGGTCTAGTCGCGAGCAGATCAAGCTACATGGAGCTGGCGCAGGTTTGCTCTGATGACGGGGCCAAGACTTTGGAGGCTGGGCGAATCGTCACGCGATTTTGAGAAGGACGTACGGTTATCACTTGCGCCATTCGGCCTTGCGTTGAAAATGGCATAATCAGGCAGCTACCAGGCTGATGTCATGCCATCTCCAATTGCTGATAAATTGCTAATGAGGCCCGTTTGGTTTTGCAGACACTTGGCGTGCCCTCCACCCGCAGCAAATAATGTCGCTATCGCTCATTTTTGGTCGTTATTTTCTTCAAATTCCCCAGTCGGTCCTGATGCTGATCGGGTCTCAGCTGCCATTCTTTAGTCAGGCAATGAAAATTGATTCCGAATAACTGATCAGCTGCGGGAGCTGATGGCCAAAATAAGACAATTGCGCGGGGGTTAGATATCTTAATACACCACAATTTCTCCACCTGAGTCAGTCAGTCGATGCATTTTATGGCAAATCAATCAAATATTCAATAACTCTAGGCCAGCGATAGTGGAAAATTCGTACATTTGCGTGCCGCAACCTGCAAAATGTGATTTTGATTGAACGCCCCTGTCGTCGGATTGTTTCGTCACGAGGTTGGACTTTGTTTGATTTGTAATACCGTCGTAAAGATTTGCTCATTGGTTTACATTATTGGTAGATAACCCGATAAAATAGCAAAATTTGGCACCAACGTATGATGAATTTATGAATATGTACCTGTGCTTTGATTGATATGGATAATTTTAAATATCAGTTCAATATACCTTAATCATTTCCACTTACAAATCAATTTCCCAAATATGATTTATAATATAGTTTTTCCTGTACGTTTAATGGCTAGGAATAGGTATTGGGATCGGAAATATGGTTGATGAAAGAGAATATAGGTAATAGCAAGTACACCTAGCCAGTTGGGCCGGACAGTGGCAGCTATAGCGCTGCATACAGCTGCTGTTCAGTCCGTAGACTGGGGCACTTCCTCAATTAAATGAATCTTTTAACCCCAGATAAATTTGCTGTTCAATTTGTATCTGGGGTCGACAAGTCCCAAACAAAACAAGTGGATACAGACGCTTAGACCGCAGAAAATGTCGAGAATTAAAAGAAAAATTGAGGGGGTTCAAATTGCTAGTCTATTATACTAAATTTAGTTTAGCCATCTGGCAAACATTTTAAAGCATTTATTCACAACTATCGTTCACGTATATTACGATTGTAAGTATTAATACGTTATTAGGATACCGATATGAACTAAATCCAATATTGAACGGATAGTCATAACGTAAAAATTAAATGTAGAAACAAACACTAGCATGATTGATTATCAATGATAATTTTGCACTGCTAATTTAAGCTGTCATTAATAAAGACAAATACAAGTCAGCTAGTATTAAACTGTGTATTTTTAGTTTCGAAAATCATGCCTACGCTTATATAGGCGATAAATTCTGGCTGCGGATAGTAACACACAAATAACAAATATGTAAAACAATTACACGCAAGCATGTTAAAACCAAACTGAACAACGATGTCAATGTTTATTTAGCATAGATTTCCAGTCAAATTAATTTTAGCTCGTATATCATTGAAACTAAATAATTAAATGGGAGAGAATAGGAGAGATGCAGAACGAGAGAGCAGGTGCAAGCTCAGAAGTACATTGGTTAATGGACCGTAAGCATGGTAACATTTATAAAAACACGAATGCTAAGAAAGTACTTTTAGTATAAAATGCAGCAGAAAGAACAATTGCAAAACGCCAGTTGACAGGCTACAAAGTGAGTCATGCATGAAGTCAAAGTAAACTCGTACTTATGAAAAATAGTCTCAATGTGATTCACTTTAAAGAGCAAAAGTACATAACGTTGTTGAACAATGAGCTAGATTGAACTTATGTAAACTTGTGTTAGGCTGGCATATACATATTCATCACAAAATTTATTTACCTAACACAGGATCTTGGGAGATGGACAAGGATTATGGGAGAAGGATAATCATTTGAGAAGATGGGTAAGGATTTGGGAGATTGATAAGGATTTGAGAGACGATTAAAGTCAGAGTAATTACATTGCAGTTTTGATTGAGATTTGGTGACATTGCTAAATATATGACAGATGTTGTACAAAGACCCACAGGCATTGATTCTTCCTACTTCCGATAGATCTGCAAGATCAAACCATAACAATAACCCGAGTGAATGATTAGGTCAGGGCAGAAAGGCCGACCCAATGACCCACTCAGGCGTGCCAGGCGGAATGGGTCGTTGACTTCTAACGGAGTCGTCGCGGACGCACTTGCTTAGCTGGGCCCGCTGTTTGACGGTGGCGAATCGCCGCATGAAAGCTTCGTCCAGGTTGCGCTTGATGTCTCGCACCCGGGCCGACTCCCAGGCCAGGCAGCGGACTCGGAGGGTCTCGTCCTCTTCCTCCTCGTCTGACGAGGTCAAATCTCTGGTTAGCACAATGCGATACTGCTCAAGATCGTCCGGCGACAGATTCGGCAACAGAGTCTCGAAAGCCTTCTGACGCCGGCTGAGCTTCTGTTTGAGATGGATATTTTATTGAAAAAACTCTCGTTGTTTACGGTCTAGAAACACTCGACGCATACTACTGCAGTGCCAAATTCAGGAAATGTTTCTAAATATTCGTTGAAATAGCGAATTAAATTTTATTTTTAATGCACAAAAAAGAACTAGCTTCGACGTGGTGTTTCAGCGGTCCATCTATTGGTTTCCGGTTACTGGTTCGTTGGTTTAGGCAATAAAAAAGCCGGGAGGTTGGGAATAGAAATTTCAATGAATTGGGATTTTATGGAATTGGGATTTTGATGAATTGGGATTTTAAGGAATTGGGATTTCGATGAATTGGGATTTTAAGGAATTGGGATTTCGATAAATTGGGATTTTATGGAATTGGGATTTTGATGAATTGGGATTTTAAGGAATTGGGATTTCGATGAATTGGGATTTTAAGGACTGGGGATTTTAATGATTTGGATTTCGATTGGTAGTTCGATGAATTGGGAATTTAAGGAATTGGGATTTCGATAAATTGGGATGTTATGGAATTGGGATTTCGATGAATTGGGATTTCAATGAATTTGTACTTCAGGGAATCAAGAATTCAAAGATCCAGGATTTCAATGAATCAGGAACTCAACGAACCAAAACCATTTTTGCTAAAGTCGGTGGAATCCGATTTGCTTTGCTGAAAAGCGGCATTGATCTATTGAATCTTACCCGTTTCAATCTGGAACTCTTGGCTGCAGACTTTCTGCGCACAAGGATCCATTTCAGTTCGTGAGAAAAGTATTTGCCAATGGTAACTGGAAGAGTTGAATTTCGAACATGAAAATTTGATATCATTTCCTAAAGATACGAGTTTCTCGTAAGTTTCCATTAGAAATAATGTTTGCAAGATCGGCTTGTTTTACTAAAAATCCCAAACTAATATAAACAACTCTGACCGCAAACAAAATAGCTGGAAAAAATTGTTGCAGCGAACAGGGCAAACAAGAGTTAAAATAATGATGCCGGGAAGTAATAATGTACACTGGGGTGTGAGGGGATAGGGTTTTGGCTGTTTTGTGTCGGGGAAGGAAGAATGTACACTGGGGTGTGAGGGGATAGGGGTTTGGCTGTTTTGTGTCGAGGAAGGAAGAATGTACACTGGGGTGTGAGGGGATAGGGGTTTGGCTGTTTTGTGTCGGGGAAGGAAGAATGTACACTGGGGTGTGAGGGGATAGGGGTTTGGCTGTTTTGTGTCGGGGAAGGAAGAATGTACACTGGGGTGAGGGGATAGGGGTTTGGCTGTTTTGTGTCGGGGAAGGAAGAATGTACACTGGGGTGTGAGGGGATAGGGGTTTGGCTGTTTTGTGTCGGGGAAGGAAGAATGTACACTGGGGTGTGAGGGGATAGGGGTTTGGCTGTTTTGTGTCGGGGAAGGAAGAATGTACACTGGGGTGTGAGGGGATAGGGGTTAGCACAGGAGCCAGTGTGGTGTACGTGGAGGGCAGTCCGGGAAGGAAGAATGTACACTGGAGTGAAGCATCGCTTCTAAAATTCGTATTTAAGATGGCACAATATTTACCGACTTCATCCGATTAGATCGACCAGCCCGCTTTCTACTATCCAGCACTGACTTCTTTTCCAGGTCGAATGCAAGTTTCATGTTGTCGCGAGTTGCTTAATTTAGTTTTTTTATCAGGAAATTCATAAAAAAATTCTTCTTCTAGACTAGGGCTAATCGAATTTGGCAGAGATTGACAGAGTAGAAAAATGTTTTCTTTTCATAAAACTGCAACAAAGACCACCAAGCATATCTTATATACATTAAGGCCCAAGCTGAAACTAACCATGCGTAGGCGGGCCGACTTTCTGGCTGTTCGGCGATTGTACAGGATTATATGAGCCAATCGCCTGTAAAAGCACTCCACATAGGCTAAAAGTGCAACAAACATATTCAGCTAGTAGGTTTGTAGAAAATACTTGTCACACTAAGTTCATTTAGTTACAGAGGTCTTTGTTAGAGAACATTACCGGAAATGAGCATCGCCAAAATTAATGCTACTACTTACAGCAGTAGCATAGATACTAACCATGCGCATTCGATTAAATTTCTTGGCGCTGCGCCGATTCGACATTATCACATTGCTCAACCGGATGAAAAAGTACTCAACAGAGGCTAAAAGTACAAACATTTATAATTGAGAGACAATATTTTTAAGCCATTTGTTACTGTTAAAACTCGCCCGAAACAAAATATGATTAGGTTACAGAGGTCTACTTTGCAGATTGCGGGCTTACAGACTTCCATCTAAATGACTTCTTGGCACTCTTCCGATGCTTTATAATGTTAAGTCCCTCAGCCGTGAACCAGGTGAGAAGGCTGCCTGGGTGAGTTATTATTATTATTCTTTTTATTGGAACGAATCTGCTACACAAATCAAAGTTCACTAGCAAGAGGTTCCGCAGTGTCAGCCGATTTTTATTGCAGCATTTTAAGAGAAAACGCGAACAACGCTACTTTCAGTAGGCAAGAGCTCACATTTCGCAAACGGGACGACTTTTTGGCACTTTTACGATTTCTAATCATTATAGTGCTCTGCGAATTGAACCAAGTTGTTAGCCGTTCTGTGAGAATAAAGGCAGTTAATTAGTTTTCAAACCTGTCAGCTTAATTTATTGCCCAGATAACTAAAATTGCGTTGTAGAGGCTCACACAGTGAAACCGCGAGGTATTAACGTGTTTGATTTATTGTTAATTTAATTTGGCATACATACTCTATCCTTACTGTCTTCCAACGCTTGGACCGTTTGGCACTTTTCCTGTGTCTCTCCATGCTAATACTTTGGGCCACAAACCACTTCAGTAAAACGCCTTAATTGTGGACAGGTGAGGAAAAATAACAAGGCTAATTGACAGAGTAAAACTTTACAATACATAATAATATGCGTTGAAGAGGTTACAAAAACATCTATAATATAACATTTAATTTTAAGCCATAGTCAACTAAGCGGATAAAATTGTATGAAATACTGTCTGTCAACTGGGACAGGTATATCATATCAAATACTGCCTGTCACCAAGGACAGGTATAGCATATCAAATACTGTCTGTCACCTGGGACAGGAATAGCATATCAAATACTGCCTGTCACCTGGGACAGGTATAGCATATCAAATACTGTCTGTCACCTGGGACAGGTATAGCATATCAAATACTGTCTGTCACCTGGGACAGGTATAGCATATCAAATACTGCCTGTCACCTGGGACAGGTATAGCATATCAAATACTGTCTGTCACCTGAGACAGCTATATCATATCAAATACTGTCTGTCACCTGGGACAGCTAATATCATATCAAATACTGTCTGTCACCTGGGACAGGTATAGCATATCAAATACTGTCTGTCACCTGGGACAGGTATAGCATATCAAATACTGCCTGTCACCTGGGACAGGAATAGCATATCAAATACCTGTGTCACCTGGGACAGGTATAGCATATCAAATACTGTCTGTCACCTGGGACAGCTATATCATATCAAATACTGTCTGTCACCTGGGACAGGTATAGCATATCAAATACTGTCTGTCACCTGGGACAGCTATATCATATCAAATACTGTCTGTCACCTGGGACAGCTATATCATATCAAATACTGTCTGTCACCTGGGACAGCCATATCATATCAAATACTGTCTGTCACCTGGGACAGGTACAGCATATAAAATACTGTCTGTCACCTGGGACAGCCATATCATATCAAATACTGTCTGTCACCTGGGACAGGTATAGCATATCAAATACTGTCTGTCACCTGGGACAGGTATAGCATATCAAATACTGTCTGTCACCTGGGACAGGTATAGCATATCAAATACTGTCTGTCACCTGGGACAGCTAATATCATATCAAATAATGTCTGTCACCTGGGACAGGAATAGCATATCAAATACCTGTGTCACCTGGGACAGGTATAGCATATCGAATACTGTCTGTCACCTGGGACAGCCATATCATATAAAATACTGTCTGTCACCTGGGACAGGTATAGCATATAAAACACTGTCTGTCACCTGGGACAGGTATAGCATATCAAATACTGTCTGTCACCTGGGACAGCCATATCATATAAAATACTGTCTGTCACCTGGGACAGTAACGAACAGTAACTACAAGTATACACACAGCAACAAGAGGTCACACATGCAGCTAACTCACAGCCTTCTGTCTGTTACTCTTTCGCCAAATAGGCCTGGCCCGCAGGCTAGCCTGCTGCATGTTGCGGAACTCATGTAGGCATACAGCTAGGAATATATTATGATAGGAATTGTCATCAAGTTCCATTTAATGAATTCCTTACAAACAATCTGGCTATAATACATAGCATTGGCAGAAGTCTACATCTTAGAGTCCCAGCTTAGACTCAGCAACATCTACTCAATTAGGATGTGGGGCCAACTAAAGTGCAAAAGGACAATTAAAATTAAACACAAATTTTCCGTCCGACCAGAAGTTGCAGTCGAGCAAGACACTTACCATTGTGCGCCTGTAAAACTTGGCCACATTTCTACGATTGGACAGCACTGGCTGTCTGTACTGCGCGTAGACAGATCCCAGCACGGCTGGAAAAATGTATTATTAACAGTTCAACTACTCGATGCGACCCGTTTTTCTTCGTAGCGTTAAACCTTTCATTTCTACTAGCAGTAGTAGCAGTAGCCCAATCAAAATTCGACATGTTTATTATTGTCCAAAGGACTTGCAATATTGCGACCTCTGTTCATAATTTTATGGACCAAAACAAGATAATTGATTCGCTAAATTGATTTGGCTGATTAATGCATAGAATTGAAAATTGTTGGCGCCTATAAGGCGCATTTTTGAAATTAAGTCTGCCCCCCCTCAATCAATAGATAAATAATGAGCTTGAATATAAACAGAAGCTTTAGTTGGGAGAACTGCGGAACAACTTTAGAGTTTAACAAAAAATTACAGGACAATAAATACAAACAAGGAATTATACATAGACCCTTGAACCGGCTCAATAGTGCTTTTGTTCAACTGGCAGACTTGCAAACACTTTCACCCATTGTTCTCTGTAAACCTCTGCAACGCTATTTTATCACTTAATTGCATACCATTCTGCTGAGATGAGCATCTGGCTACTGAGCTTACTTAGTAGAACAAGTAATGTAAAAAGCGAAAAAACTAATCACACTGATTTCTGAGTATCAATAAGCATTTAGATTCTTATTTCAGTAAGAGCAAAGCTAAATATTCTCTCATAAGTTTGAATATTATGGCACAGTTTACGAGTAAAAATATTTCAAACTCTTATATGATTTGTTCTCTAACAAAATGACTCACTGCGCCAAGTTTCTGCACCGGCTGTGATGCCGGAAGTTGCCTGAGCCTGGTCGATGACCTTCTTGGCCACCGTCTGGTTCACGGGATGCTCGAAGCTGCAACACAATTGCGAGATAGGCTTCTGTTCATTGACTGACTGTCTGAGCTGATGATCTGCCTGACTGACTGTCTGAGCTGATGATCTGCCTGACTGACTGTCTGAGCTGATGATCTGCCTGACTGACTGTCTGAGCTGATGATCTGCCTGACTGACTGTCTGAGCTGATGATCTGCCTGACTGACTGTCTGAGCTGATGATCTGCCTGACTGACTGACTGAGCTGATGATCTGCCTGACTGACTGAGCTGATGATCTGCCTGACTGACTGTCTGAGCTGATGATCTGCCTGACTGACTGTCTGAGCTGATGATCTGCCTGACTGACTGACTGAGCTGATGATCTGCCTGACTGACTGAGCTGATGATCTGCCTGACTGTCTGTCTGAGCTGATGATCTGCCTGACTGACTGTCTGAGCTGATGATCTGCCTGACTGTCTGTCTGAGCTGATGATCTGCCTGACTGACTGTCTGAGCTGATGATCTGCCTGACTGTCTGTCTGAGCTGATGATCTGCCTGACTGACTGTCTGAGCTGATGATCTGCCTGACTGTCTGAGCTGATGATCTGCCTGACTGTCTGTCTGAGCTGATGATCTGCCTGAATGACTGTCTGAGCTGATGATCTGCCTGACTGACTGTCTGAGCTGATGATCTGCCTGACTGACTGAGCTGATGATCTGCCTGACTGACTGTCTGAGCTGATGATCTGCCTGACTGACTGTCTGAGCTGATGATCTGCCTGACTGACTGTCTGAGCTGATGATCTGCCTGACTGACTGTCTGAGCTGATGATCTGCCTGACTGACTGACTGAGCTGATGATCTGCCTGACTGACTGACTGAGCTGATGATCTGCCTGACTGACTGTCTGAGCTGATGATCTGCCTGACTGACTGTCTGAGCTGATGATCTGCCTGACTGACTGAGCTGATGATCTGCCTGACTGACTGTCTGAGCTGATGATCTGCCTGACTGACTGTCTGAGCTGATGATCTGCCTGACTGACTGAGCTGAAGATCTGCCTGACTGACTGTCTGAGCTGATGATCTGCCTGACTGACTGACTGAGCTGATGATCTGACTGACTGACTGACTGAGCTGATGATCTGACTGACTGACTGACTGAGCTGATGATCTGCCTGACTGACTGTCTGAGCTGATGATCTGCCTGACTGACTGTCTGAGCTGATGATCTGCCTGACTGACTGACTGAGCTGATGATCTGACTGACTGACTGACTGAGCTGATGATCTGACTGACTGACTGACTGAGCTGATGATCTGCCTGACTGACTGACTGAGCTGATGATCTGACTGACTGACTGACTGAGCTGATGATCTGCCTGACTGACTGACTGAGCTGATGATCTGCCTGACTGTCTGATTATGCTACGGGTTTCTGTGGTCCAAGTAATCGGACGAATTGCGTCTAGAAACAGTAAAGAAGGTAACGTCAACAATGAACAAAGTAATAAACATACGGCTTGGCAAAGTCAAACAGATGCGGTCCACAGCCACGTAAGTTTTTGTAAGTGTCCTTGAGCAAATTCTGAAATGAGATCAGACTTATGGCTTATCATTCAAAATCACCACTACTGGGACACGGACTGACATTACTGGGACACGGACTGACACTACTCGGACACGGACTGACACTACTCGGACACGGACTGACACTACTCGGACACTGGCAGGCATTACTCGGACACTGACAGACACTTTTCATACACTGTTCAAGCGACCTACTCGAACGTCCACTCCGCCACTGCTGGCGCTAGCACCGGATGCGCCGCTGACGCCCAGGCCGACACCGAAGCTGCTCTCCTCCTCTAGTAGCAGGCAATCGTCATCTTCGTCTTCGTCAACAAAGGAAGCGCCACCTAGGTCGCTGGCAAAGCTGTCGACGTGCGGCGGCGGCAGCGGCGGCTGCAGGTGCTGCTCAAGCTTCACAGCCACCGAAGGTTCCTTGGGCTCCATTTTGCAGGGCCGCTTAGCAGCAGGCGGACTTGATGCGCTGGAACAACTTGCAGCAGACTGATGCTGCCGCTGCTGATGCTGCTGCTGCTGCTGCAACTGTTGCAACTGCTCTTGTAGCTGACGATTCGTTGACTGCACCTGACCGGCACAGGGTTGCATAACATCCACAGCCTGATGCTGCAGGTTGCAGATGAGGCGCACAGCTGCAACTAACTCGTCCAGGGTCATGCTGTCCAGCAGCATGCCAGCATTCAGCAGCGTGGACTCAAACAGGGTAAGGGCGGAAAATGTATTCGGCGCACCCGGAGCCGCCTGATGATGTGACAGCACAGAAGCGGCTGACATGCTGGATGTTGTTGATCAATCTCTTGTTGCGTTACTTGATTTGTTTTTAAACGCTTGCCAAAGGCAACGCACTGGAATCGAAATTTTCAGTCGCCAGTCAAAATCAATACTAGCGATTCTAACTGTATAGTTCCTGCTGCGATTCTAGCTATAGTTTTTGCTACGATTCTAGCCATTGTTCCTGCTACGATTCTAGCTATAGTTCCTGCTGCGATTCTAGCTATAGTTCCTGCTGCGATTCTAGCTATAGTTCCTGCTGCGATTCTAGCTATAGTTCCTGCTGCGATTCTAGCTATAGTTCCTGCTGCGATTCTAGCTATAGTTCCTTTTGCGATTCTAGCTACAGTTCCTGCTGTGATTCTAGCTATAGTTCCTGCTGCGATTCTAGCTATAGTTCCTTTTGCGATTCTAGCTACAGTTCCTGCTGTGATTCTAGCTATAGTTCCTGCTGCGATTCTAGCCACGGTTCCTGGTGCGATTCTAGCTATAGTTCCTGCTGCGATTCTAGCTATAGTTCCTGCTGCGATTCTAGCTATAGTTCCTTTTACGATTCTAGCCATAGTTCCTGCTGCGATTCTAGCTATAGTTCCTGCTGCGATTTTAGCTATAGTTCCTGCTGCGATTTTAGCTATAGTTCCTGCTGCGATTTTAGCTATAGTTCCTGCTGCGATTTTAGCTATAGTTCCTGCTGCGATTCTAGCTATAGTTCCTGCTGCGATTTTAGCTATAGTTCCTGCTGCGATTTTAGCTATAGTTCCTGCTGCGATTTTAGCTATAGTTCCTGCTGCGATTTTAGCTATAGTTCCTGCTGTGATTCTAGCTATAGTTCCTGCTGCGATTCTAGCCACGGTTCCTGGTGCGATTCTAGCTATAGTTCCTGCTGCGATTCTAGCTATAGTTCCTGCTGCGATTCTAGCTATAGTTCCTGCTGCGATTCTAGCTATAGTTCCTTTTACGATTCTAGCCATAGTTCCTGCTGCGATTCTAGCTATAGTTCCTGCTGCGATTTTAGCTATAGTTCCTGCTGCGATTTTAGCTATAGTTCCTGCTGCGATTTTAGCTATAGTTCCTGCTGCGATTCTAGCTATAGTTCCTGCTGCGATTTTAGCTATAGTTCCTGCTGCGATTTTAGCTATAGTTCCTGCTGCGATTTTAGCTATAGTTCCTGCTGCGATTTTAGCTATAGTTCCTTTTGCGATTCAAGCTTTAGCTCCTTATGATTTGAGCAACAAATAGATATGACAGCTTATTATAACTTGGCTAACAAAAAATGGACAGGCGGAAAACTAGATGTTTAAAAAATGAGTAGAAAGCTGCCAATAAAAAACTCCTTTCTTTATTAGAGGTAAAGAAACAAAAAAGGTTAATTAAAAAACTAATTTGGAAAACAGAACCAAAAGCTTTGCTAAAAAAGCAGAAAATTGCTAAACAAAAAAGTCTTGCGAACGATAAACAGAGTTGCAATAAACGCAACAAAATCACTCCTCAGAAGACGGAAGCCTGTCCATGAAGGCCTCAACAGACTGGTGGAATGCAAGGAGACAGGAGTGAAAATCTTCAGCAACCTGAGCATTCAGCTCATCCAGGTGGCCAAGGTAGGATATTGAGAAGTGAGACGAGCCGTGCAGACAATAGGCGGACACCTCCAGCAGATAGGCGGCTAGGATGACGTCGTCTGTGATGACAACGGAGCGGCAGTTGAGCCTGGCGTGCGCGGCGGCCAAGGCGGTGAGGCTGGCCATGGAGTCCAGGCCGAAGCTCAGCCGCTTAGCTTCGAACACCCGCCTGCCGGCCATGAAGTGGCGCTGCAGAGCCGAAGCGGCCGACTCTTCGAACTGGCAGACCCGGTGGCGCTGGCTCAGCACCAGCCGCATCACCTGGTGCGACCGCGGTTTCAGGTGCAGTGCATCAGCAAATGAAAGAAGGAAGGAGAGTAGAGGATAGAAACGGGTATGGGAGCAGAGAAATGTATAGGGGAACGGAGAATAGGATAGGGTAGCAGAGAAGAGGATGGGGGAGCAGTGAAGATGAGAGGAGAGGATAGGGGAGCAGAGAAGAGGAGAGGGGAGGATAGGGGAGCAGAGAAGAGGATAGGAGAGGACAGGGGTGCAGAGAAGAGGATAGGAGAGGATAGGGGAGCAGAGAAGAGGAGAGGAGAGGATAGGGGAGCAGAGAAGAGGAGAGGGGAGGATAGGGGAGCAGAGAAGAAGAGAGGAGAGGATAGGGGAGGACAGGAGAGGATAGGGGAGCAGAGAAGAAGAGAGGAAAGGATAGGGGAGGACAGGAGAGGATAGGGGAGCAGAGAAGAGGAGAGGAGAGGATAGGGGCGCAGAGAAGAAGAGAGGAGAGGATAATGGAGCAGGGAATAAAGAGCTACCAAGAGACTGACCTCATCAGATTTGGCCCGCAGGTCTTTGATGTCATCGCAGGCCGCAGCCAGACAGTGGCGGGTGGCGGCGGCCTGGTCGGGCTCCTCGCATTCAATGTACAGTCGAAATCGGCAAAGCAGGCTGCGCAGCTCGGGCCGCATGCCCAGCAGCTCAGGCTTGAAGCCAACCAGCGACAGGCCTGTCTGCTGATCGTCGAATTGGTCATCGTTGCCATAGCAACCGTCGGCTTCGGAGGCGGCCCGCTCTAGCAGGCCGAGAATGCCGCATTGAAGCAGCGGTGGTCCGAAGCGGCCGGAGGCGGCGGCGGCGGTCGGAGAGGCGGCCAGCCCGACCTCCATGGCCCAGGCTAGGCAGTGCAGGTCCGCTTTGCGCATGCCGGCCAGGTAGGGGAACAGGGCCAGGTCACCTGGGCCAGCCAGGGCCAGCGTGCCCGCCTCAGTGGCCTGGGGCAGTAAAATATAGAGTCCAATACTAGACGATTCTAGCTATAGTTCCTGCTGCAATTCTAGCTATAGCTCCTGCTGCGATTCTAGAGCTATAGTTCCTGTTGCGATTCTAGCTATAGTTCCTGCTGCAATTCTAGCTACGGTTCCTGGTGCGATTCTAGCTATAGTTCCTGCTGAGATTATAGCTGTATAGTTCCTTTTGCGAGTCTAGCTGTATAGTTCCTTTTGCGAGTCTAGCTGTATAGTTTATGCTGCTATTCTAAGTAGAGGACGAAGAATTTTATAACGAAAAAATGTTCTAGTTAGTCCCACCTACCCGGTCTACCCGGTGCTTACCTGAGCCGTGGAATCGAACCAGGCCTGCTTAGCAGCTACGGGAGCTGCTGCCACGGGACTGCCGCCGCCGCAGCGATGAACAATGCAGGCGGAGCTGAGGGCCTTCGCCAAAGATCGCAGCAGGCGGTGGACAGAGTTCGAATCTCCGGGTGACATGATGCAGAGTGATATCGGGCGCAGCCTCTCGGCTTCATCGCCTATCTCACAGGTGGGCATCTGCCGCTGCTGTTGGTGTTGCTGATCGATACTTGAAGCGGCCAGCAGTTGCAGCAGGATGGCCAACTTGACGGTCATCCAGGAGCCCGGCGGGGTGGCGTCTCCACACAGGTGGAAGGCGGCCTGAAGGGCGGTGCCGAACCGACTGGCCGACAGGTCGGGCCGAAGGGCGAGTGGCCTGCGGATGATGTAGCAAGTTGAAGCCCGTTGGATACTGAGTCATCATTACAGGTTCAGCATTGGCGTGAATGCTGATTCCCGACCTCTCATTCCCTGCCTTCCCCATCTCTCATTCCCCTCTTCCCTATCCCTCACACCCTCTCTTCCCAACCCCTCACTTCCTCTCTTCCCCATCTCTCATTCCCCTCTTCTCAATCCCTCACTTCCTCTCTTCTCAATCCCTCAGTTCCTCTCTTCCCAATCTCTCATTTCCTCTCTTCCTACTCTCAAAGCGGTCGCTATCACCTGACAGGCAGTTCAATCTCACCTGACAGGGGGTCCAATCGGAGGGCCGCCGGCGAGCGGCTCGCAGTCGATGATCTGGAAGTGGCAACCAGCCATTCCGGGGTTAGCCACTCGGTCAGCAACCGGCAGGCCAATCAGGCGGCAGCGCCGGCCAAGAGTCAGCTGTCGAATCAGCCGGTTGCCCAGAGCAACGCAGCGAATCGGCCAGCGCAGTCCAGAACGGGCAGCCGGCTTGACCGGAAGGACAATGGCCCGAAGACGGTCCGTCTGGACGCGGCCGCTGGCGACCTGCGCCATGACTGAGCTGCAGGTTGGGCACAAAACTGGGAGCTCGCTTTTCGGTATGACTGTTGCCAAGGCATCTCCGGGCCGACGCTGGAGAAGCAGGCTTCCAGCGAGAGCGTCGAGATCATCGCCGTCGTCTTCGCCTTGGCCGACAGGCCTATTGCTGTTCGCGTCTCTGGCGGAAGGGCAGTTACGATCGCGGCACTCGAACCGAAGAGCCCTGCATGGAATTCAAAGAGAGGAAAAATATTTTAACACTAAATTCCTGGAAAAATTTAAATGATTTCTTACTGACTATTCTGCTGCCGTGCTTTACTTGATTCGTGGATCACATTTCACTCATCCAAATGGAATCAAATGGATGAGTGGTCATCCAAATTTGCCATACTCTAATTAAGCACCCCAATCCTTCACTGCATTGGCTGGTCTGCTACAACCCACCCCAATCCTTCACTCTATTGGTTGTTCTCCTACAACCCACCCCAATCCTTCACTCTATTGGTTGTTCTCCTACAACCCACCCCAATCCTTCACTCCATTGGTTGTTCTCCTACAACCCACCCCAATCCTTCACTCTATTGGTTGTTCTCCTACAACCCACCCCAATCCTTCACTCCATTGGTTGTTCTCCTACAACCCACCCCAATCCATCACTCTATTGGTTGTTCTCCTACAACCCACCCCAATCCTTCACTCTATTGGTTGTTCTCCTACAACCCACCCCAATCCTTCACTCTATTGGTTGTTCTCCTACAACCCGACTCAATCCTTCAGAAGCTACTGGCAGCTGACCGCACCTATCGCATTGTGCCGGCTGCTCCACGCAGACAACCTGACAGTCAAGACTGCTCAGGCGTCCCAGACGACGGCGCATTTGAGCCACATTGGCGACGCCGAAGACAGCGCCAGGAAACTGGAAGATTCGCGGCTGCACTAGCAGCTGGCCGGGTAGCAGGCTGATGCCGTTGGACTCGGAGCTGGCGGAGGCGGCAGAGGCGGCGGCAGCGCTGAGCAGCCGGCCAATGCTTTCAAGACAATCGGCAAAGTCGTCAATGAGATATTGGGCCAAGCCGGGCTGTGTCTCAGCCAGCAGAGGGTAGTCAATCGGCACGCAGACCTCCTTGAGAATCTCGTCAGCCCGGGCCGGCTCGCAAAGCCGACCAATGTCGTCAAGGAGGTCCCGCAGTAGGTCGGTGTATTCAAAGTACATTAGCCAGGACTCCAGCAGGTCGCTGGTGTCCAGTTGAAGAGGCTCGGAAGGCGCATCATGCGATGGCGATGCAGACATGACTTGCAGAATGCTGGAATGATGCGACCACGTTATTTTCCCACTGGGGATAGACCACGCGGGTATCTCAAATCCCCACTGCCTACTTCCGATAGCTCCCATACCGAATGACCGACTTTCGTAAAAGTCCACCATATGGATCAAAATTTTCTGCCCCTTACGATGAACTAGCTTTCAAAGCCGTCCGAGTCAGCATCGTCGAGATATTCAACGATGATTCAACGTCGCGATATTCGTCGTGATTCTAGAAGTTGTTTCATAGGATAGAGCGGAAATTGTAGCCAATGTTATGGACTTTATGTTATGTTATGGGCAGAGGTTGTAGCCTAGTGGTTAGGGCGTCGGACTCACGACTAGAAGGTCGGGGGTTCGATTCCCGACTCCACAGGAACAATTTGCGTCCTTTACCAAAACACTTAACTCTGCATTGCTTCAGTTCACCCAGCTGTTAAATGGGTACCGCTGGGATAATTGAAGGTGGGTGTGGCGTCCCCCCAGTCCGTGGACTGAACAGCTGTACGCAGCCTTCAGATGCGCCGCGCATTAGCTGCGGCTGTGCTGTCGGCTGCACATCTGAACCAATTGGGGCAGATGGACTTAAATGGCGATTGGTTGATTATTTTGCGAGATACAGAAAAAAGATCGAGGTCTTTCTACTGTGAAACAATAAATAGATAGGTCTCCACATGCTGGTTCATCCTACTAAATAAACTGTAGCTAAAACGCATATTCTTATATGAAATAGCTAGGAGGTAATTAAAAAATGAGCCTAAACGCGCCTTTCTAGCAGAGGTGAAATAGTTTAAATTAATTTTATTCAACACTGTTATTTAACCATTTTGATAAGTTAGCATGCAGTTTTATCGGGACAAGAGTTTTTATGAACAGTGTAAAATCAGAAGCGAAACATAAATGCCAGTCTAGCAATTCAACAGAAGGGTTAAAACAGAACACGAAGAAAGGCAACTGCAAACAGCGAGCCTTGCAGTGCTACTTTCTGTGAGTAGTGTATCTAGAAATCATAGTTGGAAATACAATACGGAATTGCATTTAACATTCAATACAGGTCAACATTAAGCTGTATGAAATACTTGGACTTAGTAAAAGTTGGCTACAAGGGATTATACAGCATTCTAAAAGAAATAACAGAAATTAGAAGTTCTTATTTTGCAACTATACAAAAAATAACACGAACTTTTAACTACAGCACAGATGGATAGTTAAGGAGTGGATGTACGTTGCGGAGGGTAGGGGTTATCGGATTGGTCAGGGAAGTGTGTACATTGGGGGTGGGTTGGGGTTGTCAGGGATTCTTTAGGGGTGGGTGTACGTTAGGGTGGGTAGGGGCCGTCGGGTTGATCAGGGAAGTGTGTACAGGGAAGTGTGTACAGGGAAGTGTGTACATGGAGGTGGGTAGGGGCTGTCAGGGATTGGTCAGGTTCAACTGTACATGAGGCTAAGCTTGTAAGAAACAAAATTGTAACAATGAACAGCACAATTGAAGTGCAATTTAGTTACTTAAATTAGAAGATAACCTAAAAGTTGCTATTTTTCATTATAGCTGCACTTCCGGGTCAAAGTTTTTCTTATTTTTTAATACAGCTTATAACTCAACGGTGTGGTAATAACAAAAGCGTAAATCTAAGTATAGATTAAAAACAGAGAAGCATATCCGTTACAATAGCATGCACACAGATTCACTAAAAATGACAGTATTAAACTGACTGTACAGAACTGCTGTGCCTACTCAAATATGCTGTGCAATAGCAATAGGCAGCAGACCTCCCGATATGTATAGAATTAAACGCAACTAGGATTATTGCACTCAGAAACTTGAGTATAGACTATATGGGAGAGAAGGAGAGACGAGATGAGAGAGAAAGAGAGGAGAGGTGTGAGAGAAAGAGAGGAGAGGTGTGAGAGAAAGAGAGGAGAGGTGTGAGAGAAAGAGCGTAGAGGTGTGAGAGAGAGAGGAGAGGTGTGAGAGAAAGAGAGGAGAGGTATGATACGACAAGATTGATAGATCAAGAGAGGGCGAATAGATGGAGCGGGCGAGGTGATCTGCAATGCAGAACCCGCAGCAATGAAAGTGGCGCATCCGCTGGTACTCTTGTGAGTTGTGAGCTCAGAGCAGGCCGCCGCCAGATTCGTCCTCGTCGACGCCGACCTCGCCGACGCCCGAAGCCAGCTGCTGCCATGCGGGATTCTTGGCCCAGGCCAAGCTGTCAGCTGGTGGCGGCCTGTTGGACAGCACGGACGGGTCCCGCTGCAGCCGGCCAATCTCAGCTCGCTGCTTCTCGTCGGCCAGCCTAGCCAGGTAGGCCTCGTCAAGGCGCCGCTTCATCTCCCGCAATTCGTCGCTCTCCCACGGCAGGCTGCGCACCTTCATCTCCGAGTCCAAATCTGTGCCGCCCTCCTCATCCGAGCTCGTGTAGTCCCGGGTGAGCACGCTCTCAAACTTGGCCCTGCTAGCCGGGTCCAGCTCTTCCTTGAATAGCTCGAAGCTCTTCTGCCGCCTATTGAGCTTCTGCGTGCGGTATGCGGGGAAATCCGTGTAAGCTGCCACCTTCAGGCCCTTGATATACAATTCTTTGCCAGCTTCTCTCCTGTCCTCCTCTCCCGAGTGTCCTGTCCTCCTCTCCCGAGTGTCCTGTCCTCCTCTCCCGAGTGTCCTGTCCTCCTCTCCCGAGTGTCCTGTCCTCCTCTCCCGAGTGTCCTGTCCTCCTCTCCCGAGTGTCCTGTCCTCCTCTCCCGAGTGTCCTGTCCTCCTCTCCCGAGTGTCCTGTCCTCCTCTCCCGAGTGTCCTGTCCTCCTCTCCCGAGTGTCCTGTCCTCCTCTCCCGGGTGTCCTGTCCTCCTCTCCCGAGTGTCCTGTCCTCCTCTCCCGAGTGTCCAGTCCTCCTCTCCCGAGTGTCCTGTCCTCCTCTCCCGAGTGTCCTGTCTTCCTCTCCCGAGTCTGTCCTGTTCTCCTCTCCCGAGTGTCCCGTCCTCCTCTCCCGAGTCTGTCCTGTCTTCCTCTCCCGAGTCTGTCCTGCCTGTCTTCCTCTCCCGAGTCTGTCCTGTCCTCCTCTCCCGAGTCTGTCCTGTTCTCCTCTCCCGAGTGTCCCGTCCTCCTCTCCCGAGTCTGTCCTGTCTTCCTCTCCCGAGTCTGTCCTGCCTGTCTTCCTCTCCCGAGTCTGTCCTGTCCTCCTCTCCCGAGTCTGTCCTGTCTTCCTCTCCCGAGTCTGTCCTGTCCTCCCCTCCCGAGTGTCCTGTCCTCCTCTCCCGAGTGTCCTGTCTTCCTCTCCCGAGTCTGTCCTGCCTGTCTTCCTCTCCCGAGTCTGTCCTGTCCTCCTCTCCCGAGTCTGTCCTGTCTTCCTCTCCCGAGTCTGTCCTGCCTGTCTTCCTCTCCCGAGTCTGTCCTGTCCTCCTCTCCCGAGTCTGTCCTGTCCTCCTCTCCCGAGTCTGTCCTGTCTTCCTCTCCCGAGTCTGTCCTGTCCTCCTCTCCCGAGTCTGTCCTGTCTTCCTCTCCCGAGTCTGTCCTGTCCTCCCCTCCCGAGTGTCCTGTCCTCCTCTCTCGAGTGTCCTGCCTGTCTTCCTCTCCCGAGTCTGTCCTGTCTTCCTCTCCCGAGTCTGTCCTGTCTTCCTCTCCCGAGTCTGTCCTGTCCTCCTCTCCCGAGTGTCCTGTCCTCTTCTCCCGAGTTTCCTGTCCTCCTCTCCCGAGTCTGTCATGTCCTCCCCTCCCGAGTGTCCTGTCCTCCTCTCCCGAGTCTGCCCTGTCTTCCCATGTGATAAGTTGGTAGCTAAGCATAATAACACGTCTATATCCAAGCTAACTCCAAAATTGAGTCTGATCAGCTGAAAGCCGATAGAATAAAAACAAACCATCAGCCTGCCGATAAAGCGTTGTCTATCAACATCCTTGACAACGGAGCGAAACGGATATTTCAGATTCTTGGCATAGTAGCAGCGAAAGTATTTCTCTGCTAGTCCTATTAGTTATCATTAACGTCAGGCAGTTTTAATAAATCTGCATGAAACTAATTGACCGCACAAAATATTGGACGATGCAGGGCTTTTCACTTTAAATTAAAGCAAATTCTTGTTTTTAAAAAAGAAACAAGGAACAGACGCAATTACAAAATATGGTAATTTAAAACCAAAAAAATTAACTCTGAAACCTACCCAAATTTTCTAGAACGGTGTATAGATTTTGATCTACTAATCAAAAACAAGATACATGAATTTAGATAAATAAAACCTAAAAACTGGATATAAAAGCTCAGAAACTAGATTAACAATCCCATTAACTAGATCTACAATCCCATCGACTAGATCTACAATCCCATCGACTAGATCTACAATCCCATCGACTAGATCTACAATCCCATTAACTAGATCTACAATCCCATCAACTAGATCTACAATCCCATTAACTAGAGATCTACAATCCCATCAACTAGACCTGTACAAATCGAAAAACTTGTTCTAGAAATGATCGAATGACTTTAAAATCATATTTGACGATCGCATTTTTAGATAGCAGTCCTAACTTGGATAGTCAAACGCACCAGGCTCTGCCGCACAATGATCATAGTGTCTAGTTCTCGCTTGCGCAACTTATAAGCGGTGCGCAGGTTTTTACTGTAGTGGCCACCAAAGTATCGCCTGGCGCTCACTGTGTGAATTGCGTGAGTCACGGATTTTTTAATCAAGGGAAATGATTCTAGAGTAGAAATGCGGCGACACAACCGGAATGCTAAAGCGGCAGGGCTGTGCAGATTTTTATTATAACTATTCTATAAATTATTCTTTATTGACAAGAAATAAGACAAGTTTCATCTTAATCTTTTTTGACAGCAGACATTCTAGCCAGTAAATCACACGCGTTTTTGCCAGCCAATCACAAGCATTTACGCCAGTCAATCAAAGGCGTTTACACCAGCCAATCAAAGGCGCTTACGCCAGCCAATCACATGCGTTTACGCCAGCCAATCACATTAATTTACGCCAATATATGACTCACAACAGCGGCGGAAACTCTAAAATTCGGTCGGTGCCGCTTCAAATGCCTGTATTGCCAATTCTTGTAGTATTGCGGACTCAGATAACGATGACATTTAGCTGAATTGCAGAAATTTGTTATAGAACAGAAATATTTAAAAGTGAAAGATTAACTGACAACTGATCAAGAAGGCATCGCAGGGTCCGGAGTGTGTTTCAACTAAACAGAACACAAAAAGCTAAACAAAGGAACCAATAAACCAATAGTTCTAAGCCCTTACCAGAAACATGTTGACAGACGTGTGAATTTTCTCCTTCTGGAAGCAATGTTTCCTAGCTGGCTTGAGTGTTGATGTATAGTAGATCCTTAGGTATTTGTTGTAGACCATGCCTTGGCGCACGTGACAGCGATGGTTACAGTGAAACAAGAGCGTGAGCTAAAATCACACTGGCTGAATGAAAACAAGCAGTAAATCACTGCTTCTGACTAAAGGCTAAGACGGCATGTCATGCCAGAGGAGGCCATGTGAGGGACACGGAGCTGACAGCTGCATCGATAATCAAAATGTGACTACCTTGCCCATGCAATACAGTAGTATAAATAACATTACTTTGAATAAGTTTGAAGCGGGTTAGGAAATGTTGATAATTAGATAATTATTGTCATAATATGAATCTTCTCTGGCATGACTGAAGGTCGAATTAATCGGCCTTATCCAAACAGATTTTACATCGCGTTTGCAATAATTTACTTTTTTATTTTAACAAAAACGGCCCTGCAACGCCCGCTTTCTGGTGAATGCACGAAATTTGCACGAGGAAACAATTCGATGCGAATTACTATTAATTTGAAATACAGTACTAGACTTTCATCAAACGGAATCTTTAGTATCAGATTAGCGAGCGATACTGAAGGTCTGGGGAGAGCGGAACTGAAGGACTGGGGAGAGCGGAACTGAAGGACTGGGGAGAGCGGAACTGAAGGACTGGGGAGAGCGGAACTGAAGGACTGGGGAGATCGGAACTGAAGGACTGGGGAGAGCGGAACTGAAGGACTGGGGAGAGCGGAACTGAAGGACTGGGGAGAGCGGAACTGAAGGACTGGGGAGAGCGGAACTGAAGGACTGGGGAGATCGGAACTGAAGGCTTGGGGAGAGCGGAACTGAAGGACTGGGGAGATCAGAACTGAAGGACTGGGGAGAGCGGAACTGAAGGACTGGGGAGAGCGGAACTGAAGGACTGGGGAGATCGGAACTGAAGGACTGGGGAGAGCGGAACTGAAGGACTGGGGAGAGCGGAACTGAAGGACTGGGGAGAGCGGAACTGAAGGACTGGGGAGAGCGGAACTGAAGGACTGGGGAGATCGGAACTGAAGGACTGGGGAGATCGGAACTGAAGGACTGGGGAGAGCGGAACTGAAGGACTGGGGAGATCGGAACTGAAGGACTGGGGAGAGCGGAACTGAAGGACTGGGGAGAGCGGAACTGAAGGACTGGGGAGAGCGGAACTGAAGGACTGGGGAGAGGGGAACTGAAGGACTGGGGAGAGCGGAACTGAAGGACTGGGGAGAGCGGAACTGAAGGACTGGGGAGAGCGGAACTGAAGGACTGGGGAGAGCGGAACTGAAGGACTGGGGAGAGGGGAACTGAAGGACTGGGGAGAGCGGAACTGAAGGACTGGGGAGAGCGGAACTGAAGGACTGGGGAGAGGGGAACTGAAGGACTGGGGAGAGCGGAACTGAAGGACTGGGGAGAGCGGAACTGAAGGACTGGGGAGAGCGGAACTGAAGGACTGGGGAGAGCGGAACTGAAGGACTGGGGAGAGGGGAACTGAAGGACTGGGGAGAGCGGAACTGAAGGACTGGGGAGAGCGGAACTGAAGGACTGGGGAGAGCGGAACTGAAGGACTGGGGAGAGGGGAACTGAAGGACTGGGGAGAGCGGAACTGAAGGACTGGGGAGAGCGGAACTGAAGGACTGGGGAGAGCGGAACTGAAGGACTGGGGAGAGCGGAACTGAAGGACTGGGGAGAGGGGAACTGAAGGACTGGGGAGAGCGGAACTGAAGGACTGGGGAGAGCGGAACTGAAGGACTGGGGAGAGGGGAACTGAAGGACTGGGGAGAGCGGAACTGAAGGACTGGGGAGAGCGGAACTGAAGGACTGGGGAGAGCGGAACTGAAGGACTGGGGAGAGCGGAACTGAAGGACTGGGGAGAGGGGAACTGAAGGACTGGGGAGAGCGGAACTGAAGGACTGGGGAGAGCGGAACTGAAGGACTGGGGAGAGCGGAACTGAAGGACTGGGGAGAGCGGAACTGAAGGACTGGGGAGAGCGGAACTGAAGGACTGGGGAGAGCGGAACTGAAGGACTGGGGAGAGCGGAACTGAAGGACTGGGGAGAGCGGAACTGAAGGACTGGGGAGAGCGGAACTGAAGGACTGTAGGATAGTGCGAATCCTTAACGAGGCGCACAAAGTTATCTAGAATCTGACTCACTTCTCCAAGCGTCAACATTGACGGGCTTCTGTCGGCTGAGTGACAAAGCCTTGTCAATAACTCTATTAGCTGCTTGCACATTGGCCCTAGCAGAATAAGGCAGTGAGAAGTCGAACACGTTGCTGCCAGTTTCGTCCTTTAAAACTCGGTAGGCCTTGCGCAAGATGCCTTTCCATTCGTTGGACAGGTCGCCAGTTGCTGACGAATCGCCGCCCCCACCGCTTCGACTGCTAGCGAAGCTGGCATGCTGCTGCTGCTGAGAATGAGGCAGCTGGCTATTGTCAAATATTAAATCGGCCTCCATTAGTACACAGTCGTCGTCAGAGTCTATTGTTTCAGGTTTAATTAGCATGGATGAAGATGAATTGTCAAGTTTGCCGACTGTGCTCACGCTGACGGAGTTGGCAGAGGAGACAGCGGCTCCCGACGTGCCGGGGAGATGGGAAGCCACTGGCATAACTTGTTGGACCATGGGAGGCGGGCACTGGAACCATATTGTTGGGCAATATTTTTGTCGTCATCATCCAAATCTACCTACCAGTCATCATCCAAATCTACCTACCAGTCATCATCCAAATCTACCTACCAGTCATCATCCAAATCTACCTACCAGTCATCATCCAAATCTACCTACCAGTCATCATCAAAATCTACCTACCAGCTGTCATCATCCAAATCTACCTACCAGCTGTCATCATCCAAATCTACCTACCAGTCATCATCCAAATCTACCTACCAGTCATCATCCAAATCTACCTACCAGTCATCATCCAAATCTACCTACCAGTCATCATCAAAATCTACCTACCAGTCATCATCCAAATCTACCTACCAGTCATCATCAAAATCTACCTACCAGTCATCATCTAAATCTACCTACCAGTCATCATCCAAATCTACCTACCAGTCATCATCCAAATCTACCTACCAGTCATCATCCAAATCTACCTACCAGTCATCATCCAAATCTACCTACCAGTCATCATCCAAATCTACCTACCAGTCATCATCCAAATCTACCTACCAGTCATCATCCAAATCTACCTACCAGTCATCATCCAAATCTACCTACCTATCATTTTTCAATTCAAATTGTCCTTTTCTCCATCGCCATGTTTATGTTAATTCTTTATCACTTCAACGCACTTACCATGGAATGCTCATCAGCAACATTGGCCAGCCTCTGGACTGTGGGATCAAGCACCTCCAGCAAGTGTCCGTGCAGTTGAGCGACAATTTTAAAAGCAACAAGCAGATCCCGCACTGCCATATTATCAATGAGCATAGTGGCGCTAGATATTGTGCACTCGAACATTGTCAGCGGTGAGAAGGTCCCTCCGCCACTGCCGCCGCTGCCACCACCGGCGCTGCCGCCTCCGCCTCCCATTGGTTGATGATGCCCAGCGGCGAATGGAGAAATGCCAACTGCAGCCATAGCGAGACAGGTTTGATTGGTCTAGGCGCAAATCAGGCTTGGACAAGACAGTTCAATTCAATTCTATTGATGTGCGACAAATGTGACTGCTAGCGCTGAAATAGAAGATTAGATTGGCAATTCAGCTGCTTATCCAGTGTTATATATACTAATCCATTGTCTTTACTACTAATCCACTGGCTTACTTACTATTCCATCTACTAATCCAACATATTTATCTACTAATCCAACGTATTTATCTACTAATCCAACATCTTTATCTACTAATCCAACATATTTATCTACTAATCCAACATCTTTATCTACTAATCCAACATCTTTATCTACTAATCCAACATCGTTATCTACTAATCCAACATCTTTATCTACTAATCCAACATCTTTATCTACTAATCCAACATCGTTATCTACTAATCCAACATCTTTATCTACTAATCCAACATCTTTATCTACTAATCCAACATCGTTATCTACTAATCCAACATATTTATCTAATAATCCAACATCTTTATCTACTAATCCAACATATTTATCTACTAATCCAACATTTTTATCTACTAATTCAACATCGTTATCTACTAATCCAACATATTTATCTACTAATCCAACATCTTTATCTACTAATCCAACGTATTTATCTACTAATCCAACATATTTATCTACTAATCCAACGTATTTATCTACTAATCCAACATCTTTATCTACTAATCCAACATCTTTATCTACTAATCCAACATATTTATCTACTAATCCAACGTATTTATCTACTAATCCAACATCTTTATCTATTAATCCAACGTATTTATCTACTAATCCAACATCTTTATCTATTAATCCAACATCTTTATCTACTAATCCAACATCGTTATCTACTAATCCAACATCGTTATCTACTAATCCAACATCGTTATCTACTAATCCAACATATTTATCTACTAATCCAACATCTTTATCTACTAATCCAACATCTTTATCTACTAATCCAACATCGTTATCTACTAATCCAACATCGTTATCTACTAATCCAACATATTTATCTACTAACCCAGTGTCTTAACAACTAATCCTGTCTAATCTACTAATCCACTGAGTTATCCAGTCTTGCGTATTTACTATTACTTTAAAAGTCGGCCTAAAAGCCACGAATCAGACGTGCAGCACAAAAAGTCACTTCTAATGGCACGGTGTTTAAAGTTATAAAGTTATTGCAGCACTGCATAAACAGAGCCGACTAAAATGCACAGTAAAATAATATTATCATTTATAACTATAAAATTTGAGTTACATTTTACTTAAGAAATAAGCTAAGTACTCACATTAACAACTAAAATCAATAAATCAATCTATTACTTTCAGTTAGGAAATGTTTGTCACTATATGTCACTATCAGTTGAGTTTGGGGCGCCGCAGCCAATCACAGCCCAGGCTAGCGGACTGTCCGGCTTCGGCCGTCGACTAATCCAATCCGGATGGCGCCTAATCCGTTCCAGTTCAAGTCGCTCGCGCGGATTAGCAATCACCTCGGCGAAGTGCTGGTCAAGTAAAGCTTTAAGCCTGGATGCCTCCGCTGATTCCCAGGCCAGGCGTTTCACGCGCAGCACTGTCTGCGGCTCCCCGTCAGCTGCGAACCCGGCGGCATCATCGTCGGCTGCGGCAACCTCGTCATCGGAGCTGGTGTACTGAAGGTCGAGTAGGGCGCGCAGGCGGGCCATGTCAGTAATGCCGAGGGTGCCGTGCGCTTGAAGATTATCGTAGCTGCGCTGCCGCTGGCTCAGTTTCTGAGGAGGTGGGTGGATGGCTCAGTTTCTGAGGAGGTGGGTGGATGGCTCAGTTTCTGAGGAGGTGGGGTGGTGGATGGCACAGTGACTGAGGAGGTGGGGTGGATGGCTCAGTTTCTGAGGAAGTGGGATGGTGGATGGCTCAGTTTCTGAGGAGGTGGGGTGGTGGATGGCACAGTGACTGAGGAGGTGGGGTGGATGGCTCAGTTTCTGAGGAGGTGGGATGGTGGATGGCTCAGTGACTGAGGAGGTGGGATGGTGAATGGCTCAGTTTCTGAGGAGGTGGGGTGGTGGATGGCTTAGTGACTGAGGAGGTGGGTGGATGGCTCAGTTTCTGAGGAGGTGGGTGGATGGCTCAGTTTCTGAGGAGGTGGGTGGATGGCTCAGTTTCTGAGGAGGTGGGTGGATGGCTCAGTTTCTGAGGAGGTGGGTGGATGGCTCAGTTTCTGAGGAGGTGGGTGGATGGCTCAGTTTCTGAGGAGGTGGGGTGGTGGATGGCACAGTGACTGAGGAGGTGGGGTGGATGGCTCAGTTTCTGAGGAGGTGGGATGGTGGATGGCTCAGTTTCTGAGGAGGTGGGGTGGTGGATGGCACAGTGACTGAGGAGGTGGGGTGGATGGCTCAGTTTCTGAGGAGGTGGGATGGTGGATGGCTCAGTTTCTGAGGAGGTGGGGTGGTGGATGGCACAGTGACTGAGGAGGTGGGGTGGATGGCTCAGTTTCTGAGGAGGTGGGTGGATGGCTCAGTTTCTGAGGAGGTAGGTTGGTGGATGGCACAGTGACTGAGGAGGTGGGCTGGATGGCTCAGTTTCTGAGGAGGTGGGATGGTGGATGGCTCAGTGACTGAGGAGGTGGGATGGTGGATGGCTCAGTTTCTGAGGAGGTGGGGTGGTGGATGGCTTAGTGACTGAGGAGGTGGGTGGATGGCTCAGTTTCTGAGGAGGTGGGTGGATGGCTCAGTTTCTGAGGAGGTGGGTGGATGGCTCAGTTTCTGAGGTGGGTGGATGGCTCAGTTTCTGAGGAGGTGGGTGGATGGCTCAGTTTCTGAGGAGGTGGGTGGATGGCTCAGTTTCTGAGGAGGTGGGTGGATGGCTCAGTTTCTGAGGTGGGTGGATGGCTCAGTTTCTGAGGAGGTGGGTGGATGGCTCAGTTTCTGAGGAGGTGGGTGGATGGCTCAGTTTCTGAGGAGGTGGGTGGATGGCTCAGTTTCTGAGGAGGTGGGTGGATGGCTCAGTTTCTGAGGAGGTGGGGAGGTGGATGGCACAGTGACTGAGGAGGTGGGTGGTGGATGGCTCAGTGACTGAGCAGGTGGGTGGATGGCTCAGTTTCTGAGGTGGGTGGATGGCTCAGTGACTGAGGAGGTGGGGTGGTGGATGGCTCAGTGACTGAGGAGGTAGGTGGATGGAGTGAAGCAATTCTATTACCCACCCTGGCGGCTCGCGAAGCCCAGCCTTGCTTTGGCTGGTGCTGTCGTCGGTAATTCCTTCGCAGGATGTCCTTGAACCAGTAGCGCATGAATGTGTCTACAGGGACAGAGTCTGAAATTAGAATTACCTAACGCTTTATAGCTGACAGTTGGTGGCGTGACCCAGAGTAGATACAATTACAATTACGCACTCTTCCAAGATTCCACGTCCGGCGGCGGTTGACTGGTCATAGCAATGGCCCGGTCGATTATTGCCCGAGCAGCATTGCGATTTACCGGTGCTGAGTACCTGTTTTGTGATTAGCAGGAATCTTAGAGAACGATTTAGTGAACTATTTAGTACTTGTGAATAGTTAGCTGGGAGGTAATCTCACAGAACCCGTACTATGGTTAGCTGGGATCTAACAGCAACGGTACTATGGTTAGCTGGGATCTAACAGCAACTGTACTATGGTTAGCTGGGATCTAACAGCAACTGTACTATGGTTAGCTGGGATCTAACAGCAACTGTACTATGGTTAGCTGGGATCTAACAGCAACTGTACCATGGTTAGCTGGGATCTAACAGCAACTGTACTATGGTTAGCTGGGATCTAACAGCAACTGTACCATGGTTAGCTGGGATCTAACAGCAACTGTACTATGGTTAGCTGGGATCTAACAGCAACTGTACCATGGTTAGCTGGGATCTAACAGCAACTGTACTATGGTTAGCTGGGATCTAACAGCAACTGTACTATGGTTAGCTGGGATCTAACAGCAACTGTACTATGGTTAGCTGGGATCTAACAGCAACTGTACTATGGTTAGCTGGGATCTAACAGCAACTGTACTATGGTTAGCTGGGATCTAACAGCAACTGTACTATGGTTAGCTGGGATCTAACAGCAACTGTACTATGGTTAGCTGGGATCTAACAGCAACTGTACTATGGTTAGCTGGGATCTAACAGCAACTGTACTATGGTTAGCTGGGATCTAACAGCAACTGTACTATGGTTAGCTGGGATCTAACAGCAACTGTACTATGGTTAGCTGGGATCTTAGATGAGAAGAACTAGTTTAGGAGAGGCCGCTCACGACTTGGTGAAATCGAATAATTCCCCGCGCAGGTCTTTGATTGATCGATAGGAGCGCCTCAGAAGCTGCTTCCAACGGTCCGAGAGGGTGCCTCCCAAGCCGCCGATGCCAGAGGCTCCGCCAACTCCTGTCGACGCCTTCGTGTTCGCCGAACCCGTTGATCGAATCAATTGGCTGCGATTCCAATTAGTAGCAATGCCGACCGACGCATTGGCAGTGTCGGCCCATAGCATGCCACTAATACCGTCATTGAAGTCCTGACTGGCCTCGGCGTCAAGCTCCGGCTCGTTGGCTTTGCTGTTGAAGATGCTGACATCACCAGCAGCAGCTTCTCTGTCAGTGAGGTAACCAGCAGGTGCCGCCACATCTCCAGCTTCCGCCTTGACAACTCCAGTTGAGGATTGCCACGTTGTCGCTGGATTGTGTTCTATCTGCAGCTTCTCGGGCAGTTTCTGATGTTCTTCTGATTGCTCTGGCTCAGTGGGCAGATGCTGGCACGGCTGCTCAGACTCAGATTGGCCATGTCGCTGGTTGCTGCTGTTATAGAGCTGGGCTATTTGAGCCAGTCGGCCAGCCGATGGCTCCATCACCTCCACTAGGCGGCCCTGCAGCTGGCAGACAATTTTCTGGGCCAGGATTAGATCCACTAGCTCCATTGATTCTACCAGCATTTGGGCATTGCTAATAGTGCATTCAAATAGAGCAATCGGGGAAAACACGTTGTTGAGGCTAGGCAAACTGCTAGTTAAGCAGGCTGCCGAGGCCATTTTAGCTTGGCCTGGATTTTTATAGGTTTGTTACAAGGAAATAAGACAAAGCTGAAATTGTATTAAGAAAGTAATATCATTTTGAAGTAAATTTTTTTTGCCATCAAAATGTTTAGCTACAATGCTCTCAGAAGCATCTGTACTAGGCCTATATTAATATTTCTTTGTAAAAGCTGATATTCTAATCTATTTTATTTTTTCGTTTAGTAAATTAAGTTAAGCTACTGTCTTACATAGTGTAAGATTACAAGACTTAGGCCAGGGGCTATTGACATTTACACTTTATGCAAGACATAAAAATATTTATAGGTTATACTTTTTTCCTATATAGCTTATTTAGCTTTCTAAATTTTTCTTGTGTGCAATCAGCATGATTGTGACAATGGCATGCTGCCATTGTAAATACATGCTTGGGTGCTATATGATCTGCAGTATGCCACAGCAAATTTAGCAAAAAAGAATTCTGGCAATAATCAACTTATAGACATTTTTATATTGGTGACATGTAATGGCATTAAATTATCTAAACCAACACCAATTTATTTTAATGGCAATATAAGGATTTTTTCAAATTTTCTGTTTTAATTCAGCACTTCACATTAGCCTTATTGAAATAAGTGGTATTTATGTGGACAGCATCTAGCTCACTTTTGCTTGTTGCCATGATGCCCTCACCCATAGTTCAGATCACGTAGTTTATGCCGGAAATTTCCGGCCTACATTTGTGCAGTTGGTATGCACAAGCTTCCAATTGGCATACTCTGCGTGCAAAAAGGTGCTTTGCATTTATGTGTGTGATGTCCATGTCCGCGTGCAGTAGCACATGGGAGAATATCAGAGTGGCAAAAAATATACAGACAATAAATTGAAATAAAATACTTGTTGGCTAAAGTCTAACTAAGCCACTCTAAGGGCTCAAGCTGAAATTTCCTATTTTCATCTAAAAGTGATTCAAAACTTTTGCAGCTTTGATGTACAGCTTCAAACAAACTCCAACAAACATTCAAACAAAGTTCAGCATTTTTTTCAATATATATTTCTTCACAAGCTTCTAAGAGCCCAATTGTCTCTAAAAATATTGGACAGTAGTTTCATTTCAATATAAAATATATTGCCTTGAACAAGAGCAAAATTTGAACTAAAAAATGAGTGCTTTTGGTCTTGCAGTGCTAATCTTGCCTGTACTCTTGGTGTACACAGTCATAGAAACTTGGTTGTGGCTATTTGTGAGGTAGAGTTTAAATTAAATAATGGCAATTACATGCTTTAGAATAAAATCATCCCTTTAGAAAAAAGTAAAATAAATCTATAGGCCTAATAGTAATCAGAAGAATATTTAAACTCTTATTTAGAACCCAACTTTTACATGAATACTCCGGTTAACTTTTGTTTAATGCCATGCAATTTACATTGACCAATGGGATGGACTACTATACGAATAGCCACTATCAAGAAATTTATAGTAAAAATTCTTAGTGTACATAGGCATGCAAAAACATTTTTTGGCATGCGTTGGTGTGCAAATGAAAATTTTCCCTTCTTCTTTCTGGCGTGCACCCAGCATGATCCAGACTAGGGGGCACTCACTAGGTAGGATACAAGAACTTGACTTACCACATGCTATATACAATTATAGCTGCCAGTAGACTTTACAGCAAGAATATGAAGCATAGGCCTATAACTAGAAAATATCAAAAGCAAAATTTAAATTCATCAAACTCTAAGCAAAACTTGTTATACACTTTCTTAAGTCATGTGCCTTGATAAACAGTCCACATTAGGCCTACTTTATAATTTGAAATTTGTCCTGATACAATGTCTATGCCACCTTAGGATTGCCATGCTAGATTGTCTACAATAGCCAAAAAGTTATTCCAAAAGTGCACATCAGCAATATTTCATTTAAGTCTATAGTTAGGGCCTATTTAATAAAATAAGTTAATAATAATAACTTAAACTGCTTTTAAACACATTGGAAAGATGCAAAGATATTAGGAATTAGCAATGCATTCACCTGAATTCGACCTGAATGTGAGCTGAATACCCTTCAATTGTGCTGGTTTGGATTTCTGGATCATTGAAATTGTGGGGGTACAGCCTGTACAGTACTTTACACAAAAATTCGAATAGACCGTGTGTCCAGTGAGTTTAATTCAATATGAAAAAATGCTAGGCCTAAAATGAAAAATAAATTATGCAGCAAACTAGATGACTGCCGCATATATGAATATTGAGCATCTATAGCTAGGTATATTATTTTAAGAAAGCTTGCTAAATAAAAGCAGCTAAATATGCTCCTAGTCTAAGGCCAAGCAAAAATGATTTAATAATTAGGCCTATAAAGTTAGAAATAGTAAGCCTGACACAAGATTAACGTAGTAGCCAATTTTTAGATTTGAATTTTATTTTTGTCTATGCCAGTGTAGATATACAGAGAGTGTCTAGGCACACAGACAAGGTCAAGGGCTAAAATACTTAGCTGTACCTGTAGGCCTACAGTACAGACGTACAGACAGTGTAGTAGAAACAACTTTAAAAAAACCTCAAGCTTAGTGTTTTTAAATTATCGATCTTTATTTTTAACGTGTGCGTATTTAAACAAAGCTTTCGGCTTTTATTTATACGCGACAACTGTAATATGAAATACTAATGATTAGCCTAACATTGACAAGTGCTTCAAACTTGGTATAGTTTTTTGTAGCCGTCAAAGCCTCTGCAACGGTGACTTGGTTTCCGTTAATGTCAGGATAATTATTCTTTGAAATGTAAAGTTCGTAGTTTTAATTCATTTTTTATACAAAAGAGGTTGTAGCCTAATGGTTAGTGCGTCAGACTCACGACTAATTGAAGGTCGGGGGTTCGATTCCCGACTCCACTGGAACAATTTGTGTCCTTTAGCAAGACACTTAACTCTACATTGCTTCAGTTCACCCAGCTGTTAAATGGGTACCAACATCAGCTGGGATAATTGAAGGTGGGTATGGCGTCCCCCAGTCCATGGACTGAACAGCTGTACGCAGCCTTCAGATGCGCCGCGCATTAGCTGCGGCTGTGCTGTCGGCTGCACCTATAACAATTGGGGTAGGTGTAATCAATTTATTATTATTATTATTATTACAGGGCAATTAAATGAAAGTTAAAACAGCATTGATTTTATCTTGTTATTGCAAGATAAAAATTGTCACTGTTAAACTGTACACTGTTGACTAAAATCGTCACAGTTGTATTGATTCGTAAATAGTATTACAGTTGCTTTATGCACTAATATAGTGTATTAAGTAAAACTAAAACTAAAACTAACTAAAGTTACTAAGTTACTAAGTTAGACCGCACAGTTACTGTGCGCGCACAGTCTTACACAAAGCAAAGTAAAAAACTCAAAGTTTAATCTGAAACATAATTAATACAAATTTGATAGCTGAACTTTGACTGTATTTGTGATTTAGTATTCACATTTTTTAGTTCGGCGAATTAATGCTTTGCAAATAATGGAGTTATGAAAACGGTTGCGAAGCGATTTGCGAATCATAATAGTGTACTAGTTGTTAACACTTACCAATTAAGGTGTCAGAAAAAGGTATAGCATTATTTACAAATAATTTTAATGATGTTACAGCCCAAAAAAACAAAAGGCGGGCATACACACAGTTCACGCCGATCAATGAAAAGTAACAAAATCGAATCAAGCATGGCCAATAATGGCGAGCATGGCGAGTCAACAAAAATTATAACCTATGCAAGACTTGACTATAGATTAGTTTAAAGCAAAAATATTCAAGCTATAGTTAGTTTCTTTAGGGCACTACAAAAACAGTACTATAGCTACGACGTACAATCTAATTAAACTTTTACATCTTATAGTCAGTCTTAGCATTAACGTTTTTTAATTGTCGAAACTTAGACCTAACAAATAGAATTAGGGAAGACGGAAAAAGCTGGCTACAGTACGTGAAAATGAGCCAAGCTATGTAAGGATATAATATTTGTTTACAAATTCATGGCGTCTGAAAACTTACTCATTTTACCTTGACTGATTTCCGAGGTAAGAAACGAAAATAAAGGAACATGTGGATAATTTTAACTTTTCAGCGATGATTCGCCATACAATGTAAATAGCAGAATAAGTTAAAGAAAAAATATGACGTTTGCCAAAGCGAAAAAAGTTTCAAATTATGCCGCAATTGTGGAAGAAAACTTTTAATCATAAGAGCTACAACTGCTGTGTCTGACCTGGTGGCGTTCACATGAGCTATTGTGTGTGCGACTGAGCTGCATTGGCTTGACAACCAAGTACTCAATTCTGTTAGACAGGTGCTCAATCCTGTTAGACAGGTGCTCAATCCTGTTAGACAGGTGCTCAATCCTGTTAGACAGGTGCTCAATCCTGTTAGACAGGTGCTCAATCCTGTTAGACAGGTACTCAATCCTGTTAGACAGGTGCTCAATCCTGTTAGACAGGTGCTCAATCCTGTTAGACAGGTGCTCAATCCTGTTAGACAGGTGCTCAATCCTGTTAGACAGGTGCTCAATCCTGTTAGACAGGTGCTCAATCCTGTTAGACAGGTGCTCAATCCTGTTAGACAGGTGCTCAATCCTGTTAGACAGGTGCTCAATCCTGTTAGACAGGTGCTCAATCCTGTTAGACAGGTGCTCAATCCTGTTAGACAGGTGCTCAATCCTGTTAGACAGGTGCTCAATCGTGTTAGACAGGTGCTCAATCGTGTTAGACAGGTGCTCAATCGTGTTAGACAGGTGCTCAATCCTGTTAGACAGGTGCTCAATCGTGTTAGACAGGTGCTCAATCGTGTTAGACAGGTGCTCAATCGTGTTAGACAGGTGCTCAATCCTGTTAGACAGGTGCTCAATAGAACAGGCTAACAACTTTAGAATAAATAAAGCCAGCCCTGTGTACGCCACCACAGGCGGTCGCGCGCGGATCATGGAATGGCAGTTCAGTGTAGCAAACAAAGTTCCAAAACCATAAAAACGGAACAATGCAAAATTACAGCATAAAGTACTAGAATAGGTCTCCATCAAAACACGGAAGGAGTTGCAATTTAATAGGATAGAAATTATGCCACGGTAGATATCCATGCTACGTACATGAATACTTGCAACTTAGAGGGAAAATACGAAGAGTTTCTTTAAACATCTGAAAAAATTCGACAACAAATAAAAATACTATTGCGATCAAAGCTCTTTGCAATTTTTGCAGCAACAAAAATTGAAATCAACGGATCAACGGATCAACACAGTGGAATCAACGGAACTATTCCACTGTGTGATCACCTGTTAGACAATACTGTTCCAATGTGTGATCACCTGTTAGACAGAACTGTTCCACTGTGTGATCACCTGTTAGACAGAACTGTTCCAATGTGTGATCACCTGTTAGACAGAACTGTTCTACTGTGTGATCACCTGTTAGACAATACTGTTCCAATGTGTGATCACCTGTTAGACAGAACTGTTCCAATGTGTGATCACCTGTTAGACAGAACTGTTCTACTGTGTGATCACCTGTTAGACAGAACTGTTCCACTGTGTGATCACCTGTTAGACAGAACTGTTCCACTGTGTGATCACCTGTTAGACAATACTGTTCCAATGTGTGATCACCTGTTAGACAGAACTGTTCCAATGTGTGATCACCTGTTAGACAGAACTGTTCCACTGTGTGATCACCTGTTAGACAGAACTGTTCTACTGTGTGATCACCTGTTAGACAGACCTGTTCCACTGTGTGATCACCTGTTAGACAGAGCAGTTTCACCCTGTAAGCATGGACATAGCTCTAAATGAGGGGCATAACTTGAAGTGCAATATTTACAGGTAAAATCTGCCATCAATCAAAACTGCTCTGGCAAAATCTTAGAATAAAAACGCATGGGAAGAACTATAAAGCAGTTGCCATGCAGAAAATATTGTAGTGCAGGTGTGAAACAGTTGTGCTGCTCTGAGCACCGTCAATAATTCAGAACAAAATATAATAATTTCATTCGGTTTAAGCTTGAAGCAAAGTGTGTATAGAAAATACTTTTTGACGGAAAAATCAAATTAGCAGAAAATGATTGCTAAACTGAAATAGATAAAACAGGCAAAAATATGAATAGAACATTTTTTCATACATGTTAGGACTTAGAGATGCTTTGGGTCCGGCTAAAGCAAACTATTCTAAACTGCATCGACTATGACCGACTCATTACTGACAGATCTGACCAATCTATTGCTTCATCATCAATGATTGCGAGCCTAGGCGACCCCGGTACAAACTGCCGGCCTGAAGGAGAACTCGCGCAGCACTTTTTCGCCAACCTTCAGCACCTCGGTCGTCTGGTCGGCGGTGGCAGCCGTGGTGTAAACGAATGGAAATCTGGCAGCCAGACGGGAGCAGAGGAGGCTGCGCTGGCGCCAGTGCGGCAGCGGCACCTCCATCACGTGCGAGAAGCCGCGCGACTGGCACAGGGTCCAGTTGAAGCCGGGGTCCTTCGGATAAAATTATGTTCGCATTTGTGAACTAGTTTCTGTTGCACTACTGACAGTAGTGCGATGTAGCGTTTTGTTGTTGTAGCGTTTTGTGGCTAGAGCAGGGGTCGGAAAACTTATTAGCTAGCGGGCCAAAGAGAGAACCTAAAAGACGACAGCGGGCAGCATTGACTGTACAAATATGAAAAGGGGGAGATGAGACAGGGGAGAGATGAGACAGGGGAGAGATGAGACACAAGAGAGATGAGACACAAGAGAGATGAAACAAGAGGTGTCGGAAGGGGCAACGGGCCGGGTTTGGGAGCTTCAAGGGCCGCGTCTTGCCCCGGGCCGGAGTTTGCCGACCCCTGGGCTGGAGCGTCGGAGTCACGGCTTGAAGGTCGTGGGTTCGATTTCCGACTTTATTAGAACAATTTTTATCATATAGCAAGCCACTTAACAACTCTGAAGTCTGAATTCAAATCCCACTACCAGCTTAAGCTGTGACCCGTTATATTTTTATCCGCAGACGCGGGGCAAATGTAACAGCAGCACTAGTATAAACCAAGGCTTGTTCAACTTTTATGCCAGATGACGACAGTCTTGAGACTTTAGTAGCTGCAGAACAAGAAACAGAATACAAAACTTTCGACTTTGACTTTAGATATTTTTTTATTTTGACTACCAAATGAGCCGTCCCGCCTGATCTGATGCTGCAATTTTCATACGCAGCTAGACTGCTAAAGGGAAATAAGTGGGACAAAATGCAATTGAAAATTGCATTTATCCGACCTGCATTTATCAGAATCGAAAAAGCTGCTTAAACCGACTGGCATTTCGTCTACATTCGCAACCAGCGATGTGTTTGCTTCGGCCTGCCAATTTTCAGAGAAAACTTACAGCTGGCTGATTGAACCGCCCGAAGCTGCCCTGAAGGATGTGGGGAAAGGACGCCCTGAAGGATGTTAGGAAAAGGAGCCCTGAGGATTTGGGAAAAGGACGCCTGAAGGATGAGGGGAAAGGGAACCCTGAAGGATTTGGGGGAAAGGGGGCCCTGAAGGATTTAGGGAAAGGGGGCCCTAAAGGATTTAGGGAAAGGGGGCCCTGAAGGATTTGGGGAGAGGGAGCCCTGAAGGATTTGGGGGAAAGGGAGCCCTGAAGGATTTGGGGGAAAGGGAGCCTGAAGGATTTAGGGAAAGGGAGCCCTGAAGGATTTGGGGGAAAGGGAGCCCTGAAGGATTTGGGGGAAAGGGAGCCCTGAAGGATTTGGGGGAAAGGGAGCCCTGAAGGATTTGGGGGAAAGGGAGCCCTGAAGGATTTGGGGGAAAGGGAGCCCTGAAGGATTTGGGGGAAAGGGAGCCCTGAAGGATTTGGAGGAAAGGGAGCCCTGAAGGATTTGGGGGAAAGGGAGCCCTGAAGGATTTGGGGGAAAGGGAGCCCTGAAGGATTTGGGGGAAAGGGAGCCCTGAAGGATCCGTGGAACGGGAAGGATTTCAGGAACGGCCATTCTGAAGTTCCTGGGAGGACTTGCTCACCTGGAACTCCGCCCGCATGAAGTCAGCAGGTGAGCAGGGCACGGGCAGCATCATGTCCTCGTAGGGTCGCAGCTGCAGCGGGAACAAATCCTTGCGTTTGAAGAAAATATCCCCGTAGTAGGCGTGCCGCAAATGACTGGCGTTGTGGCCCTGGACGAAGAAAATGTCCACGTAGGGCCAGCGGAATTTGCTCCACGGCTGGAACAGGAAGGCCTCCGAATCGGCCCTGAAGAATTTCCACTTGCCCAGCGCCGCCCACTCCATGAAGCGGTAGAGACGGTACTCGGGCTCCAAGCGCTTCAGGGCCGCCTCCATCTGCTGCTTCTGCTCCGCCAGGACCATCACGTCTGCGGTGCATTGCGAAAGTTCAACAGTAGAGAGACCACGCGGGTATCTCAAATCCCCACCGCCTACTTCACGCTCCAAAAAACCGAATGACAGATTGTTGTGAAAGTCCACCAAATGCATCAACATTTTTCGACCTTTACGATGAACTTACCTTCAAAGCCGTCTGACGTCAGCATCGTCGAGATATTCAGCGATTCTTGTCGAAGACCCTGGTGTCAAGTACATCTAGAATTGCCCTGTATAAACCTCTATGGCGAATCCCTAATGGTTCAAAACTAACAATATAATCTATATAGTCAACAACGGGCACTTTTTGCCTATACTGGAGGTTTTTACCACCACACCCCGATGAGAATCGTTGAATATCTCGACGATTCCGATTATTCGTGATTCTGGAAGTCGCCTCATCGGATTGAGCGGAAAATTTTAGCCTGAGATCTGTATTGTCATGGTTATTTGTTAAATATTTAGGAATTTGGGAAAATATATAATTTGGGTCTTTGATCTACAATTAAATTGTTTAACGAGTATCTGAAATGATGATTTCATTCTCAAATTGATCCCAAACCCAAACGCTTTGATAGGCTCCAGAGGATTTGACAACAAGGAAACATCGTCAGACTCTGATGCGTACCGGAGAGCATGCAATTCTTTTCCTAGAAACCAAACCCGGAAGAACATCTGGACCCTCACCGTGACCCACACAAGCCCCCGAGACTTCTCTCCGCGGCTGAGTCTCAAATGAATGTGGCCTCGCCGCGGAATCGAGCTCAGGAACCTTGGCGCGTTAGACCGCTCTGCCACTCAGCCCCGAGGGTCAACTCACCAACATCGTCGTCCCAGGGAATGCGGCCGTGATGCCGCAGGCTGCCCAGCAGGGTGCCGGAGCACATGAAGAAGGTCACATTGGCTTCGCGCATCGCCTCGGCGAAGACCCTCAACACGGAGCGCATCTGCATCGCCTGACGCTCAGTGACCGGACTGTAGAAATAGTCCTCAGTCTTGAGGTGGCCCGACTCGCTCAGTTGCATGATCAGAACGTACGTGTTCACCAGCAGTACGAAGATGTTGATGGAGACGATTGAACGGGTGGAGATGAAGCGTCCTGTTCGCATGTGGGCGAAGTGCTTGAGCCAGCGCTTCGCAGCCTGGCGGGGGTCGACTATTGAATCCGCTGGCAATGCTGCCTCCTTTGACGAGACAACAGCCGCTGCTTCCAAGTCTTTCATACTTTGCAACGCATGCGGGACGCTGCGAATGGGTGAAAACTGCGAGTTAGACTGCGGCAGGCACCGCGCATCATGACTGTACATCAGAATTCAAGATGTAATGTACATTATTTTTTACACCTGCCAATCGAGTCAGACGTGCAGCCGACAGCACAGCCGCAGCTATTGCGCAGCGCATCTGAAGACTGCGTACAGCTGTTCAGTCCATGGACTGGGGGGACGCCACACCCACCTTCAATTATCCTAGCTAAGCTGGTACCCATTTAACAGCTGGGTGAACTGAAGCAATGCAGAGTTAAGTGTCTTACGAAAGGACACGAGTCAGGAATCGAACCCCCGACCTTCAAGTCGTGAGTCCGACGCCCTAACCACTAGGCTACGTTACCGTGACAAGAGTCGCATTTGAATCGTTTCAATTGATTCAAATGCGCGTCAAGTGACTCACAAACGATTCTAGTGCTTCTAAAACGATTCTGGGTGGGTGAGAGAGTTGCAACAGTTTTTCTGTTGGCTAGAATAGTTTCTGAATCGTTTTTGAAGCGTATCTGATGCGTTTCATTTTGTTCACACAGTTTCTGCAACCTGCTAGAATGAAAGCATGCTCTCTGCTGCACAGTATTTGTTTTTAAAGAACGACCACCATTTGTATTTCAGAGCCACCAAACAGCATAGAGAGGCAAAGATGTTGCGACGGAGTATACTGAACTTCGGAAACTGGGTGCGATGTTTCCTTATTTCTACTGAATTCCGATGTAACCATGATCAAAATATAACGAATTGACGACTGACGGGCAGACTTTGAACTTTGACGCTATTTTGGGCTTTATTTTTTCAATGGTTGCACTCAACTCAATGGTAATCAATAAACTGATGTGAACCTTGAGAAACTGTTAAGAGCCTTGATAAACTGAAGAGAGCCTTGATAAACTGAAGAGAGCCTTGATAAACTGAAGAGAGCCTTGATAAACTGATGAGAGCCTTGATAAACTGTTGAGAGCCTTGATAAACTGTTGAGAGCCTTGATAAACTGTTGAGAGCATAGATAAACTGATGAGAGCCTTGATAAACTGATGAGAACCTTGATAAACTGATGAGAGCCTTGATAAACTGATGAGAGCCTTGAGAAACTGTTGAGAGCCTTGATAAACTGATGAGAGCCTTGATAAACTGATGAGAGCCTTGATAAACTGTTGAGAGCCTTGATAAACTGTTGAGAGCCTTGATAAACTGATGAGAGCCTTGATAAACTGTTGAGAGCCTTGATAAACTTATGAGAGCATTGATAAACTGATGAGAGCCTTGATAAACTGATGAGAGCCTTGATAAACTGATGAGAACCTTGATAAACTGATGAGAGCCTTGATAAACTGATGAGAGCCTTGAGAAACTGTTGAGAGCCTTGATAAACTGATGAGAGCCTTGATAAACTGTTGAGAGCCTTGATAAACTGATGAGAGCCTTGATAAACTGATGAGAGCCTTGATAAACTGATGAGAGCCTTGATAAACTGTTGAGAGCCTTGATAAACTGATGAGAGCCTTGATAAACTGATGAGAACATTGATAAACTGATGAGAACCTTGATAAACTGATGAGAGCCTTGATAAACTGTTGAGAGCCTTGATAAACTGAAGAGAGCCTTGATAAACTGTTGAGAGCATTGATAAACTGATGAGAACCTTAATAAACTGAAGAGAGCCTTGAGAAACTGTTAAGAGCCTTGATAAACTGAAGAGAGCCTTGATAAACTGCTGAGAGCATTGATAAACTGATGAGAACCTTGATAAACTGAAGAGAGCCTTGAGAAACTGTTAAGAGCCTTGATAAACTGAAGAGAGCCTTGATAAACTGTTGAGAGCATTGATAAACTGATGAGAGCCTTGATAAACTGATGAGAACCTTGATAAACTTATGAGAGCATTGATAAACTGATGAGAGCATAGATAAACTGATGAGAGCCTTGATAAACTGATGAGAGCCTTGATAAACTGATGAGAGCCTTGATAAACTGATGAGAACCTTGATAAACTGATGAGAGCCTTGATAAACTGATGAGAACATTGATAAACTGATGAGAACCTTAATAAACTGATGAGAGCCTTGATAAACTGATGAGAACATTGATAAACTGATGAGAACCTTGATAAACTGATGAGAGCCTTGATAAACTGATGAGAGCCTTGATAAACTGAAGAGAGCCTTGATAAACTGATGAGAGCCTTGATAAACTGAAGAGAGCCTTGATAAACTGAAGAGAGCCTTGATAAACTGTTGAGAGCCTTGATAAACTGAAGAGAGCCTTGATAAACTGTTGAGAACCTTGATAAACTGATGAGAACCTTGATAAACTGATGAGAACATTGATAAACTGATGAGAACATTGATAAACTGTTGAGAACATTGATAAACTGATGAGAACCTTGATAAACTGATGAGAACTTTGATAAACTGATGAGAACATTGATAAACTGATGAGAACCTTGATAAACTGATGAGAACCTTGATAAACTGATGAGAACATTGATAAACTGATGAGAGCCTTGATAAACTGATGAGAACATTGATAAACTGATGAGAACCTTGATAAACTGATGAGAACCTTGATAAACTGAAGAGAGCCTTGATAAACTGATGAGAACATTGATAAACTGATGAGAACATTGATAAACTGTTGAGAACATTGATAAACTGATGAGAACCTTGATAAACTGATGAGAACATTGATAAACTGATGAGAACATTGATAAACTGATGAGAGCCTTGATAAACTGATGAGAGCCTTGATAAACTGATGAGAGCCTTGATAAACTGATGAGAGCCTTGATAAACTGATGAGAGCCTTGATAAACTGATGAGAACATTGATAAACTGATGAGAGCCTTGATAAACTGATGAGAGCCTTGATAAGCTGACGAGTGCCATGCTAGTTAAAATCCTCCAGTCATGGGTATAAAACGTGGAGTAGATAAGAGCCGACATTGTGTGAGAAACGCACACAACAAAATATGTTTACTAAATTTGCACCTGTCGAAGTTTCAATCTACGTGCTATTTCCATCCAAGCTTGACCCTGTTTCACACACGCACGCACAGAACTATGAGCTGCATTATTTTATGAGTAAATAGAAAAGCAGGAAAGAAAGCGAGCATAAATCTCAGTTGTAGCCACACGAGCCTGTGCTCAAACAGTTTGTTTGAGTACAGCCCCTCTCTGGCTGAATTTGTGAGAGACAAAAAATTTCTGTGTCCCGATCGCTTTGACAGTCTGGGCAAACGAACTGTCTGAGCACAGCTCTGGCCAAGGTCACCAATTGCTCAAGTGCACTCACTCCGTTTTCGTGGAAGCAGTGCACGCGGATTCACTAGCCTCAAATCGATCATCCGCGGAGCATTGCTGTGCAGAGCGTCTGCGAGTTCTCTCTAGGATTGAATGGACTCATGATTTAGGGAGCGCATGTGTGCTCAGCTATTGCCAGCCAGTCTAAACTGCTCAGATTTCGTCTCAAGGGACCGCAACCTGTCTCCAACAGCGGCAGCAAGTTCACTTCAGGGTTATAAGGGGCTGGGAGATTAGCACGAGATTAGTTCCGGTGTGAGCTGCTGGCCGTGCTTGTACTTTTAGCATATGTTAGAAATTTCTATTGGAATAAAAAATGCATTGAAGGTTTAGTCTGATCGGCTTGACCAACGCTTTTGAGAATTAGGCAGCTATGAGAGTATTAAGCTTCGCTGAGCACACTTGCGCATGAGATCAATCAATGTTCTTTTTATAAATCAAATTCCAGTGGGAATGACAGCTGCGAAAATTTTTTCCGAAAAAAACTGCCTTTGTCAGCACACCTGCTTCAGGCAAAATATCGTTTGAAGAGAGAAATAATCTATTGAACTGTAACTTGTGGATTCCGATCATTAAATCTTATTTTGTTATAACGAATTGTGGAAAATTTAGCCAAAGAAAGCGAAAACACTTGAAAACCCCGGAAAGTTTGTTATTTTTAAATCAGCTTTCACAAGCACCCACCAGCACATCAAGATGACAACCTTCTAATAGCTCTGTGGCAGAAACTATCAGGAAACCAGGACCCACAGAAAATCAATAGTCGATTCGGAATATTTTACCTGTTTTACCAGATGAAAGAATGCCAATAACCGCTCAGTGATGTTTATTTCTTCAGACGGGTTCGTCGGCTTGCTTACGGCTGCAGCAAATGCTTTAACAAGCAAAACACGCGCCTGAAATGAGCACACAGTGGACGCAAGCATAATAAAAGCTAGGTAGGACGCAGAGTATGTGATAAGTCAGGCTCACAGGCGGTCAGTCAGACAGCCTTATCTCAGATATCGCTTGAATAAAATACTAAGGGCTACTTGCTGCTAGTTGCTTTCCTTGCATTTCTTAACCTATAAATAGACACTATGTATTAGGCATTATCATTTCAAAGGCAATCGAGAGAGATAGTGGATACCATGAGAGCCGCGAATATTTCAAATTGGAGACAATAAGAAAAAACTCTAGGAAACTCAAGCAATAACTTAGGCAATGACATAACACAACCCCCGCTAAGGACTTCACTAGCTTGCGAGACGTTTAGAGCTGCTGTGTACAGCAGTTCAGTCCATGGACTGGAGACCCCGCCACGCCCACCTAAACGCTAGTTTGCATTTTAAATGCAATTCATACAATATATCATATAAATCCACTAGAGACAAAAATACTGCTTAATTAGTAACAAACAGTCATATGAGTAATTTTACCATGCTTCGTTTTCAACGAAAAAGTACACTTGCCTCATAAAAACCAACACAAACCACCTGCTTTGTTAAAACCACCTGCTATAGAAAGCTTTGGTGCTTGTTTACTGTTTACAACTACAAGCCCTATCTGAACTCGCCTAGATGTGGGGGAGGGGTGGTGTGTAAACCGCCGCTTTCTTTAAACTCTGGTCCAGTGAGTGTGCTCTCTCGATCAACCCTCTTTATTGTCTGAGTCTGGCTGACTGACTAAAGTGAACGTCGTATAGCAGGGGTCGGCAAACTCCGGCCCGCGGGCCAGATGCGGCCCTCGAAGCTCCCAAATCCGGCCCGTTGCCCCTTCTGACATCTACAGTGTCCTGTTTCATCTCTCCCGTGACTAATCTCTCCCGTGTCTAATCTCTCCCGTGTCTCATCTCTCTCGTGTCTCATCTCTCCCGTGTCTTATCTCTCCCGTGTCTCATCTCTCCCGTGTCTTATCTCTCCCGTGTCTAATCTCTTCCCTGTCTAATCTCTCCCGTGTCTAATCTCTCCCGTGTCTAATCTCTTCCCTATCTTATCTCTCCCGTGTCTCATCTCTCTCGTGTCTTATCTCTCCCGTGTCTCATCTCTCCCGTGTCTCATCTCTCCCGTATCTAATCTCTCCCGTGACTAATCTCTCCCGTGTCTAATCTCTTCCCTGTCTCATCTCTCCCCTATCTCATATTTATACAGTCAATGCGGCCCGCTGTCGTCTTTTAGGCTCTCTCTTTGGCCCGCCAGCAAAAAAGTTTGCCAACCCCTGTCGTATAGGGTTTGGACTTGGAGGCGGCATGGTAAGCGAAGACCAGCTTCCATGGGAAATACAGCTTCCATGGGAAATACAGCTTCCATGGGAAATACAGCTTTCATGGGAAATACTGCTTCCATGGGAAATACTGCTTCCATGGGAAATACAGCTTCCATGGGAAATACTGCTTCCATGGGAAATACAGCTTCCATGGGAAATACTGCTTCCATGGGAAATACTGCTTCCATGGGAAATACAGCTTTCATGGGAAATACAGCTTCCATGGGAAATACAGCTTTCATGGGAAATACAGCTTTCATGGGAAATACAGCTTCCATGGGAAATACAGCTTTCATAGGAAATACAGCTTTCATGGGAAATACAGCTTCCATGGGAAATACTGCTTTCATAGGAAATACTGCTTTCATGGGAAATACAGCTTTCATGGGAAATACTGCTTTCATGGAAAATACAGCTTTCATGGGAAATACAGCTTCCATGGGAAATACAGCTTCCATGGGAAATACAGCTTCCATGGGAAATACAGCTTCCATGGGAAATACAGCTTCCATGGGAAATACAGCTTTCATGGGAAATACAGCTTCCATGGGAAATACAGCTTCCATGGGAAATACAGCTTTCATCGTAAGCCGAATCGTCGTCCAGCTCAAGGTTAGCTACAACTCGAAGTCTTGCCCCCCCCCGACATACTTGTTCGGGCGAGGTACACGATTCGCCACGTTGATCGGTGGTCGGTTAGCGCGTCAATCAGCTCATCCAAATTGGTCATTGTAGGACGGTGTTCATGTACTATATGCACTGACCTACGCACACTCCTCTTGCTCTCTCTAATGTGCTGTTCAAACCTGACCCCCAAAATAATTTACAATTTGGCCCTCTAATATTACGTAACAACTGCTCAAGCAAACAGAACTTCAATACAATAATATCGCTGCTAAAGCCTCTGACTGGGGCAGGTAATTATTTCATTCAGCTTGCAAATATCGCGGCCTTGACTTTACTACAGCCATGACCATCAAAGGACAACTCCAAGGGACACCAACACACACGCCGGCCTACCCACTAACCTAAATAAGCTAGACGATCCATGGACACGGCACCAGTTGTTGTGTTTCACTGACCGCGAGTACCCGCGCACTGAGCAGGCTCACTAGAGACAGCAGGCGCTGCTTCAGCACGTGGTATCGACGGGCAGCTTGTTGTAACCCAGGTTCGTAAAATAACTCAAAGACGCAGACTAGGTGTCTCACATTTTCTGTGTTGTTGGGCCAACTGGCACGGCTTCAGCTTCAGCTTCACGGTTTATTAATAAGGCGTCGGATACGACACAACTCTCCAAGAGGGGTGGACGGGGAAAGTGGGGTAGACGGGGGCCGAAGGCTAGCACCGCGGGGGGAGAGAGAAGCCACAACCAGCGCCCCTGCAAGAGGGCGAGCTGGGCCTGGACCAATCACAGCACGCGAGGGGGTAGGGTCGCCCAGCCACTTGAGCTAGTGCGCCACAAGTGCCTTGCACCCCCACCCCATCACGCACTCCTACAGCCGAACCAGCCCACCCCACAAAATACATGGAAAGTTCCAGCCCAGCTTCCACGAGAAGTGGCATTGCAACACGGACCCAGTGTAAACAATAATAAGCACTTATTTGCCAAATTGGCATACTATAATAATGCAAGTCTTTTTGAAATGGTCTGCTTTCTCGTACTCGGGTTGTAATTTTGGTGTGCGCCTCGCTTTCATAGATTATTTTATTAGCTGACTAATTAAAATTTAACGAGCTTCGCTTGTTAAAATTAAACCCCTTCGAAAGGTAATTAACTATTCTAATCTAATATAGTTAATAATAATCTCGTATTTGTTCATGTGTTAAACATTCTAACTTCTAAGACTGGCAAAATTCTTGGTAGATTCGCAGCGGTCATGCGGTGCGCGCGTAGTGAAGTGTCAGTGTACAGTGTCGCTAGATAATATAGATTTGCTTGGTTCGCTCGAACTAAAGTTCGCTCGAACTGGAACTACGAGCTAAACTGGCTGGGACGAGGGATAATAGTGCTACATGGGAATTAGGCCATTGGCCTGTTTAGCTTGGCTTAGGGCCTGCAATGCAATTTACCTCTATGTATAATACATATACAAACACATACGCTCGTATATGTCTCTACAATTGAGTAGGCAACGAATATTGTAATTTTATCATATTCAAGTTCTTACCAAAATGTCTGCACATCTTCCAAATAATTCAAAATGATGTCTGAACGGCGCGATTCTAGTTGAGACTGAGCTTGAGCACTCGAGCACTCCAGCAATCCATGAATTTCTAGCCCAAAAGCAGCCGATGCCTTTATAGAAGAGTTGAGCGCTTTGGGATGGCTATGGGATGGAATCAGAGAATGAAACTGAGGGTTATTGTGTATCTGGGGCGGGGGGATGACTGCGTGCAGGAAAAACGGGAAGAAATCCCAAATGGACTGTGATAAAAACTGGACGATCAGTGCCTCCCTCAGTAGGAACGAAGAGAAAATGCGAGGCCTGCGATAGCCCGGCGAATCCAGGGAGGAGGGGGTGGGTGAAAGGCAGGGCAGCCATTCCTGACCGACACGCACCCCACAACCCCAAAAAAGTGCGCGCTGGGTTTGTGCGAGCGCCTCCAGCTCACCCACCCCAACGCCTGAACTGCAGCACTGTGGGGGCGGGGCGACGTCGGGGCGACAGCTTGACTGGAATGAGGGAGGGGATTTCTCTCCCCAGCCCCCGATGTCAGAGGAGATTAGAGGAGACTGGTACTGCGGACTGGGCGGAGAGAAAGGAAAAGGGGCTGGCAGGCTGGCTGGCTGCTGTAGCTTTATAGAAGGTCCGACTCCGAGGCAATGACCCAGTGATTGGAGTTCCCACTGAACAACGGTGGGGCCGAGTCAGGCTTGCTGAGAGAATTGAAGTGGAATTAAGGTGAATGACGAAGTAGAATGGAAGAGAAGTAGAAGGAGAGAGCAAGTAGAATAGAAGTAATAATAATTATTATTATAATATTGATTACACCTGCCCCAAATTGAGCCAGATGGGCATCTGAAGGCTGCGTACAGCCGTTCAGTCCATGGACTGGGGGGACGCCACACCCACCCTCAATTACCCAAGCTAATGCTGACCCATTTAACAGCTGGGTGAACTGAAGCAATGCAAAGTGTCTTGCTACAGGACGCAAATTGTTCCAGAGGAGTCGGGAAACGAACCTCCGACCTTTAAGACGTTAGTCTGACGTTCTAGGGAGTAGTAGAATGATGGAGAAGTGGAATGATGGAGAAGTAGAATGATGGAGAAGTAGAATGATGGAAAAGTGGAATGATGGAGAAGTAGAATGATAGAGAAGTGGAATGATGGAGAAGTAGAATGATAGAGAAGTGGAATGATGGAGAAGTAGAATGATAGAGAAGTGGAATGATGGAGAAGTGGAATGATGGAGAAGTGGAATGATGGAGAAGTAGAATGATAGAGAAGTGGAATGATGGAGAAGTAGAATGATAGAGAAGTGGAATGATGGAGAAGTAGAATGATAGAGAAGTAGAATGATGGAGAAGTAGAATGATAGAGAAGTAGAATGATGGAGAAGTAGAATGATAGAGAAGTAGAATGATAGAGAAGTGGAATGATGGAGAAGTAGAATGATAGAGAAGTGGAATGATGGAGAAGTAGAATGATAGAGAAGTGGAATGATGGAGAAGTAGAATGATAGAGAAGTGGAATGATGGAGAAGTGGAATGATGGAGAAGTGGAATGATGGAGAAGTAGAATGATTCGGAGACCAACTCAAAAAAAGAAAACTTTGACGAATTCCTTGGGGACTAACAATCAAGTGGTTATGGGTTGGCGTGACATTAAAAGCAGTGCACTTTTTACGTGATTTGCCCCAGAGTGTACACTAAACCTACCATATTCTACAAAATATAAAGTCGGTGACTCGGTAACTCAAACTGACTGTGTACTTTAAGGGAGGGAGATGAGGCTAAGACACATTCGATAAGATTCTACCGTGATCATCAAGCCTAGGGGTGTCTACAGACAGGACAAATTTTGGGCAGAATAAAAATATAATTTCAGACGCGCGCAACAAACGATCACCTGCGTAGGTGTGAGTACGGAATTCATTTATATAGCTAATGATCACATTGGACAACTTGGACACAAAGCCTTGATTTAGATTTTACAACACTGAAGCATGGCACCATGTTAGGGAACAGGCCATCATTTAGATCAGGGGTTGGCAAACTTATTAGCGTGCGGGCCACGGAGAGAACCTAAAATACGACAGCGGGCCGCAGTGACTTATGAGAAAGGGGAGAGATAAGTCACATCATAGATAAGACAGGGGAGAGATAAGACAGGGGAGATGAGACAGGGGAGATAAGACAGGGGAGATGAGACAGGGGAAATAAGACAGGAGAGAGATGAGACACTGGAGAGATAAGAAACATGATAGATAAGACTGGCTGGAGAGATAAGACAGAGGAGATGAGACACAGAAGATATGAGGCACAGGAGAGATGAGACACGGGAGAAATGAGACACGGGAGAGATAAGACACAGGGTGAGATGAGACACGGGAGAGATGAGACACGGGAGAGATAAGACAGGGGATATGAGGCACAGGAGAGATGAGACACGGGAGAGATGAGACACGGGAGAGATAAGACAGGAGAGATGAGACACGGGAGAGATAAGACAGGAGAGATGAGACACGGGAGAGATAAGACAGGAGAGATGAGACACGGGAGAGATGAGAATCTCGATCTCCAATGGAGAGAAAGATGAGACAGGATAACTATAGGTGTTGGAAGGGGCAACGGGCCGGATTTGGGAGCTTCGAGGGCCGCATCTGGCCCGCGGGCCGGAGTTTGCCGACCCCTGATTTAGATGCTTCACTGTGTGAATCAGTGCAAGGAATGGACAGAACTAAACTTTACGAAATAAGATCCGACAATACTCGAACCATCATAGCTCTGTGGTCTCCTGTCATCTCACAACCTCAACTGTCATCTCACAGCCTCACCTCTCATCTCACAGCCTCACCTGTCATCTCACAGCCTCACCTCTCATCTCACAGCCTCACCTGTCATCTCACAGCCTCACCTCTCATCTCACAGCCTCACCTCTCATCTCACAGCCTCACCTCTCATCTCACAGCCTCACCTCTCATCTCACAGCCTCACCTCTCATCTCACAGCCTCACCTCTCATCTCACAGCCTCACCTCTCATCTCACAGCCTCACCTCTCATCTCACAGCCTCACCTCTCATCTCACAGCCTCACCTCTCATCTCACAGCCTCACCTGTCATCTCACAGCCTCACCTCTCATCTCACAGCCTCACCTGTCATCTCACAGCATCACCTGTCATCTCACAGCCTCACCTGTCATCTCACAGCCTCACCTGTCATCTCACAGTCCGTCAGTTCAGTTCTAGTGTTTGTCACTTTTTGTCTCTACAGTTACATCTCTACAGACACAGAGATATCTCTACAGATATCAGAAAATTTCTTGTTTCCGCAGAGGCGCGGAGGTTAAGCCCAAAGGAGGACGGGCCGGATCGACCCTTGTGTCCTAGCAGCAAAAATGGAGAGCTGCCGGACTCCCTCTGCCTGGATCCACGCATGCCACGAACCTCTAAACCGATCGACCTCTGCAATAGAAGTACGATAAAAGGGGCTTCGAGTAAGAACCACATTGCCGACCGAAATAAACCGTCCGACAATGGAGGGTCCTTGGGCATACCGTCCTTCCACTGGGAAGGTGACCCAGTATGCGGTTTTAACCGCCGGGAATAAAGGTATTTACTATAGGCGTCGTCCAGTAGGACACCACCTATTTTCTATTTTCAAACGAGATAGCAGTGCATTGTATACACATCCAGTGTGTAAGTTTTTACTGAACATTTTCTACTTGACTTGACAAAATATAAACTTACCCGCCGGCACGAACAAGCCGGGTCTGAAATGCACGCCAGACACAACAATCTGACGGAAAGAAAAATATTTGAATTTACTATACTGCACTATATTTAACTTTATTGCTCAGAATTAAGCCTGCAATTCCATGTTGTTGAGCTCACCGTCCGGTGCTGACCTTGAAAGAGTCATAAATTATTTTTTAAGATGCCCACCCCATTCCGGGGCAAATCATGGTGCGCTTTCAAGTGCGTGGCCTCTCCAATTAGCTCATCATACATAAAACGTACTCACTTAACGTCGAAATCAGAAGCGATTCTGGGATACCAATGAACTTATGATTGTACAAAATGTTAATGTACGTCAGTCTATAGCTGTTGATAGGTTTATCAATTTAAAATAATCTGGCTCACAAATGTTTATTAGAGTACAGTGTACTGGCGTGGGTTGAACAGAAAGGTGTGCCATGTGGTTGAAATCATATCTACTAATTAGCCTTATATCTTATCTTAATATCAGATCGTCAGTCTATTTGTTTTAAACAGGTTCTATACAGAGTTCAACTTCAACTCACGAATGGCGCTTGTTTCAGTAAAATCTAATTTTAGAGACTAACAGAATGATTCTACTGTAGTGACCAATTAGTCATTATCTGAGTTTTTGTCAGTCTAAACCTAAAATATCAGGAAATGCTGATTGAGATTCTCTTGACTCAAGCTGCCCCTCCTCACTCAGTTTGCGATATAGCGAATACGTCAGATACTGTCGGCTTATACTCGTAGTTTGGGCAGAGGGGTGATGATATGATAGAGTTTATATATAGAGAACGCGATCGATCAGTTTCAATGTATCAATTACATTGTTTGCAATCGTTTGTTTAAACTGTTTGCCATTATCTGCACGCTTTTTCATTATCTGCACGCAGCTTTTTTCTTTATCTGCACGCTTTTTTTACTTCACATGACATGTTTCGGCCATAGACACTCAATGTAAGGGCATAAAATTTAGCAATTATATGTGCGCTCAGTCAAGGGACAATGTAGGATTAATATATCGCCGCTGAGTGCTTTAACGGTCTTAGCACGAGTGCGCGAAGCAATCATCAACGAAGCGCACTCGTGCTAAGACCGTTAAAGTTCAAAGCGGCGATATATTAATCCTACATTGTAATATGCAAGCTGGGCCATAGACACTTGCGTTAAATGCACGCTCAAGCCTGTGGTTACGCTCCACATAGTGGCTGGCAAAATAAACTGTTTTTGTGCTTGTAGCGTTAGACGCACGCTAAATGCGTTACACGCATGATGAAAACGCTTAGCGCGGTTGAGTTTCTACCATAGACTACTTGCGTTACACGCACGCTGTCTAACGTTTAATGCACCGCATTGTACACTTTTGGATGGGTTTTTTTCCCAGCCACCAATGAAGCCTGATTGTTGCACGCCTTTACTGTCTATGTCCCGAACCCCGCCAGATCCTGCGGGGTCTTACAGCCTTCCCCAAACTGAGTTCTCTTGCTGCCCTAAGTCAGGCGGTCTACTTTTGGACCATAGACATTTCGGGCGTGCACCAATCGACAAAATAATCGATTGCTGCACGCCCCGCGAGACCGCTGGCTATATCCGCTCCGTGAGACTGATTGTTGCACGCCCCAACTGTCTGTGGTCCAAAAGTATACAATGCCAGTGATAAACGGCTATTCGTACTGCAAAGTTTTAAACCTCGGGCACTACGCGCCCTCGGTTAAAAACATTATAAGGCTTCAGCAACGTATTATGGTATAAACGATCACTCAGCGATAATGGCATGTCTATGGCACAAACTGCGCCAATCCGCCATGAGCCAGAAGCTGACAAAATTTGGACGCTTATATTTGTTTCTTTTAATTATCAATTAAAGTATTTTACCAACCGGTAAAAGCATTATAAGGCTTCAGGCCATAGACAAATCAACTCCCCCTATAACGCCGTTGCTTGTCGACCGACAGCCGCCAGTAGCGTTATAGGGGGAGTTGATTTGTCTATGGCCTGAAGCCTTATAATGCTTTTACCGGTTGGCTGCCTCGGCACCCAACTGGTAAAGTTCCATTGCAGCACTCATAGCCGTTTATTACTATATCATTGCGTGTTACAATGCTATTTCTGCAAGGCATAGATGCACGGGCCATAGACAAACAAATGACGGCAGCTAACCGACCTCTATAGCACAGCAGAGCGCTCACTGTTCAACGATGATACTGGGAGAAAAAGTTAGGAGCTTGTCTTTCCAAATTGAGTGCTTTAGATAATACCATGCCAGACATGTGCTATTAAATTAAAGACTATTTAAAGTAATCCTAAATATACAAGGGCGCAACACTCGTGCGCATATAGTTTTCTCTTTTTTAGTGAAAAAGTTTTGGAAGGTGAAAATTAAATCGCAAATCTTACGTATTCTACATTAACAGTGTTTTAGATACATGTTTTAGCTACAATTACATTATGTTACATGGTGTATTTCTGTAAGTGCACAGACAAACCCCAATTTGTTTGACAGAGTCCAATCGCTTTGACAGAATCCAACCTGTTAGACAGAAATAACTTGTGTTCAGTCGATATCTTTGCCAAGGACAACTTAAAATAGCAGCTTTAGGTTCTTCTCAAAAGCGAGCGAATAATTGTGTAAAGATGAATTTTAACTGAAACTTTGAATTTAAATTTAAATGAAATGATTTTTTACACAGTGAAAATGTATCCAATCTGAAGCTTTGATCTTTGTTGTTTTTATTGGCTAAAAAGTTTATGTTAGAATTATCTTAAGAAAAGCGGACTTAATAAATTGTTTTTTTATTTTATTAAATTTTCTTTGACTTGAGCAATGCTGCTGATAAATGGCTTGTACAATACAAAAATGGGACGCAAATTCTTGTGCATAAAATATTTTTAGTGAAAGTATAAAGTTAAACAAATTTTATAGTAAAATACTATAAGTTTTAGAACAATTTCTGCAAACGAAATAACGTTAACCAGACAAAAGTTTTTAAACAAAGATGTCTATGCTTGTTAAAGCTAAGGGTCAAGCATTTTTGACGGCGGCTTTCCTTAGAAACAATACTGCGCGATAATAAAAAACTCGACAGCTAGTCGTTGACTAATACAGGCCCATTATTCGCGTTTTGCTTCTCAGTGTTTATGAAGCATAAGAACCGAATCTTTCATACAATCCCTTAGCGTTTGTATATATTTTTAATAAAGTAGCAAACGAGGGATCCTTTAGTCTTTTTCTTCGATAAACTCAGATAGACTTCGATAGACTCAATTTTATATATTTCTTCACAGTTTTCATTTAGTTTTATGGAAATAATTATGATACGAAAACAGAAACGAGTTCATTATCTGACAGGATGACAAGGCGTACAGCAAGGGATGAATTATATAGTCCTATGCCTTAGGGAACTAAATTTGTTAGTATGGAAAGCTACCTTTGATTTAATTCTATCTAATAATTCCTATTGTAGGCATTTTCATTAAAATATACCATAAGTTAAATATATAAATAAACCGTAGATTTCTGTACCGAAAATGAACCCTTTAAAGACAGCTTTAATTGAGTGTTCTGACTGCGGCGATTTAAGTAAGTAGCTTACATTGATCATATCATATGTAAAAAAGATTGAACCATTTTGAATAATTCTCTGAGACTATATATTCTACTTCTTTATTTTTTATTACACTTTCTTTACAAAAATACACTTATTTTATAAATTTAGAGCTAAATAGCTTATGATCATGTTTTAGTAACTTTTATATGCAGGCTGTGGCTTTGTTTTTTCTGTTAACTTTTTAATCAATGAGCATGTTGCATACAAGCAGCTATGGGCACCAAATAAAAATTTTGTGTTCCTAAAATGTCTTAAGAACATGCACTAAACTTCCCTCAGTGCCTCTAAGGGTCGTGAGTATAATCTGTTAAATTAGCAAAAAGTAATATATAATCTGTCCAGCATTTCAGACTTTACTTTTGATAAACTTTCTCGCACAGATGTCAGAGATCAGATGTCAGTTACATCTGACTTAAGCCTTTTGTATTGGGGAAACAAAATTGAAATAAAATGTTTTAGATTAGATTTATTATCAAATACAATGTTTTAAATGACAGGGTAGGACCTTTGTTTGTCATATGCATATGTAATTTTGTTTCATAATTGTGTTATTATTTATAAAAATGAATTATATTTTGATTTCAAAGTTGTATTTGTAAAAATAAAGATTACTTTTTTTTAAATAAGCTAATTGTAAATGAGTCTACATATAAAAAGGAAATAAAGAAGCATTTTAACTAATCTTAATAATTAGCTAATTAATAATTGGCTACTTAAGATTGTTCTTATTCTTATTAAGTTTTCACTGTAGTCTGTATTACTTCAATTAAAGTAGGCAAGCAGAGAGTATCATATTTTTGTTCTTTAAATTAATTAGGAAGGTATCATGTTACTGAGTTTAACTATTTGTAAGTGAATAAATGCATTTTCTGTGATAATCAAGGGGCAAAGGGAATTAAAAGGATTTAAAACTCAAACAGCAACATGCAGCATACTAGACTCTGTCATTATAGTTGTTATGTACAATTTTGAAGTGTTAGACTTACCATTTGTTTTTTTTCATACTAATGCGGACTGCTAATGCTTCACTCTAATTCCAAACCCAGATCCTCCATGGGCCTCTCTAAACCGCTGCGTCCTCATGTGCGACAGTTGCTGCTCAATTCATCGTAGCCTGGGGCGCCATCTCTCTCAAGTGAAGTCACTGACGCATCATCAGTGGCGCGAGACTCAACTAAAGGTACTTTTGTGCAGTGTTTTCAATGAGCTTTGATCATTTTTTGATTTAACAGCCAACCCCACCCGCTTGGCAGATGCTGCACCAGGTTGTGTCTGGTGGCTCTAACAAGGTTTGGGAATACCTCATCCTGGATCCCAAGCGAAACCGTGACAATGTGCGAAAGCCTCGGCCAAATGATCCACTGCAGTAAGACCTTGGTTTGGTGCTTGTTAAGCGTTTTTTATGATTAATCCTGTCACTCTCCCAGATCCTCAGATTGAGTAGATCACTCTCCCAGATCCTCAGATTGAGTAGATCACTCTCCCAGATCCTCAGATTGAGTAGATCACTCTCCTAGATCCTCAGATTGAGTAGATCACTCTCTCAGATCCTCAGAGTGACTAGATCACTCTCTCAGATCCTCAGATTGAGTAGATCACTCTCCCAGATCACCAGATTGAGTAGATCACTCTCCCAGATCCTCAGATTGAGTAGATCACTCTCTCAGATCCTCAGAGTGACTAGATCACTCTCTCAGATCCTCAGATTGAGTAGATCACTCTCTCAGATCCTCAGAGTGACTAGATCACTCTCTCAGATCCTCAGATTGAGTAGATCACTCTCCCAGATCACCAGATTGAGTAGATCACTCTCCCAGATCCTCAGATTGAGTAGATCACTCTCCCAGATCACCAGATTGAGTAGATCACTCTCCCAGATCCTCAGATTGAGTAGATCACTCTCCCAGATCCTCAGATTGAGTAGATCACTCTCCTAGATCCTCAGATTGAGTAGATCACTCTCCCAGATCCTCAGATTGAGTAGATCACTCTCCCAGATCCTCAGATTGAGTAGATCACTCTCCCAGATCCTCAGATTAAGTAGATCACTCTCCCAGATCACCAGATTGAGTAGATCACTCTCCCAGATCCTCAGATTGAGTAGATCACTCTCCCAGATCACCAGATTGAGTAGATCACTCTCCCAGATCCTCAGATTAAGTAGATCACTCTCCTAGATCCTCAGATTGAGTAGATCACTCTCTCAGATCCTCAGAGTGACTAGATCACTCTCTCAGATCCTCAGATTGAGTAGATCACTCTCCCAGATCACCAGATTGAGTAGATCACTCTCCCAGATCCTCAGATTGAGTAGATCACTCTCTCAGATCCTCAGAGTGACTAGATCACTCTCTCAGATCCTCAGATTGAGTAGATCACTCTCTCAGATCCTCAGAGTGAGTAGATCACTCTCCCAGCCAGATCACCAGATTGAGTAGATCACTCTCCTAGATCACCAGATTGAGTAGATCACTCTCCCAGATCCTCAGAGTGACTAGATCACTCTCTCAGATCCTCAGATTGAGTAGATCACTCTCCCAGATCCTCAGATTGAGTAGATCACTCTCTCAGATCCTCAGATTGAGTAGATCACTCTCCCAGATCCTCAGATTGAGTAGATCACTCTCCCAGATCCTCAGATTAAGTGTGAAACTTCCAGATCCTCAGATTAAGTATGAAACTCCCAGATCCTCAGATGGAGTATGAAACTCCCAGATCCTCAGATGGAGTTTGAAACTCCCAGATCCTCAGATGGAGTTTGAAACTCCCAGATTCTCAGACTGAGTATGAAACTCCCAGATCCTCAGATGGAGTTTGAAACTCCCAGATCCTCAGACTGAGGTTGTCAAACTGTTGCTTCTTCCAGTCCGATCAAGGCGGACTTCGTGAAGCAGAAGTACCAACTGCTGGCCTTCTGCAAGCGCTACAAAGATTCTGAGCTCTGCTCCCTGGAAGACATGAACATGCAGCTTCACGCCAGCGTCCGGACCCCAAATCTGGAGACCTCGTTTCGCCTGCTGGCTCTGGGCGCCAATCCGAACTTCTATCACCCGCATAAGCGCAACACTCCACTTCATGTGGCTACGCAGGAGAGGCAGGGACTGCAGGTCAGAGCGTCATGGCCATACAGAGGGGAATCGAAGATGACAGGGTGAAAGAAAAATAGGAAAAATTGGAGATTCCACCCTTTTCTCCCCATTTGTTCCAGGTTGAGTTGCTTCTGGTTTACGGGGCGAGTCCTACTCTACCTGATGGCCGCGGCGCCACGCCACTAGGCCTAGCGGAGCGCCTGCTTCAGCAGCAGCAGCAGCAGCAGCAGCAGCAGCAGCAGCAGCAACAGCAGCAGCCGCCGCAGCCGCAGCTACAGAACAGCCTTCCAGCGATTCGGCAGTCTTTAATCGAAGCCCAGTACGAGCTGACTGACAGGTTCAGCCTTTACCTGTGCGGCAGGCAGCCCGCTCATCGGTTGGGTGTTGTTGGCGCCGCCTGGCATTTCCTGCTACCGGACCGCGGCGACGATCGCTCGCCAGACAAGTCGGCCTCAGCCACCAGGGAGGGCCGCGTGCGGCTGGCCACGCTGCCTGATCGAGCCTTCCAGGTTTGTGGATTCAGTGTGCAGGGTCGCCTTCTAGAGGTCAGGTTTATCTAATGAGACCAGCTAGATACCCCATTAGATATTTCCTAAAGTAGCTTATAATTCCATCAGATTTATCCCAAACAACAAGATGTTATCCCATTAGATTTATCCCTAGCAACAAAATGTTATCCCATCAGATTTATCCCAAGCAACAAAATGTTATCCCATCAGATTTATCCCAAGCAATTCAATGATAAATGATAACAAGTCCATCAGACTTGCCCCTCGGGATCAGCTGATATCTCATCCCTGACCGCAACTTGGCGACCCCATCACAGGAGCTGTGCCGGGATCTGTATGACGAACTGGACAGGCGAGACAACAACCGCATTGTGCAGCAGCGCTGCCATCAGGCTACCGGCGCCTTCGGTGTGCTCGAACTGTTCTTCCTGCCGCTGAGTCCGCACTACTCATCAACTAGGAATCAGGGCCGGCAGAAGCTGGGCCGCCTGAGCAACCGGGAGTTCGGCGCCATCCTGGCCGATTCGCTGGAGGAGGCAGCCAGGCGCTGCGGCCTGCAGCCGTCAGAAATGGTGAGCTGCGGCTGTGTTGGATACCTGTGTGTGAGATGCCTGTGTGTGATATACCTGCGCGTGAGATGCCTGTGTGTGAGATGCGTGTGTGTGAGATGCCTGCGCATGAGATACCTGTGTGTGATTTACCTTTGTGTGAGATGCCTGCGCGTGAGATGCCTGTGTGTGAGATGCCTGCGCATGAGATACCTGTGTGTGATTTACCTTTGTGTGAGATGCCTGTGTGTGATATACCTGCGCGTGAGATGCCTGTGTGTGAGATGCCTGCGCGTGAGATGCCTGCGCGTGAGATGCCTGTGTGTGAGATGCCTGTGTGTGATATACCTGCGCGTGAGATGCCTGTGTGTGAGATGCCTGCGCGTGAGATGCCTGCGCATGAGATACCTGTGTGTGATTTACCTTTGTGTGAGATGCCTGTGTGTGAGATGCCTGCGCGTGAGATGCCTGCGTGTGAGATGCCTGTGTGTGATATACCTGCGCGTGAGATGCCTGTGTGTGAGATGCCTGCGCGTCAGATGCCTGTGTGTGAGATGCCTGTGTGTGAGATGCCTGTGTGTGAGATGCCTGCGCGTGAGATGCCTGTGTGTGAGATGCCTGTGTGTGAGATGCCTGTGTGTGATATACCTGCGCGTGAGATGCCTGTGTGTGAGATGCCTGTGTGTGAGATGCCTGCGCGTGAGATGCCTGCGCGTGAGATGCCTGTGTGTGATATACCTGCGCGTGAGATGCCTGTGTGTGAGATGCCTGCGCGTCAGATGCCTGTGTGTGAGATGCCTGCGCGTGAGATGCCTGTGTGTGAGATGCCTGCGCGTGAGATGCCTGTGTGTGATATACCTGCGCGTGAGATGCCTGTGTGTGAGATGCCTGCGCGTGAGATGCCTGTGTGTGAGTTACCTGTGTGTGAGATACCTGTGTGTGAGTTACCTGTGTGTGAGTTACCTGTGTGTGAGATACCTGTGTGTGAGTTACCTGTGTGTGAGATACCTGTGTGTGAGTTACCTGTGTGTGAGTTATCTGTGTGTGAGTTACCTGTATGAGAGTTACCTGTGTTTAAGTGCCGATTTGTGTTTGATTTCAGTATGTTAAGTCTGTAAATGGGTTTGATGTTAGTGACTGCAAAATAGGATAGTGCATACTTTAAAGCGAGTATATTTTAGGTTTTGAAATCTCTTAGAGAACCGCGCTTGAGTTGTCCTAGTCAATCAATCTTCTTTTGCTAGGTGCGCGCCAGGTTTAGCCGTCAGCAGCAGCACAGCAGCTCATTGGACAGCATCGTGGATACGGCCCAGCTGCAGCAGGAGCATCTTCAGCAACAGCAGCAGCTGCTGCCACAGCAACGGCAGCATTATCATCAGTATCAGCAGCAGCAGCGCTGCAGATCCGAGTTTCATCCGGCCGGCAGTCGGGGCCCGCCTCCGCCGCCGCCGCCTCGGTCAGCGGACACGCGCCTTGCCGATCCGGTGTACGACACTGTACCTGCTGACTCTGAGTACGCCAGCATTAATCCACAGCTCAGACTCAAGCGGGCCGCCCCTTCCACTGTGAGTACTCATCTGCTGATATTCGATGCTCACCAACTTCAGATTCAACAAACCCCTGATTCTCAAATCCCTGATCCCTGATTTATGAATCCCTAGATAAACACATAGCATCTGTCATTAATAGCAGAATCGCATGAAATGCTTGTTTTAAGTTAATTCTAGACAGCAAAGGCTTTGTCATTAAATTATTTTGAAAAATGTGTTTTTATAGCTGGTATTTGGTTTTCCGCTCTTATATACAAGCTGTTTTCGTCGCTGCGCTATTTAGGAATGTCTGTCACGATTCCATCATTTCTAACAAGTGTTATCAGTAGGAAAGTTGAATGTCAGGCAAAGCCAGAGATTTTCTGCATAATTTAGTGCTATGGTATCTGAAGCCAGCCTTGTCTACTTGATGAGGGGCACAAGGTTGTCCTGGGAGAGGGAAGGTGGGTGGGGAGAGGGAAGGAGGGTAAGGAGAGGGAACGAGGGTGGGGAGAGGGAAGGAGGGTAAGGAGAGGGAAGGAGGGTAAGGAGAGGGAACGAGGGTGGGGAGAGGGAAGGAGGGTGGGGAGAGGGAAGGAGGGTAAGGAGAGGGAACGAGGGTGGGGAGAGGGAAGGAGGGTAAGGAGAGGGACGGAGGGTAAGGAGAGGGAAGGAGGGTAAGGAGAGGGAAGGAGGGTAAGGAGAGGGAACGAGGGTAAGGAGAGGGAACGAGGGTGGGGAGAGGGAAGGAGGGTAAGGAGAGGGAACGAGGGTGGGGAGATGGAAGGAGGGTGGGCTAGTTTGGCCAGATGTACAGTCATTATTACAGCCGCATCTATTGTTCGGTGCTTCCAAAGGCAGCTATTGAGCAGCTGTTCAGTCCGTGGACTGGGCCTACCAAATCCATAACCTAGCAAATACTGGTACTCGATTTCCAGCTGGGGTGAACTGAATCACTAGGGAATGGAGTGTCTCTCTCAAGAAGACATAAACTTCTTCCTCTTTAGCTGAGATTCGAAGCCCCGACCTCTCGGTCATGTATATTACATGCATACAAATATAAATTTCTCTCCACCAAGTCGGTTAATTGGTAAAACCCTGAAGCAAGCCACTTTCTAGTATTTTTCTTATTTATAAGTACTGCTCGGTTTTTTCTACTTTCGGTGGAAAATCGCACGGCTCTAAGAAAACTGTTGGGACTTCTCCATTTGCGAGTTTCTAGTTTATCTTTGAACGCGCGCTGTAAAATATTAAATGTTTTTTTCTCTAGGCGACCTTGTTAGAGATTCTTATCGGGTCACAAACCACCTTATCGGGTGGAAACTCTCGGGTTGGATGTAAATCTACATAGCATAACCGCCGATCAATCGGTAGTCTGAAGTTCGTTGTGTACTTTTAGCTTGCATGAATTTTATGTCTAGCTGACACTGACTGACGCTGTGTTTTTGGCCTATTAGCAACAAGGTTAAACGTGCCATCTCATTACCATATGGACATCGTGCTTAGTTTTTTGCTTTTTACCGTTCTTATTTTTAGCTTAAAAGCCAAGTATTTTGCAATATTTACTCTCTCCTCCCTCTTCCCTACTCTCTCCTCCCTCTTCCCTACTCTCTCCTCCCTCTTCCCTATTCTCTCCTCCCTCTTCCCTACTCTCTCCTCCCTCTTCGCTACTCTCTCCTCCCTCTTCCCTACTCTCTCCTCCCTCTTCCCTACTCTCTCCTCCCTCTTCCCAATTCTCTCCTCCCTCTTCCCTACTCTCTCCTCCCTCTTCGCTACTCTCTCCTCCCTCTTCCCAATTCTCTCCTCCCTCTTCCCTACTCTCTCCTCCCTCTTCCCAATTCTCTCCTCCCTCTTCCCTACTCTCTCCTCCCTCTTCCCTACTCTCTCCTCCCTCTTCCCTATTCTCTCCTCCCTCTTCCCTACTCTCTCCTCCCTCTTCCCTACTCTCTCCTCCCTCTTCCCTATTCTCTCCTCCCTCTTCCCTACTCTCTCCTCCCTCTTCCCTACTCTCTCCTCCCTCTTCCCTACTCTCTCCTCCCTCTTCCCTATTCTCTCCTCCCTCTTCCCTACTCTCTCCTCCCTCTTCCCTACTCTCTCCTCCGTCTTCCCTACTCTCTCCTCCCTCTTCCCTACTCTCTCCTCCCTCTTCCCTACTCTCTCCTCCCTCTTCCCTACTCTCTCCTCCCTCTTCCCTACTCTCTCCTCCCTCTTCCCTACTCTCTCCTCCCTCTTCCCTATTCTCTCCTCCCTCTTCCCTACTCTCTCCTCCCTCTTCCCTACTCTCTCCTCCCTCTTCCCTACTCTCTCCTCCCTCTTCCCTACTCTCTCTTCCCTCTTACATATTCTCTCCTCCTTCTTCACTCCTCCCTCTTTCCTTTTCCCTATTCTCACTTCCATTTTCTCTCTTCTCTCTTACCTCTTCCCTCTTCCCTCTTCCCTTTTTCCCTCTTTCCTCTTTTCTCTTCCATCCTTTCTGTTAACATTTTAACGGCTGCTATTAATCCACAAATATTTCACCGCTCTGCTCCCAGCAGGAGCAGGACAGCCCATCGGGTGGCACAGCGGGCGACTCTCTGCCCCAGTTGCGAAATGCCAAGTCAGAGCTGTGCTCCGCTGCCAGCGCTGCGGATAGGCCTGGCCATGCCGGTGATCTCTCTGGCTCAAATCTGGAGGAGGTGAGTTCGCTGCCCAGCTTCCACCAGCTTTTCCAGACTCCGAATAGCAGCTGGCCCTCACTGATAATCACACGCTTGCCTTCCTGCCGCCCTCCTTTCCATCTGGCCTCTCTATTCCTGTCCTAAATCTGCCAGGCACTGCAGCTGCCCATCTCTTTCCTCTCCCTCTATGTGAATTTAATCCTCTCCCTGCTTCTGTTTAATCCTCTCCCTGGTTCTGTTTAATCCTCTCCCTGGTTCTGTTTAATCCTTTCCCTTCTTCTGTTTAATCCTCTCCCTGGTTCTGTTTAATCCTCTCCCTGGTTCTGTTTAATCCTCTCCCTGGTTCTGTTTAATCCTTTCCCTTCTTCAGTTTAATCCTCTCACTGCTTCTGTTTAATCCTCTCCCTTCTTCTGTTTAATCCTCTCCCTGCTTCTGTTTAATCCTCTCCCTGCTTCTCTTTAATCCTCTCCCTGCTTCTGTTTGATCCTCTCCCTTCTTCTGTTTAATCCTCTCCCTGCTTCTGTTTGATCCTCTCCCTTCTTCTGTTTAATCCTCTCCCTGCTTCTGTTTAATCCTCTCCCTGCTTCTCTTTAATCCTCTCCCTGCTTCTGTTTAATCCTCTCCCTTCTTCTGTTTAATCCTCTCCCTGCTTCTGTTTAATCCTCTCCCTGCTTCTCTTTAATCCTCTCCCTGCTTCTGTTTGATCCTTTCCCGCTTTTCATTAATTGTCTTCACTGGAACTTCTCTCCTGACCTGATTCGTGAAATTCCCATTCTCATCTCTCTCAATATTTCTAGCCCCGCAAGTTCACTTTGACCTTCACAGAATTCTACTTGTAGAGACAGCCAACTGAAAAAAAGTTGTCGAAAAATAGTCCACGAGGACCTCTCAACCAAACGCAATCGATGCTGTTTGCATTTATTTGTATAAATCGATTTATAATTTACTGATCTGTCGTTTTCTTAATAGCCTACTCACAGTAGTTTAAATACTTGGATGAAAGTTTTATCTCTCTACATTTGTTTTATGGATTATCCAGAAAACTCCAGCTACAGTACACGTAGCAGCGGCAGCTTTCTCTGCAGCACCTGATGCAGATGCTTCTTGCGATGACTCAGAGCCCATTAACCAACAGCAGCAGCTACAGATTAAAAAATCGGCTAACGGAGCTGAGCTGACAACACTTCGTGCGATGAATGCTCGACTGGCTGAAGAGAATCGGCAGCTTCGACAGCGGGTTGACGTGCTGATGGCGCAGGTGAGGCTGGGACAATGGATTATGTGTCCATGAGAAAGAAAAAAATAGAGTTCAAAAAAATTCCAGAACTCCGATCTCTCAACGCGACTGCATCAGTTGCTCAGTGCGCACACTGTCGGCCAGCTGCCGCCGACGCCGCCGCAACCCTTGACAAAATCTCCGCCGCCGCCAACGCCGCCGCCGCCGCTGTCGCCGGCCTCTTGTCGGTCGCGCAACAATTCGTCGACATCGAATTATTCGGCTGGCTGCGGCGGGCTCAACACCGGCGTCCTCCTGCGCGCCGGCATCCGGCAGGCCGCGGCTGCAGCTGCCACAGCGGCTGCCGCACCTGGCAGGCCGCACACCACCATTGGCCAGCAGCAGCACCGTCAACACCACCACCATCATCATCAGCATCATCATCGTCTACTGCAGCAGCATCAGCATCAGCAGCGGTACGAGAATCTGGAAGAATTAGAGCCTCCGCCTCCTCCGCCACTTTCTATCGACGACCTCGATGACGTCACCATTTCGTCTTCGCGCCAACCACCACCGCCGCCGCCTCTTTTGCTGTCGTCGGCGGCGCCTATATCAGCTGCCAGTGTGGCCCGACCTACGCCAGTGGTGCCACCGCCACCGCCACCCACTCTGTCACAGCCGGCAGCCGCAGAATGCGAATCAGCTGACCGCGTATGTGAAAGCGAAGGTGAAATTAATGCAGCAAATCAGATGATTAACTGCGTGGACATCGACGTCGATAATCTGGATGTCACTGGCGCTTTTGCTGTGGCGTCTGGCGCCGCTGCGGCCGCCTTCGATGACGCAGACGCTGATTATGACCAGCCGCCCGCTGAAACTGACGAAGAGGAGGACGCAGAGCAAGTCAAGGTCGAGTCCTTCAATCAACGAAGGCCGCCCACTCAGGTGTGCTTGAAATTTATAGCCTTTGTACATTATTATCTATTTAATAAATCTTATGAGTAATTTTGAACACTCTTATCTTATTTTTATGTATCCTTCTGGCTAATTAAACTCAAATTCAAGCAGCAGTTCTGTGAGAAAGCCCGCTAGTCTATTTTTAGTAACATGCTTGCCCACCAATCTATTTTTAGCGAACTTTTGAGCCGGCAATCCCTCCAGTGCTATTTTTAGTTACACAGAGTCTCGGGGAATCCTACTCAGTCCAATATATCAGTGATATATATTCTCCACATTCTCTTGAATTTCAGGAGGAGGTTGTATCTCGCACAGAAGCCATCACTTCAGAGATCTACAAAATGTTAGAAGCGGCTCGAAGCGGCTCTCATGAGAATTTCTCGGAGCGCGCCGAAAGGGTTCACCAGGCTGTCCTCAGAATGACCGCTATCGCGCCGAGGGTAAGATGCATGTACAAACCAAGCCGATCTGTATAGCCATCAACTAATGCAGCCAGCTGTCCTAAAAAAACTTAAGCAAGCTTAAGTATGGAATCTCTTCGCATATCGATTTATGCTTCCAGTTTGTAGTAAAATTTTATTCAATTTTTAATTTTATCTACGTATCCACCTATCCAAGGAGCCTATCCAAATGTATATAATTAATGAAATCCAATTTGCACACATGATCCTTGGAAAGCGATGTACATACGATGGTGTTCAAAACAGTGATCAAAACCGTCGAATTTAATGTAATTAAAAATGCACCCATTGAGAATCCAATGTACATCCCATGTACATTAGATGTACATCCCATGTACATCGAATCTAAACCCCACGTAAATCTAATGTACATCTAATGTAAATCTAGTGAACATCTAATGTACATTTAGTGTACATCCGATGTGCATCTAATATGCATACCATATACATGCAACGTACATACCCTGCTCCTTCTGGCAGAATCACGCCCATCAGCGCCAAGCCGTGGACGCCCTGCTGAACGCTGCCGAAACTCTAAGCTCCGAGTGCCGCAGTCCGGCCAGCCCGGCAGAGCTCAGTCGTCGCACCCAGCAGGTCATCCAGTGCTGCTTCGATATTGCTAAGGCAGCTAAGGCGTTGGTGACGCAGTTTCAGTGAAGTCGGCACACTATAGTTTTGTATTTTTACTTACTAGATTGTTTGATTCAGTTCTGCATTCCCTCTGTAGCAGTTGGAGTGTTTCAGATAGTTACTCTATGGCACTATGCGCGCACTATACTACTTAAGCTCCCTTAGCGGCAGATTTGTAAGTAAATAAAAACTAGCATGAGTAGCATTGTGCGCGGATTGGCAGTTTTTCCTCTCTAATTTATTCAACTGCTAAAAACAGTCTAAAATAACTTTTTTCGTCCCGCTTTCATTTTACAGCTAATACTACTCACTGTTTCAGCAATAGAACACGATTTTTTGTTTGTTTTTTATTCACAATATTTTCTCTATCTTTATATTGTCGTCTCCCAGTGCACTTGCCTGCATTATTATATGAAAAAATCGATCTGGTCAAGTACCTGCTCTGGTATTTTTTATAAGAGTCTGCAACTGCATTCTCAAGCTCTGCAAACAGTTGTATTACTTTGAGTTGAGATCATTACTCAGCTCTGATCACACAATAAGTCGATTCTAGTATTATCTAACCTTTTGCATTGATTTGGAATCTCGGAATTCTATAGTTTTCATGCGCCTGATTTATATATATCATAATGATCATAGCTTTCTATTCTGTGATAGAGAAGAAGTTTCATATTTAATTTGCGTTGTCACAATTTGCGCAGTGATTTTGCTTTCGGTGCCCTTCAGAATAGTCTAAATTATTAATATTTTTCATCTGATAATAGAGTTCAGACTCGCACTATACTACTTACAGAATCTGCACTGATCTTCATCCTTTTGAGTTATCGATTTTTCGTCTATAATATTTTCTTTGATGCTTGGCTTTCATAATTGATTTTAACTGCTGAAATTCGCTGATTGCTGTTAGTTGCTTTTTTTAGAACTCTGTTACATCTGACATAGACATAGTTCCTTTGGGTTTTAGAATTTATGCACTGAAGTAGCGAGGCTGTAATAGATTGATTACCTGAAGTACCAAGGGTGTAATAGATTGATTACCTGAAGTACCAAGGGTGTAATAGATTGATTACCTGAAGTACCAAGAGTGTAATAGATTGACTACCTGAAGTACCAAGGGTGTAATAGATTGATTACCTGAAGTACCAAGGGTGTAATGTATTGATTACCTGAAGTACCAAGGGTGTAATAGATTGATTACCTGAAGTACCAAGGGTGTAATAGATTGATTACCTGAAGTACCAAGGGTGTAATAGATTGATTACCTGAAGTACCAAGGGTGTAATAGATTGATTACCTGAAGTACCAAGAGTGTAATAGATTGACTACCTGAAGTACCAAGGGTGTAATAGATTGATTACCTGAAGTACCAAGGGTGTAATGTATTGATTACCTGAAGTACCAAGGGTGTAATGTATTGATTACCTGAAGTACCAAGGGTGTAATAGATTGATTACCTGAAGTACCAAGGGTGTAATGTATTGATTACCTGAAGTACCAAGGGTGTAATAGATTGATTACCTGAAGTACCAAGGGTGTAATAGATTGATTACCTGAAGTAGCGAGGGTGTAATAGATTGATTACCTGAAGTACCAAGGGTGTAATAGATTGATTACCTGAAGTAGCGAGGGTGTAATAGATTGATTACCTGAAGTACCAAGGGTGTAATAGATTGATTACCTGAAGTACCAAGGGTGTAATAGATTGATTACCTGAAGTACCAAGGGTGTAATAGATTGATTACCTGAAGTAGCGAGGGTGTAATAGATTGATTACCTGAAGTACCAAGGGTGTAATAGATTGATTACCTGAAGTACCAAGGGTGTCATAGATTGATTACCTGAAGTAGCGAGGGTGTAATAGATTGAACCCTGAAGTAACGAGGGTGTAATAGATTGACTACCTGAAGTACCAAGGGTGTAATAGATTGACTACCTGAAGTACCAAGGGTGTAATAGATTGACTACCTGAAGTACCAAGGGTGTAATAGATTGATTACCTGAAGTACCAAGGGTGTCATAGATTGATTACCTGAAGTAGCGAGGGTGTAATAGATTGAACCCTGAAGTAACGAGGGTGTAATAGATTGATTACCTGAAGTAGCGAGGGTGTAATAGATTGACTACCTGAAGTACCAAGGGTGTAATAGATTGACTACCTGAAGTACCAAGGGTGTAATAGATTGATTACCTGAAGTACCAAGGGTGTAATAGATTGATTACCTGAAGTAGCGAGGGTGTAATAGATTGATTACCTGAAGTACCAAGGGTGTAATAGATTGATTACCTGAAGTACCAAGGGTGTCATAGATTGATTACCTGAAGTAGCGAGGGTGTAATAGATTGAACCCTGAAGTAACGAGGGTGTAATAGATTGACTACCTGAAGTACCAAGGGTGTAATAGATTGATTACCTGAAGTACCAAGGGTGTAATAGATTGATTACCTGAAGTACCAAGGGTGTAATAGATTGATTACCTGAAGTAGCGAGGGTGTAATATATTGAACCCTGAAGTAGCGAGGGTGTAATCATTTATTATCAGTATTAATAGCTCATTTTGGATAATTCAGTGAAGCATTATTTGGAGTTGTTGATAAGCATTGGGCCATTAGCATTAGATCTTTATCTTGAACAAACCTGGCAGTGGGCGCTGCTGTTACCTAGTTTTCTAATGTTATTCTCTTCTGCTTTGCTTCACCTAAACCGCAAGCATTGTTTTGTTTTTTTCTAATCTTCTTTCTATGCTTTAATCCTGTATTTTATAACCGTTTTTTAGAAGTAACAGCCTATTTTGTCTTCGCTTAATTCACCTTTTTATCAATCGCGGCTTGAATTATATTTGAAAGCTTCTTTCAGCAGCAAATATACCGATTTATTGCATTATTTATTCTGCAGTCAGAACAGGCTTCTGTTAGCTGGTTGTTATTTGTTCTGTTTGGAAAATCTAGAAATTACAAGCAAATATAAGTCTGCTTGTCTGCAGCCCAGCCAATCAGAGCCTGTTGCGCCCACCCCCGCAGCACAATGATGACCAATCAGAGCGAGTTGTCAGAACAGCCGCACCTGCTGCACCTGGCTCACCTGTCAATCACGGAGGCCAACTTGGACGCCGGTCTGCAGTCACTCCTGGAGCACGTACGGCCGGCCTGGCAGTTTGCCAGCTGCGGCAAGCGGGTCTTCACGGAGGGCATCACCAACAAGCTGGTGGCTGTGCACCTCGGCCAGCGAATCCAATTCGGCGACGATGTTGTCCTAGTTCGAATCTACGGCGAGAAGACAGATTTAATCATCGACCGGCAGGCAGAGATTCGCAACATGCGGCTGCTGCAGGCGCACGGCTTCTGCAAACCCGTCTACGCCACCTTTGCCAACGGCCTCTGCTACGGATATGCGCATGGAGATGTACGCTCTGATGTTCCTTTGCTGGTTCACTTCGGCCCACTCGGCATTGCTTTCGTACTTTTCTTTTTCAGGTGGCCGATGAGGACATGATCCGAGAGCCTACAGTGGCTCGCCTGATTGCTAGGGAGCTGGCGAACCTCCACTGCATTCAGGTGAGCAGTCAGCAATGCCCCACAGCAATGCCACACAGTAGCAGTCAGCAATGCCACACAGTAGCAGTCAGCAATGCAACACAGTAGCAGTCAGCAATGCAACACAGTAGCAGTCAGCAATGCCACACAGTAGCAGTCAGCAATGCCACACAGTAGCAGTCAGCAATGCCACACAGTAGCAGTCAGCAATGCAACACAGTAGCAGTCAGCAATGCAACACAGTAGCAGTCAGCAATGCAACACAGTAGCAGTCAGCAATGCCACACAGTAGCAGTCAGCAATGCCACACAGTAGCAGTCAGCAATGCCACACAGTAGCAGTCAGCAATGCCCCACATTTCCCTCTCTCGCAGGCGCCTCTGCTGGACTCAGGCAGGCCAGAGCCGATGCTGTTTCCAACAATGCGTCGCTACCTGGAGCTTGGGCCGGACGCCTTCCCTGAACCTGAGCGTCAGGCCAAGCTCAAGGCTGCCATACCTGACAAAGCGGCCCTGCGAGCCGAGTTAGACGACCTGGATTATCACCTGAGCCGCCTAAAGTGCCCCGTGGTATTCAGCCACAATGACACCCTCATTAAGAACTTTGTCTACAATGAGCGCGAACTGCGAGTCTATCTGATCGACTTCGAGTACTGCGCCTACAACTACCTGCCTTTCGACATCGCCAATCACTTCAACGAGTTCGCCGGGGTGGCCACGGTTGATCATTCCAGGTACCCGGACAGGGACTTCCAGCTGCCATGGCTCAGGAACTACCTGCAGTACCGCGACGCCTGCCTGGGTGGCTGTGAAGGCGATAATTCTCAGCGGCTGCTCAACGATGAATCGCTTGACGGACGAGTCGAGCAGCTGTACGGACAGGTGGCGGGCTTTTCGCTGGCCTCTCACCTGTTCTGGGCCCTGTGGGCTCTGGTGCAGGCGTGCCACTCCAGCATTGACTTCGACTTCTTGGACTACGCCATCTGCCGCTACGAGGAGTACGCAGCTAAGAAGGCGGAGCGCCTGCGACTGGCCCAGTCTGGCAGTTCATCTCTGTAACTTTTTTTGCTTTAAAGTCCAAGGTTTTTATAGGAAACTCAGCTCTGCAATTTAGCCCTTAGCGAATTGTTATCCATCTTTTTCAACTTGAGTTGCCCTTGTCATTTTCAATTTGACGTGTCACCATTGACACCTGGATTTAGCTAAACCTTCTACTGCCATTTCTTGTGCAAATATTTTCGCTCTTGATTTCTCTTGCTTCACTACTCTCTGCTATAAATAGTCTGTGTAAAAATGAATTAGTGTCAACTGCTGTCAATTGACAAAATCAGATTTGTTATAAATTGATCTAAATTTGTTAGATTTTGATTAGCCTTTGTGGCCAATAAATTGCCTTCGTATTGAAAATAGCTGAAAGAAATGACTAATGTTCTGTCAATTTTATGCAGGCTTGCATGCGCCAATGAAAATAATACATTTTAAGCAAACATTTAAAACAATTTCAACAACAACTTGTCTTTTTAATTCTAAGAAAGATTTAAAACAGGTAGAGACTAAGGTTGTTCATGTTTCAGGTAGAGAATAGGGCTGGTCATATCTCAGGTAGATAGTAGGGTTGTTCATGTTTCAGGTAGAGACTAGGGCTGGTCATATCTCAGGTAGAGACTAAGGTTGTTCATGTTTCAGGTAGAGAATAGGGCTGGTCATATCTCAGGTAGATAGTAGGGTTGTTCATGTTTCAGGTAGAGACTAGGGCTGGTCAAATCTCAGGTAGATAGTAAGGTTGTTCATGTTTCAGGTAGAGAATAGGGCTGGTCATATCTCAGGTAGATAGTAAGGTTGTTCATGTTTCAGGTAGAGAATAGGGCTGGTCATATCTCAGGTAGATAGTAGGGTTGTTCATGTTTCAGGTAGAGAATAGGGCTGGTCATATCTCAGGTAGATAGTAGGGTTGTTCATGTTTCAGGTAGAGACTAGGGCTGGTCATATCTCAGGTAGATAGTAGGGTTGTTCATGTTTCAGGTAGAGAATAGGGCTGGTCAAATCTCAGGTAGATAGTAGGGTTGTTCATGTTTCAGGTAGAGAATAGGGCTGGTCAAATCTCAGGTAGATAGTAGGGTTGTTCATGTTTCAGGTAGAGAATAGGGCTGGTCATATCTCAGGTAGATAGTAGGGTTGTTCATGTTTCAGGTAGAGAATAGGGCTGGTCATATCTCAGGTAGATAGTAGGGTTGTTCATGTTTCAGGTAGAGAATAGGGCTGGTCAAATCTCAGGTAGATAGTAGGGTTGTTCATGTTTCAGGTAGAGAATAGGGCTGGTCATATCTCAGGTAGATAGTAGGGTTGTTCATGTTTCAGGTAGAGACTAGGGCTGGTCATATCTCAGGTAGATAGTAGGGTTGTTCATGTTTCAGGTAGAGAATAGGGCTGGTCAAATCTCAGGTAGATAGTAGGGTTGTTCATGTTTCAGGTAGAGAATAGGGCTGGTCATATCTCAGGTAGATAGTAGGGTTGTTCATGTTTCAGGTAGAGAATAGGGCTGGTCAAATCTCAGGTAGATAGTAGGGTTGTTCATGTTTCAGGTAGAGAATAGGGCTGGTCAAATCTCAGGTAGATAGTAGGGTTGTTCATGTTTCAGGTAGAGAATAGGGCTGGTCAAATCTCAGGTAGATAGTAGGGTTGTTCATGTTTCAGGTAGAGAATAGGGCTGGTCAAATCTCAGGTAGATAGTAGGGTTGTTCATGTTTCAGGTAGAGACTAGGGCTGGTCAAATCTCAGGTAGATAGTAGGGTTGTTCATGTTTCAGGTAGAGAATAGGGCTGGTCATATCTCAGGTAGATAGTAGGGTTGTTCAAATCTCAGGTAGATAGTAGGGCTGTTCAAATCTCAGGTAGATAGTAGGGTTGGTCAAATCTCAGGTAGACAGTAGGGTTGGTAAAATTTCAGGTAGATAGTAGGGTTGTTCAAATCTCAGGTAGATAGTAGGGCTGGTCAAATCTCAGGTAGATAGTAGGGTTGTTCAAATCTCAGGTAGATAGTAGGGTTGTTCAAATCTCAGGTAGATAGTAGGGCTGGTCAAATCTCAGGTAGATAGTAGGGTTGTTCAAATCTCAGGTAGATAGTAGGGCTGGTCAAATCTCAGGTAGATAGTAGGGCTGGTCAAATCTCAGGTAGATAGTAGGGTTGTTCAAATCTCAGGTAGATAGTAGGGCTGGTCAAATTTCAGGTAGATAGTAGGGTTGTTCAAATCTGAGGTAGATTGTAGGGCTGGTCAAATCTCAGGTAGATAGTAGGGTTGTTCAAATCTCAGGTAGATAGTAGGGTTGTTCAAATCTCAGGTAGATAGTAGGGTTGGTCAAATCTCAGGTAGATAGTAGGGCTGGTCAAATTTCAGGTAGATAGTAGGGTTGTTCAAATCTCAGGTAGATTGTAGGGCTGGTCAAATCTCAGGTAGATAGTAGGGTTGTTCAAATCTCAGGTAGATAGTAGGGTTGTTCAAATCTCAGGTAGATAGTAGGGCTGGTCAAATTTCAGGTAGATTATAACCGCCAGCCCACAATGGCTTTCGCAGGGCAATCTGCTGCAGTCTCTGCTGGGTTCTGCCAGCCATCAGATGCCTCCGACGAGTTTGCCGTTTCTGCAGGCGTGTAGTTTACAGCCTCCATCGCGACGTTCACGGCGGCTGCAGAGGAATCCAAGGCGACAGCACAGGAATCCAAGGCAACAGCAGAAGAATCCAAGGCGACAGCAGAAGAATCCAAGGCGACAGCAGAAGAATCCAAGGCGACAGCAGAAGAATCCAAGGCGACAGCAGAAGAATCCAAGGCGACAGCAGAAGAATCCAAGGCGACAGCACCGCCGAGGAATGCGATCAGGGGCAGCCGAGTTCGCCTGCCCGGTTTGCCTGGCTGCCCTGAAGGTCGGTGCCAGCCACCACCCGCCGGTGTACTAGGCCTGAGTGTCGCCACCTCTGAGTCGGCATTGCCGCTTCTTTTCTATTGGAAACTGACGGAAGCTCAGTCAAACTGACGGAAGCCATTTTTTTGCATTTCGGTGCCTTTGCATTCGTTAGCTCAGCGATAGCATTTTCTAATGTGCTTATTTTCAAGCCTGCTGTTTATTTGACCATCTCTTTAATTTCGTTTTTTTGCTGTGCGTAACGTATTAACTGCTCAAATACAAACCCCAACTGTGCTAATTCATCTGCTTTCATTGACTCAGGTATCGTCAATTAATGTTTGGTGGAGCTTGTTCTATTTTTGAAACATTTAGCTGCTGGCAGGTTTGAGGTGTTCTTATCTAATTTGAGCTGGCTAATTAACCTCCAATTATCTCCGATTCTAATTATCATCAAACTCAGGTAGATAGTACCTGAGCTCAGGTAGATAACCCTGGGGCTTAAGAGTGAATTTCTCCTGATAAGGACCATAAGTATAAATTCTTGACAAAATAATTCTGGGGGAGGGGTCAACGGTACGAAGGCCTCTCTACTTTGTGGGAAGGTATCAGGAATCAGGAAATCGGCGTCAGGAAATTCAATTATTTAAGCATCAATGTTTACAGCCTAATTGATTAATTTATTCTGTAGAATATAATTTCCAATTAGTTTTTGTTCCGAGAAAAATGTTTCACAGCTAGTTCCCAAACTTGGCTGTCTAACAAGGCCTGATAATATGACGAGGCATCTAGATTACACTACAGAGGTATAGTTGCTCTCGCTGTTGACCCAGCTCGATATTTATTCTTGCAGGCGTCACAGGGCGGCTCGTCCAATGGCCAGTCGCGGCCCCCGGCTAGAATGCACCTGCGCAGCCGCAGCCGGCAGCAGCCGCCGCAAGAGCCAGCGGCTTCAACGCCGACAACTGTTGAGGTTCCTCCAGGTGCCAACCGAGTCTTTGTCGAGTCTGCACAGCAGCAGCAGCAGCAGCGTCAGCGGCAACGACGCCAGCCGCGCAATTCGAAACCCCCAGCAGCAGAGATCGAAAGCCGCCACAGCGCAGCCAATAGCGAGAACGCCGACATTGCCGCAGCCAAGCGTCGTCATGGCAACAACGCGGACAGCACCGCCGAGGCAGGCGATCAGGGGCAGCCGAAGCGCGCCCGACACCATCATCTGACGCCGCCCAGCTGTCCGGTCTGTCTGGACAGTCTGGACTCGTTCGCAGACATCGCCGACAACAAGCGGCTGGTGTCGGCCTACTGCGGTCACCTGTTCTGCTCGATTTGTCTGGCCGCGGTGGAGGCGAAGGCGGCTGACGCCGGAGCTGCCGTGTTCGCCTGCCCGGTGTGCCAGGCTGCCCTGAAGGTTGGTGCCAGCCACCACCCGGTGTACTGGGCCTGAGTACACCGTCACATGACTAACTGGCTACCTCGGTTCCGGGGCTGCACCAGTTTATTCAGTATTTCATTATTTTACTTCCACTGCCCACAGGGTTTACAAATATTTTTCATTCTTTAGTCGCGCTTGAAGCGGTTAAAAATCGCTGATAAAGTATATTGTGCTAAAGCGCAGGAGCTGCATTTTACTAAGTGGAAAACACTGTTTTGTGATTTTGAATCTCCGACTCATCTCTCAAACAGTTTTTTTCTGTCAGCGCTCGTAAAGTAGCCAATTTCTCTACATCATAATTTATGATTTATTCCGACATGCGTGAGAATTTCGTTGTCTTCTCAGTTCATTTACGACTATTATTTAAAATATAAAAGGCCTGGTTTAAAACCCGTTTAAAAAATACCAATTTTTAGTTTCTGTCTTCTCAAGTTTATAGACTGCTGTTGATACATTTTTGTTTGCAGCATTCTCCCCAGTCCATAGACTGTATGGTTGTTTTCAGGCTGCTTATAAGAGGGCACAGCTCCATGGTCGTACGAGTACAAATCAGGTAGCTTAATAAGTCGCTTCGCTAATCAAAAATCACAGCAACCAAATAGCTAGAAGGCTTCCTGAGTGTCTGCAGCCGCTGCCAATATTCTGTACAGGCCAGATATTTAGAATTTGTTAGAATTTGGAATTCCTTGCTACAGATACAAAGCCTGTGCTGCTTTACAACAAGTTGTACATTGCGGGTTAGATTGCAGGTTAGTGACGTACGTCAGCAGAATAGCAACAGATTCGTTGCGCAATCATGTACGCGTATACGCGATAAGCGTCAATACTGCGTATCATAAAACATGGACACTCTTGTACATGTGTGTGACCACTTTCCATTTTTAACCGCTATCACATAAAAATAATCTCACACGAAATTGACTGGTCGAAAACGATGCCCCTTGTACGAGAGTCCACGTGTAGGGTGGAGTTTTTGAGTGGTTAAGGGTGGTGTTGGAGTGATTTAAGGTGTAGTGTTGGAGTGGTTTAGGGTGCCGTTGGAGTGGTTTAGGGTGCTGTTGGAGTGGTTTAGGGCGGAGTGTCTGAGTGGTTTAGGGTGGAGTTTTGGAATAGTTTAGGGTGAAGTGTCGGAGTGGAGTTTTGGGGTGGTTGGGTGGAGTTTTGGAATAGTTTAGGGTGACGTGTTGGAGTGGAGTTTTGGGGTGGAGTTTTGGGGTGGTTTAGGGTGGGGTGTTGGAGTGGAGTTTTAGGGTGGAGTTTTGGAATAGTTTAGGGTGGGGTGTTGGAGTGGAGTTTTGGGGTGGTTGGGGTGGAGTTTTGGGGTGGTTTAGGGTGGGGTGTTGGAGTGGAGTTTTGGGGTGGTTTAGGGTGGGGTGTTGGAGTGGAGTTTTGGGGTGGTTTAGGGTGGGGTGTTGGAGTGGAGTTTTGGGGTGGTTTAGGGTGGGGTGTTGGAGTGGAGTTTTGGGGTGGTTTAGGGTGGGGTGTTGGAGTGGAGTTTTGGGGTGGTTTAGGGTGGGGTGTTGGAGTGGAGTTTTGGGGTGGTTTAGGGTGGGGTGTTGGAGTGGAGTTTTGGGGTGATTTAGGGTGGGGTGTTGGAGTGGAGTTTTGGGGTGGTTTAGGGTGGGGTGTTGGAGTGGAGTTTTGGGGTGGTTTAGGGTGAGGTGTTGGAGTGGAGTTTTGGGGTGGTTTAGGGTGGGGTGTTGGAGTGGAGTTTTGGGGTGGTTTAGGGTGGGGTGTTGGAGTGGAGTTTTGGGGTGGTTTAGGGTGAGGTGTTGGAGTGGAGTTTTGGGGTGGTTTAGGGTGGGGTGTTGGAGTGGAGTTTTGGGGTGGTTGGGGTGGAGTTTTGGGGTGGTTTAGGGTGGAGTGTTGGAGTGGTTTAGGGTGGAGTTTTGAAGTGGTTTAGGGTGTTGTTGGAGCGGTTTAGGGTGGAGTGTGTTTCAGAATCGTTTTTTAAATTGTTTTACTGCAGAGCTTTGTTAAAAAACTCAACAAGGACACAATATTAATCCAATTACACCAGACCTGGCCTAATTGTTGTTAACCTTCCCTGCTAAAAAGTGATGTGGAAAAAAACATTAATTTCTATTTAATAGAATTTTTGTTTTCGCTTCTTGGTTGACAAAAGACACATTGAAATATTAATAAATAATTAGACAAGCAGTCGAGACTGAGACAATAGTTACCGCTAGACGAGTATTATCAGCTCAGGTTAGCATTCGGTCTAATATTATAGATTAAAGAACTTCAAATAAAAAACCAGAGACAAACAAAGCAAAGTATAAAAATTGTGAAGCAGATTATCATTAACAATTCGAGTGTTTAGAAAGTTGGAAAAAATTGAAAAAAGACGACAATAACGAGCGAGCTGATGTAATGCTTGCGATCTAATAACAAATATCCAAAGGTGGCGGAGTGGAGGATACAGAGCTAGGTGCGGAATCTAAAGCAATACTGGAAATCAGCATGCAAAGACTGAAGTGGATCTTTCTGCTTTCATTGCAGTAAAAGGCGTCGACTAATAATTGAAAACTAATTTGTTTTAAACTTTTGGCGCCAATTTGAAAACAAAAAGAATTAAAAAGTTTTACAAGAAATCCGACAGCAGTTTGACGTTACAAAAAGAACTGAAATAAAACAGAACACGTCAAACTACAAACCCAGATGTAGAACATAGGAGAATTAGGAAAAAATCTAAAAGGAACTGGCCTAAACCACAGTTGGATTGACAAGAGAAGCGAACTCGCAAGCTAATAGCAGCAATGTAATCATAAGGTACATGCACAGATATAAGCAATAGAAAGATGTGCAGAATTGTATAGATAGCATACATTATTTATGCACGTGGCAAGCCAGTTAGGTAAAAGCGAGGTGCTAATCAATCTGCGTGTTTAGGAGACTGAAATTCTTAAAGGAAACGATAAACAAGATAGAATTGTAATTGATCGAGATAAGCACAGTAGATATAGCAGAAGATGCCATCTGTGACTCGGCCTGTCAAATCACTCGCTTTTCTTGGCGACCCCGTTACCGTTGGAGACATTGTTGTTGTTATTTTTACTGCTGCCGTTGCCTAGGTGACGGGTCTTGACAGCGGCACTGGCCCGCGAGTAGTCCGGCTGGAGCATTGGCGAATAGCGCCGTCGCACGTCTTCGTCGATATCGCCGTTAGCTGGGATGCTGGCTGCGGTTAACACGTCCGGGCTGGGACGCTTCACCCTGGCGTAGGGACCGATTTCGGGGTCGGTGACAAAGTCGTACAGCACCCGGGTCCACGAGTTGTGACACGGTAGATTGTCGTACCATTCAGGAGCGATGGCTCGCACCTGGTGTTTCGGAGGTGTTGAAAGTTAGTTTAAAAAAACTGCAGAAAGCAAGCTGTATGGTGAGCGGATTTGCTATGTGGCCGCGGAGGGATTCGAACTCAGGACCACTTGTGCGAGAGTCGCTTCACTTTCAAATAGCAGATCCTGATCTGCTAGTAAATTAATTATTTTTAATGGCGGCAACAACAAAAGGAATAATGTAATTAAAAACAAGAAAAAATCTACAAAAACAAACTGAAGCAACTTGCTACGTCAACTCGTAAAAACTGAGTCAATTCGGAATTTTCAGGTAAAAAAAAAGTTATTTTTTAACAAAAATTGACCAACTACTTGAAGTAGAATGCATAAAAGATTACTACTAGTGTATTAACCATGGCAAGAGTTAGACAAATTCAATGAAAAATAAAGCTACTTGTCGTGGAAATGTGCTAATCAATCAGCCAATCCTATTTACTGTGCAGTGAGCACGCTTTGTCTAGCCCCCCCCTGTTTACACAATCTATTATCGATTTTTCCATACCCCCTCATTCGCGCAATTTGGCCTGCATTCTCTCTCCCATCGATTTATTGATCGGTGTAAACCAGGCCTCCGCCTGAGGCTTTCACACCCGCATTCTCTGCCCCTCTTCTCATGGAGCGAGGTGGGACATTTTTATGTTGTCCTTTTTTATTTTCACTTTCAATTGGTCTTGTCGCCTATTACTAGTTAGCATGAAATATCTTCTAATTTGACCTATAGTTTGAAAATGTCACTTCACAGCAGAGGCTTATAGGGTACAGTGGGTACCAATATATTTTAACGAATCAATAATGGAAGTTATACATAATATTAAATTTAATAAATCATGGACAGAGCTTAATGTAAAAGAGATTACATAAATGAAGGTAAAGATAATAATTTCACTTAATTTAACAGCATGTTAGTTACGAGTACAGTTAAACAAGGCTTTAAAACAGCAAAGCGGTCACAGCTCTAAGCCAAACAATATATATTAAATTAGTTGTACTGCTACTGGTTCATTGGTAAAGTTAAATGAAATACATTTTATAAATGCGGCTTACTTCAGACACATCGAAACGATAGATATATTGCTTATCCAGCCTTTTACGACTATAGGTATAAGAAAGGTGCAGGTCAATGTTATGATAATAGTTAAATACAATTTTACAAGGATAGCGAGGCAAGCGATATTCACAATGAATAAAGAAAAACTGACATGGCGATGAGTCCCTCCCAATAACAAAATAACAAGTGATGAGTCACTCACTCTTACACCCAGAGAAGTGTCTCACAATTACACATGGATGAGTCACTCACAATAAACAAGTAATGACTCACCCACAATAAACCAGTGATGAGTCACTCACAATAACACACTGATGAGTCACCCACAATAAACCAGTGATGAGTCACTCACAATAAACAAGTAATGACTCACCCACAATAAACCAGTGATGAGTCACTCACAATAACACACTAATGAGTCACCCACAATAAACCAGTGATGAGTCACTCACAATAAACAAGTAATGACTCACCCACAATAAACCAGTGATGAGTCACTCACAATAACACACTGATGAGTCACCCACAATAAACCAGTGATGAGTCACTCACAATAAACAAGTAATGACTCACCCACAATAAACCAGTGATGAGTCACTCACAATAACACACTAATGAGTCACCCACAATAAACCAGTGATGAGTCACTCACAATAAACAAGTAATGACTCACCCACAATAAACCAGTGATGAGTCACTCACAATAACACACTGATGAGTCACCCACAATAAACCAGTGATGAGTCACTCACAATAAACAAGTAATGACTCACCCACAATAAACCAGTGATGAGTCACTCACAATAAACAAGTAATGACTCACCCACAATAAACCAGTGATGAGTCACTCACAATAACACACTAATGAGTCACCCACAATAAACCAGTGATGAGTCACTCACAATAACACACTAATGAGTCACCCACAATAAACCAGTGATGAGTCACTCACAATAACACACTAATGAGTCACCCACAATAAACCAGTGATGAGTCACTCACAATAACACACTAATGAGTCACCCACAATAAACCAGTGATGAGTCACTCACAATAACACACTGATGAGTCACTCACAATAGCACACTGATGAGTCACTCAGAATAGCACACTGATGAGTCACTCACAATAAACCAGTGATGAGTCACTCACAATAAACAAGTAATGACTCACCCACAATAAACCAGTGATGAGTCACTCACAATAACACACTAATGAGTCACCCACAATAAACCAGTGATGAGTCACTCACAATAACACACTAATGAGTCACCCACAATAAACCAGTGATGAGTCACTCACAATAACACACTAATGAGTCACCCACAATAAACCAGTGATGAGTCACTCACAATAACACACTAATGAGTCACCCACAATAAACCAGTGATGAGTCACTCACAATAACACACTGATGAGTCACTCACAATAGCACACTGATGAGTCACTCAGAATAGCACACTGATGAGTCACTCACAATAACCTAATGATGAGTCACTCACAATAACCCAGTAATGACTCACTCACAATAACCCAGAAATGAATCACTCACAATAACCCAGTAATGAATCACTCACAATAACCCAGAAATGAATCACTCACAATAAACCAGTGATGAGTCACTCACAATAACACACTGATGAGTCACCCACAATAAACCAGTGATGAGTCACTCACAATAACACACTAATGGGTCACACACTGATGAGTCACCCACAATAACCTAATGATGAGTCACTCACAATAACCCAGTAATGACTCACTCACAATAACCCAGTAATGACTCACTCACAATAACCCAGTAATGAATCACACAATAACCCAGTAATGAATCACTCACAGTAACCCAGTAATGAATCACTCACAATAACCCAGTAATGAATCACTCACAATAGCCCAGAAATGAATCACTCACAATAACCCAGTAATGAATCACTCACAATAACCCAGTAATGAATCACTCACAATAACCCAGTAATGAATCACTCACAATAACCCAGTAATGAATCACTCACAATAACCCAGTAATGAATCACTCACAATAACCCAGTAATGAATCACTCACAATAACCCAGTAATGAATCACTCACAATAACCCAGTAATGACTCACTCACAATAAACCAGTGATGAGTCACTCACAATACCACACTGTTGAGTCACTCACAATAACCCAGTGATGAGTCTCACAATAACCCAGTAATGAATCACTCACAATAACCCAGTAATGACTCACTCACAATAAACCAGTAATGAATCACTCACAATAACCCAGTAATGAATCACTCACAATAACCCAGAAATGAATCACTCACAATAACCCAGTAATGACTCACTCACAATAACCCAATGATGAGTCACTCACAATAACACACTGATGAGTCACTCACAATAACCCAATGATGAGTCACTCACAATAACACACTGATGGGTCACTCACAATAACACACTGATGAGTCACTCACAATAACCCAATGATGAGTCACTCACAATAACACACTGATGAGTCACTCACAATAACCTAATGATGAGTCACTCACAATAACCCAGTAATGACTCACTCACAATAAACCAGTGATAAGTCACTCACAATAACACACTGTTGAGTCACTCACAATAACCCGGTGATGAGTCTCACAATAACCCAGTAATGAATCACTCACAATAACCCAGTAATGACTCACTCACAATAACACAGTAATGACTCACTCACAATAACCCAGTGATGACTCACTCACAATAACCTAATGATGAGTCACTCACAATAACCCAGTAATGACTCACTCACAATAACCCAGTGATGAGTCACTCACAATAACCTAATGATGAGTCACTCACAATAACCCAGTAATGACTCACTCACAATAACCCAGTAATGACTCACTGACAATACCCCAGTAATGACTCACTCACAATAACCCAGTAGTGACTCACTCACAATAACCCAGTGATGAGTCATTCACTATTTAAAAGTTTTGACCAATAGCATTCAACTAGCACGGATAACAAACGGAAGACCTCCTGAACATAAAGCATGGCTAAAACGAAGCTACTTTAAGTTAAACATCCGCATCACGACATTAAATACCAGGTGCTTGTAACTGAATTCATCTGTTTAAGATATATTCTTAGACAACACTGTGGCAGCAGCAAGCAACAGCAGCATGATCACAACAGTCAACTTCTTAGCTTGACTTTTAATAAAAACTTGGATCGACAAATTGTAACACATTAATATGGCAGTCAATTCTTTAAATAGTGAAAAGTGATTAAAACAAGCCAATCAACTGCTCGGTGTGACAAAATTCCTGCTCGAGTGTTACATAACACGCATAGAGATAAAGTCTGCCTACTGTAATCAATATTGTACACTGCAATCCACGTCTCATGGCCGGACTAGAACTAGGAAGATGAAGGTTGAGAATCACGTATAATTTTTTAACAATACAAATATCAGTAAACAATAAACGTATTTAGTTACGTGCAAAAATTTTCAATGAATAAAAAAAAATTTATATTAAAACTTTTTTCATAAAAATTTAAAATATTAAAAGAACATGCCAAAAAGCGTTCAATTAAACCCCAGCTAGGATTCTGATTGGCTGCAGCTGATTAAACTAAGACCCAACTAGGATTCTGATTGGCTGCAGCTGATCAAACTAAGACCCAACTAGGATTCTGATTGGCTGCAGCTGATCAAACTAAGACCCAACTAGGATTCTGATTGGCTGCAGCTGATCAAACTAAGACCCAACTAGGATTCTGATTGGCTGCAGCTGATCAAACTAAGACCCAACTAGGATTCTGATTGGCTGCAGCTGATCAAACTAAGACCCAACTAGGATTCTGATTGGCTGCAGCTGATCAAACTAAGACCCAACTAGGATTCTGATTGGCTGCAGCTAATGAAACTAAGATCCAACTAGGATTCTGATTGGCTGCAGCTGATCAAACTAAGACCCAACTAGGATTCTGATTGGCTGCAGCTGATCAAACTAAGATCCAACTAGGATTCTGATTGGCTGCAGCTGATCAAACTAAGACCCAACTAGGATTCTGATTGGCTGCAGCTAATGAAACTAAGATCCAACTAGGATTCTGATTGGCTGCAGCTGATCAAACTAAGACCCAACTAGGATTCTGATTGGCTGCAGCTGATCAAACTAAGACCCAACTAGGATTCTGATTGGCTGCAGCTGATCAAACTAAGACCCAACTAGGATTCTGATTGGCTGCAGCTAATGAAACTAAGATCCAACTAGGATTCTGATTGGCTGCAGCTGATCAAACTAAGACCCAACTAGGATTCTGATTGGCTGCAGCTGATTAAACTAAGATCCAACTAGGATTCTGATTGGCTGCAGCTGATCAAACTAAGACCCAACTAGGATTCTGATTGGCTGCAGCTAATGAAACTAAGATCCAACTAGGATTCTGATTGGCTGCAGCTGATCAAACTAAGACCCAACTAGGATTCTGATTGGCTGCAGCTGATTAAACTAAGATCCAACTAGGATTCTGATTGGCTGCAGCTGATCAAACTAAGACCCAACTAGGATTCTGATTGGCTGCAGCTGATCAAACTAAGACCCAACTAGGATTCTGATTGGCTGCAGCTAATGAAACTAAGATCCAACTAGGATTCTGATTGGCTGCAGCTGATCAAACTAAGATCCAACTAGGATTCTGATTGGCTGCAGCTGATCAAACTAAGACCCAACTAGGATTCTGATTGGCTGCAGCTGATCAAACTAAGATCCAACTAGGATTCTGATTGGCTGCAGCTGATCAAACTAAGACCCAACTAGGATTCTGATTGGCTGCAGCTAATGAAACTAAGATCCAACTAGGATTCTGATTGGCTGCAGCTGATCAAACTAAGACCCAACTAGGATTCTGATTGGCTGCAGCTGATCAAACTAAGACCCAACTAGGATTCTGATTGGCTGCAGCTAATGAAACTAAGATCCAACTAGGATTCTGATTGGCTGCAGCTGATCAAACTAAGACCCAACTAGGATTCTGATTGGCTGCAGCTGATCAAACTAAGACCCAACTAGGATTCTGATTGGCTGCAGCTGATCAAACTAAGACCCAACTAGGATTCTGATTGGCTGCAGCTAATGAAACTAAGATCCAACTAGGATTCTGATTGGCTGCAGCTGATCAAACTAAGACCCAACTAGGATTCTGATTGGCTGCAGCTGATTAAACTAAGATCCAACTAGGATTCTGATTGGCTGAATCTGATCAAACTAAGATCCAACTAGGATTCTGATTGGCTGCAGCTGATTCACCTAAAGTCCAACTATGATGCTGATTGAAACTAATCTTAGTTGGGTGGCATTCAGAAGTAGCTAGTTCATTGCTAACATTGCCATAGCGCTAATCTGAGCTGCTTACCTTGGGCAGTCGGGAGCCGGCAACAGATGGGAAATCGTGATGCTCATTGTGATAGCCAACATTGAAAGTGATGCAATTAAGCAGGCCGTAATAGCTATAGGTCTCGTAACCCTTCTTAAACATGTAGTGCTCGGAGATAAAGTGCCCAGCAACCGGGTGAATTCCCAGAGACAGCAGCGTACCAACCACCAGGTAGAACAGAGCCTTGAAGCCGAAGAAGTAGAGAAGCAACACATCGAAGCCAAACTGAATGGAAATATTTATAAGCTCAAGTGTGCTCATTGGCATGGGATAGAGCACAAGCGGCCTGATGCTGTAGAACAAAGGCTGCAGGAAAAGCCAGATCAGTTTAGTGAAGCTGTTGCTGAACAGTTTGCCCTCCAGCCGGCTGGGCAGGTCCATATCTCGCGAGTCGTCGCCTTGGTAACGATGATGCTCAAGGTGATACTTTTTAAAGCTAACGCTGTACGGAATGCCAATAGGCAGGTTCGCGAAGATGCCCAGAGCCCGATTGGCCATTGGGCGGGAGTGGCCGAAGGCAAGGTTGTGGGAGATCTCGTGAATGGCCAGCGTCATTGAGTGATTTATTGTGCCGCCCAAGATATAAGCAGCAATTAGCACCTGCCACCAGGGCGGATTCAGCTGGGCTATTGCGACTACGGAGGCCAGCTGGAATGTCACCATGCCTAGCACGATCCACTTGAGCCTCGGATCTGGACCCATCAGCTCCTTGATCTCGGGGTGGTCGGCTGAGGATTCAGTGCGAAGGATGATAGCAGTTGGGGAAGAGAGTACAATCAAGGAATGGGGTGGGTGTTTCATCAGTCGGGGAAGAGAGTACATGCAAGGAATGGGGTGGGTGTTTCATCAGTCGGGGAAGAGAGTACAATCAAGGAATGGGGTGGGTGTTTCATCAGTCGGGGAAGAGAGTACATGCAAGGAATGGGGTGGGTGTTTCATCAGTCGGGGAAGAGAGTACAATCAAGGAATGGGGTGGGTGTTTCATCAGTCGGGGAAGAGAGTACAATCAAGGAATGGGGTGGGTGTTTCATCAGTCGGGGAAGAGAGTACATGCAAGGAATGGGGTGGGTGTTTCATCAGTCGGGGAAGAGAGTACATGCAAGGAATGTGTGGGTGTTTCATCAGTCGGGTAAAAGAAAACATTTAAGGAATGGGTGGGTGTTTCATCACTCGGAAAAGAGAGTACAATCAAGGAATGGGGTGGATGTTTCATCAGTCAGGGAATTCAAAGAATAAGGTGGGTGTTTTAGACCATGACTTCAGAGAAAAGCAAGCAGACTCACCAAGAATAAGCTTCCTTCTAGTGGCGTGCGGCTCCTCAGAATAGACCCATTCGAAGTCGGTTCGCGACACTTTTTGACCCATGATTGTTTTCACAAGCCCTTCTAGTTAACCACCGATGACTTGCTCTAGTTGTCTGCACCGGAAAACGCGCTGAATAACACGAAACTTTGAGACTTAAGAGGGCCGTTTTCTAGTGTTATTTGTGTTTCTTTCTCTTCGATGTGAGATACGAGCTAGTTTTTTTGCTTAATTTCTACCCTTATGTTTTAGCTTTATAATGGTCGAATAAGAGAACTTGCGTAACTGCAAATTGGAAAATAAGGGCAATTTTGAACGCATGACACAAAAACGCGACCAATTCTGCGAAATGAAAATCTATTTATAGCATCGCCTGGTTTTCAGTACGCTAGCTCTTATCTTGCAAAATAAACTGCATTGGCTGACTTAAACAGCCGGCACAGATAAGGCATTCATGCGATCAAGGCATGCTGGTTAGAGAGTAAGCATGGTCCCACTAGCCATTCGTGCATAGCTATAACTCAATGTGCGCTGACTAGAAAAATGCAGGGAGCACAGAACTGCTCTTACGTTGGCAAACAGGTCAGTAATTGTTCACCAGAATGTTATTCTACGAGCTATATTTAATACTGGAATAAGGATCTCGACAACAGTGAAATCGCAGGTTGACAGAATGAGTAGGACAAGATCAGGTGGACAGAATGAGTGGGACAAGATCAGGTGGACAGAATGAGTGGGACAAGATCAGGTGGACAGAATGAGTAGGACAAGATCAGGTGGACAGAAGGAGTGGGAATAGATCAGGTGGACAGAATGAGTAGGAATAGATCAGGTGGACAGAAGGAGTGGGAATAGATCAGGTGGACAGAATGAGTGGGACAAGATCAGGTGGACAGAAAGAGTTGGAATAGATCAGGTGGACAGAATGAGTGGGACAAGATCAGGTGGACAGAATGCGTGGGACAAGATCAGGTGGACAGAATGAGTGGGACAAGATCAGGTGGACAGAATGAGTAGGACAAGATCAGGTGGACAGAATGAGTAGGACAAGATCAGGTGGACAGAATGAGTGGGACAAGATCAGGTGGACAGAATGCGTGGGACAAGATCAGGTGGACAGAATGAGTAGGACAAGATCAGGTGGACAGAAGGAGTGGGAATAGATCAGGTGGACAGAATGAGTGGGACAAGATCAGGTGGACAGAATGAGTAGGACAAGATCAGGTGGACAGAATGAGTGGGAATAGATCTGGTGGACAGAATGAGTGGGACAAGATCAGGTGGACAGAATGAGTGGGACAAGATCAGGTGGACAGAATGAGTAGGACAAGATCAGGTGGACAGAATGAGTGGGAATAGATCTGGTGGACAGAATGAGTGGGACAAGATCAGGTGGACAGAATGAGTGGGAATAGATCTGGTGGACAGAATGAGTGGGACAAGATCAGGTGGACAGAATGAGTAGGACAAGATCAGGTGGACAGAATGAGTGGGACAAGATCAGGTGGACAGAATGAGTAGGACAAGATCAGGTGGACAGAATGAGTGGGAATAGATCAGGTGGACAGAATGAGTGGGACAAGATCAGGTGGACAGAATGAGTAGGACAAGATCAGGTGGACAGAATGAGTGGGACAAGATCAGGTGGACAGAATGAGTGGGACAAGATCAGGTGGACAGAATGAGTAGGGCAATAACTAGTAGCAAAACATTGTTTAACCTAATCTAGTGTGCTTAAACGTAATAGATAAATAATTGAAAAAGGAAAATGAAGCAGCATCTGCACAGAAATGAGGCACGCCGAAAAATATTTATACTTTAAGCATGAAATAAGCAATATACGACTACAAATATTAACAAAGGTAGTTACAATATTTGCGCTAGAGAAAAGCATTGCACTTTGCTAGTTATAATCAACAGTAAAAAATGGAGGATATATCCGGGCCATCAAAGCATGAGTGTTCAGCTAAAAGGGAAGTAGATGAGAAGCATAGAGCTTCGTTCCGCATGTTTTAGTTGTAGTAACAACTAAAGTATTTTAGGAGATTGAAATCTAAAAAAATATGAAAGAGGTGCAACTTAATTAAAAAAAGAGTCAGAAAGCGATTGACTGGTTGCTAGGCGAGTCAAACTGCTTCACCAGTGTCAAAAAAGTGAAAAAAAATGCACTACACTAACGAAATGGTCGCCAAATACGGAAGGCATACATTAACACCGATTGCAGTCCGATTTCGAGCGAAAAATATATTAATTGCCGAATTGATTGCTTGCTTGACAACAAATTTGAATAAATATCGCCTTATAAATTAAAAGCACGACAAATATTTGCAGATCAGGACATAGGAAAGCTCCAAAAATGACCAGAAGCTTTCCAGTCTACTTACTGTGAAAGCGTCCTGTCAGAGAAAAAAAATAGCTGCTACTTCGTTGCACTATTTTAGAGGAATGGGGTGGGTGTTCCATGAGTGATAAGCAACTGTACATTGGAAGAATAGGTGGGTGTTCTATCAGGCGGTAGCGAATGTACATAGGAAGAATGGGGTGGGTGTTCTATCAGACGGTAGCGAATGTAAATTGGAAGAATGGGGTGGCTGTTCTATCAGGCGGGATCGAATGTACATTGGAAGAATGGGGTGGGTGTTCTATCAGGCGGTAGCGAATGTACATTGGAAGAATGGGGTGGGTGTTCTATCAGGCGGGATCGAATGTACATTGGAAGAATGGGGTGGGTGTTCTATCAGGCGGTAGCGAATGTACATTGGAAGAATGGGGTGGGTGTTCTATCAGGCGGTAGCGAATGTACATTGGAAGAATGGGGTGGGTGCTCTATCAGGCGGGAGCCAATGTACATTGGAAGAATGGGGGTTTATCAATCAGGTGCAAATAAACTTGGAAGAATGGGTTAAACTTATTTCATTAGATAATATTTTTAAAGTGAATGGCTTCTAGAAAGATTGTTACTCGGCCTATGTCCTTATTTAGTAAAAAAAGTAAGCTTTGACTGCTTAAGAAAGGAAAGCGTTTTTAAACCCTGCTAGCAACCTGTTTGGTGGATTGATAGAAAAGCATTACACGAAAAGAGATAATTTTCTGGCACACTTCGCTTCTATATACCGAACTCGCACTAAAAAATATATTCTTTCTAAAGACAAAACAATGCAACAAAGCGTCTCTTGAGCCGGCCTGGCATCAAGGCGAAGATATTACTTAAAAGAGCTACTAAAAGTAGCATAGACGAAAAAGGACATCTAATCCTAGATCTAGCATAGCAACGAAAAAAACTAAACCTTTATCATTCAACGCGAAGGAAATAGAAAGATGACAATAATACACGGAGCATTCTCTCAGCACAACAGCCTACCAAGGCATACAGAGGCTGGCTAAAAATATGACCAGAGAGGAGACAACTCAGTGACAAATTATCAGATGAATGACAAGCACTGGATTGGGGTACAAGAGAATAGAAAGGGGATAGAAAAATAATATAATTTAATACATTTACATACCTATGCATTGACCGGTGCAACGGCTGAATATTCAAAATGACAAATTAAACGTAATAAAAAATGGTAAGAAAATAAAATTATATGACGGTACTGAATATAGAGCGCAAGTTGAGGCAGGCCTACATTTTGCGTTGATAACTGTTTTCTGGAAAATTCTAAATTAAGTGCAAGCGCGACACTTGGAAAATAAAAAGGACAGGCACAAGGCTAGGGCGGCTGCGGAGTCACATTACGGAGCAGCAAGCTTTATCAGCAACAACCCCACCTCTCTGCTGCTGCTTAGCCGATAATCTTCGCTGAGTCTTCTTAGCGTCAGCCAAGCTAATTGTCTCAGCAATTGATGGCGAGGCCGCGTTCAGAGTGGCAGCCTTCACCTGCACTTCAATCATGCTGCAGTCGGCAGCATCGCGGCACCCGTTGCTGCTGCTAGAAGGAGGCGTCGCCTGAACTGGCGAACTGTGCCCGTTAGTTGCCTCGGAAGAGGTGCCGTTGCTTCTGCTCTGTTTGAATTGTGTCTCCTCCTCTTCTTCATCATCTTCACCGTCGTCAGCAATGACTGTCGTGGTCACCTGCGCGGGGCGTCGAAAAATAATTAGGCATTATACACTGGGATTTGAGAACAAATTGAATAAAGAGGAATTCCCCCCCGCCCTGACAATTATTTTGCTGCACCCGAACAGAACAACGCAAGCACACGAAACTCATAAGCACGGGTCAACTTTTTGTTGCGCATCTTCTGAAACAATAATCAAGTCGCCAGCTCTTCAGACCGTCCAGATATTCAATGTTTCTGGAGGTCAGATTTTTCCCATAAGCGCTGGTGTTTCATACACCCCTATACACAAATTAGCACTAATTAAGATAAGTTTAAGATAATTTAAACTTCAGGATAGCAACGTAAAAATTCGTAGCGTATGGATATCAAGCTAAAAATAACAAATTTGAAAAAACAACCCGCAATTCTCAACTTCAGTAAAACTACCTGGAAACTGGAAATCCCATCTTTAGTAAAACTACCTGGAAAATTGGAAATCCCAAACTCAGTAAAAAATAACTGGAAATCCCAAATTCAGTAAAAACTACCTGGAAATCCCAACTTCAGTAAAAATACCATTAAATCCCAAATTCAGTAAAACTACCTGGAAATCCCAAATTCAGTAAAAATACCTGGAAATCCCAACTTCAGTAAAAATACCTGGAAATCCCAAATTCAGTAAAACTACCTGGAAATCCCAAATTCAGTAAAACTACCGGGAAATCCCAAATTCAGTAAAACTACCGGGAAATCCCAAATTCAGTAAAACTACCGGGAAATCCCAAATTCAGTAAAAACTACCAGGAAATCTCAAATTCAGTAAAAACTACAAGGAAATCCCAAATTCAGTAAAAATACCTGGAAATCCCAAATTCAGTAAAACTACCTGGACCCAACTTCAGTAAAAATACCTGGAAATCCCAAATTCAGTAAAACTACCTGGAAATCCCAAATTCAGTAAAACTACCTGGAAATCCAAAAATTCAGTAAAACTACCTGGAAATCCCAAATTTAGAAAAGCTACCTGGACAAAAGAGCTATAGGCTAAAAACCTAGAAATACTATCTTTAAGAATCAAACCTCAGTATCCGGTGATACAATGTACACGGTGTCCTCATTGATGCGCACGTGACCCTTTGAGTTGCGCCGCGGCTGCTGCTGCTCTTCCTGCGGTGGATTCTGAGCTCCAACCGCGATCGGAGTCTGGAAAAAGTCCGACAGCAGACTGTCTCCAACACTGGCTTCGATGGCGCTAATGTCGACAGTCTCTTTGCTGTCCACACCGCCAGCGAGCTGAATTGAATTGCGCGAAATGTGCGAGCCACGCAGAATGGAATCCGCCTCGCGATCAAGCTGACTGCCCGGCCGAAACGGATTATCCCTGTCCGGCTCCTCCTCTTCGACTCTGGTCAGCTTAGTCATGCTTGCACAATTGTTTCTGGTCTATCTGGTAGTCTGTCCGGTTCTTGTCAAGATTTTTTGTTTTATTTTTGCGCTGAAGCTAAACATAATCGGCAAGTTTGAGACATCAGGTCTTCCCGTATATATTTTTAAAATAGCATACTTATTTGTAGATTTCTAACAATGCACTTTAGTTTACTTGTGCAATATCAATTCTTCCTAGCTGATTGCCTACTGGCTGATATAATTCAGTAGATCAGGGTACAATTTTCCACTTTGAGTCTCTGAGTACATGTTGGGCGCTAATCCTATTTACGAGTCTAGAGTAGGCCTCTAATACCCATTACAAATCTTTGAGCAAGCCTCTATACTATAGGCCTTAAACAAATATTTAAGGCCTATAATTATGAGTAATATTTAAAAGCTTTTATCTCTTTTACGAATCTTTAAGTAGGTGATTAACTATCATCACTAGTATTACAGTGGGCATCTAATCCTTGATAACAAATCTTTCACGAATATTTGAACGTCATGATCTGAACCAAAACTTGTCTCACATTCTAGTAAGCACCGCTTCTTTCTTTAAAGATTTTCTCCTAATTCTAACTCCGATTGTTAAATGCCGAAGAACTCGTATCTCTCCTGGCTTGAATGGTTCTCGAATTATTTACGAACAATGTCTAACCTCGCGCTTTGGTGTAACAATTTAGTTACAAAATAGGATAGCGAAACCACAGAAATGCGCTCACATTGCTAGTCAATCAAGTATATGCGAAATAGAATACAATTAAAAAGGGTCTTGATTAAGAAGGCTAGCCTAGCGATTCACACAGGCCACAGGCCACAGCTCATTGTTGTCGCATCCCAGCTAAGGACGGACTCTCCATTCATCATAGCTCGGCTTTTCTGGCTCGGAATAAGACACAATATAACAAAAGGACAATAGGAGCTCGCCAACTCGCTAAGTGGGGCGCGCTAACCCTGATAATAAGGGTCGAGGCTGGAGCAGTGCCGAATACTTATCTAATAAATATATGGCGTGATCTTTAGAATGAAAACCCTAAAAGTACTATAATTTGGCATCACCCAAACCAACCCAGCAGTCTGCAGAACTCAGCAACCCGCAGCTTAAACAACTTGAAATGAGTCGAGACAGAGACAGAGTATTGCTTAGTGCTCAGCATAGCTAGAGCACATAATAACTACAGACTTCTCGGGTAGATTAAAATTTAAATATTTTGGGTTAATACATGAACAGTTTAACCAGCTTAACTACAAACTATTATGAGCAAAAAGAGTAAACAAAACTTAAATGTAAAGGCAAAGATTATATTAAATTTTAATTTTTTATTTGTAAATTTGTATCCAGGGTTTCCCTCTAATTTAGAGCTAACGAGAGGTTGTAGCCGATTGGTTTGTGTCAGACTCACGTCACTCACCACCAAAAGGTCGGGGGTTCGATTCCTGACTCCACTGGAACGAACAATTCATATCCTTTAACAACTCCTTAAGACATGAAACTCTGCTTTGACTCAGTTCACTCAGCTGTTTAATAAGTACCAGCATCAGCAGGGGTAATTCAGTATGGGAATGACTCCCCAAGCCAGATAGCAAATGCCAGCCGAAAACTTTAGATGTGCTTTACAAATCTTTACAAGTAAGATAAAAATTATGGAAACTCTGTTTGCCAACAATCCAACTGTGGGAGGCCATTTCCTCTAATTGGGATTTACCACAGTTTGTTTACTTTATTTGATTTAAATCATTAACACACTTTATATTAACTTAAATATTCAATAGTAACACACTTTATATACTAATATAGTAACATTTATATTGCGTCTGGGTGGCAAGACACCTAATTTAATTAATACACTACATATTTACACTATACTACATATCTACCAAGCATTGTACTGGTTTAAGTTCACTAATCCAGTTATTTCAGGCTATTATGGATCAGAGTTGCCTAGTAAAACACTTCCCTTTTTATTATTAGAATACACACTTTTTGTTATTTCAACATGTTTTATTCTGATTAATTCACAATAAATCTCTTGTTTATTCAAAACATTCAAAAGAAAATAAAAAATTTAACTGGGTGATTTATTGAGAATGATATTTGAAAATATTGTATTATTACTAGTCTACTATTTATTCAACTCTTTTACAAATAATGGATAGCTTGAAAAAATTTCCTTAAATTATAACAATAATTGGGGCCACAAGATACATTTCTAGCAAGAAAACATTTAGTATGTATAGAATGGTAGATAAGGGTGCACATAATATAATAAATATAACATATTTTTAGGTGCAATAAAACAAACATCATTAAGTTGAAAAGGTTAATTTTGGCAACAATTTGAACAGTTTAGTCAAAAAATAATGTTTCTATTTTTGGCATTAAACCTAAGAAAATTCAAATTGTCACCTTTATTATTTTTTTGTGCTAAACTAGAAGATTGTCCTAATTTTTTGAAATAGCTCAACTTACAGCAATATTGCACTTTGTTTTGTATAATTATTATAAAGTTTGAATCTGTGATTACATGTCCCATAGAGTATTAATTAGATTCAACTAGTCATACCATGTCATCTGTCTATCACCAAAACCAAAGTTTTTAAATTGAGCCCTTTGCAAAGCAGAAATTTTGGAACATGCATGGCACATCTGATAGGCCTACTTTGTTCTAGAGTCATCTTGAAGAGTACTTTTGGTGGTGGCTCTACTAATGTATTGGGTGCCATTCTGTTCTGGATAGCTCACTCTTATCCTTTGTGAATGTTCAAAGTTCAAAAACTAAGGCAATAACTGACTAGAATACTTTTCAAGATTGGTCTTTTCATCTACCATCTTTTTGTCTGCCAATATACAATATAGTGGTTTTGTCTGTCAATATATTATGGAGTCCATTTATCCGCTAATGTAGACATTAGTCTGAATAACTAATTATCCCATCAAGCTTTGTAATGTATTGTATTGTAATTGAAATGTACTGTAAGCATCTGAATATAATTAATAATTTGTTAGAATGCTAGGATTTTTCTGAAAGTTCTAGAGCTAATAAGTTACCTTTAAATACACAAATCCTGAACCAAACATTTCAATCCATTTGGTCTCCTTCTAACTTTGTTTCTTTTGACTTAGACATAATTTATTTAAATATATAGACCTATTGTAATTGCAAATACTCAAAATGTAAAGTAGCAGAAAGTAGCTGAAAGACTAAGAATAGTTTCTGAATAGTCTATGAAAAAGACAGGTAAAAAAAAATTAGACAATTTCAATGAATGCTACTAGTAAAAAATGTTTCCTAAAATTATGTAAATGTTAAGCATTATAAATACACTTTTATAGGCTTAATGAAATAAATGTTTCATTTAAAAAATTATTTTCTTACAGTTTTCTTACTTTTTCAAAAAAGCTATTTTGTTTGCCAGCATACTAAATGACTGTAGACAAAATGATGGCGCACCCTTTTCAATGCCTATTGATTCTGTCCACATTTAGAGTTATAGCCATAGAAAAATGGTGGGTTGACTATAGTTGGCTCTGATTCAAACTCAATGGTTTTGGCAATAGACAGATGACATGACATGACTAGTTGAATTAAATTCTGACTCTATGTGATGCATAGGCACCAATTCAAACTTGAAAAAGTATGTCAAACAAATGTCAATATTGCAATGGGCAATGTCTATTTATTTTTTTAATATTAAATAGAAAGAATTACATAGGGCCTAGTTAAATCAACTATGAAATGGCAAGGCTATAGTTGGCTCCAATTCAAACTCTATGGTTTTGGCCTTAGACAGATAGATCAAAGTTTGTCAAAACAAGGTATAGCCAAGAGAAGAAATGCATTTTACTCAAATTCATTGGAGCCCTAAAAAGAGGGAATGGTGATATCAAAACAAGTGTGCATTGTAAAGAAATAATAAATAACTAAATAACTAAAATACTGTGCGCATTGATATACAATTTCACTACGACTTAATAGGTGTCTGGCAGCTTCGACACTACCATTTTAGGCCTAACAAATAATATAAAGAAGTGTCAAGTGACTAAATTATGGACTTGCGTATGTACTTATGAATACATATAGAGAAATTATCTAATTTTAATTACTAAACCTATAATTTTAATAGAGGCTATCAAAGAGAGAAAATGACTTCCACAGACGCATACAACTGACCCATACTGTCTGTATTATTAATAATTTTACGCCAGCGCAAAGCTGGGTTCGGTTCCGTTGTTAAACGGCCTCGTCCAATCTGGACTGCAGGTCAGCCCTTTCGGGTTCGGTTCTACGAAAATAGTTTCGACGGTCGTGGCAAGGACCGTGGATTTGTGTGTTGTGTAATGTAATTATTTATTGTATTTTAAATTACATTTGCGTCGTTTTTCGTCTCAATTCCTGCTTACATAAACGCTTTAATATAGTCTAGAGTTTTTTAATTTTATTTCGTTGTTCTTAACGCATTGCAGGTGTTATATTATTTAAAGTCCTGGAAAATTCAAAAGGGTTTAAACGTGCTCTGATCTTAGTGATTTTTGTGACGTAATTTCCGTGTGTCTGTCTGCTACATGGTCAAGTAGTAACGCTTCTGGACAGAGTACCATAATCTGGCCTAGCATAGACTTAATTGTACCCATACTTACTCACTGAGACCACTAGTTAGTCGGCAGTCGCGATCAGATCTAGCGTCCTATTTATTTCTACGCGAAAATTCATCCACGCAATAAAATTCTATGAATACGATAAAAGCTTTTTAAATCCCGCTCTGTGCTTAGAAAGTCCGAGACAGCACCAATTATCTCGATCCTCTCGGGGCGAGCTCGATTCCCTCGCTTCATAATGCAAATTGAATCGAACAGTGTTTATAATATTAATGAAGTCAGGTTAACATTGCAAAGCATCTTATTTACTGCAGGCGGTCGAATTTCGAACAGTTTGTGGATTAGAGTTACTTCGAACCGTTTGAATGATTTACACTGGGAAAATAAAAAGAAGAGAGAGAGGATGTTAAAATCTGTACCATTGACTATGCCAAGTTTTTTATGAAGACTGTTAATATGCTAGCTCAGGAAGCACTGAAGCAAGAAGACAATGCAAGCAGCGCTTGATTGTTTTTGTTTTTAGTGGATCATTGAAGCTTTAAAAAGACCTTTGTTTTGAAGATTTTTTCGTTAGTCGATCGACGCCTGTCTCCCGGTTGCTGTGCAGCGTGATTCGACGTTTAGAGTTTGTTTTGCAACGGAGTCTCCAAAAGTCTACTGCGACTCGATCGAGCTAAGAAAAGATTTAGTTTGCTTTAAATTTGTTTCTCATTTGGAAGGAGGTTCGAGTGCGAAAATGGCCTGCTCGTGTTTCTGCAACTTACGGACGAACTACAATGGTTGCTTCGAAATTTCAAGGACAAACAGTTTTACCATGTTGCATGGAGAAACTTAATAGTGTCATTACTCTGGCAACTTCTCGATACCAGCGGTCGCAAAGAATTCATTGGGGGGGGTACCCCGGGGCTCCATTGCAGGAGTCATCTGCATCTGCCGTGGCCTGTACGCTACTGTGTACTTGACTTACTTGGCTTAGCTGCAGGGTGCTCCGCACCGGCGGACGCAGCGAGGAGGCGGAGGGGACCGTCCATTCTGCTAACCCCTGGCAAACCAGACGACCTCAGGAGAGGTGGTGTTGCTCAGGGTGGCCAATTTTGAGAAGCCATATCTCTCCGAAAATCGCTGGAATGCAAAATAAGGAATGAAGGAAGGACCGCTAAATGGCCGGTTTGCTCCCCGCGGACCTCCCAGCCCCTCGGCGCGGTGAGACCTTAGGCATTGGAGAGCACAAAAAGGCAGTGCCGGGCCCGCAGACTGGCTGCGTACCCTGTGAGGTCGAAGGGTGACACCTTTACCTCAGAACCGTGGCCAGAGGCACCTGATCGCGCACAGGTACGCGAAGTTGCGTACTGACTCGCATTACCCTGTTAAGGTCAAAGGGTGATACCTTTTCCTCAGAGCCGTAGCCAGAAGTACCTGATCTTGCACAGGTGGGCAAACGTAAGGGCTGACCCAAACGCAAACCTGGATGGGTCATCCAGCGCTGTTGCCCATTTTGTCCGGCTGCCCTAGGGTCAGCCCTGAACACTTGCGGGACGTGTACCCATGGGTCAGCTAACGGGACAGCGTGGAGGGATTCCTGTACCCGAAGGCGCAGGGCTCCTTCCTGACAAGCCTGCTCAAAAAACGACTGCAGGTGTGAGGCATCGCAGACCTTAGCCCGTGGGCCTGGACTGACTCATACCTCACAGGCGCTGTGTCCCGCCGTTGCGAGCGCTACTGTCTACTGTAGCTTCGATGGTTTTTTCATTTGCCATAAACAGCCAGAAAGGAGCTCAAATCCCAGGTCCGAAATGGCAACCATTGCTGCCTGGCTGCTGTGATCGACTGCGCATTGTCCTTCTTTAGCAGTATAGTCCTGATCTGACTAAGCATGCAAAATAGACCCGTTCGCGCTGCTGGATGTCAGTCAGGAGTTTTGGTAACAACCGAGCGACAACCGAGCTCAGCTGTGAGGCCGTTGTGAACTGAGCCTGACCACAGGCGCACACAGATACCGTACACAGGCACATACTCACATAGGTGTGTACATCTGCTCTGACTTTCTCATCGTGACCACTCGTCAGATGTGGTCGTGACCATCATCGTGACCACTCGCCTGACTTTCTCATCGGGACCACTCGTCAGATGACAAGTGTACACGTCATCGTCAGTGTACACTCTCACTGTGCCTTGGAGCCCTTATGGGCATAAATTGCACGACAAGGCCCCAAGCCTTCTCTCCGCAGCTGCGCCCCAATACGCTTTGACTGCAGGCTTATATTTACTTTACTGGCATGGCCGGCGGGGTCGCCTGCCCTCAGGCCATAGACTATTTCTTCTCAGAGAAATCATGCAGACGCACTGTTTGCGGTAGCTGCTCTTTTGGCAGACTTCACGCCACCCCATAAAACTGTCTTCCCCTCTGCTCTCTCCATTTGTACGCATACTTAGCCTCTTCTCGCTATGTACAGTTTTTGTAAATATTGACGCACGGTAGAAGCGTCTTCATACCAGAAAGGGAACTCAGCGTTAACGAGGAGCTTTTGCTGTTCCGAGGACGTGCCGTTTTTAGTCAGTACATTTCAGCCAAAAGGCATGATGCGGAATCAAGATTTACTGTCTGTGCATGCCGACCGCGGTGTCCCAGACGGCCTGAGGTGACATGCAGTGCCTGCTCCTGGCTGTGCGTTCATGCGCAATAGAAGCACTCTATCCGTCAAGTTCGTCACCAGGCAGGCTGGGCATACCAAGAGTGAAGACTGGGTATTTTATTGACACAAAGAGTCGTCAGTAGACCCGCAGCCAGCTCACTGCTGAGCACCCACACGCACAGGGCGTGTACGTCTGTCCTAACTTTATACTCTCCTGTCCTTTTTGGCAGTGTAAACTCACTGAGCCTTGGAGGTCGGGACCAAAAGACTTCTCTCCCCCCGCTTCGCCCAAAATGAATGTTTCATAAATGAATGAAACGATTCCTCGTCGTGGAATCGAGCTCAGGGGCCTTGGTGCAAGAGATAAACGCGTTGGCTGCACTGCCACTCACCCCCCGGCGCTTGTTATTTTGCACTGTGATAAAATCATTCTCGCGTGACACTGTGTGCATGCAGGATCGGCATTCCGGGACGCTCAATTGTGCAGGATTTATTTTCTCTATTGAATAGATTCATTGAATTTCACTTCAACCCCGAGGCGTCAAGAATTGATTCTCTGCGGCCTTGAAAGCCGAAAACGACCAGCGACCAGCTGCATGCACAACTGAGATAGACTTAAACACGTTCCTCTATATGCAACTTGGGTCCTTTTACAGGACTGATAATGGGTCACGGCTGTTGATCGGTTCGGTTCTCTAGGGCTAAGATATTAGAAATGCATGTATGTTCCCTGCAGATAAACGAAATCTACCATTCATTTCTGACTCCTGACCGACTCCAGGCCATGATCTTCTTTGTGAGACTTCAGTTGGGGATTGCGCCAAACCAGAAATAAGAAAATAACAGGTGCCATTGATTTTGGCACTCAAAAAGAGTTTAATAAATAGGTCAATTTATAGATAAAGAAAATGATTGAATGACCCAAGCAAAACTCTGTTGCGTGTCGGCATCTCGTCTTCTCTAAACAAGAAAAAAAGCGCTTGGCAAAATTATAAAGCGCGAAGGCAGCCGAACATGTGCGCCTTACAGGGTGTGGCCGTCTGGCTTTCTGATGACTTTAAAATCTGATTTAAAACAAACGTATTAGTCACATAACACGCGATGCAAATGCAAGCCACGACCTCATCTGGACAAGCCGAGATAAATAGGAAATTTAGGTTGCTCCCAAAAAACATTTTGTGTCAGACAGCAACTGGTGCAATTGATCCCTGACACACGGACACCGGGTAAGTTAACTACTCTTATAACTCCACAGAATTAAATGACCTTGTCCTAGGCCATTGCGTTACAACGTTATCAACGGCCACGGAGAAGCTACGAGCTCGTACTAGATCCGCTCATCGTCCACAGCTATATTGGCAAATTATATTATTTTGTGTCCTCTGTAACCCGCGAAAAATGCTCACACCTGCTCAAAATTTGAAGGAAATCTAATAAAAAACTAAATTGCAGGATTTTCAATGAACAGCTCAGCGGCAGTCTTGATCTTTCTAGACTCATTGGACTACATCCTTTATGATTGTAAAAGCGGCGATCCGAACCGCAGATCTGGCTGCATCGTGAACTCATTCTTGGGTGCATTGGCGGGCGTTTTTCTGCCAATCTTCATCGCGTCTGGTGTGGTGTTGAATGGACTCATCGCTTACATCAAACTAGTCCGACTGTCGGACTGGACTCGCCAGAATGTCTACATCGGTATGATTGCCTTGGCTGACAACTGCAACATCATTATGAACGGCTTCATGTGGCTATTTCTGGTCATGGGCCTGCCCTGGTTAAGCAATGGATCTGCTGGCTACATTCACCTGAATAGCTCTTCAATGGCTTGCAGCATTGTGAGGTACCTGGAGAATCTATTTCCGTGCACCTCCGTCTCCCTTCTACTTTTAATGGTCATTGACAGGGTTTTAAGCCTGTTCTTTCCCTTTAAACTGCACGGCGTCAGTGGCAAGAAAGCTATGCTGTTCAGTGTGCTTGTGATTATCTGCTGCGTGTTAGCTAGCGGCCCTATGGGCTATGCGTACCAGTGGGTCTATAGCGGTGGAACAGTCATGTGCTACGTAAGGTCGAACGTGATGCAAGGCTGGGCCAAAATCGTGTTTTTCTACTACAAGATTCTGTTCTACTCACCGCCACTACTGCTTCTGGCGGCCATTCTGCTGGGCAATCTACTGCTCATTTTTAAGGTAAGACAGGTGATTTCAGGTCGTGCGCGTCTGACAGAAGGCGGCAGCGTCGATCGTCAGAGCATTCGCAACACGGTGGTGTGCGTGACTCTCTCCGTCGTACTGCTTGTCTTCTACATTCCCAATGTAATTGCCGTCGCCATCGTTTTTTTTCTGACCGACAATAACGCCAACATCGCCGAGGAAGGCGGCCTGACTGTGGCCTGGGGCCTGCTCGACATCACAATGACACTCGTGAACATCAGCCAGGCCACCAACTGGATCTTTCTGGTCTGGAAGAGTGAAAAATTCCGGAAGGAGTTCAGGGATGTGATTCGCTGCAAGAAAGCCTGAATTCGCGAAAATACGAGCCACAAAAAAGAATGCGGCCTCACTTTTTATGTAGCTCAGCTGAAAAGGAACAATGACATAAACTAATCGGCAAAGTGACAAGTGATGCACACTGTGACATTTCACTAGAACTTGAGTACTAAAAATTGTCTTGAAATAGTTCAAATACACGAAGTAGTTCAGCGCAATCAATGCACCCAATGTGAATATCCAGAAAGCAGAGATGCTGATAGCTAGAAAAATCGACAGTTTCATGATTGCACTCTTATTTACTCGGATAATTAAATTCGAATATCAATTAAATTGTGTTTTAGCTCTAAATAAACGCAATTCACATTCTGACGGAATATTATATTCAAGCTATACGAAGTCTGGTTCTAGCAAAATAGTATTTTATATTTTTACGATTTAGCAAGCAAGGATAATTCATATATCATGTTGCATAGATGCTACATTCTATATTTTAGTATACAGCATCCTTAGAGCAACGGTTGACAACCTCCGGCCCGCAAAAAAGTGCGTATCGCGATGCTCCAAAATTCTGTTCTATAGACCATTCCATCACCTTCCCTGTCTTATCTCTCCCCTCTCTCATCTCCTCTTTGTTCTAAATCCCCAGCATCTCATTTATTCCGTATCTTTTTGTCCCATCTGGTCGTATTTTGGATTCTTTCACTGGCATGTGATGCATATTATTATTATTTGCAAGACTGCCGTGGTTACTGGCATATACCTACAGCCAGCGAGGAGACAATTCTGCCCGATTCGGTGACTCCTGAGCACACACGCACACAGATAACGTACGCAAGCCCACGCTCACACAGGTGTGTACATCTGCTCTGAATTTCTCATCGACAGGCAGTGTACACTTTCACTGTGACTTGGAGGTTGGCCCTCAAGGGCGTAAATTGAACGACAAGCCCTCAAGCCTTCTCTGCGCGGCTGCGCACCAAATGAATGTGGCATCGCCGCGGAGTCAAGCTCAGGGACCTTGGTGTGAAAGGCAAACGCGTTATACCGCTCTGCAACTCTGCAACCCCTGCCATTTATATACGACTTGAAGATGTTAAATCTAGTATCTGTTCATAATACGTGTTTTGAGTTGAAGGAGATGCAATCATGTGAATTGCGCTGCCAGTTTTTTGCTTACATTTAAAGCAAAAATGTCTATAATGAAATTTCAGTGTGTCGTAAGCATCACTTTCTGAGTAAGAGCAATGCTATATTTAACACTCGCATAGAATTATGCATTTTTCACTAAAAAATATAAATACTTCTAGTAGTATTTGTGGTCGTTAAGCATATAATAATTCTAAACATTTAAAGGCATACTTCATTAGGATTCTCGCGTTCAAGGACTTAAAGGTTTCCAAGAAGGATAAAAACTGTGTAGGAGTGGCATTGTGCAAACAAGCCCCCAACGTTTTGCCTGCAAAGTGTATACAATATTATTCATAGTCTTCCGACCATGCGCACCATAGCGGAAACTTACAATTCCATTTTATAGCCAGGACCGAACACGAGTACAGATTCAGCATGCAGTAACCATTTGTGCGGTGGAAGCTGATATACCGTCGAAATAAGGCTGGGAGATAAACAATAGCACTAGAATTTCTCTTTTGGCTTTTTATGATCACCTGTACATTGACTATAGGTACGGCGAGATGCGAACTGTAGATTGGAGCTACACATTTATAAGCGATGCTTCCTCTTCTACGGACCCTAAAAATTATCCGCGCCTGAAAGCGAAAAGTACATGCGCTGCATTTATTAGAACACCGAGCTTCTCAGGTGAAACTGAGGGTAAAAAATACAATTCTCGCATTTGTAATTATGTTCGTCCTGCCTCTAATCGTACCTCCTTGCAGGCTGCATTCGTGTCATTTAACGTCTTCCTTGACATTTACTGCCATATCGGTCGTGCCGCACACCAACGTCTTCCAATTCATTAACCAACGTCTTCCAATTTATTAACCAACGTCTTCCAATTCAATAATCAACGTCTTCCAATTCATTAACCAAGGTCTTCCAATTCATTAACCAACGTCTTCCAATTCATTAACCAACGTCTTCCAATTCAATAACCAACGTCTTCCACTTCAATAACCAACGTCTTCCAATTCAATAACCAACGTCTTCCAATTCATTAACCAGCGTCTTCCATTTCAATAACCAACGTCTTCCACTTCAATAACCAACGTCTTCCACTTCAATAACCAACGTCTTCCACTTCAATAACCAACGTCTTCCAATTCAATAACCAACGTCTTCCACTTCAATAACCAACGTCTTCCAATTCAATAACCAACGTCTTCCACTTCAATAACCAACGTCTTCCAATTCAATAACCAACGTCTTCCAATTCAATAACCATCGTCTTCCACTTCAATAACCAACGTCTTCCACTTCAATAACCAACGTCTTCCAATTCAATAACCAACGTCTTCCAATTCAATAACCATCGTCTTCCACTTCAATAACCAACGTCTTCCACTTCAATAACCAACGTCTTCCAATTCAATAACCAGCGTCTTCCATTTCAATAACCATCGTCTTCCAATTCAAAAACCAACGTCTTCCAATTCAATAACCAACGTCTTCCATTTCAATAACCAACGTCTTCCATTTCAATAACCAACGTCTTCCACTTCAATAACCAACGTCTTCCAATTCAATAACCAACGTCTTCCAATTCAATAACCATCGTCTTCCACTTCAATAACCAACGTCTTCCACTTCAATAACCAACGTCTTCCAATTCAATAACCAGCGTCTTCCATTTCAATAACCATCGTCTTCCAATTCAAAAACCAACGTCTTCCAATTCAATAACCAACGTCTTCCATGTTAATTAGCGAAATTTTATTTTCCTGTTATCAAAGTCTTTCTCGACATTGGCCAGTCATTGCCATTATCCTTGTCATACAATGTAAGCTGCAAGAACATTTTTATGAATTCGTTTACAAGTTGAGCAGGAAATTGTGAGAACTAATCCTTGGTGGCAAATATCCGGTAGCTGAATTCAGTGCCTCAGCACTGCATTTCGGCAGTTCTGCCCAGGCCATCTGTCGCTCGCAACTCGGGAGGAAATCAAATAACATATTTCAGGCGTTCTTAAATGCATTCTGCAAAAGGAAGTGACCTCGGATTTCTGCATATTCTTTACCCAATTATTTGAGAACATTTCCCAAGGGGTGAGAAAGGATCAGTGGAAGCTCGGTAATTCTATGTTTTTGCAGCCAAAGCTTTTCAACAAAAACTGTAGGAAAATTAATTGGACTTCTCTAGAAACGCCTATTCAAATCCATATATTTATCGATACCGAGTGCGTTGCCTACTTCTTGTCTTGTGGAGCGACTTTTGGAATATTTTGTTATCCTCTCGAGAGCCTTAAAGTTAGAGATTGGTTCTCCTCCTAGACATGATTTATGTAAAAAACTGCTCCATCTTTGGACACTAGTTTTTGCTGGTTATGTCGGCTTGTTCTTTTAATGTTCATTGCATTAAGACTAAACCAGGGAATATTGTCCAGTACAAACAGACTGAACCAGGGAATGTTGTCCAGTACAAACAGACTGAACCAGGGAATATTGTCCAGTACAAACAGACTGAACCAGGGAATATTGTCCAGTACAAACTGACTGAACCACGGAATATTGTCCAGTACAAACTGACTGAACCAGGGAATATTGTCCAGTACAAACAGACTGAACCAGGGAATATTGTCTAGTACAAACAGACTGAGCCAGGGAATATTGTCTAGTACAAACTGACTGAACCAGGGAATATTGTCCAGTACAAACTGACTGAACCAGGGAATATTGTCTAGTACAAACAGACTGAACCAGGGAATATTGTCTAGTACAAACAGACTGAACTGGGAACTTTGACTGAAGTGTATCAGAGGACTGAGAAAAGTCAAATTGTCTGCATGCAGCGGCAACTACAGTCGCATTGAGTAGCAATTATTACTTAGGCGGACTTGTTCCACCCCTTGGGTTCTTCTCAGTAACTGTAATTGCTATCGCTGTCGGCAACAATTAAATCTGTGCAGCAATTTGTTATACTCGTAATAACGCAGGGTAGACAACAGTTTTTATAAATTAGTAGTAATCTGTATTGTGCCTGTAACTTACTATTAAGCAGCATTTAAAGATCTCTCTTATCAGTTCTTTTAGATACGAGCGTAAATGCCGATTCTTATTCTAGTTAAAATTGAGCTTCTATTTAGTTTGCTTTGTTTGATTTTTTACCGCCAACAGTAGAAGAACCATTCGTGCGGGCTCCCTCACATTATTACTCCCTTACAATGCTACAGAATACGATTTCGTTGCATTCTTTATATTGTTGCTGTTAGGTACAACCTTTAATGGGTTTCTTTATTACAGAAACATTTCTGCATCGTGAAACTATCGTTGGCTACATATTGTTATGTACTCTCTGTATAGCCTTTGGAATCTCAGCATCGACCTCGCACACTTTCTCATCCCCATCATCGTCCTCACACACTTTCTCATCCTTAGCAACCTCCTCACTTTCTCATCATCAGAAACTTCCTCACACACTTTCTCATCCTCATAATCGTCCTCACACACTTTCTCACCATCAGCATCGTCCTCACACACTTTCTCACCCTCAGCATCGTCCTCACACACTTTCTCACCCTCAGCATCGTCCTCACACACTTTCTCACCCTCAGCATCGTCCTCACACACTTTCTCACCCTCAGCATCGTCCTCACACACTTTCTCACCCTCAGCATCGTCCTCACACACTTTCTCACCCTCAGCATCGTCCTCACACACTTTCTCACCCTCAGCATCGTCCTCAAACACTTTCTCACCCTCAGCATCGTCCTCACACACTTTCTCACCCTCAGCATCGTCCTCACACACTTTCTCACCCTCAGCATCGTCCTCACACACTTTCTCACCATCAGCATCGTCCTCACACACTTTCTCACCCTCAGAAACTTCCTGAAACACTTTCTCACCATCAGCATCGTCCGCACACACTTTCTCACCATCAGCATCGTCCGCACACACTTTCTCACCATCAGCATCGTCATCACACACTTTCTCACCCTCAGCATCGTCCTCACACACTTTCTCACCATCAGCATCGTCCGCACACACTTTCTCACCATCAGCATCGTCATCACACACTTTCTCAACCTCAGCATCGTCATCACACACTTTCTCACCCTCAGCATCATCCGCACACACTTTCTCACCATCAGCATCGTCCGCACACACTTTCTCACCATCAGCATCGTCATAAAAATTTCGTATCGTCAGTTGAAAGCAGTCCTTTAGGATGGTTAACCTATTGAAGCGTTGAGAACACTTTTCAATTCTTCCTCACTCTTCAAGTAGCACACGGGCATCCCAATGGGTCCCTAAATTGGAAATCACACCTCGCGGCACTGCCATCTCCTGCTAGGGCATGTTTGCTCCCCTTGACGTTATCTGCTTCCTACCGGCCCCAATCCTCCTGCCCTTCTAACGCACAATGCAACAACACACACTCCAGGCCTTATTAACAATTTATCGGCTAAAGCACACAAGACTGGGCAGCAGCAATCTCCTAATATGCGACTTCTCTTATCGGAAGTGTTGCCCTCGAACGAATGGTGTTTATTTCGCTGCCAATGAGGCCTCGAATTTCAATTTTGGCGCTCCACCGACCGTCGGTTTGATTGCGCGAAATTTGACGGGAGACCAGTTCGAGGATAAAACTAGCTGCTCCAGATCGTGCTGTTCGAGCTGTTTCTTGTTGCCAGTCAGTTTTCCTGTCAGGGTTTAGATAACTGTCATCGATAATACAAAAGCTGCCTAATAACACGGGCCAACACGAGCCACTGACGTAAATCACTCACTAACTCACTCACTCACTCACCACTCACTCACTCACTCACTCACTCACTCACTCACTCACTCACTCACTCACTCACTCACTCACTCACTCACTCACTCACTCACTCACTCACTCACTCACTCACTCACTCACTCACTCACTCACTCACCCACTCACTCACTCACTCACTCACCCACTCACTCACTCACTCACTCACTCACTCACTCACTCACTCACTCACTCACTCACTCACCCACTCACTCACTCACTCACTCACTCACTCACTCACTCACCCACTCACTCACTCACTCACTCACTCACTCACTCACTCACTCACTCACTCACTCACTCACTCACTCACTCACTCACTCACTCACTCACTCACTCACTCACTCACTCACTCACTCACTCACTCACTCACCCACTCACTCACTCACTCACTCACTCACTCACTCACTCACCCACTCACTCACTCACTCACTCACTCACTCACTCACTCACTCACTCACTCACTCACTCACTCACTCACTCACTCACTCACTCACTCACTCACTCACTCACTCACTCACTCACTCACTCACTCACTCACTCACTCACTCACTCACTCACTCACTCACTCACTCACTCACTCACTCACTCACCCACTCACTCACTCACTCACTCACCCACTCACTCACTCACTCACTCACTCACTCACCCACTCACTCACTCACTCACTCACCCACTCACTCACTCACTCACTCACTCACTCACTCACTCACTCACTCACTCACTCACTCACCCACTCACTCACTCACTCACTCACTCACTCACTCACTCACCCACTCACTCACTCACTCACTCACTCACTCACTCACTCACTCACTCACTCACTCACTCACTCACTCACTCACTCACTCACTCACTCACTCACTCACTCACTCACTCACTCACTCACTCACTCACCCACTCACTCACTCACTCACTCACTCACTCACTCACTCACCCACTCACTCACTCACTCACTCACTCACTCACTCACTCACTCACTCACTCACTCACTCACTCACTCACTCACTCAGTGAGCGCCTGTCAGCAAGCTAAACTATTGCCAAGGGTGATTAGCATACACGCAGAACGGACATAAAATCACTTTCTTCAGGCCGCTTAGAGCTCCTTCAAGCGGTCGGGCAGCGAATCGCTCACTTTTCTCGCTAGTCCTGATTATGATTAAACACAACGGCCTCAAAGTGCAAGACCTGGCAGGCTTTGAGCAGAGCAGTGTTTGCCAACTACTCAAGTAGGGCTTGTATAATCTCTCACACAGGTACATTAGGGGCGACTCATTTGTTATGCAATCTATTATTTACCTAACAAGACCATTATTTCATTTTGAGTCCTTAGCACTTTTCCTGTCAACGATATCTAACGGCGAAATGTGAGGGGATCAGTGAGTTCGCAATTAAGGGACTGACTTCATGAGTTCATTAGTTAATGAGTTCATGCGCAATTTCCTGAGAGTTCAGAATGGCACTCTCTCTGTTCATAATGGCACTCATCTTGTTCAGAATGGCACTCTCTCTGTTCATAATGGCACTCTCTTGTTCAGAATGGCACTCTCTTGTTCAGAATGGCACTCTCTTGTTCAGAATGGCACTCTCTCTTGTTCATAATGGCACTCTCTCTTGTTCAGAAATGCACTCTCTCTGTTCAGAATGACACTCTTTTGTTCAGAATGGCACTCTCTCTTGTTCATAATGGCACTCTCTCTTGTTCAGAAATGCACTCTCTCTGTTCAGAATGACACTCTTTTGTTCAGAATGGCACTCTCTCTTGTTCAGAATGGCACTCTCTCTGTAGAGAATGGCACTCTCTCTGTTCAGAATGGCACTCTCTCTGTAGAGAATGGCACTCTCTCTGTTCAGAATGGCACTCTCTCTATAGAGAATGGCACTCTCTTTTTTTCAGAATGGCACTTTCTCTGTACAGAATGGCACTCTCTCTGTACAGAATGGCACTCTCTCTGTCTAGAATGGCACTCTCTATTCTGAATGGCACTCCATACATATTTAAAGACATTCCTTTTTTGGAAGTGCTTGAGGGAAATTCCAGTATGTTCGGAATTTCAGTCGAGTGTGGAGGATAAAATCGATGGCCATACCGAAGCCATGAAATCTGATTGGCCACAGTCAGCTCCAGCCAATCAGCTCTTGACAGCGCGAGCGTCTTTAATCTAGACACCCACGGTAGCAGCGGGAGGGAGGCCAAGAACCCGCAATCGGTGCGGAACAGTCAGGATCAAGTGCGCCACAGGCATGTTCTTTTTCATCCGCGACAATCACTGCCGACCAGGCGAGTTCAACCTGACCCGGCTGCTGCACGATGACGACTACCAGGACCTGGAGCGCCACATGCTCGCCTGCATCTGCCCAATCAGCCTGCTGGCCCTGTGCGCCAATGCGCTCAGCCTGTTCGTGTTCCTGCGGCAGCGATGGGACAATCGGGCAATTCGCCTAGTGCTGGTCAGCGTCTCCGTCTGGGAGGTGCTGCTGCAGTCTGCCATCCTGCTGGAGGCCGTTCTGGTGTTCAGCGGAGTCAAGCACAACCACAGCCCAGCCAGCTATGCGCTCACTTCTCTGTTGCAGGTGAGTGGCATTATCACTGACTACGGAATAAGCGTAATCAATAGCGCGTCCGACTATACCACTAATGCCCCTGAATTCGAATGCATGGCGAGGAAGGCTTTGGGGACTCTCGTGAAATTTCATTCTCTGAAGGCCTAAGTTACTTCTAGGCACACCTGTGTGCTCAGGAGTCGGCAGAATTAGCAGAGTTGCCTTGACGCTGGCTGCAGGTCGCCACAATAGAGCGTCAGTGACCACAGCCCCCTATATAAACGTTTTTCTATTCCACTGAATTCAAACACACACACAAAATTTCAAATACCCACTGCCAACTCCACGATAGCTCCCAAACCGAATGACCGATTTTCGTGAAAGTCCACGATGAACTGACTTTCAAAAACGTTTGACGTCGATATATTCAGCGATTTTTGTCGAAGATCCTTGTGACAAGGACATCTAAGATCTGGATTGCGAATACATATTGGTTCTGTAATAATAATAATCAACAATATAACTAACAACAATAGCCAACATGGTTACACGAAGAAATTTTATGAGCAGAAAAATTAGGCCCTTTTTGGGGGCTTTTGCCCCCAGACACCGCGACGAGAATCGTTGAATAGCTTGACGATGCCGATGTTTTGGGATTGTTGAAGTCGTTTTATCAGATAGAGCGGTAAATTTTACCTCATGTTCTGGATTTTCATGGCGTCTAATTTAATATTTTGGCAGTACTGCAGCAAAAATAAGAATGTGAGTATCTAAAATACCCCCGTGGTCGTTCTACTGTTAAAAGTTGGTCAGTCACGACATAGCTATAGTTATCCCAAACTCACACAGGTGTGCATCAATGCAGCCTCGGCTGTGCGCAACTGGAACATGGTGGTGCTGAGCCTGTCCCGCTGCGAGCTGGTCTGGTACCCCATTCCGTCGCGCGGGCAGCAGCTGGTCTTCACAATGCGCCGTCTAAAATTCCTACTGGGCCTCATTGTTGTCGCCGGACTGTTTCTTGGTTGCCTGGCCAGGCTGGAGTACATTGGCGTCGTGTGCGAGAACATACGCGACCCCGAGATGGGCTCGGTGGTGATGCGGCCATTGCTGAGTGGCGCCCAGCTGCACCAGCCGCTGTCGCTGCTGACTTCACCGTCCCCGCCAACCTCGCCATCGATGATGTCGCTAATGACAACGTTGGAATCTAACTACAGTGGAAACGTCAGCCAGCAGCAGCAGCAGCAGCAGCAGTTTCCGCTCGGCCCAGCCGCAGAGTCCATCGGTGCACCCGGTCTGCCGTCTATCGCCTTCTACACCTTCCAGTCCCTGCTGCCGCCCCTCATCATCCCGTTTCCGACTGTACTGATGCTGGTGAAGCTGCGCCGCGCCCGTCAGGTCACGCGGATCCTGCAGCTGTCGCGCAGTTCCAACTTCCAGTTGCCAGGCTCGCGGGCCGATCTGCGACTTCTGATGAGGCGGCGCCCCTCCGAGCAGCAGCAGCCACAGCAGCAGCAGCAAGAGCAGCAGCAGCCGTCGATTCGGTAAATGTTTCTTACAAGCACATTCATTATAATCTCTCATTCGAATGCTGTGATCCATTGTGAGCAAAACCAGTCAGTGGCCACATCAGTTCCAGGTCCCAATCGCTGCGCAGTCAGCAGCTCCAGCCAATTGAGCGGCTGTCAACCAGCCAGTCGAGCTCCTACGCTGCCCAGCAGTACCGAACTTCAGTGCTGGTGTTGGCCCTGGTGCTCATCTTCTGCCTGCTCGAGTCGCCCACTTTTCTCAGCACGCTGTCGCACTACCTGCTGCCTAAGCTGGACCTGCTTGGCCACAACTCAATCTTCATTGTCAACATCCTGACCGTGCTGGACTCTCTGCTGAACTTCTTTGTGTATGCAGCTGCGAGCTCGACTTTTCGTCAGGTTTGTAGAATCGATCGATATCGATTCTAGAACCTGAACTGCATCACGACACCAACCCAGATACCTAGATACCTGTACCACATACCGATACCTGTACCACATACCAATACCTGTACCACATACCAATACCTGTACCACATACCGATACCTGTACCACATACCAATACCTGTACCACATACCAATACCTGTACCACATACCGATACCTGTACCACATACCGATACTTGTACCACATACCGATACCTGTACCACATACCAATACCTGTATCACATACCAATACCTGTACCACATACCGATACCTGTACCACATACCGATACCTGTACCACATACCGATACCTGTACCACATACCAATACCTGTACCACATACCAATACCTGTACCACATACCAATACCTGTACCACATACCGATACCTGTACCACATGCCAATACCTGTACCACATACCGATACCTGTACCACATACCGATACCTGTACCACATACCGATACCTGTACCACATACTGATACCTGTACCACATACCAATACCTGTACCACATACTGATACCTGTACCACATACCAATACCTGTACCACATACCGATACCTGTACCACATACAGATAGTAAATGTATTACACTTTGATACATTCGATATCACCCATGTTACAATATCCCTTTGCATGTGAACTAATCGCTAATTCTCTAAACCGACAGGAAACAAAGAAGGCGCTGCTGTGCCGGCCGTCTCCGCCGCCTGCGCACTTCATCCTGCGAACGCCGAAAAACTCGACCGTGACGCCGCCGAACATCGCGGCGCTGCAGCTGAGCTGCTCCGGATCGCAGGCGGAGGCCGCAGCCACGGCTGCCGCAGCCACCATGAATCGGAGACGCTCCTTGGCCTTGGCGCGGAAATCTCTGCAGCCGTCGCCGTCATCACCGCCGTCGCCGACTCTCTCTGCATCCTCTTCAACACCATCGCAGATTCAGCAGCAGCAGCAGCAGCAGCAGCAGCAGGCGAAAACCTGCGTAGTGTGGGACACCTGCATAGTGATTGTGTAGCATTGTGCAGAGCTGATCTGAGACTTCTCTTGATTTAGTTTTTGGAACATCAACTTCAGAATTTGTTGACCCTACCAGTCAGATACTAATTTTTATCAAGTTTAACAAAATATTATATTTTTCATTCATCAATGCTACCATATTTCAAATAGTTTCTTTATGATCCAGATTTTCGATTGGGTTTTAAATTGCAAAAAAACACTTTTTTAAGTATTTGTTTTAATTTAATGTAAACACTTTAACCATTTGCAGCTGTTGTTAATAGATCACATTAATCCAGACAGTATAAGACATTGTACGTTGTGCTAATTATATTGCTTTGCTACTATTCTGTTTTTTTGTTTTTCTTTTTGTTATTCATATTAAATATTATTTACTTGTAGAATTGTTTAAATTAAGTTTAATCAAGTGGAACGACCCTTAAAGAAATTGTACATTGCAGCTTTTTGCGCATTTTTAAAAGTTCTATTACTAATTTGTAACAGATGATTGACTTATATTTTTATTCATAACTTTTTATTACCATATTGATATGATTTTAATTTTTCACAATAACATTCTTAGCTTTCATCATCTCCAAATCCAAATATCGCCTCATCCTGAACAACTCTTGACTTAGCAACCGCATTCGCTCTAGAAATTAATTTAATTATTAAGAAATAAAGTTTTGCTTGTCGAATTTGGACAATTTCTGAAACGAAAAACTTTAACTGACACATTCTGCTTAAAACGAGCCCTATATTAAAACAGTTCCATTGTTATTTTGACAATGCTGTCAAGCGTGTGCATTTTCATAACTAATACACACAGCTGACGACAGTCCTTATCAGTGTGAGAGTGTGCTGTCTGCAGGACCATAAAAGTCTGCTGCAATTAATAAATTATGAGCATTGTTAAGTATACAGTGACTAGCTCGTCCACCCGATATTTGGGGGACCAATTAGCTTAACTAATTCGTACTTAAGAGGGAAGCCATCAGGTTGAGTTACATTTATTTTATATGTTCAATAATACTACTATCCAGTAGTGATTATAAAAAAGCACAGTTTTTAGCGACCAACCCACAGCCAATAACTGTACTATAAACTCGTAACACTAGCACCAGGGGTATTGTCAACATCTCCATAGAGAGTACAGAATCGCCACCCCACGTCAAATTGATCCTTGAATTGTTATCTTGCATCCCCATAGTTCCTGGAATCGTCATGCTCACATCCCCAATAGTTCCTGGAATCATCATGCACAGATCCCCAATAATTCCTGGAATCGTCATGCTCACATCCCCAATAATTCCTGGAATCGTCATGCTCACATCCCCAATAATTCCTGGAATCGTCATGCTCACATCCCCAATAATTCCTGGAATCGTCATGCTTACATCCCCAATAGTTCCTGGAATCGTCATGCTCAGATCCCCAATAATTCCTGAAATCGTCATGCTCACATCCCCAATAGTTCCTGGAATCGTCGTGCTCACATCCCCAATAATTCCTGGAATCGTCATGCTCACATCCCTAATAGTTCCTGGAATCGTCATGCTCACATCCCCAATAATTCCTGGAATCGTCATGCTCACATCCCCAATAGTTCCTGGAATCGTCATGCTCACATCCCCAATAATTCCTGGAATCGTCATGCTCACATCCCCAATAGTTCCTGGAATCGTCATGCTCAGATCCCCAATAGTTCCTGGAATCGTCATGCTCACATCCCCAATAATTCCTGGAATCGTCATGCTCACATCCCCAATAATTCCTGGAATCGTCATGCTCACATCCCCAATAATTCCTGGAATCGTCATGCTTACATCCCCAATAGTTCCTGGAATCGTCATGCTCAGATCCCCAATAATTCCTGAAATCGTCATGCTCACATCCCCAATAGTTCCTGGAATCGTCATGCACAGATCCCCAATAATTCCTGGAATCGTCATGCTCACATCCCTAATAGTTCCTGGAATCGTCATGCTCACATCCCCAATAATTCCTGGAATCGTCATGCTCACATCCCCAATAGTTCCTGGAATCGTCATGCTCACATCCCCAATAATTCCTGGAATCGTCATGCTCACATCCCTAATAGTTCCTGGAATCGTCATGCTCACATCCCCAATAATTCCTGGAATCGTCATGCTCACATCCCCAATAATTCCTGGAATCGTCATGCTCAGATCCCCAATAGTTCCTGGAATCGTCATGCTCACATCCCCAATAATTCCTGGAATCGTCATGCTCACATCCCTAATAGTTCCTGGAATCGTCATGCTCACATCCCCAATAATTCCTGGAATCGTCATGCTCACATCCCCAATAGTTCCTGGAATCGTCATGCTCACATCCCCAATAATTCCTGGAATCGTCATGCTCACATCCCCAATAATTCCTGGAATCGTCATGCTCACATCCCCAATAATTCCTGGAATCGTCATGCTCACATCCCCAATAGTTCCTGGAATCGTCATGCTCACATCCCCAATAATTCCTGGAATCGTCATGCTCACATCCCCAATAGTTCCTGGAATCGTCATGCTCACATCCCCAATAATTCCTGGAATCGTCATGCTCAGATCCCCAATAGTTCCTGGAATCGTCATGCTCAGATCCCCAATAGTTCCTGGAATCGTCATGCTCACATCCCCAATAATTCCTCGAATCGTCATGCTCAGATCCCCAATAGTTCCTGGAATCGTCATGCTCACATCCCCAATAATTCCTGGAATCGTCATGCTCAGATCCCCAATAGTTCCTGGAATCGTCATGCTCACATCCCCAATAATTCCTGGAATCGTCATGCTCACATCCCCAATAATTCCTGGAATCGTCATGCTCAGATCCCCAATAGTTCCTGGAATCGTCATGCTCACATCCCCAATAATTCCTGGAATCGTCATGCTCACATCCCCAATAATTCCTGGAATCGTCATGCTCACATCCCCAATAGTTCCTGGAATCGTCATGCTCACATCCCCAATAATTCCTGGAATCGTCATGCTCACATCCCCAATGGTTCCTGGAATCGTCATGCTCACATCCCCAATAGTTCCTGGAATCGTCATGCTCACATCCACAATAGTTCCTGGAATCGTCATGCTCACATCCCCAATAATTCCTGGAATCGTCATGCTCACATCCCCAATGGTTCCTGGAATCGTCATGCTCACATCCCCAATAGTTCCTGGAATCGTCATGCTCACATCCCCAATAATTCCTGGAATCGTCATGCTCACATCCCCAATAGTTACTGGAATCGTCATGCTCACATCCCTAATAGTTCCTGGAATCGTCATGCTCACATCCCTAATAATTCCTTGAATCGTCTTGCTCACATCCCATTGGTTCTTCCAATCTTCACAGGTTCTTCTGGGGACTCCGATCTGACTTTCTCACATTACTCAAGTTCTGGATTAGATTATACGTGTTTGAGCACGAAACTGCGCCAGCACCTGTTGCAGTACGGTGGCTGAAACTTAAGTACTTGCGTGTTGTGTGTGTGCGTGCCAAATTTTTCAGCTTTTCAAAATTGGACCCATAAGCGCAATGCATGAATAAACTGGGGTTGGCTGGAATAGCGGGAAAAAGCTTTCTAACGCAGGTTGCGAGGTGGTTGCCGCGTGTTCTAAAAATAGCTCACTGCCCCCTCCAGCGCTCTGATTGGCTGTTCCGCACTCAAATTAGCAGTGGATCAGAGCCGCTCCGGGGAGCCGGGGGAGGCCTGTCCCGGTCGGGTAGAAATCCAAGACTTCACTCCTCTGCCGTGTTTTCTTTGACGCTCTGCTTGCTGAAGTTTCAGACATAGAGGCAGCTGCGAGAGAGAAAGGTAGTGCACAATAAGGTCCTGCCAAGCTAGGAAATATAAAGGCTTTAGTTAAAGTCTAATGTAAACTGAGTTGAGCAACGAAACTTTGAACAGCTTAGATCGATAGCCGGCCAGATCTAATTCCGGATTGCTTAGTAGAACAGAAATTAGAACAGATTAAGTATTTAGAACAGGATTAGGTAGTTAGAACAGGATCAGGTAATTAGAACAGGATCAGGTAATTAGAACAGGATCAGGTAATTAGAACAGGATCAGGTAATTAGAACAGGATCAGGTAATTAGAACAGGATCAGGTAGTTAGAACAGGATCAGGTAGTTAGAACAGGATCAGGTAATTAGAACAGGATCAGGTAATTAGAACAGGATCAGGTAATTAGAAAAAGATCAGGTAATTAGAACAGGATCAGGTAATTATAACAGTACCTGGACATGCTCGGCCAGCAGCGAAGGCAGCAGCGCTCAGGGGCCATCTCGCTGCCCGCTGCCGGGACCCAGTCGCACTTTCAACGCTTCATCAGACGATTCACAGCGGCGCCAGGTAGCCTGATTGGGCAGGTGCGCCGCAAATCCATGGCCGTGCTCAGCCCGCAGACGGCTGCCGCGGCTGCGGCCGCTGCCGCTGCGACGACGTCAAACAATTCAGCAGCTGGCGGCGTTGGCGGCAGTCAGGCCGACCTCGCGAGCATCGTGCTGATGAAGAGGCCGCAGCCAGTCAGCCTGGAGTCGCTGCTGCGGAGGACAAGATTTAACAGCGTGGAGCTCAAGGCCATTTATCGGCCATTCAAGTCCGAGTGTCCCTACGGTAGGTGCGCTAATGAGATATGAGCTGAATGAGAGCAGTGAGAGGGCCTGAATGATAGCTGTGAGAGTGCCTGAATGAGAGTAGTGAGAGTGCCTGAATGAGAGCAGTGAGAGGGCCTGAATGATAGCTGTGAGAGTGCCTGAATGAGAGCAGTGAGAGTGCCTGAATGAGAGCTGTGAGAGTGCCTGAATGAGAGCTGTGAGAGTGCCTGAATGAGAGCAGTGAGAGTGCCTGAATGAGAGCTGTGAGAGTGCCAGAATGAGAGCTGTGAGAGTGCCTGAATGAGAGCTGTGAGAGTGCCTGAATGAGAGCAGTGACAGTGCCTGAATGAGAGCAGTGACAGTGCCTGAATGAGAGCAGTGAGAGTGCCTGAATGAGAGCTGTGAGAGTGCCTGAATGAGAGCTGTGAGAGTGCCTGAATGAGAGCAGTGACAGTGCCTGAATGAGAGCAGTGAGAGTGCCTGAATGAGAGCAGTGAGAGTGCCTGAATGAGAGCTGTGAGAGTGCCTGAATGAGAGCTTGGGACATTTTGATGCAGATTGAGTCATGTTTAATCGCAACCTTCCTTTACGAGCATTTAGCCCAGCAACAATAAAAAGCAAGGCCCGTGTTTGCTGATGGAATGGGCCTCTAATCTGGTGAGGCGGCCCAGCCATAACTGCTCATTTATGGCTGGCGGAATGAGGAGACAAAATTGCATTCTATTCTCCTGGCCCACTTATCCCCACTGGCTGCTGGGCGGTCCTCTAATTTATTGATCCCCCACCAACAGCTGAAATATTCTATTTTGGAAATCTGCTATGCGCGCTCAGAGATGCCGCGGCAGATCCCAACCTGCCATTGAGCTGCTCGGGGATGTTCTCAATGCCCAGGTCTATCCATTATTCACTGCCATCAGTGTTTATGCCTTCCTGGCTCTCCGCGGCCTCGCGAAGCGGAAAACTGCGCGCTCTAGAGAGAGAACGGGCTGGCGAGCCCTCACTCAAGGCTGGCAGTGGCAAAAAGCTAGCAAAAGCCAACAGATATGCGAGACTAGAAAGATTGCTATAAATGAATTCTGGCATGAGCATAGAAGTACCTGTTAGCAAATTGATTCTTTTATTCCCTAATTTTGCTTTTTTGTACGTCGAGCTCAATAATCTTCAAAATAATTTGGGGCCCCACAAGCCTACTTCCACTCCACGCTTTCCTACCTGTCACTCCTGAATGTACATCAAGACTGTACAATCCTTTCTTCCACTCCACGCTTTCCATTCTGCCACTCCTGAATGTACATCAAGACGCTTTCCACCCTGTCACTCCTGAATGTACATCAAGACGCTTTCCACCCTGTCACTCCTGAATGTACATCAAGACGCTTTCCACCCTGTCACTCCTGAATGTACATCAAGACGCTTTCCACACTGTCACTCCTGAATGTACATCAAGACGCTTTCCACCCTGCCACTCCTGAATGTACATCAAGACGCTTTCCACACTGTCACTCCTGAATGTACATCAAGACTGTGCAATCCTACGCAGACTTTAGGCAAGCACTAGCTGTAAATTGTCGGAACTAGGCAAGAGAAAGCGGAGGTCGATAAGGCTGCAGTCGCCACAAGCCAATTAGTTGAGCTCAAACGCAGGGCACATTCTTCAAGATGTCAAACCCTCCGATGATAAAAGCGCCAGTCAATAGCAGAGAATAGTTTTGGATCGATCTATAGGAAAAGTCGGGTAAAAAAATTGCTGTCATCCGCTTAGGAAGCAAAGGCTACGGAGGAGAAGCTCTTCAATGGTCTCTATTTTTATGGTTCCAAATCCCACGCACGCGTCGCAAGTGCTGCTTCCTGCTATAGCAGCTCTGACTCCTGTCTTCCACCCACCTCCTCAGGTCGTTGGGAGACGAGAGTGAGTGAGAGGCGTCACACTCTGAAGGACTTGTCTCTTTTCTCCCAGTTGCATCTCTCAATTAACATTCCCGTCTGTGTTGGGCTTTGGGCCACAGTCCAGCAGGGAAATGTTGACCCCCCTGCCAAGCAGCCCCAGATACTGCTTCTGCGTTCCCTGTTTCTCCTCAGTCGGCTTGGCTCATTCTTTTCTAGTCTGATATGGGGGGCCGGGCAAAAGTACATAGGTTCCAGAGGTAGGCAGAAAAATGACTGAAAGAAATAAATGCTCTGATTATCAATGAGCTGGCCCAATCAATCAAACGCACTGCCCGCAGGTGTCATGCACGAGGAGGTCCTTGAGCACATCCTGGCACAAATATTTCCGCTGGGCAATGCGCATCTGTTCTCCCACTTCGTCTTCTGCTGTTTCGACGTCAACAGAACCGGCTCCGTGAGCTTCGAGCAGTTTGCTCTGTGCCTGAATGTCCTGCTGAAGGGCAGCAGCGAGGAGCGGCTCCGTTGGATCTTCGACATGTACGACATCAACCGGGACGGTGAGATCAACCGTCGAGAGCTTCAAGAACTGGTTGGCGCAGTCTTCGAGCTGCTGGGCGCCAGGGTTCGACCCGCCGTCACGCCGAACGACATTGAACGGCACACCATTCAGGCCTTCCGGCGGCTGGACACCGACGGCGATGGCGTCATCAGCTGGGAGGACTTCCGGACCCACTTCGGCCAGAATCCCGAACTGGCAGCAGGCATGGACGCCCTGCTGACTCCTATCGCCTGACTGGACCCTTAAAACGCTCGACCAAGGCTTGTTAAAAGTTAAGGGCTTGATAAAGTCGAAGTGTAGATACGGGAAACATTTTGTTCATTTTAAGTCCCGAACAGCAAACCAAGAATAGCCGTCTGAGCCACAGATCCTAAACTCAGGATGTCTATGGCAAAATCCTCCACTTTTTGCATCCATTTCAATAATTTTTTAGTCCGGGCCAAGAATTTCAGTTTCAGAGCGTGCAAAAAGGATTTGTTTACGTAAACCAATGCGACGCACAGGACAGACGAGAGGGAGAAAACAGTAAAACAGGAAAAGTTACAAACGCACTAATTACTCGTAATTATATTTCATAATGTCGGTTTCAGTTGATCTCTCCTTTCAGACAGAGTGGAATGAATGTTGTAGGCAGTAACCTGTTTGACCCCCAAACGTGTCAGCAATCTCGCGGATTTGAGTTCCTCTCTCAATCGTATTGACCAGTTCGTATCGCTCGTTTGAGATCTCTTCGTGGGCCAAAGGAATTGGATCACCGGGACCTTTGAGCAAGAGAATGGCTTTTGCGGAATGTCCTTTGGGCTTGTTTTGATAACATTTAATTCTCTCTTTCTCCACGTCTCGGTGTATTCTCTCCCATGTGTCATCTCTCCCGTGTCTCACCCATCCCGTGTCTCATCTCTCCCGTGTCTCATCTCTCCCGTGTCTCATCTCTCCAGCGTCTCATCTCTCCCGTGTCTCATCTCTCCCGTGTCTCATCTCTCCCATGTATCATCTCTCCTGTGTCTCATCTCTGCCGTGTCTCATCTCTCCCGTGTCTTCCATCTCTCCTATGTCTCATCTCTCCTGTGTCTCATCTCTGCCGTGTCTCATCTCTCCCTTGTCTCATCTCTCCCGTGTCTCATCTCTCCCGTGTCTCATCTCTGCCGTGTCTCATCTCTGCCGTGTCTCATCTCTCCCGTGTCTCATCTCTCCCGTGTCTCATCTCTGCCGTGTCTCATCTCTCCCGTGTCTCATCTCTCCCGTGTCTCATCTCTCCCGTGTCTCATCTCTGCCGTGTCTCATCTCTCCCTTGTCTCATCTCTCCTGTGTCTCATCTCTGCCGTGTCTCACCTTTCCCTAGTCTTATCTCTCCAGCGTCTCATCTCTCCCTTGTCTCATCTCTCCCGTGTCTCATCTCTCCCGTGTCTCATCTCTGCCGTGTCTCATCTCTCCTGTGTCTCATCTCTCCCGTGTCTCATCTCTCCTGTGTCTCATCTCTGCCGTGTCTCATCTCTCCCTTGTCTCATCTCTCCCGTGTCTCATCTCTCCCTTTTCTCATCTCTCCTGTGTCTCATCTCTGCCGTGTCTCACCTTTCCCTAGTCTTATCTCTCCAGCGTCTCATCTCTCCCTTGTCTCATCTCTCCGGTGTCTCATCTCTCCCGTGTCTCATCTCTGCCGTGTCTCATCTCTCCTGTGTCTCATCTCTCCCGTGTCTCATCTCTCCTGTGTCTCATCTCTGCCGTGTCTTCCATCTCTCCTGTGTCTCATCTCTCCTGTGTCTCATCTCTCCCGTGTCTCATCTCTCACATGTCTCATCTCTCCTGTGTCTCATCTTTGCCGTGTCTTCCATCTCTCCTGTGTCTCATCTCTCCTGTGTCTCATCTCTCCTATCTCATCTCTCCTATCTCATATTTCTACAGTCAATGCGGCCCGCTGCCGTCTTCTAGGTTTTGCCCGCTAGCAAAAAAAAGTTTACCGACTCCTGGTGTACATGTTTGTAAACTAGTCTGTTTGGGTCAGGGTTTAGGAGGGGTGTTCAACGATATTATTATCCATCCTTTCCTGGAGTAAAAAGTCGATTTAAAAGCTCTGAAATGTGAAATCCTTGGATTGGACGCAAACATTCTTGAACTGAATGCAAAACGCTATATATATTTATTATCAAGTTATTCCATAACAATGGTTTAAATCTCTTAAATTTTATGTCTAATTAGTTTAATTAGCGTTCTGTCCATTAGAACGTTTTATGTTTCCTCTTGACAAAGCGTTTCTGCTCATTGGTCCGATATACTACATCAACAATCAAAATATAAAAATAGTAATGAACTTTTTAATTTTTTTTCTGTAAAGCAATATCGCATTAAGATTATATTGAGAAATAATACATCGTCACGTGTAAAACTTCCTTTATTATAATAAATTTTTCAACTTAACTAAAAATACGATTCGGTGTGTCAGATTTCAACGAACTCCGGTCAGCAACTCACCCTGTCTCAACTCACCCCTGTCTCATCTCACCCCTGTCTCATCTCACCCCTGTCTCATCTCACCCCTGTCTCATCTCACCCCTGTCTCATCTCACCCCTGTCTCATATCTCCCCTGTCTCATCTCACCCCTGTCTCATCTCACCCCTGTCTCATATCTCCCCTGTCCCAACTCACCCCTGTCTCATCTCACCCCTGTCTCATCTCACACCTGTCCCAACTCACCCCTGTCCCATCTCACCCCTGTCTCATCTCACACCTGTCTCATCTCTACCCTGTCCCATCTCACCCCTGTCTCATCTCTACCCTGTCCCAACTCACCCCTGTCCCAACTCACCCCTGTCTCATCTCACCCCTGTCTCATCTCACCCCTGTCTCATCTCACCCCTGTCTCATCTCACCCCTGTCTCATCTCACCCCTGTCTCATCTCACCCCTGTCTCATATCTCCCCTGTCCCAACTCACCCCTGTCCCAACTCACCCTGTCTCAACTCACCCCTGTCTCATCTCACCCCTGTCTCATCTCACCCCTGTCTCATCTCACCCCTGTCTCATCTCACCCCTGTCTCATCTCACCCCTGTCTCATCTCACCCCTGTCTCATATCTCCCCTGTCCCAACTCACCCCTGTCTCATCTCACCCCTGTCTCATCTCACACCTGTCCCAACTCACCCCTGTCCCATCTCACCCCTGTCTCATCTCACACCTGTCTCATCTCTACCCTGTCCCAACTCACCCCTGTCCCAACTCACCCCTGTCCCAACTCACCCCTGTCCCATCTCACCCCTGTCTCATCTCACACCTGTCTCATCTCTCCCCTGTCCCAACTCACCCCTGTCTTAACTCACCCCTGTCCCAACTCACCCCTGTCCCAACTCACCCCTGTCCCATCTCACCCCTGTCTCATCTCACCCCTGTCTCATCTCTCCCCTGTCCCAACTCACCCCTGTCCCATCTCTACCCTGTCCCAACTCACCCCTGTCCCATCTCTACCCTGTCCCAACTCACCCCTGTCCCAACTCACCCCTGTCCCATCTCTACCCTGTCCCAACTCACCCCTGTCCCAACTCACCCCTGTCCCATCTCTCCCCTGTCCCAACTCACCCCTGTCCCATCTCTCCCCTGTCCCAACTCACCCCTGTCCCAACTCACCCCTGTCCCAACTCACCCCTGTCCCAACTCACCCCTGTCCCATCTCAACCCTGTCTTAACTCACCCCTGTCCCATCTCTACCCTGTCCCAACTCACCCCTGTCCCAACTCACCCCTGTCCCATCTCTACCCTGTCCCAACTCACCCCTGTCCCAACTCACCCCTGTCCCATCTCTACCCTGTCCCAACTCACCCCTGTCCCAACTCACCCCTGTCCCACCTCACCCCTGTCCCAACTCACCCCTGTCCCATCTCAACCCTGTCTTAACTCACCTCTGTCCCATCTCTACCCTGTCCCAACTCACCCCTGTCCCAACTCACCCCTGTCCCATCTCTACCCTGTCCCAACTCACCCCTGTCCCATCTCACCCCTGTCCCAACTCACCCCTGTCTCATCTCACCCCTGTCCCAACTCACCCCTGTCTTAACTCACCCCTGTCCCAACTCACCCCTGTCCCAACTCACCCCTGTCCCAACTCACCCCTGTCCCAACTCACCCCTGTCCCAACTCACCCCTGTCCCAACTCACCCCTGTCCCAACTCACCCCTGTCCCATCTCTCCCCTGTCCCAACTCACCCCTGTCCCAACTCACCCCTGTCTCATCTCACCCCTGTCCCAACTCACCCCTGTCCCAACTCACCCCTGTCCCAACTCACCCCTGTCTCATCTCACACCTGTCCCAACTCACCCCTGTCCCATCTCACCCCTGTCCCAACTCACCCCTGTCTCATCTCACCCCTGTCCCAACTCACCCCTGTCCCAACTCACCCCTGTCCCAACTCACCCCTGTCCCAACTCACCCCTGTCTCATCTAACCCCTGTCCCAACTCACCCCTGTCCCATCTCACCCCTATCCCAACTCACCCCTGTCTCATCTCACCCCTGTCCCAACTCACCCCTGTCCCAACTCACCCCTGTCCCAACTCACCCCTGTCTCATCTCACCTCTGTCCCAACTCACCTCTGTCCCAACTCACCCCTGTCCCAACTCACCCCTGTCCCAACTCACCCCTGTCCCAACTCACCCCTGTCCCATCTCACCCCTGTCCCAACTCACCCCTGTCTCATCTCACCCCTGTCCCAACTCACCCCTGTCCCAACTCACCCCTGTCCCATCTCACCCCTGTCCCAACTCACCCCTGTCTCATCTCACCCCTGTCCCAACTCACCCCTGTCCCAACTCACCCCTGTCCCAACTCACCCCTGTCCCAACTCACCCCTGTCCCATCTCACCCCTGTCCCAACTCACCCCTGTCTCATCTCACCCCTGTCCCAACTCACCCCTGTCAACTCACCCCTGTCCCAACTCACCCCTGTCCCAACTCACCCCTGTCCCAACTCACCCCTGTCCCAACTCACCCCTGTCCCAACTCACCCCTGTCTCATCTCACCCCTGTCCCAACTCACCCCTGTCCCAACTCACCCCTGTCCCAACTCACCCCTGTCCCAACTCACCCCTGTCCCAACTCACCCCTGTCCCAACTCACCCCTGTCCCAACTCACCCCTGTCCCAACTCACCCCTGTCCCAACTCACCCCTGTCCCAACTCACCCCTGTCTCATCTCACCTCTGTCCCAACTCACCTCTGTCCCAACTCACCCCTGTCCCAACTCACCCCTGTCCCAACTCACCCCTGTCCCAACTCACCCCTGTCCCAACTCACCCCTGTCCCAACTCACTCCTGTCTCATCTCACCTCTGTCCCAACTCACCCCTGTCCCAACTCACCCCTGTCCCAACTCACCCCTGTCCCAACTCTCCCCTGTCCCAACTCACCCCTGTCTTAACTTCCTGTCTTGGGGGCTTGTCATGCATTTTACCCTTGAAGGCCAACCTCCATGGCACAGCTGTGCACAGTGTGTGAGTGTGTGCTCAGGAGTCAGCAGAATGGGCGGAATTGCTTCCTCGTTGGCTGCGGGTTCTAGTGTCACTAAATGATGTGCCATTGCCCACAGGTGTACTCCCTAGAGCCATGCATAGAATGTGTTCCTCATATAGTCAAGTGATTTCCCAAGACAATATTCACCTGAAATCGCAAACTAATTTTCTGTTTCATTTCCATCTGGCTGATTGATACTGCACCAGTAGTTGAAAGCAACATTTTTCGGCAAATGTAACCCGAAAAGCACTACTGATTAAGGCAATGCATAAGTAGTGTGATGCGCCAATTAATTTAAATGTTAATCAAATAAAGGTATAGAAATTCTTGAATTGAGTGTCGTCAAACAAGCGCGACATTTTTTTCTGCCATCGTTGGCATAATTTGTTGATTTTTTTCTCAAAGCAAACAATCAATTGACTATTGTGCAGCTATCCGTGATGGCTCCGGTTCTTCAGCAGCCATCTATTGTTTGAAAACTTTTTATTGGTCCATTGGATGTCGATTCAGTCTGAGGTTTTAGTTGCCTCCGTTAAACACAAGCATGAGCAGTTCTGAAATGGAAATTTCACATAATTGTTATGTTCGAGCCGATCTATCTATCTATCTGTCTATCTGTCTATCTGTCTATCTACCTATCTATCTATCTATCTATCTATCTATCAACCTATCTAGCAACCTATCTATCTATCTATCTATCTTCCTATCCATCTATATATCTGTCTATCTACCTATCTATCAACCTATCTGCCTGTCTTTTTATCTATCTACATATCAATCTTCCCATCTACCTATAAAACTATTTTTTTAAATGACATCGAACCGGCGACCTACCAGTCAAGTTTCGAAGTCTCATCCTCCTGAGCTTATCAATCTGTCTAAAACTCTCGACGCCGATTCGAACCCTGGACCTTTTGCGGCCGGGATGCCAGGAGTTGTGAAAGTGGACGCTACGAAAGTGGGCTGGCGGAGCCCCGGCACTGACTATGCCGGAGCCGGCCGCGGCAGCTGCTGAGTGCTGACTGCGGCAGGCGGGAGCCCAGCTGCTGCAGGGTCTCGGCGGCAGGTATCGTCGCTGAGTTGCTATGGCAAGAGCGTCAGCGATGCAGGGCAGCAGCGGCAGAGAGACCAGCATGAACAGCAGGGCGCAGGGTGCGGCATGGCATGTTGAAGGCATGGAGACTGACAGGTGTGCCTGGCTGATTGATTTGTGACTGACGGATTGTTAGCGACTGGCCATCAGTTTGACACGGAGATGAGCATTTTATCCCAAAGCTGAGAGCCTCGCAACTGCCCGATTGGCTGGCCGCAGATGATCAGCCACTCAGTGCAGGTTGGCGAGGCTTTCTCTTACAGAAAATTGCTTCTCAATTACTGGTCGAAAAAAGGACTCGGTTTGCATTAAAAAAAACCGTATGCGGCAAGCCATAGGTAATAGCTTCAATAGTTTAGCACTAAACAGGTGATTCCGTATCTGAAAGGTCTCTCACTATGCCAAGCCAATATCTCCGCGAAAACGCATTTTGAGCATCTCAGGCTGAGCTCATCGAGAAAAAAATTGAGAATTCGGCTGCAAACGAAAACGCCATTTCTTTCTATTTAAAAAGCAATTTTAACCAGACAATGAAGGCCTTTGTTTGTCAGTTAAAGACAATTATTTGTCTCAGATTCTATCCACTATTGCATTGCCGCGAGTAAATAAATAAATTCTATTTATTTATAGCATCAAATGCCACGCATTGTTTATCCTGACAACCAACATGTTGCCACGCAGAGAATGCAAAAAAAGTTACTGCTTTTTCAAGGTGAAACAAACTTAGATGAGGCTATTTCTGTGCTCCATCTGCTGATCAGATTGTCTCTGATCAACCGATGGCGGCAGCGAATCGGGGAAGAGAAATTCGATCAAGCTCTACTAGCTGAGGATTTCGGCAAATTAGCTTACCTCCAATTAGTCCTCACGTTGCTGAGCATCAGCAACCCCCTCCCTCAGTGCCTGATTTCGCCGCCCACGCATTTATCCCACTTTTAACCCTGGGCAGTCGGCAGGTAGAAAAGCATTACATGGAACTGGCACAATGGGATGATCATACAGGTGGAAAAATAGAAAATTGATTTAAAAGCTGCATGGGAGGATAAACAAAAGAGTTTCTAAAAGAATGAATGCCAGGTGAAAATGGAATACAGAGCACTAGCCAGCATTAGCCAGCATTTGTCAGCCATAAAAATGAATCGCGTGCCCCAACCAGTCATAAAAGTTGAGTGAAATGATTTCCGCAGACAGTCATGCAATCCAGCTGCCACGCGTTTGTTGCCAGGAGGTCTCAAGAGTCAGCAGTCAGGGGCTACGTATGTATAGACTGTCTCGCACTCGTTGCCAATGGCAATGGGAATTGAAAACAGACAGTCCTCTGAGGCCCCAGTCCGGTTGAACACGCAACTACCCGGAATAGATTTCGGCATCAAAGTCGCCAATAAATTTAGCCCGATGAAAACTGATCAGGTACTGTAAGGGGTTCATCAAGTACTAGCCTAACTATCAGGGAATACTTTATAACGGCACCATTGTTAAACCCACAGACACTCGACTTGTAACTGCTTTTAGACGTCACCCTACAAACAAAGCAGTGCTGCATTGACCAAGGCTAAGCTATGGGACTGTGAAACATGCGAATTTACCATGTGGCATGGAACTGGCTCTCCAAACTCTTCATGTGGCATGGAACTGGCTCTCCAAACTCTTCATGTGGCATAGAACTGGCTCTCCAAACTCTTCATGTGGCATAGAACTGGCCCTCCAAACTCTTCATGTGGCATGGAACTGGCTCTCCAAACTCTTCATGTGGCATGGAACTGACTCCACATACTCTTCATGTGGCATGGAACTGACTCCACATACTCTTCATGTGGCATGGAACTGACTCCACGTACTCTTCATGTGGCATGGAACTGACTCCACATACTCTTCATGTGGCATGGAACTGACTCCACATACTCTTCATGTGGCATGGAACTGACTCCACGTACTCTTCATGTGGCATGGAACTGACTCCACATACTCTTCATGTGGCATGGAACTGGCTCTCCAAACTCTTCATGTGGCATGGAACTGGCCCTCCAAACTCTTTATGTGGCATGGAACTGGCCCTCCAAACTCTTCATGTGGCATGGAACTGGCCCTCCAAACTCTTCATGTGGCATGGAACTGACTCCACATACTCTTCATGTGGCATGGAACTGACTCCACGTACTCTTCATGTGGCATGGAACTGACTCCACGTACTCTTCATGTGGCATGGAACTGACTCCACGTACTCTTCATGTGGCATGGAACTGACTCCACGTACTCTTCATGTGGCATGGAACTGACTCCACGTACTCTTCATGTGGCATGGAACTGACTCCACGTACTCTTCATGTGGCATGGAACTGACTCCACGTACTCTTCATGTGGCATGGAACTGACTCCACGTACTCTTCATGTGGCATGGAACTGACTCCACGTACTCTTCATGTGGCATGGAACTGACTCCACATACTCTTCATGTGGCATGGAACTGACTCCACATACTCTTCATGTGGCATGGAACTGACTCCACATACTCTTCATGTGGCATGGAACTGACTCCACATACTCTTCATGTGGCATGGAACTGACTCCACGTACTCTTCATGTGGCATGGAACTTGCTCCACGTACTCTTCATGTGGCATGGAACTGACTCCACGTACTCTTCATGTGGCATGGAACTGACTCCACGTACTCTTCATGTGGCATGGAACTGACTCCACGTACTCTTCATGTGGCATGGAACTGACTCCACGTACTCTTCATGTGGCATGGAACTGACTCCACGTACTCTTCATGTGGCATGGAACTGATAAAATAAGTTAACTCCGGTAATGTCGGCAATGTCAATGAATTTTGGACGATTAGCTGATCACCAATACTGCACTGGGTGACACACTACAAAGCATTCTACATACATTTTAATCTTTTATGAGCTTCTATATTTGGGTAGGCATCGTGACATTGTGCAGAGAAAGCATCCGACATCTGTGTGTTCAGCCTGGAGTGAGCATCTGCATGATAAGAGGGCCAATTGAAACAAAACTGCTAAAGGGAATCAGATTATTCACCAGACTCACTATCAGATGATATAGATGGAAGCAGTAGGCCTCTACGCAATAAAAAAGAGACATTACAGAAAATAGTTATTTGATCGCAAACAGTTCAAGGGATTGGGGTCGCCCCAGGCGCCAGAGGGGCGGGCAGTAATAATTAATAACAATGCTGCCAGCTTTGAAAATTACAAGGCAGTTACAATCTAATGACACTGGATAAGTAAGAAAATGTTAATAGAGCCGATAGTTAGATGCTTGTTCATAAAAATGACATGACGAACTCAGAGATCACTGCGACATGTCAGATTAGTAAGTGGACTAAGCCAGGTAAAATAAATAGGTAAAAGAAGAGGTTATGCAACTCTAGCGAGTTCATTGAGATCACAACTTTGTTGTTTCTTTGTTTACAAAAAAATTCAGGAGAAAAAGTAGTAATTACACATGTCCACCAGACCGCCACTTGATATTATTGTAAATGCATTAAAAAACCCTTTAATAAAAACACGGTAAATATAATATCTGGAACGCTATATGAAGCTGTGTTGACGCGGAACGTTCTCATTTTCGGTATTTTTGGTTAGTAGATTTGTTTGGATTGATATTAGCAATAAACATACTGCTGAGAGTCACTGCAAACACGCTTTATAAATGATAATTAAAAAGTAGTGCAAAAGTACTGGCTACTGATTGATACTAAATCGGTTTTTCTGTCATGGTTATGTGGAAATATTTAGTTTAACGAAAAATTGCAGTAAAATTACCAGGTCTATTAAACTCACACAAGTTTGCTTGAAAGTTGTCTATCGGGCAGATAAAGTTGACCAGTCGTAGCAGAGCAAAATGTTAGCAAGCGACAGGTTACATAATTCTACTCAGGCTGCAAATTAAACACGTTAAAGTGCTTAGGCCACCATGATGAGAAAACTGCATGTACAGCCCGTGTGATTGAAGTTAACAAGGAACAGGAAAGGTCACATAGCCCATAGCCCAAAAATGATAATTAAGCACCATTAAAAGCTTCCCGTCACTTCTGATCTGGCTGCGCGTACAGATCCGCAACAGGCCGGAAGTCCGGCCCCCACCTGTGCAGCTCGCCGTAGTCCTGGCTGCGATCGCTGTCGCCGCTGCACACGGAGCTAAGATCGCCGGTCTCGCTGCCTTGACCTTCGTAGCCGTAGTCTAGTGTGTATTCCAGAGCGTCCGCTGGTCCGTCAATCTCGTCGTCTACTGGCGCTCGCGACAACGGCTGAACAAACTGAACTGGCGGCGGTGGAGGCGATTCCGGCTGCCGCTTGGTAAGGGTGGCGCCGTTCGGCACACGCAGCAGCTGCAGATCAAAATTCCTGGTGTCCTCCTCGCCGGCGCCGTCCTCGTCGTAGGCGACAACATTCTCCTTGGTGTCTTTGTCGGGCTCCAGCAGCAGCGGCTCGCCAATCTGGCGGCGGCACCACCAAACAAACAGTGCCAGAATGATGACCAGAACCAGGATCCCCAGCACAACGGCCACTATGATGCCGGCGCTAGCTGTCGCGAAAATCGGTCTCCCGGAGGAAACCTCGCAGCGGCTGCCGGAGTAGCCCGACCGACAGCGGCAAGTCTGTGCGAGACTGCCAGCGCCGGCGCTAGGCAGGCAGTAGCCGCCGTTGAGGCACGGATTCAATGGGAAACAGGGGCTGGCGTAGCACCTGGAGATTAAGGGTTAAGCTTTGTGAGACAGTCAATTGTCAAAGATTGAAGTTGAGGAATAGCTTGAAATTGGATTCGCGACCCACCTTCCTCCACGCAGGGTCCAGTCGGGTAGGCAACCGCAGACCACACTGCCAGCTGGCTGCAGGGTGCCCAGGCACACCTGGTTCTGAGGGCAGGTGGCGCCAGCAGGACAGACGCCGACTTGGGCGTCGGCGCACTGGCCGACAACCGAGGCACCTGAGCTGCGGAACAGGCTGGCTGCAGCTGTGCTGGCAGAAGCCATGGCTGGCAGCAGGCCTACATTCAGGTGTGGCGCAGCAAGGCAGGAGGACTGCAGATTGTCCAACGGCGGCTGCACTGTCACCTGGAATCATCAAGCAAGGTAAGCCGCAGGTTCAAGGTAGTGAATGAGCAGTAATATGAGGTCAGATCATAAAAAAGGGCGCTCACAGCTCCGGTAGTATCTACGGTAATGGATGCTCCGCCAATGACACTGGGGCCCAGGTCGATATAATTGTAGTTGTAGACAAAGCTGCCCCAAAGCGAGGCATAGTTGATGCCTTCGCCGGAGTCCAGCATGACCTCCATCATGAGCTGGAGGCTGCGGCAAACGCGCACGGTATGCAGTCCACCGTCCGACACGTTGGAGTTGGGAAGAACGGCTTCGCGCAGGACATAATCGCCGGTGTTGAGCTGGGCAACTAGGCGACTGTCGCGAAGGCGCAGAGTGAGCTCGGCAGGCCTGTAGGGATCAGCGCCCTGGGCTCTGAGCAGCACCCCGCTCGGTTGCCGACTGCGAAACTGTACAGACAGGCAGGTAGACTGCTTCGGTGCGGCTGCAAGTAGTGGGAAGGCTAGTGCTTTAGTGAAACATGCGCTAACTAGTCTACTTTCAGTACACAGGTAGCAAATTTTGTGCTCCAAATTGGCTTAAAATTATTTTAATTGGACTCACAGGAAAGGAAAGTGTCCTGCAGTCGCCACCACATGTAGCTGCTCGAGCCCAGCTGCACGATGGGCGCCGGCACGTCGCAGGCGCCGCTAGTGGAGTTTTGCACCCAGCCGGACCGGCAGTCGCATTGAAATGGTGCGGAGGCGCCAATGGCACCCCAGCAGAAACCGTTGGCGCCGCAACCTCTAGCTAAGCAGGAGGATTCGACTAAGGCCGAGAGCCACATGGCGCCAGAGTGAAGCGCACGCGAGTCGGCCACTAGATCGACGAGCCGATTGCCGACACGAAGCTGGGCCAGCTGGGCCACCACACCCTGGGCGGGCAGTCCGGTTGGATACTGACTGCTCGACTCAGCCTGATAGCGACCGCCGATCTGAGGGCATATTTTTGGATATTTTGTAGGCCTTGAAATTTGCGTAAAAAGCGGAAACATGAAGGGGGTGGGCTTCCAAGCGAGCCCATAGTCTTTATACGCTCGTAGGTGAGGGATTGAGACGGTCTCCAAAGGCAGCCTATCAGAAAGAAGCATTGGGTTTTAAAAACAAAAGCCTAATGATAGGGATCCCACAGATCAATTCAGTAGATAATTTTGAATCAAATAAAGACAGATAAAAGAAATCCAGTCGAATCTAGTTGGGCCAGATGTTCAGCTAATTTTACAGCTGTTCAGTCCATGGAAATGTTAATGGCAGTGTCAAACAACTTATTTCGGAAGTCTAAGAATCTAGCTCATCTAGCTCGTGAATTTAAAGTCAAACGCTTAGTAGTGAGGTGGATCTGCAGAACAAGGGCAACGAACCTGTACTGGCCAGTCGCCTGTGTCTAAACCCAGACCGGGTACGGTAGCTTCAGCCGCGCAAATATTTGTGAATGTCGGCGAGGTGCCGCCGTTGATGTAAGCCGCGTGGTCAACAGCGGCTCCGGAGCACTGGTCAACCACTAGAGCCACCGAGGAGGCTCCAGCTGATGCAGTAGAACCGGCCAGTGGGGCAACAGTCAGATCAACCCGATGCCAGCGAGAATCGTCTAAACGATTACCACCGCCGATGATCAGATCGACAGGTCCGGAGCCAAGGTCGATGCGAGCGCGTAGTTTGCCGGCAGCCAGGTGGATGCTCAGAAAGTCGCGCTGGCTGGGCGTTGGGCTAGCTGGCGCACCGTAGGGTCCGGTATAGAGCACGATGCCGTCAGCGCTGCTGGTTAGGAAGCTAAAGCTAATATTCAAAGAGAGGCAGCTGGAGTCCAGAGGATCAGTCATCAGGTAGCCCGTGGCGGAGTTAAAGCCAACCTGTAGGTGGGCAAGGTGTTTGCATAGGCTTGGTTACGTGTGGGCAAATGCCTCGTCATCTAACCAGAGGTCACAGTAAGCCGCCAGCTAGAGGTTGCCTAATACCATTACCTGCCTGCACGATAAACGACAGTTAAATATCTTAATAGCCAAACGTCGGGAGTAGCAAGGATTTGATTTAACAGGGCAATACTGTTTCTGGTCATCTAGGTAAAAGCAGATTTTTCCATATTTTCACCTGCAAACGTTGACAATTTGGTCCATCGAAACCAGGCAAGCACTGGCAGGTGTAGCTCTGCGTAAATGCCTGTGGTATGCAGGTGCCATTATTGCGGCAGACGCCAGGAGCGCATTGTACAGGCGCGGCCGCGACAGTCGACGAAGATGGATTCGAGTTGCAGTCGCCGCAGACGGCCGTCTTAGTTAGACTGACGCCCACCAAACCGCTGCTGTTGGTGCGGATGCTTGGCGGCGGCCAGGCGGTGTCGTTAACTGATAGGCGGTGACTGCAGCCAGCAGGGCAGCCGTAGACCCGGCGACAGGGATTGTAAGGCGCTTCGACCACGGTGGCACCCATTGGAGACAGTGTGGCGCTGAGAACAGAATAAGGTACATGGGGTGAATAGAATGACTGTGAGAGACACAATTCAGACTACTGCGAACAGTAGAAAAGCAAAGACTTGGCTGCAAAACTCTCACATAGCACTAAAAAAGTATCGCCATAAAAATGGCAAGCATAAAAGAGACTTCTGTGCACACTGAGAGTGGTGGTAGAGGACGGCGTGTGGCTATGGCTGACTGACGAAGGCAAACAAGCCAGAAACCGGTCTCGGTCTGCCAGCGCGAGGTTCGTTCCCCACTTTTAGTGTGTTACAATGACTACTCTGCCTGACACTAAAATTTTCACACGAAAACTGCTTCGAAAGTGGCGGTATTCCTATCAGTACCACTCCCTGAATGTGACCTCGGCTTGCCTTACCCCAGACCAGGCAGGGCGGCTCGCATAGCGAAGTCCATCTTGGCCCTGGTGTAGAAAGGCGAGCCCGAGGCCACAAAGAAGGCTAGAGCAGCCTTCCTGCCGGGCAGCCAGGCGGCATCGGTGACACTGACAGGCAGCACCTTGTCTGGCAGAGTGCCCAGCTGAGCGGCGAGCGCTGCTCTTATTGGCTGCATGGCCCAGTGCACAAAGTCGGCGCCGTTGAAGCCGTCAATCAGCACAGATGTGGAGGACTCCAAAGCGTCCTGAGGTACTGAGTAGACTCGAACCACTTCAGTGCTTACAGCCGACGCTCCGGACGGTTCGGTGACGGTCGCTGTCAGGGTGTAGTTGGAAGGTCCGGTGCCAGCCTTCAATAAGATGCGCTTGTTGACGTCCGTTAGCGTGAAAAAGTCGCCAGATTCGGCAGAGTTGTCCCAGCGATAGGTGCGCCGATCCCAGGTGACATCATTGTTGGAGACGATGCGAGGCGGTCCAATGTCCAACTGGAATGCGGCGGGAATTGTCTTATAAGCAAGCTGACTCATGGAATTAAATAAAGAACACTGCAAAAAGGAGGCAGTTTTCGCATATTCCACTGACCCCCTGAGCAGTGAGCACACAAATACACGAACTTGGAACATGCGTATCCGGTGAACTCAGGGCCTTAAGGACCATAACTTAAGGAACTTAAGACAGTGCTAAGACCTCCAGTCAGAAGCTGAAATCCCCGTGCACAGGGCAGGATGCAAGGGTCCGGGCACGCAAGCGCTCACCGAGTCGCCTGTCTTAAACTGGCTGGCATTGTAATAGATGACAACGTCGGTTGAAGCAGTCAGAGCAGTCGGCCCGGCGCTGGGCACCACGGTGACAGTGACAGTGGCCGTGCCGACTGGACCTCCAGCCGGATCGCTGATGCTCACGGGCAGCAGGTAGGGGCTGGAGTCTCGACTCAGGACGGATCTGTTTAAAGTTTGATGCCTTTAAATCTGTGCTCAAACCAACTAGACCCTTTTAAATAAATTTTGTTTGTGATTCTAAATACAAAATCTGAATATACTCGTAGTTCTGTCTTGGAAATTCTCAACCTGATCATTCTCTAATCTTCGAAAACGTCTCAATCCGAAAACTTTTCAATCCTAAATTTCCGAAAAACGTTAACTGAAAGGCTTGCACGTTTAAAGCGTCCTAGCCAATACAGTCTCAAAAATCATCGCCGTCTCACCTTGCAGTGAGCCGAAAATAGCTACGCCCGGCTGATACGCCGCGTCCCAGCTCGAAGTTGGCCCAAGTCGCGCCACCCAGTGCCTGATAAGTGAAGGCGGCATTCGCTGCATTTTTGTCCGGATCCGTGGCAAACATCTGGTCGGGCAGCAGCACGGTGCCAGCTGTGGCAGAATCCAGAACCGTCAGCGAGTACGGCTCCTGAAGCCGCGGCGGGGAATCGTTCACGTCGCGGATGGTGAGGGTGAGGGTGGCCGTACCAGTCCTGCCGCGACCGTCCAAAGCCAGGATGCTGTAGGCGCGCACGGCGTCCTCCGTGTTAAGCGGATTCCAAATTTCTCGATCCAGCGGATTCCAAATTAGCACTTGAGCTGTGCTGGCCGATAGCTTAACGATCTGGCGGGATTTTATAGATCACTTTTTTAGTCGCAAAAATTAGAAGCCCCTCACTAAATAGGGGCTGAGGCCATGGAGATGCCAAATTAACTTGGGGGCTTGCTTTGCGCCTATCGCCCATCAGGGTCATTCCCCAAGGCACAGTGAGAGAGACAGTACGAACAATTCAGGGCAGATGCACACACCTGTGGGCGCATTGTTTAGGGCCGGAAAATATTATTTTATTGACCTTTAAGTTATATGTACCTTTAAGTTATTATATGGATCCGTAGCCGGGTCGACATAGATAGTAAAGTTGGTATCCACTGGATCAGCATCCGTAACACTGATTGTGGTGAGCAGGGTGTCCGCCGTAACTGTTTCCAATTGGCTGACGCCCAAATTCGTGGGATTAATCACTGGGCTGTTGTCGTTGGCTTCAGTTACACTAAGGGTGAACATCTTGGAGACTGGCGTTGTGGTCCCGTCAGTTACCTGTAGAACAGAGGTGCGAAAGGAAAGATAATTAATGACTGTTGCAATGAAAACAGGTGAAAATGAATGAATGAAATGAATGAAAATGCCATGAATGAAGGATGTCAGATGCCGTGAAAGAAGGATGTCAGATGCAGTGAAAGAAGGATGTCAGATGCCGTGAAAGAAGGATGTCAGATGCCGTGAAAGAAGGATGTCAGATGCAGTGAAAGAAGGATGTCAGATGCCGTGAATGAAGGATGTCAGATGCTGTAAAATAAAGATGTCAGATGCTACGAATGAAGGATGTCAGATGCCGTGAAATAAAGATGTCAGATGCTACGAATGAAGGATGTCAGATGCCGTGAAATAAAGATGTCAGATGCCGTGAAAGAAGGATGTCAGATGCAGTGAAAGAAGGATGTCAGATGCCGTGAAAGAAGGATGCTAGACGCGTGTAAGAAATATGTCAGACGCTGTGAATGAAGGATGTCAGACGACGTGAATTAAATATGCCAGGTGTAAAACCATGCCAAAAAGTCTCCAGGCGGATGCTAAGCAGCTCACCTGGACATTTAGATTGTGAGTTTTAATCGCAGTTGGTGAGTCGAAGTCCAACTGGGTGTTGACAATCAGCGCACAGCCGTTGATGTCTGGCACGTCAGCCACTCGAAAATACGAGGAGCTGCCGGCGATAAGGGAGCACCTTAGTCTACCGGTGTCGCCGACATCGATGTCCTGCGCCAGCGCCACCACGGCCGTGTCATTGACGCTGATAGCCTCCGACACTTCGAGGGCGGAGGGTTGCTGGGCAACAAACGTAGGCGAGTTGTCTGGAGCGTCGCGAATGTGAACAGTCACGGTGCCGTTCCGGTTTCTAAGGCCGTCAGACACCTGAGAATGGAGTGGCAGCCGTGACGGATTTAACCTAGGACAGATGGATAGCTGGTGGCATTTCACAGCTAGGTTACTGAAGCAAGCTGAAAATAGTTGTCTTGCTCTAGAACATAAATAGATTTCCGTGGGCTGATATTCGAACTCTCGAACTTTCTTCATTAGGCTTTAACCACTGGGCTACAGCATCTGACCAGTGGCTAGCGATGACCAATCATGAAAGTGACTGGTGAGATGACCTAGCAAATGCATTTCGAATATCACAATAGAAGAACTTACCAGCACTCGAAACTGGAATCGATTATTCAAAGCTTTGCCCTGCGGGTTCTCAAAGTCGAAGACTCTATTGGGCCGCAGGTCACCGTTGGAGGCGAGGCTGACATACTCCGGGGCTTCCTGACTGCCGGAAGTAGCTGGAAGGAGGCTGTAAGTCAGCGCGTTCAAATCCAGATCGTAGGCCTTGACGGTGGCGAATACAGTGCTCAGGGGTGTGTTCTCCATCAGGTTGAGATTCAACGCTGAAGTCAGGAATGTTGGCGTGTAGTCGTTGGCGTCAATAGGGACCACCTCCACGATCAAGTAGCCGCGTAGAGAGAGCCTATTGGCGGGTGGGTGAAAGGAATAATTGTTGAAATAAGCAGTCACGTGATGTTTGCTTGTCACAGCAGTGTTGATTCTATCAGTATGTTTCTGCCGCAGTTTTCTATGGACTCGTCTCCAGTTATTAAAACTGTCTATGGCTTTTCATAACAGCTTTCGAAGTTTCTATGGGCTTTTGTCACAACTGTTATTATTGTCTATGGGCTTTTGTCACAACTGTTATTATTGTCTATGGGCTTTTGTCACAAATGTTATTATTGTCTATGGGCTTTTGTCACAACTGTTATTATTGTCTATGGGCTTTTGTCACAACTTTTATTATTGTCTATGGGCTTTTGTCGCAAATGTTATTATTGTCTATGGGATTTAGTCGCAAATGTTTTTATTGTCTATGGGCTTTTGTCACAACTGTTATTATTGTCTATGGGCTTTTGTCACAACTGTTATTATTGTCTATGGGCTTTTGTCACAACTGTTATTATTGTCTATGGGCTTTTGTCACAACTGTTATTATTGTCTATGGGCTTTTGTCTCAAATGTTAATATAGTTTATGGGCTTTTATCGAAGCTGTCGAAGCTGTCTAGATAGGTTTTGACCCAGCTGTCAAAATTGCCTATGGGCAAGGGTCAAAGCTTCTTACAGAACCAAGTACCAGATACATTAGGTGGAAATCTCCACCTATCCATCACTAATAAAGTGTCTCACCGGTCATCAGCCAGAACGTTAAAACGGAAGCGATCCTGACCGGGAAGAATGTTAATCCGATTCATCGATCCGGTGAAGCTCAGCAAGGCGTTGGAAGGATTAATTTCAAACCTTGGCGAACTGCCCGCTTGAGAAAAAGTGCCGGCAGTAGAGTAGGAAATGAGGCTGCCAAAGTCGGTCTTGCTGGGCAGGATGTACTGCATCGGGCCCGGGACAGCATTCTCGCTGACATTAGCAATCGTGAGCACGTAGGAGCCGCCGAAAGTGGGCCGAAAGTCCACCACATTCAACAGGTTGATTGTCAACGAGATTGTGGTGCGGAAAAAACCGTCGAATGCCACGTATTCCAGGTTGTAACTAGTCGGACCTTCGTCGTAATCTAAAGGCCTAGCGACGTAGACTTCGCCAGAGCCAAATTTCACGCCAAACGCGTTGCCTGTGTTGCCGCTCACAATCTGGTATTGGATGATCGGGTTCAGGTCGGCGTCCGTGGCCGTCACCTGGGCGAAACGGGGGACAGATGCTTTTAATAGACGGCGTGGAATAACAGCCGGACATCCCACCCTTGGTGGACTGGCGGGTTAAGGCCGGACATCCAGCGGGTTTAAGCGCAGCCGGCGTTCCCGGCTACAATATGGGATAACAGCCAGGCAATATGGGATTTAATCCCTGCGAAATGAGATCAAATTCCCGGGTATAGGATAAAAGTCTTGGCATACGAGATAACAGTCCTGCGATATGGGACAAAAGTTCTGCGATATGGGATAACAGTTCTGGGATTTGGGATAACAATCAAGCTGGGATATGGGATAATAGTTCTGGGATTTGGGATAACAATCAAGCTGGAATATGGGATAACAGTTCTGGTATTTGGGATAACAGTCCTGCGATATGGGATAACAGTACTGGGATTTGGGATAACAATCAAGCTGGAATATGGGAACACAATTCTGGGATTTGGGATAACAGTACTGGGATTTGGGATAACAGTACTGGGATTTGGGATAACAATCAAGCTGGGATATGAGATAGCAGTCGTGCAATATGGGATAACACTTCTGCAATGTGGGATGTCTTACAATATGGAAAAAATCCTTCAACATACATAGGATGAATATTGACAATGAGATAACAAGAAGCAGAACCCTCACCTGGGTGATCACCCGGCCCAGCGGTGTGTCCTCGGGTATGCCGCCGATGGTGAAGCTGCTAGCGTTGAACAATGGCGGGTTGTCGTTTACGTCAGACAATGTTATTCGAATGCTCAGCGTAGCCTTGTTGGGATTCGGTTGGACTCCAGCCAGTACAGACGGAGCCTGGTCCAAGGCCTCGACGGTGACGCTGTAGGGCAGGGCTCGAGTCTCGCGATCGAAAACGAGGCCAGGCCGAGTAAACAACTCGCCGGTGTTGGAATTAATTTCAAATTTATCGAAATCGCTGCCAGAAGCGAGGGAATAGGAGATGGTACGGAAGGCCAGCACTGAGTCCTGTATGAATTAGGGCATGATACAGACGGATTAGTGCTTGGTACAGACGGATTAGTGCTTGATGCAGACGGATTAGTGCTTGGTACAGACGGATTAGTGCTTGGTACAGACGGATTAGTGCTTGGTAACAGACGGATTAGTGCTTGGTACAGACGGATTAGTGCTTGGTACAGACGGATTAGTGCTTGATGCAGACGGATTAGTGCTTGATATAGAAGGATTATTGCTGTATAGAGACGGATTAGTGCTTGATAAAGACGGATTAGTGCTTGTTACAGACGGATTAGTGCTTGAAATGGATGGATTAGTGCTTGAAATGGACGGATTAGTGCTTGTTACAGACGGATTTATGCTTTATACAGACGGATTAGTGCTTGATACAGAAGGATTAGTGCTTGAAATGGATGGATTAGTGCTTGAAATGGACGGATTAGTGCTTGTTACAGACGGATTAGTGCTTGTTACAGACGGATTAGTGCTTGATACAGAAGGATTAGTGCTTGAAATGGACGGATTAGTGCTTGTTACAGACGGATTAGTGCTTGATACAGGGATTAGTGCTTGATACAGGGATTAGTGCTTGTTACAGACGGATTAGTGCTTGATACAGGGATTAGTGCTTGATACAGGGATTAGTGCTTGATACAGTCGGATAATCGAAAACCCAAATTACCGAATCTAGGGCAGCAACCCTAGTGACCAGCTGTCTGACTGACGGCGTCTGGTTGAAGCACTCGGGGAAGATGGCATTTTTAACAGCCTCGCTGGCAAAGAACAGAGGCGCCCTATTGTTGGTGTCAACAATGGTGATGTTCAGCCTCACGTCCGTGTAAATCTCGCCAATTCTGTCTTGTTTGACATTGGAGGCGCAACGGAAGTGCAGCAGAATGTAGGGTGTGACATCATACTGATAGCCGGAATCCGATCCAACGAAGATGCCCTGGTTGATCTGAGTGCTGACATTATAGTCGGCGAATCGAAAATACTGCCTGCTAGAAGGAAAAGTGATGGGGCGAGAGCCGTACAAGAAGCTCCAGCTGAACTTGGCCGGAGCCGTGGTGGATTGCAGGCTGGCGGTCATGTTTAACACATTTGTGGCGCTGTTGGCATTCTCCATGATTGACAGCTGATACCCGGCCGGGTTGCGGGTCACAACAGGTGGCAGCAGGTCTCGATTGTTGCTCAGAAACACTCGGACGAGAACCCTGGGCCAGGCAGCGCCGGGAGTGGTTAAAGGCGACGGATTTCTGGCCTCAACCAGCAGCTCGACCAGGATGGGGTTGTCCGGCTGCAAATGAAAACGACTGCTCCTTATGTCCAAGTACATCCAGAGCTTGAGTGAGGGTCTATGGGAGCAGGGGCTGGTAGGAGCGAATGTACATCCAGAGCTTGAGTGAAGGTATATGGGAGCAGGGGCTGGTAGGAGCGAATGTACATCCAGAGCTTGAGTGAGGGTCTATGGGAGCAGGGGCTGGTATAGGAGCGAATGTACATCCAGAGCTTGAGTGAGGGTCTATGGGAGCAGGGGCTGGTATAGGAGCGAATGTACATCCAGAGCTTGAGTGAGGGTCTATGGGAGCAGGGGCTGGTATAGGAGCGAATGTACATCCAGAGCTTGAGTGAGGGTCTATGGGAGCAGGGGCTGGTATAGGAGCGAATGTACATCCAGAGCTTGAGTGAGGGTCTGTGGGAGCAGGGGCTGGTATAGGAGCGAATGTACATCCAGACTCCAGAGTTTAAAGTCACGCTAGAGCACTCACCGCAGGCGGAGTGCTGGTGAATTGATTTGTAATTGAAATGATGCCCTCCTGTGTATTGGCATCTTTGACAATCCTAAAGAAGCTGGTGGTGTTAAGCAGAAAGTAGTCCACTTGAGCATTGCTGCCAAAGTCCGGATCGAAGGCGAAAACGCGGATAACCTCCGTGCTGATCGGGTCATTGTACATGATAACCCGGGAGTACTCAGTGTTATCGAACTCCGGCGGATTGTCATTCACGTCCGTCAGGGTGATTTGAAAGGTGCAAAGTGCGCTGAGGCTTGGAGTGCCTAAAAAATTAGAAACTTTTTATTTAAAGTAAAACATGCGACTACTGACAAAATAAGTAGCATATGGTGACAATTTCTGTTAAATTTAGGAATCGTAAAAGTTGAATTAAAAAACGAACGATTCATTGATTTGAAGTTTTGAAAGCAAATTTAAATAAGATTATCGATAGTCAAAACGTCCACTGCGAAAACAGATAACAATTTGAATAGGAATCAAAGCATACGACATAAAAACGCCTTTTTAAAAGTGATTTTAGCCAATCTAAAAGAAACAGTAAGTTTACCTACCAAATCCTTTGCGATTTTAGGTTGCTGACATTGTGCGTGACTTAAAAAATAAATAAGCAAAGGTTTAGATAGAAAATAAGTGAAATAGTGTGCAAAATATTTTTTAAAGCAAATACTTGCGAGCTTTATGCGAAAGAAAAGTTACTTTGAAAACTAATACGATATGTATAGAAAAGTGTGAAAACTGAAGCTTACAATTTAAGAGACAGTACATCTAAGCTAATATTTAACTAGGAGATATAATACTAGACTAGAAGAAGTGAACACCACAGGCTGTTTTATCAGTGCGTGAAGAATGAAACAGAATACAGATTCAATTAAAAATACAATGCAACTACAAACCTGATGGAGACAGTGGGTCTGAAAGGGAGGACGCAAATACCCGGAAATTGCTCTACTGAGAGACACTAGCTCAAACTGATGAAATGACATTCAAACTGATGGAACAACATTCAAACTGATGAAATGACATTCAAACTGATGGAATGACATTCAAACTGATGGAACAACATTCAAACTGATGGAATGACATTCAAACTGATGGAAAGACATTCAGACTGATGAAATGACATTCAAACTGATGGAACAACATTCAAACTGATGGAATGACATTCAAACTGATGGAAAGACATTCAGACTGATGAAATGACATTCAAACTGATGGAACAACATTTAAACTGATGAAATGACATTCAAACTGATGGAATCACATTCAAACTGATGGAATGACATTCAGACTGATGAAATGACATTCAAACATATGAAATGACATTCAAACTGATGAAATGACATTCAAACTGATGGAATCACATTCAAACTGATGAAATGACATTCAAACTGATAGAATGACATTCAAACTGATGGAATAACATTCAAACTGATGGAATGACATTCAGACTGATGGAATGACATTCAAACTGATGGAAAGACATTCAGACTGATGAAATGACATTCAAACTGATGGAACAACATTCAAACTGATGAAATGACATTCAAACTGATGGAAAAACATTCAAACTGATGAAATGACATTCAAACTGATGAAATGACATTCAAACTGATGAAATGACATTCAAACTGAGAGAATGACATTCAAACTGATGGAATGACATTCAAACTGATGGAATGTCATTCAAACTGATGAAATGACATTCAAACTGATGGAATGACATTCAAACTGATGGAACAACATTCAAACTGATGGAACAACATTCAAACTGATGAAATGACATTCAAACTGATGGAAAAACATTCAAACTGATGAAATGACATTCAAACTGATGAAATGACATTCAGACTGATGAAATGACATTCAAACTGAGAGAATGACATTCAAACTGATGGAATGACATTCAAACTGATGAAATGACATTCAAACTGAGAGAATGACATTCAAACTGATGGAATGACATTCAAACTGATGAAATGACATTCAAACTGAGAGAATGACATTCAAACTGAGAGAATGACATTCAAGAGAATGACATTCAAACTGAGAGAATGACATTCAAACTGATGAAATGACAATTGGGAAAAACCTTATAGTTATAACAATTTTTTTTCTGATGAATAGCTTAAAACATCTTCAATTTAAGTGCAAATAGAAATAAAACTGTTTACTCACCCTGATCCTGAGCCATGACAGTTATCCAAATAGAATTGGGATTGAAGACAGTAAGGTCGGTGCTTTCCCTATCCAGGACTTGAGTGCTGCTCAGTGCCGCGGTTGACGGGTTGATGTTAAAGAACAAATAGCTGGGAAAAATATTGTTATTAACCAAACTGTAAACGACTCGACCGTTGCTACCAGTGTCCGCGTCCGTAGCAACCAGATCAACGGTTGAGACCACACTAGAAGCAGGCTGGCCCTCCTGAAAGCTAACCGCAGTTGCTGGGCAGGCCCTGAACACTGGCGGATTCAAATTGGCATCGCTAATAGTGACTGTGAGATTGGCCACCTGGCTGGCTAGCGGAAGCCCTGGGGTCGGACAACCACCAGGACAGGTGCCGCTGTCCACCGCAATGACTGGGATTGTGTAAGAGAAGATTGTGACTCCGGTCAGGCTGCTAGCAACTTTCACCTGGCCGGTGTTGGTGTCCACCTGGGAATGTTGAGAGCAGTTCATATTATTCACAAGTACTCACATACTACAAAGGGGTGAGTGGCAGAGCGGTTAACGCGTTCGCCTCTCGCACCAAGGTCAGAGATTCAGAGATTCAGAGATTCAGAGGTTCAGAGGTTCAGAGATTCAGAGGTTCAGAGGTTCAGAGGTTCAGAGATTCAGAGATTCAGAGGTTCAGAGGTTCAGAGATTCAGAGGTTCAGAGGTTCAGAGGTTCAGAGGTTCAGAGATTCAGAGGTTCAGAGATTCAGAGATTCAGAGATTCAGAGATTCAGAGATTCAGAGATTCAGAGATTCAGAGATTCAGAGATTCAGAGGTCGTTCTACTGTTAAAGGAACCTATTGTGTAAAAAATGTACCTGTCCTTAACTAAACAATGATTTTTCTATTCATTTTAAGCATTGAAACTCACTGTGAACAGGGCTGCGCCAGAGAATGGATAGGACGCAACCCGCAGGCCACCGTTATGAAAGTAGTAGCTGATGTCGGAATTATCGGCGTCCTGGCCCTGCAGCTGGTAGAGCACGCTGCCAACCGGAGTAGTCTTTGATAATGTCGCCTCTCCGTTGGCCAGCACCGGCGCTTCGTCGTTTCTATTGGCAATCGGGATGATGACGCCAGCTGTTTGCCTAGCAACTGAGCCCAGGCCGTCTGTTACAGAGATGCTGAACTCGTATTGCCGTGACTTCGGATCCAGAGTGTCGTAGTCCAGTTTCCTAGAAGAGTTTTTTTGTTGGAATGGAAGTAAACTACCCGATATGTTTAGAAATATTGCTTCTCTTGTGGGTAGGATTTAGCACAGTGATTGGAGCTTAGCGAAATAAGAAATAACAATTGATTACACCTGCCACAATGGGGCCGGATGCACAGCCGCATTGCGCGGCGCATCTGAAGGTTGTGTACGACTGTTCAGTCCATGGACTGGGGAGACGCCACGCCAACCTTAATTAACCCAGCTGATGCTGGAACCCATTTAACAGCTGGGTGAACTGAAGCATTGCACAGTTAAGCATCTAAATAAAAAACACAAATTTCAGGTTCCAGTCGTGTCGGGAATCAAACCCCCGACCTTTAAATCGAGAGTCTGACACTCTAACCACAAGGCTACAACCCCTATATTTGGCTACACAACATCATTGAATGAAAATTAGCATATTTCTTTAATCGTTTTGTTTCGGAGTAAATGAATAGCCGATATGTATTGAAAAAATCTTAGTTTAGACAATGTACACAGACAGTTAAGGCAAACCTCGAATCAGGCAATTTTAACTCACCTGAGCACTTTGATAAGAGCATTCTGCGTAGTGGGATCTGTCTCAACGTAGAAGAATGAGCTCTGCGCTCCGGACAATGAGTAGACCTGCGGCCGATTGGGCGCTGTGTCAGCGTCTATGGCCGGTATACTCAGCACAGTGGAATTTAAGGCCGCGTCCTCGCCGACATTGGCAGGCGGCAGGTAGAAGTTCAACTCGAAATATGGTCTGTTATCGTTCACGTCCAAGAGATTGACAATTACCTGGAAAAAAATCACGAGTAAAAAAATCGCCTGGAATATTGAAATAGATCCTTGATCTGGGATCAAGGATCTGGAATCAAGGATCAAGGATCAAGGATCTGGGATCAAGGATCTGGGATCAAGGATCTGGGATCAAGGATCTGGGATCAAGGATCTGGGATCAAGGATCTGGGATCAAGGATCTGGGATCAAGGATCTGGGATCAAGGATCTGGGATCAAGGATCTGGGATCAAGGATCTGGGATCAAGGATCTGGGATCAAGGATCTGGGATCAAGGATCTGGGATCAAGGATCTGGGATCAAGGATCTGGGATCAAGGATCTGGGATCAAGGATCTGGGATCAAGGATCTGGGATCAAGGATCTGGGATCAAGGATCTGGGATCAAGGATCTGGGATCAAGGATCTGGGATCAAGGATCTGGGATCAAGGATCTGGGATCAAGGATCTGGGATCAAGGATCTGGGATCAAGGATCTGGGATCAAGGATCTGGGATCAAGGATCTGGGATCAAGGATCTGGGATCAAGGATCTGGGATCAAGGATCTGGGATCAAGGATCTGGGATCAAGGATCTGGGATCAAGGATCTGGGATCAAGGATCTGGGATCAAGGATCTGGGATCAAGGATCTGGGATCAAGGATCTGGGATCAAGGATCTGGGATCAAGGATCTGGGATCAAGGATCTGGGATCAAGGATCTGGGATCAAGGATCTGGGATCAAGGATCTGGGATCAAGGATCTGGGATCAAGGATCTGGGATCAAGGATCTGGGATCAAGGATCTGGGATCAAGGGAATAGGGTTAAATCTCCCGGATTAGCCACCTGAGCAGACGTGCTCAGAGTGCCGTTCTCAGTGCAGGTGACACTGAAGCGCCACTGTTTCTCGGTGCTGGGATTGTCATAGTCCTGTGATGAGGTTAGCGTCAGGGCGCCAGTCTCGGCTGACAGAGTGAACGGCAGGCCTGCCATATCAGCTGAGGTCAGCCTCACTGTGGACCAGATGTTGTTGACGCTGACGCAGCGGACAACACCAGCCACCTGGCCAGCAAGGGCAGTCTCCGGGAAGCCAAGGATGACGGGATCGCCGGCTAGCTGAGGATTCTGATAATTCACGCTGACCGAAATAGGCGCGTAGCCGTAACGATTCTGCCAGCCGATGGCCGTAGTGCGGTCCGCGTTTGAGTCCACAACCTTTGCAAAGTTTGAGGCGATGGCGTAAATAACAAGCTGCCACCCCAAAAAACGTATTCTAAATAATATATCTTCAATCCCAAATCGCAAGTAAAATTAGAGGATTTATATCTCAGATTCCATACCTCAGACACACAAAGTTCCATTACTGGCAATATGTTTACATAAATCCTATTTAAAATAAAATATTCTACGAGCCTCATTTCATTTAATAAACATCGTGTCTTGGAACACCTAGTCTATTAGCCAGACCTTCAACTATTTTCCTGATCCGATATCCAAGTCAAATATCCCGAATCTTTAATCCCATAACCCAGATCCCAAATCTTTTAAGTTCCATAACCCATATCCTATAACCCTGATCCCATATCCCATAACCCAGATCCCATATCCCATAAAACCCAGATGCCATATCCCATAACCCAGATCCCAAATCCCATAACCCATATCCCATAACCCATTTCCCAAAACTCAGATCCCAAATCCCATAACCCCGATCCCAAAACCCAGATTCAAAATGCAATAACACAGATACCATAACCCAGATCCCATAACCCAGATCCCATAACCCAGATCCCATAACCCAGATCCCATAACCCAGATCCCAAAACCCAGATCCCATAACCCAGATCCCAAATCACAACTAAGATCTAAATCCAGATATAGATCTTCTAGATCTATTCTCAAAGCTTCTAGATCGATCCTTACCCAGATTCCAAAGCCTATAACACAGATCCCAAATCTGAGATCACAGACCTAATTTTGTCAGCAATCTGTCAAGAACGCATACCTGTACAGACAGCTGATAGGTCTTCCCAGATGGGAACGGATCGTTGCCAACGGTAACAAGATATCCCAGATTTGACACAATACGGAACCGACCCTCAGCCAGGGCTTCCGTTCCCGGAGCCAGCGCGAAAGACAATTTTGCGTCGGCGTCGGCGTCCACGGCGATGAATTGGGACATGGCGCCAGAGGGTCGCACGGTCGATCCCGCCTTCGTGTTCATCTGCTGGTACAGAGACGACAGAAACTGCCTCGGCAGGCCGCCCTCCCACGGCCGCTGAATCACTGGAGGCTCGTCGTTAGCGGGCTGAACATCGATTCTGTAGGAGATCTCCACAACTGCAGAAACAAGGATTCAGGGATAAATGCAAGAAACTAACAACAATAAACCTGTCTAAACAATAAACAATAGACACCCGGGTCATTGCTCCTCCAGGACCTGTAGGTCAATACAAATTGATCTGTGGGTCTGTGGGCATGAAAAGATAAAGCAAATTTCAGATCCTTCTGTGGGTCGTTACCCCGTTCCAAATCCTTTTGTGGGTCATTACCCCATTCAGATCCTACTGTGGGTCATTACTCAATTCCAGATCCTACTGTGGGTCATTACCCCATTCAGATCCTTCTGTGGGTCGTTACCCCGTTCCAGATCCTTTTGTGGGTCATTACCCCATTCAGATCCTACTGTGGGTCATTACTCAATTCCAGATCCTACTGTGGGTCATTACTCAATTCTAGATCCTACTGTGGGTCATTACTCAATTCCAGATCCTACTGTGGGTCATTACTCAATTCCAGATCCTACTGTGGGTCATTACTCAATTCTAGATCCTACTGTGGGTCAATACTTAATTCCAGATTCTTCTCTGTCATTACCCACAGAAGAGACCTACGGACGGGTTGTAGCCTAGTGGTTAGAGCGTCAAAAGTATGAATTGAAGGTTTAGGTTTCAATTCCCGACTTCACAGGAAAATAATGTGTCCTTTAGCAAGACACTAAACTTTGCACTGCATCATTTCACCCAGCTGTTAAATGGGTACCATCATCAACCGGGTAATTTATGGTTGGTGTGGCGTTTTACCAGTCCATGGACTGTACAGCTTCAGATGCGCCGCGCGATAGCTACGGCTGTGCTGTTGGCTGCACATCTGGACCAATTGGGGCAGGTGTAATCAATCACTATTTATTATTACTGTGAGTCATGATCTCTTTAACACACATACTTCTGTGAGTAATAAGCCCTGTTGAGATGCTTCTGTGGATCGTAAGCCGTACATTATCTCAACTATTTTTTAGCCTATCCATGTAATGCCCTAAATACTTTTATAGCAACTAATCTACGAAAACGGAAAGCCATGCAGGATATTCTAGTGTTGCTAAATTTAGCAACAAAACAGAATTGTGTCTAAAGCACATGGTAAAAACACAACAGAGACAGCTGGAAAGACAGTGAGATTTGGATTAGAAAACAGAGAGAATAAGATGGTAGGGTGAGACAGTCAGGGTGAGACAGTCAGGATGAGACAGTCAGGATGAGACAGTCAGGGTGAGACAGTCAGGATGAGACAGTCAGGATGAGACAGTCAGGGTGAGACAGTCAGGATGAGACAGTCAGGATGAGACAGTCAGAATGAGACAGTCAGGGTGAGACAGTCAGGATGAGACAGTCAGGATGAGACAGTCAGGATGAGACAGTCAGGGTGAGACAGTCAGGATGAGACAGTCAGGATGAGACAGTCAGGATGAGACAGTCAGGGTGAGACAGTCAGGATGAGACAGTCAGGATGAGACAGTCAGGATGAGACAGTCAGGATGAGACAGTCAGGATGAGACAGTCAGGATGAGACAGTCAGGATGAGACAGTCAGGGTGAGACAGTCAGGATGAGACAGTCAGGATGAGACAGTCAGGATGAGACAGTCAGGGTGAGACAGTCAGGATGAGACAGTCAGGATGAGACAGTCAGGATGAGACAGTCAGGGTGAGACAGTCAGGATGAGACAGTCAGGATGAGACAGTCAGGATGAGACAGTCAGGGTGAGACAGTCAGGATGAGACAGTCAGGATGAGACAGTCAGGATGAGACAGTCAGGATGAGACAGTCAGGATGAGACAGTCAGGGTGAGACAGTCAGGATGAGACAGTCAGGGTGAGACAGTCAGGATGAGACAGTCAGGATGAGACAGTCAGGATGAGACAGTCAGGGTGAGACAGTCAGGATGAGACAGTCAGGGTGAGACAGTCAGGGTGAGACAGTCAGGGTGAGACAGTCAGGATGAGACAGTCAGGATGAGACAGTCAGGATGAGACAGTCAGGGTGAGACAGTCAGGATGAGACAGTCAGGGTGAGACAGTCAGGATGAGACAGTCAGGGTGAGACAGTCAGGGTGGAGCACACGAGAAAGTGTAGTAGATGGCAGTCAAAAAAGCAGAAATTGAGGCCAGCAAGCAATGAACTGTCGGCAAACACAGGGCAGGTTTTGTGTGGAGACGCCCAACACAGACTCAAGCCAGAAAACAATTACCATGAGCACTAGCATATTGGTACAGACAGAGAGGAGAGGCGCGGGTTTGAGCCGCTGTAAAGCAATGCCAGGACTCAATAGAGCTGAGAACAGAGTGAGTCACTCAGCTATGCCAGCTAGCAGCTGCACCCACCCCAGCCGCCATTTATGGGTCGTGAGACGGGACTTTTTAAGCCCGCCCGAGTAGACTCAGGGCCAGCAACAAAAGCAGATTGGAGAGAGAAAAAAGACTATTAATAAATTCCTTTAGACTTAGAAGTGTTAGACATAGAGCAGAGGCTCAGAACTGAGGCTGTGGAGTGAGTGTACATGTGACTGCACTAAGCACAATAATATACATTACTGTGCACTCTCACGATTGGTACAGTCGATGAGGCTGTAAGAAAGATATCTCTCGTCATTTAATACTAAATAGTTTAATAGTTTAGGAGCTTTCGACAAAGATTATTATGCAAAACATATTAATATTTTATCCTCTAATTTATGATAAAATACACAGTCAAACACTTATGGATTCTAGATATTTGTTTAACTAAAAAATAGATCTATTCTCAACTATGGAAATAGAATAGACTGAACTCGTAAATATATTTTTTTTCCAAGATTCTACATATACAGGACTTCTTAGTTAACGATTTCAAGAAAATCTACTTTAAAATCTACCAGATGGAATACTTTTTGGCAGAAAAATAGGATAATGTGATTTGATTTCGATTATGGTGACTGCTGTTGTTGCTTCTAGTGCTGATGTTAAGTGCTTCGAATTCAATTGCTGGTTTCGAGCTGATCCTATCCCAAAGGATATTCAATTGACAATCAAGGAGCATCCGTTTGACAAAATCTATTTAGCGAAATTGATGTGCTGAGAGCTCTGATCGAGACAGGATTGATTGAGCCGAAAAGCGAAAAGCAAAAGATCTTTTTTTAGAATAAAGCAGAAAGTTTACAATTCCTACTTTAATACTAAGGACTCCATTTTCTGTGATAAACTACATCAGTGATTAGGAACCCCGCAGTGATTGGGAATCCCTCAGTGATAGGGAATCCATCAGTGACTGGGAATCCCAACTTAGTGATTGGGAATCCCGCAGTGATTAGGAATCCTGCAGTGATTGGAAATCCCCCAGTGATTGGGAATCCCCATCTAAGGGATTTGGAATCCCTCAGTGATTGGGAATCCCCAACTTAGTGATTTGGAATCCCTCAGTGATTGGGAATCCCGCAGTGATTGGGAATCCCTCAGTGATTGGGAATCCCTCAGTGATTGGGAATCCATCAGTGACTGGGAATCCCCAACTTAGTGATTGGGAATCCCTCAGTGATTGGGAATCCATCAGTGACTGGGAATCCCCAACTTAGGGATTTGGAATCCCCAGTGATTGGGAATCCCCAACTTAGTGATTGGGAATCCCGCAGTGATTAGGAATCCTGCAGTGATTGGGAATCCCTCAGTGATTGGGAATCCCTCAGTGATTGGGAATCCCCCAGTGATTGGGAATCCCGAAGTGATTGGGAATCCCCCAGTGATTGGGAATCCCTCAGTGATTGGGAATCCCTCAGTGATTGGGAATCCCCCAGTGATTGGGAATCCCGAAGTGATTGGGAATCCCGCAGTGATTGGGAATCCCGAAGTGATTGGGAATCCCTCAGTGATTGGGAATTCCTCGCCTCACTAATTGGAAGTTTTTTTCCTAAGTAATTGGAAAACCCTAAAGTCAGGGAAATGGAATATCCATAAAAAAATTTTTTGCATAGGCAGTGATTCATCTGGAATAATTAGTATGCAAGCGCAGTCAAGTGTTTCCTATTTCATTTGCTACATTTTCAGCCTAAAGCAACAATTTTTAATACCTAAATCAGACTAAGATTAGAGTCAAGAGAAGTACAATTTCTCAGGTATTTCCTCGTCAAAAGTTTTCAGGCTAGCAAAGGAAGTTAAAAAACTAAAGTGCTATATTTTTGCTTTCAGAACAGGTCAAGCATATAATTTTTCGGGCCATGCGGTGGAGTAAAATTGTTTTGTGTATCGAAGTAGTGGATTTCACAAGACTTAAGACAAGAAGTTTTGCCGCTAAATTATTTCTGTATTATTATTCCAATTAAGTAAACCAAAGAACCTAAGACTATTAATAAGGGTTCATAATTAACGGTCTTACACGACATAATTCTTACTGAAAATTTGTCTTCATGATCTTTCACAGATCCTTCTGTGAGTCATTACCCCATGCCAGAACCTTCTGTGAGTCATTACCCTATGCCAGATCCTTCTGTGAGTCATTACCCCATGCCAGATCCTTCTGTGAGTCATTACCCTATGCCAGAACCTTCTGTGAGTCATTACCCTATGCTATGCCAGATCCTTCTGTGAGTCATTACCCCATGCCAGAACCTTCTGTGAGTCATTACCCTATGCCAGATCCTTCTGTGAGTCATTACCCCATGCCAGAACCTTCTGTGAGTCATTACCCCATGCCAGAACCTTCTGTGAGTCATTACCCTATGCCAGATCCTTCTGTGAGTCATTACCAATGCCAGATCCTTCTGTGAGTCATTACCCCATACCAGATCCTTCTGAGCCATTACCCATGCCAGATCCTTCTGTGAGTCATTACCCCATACCAGATCCTTCTGAGTCATTACCCCATGCCAGATCCTTCTGTGAGTCATTACCAATGCCAGATCCTTCTGTGAGTCATTACCACATACCAGATCCTTCTGAGTCATTACCCCATGCCAGATCCTTCTGTGAGTCATTACCCCATACCAGATCCTTCTGAGTCATTACCCCATACCAGATCCTTCTGAGTCATTACCCCATGCCAGATACTTCTGTGAGTCATTACCCCATGCCAGATCCTCCTGTGAGTCATTACCCATGCCATATCCTTCTGTGAGTCATTACCCCATACCAGATCCTACTGCGGGTCATTACCCCATTCCAGATCCTACTGCGGGTCATTACCCCATCCCAGATCCTTCTGTGTGTCATTAAACCATTGCAGATTCTACTGCGGGTCATTACCCGTTTCCAGATCCTTCTGTGGGTCATTACCCGTTTCTAGATCCTTCTGTGGGTCATTACCCCATCCCAGATCCTACTGTGTCATTAACCCCTGACAGATCCTTCTGTGAGTCATTACCCCATCCGAGATCATTCTGTGTCATTACCCAATTCCAGATCCTACTGTGTGTCATTACCCGATCCCAGATCCTTCAGTGTGTCATCACCCCATTCCACATCCTTCTGTGGGTCATTACCCAATTCCACATCCTTCTGTGGGTCATTACCCCATTCCACATCCTTCTGTGGGTCATTACCCCATTCCACATCCTTCTGTGTCATTCCCCCAGCCAGATTTTTTAGCGGATTCTTATCACCCAGTTAGCTGACCTGAGCTGGTGCTGTTCCACACTCGAACTACGAAGGGCATGGTGCGGCTGGCGGGCACGTCATAGTCCAGTCGTTGATCCGGACGCAGCGACACTTGCCCGCTGGTCGGGTTAATCTCTAGCACCGCTGGCGCTGGACTGCCAGCGTCGTTACGGAATGAGTAAAATGTGCCCAACACAGTGGCCGCAGCGCTGACAATTGGAGAGCCAGGCAGCAGCAGCTCCGACACAGTCAGCACCTGCAAGGTGGAATCAGACATTGAAATTCCCATTTCGTAGAAATCAAAAATCTAAGATTTTATAGGCAGTTTATCCCACAATTACCTGAACACCTGCACTAATTTGCCGCTTATGTCTAGATAGCTGCACGTCAATGGACTCCAAGACCTTCGATGGCAAAGTTTCAACAGATGCTGCTTGATTAGCCAATGGCCGTGCAGCAATGGTTGCCAATGAAACCAAACTGACTATGGAGATAAGCAATATGTGTGGCTTTGCTAAAGTTGATGCAATTGCCATTGTCATGGTGACAATTACAGACAATTATTGATTTCTTGTGTTGCACAACAAAGGCTAAAATGACAGAAATTTTGGAGAAGGCAAGCTAAGTAAAATTTAAAAGATAAGAAGATAATAAATTTTTTCCTAAATGTTGCATTTTTTCCACTCTTGAACATGTATTGGTTGCATTTGCTATTTGCTTTTGTATTCTTGTTCAGTATCTAGTTTACATTCTAGCCACTTGATTAAAAATTTACTTCTTTCAGGTTACCTGTTTACAATAAACCTGTTGTAACCAACTAAGTTGTTTTTATATTTGTTATATGGGTTCACAATCAGCATTGTAGGGTTTCCTTGATATTTGTGCTTGAGTATTAAATATATAACTAAATCTAATCTAGATTAGTCCAGACAAACATAGGCAAAAATGGTCACAGTAAAATGGCTAATGATAGCTGCTTAAAATGTAAAACCTGTAATTACAATACACAGCTAATATAATTGCAACTGGCAAATCAACTGTTTCTTTCAAAAATAAAAGAGAAACAGAAGAATAGGCCATGTATGTTATGTACCATGGATATTTTGAAAGTGTTGTCAGAATAACAGTTTTGGCTAATATGATGTCCTCCTTTTGATGTAATAATTAATAAATGTTTTGTAGCACTGCTTTCTAGGAATAGTATAAAGAAAATCCTAAATAGCTGGGCTTAGTATATAATTGTGCCTCAAATTACCTCATTTTGCATTCTGGTGATGAGTTTTCAATGCTTTGTGCTTTGCTACAAGCATATTAGCTTAGCCAAACTGCTTCATATTGTGTTTTAAAATAAAGAAATATTTTAACCCATAATTATTCCCTTAAGTCCTGATAAAGATAAAAATTAAAAAAAAATTTCATTAAAAAAAGCTAATATGTTAGATAAATTAAAAACTCATGGCAAATAACAATTGAATTAACTGATATTGAATAAACATTTACTGGCCAATATTCTAGAGAGGAGGAAAGAGAAGTATATTGAAACTAAATAAAGTAATTGTTAAGAAAGATTAGTTATGTCAACTAATCCTTAATGCCTTAGTTTAATACAATTAATGATGTGTATCTAATCATGCATATTGCTAGCTAATTGGACATATGGTATAATGCTACCATTCTCAAAAAATGTGCATGATTGGTTCTATACGTTATTAAAACAAAAAGTCAAGGAAGCAAATGATTATAAAAGCATACAGTAAGTTAGTGTTATAAATAAAATAAAGTAAGATTTAAGTAAACTTAAAGAGAGTTGTTTTTACATCTTTGCGATAGCTAGGCTAGGCCTAGAACCCTTGCAGTAGGTAGTAACAACAGATACTATAGATATGTATCTATATTGTATAGATAAATTAATTAACAGATAAATTATTTCCTTATACATAATTGGTAGTAACTAGGATTGGTTTTTACAACCTAGAATAAAAATAGATTTAACAGATATCCATACCCACTGTATATTGCTATTTATTTACAAGTTAATTTCGCTAGGCTAAGGCCAAGGTATAAGCTATATTTTTGCTTACTTATTAAAGAGTAAATAAAAATAAAATAGGTTTAAGTATCTATAATTTATATGTTTTTAAGTTTCTTGTTGTCCATTAAAATATTTGTTGTCAAAAATATATAAAAGAAAAAAATCAGCACCCATAGATGGTGTGCGCCTTAATAATAATAATAATACAACTGTTAAGCAGGCAGTTAGGGCTAGCTTATCCTAAATTTATCTTTGACAAAAATTTTAGGATACATCTAGATTCTAGACCTATGAGGCAGCTTTATTAAATCGCAGTGTGGCTCTAGTAGATGTAGCATGTAGCATATATATGCCTAGCAAATGGGACCTTCCTTACTCCCTATTCCAATTTTTTAAGTGTAAGTGCACGCCACTGATGTCAGTCGTCAGGCAGGCAAACTTGCTAGGGAACAGTTAAGAAACTGGATTTATAAAAAGTAGGCCTAACGGTTAAATATAGTCTTTGGGCAAAATGAAAGTTTAAGTCGGCCAAAAGCAGCACGAAAAACGTTCTTCGGGACGCGCATGCGGGTAGGTGTGGCCCATGATCGTTGAGGAAATTCTTTCGATTTATATTTCTTGGCGAAGCACAAAGTTTAATATGTTAAAAGTTTAAATAACGACTTTTTACAAGCTTATTGCTTAACTCAGTAATCAGTATTATAAGAAAATGCATTGAATTAAGCATACAGATAGTAAGAAATTAAACATTGCTTTAACTAAAAACCGTTCTTTAATCCGGAAAATAATCCGAAATCCAAGCGTCGATTTGACAACAATGACAGTTATAGTTATTAGTGCAGAGCCAGCTTTCGAGCTTTAGGTTAGGAGAACTGGGCCTCATCGCTCTGAATCTACACTCGCTCCATCTCTGATGTACATGTTTGATGTTTGTTTAAGAGATCAAGTAAGATATATGTCCTACAAAACTTTGGTAGCATCATTGGGATAAATTTCTTTTATAAGAAGTTAGGCCTGCGACTTATATAATATTTTCGACTAATTTTTTATCGACCAATTTCCTTTGATCTAGCGATTTCGCAATTTCACCCGACAACAAATGGGCGTCAGGAAACAATCTAAGAATAGCTAGCTAAGCATGTCAGCTCTGCTTCCATGCGCGATTTACGCAGCAGTCATTGGACTCCTGACAAGGCCCACTACAATTAAGAAATAATATACTTATTTTTAATACTCTAAATGGGCGCCATCCTGTCTCCTCCTTAGTCGTACAAATAATATGTTAACAAAAGTATTCACTTTTATAATTATAACTGAACATAATAAATAGTTGAATCATCAGCCATATCATTATTACCGCTACACTATTGGTCGCATTATTTATTCGTCACAAGAGGCCTCTCAAAACGCAACCACACCGCCCCACCAAGGGCATAGAAGAGACCTTTGCTTAGGGACGAAAGAATATCAATTTAGCTTAACCTAATGACGGCTTTAGCGGAAGGTTATGCAATTTTAAACGACTTTTAAACGAATTTTAAACAAGTACATCGACAGCTGTGCTTGGGATTGCTGCAACTGCCGAAACCAGCACTCCATCCGCCGCGGGTCCTTTTTTGACGGGTCCCACCTCGCTCTTAGCAAGATTGTGGAGCTCACGTACATGTGGAAGCTGGAGATGAAGACCCGGGACCAGATCCGGCAGCTTGGTATGAGTGAGCACACAGTGGTTGACTGGCACTGGCACTGGTTTCTGCGTGACACCTGCCAGTAAGTTTCTCCTTGATCATCCGGTGGAGTTAGGTGGACCCGGGCGCGAAGTAGAGATTGACAAGTCAGAATTTATGCACAGAATTAGCACCACCAAGGTGCGTGGCGCGAAGGGCATTGTTGTTATAGGCATGGTCGAACAACACACGAGCAATTGCATGATGGTAGTTGTACCAGACAGGACTCCCCAGACAATGGTTCCTATTATTCAGCACCACATTCTGCCTGGAACTCGGATCCTCCCGGATGGCTGGCTGGCGTATGCTGCATGGACTCCAGAACCATGCCGTTGTCAACCATGCACCGTCTGCACTTCGTCAACCCTCAGGATGCGACGGTTCATAAGAACACAATCGAAGTGTACTTGGGCACAAGCTAATCGCAAATTCAGATCGATGCATGGCACATCCGATGCTCTCTTTGAAAGTGATCTCGAAGGAGTTCCTCTGGCGCCGCATGTATCCTATACTAACGTCTTCGGTGCAGTGCTTTATTGGATTGCCCATTACGTACTATCATCCCCTGTGAGGATTTGAGTTCTGAGACTTGTTTTGAGCGAATTTTGAGGATTCAGTGACTAAGGAGCGATGTTATAGTCCTGTTATTGTTCACTTGTTTGATTATTCATTACTTCGTGACACGTTGGCGCGTATTCAAAAGTAAAATTAATTACGCGAAACAAACTGCATCATTGCCGCAGGTGTACGTATGTGCGAAAGCATACGACTTGGCTTTGGATACAAAAGTTAAATCGAAAACTCATTACATCACTATACTTTGATGTAATTGGGGTAGCTAATTTTTTCGCACCCGCGAAGCAGCATGGGGTGTGAGGCCGTAGCGAGTCGAGGCTAAAAACAGAATAGAATAAATATATAAATGATATGTTATTATACACGTTTACATTATTACAAATTTAACAAAAAAATTAATAGCTCGTACCTCCCGAACCACTTGTAGCTCGTGATATGTCAAACACTATGCACTATATGCAATTTTTTTCCGAAAGAATAAGTTAAGGCACCTATGTATTTTTTCTTACGCTTTTTCAACTAAACATTTATTTGCTTAAATTAACTTTATAATTCATTCAACTGTATAAGGACGGTTAAAACGGTCTATTTTGAGAAGACTCAATTTATCGCATGGCATGGGACGGCCTCGCATTATGCGCTTTGGGCCCCACGAAGAGCCATGCCCTGGTTTTGTTCAAACCAGCCGCCTGCAGACTCGGTACTACCTGATGCCTCCATGGCAACTCAGCCAATCCCAGACAGTGGCCCGCAGGCTGCCAGCCTCAGCTGTGACCCAGCTCACATCTTCTGGCCCGGCTCTACCGTGCGCTGCATTCCGGCCGCCCCATAACATTGTGGACTCTGTAGCCGAATTTCTGCGAGCATTTGCAACAACCCAGACTCTATAAAATCACTGCCTGGACAGAGCTGCTCATCTTGGCCAAACTGCGGCTCCTTGATTGCTCCCATGCACGGAGCGCATGAGCCGCGGAGCCTTGAATCAGCGAGCAGCGGTCGGGGTCTGGCGCTGATCGCCTCGAGGCACGACATAATAATGATTGTGCACTCACCCGCTCTGTCCGCAACCGGGTCAACGCGGGTGACGTCCGCGGCACCGCCCGAGTGGTTATCAACGACGGCAGGCTAGTGGAGACGGACAACGCAGCAGCTGAAGCCCTACGGACAAAGCACCCAGTCGAGTCTGATTCGCCACCCTCCGCCGGAGAGCTGCCAACGCCCTACCGGCTGTTCATGGAGCAGCTGCTGGATGCTATTGCCCGGATCCCCACAGGCGGAGCGCCGGGCCCAGACGGTTTGGGACCCGCTCACCTGAAACACGAGCTCACAAAGTGGCGTGGCCCTGCAGATTGCCCAGCTGGACTTCTGCAACCTTTGCCTTGAGGGGTCCTTCTTTACCAGGTCTGCTGAGCAGCCGCGAGGGCACGCGCCTTTCATACATTGAGCTGTCCATCGCAGTTAGCCTGCGGTTCAGCCTGAAAACTGCGGCACCTGGCCGCCAGCCACTCGATGCCCTAGAGAACTACGCCCTCGCCTGCATGCAAACTTGGGCTCTAGACGACGACGAGTTCAACTCGTGGCTCTGGGACATCCTGAGGGAGGCTGGTTTTCCGTCGGTGCTCGAACCAATCGGCCTCCTCGCGTGACTCTCGCCACTTTGATTGTGACACGGGAAGCAACCATCACGCACACCTGCGCCCCATGTCATGTGCACGCGTCCGCCGTCGCACCCCGCGCAGCTGCCACCTCCAGCAAAAAACCAAATACGCCGATCTCGGCGACCACAACGACTTCCGCCCAGTCTGCATGGAGACTCTGGGCGCCTTCGGCCTCCTGCTCTATAGATCGTAGACGCTCTTGCGGCCCGCATATGGGCCCAATCTGGGGAGCGGTAGACCCGTTAGCGCATCTTAATTCGCCGGATCGGGGCAGCTGTCCAGGCCGGAATGCCCGCATGATTGTCGCCGCCCACGCCCATTCTAATGCTGGCCGTCTGCAGGAGGCCTGCTAAGTTTTAATTCCTGCTTTTATACCACTCCCTTAGGTGAAAAAATATTTTAAATTTTCAGATATTTTCTTATTTATAATAAATGTTTTTTTTAAGTTAATATTAATGTTATTATTATTAACGTTTAAATTAGGCCTAACACATAAATGTAATTTAAGAAACATTTAACAATACTACCTATCGGTTGAAAACATCAAGGTCTATAGATTTATTATTTCATATCTAACTTCATATCTATTTCATATCTTTCATATCTATAGGCCTATTATTTTATATTTCATATCTATTGTTTCATGTTAATAGCATTTTTAATGCATCTCTGGCAAGCCCAAAGAAGCGTAAAATTTAAATTTGCGTTTACGCCAGCTATATGCCTATATCCCAGTCGCAGTGTGCATTCTTGTGTCACTGAAAAAATTCAAACAGAGAAGATATGCAACAAATACAGGAACAAAATATCAATTTACAAGAAATCATAAAGCAAACCTAAGTTAAACTTTTCTTTTCTTGACAAGAACTTTTACTAGGCCTAGCTTTAAAAAGCTATTTCCCACTTTTCTACATTACCTAATAATAAGTGATTTAAGAAAGCAAAATAAACACGTGTTTGTTTCATTGATACTGATAGCTAGGCCTAGTGTTTAGCAAACAACTTTATATAGGCGAATAGGCCTAATTTAATTTTTACTTTAATTAATTTGGGAAATAAGCTATTATGACCTATTGCCATTGGCTATTTGTTTAGGAAAAATGATTGCTAAGGCAAGTGAACCTGTAAAGTCTACACTCCTCTACAACAGTAAGAGCTAACTATGTAAGGCTTTTTAGGAGTTAGGTCTTATGATCACTCAATAAAAACTACTATACTTGGTTTTCATCTCTTAACAATCTATCTAAGCTACTTAAGCAACCTGCAGTTAGCTCTGATTAAGAGTTAGGCCTAGGCCTATAATACTGAAAAATACATAAATTAAGACAGTTGCTATGCTGTCTATTGAGTATAAGTAGGGCAATTTTCTAGATTTCCTCGCATACATTTGTCCCTGATGTGATTGTTATCTTGCACTAATCATAGGGGCCTACTCATGCTATAAGTATATGATGAGCTGAATCTTTTGTCATCTATTTTGTGACCATTTCCTTTCTGGATCTCATTATTGAAAGCAGGATTTTTGTAAACTTTATGCCAAAATTTAAATATTTTGTTCCTAGAACTCATTTTTCCTAGTTTTTGCCCAAAACACAAAGTAGGCCTAAAAAATAAAGTATTTTGAGGCCCAATAATTCATTTTATGATATCCATTTTTTCAAAATATCTGTCATCACAAGAGTTGCATACACTGCCATACAGATGCATGCAGAAATGACTCAAATTTGGTTTTAGATCATTCTTATTTGCTATTCCAAAACATTCCTATTGGTTAGCAATAAGCAGCCTACATTAATAAAATGTAGATAACAAACATATATTCCAAGTGACAGGAAAGCAGAGGTTTCCTTAGTCAAGTCTCTGTTTCATTTTGCATAGACTGGAGTCTAGAAATTTATCTTTCTTAATTTGCATAAGAATGAATATTGTGAGCAAAATGCAATTTTTGTTATTGAGCAAAAAACTGTTGTCACAAAATTAAAACAAAGCATTGCATTACAACCTTAAATAAGAAATATAAATGTACAGTTTCCTAAAACTTTACTTCAAGTTGTTAGGGCCTAATACTTCCAACACTTTAATTATCGTATTTTTCAATGCAGCAAGTAGCAAGTACTGAGATGAATATTGTAGGGCCTGAAATGTGATTAAATATGTAAAATTATGTAAAAATATGAAAGTTTTAAAATCAATGTAAATGTCCAGTTTATTTCAATGATAAACACATGTTCTTTCATTATCACACATATCTTGGCTGAACTGCTTCTGAAAAAAAGAGGATTAAACATATGTGACTTCACTTTTTCACTCAGACTCAGTTGATATAAAATTACACCATTCTAATTTTTTATCTGTTAAGTTCCAAAATCCAAAAATGTGAGAAAATTATATGGCACATCATAATAATCACAATTCCATTTGACAATGGTATTTTGTTCATAATAAATACAGTAGGGCTGTGGGTCATTGCACATAATTTGGTCACAATAAACATTCAGCCAGCACAAGGAGGCAGTTCTGCCTATTCCCCCCAAGCCCCAAAGCACATAATCGAGCTCAGGTGTGAGAGAATTAACTGCTCTCCCACTCACCCTCTAATGTCTTTATGTGAACCCTATTAAGCACCATCAGCATCATCAGCTGACATTAAAAAGCACTTTGTCGTACAAATAATTCAGCCACGCAAACGAAAACTGGAAGACGAGTTCGGCCTGGACCCGGCCGAGCTGGAGGTCCCGGCCAGACGCAACCAGCCAGCACCGGACAGGGGCACCATGGGCTACGAGGAGAGGCGACGGCGCAACAATCAAGCTGTCCAGCGAAGTCGACAGCGGGTCCGCGAGCGTCAGGACTGGATGCGGGACCAGATCGACCAGCTGCAGGTGATCTGTCGAATATTGCTACCTTCTGTAAACTAAAAAGCTATGATTTTAGACCCGAAATGACTGTACTTCCACTTTGGTATCCAACCCTCTCTGGCATCCCATCCACTCTGGCATCCCATCCACTCTGGCATCCCATCCACTCTGGCATCCCATCCACTCTGGCATCCCATCCACTCTGGCATCCCATCCACTCTGGCATCCCATCCACTCTGGCATCCCATCCACTCTGGTATCCCATCCACTCTGGCATCCCATCCACTCTGGCATCCCATCCACTCTGGCATCCCATCCACTCTGGCATCCCATCCGCTCTGGTATCCCATCCACTCTTGAATCCCATCCACTCTTGAATCCCATCCACTCTTGAATCCTATCCACTCTTGAATCCCATCCACTCTTACATCCCATCCACTCTGGCATCCCATCCACTCTGGTATCCCATCCACTCTGGCATCCCATCCACTCTGGCATCCCATCCACTCTGGCATCCCATCCACTCTGGCATCCCATCCACTCTGGCATCCCATCCACTCTGGCATCCCATCCACTCTGGTATCCCATCCACTCAGGCATCCCATCCACTCTGGCATCCCATCCACTCTGGCATCCCATCCACTCTGGCATCCCATCCGCTCTGGTATCCCATCCACTCTTGAATCCCATCCACTCTTGAATCCCATCCACTCTTGAATCCTATCCACTCTTGAATCCCATCCACTCTTACATCCCATCCACTCTGGCATCCCATCCACTCTGGTATCCCATCCACTCTGGCATCCCATCCACTCTGGCATCCCATCCACTCTGGCATCCCATCCACTCTGGTATCCCATCCACTCTTGAATCCCATCCACTCTGGTATCCCATCCACTCTTGAATCCCATCCACTCTGGCATCCCATCCACTCTGGTATCCCATCCACTCTGGCATCCCATCCACTCTGGTATCCCATCCACTCTGGCATCCCATCCACTCTGGCATCCCATCCACTCTGGCATCCCATCCACTCTGGTATCCCATCCACTCTGGCATCCCATCCACTCTGGTATCCCATCCACTCTGGCATCCCATCCACTCTGGCATCCCATCCACTCTGGCATCCCATCCACTCTTGAATCTCATAGCATCCTATCTAAGTTTTTTAACTAACTTACCTCTGAGCACACTGAATTGTGTTGTAAAGCATAATCTTGATGTTCTCTCCTATCTTGTGGCTTTTTGCCAGCAGTGAAATTCTCGTTTTTAATATTCGAATCCCAAGATGATGCTCAGCAATGCTATTCGCTTGCGCAGGAGCGGAACAGGTCGCTGGAGACCCGCCTGTCCTATCTGAATCGAACCATTGAGAGCCTGCGCGATCTCATTGTGAGACAGCCAGATGAGGAGAATGAGCGCCGATTGAGCGCCATCGAGCAGGAGTTCTCAAATTATCAAGAACAGCACAGACTGCGACAGCAACAGCAGCAGCAGCCATCAGGGGAACCGCCCGAGGTAAATTTGCTGGAATAATCGTTGAGATTATCTGAAAAAATGCACTTTAAAAATGCTACTTTTAAAACTAATCCCTAATCTTCACTGTTGAGTGGGAATCTCTACTGTATCTAGGGAAATCCTATTCCACCAAGAATCTAACGTGAAATTAAATGGGAATTTCATTCCATTCTAAATTAAAGGGAATTCCGAGTCAATACTTAATGAATGGAATCCAGTTTTATAATAAATTGTAGGTAGTCCCATTTTGAAGGGTTGAATAAAACCCCAAATGCATACTTGATTAAATGAAATCTGATTTATTTTTAGATTAAAAGTGAATCCTATTCTTAATTGCATTAAAGGGAATCCCACTGTATAATATTTTAAAGGGATCCCATTCTATAAAAGATTAAGGGGAATCCCATTCTATAATATATTTGGGGAATCCCATTCTATAATATATATAGGGAATGCCATTCTGTAATAGATTAAGGGGAATCCCATTCTATAATATATTTGGGGAATCCCATTCTATAATATATTTAGGGAATGCCATTCTGTAATAGATTAAGGGGAATCCCATTCTATAATATATTTAGGGAATGCCATTCTGTAATAGATTAAGGGGAATCCCATTCTATACACTGCAATAAAAGGAACGCTCTCCACTTCGTCAGTCAGCGTCGCCGCGACCACAGGCTGCTGGCGCAGGTGCCCCAGCAACAAGCAGTCGCAGCAGGCAGCGCATGGTTGGCCGCTCAGTCGAGCCAGACATTCCCGAGCCGAATCCTGACGCCTTGGACTCCCTGCTGCTCGACATGCTGCGCGAAAATCCGCACTTGGACCTCAGCCGCTCGGCTGCGTTAACTCAAAATCAACAGAGATCACGGCCACCTGCTGCGGCACCCCCGCCTCCGCCGCTACCCGTTGACGCCGCCGACGATGCCAACGCCAGCCTGCAGCAGTTGCAGCGTCGAGTAGCTCGTCAGCAGGGTCAGGCGCCGTTTAGACTGCCGATAGCTTCGTTGGTGTCGTCAACATCCGCAGCCAGCTCCTTGATCCTTCACCGGCCAGCAGGACCCAGACCCTGATGCTTCTGTTCAGTAGTTTCAGGCATTTTTTTGCTGTTGTATGGTGATTGTTGATCATTGCCTGTGATTGGGATAGAAATTATTGTTTTGTTTAAAGCAACTTGCATATTCACTAAAGTTTGTACAAATTCGACTACTTCTAGTAGGCTAATGAATTTTGACATATTTTAATCTTTACCTGCTTAATTTGTTTTTTAAGTTGTTGTCCAGTGTCATTAGCAGCATAGCATTTTTTACTTCAATACATGTAATTTTGTATTATGTTAGTACATTTTTTGTGTTTTAAATATTCGACTAATTAAGTTTCATTAATTGCCCTTCTGTGTTTGTCTCTTAAAAAGTCATTAATTTCTCAAATATAATAGTTATTTATGTGTGCTATGATTCATTAGAGTTCCGCAGTGAAAAAAAGTGAAAATTTCAAATAAATTTTATGTTACTGTTCTATTCATATACCACGTTTTCTACCGCTTGACTTCTTATATGTAAGCAGGGTAAACGGCTTGTGTGCTTGGGTATGCAGTTGAGGTGTCTGGGTAGGCTTTTGGGGTGTCTGGGTAGGCTTTTGGGGTGTCTGGGTATGAAGTTGAGGTGTCTGGGTAGGCTTTTGGGGTGTCTGGATTGGCTTTTGGGGTGTCTGGGTAGGCTTTTGGGGTGTCGGGGTAGGCTTTTGGGGTGTCTGGGTTGGCTTTTGGGGTGTCAGGGTAGGCTTTTGTGGTGTCTGGGTATGCAGTTGGGGTGTCGGGGTAGGCTTCTGGGGTCTCTGGGTAGGCTTTTGGGGTGTCTTGGTAGGCTTTTGGGTGTCTGGGTAGGCTTTTGGGTGGCTGGGTAGGCTTTTGGGGTGTTTGGGTGTGCAGTTGGGGTGCCGGGGTAGGCTTTTGGGGTCTCTGGGTAGGCTTTTGGGGTGTCTTGGTAGGCTTTTGGGTGTCTGGGTAGGCTTTTGGGTGTCTGGGTAGGCTTTTGGGTGTCTGGGTAGGCTTTTGGGTGTCTGGGTAGGCTTTTGGGGTGTCTGGGTATGAAGTTGAGGTGTCTGGGTAGGCTTTTGGGGTGTCTGGATTGGCTTTTGGGGTGTCTGGGTAGGCTTTTAGGGTGTCGGGGTAGGCTTTTGGGGTGTCTGGGTTGGCTTTTGGGGTGTCTGGGTAGGCTTTTGGGGTGTTTGGGTGTGCAGTTGGGGTGCCGGGGTAGGCTTTTGGGGTCTCTGGGTAGGCTTTTGGGGTGTCTTGGTAGGCTTTTGGGTGTCTGGGTAGGCTTTTGGGTGTCTGGGTAGGCTTTTGGGTGTCTGGGTAGGCTTTTGGGTGTCTGGGTAGGCTTTTGGGGTGTCTGGGTATGAAGTTGAGGTGTCTGGGTAGGCTTTTGGGGTGTCTGGATTGGCTTTTGGGGTGTCTGGGTAGGCTTTTGGGGTGTCGGGGTAGGCTTTTGGGGTGTCTGGGTTGGCTTTTGGGGTGTCTGGGTAGGCTTTTGGGGTGTCGGGGTAGGCTTTTGGGGTGTCTGGGTTGGCTTTTGGGGTGTCTGGGTAGGCTTTTGTGGTGTCTGGGTATGCAGTTGGGGTGTCGGGGTAGGCTTCTGGGGTCTCTGGGTAGGCTTTTGGGTAGTCTGGGTAGTCTTGGTAGGCTTTTGGGTGTCTGGGTAGGCTTTTGGGTGGCTGGGTAGGCTTTTGGGGTGTTTGGGTGTGCAGTTGGGGTGCCGGGGTAGGCTTTTGGGGTCTCTGGGTAGGCTTTTGGGGTGTCTTGGTAGGCTTTTGGGTGTCTGGGTAGGCTTTTGGGTGTCTGGGTAGGCTTTTGGGTGTCTGGGTAGGCTTTTGGGTGTCTGGGTAGGCTTTTGGGTGTCTGGGTAGGCTTTTGGGTGTCTGGGTAGGCTTTTGGGTGTCTGGGTAGGCTTTTGGGTGTCTGGGTAGGCTTTTGGGGTGTCGGGGTAGGCTTTTGGGGTGTCTGGGTTGGCTTTTGGGGTGTCTGGGTAGGCTTTTGGGGTGTCGGGGTAGGCTTTTGGGGTGTCTGGGTTGGCTTTTGGGGTGTCTGGGTAGGCTTTTGGGGTGTCGGGGTAGGCTTTTGGGTGTCTGGGTAGGCTTTTGGGTGGCTGGGTAGGCTTTTGGGGTGTTTGGGTGAGCGAATGAGCGAATTCCTTTAAATAGAAGAGAGAGAAAATGCAGGAGGGCTGTTGGCTCTAGCACAAAACTCATTGACAGTAAGGCCCACTGGCTGTGAGAAGGCAATTCTGCCCCATTCCGCTGAATCCTGAGCACAAACTCTCAAACTGTGAGCGCAGGGGTGTGGGTGTACACACTCGCACAGAGTCATAAAGTGACCACAAGCTTCTGGCATGAAAGCTTCTCCCAAGCTAATAGTTCAAACAGTTGTTGAATCGGTTCAGAAATGGAAGTACCCCTCGGCTTTCCCATGAACAAAAAACGAACTGCAAATGCTTATGTCATTGAAGTGAGCAAGTAGTGTGGATACCCAATATGGCTCCTTAGTAAGTTAGCAGGCTTGCGGGCAGTTAGCACAATGGAAGTGGGCATAATGGCGAAAATTAACAGTGACATCATGAAGGACTGTAAAGGAGCAAGCATTTCAAAGGCAATTGAGAGACGTAAGGCAAACTTCGAGACAGGATATGACGAGATCTGGGGACAAAAAGTTGGAAACTCTAAGAAAGTAGTTTTTAATAGTTTTATAGCTTTAAAAGATAGGACAGCCTCGACTCATACCTGAGCAAGCAGCATTTGCTTCCAGTTATATGGCTGCTCTGCAGCCACACGGGTTTGCTCAGAGTGATTTCAAATCTGGCCATAGACGACAGAATGACTATGGGCTGCTCTGCATCCACTGGGTTCGAGGGGGTTTTAAGGCATTTGCCTCTCGCACCAAGGTCCCTGAGCTCGCTTCCGTGGCGAGACCACATTAAATTGGGGCGCAGCCACGTAGCTTGGGGCTAAAGTCCCGTATAAGGAACAGAATATATGCCCAAAATGCAGAACGGCATGCAGTAGAGAACAAAACTAATTTATATTTTTGATACAATTCGACATTTTAAAGCCCCACAAAAGCCACATAAGAGATACATAAATTTATTAGAGAAATCACAAACATGGTCCCAAACTCTGATTAAATTTACAAAAAGCGGGCAGTAGATACTCGTATACCTGCAAATACATTCGAGTATCTGAGGATAAAGCGATCTTACTTGCAAGTTTTATAATAGGATGACACAGAAAAGACAGCAACTGTGCTGAAATCTAAGTTACAGTACGATTAAATCGGAGCGTTTGCACTTATTTCTTTTTTTTATTAGCGTTCTCATTCTCCTTTAACTTTATAAGGGCTGCGCCTCTAAATTAATGCGGCCTCGCCGCGGAATCGAGCTCAGGGATACTGGAGCAAGACGCAAACGCTTCTGCCACTTACCCTCCAAGATTGAAAATTATATTTTAGTAGCTCTGAAATATATTAAAAGGAACTTTATTGTATTAATACGTTATTTATAGTCTACTAAAAAAATTACATTACTACTGAAGTTTTTGGAACTCAGAAGTTCTTAATCGATTTGTCTTTTGGAATCACTGGTGCTTATTCAGTATATGTAGATTTTTATTTCAATATCATGTCGAAGCAAGAACGTGGTGTTGTCACTCAAAATTAACTTCTCAAATCGGAAATCCAGTATTGTCAGTGTCTTTCAACAATCGTTGATGTTCAGTCCTCTCTCAGTTATGCATCGTTTCGAATTCAGGGTCCCTCAGCCACGTCCAACTGGGCGAGGGCGACCTTTGCCGACACCGTAGCACGACCAGACGCCGTACCAGCTGCTGCAGCGAAGCTGGAAACTAGGGCCGATACGCTTGACAGTGCGTTTGCGCGATGATGCACCCTCGCGGCCGGCTGCTTGAACTGTCCCAGAACAGGCGGCGGAGGTCTCCAGGGAAAGGCCTGGAGCCGCCTATTGGAAGTGTGAAATGGATAAGGATAAGATGTTTGGTGAAATTAAAGTCGGATTGTGTTATGTGAACAGCGGGCTTACAGCGTTGGTGGTGCCTTCATCGGAGGCATAGCCTACTGCGCAACCATCATATAATCCTCTCATTAGACATTCTTCGATTAGGGGTGTCTGAGACACCCCTCCGATCAGATAATCGTCTACCTGGTCGATGCTGCCAAGCAAAAGTACAAGACCGCAAAGAAGAAAAGCTACGAAGAGAGCATTCATCATGGACTCTATATCTGTGGGACATTTTTTCTATGCTTCCGAATTCGGGAATCCGTTCAGGAGTTCTTCCGCGATGCATCTACTTCGTTCTTTAAATGCTATCCCTTGCTCGGCTTCAACGCCAATCAGGAATCACCGTGTCACCTTTGGCTCGAACTCGAATAGGTATTGGCTTGAATGTGACTCAATGATGACATTTTAACATTCCATTTCAAGGTCATGAGAAACGTTGTAGTTTTGACGCATAGCAAAATCGCCAACTTGAGACGCTTAGCTCGTAAAATGACAGAAAACCATTTTACACCTCAGGGGGTTAGTGACCGCGGTTTAACTCGTTTGCCTCTCGCACCAATGTCCCTCAGCTCGATAACGCGGCGAGTTCACTTTCATTTGGGGCGCAGCTGCGGTGAGAAGGCTTGGGGGATTGTCATGCTGCAATTTACGCCCTTGAGGGCCAGCCCCTACAACCCAGAGTGAGAGTGTACACTGCCTGTCGATAAGAATGTTATCTGTGTGCGTGTGTGCTCAGAAGTCAGCTGAATGGGGCATGATTGCCTCCTCGTCGGCTGCAGGTCTTCTGTCACGACAGGACGTTCCGAAGCCGCTAAAGCCCTCCTGAAAAATTATGATATTTCATATTTTAAGCCTCTTAATATTTATATTATAGGCTTCACTTTGAGTCGCTCTGACGCCAGATAAGAGTCTTACGTACCTGGTGCAACCCGAAGATAAAACTATTGTTTATTGATGTATTACCTCGCCGTTTGATAAGCCAAATGCTCGTAGTTTAATGACAGAAGAAAAATTGAATTCTCAATGCTTGGATTGCATGCAAATATATTTCGTAATTTTTCTTCAAAAATTTGAGTTAGCACAATGGAAGCTTCGACTGTTCAAGAACTTGGAGTTTAAGATGCGTTGTACAATTGACAGTCATTGCTTGCTATACTGATAACTAGAGTGTTCAGAATAATATTTTATCACACAAAGCCTTCGTCTCTGTTGCGGCCGGCGTCCTGGGCTCGTTTCAGTCGCAGCTGCTCCATGACTGCCGCCATCGTTGCCTCGTCTACCTTGTTCTCCTGGCAGTACTACAATAGGAAATGGTCTTGCTTATAAAGACTTTAAGGACCCAATGAGACTTTCTAATGACAACTGCCTTGGAAATACATAACTGACATGTTATTAGGCCTGGGCTACCGTTTAACAAATCTTAGTTTTTAGCCAAATTGTAAAAAGTAGCAATAGCTGCAGCTGACTCACTAGCTGTACATCGTACATCGTACGTCTCAAAACGTACACAAATTAAAACGAAACAATTTTTTATGCATGAAAATTGTATATTTGTCAATGCAGGTCGTCCCTGTAACTGAAATCGTCTGAGCTGTGAAATGATGAAATGAGCTAAACTAATTAATAGGGCCTCAGTAAGGTCATCATCTCTCACCAAGTACCAGGCAGACAGTGGCGATTCCACCACCGTGTCGGTGACGATCCGGCGAATTGTGCGGCAGCGAAATAATTTCCGAGTGACGTTATTGCCGTGCTCGTCAGTGAAGCTGACCAGCTCTTCAACTGGCTCGTTGATTTCCATCGTCTGCGGTAGCAAATTTTTCGAGAATTTCTAGGAATCTTGATGAGGATTTTATACAATAAACTAGAAAGCAGAGTTCCCTACCTCAGTTCTCGTTTCTACAACTGACATTCTACTAAGTTCTCCTTCGACTTCGGCAGCAGCTGTTGCCGAGGAGACAGGAGCAGCGCTGGTTCGATTCTGCACCCCGACTGCAATTGTGTCCGCCCGCACAAACGGCAGCTTGTAGTCAGCTGGTGTCGGAGCCTGCAAGTCTGGACTCTGAAATTGGTAGCGGTTTCCGGTCCAGGGCAGGGCAGAGGTGTGTACATCTGCCCTGACTCTCGACTCTCATCATCAGTGTACACTTCACTGTGCCTTTGAAGCTTCTCACGCACTTGCAAAAAATTTCTCCTGCAGTCCTCCATCGCTTCGCAACGTTTGTCCTGCTGCCCACTGCAGGGCGTCTCTTCGCCACTGGGTGGATGCCTGGAGACAGGCGAGCCGGAGACCACATCAGATGCAGTTGTCGGTTGTTGCTCATGCTCCTGATAGTAGTCAGTCTAGATAAAGTAGAATTGGTGGAAATTCGTTCTAGGAAGAAAACTTACTCCTTTCGGCGTGATTGGCTGACAGTAATAAAAGTTAATATTAAGAGTTAATTGTACCTGTCCTTTTTAGGCCAGATGTGCGGAAATCACAGCCGCAGCTATTGTGCGGCGCATCTGAAGGATGCGTACAGCTGTTCAGTCCATGGACTGGGGGGACGCTATAGCCACGCTCAATTACCAGCTAATGCTGGTACCAATTTATGATCTGTCTTGCAAAAGCACACCAATTTTTCAAGTGAAGTCAGGAATCGAACCCCCGACTATCAAGTCGTGAGTCCAACGCCCTAGGCTACAACCCTAACCACTTGACATCACGATGACTCAATTTAGCAACCTCCCCTAATCGTTATTCTTGTCTCAGCTAAATCGACATTAGCTCCAGATAGAAAACTCACACTCGAGCTGTCAAGGCGAGAGGTGGAAGAATTCGAGTTAATTATAAAACGTCGGCTTCCGTTGACGGCACTGCACTCAGTGGCTGCTGATCTGTCGAGAGTTGACGGCTCCTATGTCAAGGAATAGAATTGATAATAAAATGATGATAATATTGATTAGCCTTGGCAAAACTCATTGCTTGAAAACTAGGCTGTACACGCCCATTGATTGTGACATTACTCACAATCGATGCTTGATCGAACTGCTCGTCACACCAGACGCTTTGTGACTCAGCAGCTTCTCTGGCCAAAATCTTTGAGGCATCATGGGCAACTTCAGCATAGCACTCCCGGTTGCTAGGAGCAACCCCGGACCGGCAGGCGGAGTCGTCGACATCCTCTGGTGTCACCAGAGTCGCGGGTCTTCCTCCAATGTCTATAGAAATGGAAGAATTAAATACAGTTTTAAACGTGGAGCTGTTTCTAAACCAGTCCTCGCCACATATTCAAACTGATGCCACCCTCCACCAGCTCAATCTGTGGCAGAGCTCACCTCCGACCGGGTTCACAGAGGCAGCGCGTCTCTGATATGGCAATGAAGTGGATCTCTGCAAAGCCGCGTTGCTGGGAGTCGTCAAGTAGGTCGACGAAGCCCGGCCAGCGAAACCGACTCCGTTTGAGCAGCTTCTGCTCAGGCGGACCGTGCCGCTCTGGATTCGCTCTCGAGTTGAGCTGTCGCGAGACTTCAGCCTGGAAGATTCGGAAGAGCGCATGGTCTTTGGGCAGCACTCAATATTCCTATCAATCTCACTCTCAACAAACCACCCTCTATTCTTCCTCTCAAATAAAAAGTCAAACCTAAAGAATGCGTGGTGCTCCACCGCCGAGCGCCACAGACGTTTCGCCATCCGACCATTGTCGCAACGCAGTCGCATGGTAGTAGTTGCTGTTGCTGACGCCGTCGCCACCGTTAAGGGCGTCGCTGCCAGCGGCTGTCGACGCAGAGCCACACGAACCTCTCGACCGCGTCGAGTCAGCGCAGTGACTCGCGGCCAGGTCAGCCGCGCCAGCCGCAGTAGCCCCTCCGGCCGCATCAGCACCAGCCCGTCGGCGCAGACGCCGACCAGTACTTCACTCTCGCCGTCGACCTCTTTACGATCGTCGCGGTTTCTGTCGCCCTTGACGCACCTAGCCGCGTGGACGTCCAAGCCGTAGGCTGCCAGTCGACGTGCGTTCGCCAGCAGGTCTCGCTCGGCGTCCCGACTGGCCAGGCCGGCGTGGCAGGCGTGCAGCCTCCGGGCTAACCGCGCCACGCCAGGCTGAGCCGTCAGCACCTCCGGCGGGCAAAACGCCGGTTCGTCGACATCAGCTTCGTCGACATCAAGGCCGATGCGTCTGTCGCCCAGTTCGCTCTGCATCAGGTAGCTACCTAGTAGGGCGTAGCCGACAATGGAGCAGGGCAGCCGGCCTGTCACCAAGCACTGACGCACCTGCAAGGCCACGCAGCTTCTCGCGCTGGCGTCGGACAGGCTCTCTGGCCGAGCCGGGTAGAATTTCACAGCGAAGTCCAATCGCCAGGTAGGCCAGGTGGCTTCAAAGTTTAGTAAAAATCGATTACAACTAAGTATTACAATGCAATGCAAAGCCTGCCTGGCTCACTACTCAATTACTTCTCTTCAATTCTGACGCACTAATTAAATAAAACACTGCAGACAATTTTCTGTTTCTAAATCTGCTGCGGTCAAATTATAATACAGCAAAAGAAAAAAGTGTAATTCTTTAACTCTTTCTACCTTTTGAAGCAGAAATTATTTTAGATTTAATTTAACATTTTCGCGTATGCTGAATCTTTAATTCGTAAAAACATCAATAAAGTTTCGAACGAGCAAATTTTTTCGTTCAAGTCTCTCAGATTATGCTTGACAAAATCACTTCGGAATGACCTTAATAAATCTTTTTGCTATTTTCTTAGCTTCCTTGAATTGCATCTTAAATGGGTACGTGCTTAAGAATAAGTTTAACAATCAGTAAACATGAGCTGAAATTATCTGTGTTTTCTGCAGGTGGGTGGTGCATCTGTTCTCCGCTTTGGGAACAGTCAGTCAGCCAACTCTATACTGGTCAGGAAAAACGGTATTCAGTGGGTACACTGTAAGAGACCTTATTCTGTTCAGGGATATCAAGTTAGGTAGCGCAGCGTTAAAGTTGGGCCAGCTATTTAACCAGTGACAGCCGTGTCAATTGCAAAGGCACATGCAAAGCGAGGACAATCGCCTCCCACACAAATTTCTACTCCAGCGCATGCTGGTACTTATATTGCGAGCTACAGTTGGTTAAATTGAGCCAATCAAGAGAAAACTGGTGCGTTGCTTAAGGGTAGAAAGATCATGGGGGTATTTCAAATTCTTAGAATTTTCTTCTTTGTCTGCTTCTCCCGAAATATTCAACCAATCGCTATGAAAATCCAGAACATTGGCTGAAATTTTCCACTTTATACGACGAAATAGCTTCCAGAATCATAAACATCGGCATCGTCGATTCCCAAGGATCGTCGACAAGAATAGTTGAATATCTCAAAAATGCTGACGTCGGACGGCTTAACTTGAAACTTAGTTTATCGTAAATGGCTTAAATGTTGATCTATTTGATGTATTTTCACAAAAATCGGTCATTTGGTTTGGGAGATTTCGTGAAGTAGGATAGGGTAACTTGAAATCCCCCTGTGGTCTTTCCCCAGGGGGAAAATAGCGAGTTCTTTTCTACTGTTCAAGGTAAGATACCGTTTCCTTTAAGCACAGATTCGAACTCCTAACCTCCCATATTGTGCTGTAAAACTGATATGAAATCTGAAGAATAGTATTTTTTCATTGGAATCCAGATGTCTATTGAGTTATTTAGATTTAAGAGTGTGCAACTATGCAGTCGACCCCTCACCGACACCCCTCATGTTAACAGACTCAACTCACCGTCCAGCTGTTTGCCGATTCGCTTGTCGTTGTTTAGCCATTGCTGCAAAGGCGGAGTGTGGCAGAGTGAAATGAAAGCTTGATTAGAGCCAGAACAGGGACCTGGGTCTCATTTTAACGGCCCTCGTGGGAAAAGTGAGGACAGCATCGATTGGAATCGGAATTCGGAAATACACAAAAATCCCATCTATTCCCATTTGAGTCGCATTTTACAATGCTGTCAATAATTTAGTGCATGAATAAAACCGTTTTTTAATACTATTTGGTCCACAACAAACAAATCGATTATGTCTAGACTCTACGTGGTGTCGTGGACTTGCCAAGCAGCAATAAGATCTAGGCGGTAAAGAAAAAATATTTTCGTCTTGGTGACCCCCCCTAAAGGTTATGGGATGTCGTCCCTAAGGATCTATATTCTAGAAGGTAGTCCCTGAAGAAGGTTGTCCCTGAGGATCTAGAAGGAAGTCCCTGAAGAAGGTTGTCCCTGAGGATCTAGAAGGTAGTCCCTGAAGAAGGTTGTCCCTGAGGATCTAGAAGGTAGTCCCTGAAGAAGGTTGTCCCTGAGGATCTAGAAGGTAGTCCCTAAGGATCTGGAAGGTCGTCCCTGACTGATCTAGAAGTTAGTCCCTGAAGGATCTAGAAGGTAGTCCCTGAAGGATCTAGAAGGTAGTCCCTGACTGATCAAGAAGGTAGTCCCTGAAGGATCTAGAAGGTCGTCCCTGAAGGATCTTGAAGGTCGTCCCTGACTGATCTAGAAGGTAGTCCCTGAAGGATCTAGAAGGTCGTCCCTGAAGGATCTGGCCGGGAGCTTGCCTTTAATGATCTAAGAGGTTGTTTCTAAAGGATCTGGGAAGTCGTCTTTGAAGTATCTTCAAGGTCGTCTCTGAAGGATCTGTGTTGTTGGAGGTCGTGCGTGAAGGATCTGGCAAGTGAAAGTTCGTCCCGGAAGGATTACGGAGGTGGCAGCCGTCGCAGTTGCTTACGAAGACTCCGAGAGCTGGGTCCTTGTAGCAGAGGCCAAAGTACTGCCGCTCTGTGATGGACAAAAACTGACACACCAGATCCAGCAGAGCTTGAGCCTTGGAGCTTGGCTGTGTAATTAAATCAAGAAGTTAGTCATCATCAGCTTTTGCGCTTGCTTCCTATTTATGAGTTTTCGCCGTTCACAGTATGCTAATCTACAGAATACAAATCTAATGTCCCTTGTGATTCAGTTGTCCCTTGTGATCAGTGCCTTTGTTGGTTTTAGTTAGTGACTACTGAACAAACAAGTCGCATTCCCTCAGTATGAAATTTCTTTCTCGTGGCAATATAACGATACCCCCTAAATAAGGTCTTGTTTAAACAGGCCTAAATGTTCAATTAAACTACGCACACGGGATATTGTTAAAACTCGGCTTATAAAAGCATATTTACATTTTTAGAACTGACTGTCGATACCAACTTTCCAACTATGCTTCAGTGTGCTACCAATACTTTTACCACCGATGCTTCAGTGAGCTACCAATACCTTTACCACCGATGCTTCAGTGAGCTACCAACACCTTTACCACCGATGCTTCAGTGAGCTACCAATACCTTTATCACCGATGCTTCAGTGAGCTACCAACACCTTTACCACCGATGCTTCAGTGAGCTACCAATACTTCTACCACCGATGCTTCAGTGAGCTACCAATATTTCTACCACCGATGCTTCAGTGTGCTACCAATACTTCTACCACCGATGCTTCAGTGGGCTACCAATACTTCTACCACCGATGCTTCAGTGAGCTACCAATACTTTTACCACCGATGCTTCAGTGAGCTACCAATACTTCTACCACCGATGCTTCAGTGAGCTACCAATACCTTTACCACCGATGCTTCAGTGAGCTACCAATACTTCTACCACCGATGCTTCAGTGAGCTAACAATACTTCTACCACCGATGCTTCAGTGTGCTACCAATACTTTTACTACCGATGCTTCAGTGAGCTACCAATACTTCTACCACCGATGCTTCAGTGTGCTACCAATACTTTTACCACCGATGCTTCAGTGTGCTACCAATACTTTTACCACCGATGCTTCAGTGAGCTACCAATACCTTTACCACCGATGCTTCAGTGAGCTACCAATACCTTTACCACCGATGCTTCAGTGAGCTACCAATACTTCTACCACCGATGCTTCAGTGAGCTACCAATACCTTTACCACCGATGCTTCAGTGAGCTACCAATACCTTTACCGCCGATGCTTCAGTGAGCTACCAATACTTCTACCACCGATGCTTCAGTGAGCTACCAATATTTCTACCACCGATGCTTCAGTGTGCTACCAATACTTCTACCACCGATGCTTCAGTGGGCTACCAATACTTCTACCACCGATGCTTCAGTGAGCTACCAATACTTCTACCACCGATGCTTCAGTGTGCTACCAATACTTTTACCACCGATGCTTCAGTGTGCTACCAATACCTTTACCACCGATGCTTCAGTGAGCTACCAATACCTTTACCACCGATGCTTCAGTGAGCTACCAATACCTTTACCACCGATGCTTCAGTGAGCTACCAATACTTCTACCACCGATGCTTCAGTGAGCTACCAATACCTTTACCACCGATGCTTCAGTGAGCTACCAATACCTTTACCGCCGATGCTTCAGTGAGCTACCAATACTTCTACCACCGATGCTTCAGTGAGCTACCAATATTTCTACCACCGATGCTTCAGTGTGCTACCAATACTTCTACCACCGATGCTTCAGTGGGCTACCAATACTTCTACCACCGATGCTTCAGTGAGCTACCAATACTTTTACCACCGATGCTTCAGTGAGCTACCAATACTTCTACCACCGATGCTTCAGTGAGCTACCAACACCTCTACTACCGATGCTTCAGTGAGCTACCAATACTTCTACCACCGATGCTTCAGTGAGCTACCAATACTTCTACCACCGATGCTTCAGTGTGCTACCAATACTTCTACTACCGATGCTTCAGTGAGCTACCAATACTTCTACCACCGATGCTTCAGTGAGCTACCAACACCTCTACTACCGATGCTTCAGTGAGCTAACAATACTTCTACCACCGATGCTTCAGTGAGCTACCAATACTTCTACCACCGATGCTTCAGTGTGCTACCAATACTTTTACTACCGATGCTTCAGTGAGCTACCAATACTTCTACCACCGATGCTTCAGTGTGCTACCAATACTTCTACTACCGATGCTTCAGTGAGCTACCAATACTTTTACCACCGATGCTTCAGTGAGCTACCAATACCTTTACCACCGATGCTTCAGTGAGCTACCAATACCTTTACCACCGATGCTTCAGTGAGCTACCAATACTTCTACCACCGATGCTTCAGTGAGCTACCAATACCTTTACCACCGATGCTTCAGTGAGCTACCAATACCTTTACCGCCGATGCTTTAGTGAGCTACCAACACCTTTACCACCGATGCTTCAGTGAGCTACCAATACCTTTACCGCCGATGCTTTAGTGAGCTACCAACACCTTTACCACCGATGCTTCAGTGAGCTACCAATACTTCTACCACCGATGCTTCAGTGAGCTACCAATATTTCTACCACCGATGCTTCAGTGTGCTACCAATACTTTTACCACCGATGCTTCAGTGAGCTACCAATACTTCTACCACCGATGCTTCAGTGAGCTACCAACACCTTTACCACCGATGCTTCAGTGAGCTACCAATACTTCTACCACCGATGCTTCAGTGAGCTACCAATACTTCTACCACCGATGCTTCAGTGTGCTACCAATACTTTTACTACCGATGCTTCAGTGAGCTACCAATACTTCTACCACCGATGCTTCAGTGTGCTACCAATAGTTTTACCACCGATGCTTCAGTGAGCTACCAATACTTTTACCTCCGATGCTTCAGTGAGCTACCAATACCTTTACCACCAATGCTTCAGTGAGCTACCAATACCTTTACCACCGATGCTTCAGCGAGCTACCAATACTTCTACCACCGATGCTTCAGTGAGCTACCAATACCTTTACCACCGATGCTTCAGTGAGCTACCAATACTTCTACCACCGATGCTTCAGTGAGCTACCAATACTTCTACCACCGATGCTTCAGTGAGCTACCAATATTTCTACCACCGATGCTTCAGTGTGCTACCAATACTTCTACCACCGATGCTTCAGTGGGCTACCAATACTTCTACCACCGATGCTTCAGTGAGCTACCAATACTTCTACCACCGATGCTTCAGTGTGCTACCAATACTTTTACCACCGATGCTTCAGTGTGCTACCAATATTTCTACCACCGATGCTTCAGTGAGCTACCAATACCTTTAGCACCGATGCTTCAGTGAGCTACCAATACCTTTACCACCGATGCTTCAGTGAGCTACCAATACTTCTACCACCGATGCTTCAGTGAGCTACCAATACCTTTACCACCGATGCTTCAGTGAGCTACCAATACTTTTACCACCGATGCTTCAGTGAGCTACCAATACCTTTACCACCGATGCTTCAGTGAGCTACCAATACCTTTACCACCAATGTTTCAGTGAGCTACCAATACTTCTACCACCGATGCTTCAGTGAGCTACCAATACCTTTACCACCGATGCTTCAGTGAGCTACCAATACCTTTACCACCGATGCTTCAGTGAGCTACCAATACTTTTACCACCAATGTTTCAGTGAGCTACCAATTCTTTTACCACCGATGCTTCAGTGAGCTACCAATACTTTTACCACCGATGCTTCAGTGAGCTACCAATACTTTTACCACCAATGTTTCAGTGAGCTTCCAATACCTTTACCACCGATGCTTCAGTGAGCTACCAATACTTTTACCACCGATGCTTCAGTGAGCTACCAATACCTTTACCACCGATGCTTCAGTGAGCTACCAATACCTTTACCACCGATGCTTCAGTGAGCTACCAATACTTCTACCACCGATGCTTCAGTGAGCTACCAATACCTTTACCACCGATGCTTCAGTGAGCTACCAATACTTTTACCACTGATGCTTCAGTGAGCTACCAATACTTTTACCACCAATGTTTCAGTGAGCTTCCAATACCTTTACCACCAATGCTTCAGTGAGCTACCAATACCTTTACCACCGATGCTTCAGTGAGCTACCAATACCTTTACCACCAATGCTTCAGTGAGCTACCCCAATACGTTTACCACGAAACTCACATCAATTGAAAATGTTGCTTCGGAGCCATCCAGCAGAACAACCTCACACTGCCGCAGTTTTCTACTCAGTCGTGAAACGCTTGAGGCTGTTCTCTGGCTTCGCATTTTCACGCTGGGCGCAGGACCGTTGCAACTTGGTGAGGAGGCAATGGCGACATTGTCGGCTGCGGCGGCGGTTGAGGCGGAGCCGTTCGTGACTGTCTCTGTCTGCCGGTGATGCGCCCGCTGCAGGCTCTCTGAGCAGGACACCGATCGGTTTTGTCTGAGGCGCACCGCGTATCCACCAAGAACGCCGTTGCGGCCGCCCACGGAGTTGCCGTGCTGGAGTGTTTTTGAAAGTGCGAAGTCAGGGATGTTGAAAATTATATTTTTATGAGATTAGTAGCGTACTGTCTTTTCTCGACAGACAAAAAACACAATAGATTCAAATTAAGTCTAAAAAGTTAAGGTTTGACTTTCTTTTAAATAAACTGTTTCTTTAATAAAAGAATAAAGCTGGCGATGATGCTAGGATGCATGTTTCACCAGGAGAATTGATGAAAACCTAATAATCAGTTAACCAATCATTACTCAGCCAGGATGTCAGGACATTGTCGTATGCGAATATAATGAGTATCGAACCAGTGCACTTAGATCAAGATTGCTTTTCCGAAAGCGCGGGTTTTCACAGTAAGTTGATAAACAAGGACTTTTATAGAAATCAAAGTTTACCTTTTCGCCATCCTGCGTAGCTGCTGGCTCGCAGAACTCTCGAAACAGCCTGTACTCAAGAATCTCCTGAGCACTCCGCTCACCGTCGCCGATATCACCGCTGCTGCCGCCAGTCTCGCCGCCGCCAACAGACAAGAAGAGACCGCGCCGTTGGCAGCGCCTCAGGCACTCTCTACTGGAGCTGCGCGCAAAGTCGACCGCGCTGCGAAACGAATGCATTGTGGGCCAGACGCTAGGGCCGGAAGCCGAAAGCGGCGCCCCTCGATCAGAATGCTTTATGTGCTGGGCGCGCCAATTTGATCCCCAAATGGGATTTTCTGCATTAAAAAAGCTTTGCTCTTCTGGTCTGACTGGCTGGCTGTCTGTCTGTCTGTGCGTCAGTTTCTAAAGCAGACTTTAAAGCCAATGACAGGTGCTGATACTGAAGGCAGGGGAGCAGAGCTAGCGAATGGGGTGGAACAATTTGAATAGATCTACGGACCGATCAAGTGACCCTTCTCGTAGGAGAAGGCGCAGAGTGGGGCAATATCGATCTCGATCTATCTGGATCTGGTCTGTTTCTTTTCTTGCTCTCCCCTGTCTCTCCTGTGGCAACCTCTCACTCCACCTTCTTCCTTCTATTTTAAATGCTGTTAAAGGGTGAAAAATAAAATAATATAAAACAATTCGAAAATTCCCATTACGCAGACCTAAGAAATTATTTCTTGCCCCTTCGGTCCCAACAGAGTGCGAGCGGGGCTGGTTTGCTAGTTGAGGCGAAGCTTGTCTGAGATGTGGGCCTCTGAGTCTGCGGGCGTCGCTGGTGGTTGACGCTTTTATATCGATATATTTAGTACGCCCAATCTCTCCCACTGTCTGCGCTCGTGTCTCTCTAGAGACACGCCCCGAGGATCTCGAAAGTGTTAGTGTAATGCCTATTGCTTTAACCGTCCATTCCTAGGGCGGCCTGCTCACGCAGGAAGGAATTTGACAACTCTGCATGCAGTACTCGTGTAAGCGAGTGTGAGTGCGCATGTGTGTGTGTGTTTGCAATTAGGGCGCTGCACGTGACACATTAGCCAGAGCGCTGGCAGTAATCGATGTCCATAGAGTTAGAGTGCCCGGAGAGACATTGGTTTGCGAGAGTCCTGACATTGGCTTTAGAAACAATAATTGCTTGCGACTCGGATGATTTGCGCCCGAAGTCGATCTGATTGGAATGTAATTATAGGTAGATTCACAGAACATTTGGAGATGCTACAAAAGATTGCACTTCAGGTTTGTAGTGCAAGCTACGAGCCGCCATCGATTCGATGCAGGCGCTGTGAACTCGTTTCGACAGTGTAAGGTTGTGCCATAGACTAATAATTCTCCCTTCTCTGTGTCTGTTTACGCTTGCAGAGCTCTTATCGTACTTTCTCTTCTCTCCCTCGGTCTCTTCAACTTCTTAGCTAGCCTTCACTACTCTATCCTCTCCCTCATCTCTGATTGGCTAGCTGATCGTCTCTCTCCCCCCTCTTTTTCAGCTCCTAACGCTCTGGCCCACCCGTTCTCTCTCCTCTTCCCCTTCAACCCCTCCTTATCTTTTGGTTACTAAATTTTATTCTCGGCCTAAAGGGCTAGGCTGTGCCGCTTTTCGCTTGTCGAAAAGACTGTCTCTTACTGCGAAGACTCAATTTCTATTATGAAGTCGTGACTCATTACAGAGGCGATCAAAGAACAATACAGAATGGTTTCAGCGCAAGAACACCGACGGCTTCTACGGTGTCTAGACACGGACAATGTAGCCGCAAAATTTATTCCAGCTATTTTCTGACACCAATTTATTATACTGAGTCAATTTTAAGTATTAAGTTATTGCATTGTTATGACATGTAGATTCCATTGCATTTGCGGCTTGAAATACTCGAAAGATACTACTATATTGAGTTTTTTATTTCATTTATCGATTGATCAGTTACAATTCATTTGCTTATCTGCTTCCGCAGATTTTTTAAACGAAAATTTACGCTCGCATAATATCTTACACGAATCATTGAAGCCGTGGGAGCAGTACAAGAATACAGTTTACATGTACAAGCCTCTAGCCGTCTGTTCAGACAGGGTGGATTTTGAAATAATGCACTGGCACGAAGAAGTTCAAGGGATCTTTGCATGCAGGGTTGATGTAGCTCTCGTATTAAGGCTGAGTCTAATTGAAATCCTGGTCGAAGTTCAACTTGAAGAGGATTCTCAAAGTGCATCAGAATATTTTTTCTGCCTTATCTATAGCCTTAACTTCATTTGTCCCATCTGTTTATTATGTACGTAATACGCATATTAACACGTATTACTGTTAGTAGTTAATCGGAACTCTTGCTCTATATGATCCGCTCTCTTTCCAAAATAATTTAGCATTACATTCAAGTAGTTAAATAAACGTCGCATAGTATAACGGGTTTCAGCCTAGTTAATAGAGAGTGGGTCTCACAACTTAAAGGTCGGGGGTTCGAATCCCGACTCCACTGGAACAATTTGTCTTTGCTTCAGTTCACCCAGATGTTACCCCAGTCCATTTACCGAACAGCTTTACGCAGCCTTCAGTTCTTCAGCTAATGCCGAGAAAAGTAGAAACCGTGTCCTAAGCAAAGCAATTTTACTGCCATTATTTAAAGATCGATGTCTTCATATGTCACTACTGACATGAAAACTGCGACTAGAAACCAAGAAGTAACTTCGCAAACCTCCTCCTGATTTTAAACTCGTTTCAAGTTGCTTCGCGACAAAAATTGAGAGGGGCGTCGCACTTACACCCTAAAAACTCATCAAGTGCGTGTTTTTTTAATCTGTGTCCCCTGTGCTATCAATAAATGGGATTTTGCGAGTATTCCCTGCAGCGATTGTTGTAAAGATTGACATAAAAGCTAGAAAACTTTCAAACAATGATGGAAGCTAAATTGTAAATCGATTATTGATGACGCGATGTTGTTGCTATGCAAGGTCTGTATTAGGGCATTGAAGCAGAAGCGAATGTAGTTCATACTTTTTGATAGAGGCAGAGTTTACGTCCAGCTCTCATGCATAATGTAAATCTGCCCGCCACTACGCACCTCACTTCTGAACCAATAAACTATGGTTTTTAGCACCGAAATCGTTACTGGTCTGAACAATAGCAGTATGTATTGCTCAAATCAGACCCGATAGATAGGTGCATGTACATATTGAAGCCAGAGGACAGCCTACTGACCAGCTGCATACTGCGTAAATCCTGTGTGAAGCGTCCCAGTTTTATCCAACTTTAGGGCTGAAAGTTTTTGTCCAAGGATAGCAGCCGCAAAATGGGCCAGCAACTTCGCCGCCTGGTCGGTGCCTGCTTGGCACCTCCGCAGCCGACATTGTCGTCTTCCATCAACAGTCGTATCGGTGGCGTTAAATATTTTGACGAACACAAAAAGGCGAAACCGCGCGTCGTCTTGCTGGGTCTCGACGGCGCTGGTAAGAGCTGCCTGTTAGACCGACTCATCGATCCGAACGGTGACACCGCGACCGACGCTGCCTCATTGAAGTCGAAAACGACGAACTCAGCGTCATCGTCGGTCGGCTGTTGCGTTCGTTCAGCACTAAGCTTCGATATCGTCGATGTTCCCGGCGCTGTGGGACTTCGTCCGCTTTGGCGCTACTACGCAGCACCGCGGTGTGACAATGCCCAGGCCATTGTTTTTGTTGTTGACGCAGCCGACCGTGCCAGATTAGGCGAGGCCGGGCACGAACTGGGCGCCGTGCTTGACGGCAGCGTCGAGCTGTCCGGTGCACCGCTGCTGGCGCTTGCCAACAAGCGCGATCTGCCGGGCTGCGCCTCGTTGGCTGAAATTCGCGACGCCCTAAGACTCGACCTACTGGCCGAGGGCCGCCCCTGCCAGCTGCTGGCGGTTTCAGCCGTCACTGGCCAGGGCCTTCTGGAGGCTCGACAGCTGTTGGCTCAGCTAGTAGACGATAATCGGCGATTGGCGCGACGTCGGCGCCGGCGCAGCCATTGCCACCAACGCGAGATTTGGCGCACACAGAGAGTGCTTGCGCCAGCTCTGCCGCCGCCATATACTGTAAAGCTGTCATCGCACACAAGCCGTAAGGATGTGGACTGGGAAGCCGAAATCTGAAATCTCGCATCTAGCAATTAGAGTTTTTGCGTTGGTTTTTTCAAGCACCGAAATTCACTATTTACTGTGGAAAGCTTGAAATGTACGAGTGTGGGATTAACCATAAAACCCAGCTTCTGAAAATATCTCTCAGCTCAATTAGCTGCGTTTGCGAACAATAGCAGCCATAAAGTGAAAAATCATTGAATCGCTATTTGACGATCATTGTTTATAGTTTTTATGCGTTACAATTCATTGTTTGTTTGCCATTCGGCATTGAACCTAGACGAATGTTCAATTCAGGGCCCTGGTTCAATTTATTCGAAAGAAGTAACAAGAACGAAAATAGACGAAACCTATGTGATGAATGCCTCAAATGAACACCAACAAAAGTTAACTTTCAGTCAATGCAGTCATTAAAGCTATTCAAAAAAGAAATCAATGATGTTCGAACTGCCGTTCACTTGGATTCGCATTTTTTTCTCTGGTTGGCCTTGGACCCGATGAAACTCCTCATCTCCACTAATGGATGGCGCAGCCTCAGTACGATCTATACAATCCAAAGACTTCTTCATGGCGGTATGCACATTCACAGAGGACTTGTACAAACTGCGATCACGCCTCTTATGCAGATATCGCCGAACGGTTGCCTCCGACTTGTGACCCGTCACAAGCATGATGTCGTGGACAGCATGCCCTTCGCTTTCCAAGTCGCAAATGCGCGTGACTTTAAAAATGCAATAGTATCTTGTTCAGAAAGGTGAACAAACAATTATGCTTTTACTTTTACTTCGTAACACAAATATATACTCACCTAATGCAGTGGTTGGTATAAGCCTTGCTTAGCTTAGCCTTCTCGGATAGGTTCTTCATGAACTCTTGTAAATAACGCAGACCACGGCATGCCTTATCAGAGAAGATAAACTTCTTCCCAAAGGTGCTCTTCATAGGACAAGGTAGAAAGTGGTCGCCGGAATCCGGAATCACCGACTCGTACAGTTCTAGCAGCTCAAGATCATATATTCTAGCGTGCTTCAAATCTACGACCTGACCAGCGTCCAGTGTTGCTAATCGATTCTTCGATGGTAGCGTCGGCAAACAGGCATACTGCCGTCCATCCGAGTCGACACCTTGCACCAGAAAGTTCCGATTGAGAAACGTCTTCATGTGCTCCCGTCCACGCTCTCCAAGCTGATACATGAGATTGAATAGCAATTTATCTTGGAGTCGTTCTCCGTCACTACGATCAAAGTAGTCGCGCAATTTAACTATGTCTCCCTCCTCGATTGGATCGTAGCTTTGAACTGTCTTGCCAGACTTGATAAATTCACGGACCTTGAATACGAGCATCCTGTATGAGCCATCAAACACGGTCCCAGTAGCAACCAGATTTGTCTGTATCTTCACAATGATATCAAAATATCGCTGGATAGCGGCTCGGATGCAGACTAACGACGATGGTGAATAGCTCTCACCGCCCTTTGTGTTCAACTGGAAGTAGAATAATTGTAGATACTGATTCAGGGTGTTGTCATTCACTTTCGCCAAATCGGAGTTCAGACCGCGACCCTCCAGAAATTCGACAAACTTGCGCCCATGATCCTCCATCTGTTTCCGACTGCTTTGAGGTAGACTTTCCATCTCAGCTTCATCGATGCTGGTAAGTTGTTCACGAATATCAGCAGGCAGATCGGATGAGTTCGCTTTGTCGCCGATGGAGTTCTCACAAACAACAAGAACTGGGTCACTAGCTCGTCACGACGGCAGTCGTTGCGCGACAGTTCGGCCACGAGATCCAACTCGGACTGGGACAAAGCATTTAAGCTATCGACAGGAAGATTATTAAAATTTAGAAGATGGACACTTCTAGCATCCATGTCAAGGCTTCCAGGTTTGTTAATATATTTCTCTCTAGTCTAAGCATGTGCTCTTCTCCCCTGCTTGCCTCAATCAACTTTCGTCCTTAGTACAAAACAGAATATAAAATTTACAGTGCGTTGCAATGCAAGTTTTGTCTATAGTAATAATCCTCAATGCTAATATCGTCAAATAGGCTAGAGAGAAGGGTATGAATACACTCTACCATAGACATCAAAGTTTTCTTAAAGTTTTCTTCACACCCCCTGCTACGAGCGTCTCACTTTTCTATGCCACAGACAGTTCATACGATTTGATCGTCCAATAGCGATACAATGAAAAGAAACAGCCTACCGGCGCTCGCAAAACAAGCGTTGTCACGCACTGGGGCCGCTGTTTATTTACTCATTAATCACAGGATGGCAGACAAAAGACAGACAACGGCTTGCACTAGAAATAAAAAGCCACGATCTATCGCGACTGCAAAAGCTTGTCTCGCGAAACCGGCTGCTGCCTGATTGGCAGATTTTTTAACTGAGCTGACGGTATTACAAAGCACTAAGCAAATCATTCAATGCATCTAGCAGTAGCACTTCTGTTTCTGCTGCCGGCTGCAGCATTGTCCGTGGGCATGGACAGCTGCAAGTCAGGTCACTCGCTGCAGCCCCTGCACAGCGACAACTGCGTGCCGGACGCTGAAACACAGAGACAGGTGCGTCTGCGAGATGCGCTGCTCCTGAAGGGTATCAACGACCTGCACTCCTGTGCGCTGGCCTGCGCTCTGCGACCGACCGTCTGCGCTGTCCTCCAGTTTCGCTTCGTCGCAAGACTCTGTGAAATGTCCTCCGAGCTGCTGAGACCCGCCTCAGAGGCCGAGGCGACCGACACGGCGGCCCGCGGCGACTGCGTGGCGACGCTGCTGAGGCGCGACGACTCCGGATCGACTGGCTGGCAGCTCGGCTCACGACTGGCCGCCTTCTTTGACTTCCGCGTCTCCGACCGAAACCTCGGCTACGTCGGTCGAGGCTCGCCGCTCTCCGCTCCGGCTCGCTTCGCCGGAAACGCCGTCCGCAACTCTTCGGGCGCCTCGCTGCCCGGCTCTCTCGACTCCTTCGTGAGCATCGGTCTGGAGGCGCCGGGCTTTCAGGCTTTCGCCTCTCCCAGCAGAGAGTTCTCCGTCTTCTTCATCATTCGAGGCATGCCGAGTGTTCCGCCAAGAGGCCAGACGCACCTGCTGCGTGTGGTTTCGTCAGACAATGTCACGACCTTGTTTAGCGCGTTTGCGTACTTCTACGGCAGCTCCATCCGGTTCGCCAACCTGTTCACTCAGACCGTGGCCTACGAGAGCTCATTGCCCGTGAGTCCGCAGCAGAAACTGACTGTCGGCTGGAGCTACAGCAACTCATCTGCAGCTTTCAGTGTGTTCTTCAACGGCAACGTCTACCCTGTGAGTCCGTACAACTCCAACTACCAGCTCCGCACCGACATTGTCTTCAGGGAGATCCGTCTGGGAATGTCAGGAAATGGAGACTCGACTTGCCTCAGAGGCACCATCGTCTGTTTTGCCTTTGCCTCATCAGCTCTGTCACTTAAAGAGTTTCAGGCTCTCGACTTTGCATGCTGAGGTCGAATCTATTGCTATAGATGAGAGTATATAAAGTTTATTCAACTCTTGATGGGCTGCAACTTATCGTGACATGTGAAAACGTATCATTGTGCATGGCCAAGTGACTTATTTTAGCAGAAAAAAAATTCTCCTTTGTACTCGTATTTTCCAGCCAGTTTTTTTACTACTACACTGTAGGCTTCACTAAAACGTACTGAAGCATTGGTCGGTGTCGTCAAAGTGAAATATATATAAACTTTTCTCTCTGTTGAAAAAAAAGTTTAGTAGCCGTCTTGCTACAGAAGAGCCTTCGGTCTCGATGACATCTGACCTCCGATGAACGCCGACATATTGGCGCTATTGGCGAAGAAGGCTTCTGACAAGAAAAAATTGCGTCAATTCACTTTTGCGAGTGTCTTGCGCCAATGGGACTTCCAACGCCAGCTCTGCGAATGTCTGAGTCGAAATCCAACGACGTTTGTGTGGAAATTCGCTATTTAGGTTCGTTTGTTTTATTGCTCTTGAGATCAGGGACTTGGATACGAGAGTCGTAAGCGTTACCGCTCAACCATTAACTCCAACGGTACAGCTATCATCAGATCAAGGTATATCGATCATGGTTATAGACATGGGCAAGTCATTAGAATCGATGTTGCGGGCTAGCATTATCCCCTATCACACAAGAGGAGCTTATTATTAATAAATAGATAAGCAATCTATTTATTGTATTTCTATACCAATCCTAGTTTGCATCACTGAATTGTTAGTGCCATTGTGTTAGTCAGGGTCCCAGAAACGTTCAAGAAAAATGTAGAATGCATGGATACAACGGACTCTCTAAATCAGACGCGGGCCTAGCTAAGTCACGATTCATCTAGTATCTAAACATTGAATTCAAGCATCGGGCCTGGCGCATTCTAAAAATGTGAATGTATAAATTGGGGTGTGCTAGCACTGCTTTTCATCGCACTATCCAAATAAGCATTATCATTTATGTACTTTCTAAATGTTAGAAGTCTTAGAATTAACCCTAACCCTAACCCTAACTCTAAACCAAACCCATATAGCTCATAGATCCCAAATTATCGCACGTAATATTTAAATTAGCGTTAGACCTCAAACTACTAACTGATTAAATAACTTTCAACTTGTTGTAACATCACCATGGTGAACCTGCAGACTCATTATTTGAGGTCGGGAGTTTCAATCTCTGCCCAGTAGAAACAATTTGAGACATTGCGCACGGCGCTTAATTCTCCATCGCTCCATTCACCCAGCTGTAAAATATATAACAGAATCAGCTGGAGCTAGCACCTGAGGATTATCCCTTAGTACATTTACACCTGAGGATTGTCCTTAATACATTTACACCTAAGGATTGTCCCTAATACATTTACACCTGAGGATTGTCCTTAATACATTTACACCTGAGGATTGTCCTTAATACATTTACACCTGATGATTGTCCCTAATACATTTACACCTAAGGATTGTCCCTAATACATTTACACCTGATGATTGTCCCTAATACATTTACACCTGAGGATTGTCCTTAATACATTTACACCTAAGGATTGTCCCTAATACATTTACACCTGAGGATTGTCCTTAATACATTTACACCTGATGATTGTCCCTAATACATTTACACCTAAGGATTGTCCCTAATACATTTACACCTGAGGATTGTCCTTAATACATTTACACCTAAGGATTGTCCCTAATACATTTACACCTGAGGATTGTCCTTAATACATTTACACCTAAGGATTGTCCCTAATACATTTACACCTGATGATTGTCCCTAATACATTTACACCTGAGGATTGTCCTTAATACATTTACACCTGAGGATTGTCCTTAATACATTTACACCTGATGATTGTCCCTAATACATTTACACCTGAGGATTGTCCTTAATACATTTACACCTGAGGATTGTCCCTAATACACCTGAGGATTGTCCCTAATACATTTACACCTGAGGATTATAACTGCTGGATATATTCCCAACCTGAGAATTATCTTACAATAGATAAATATTATATCTCTTTAAATGCCAGTATTACATTTTTTAATGAATAATAATAATAATAATAATAATAATATTTTACACATTTTCAGAAAAACGTTTTATTCAACGATCTGCAAAAATCTGCAAAAAAAAAATTGTGTTCATAAAAATCACGGTATATATTTAGTAGGTCTCGTAAATATGACAAACAAAGTAGATGTCGATCACTTCGATACAAGGTAAATAAGTGTTAAAAATAATATATAAATGTAACAACTAAAATAGTGCAAACTTGAAATTTAATCAATGAAGCGGGGAGGTGTGTAACAAGGGTAGGCACTGCGTGCTTGTCGTGCAATTTACGCCTTTAAGGGCCAACCTCCAAGGCGCAGTGAAAGTGTACACTGCCTGACGATGAGAAAGTCAGGGCAGATGTACACACCTGTGTGCGTGTGCCTGCGTACGGTGTCTGTGTGCGTGAGTGCTCAGGGGTCAGCGAAATTGGCAGAATTGCATCGTCGCTGGCTGCGGGTCTAGTGCCACCAAATGATGCGCCATTGCCTGCAGCCCTCCTGAAATTATTATTATAATATGGAGTGGTGAAAAGGGAGAGGGATAGGAAAAGATGTGTGGGAAAGCACTGGCAGGGATCGTCCTACCTACAGTCATGATGCAGATGTAACGGGGGGTTGGTAGCTGATTTTAACAGTGTTTTCGCTTCAGACAGCCCAATGGCCATCAGCGTTGTAGGAGAAGTTCTGCCTGCCGGGCAGGTCAGGCTGGTAGTGCGCCGGACCTGGAATCGACGATGCGTCGCCGGCGGCTCGACCGGCCCATCGGGACGTGTTGCTAAGGAACATGGAGCTGCTCATGTAGTGCTTGGAGACTGGCCTGGGTGCCAGCTCGTACTGGCCGGGTCCGGGAAGCGGCGCCGGCGGCGGCAGCGGCAGAGCCGGGGCGGACAGGCACAGGTAGTGCTGCATGGGGAACTGGTAGCCGCCCCGCTTCGCCTGCTGCGACGGCGGCTCGTGATCGTATGCACCTGGGCCCGGATTGTCCGTCGGCTTCGGGCCAGGCCGGCGCGGCCCGGACGGTCGGAAGCAGGAGACTGGCGCGCGCGACGCTTCGCCAATCAGGCGATCGGCTCGGGCCACGTCGTAGGTGCCGGGACCAGGACGCCGGGCCGCTTCGCTGTGGCCGACTGGATCCCGACCGGTTGAGGATCTGCAGGTTGGTCCAGATTCAGAAACTGCTGCTCAACTTTTATATTACTCGACTATATACAATTATAATTTGACATCTGTCAGTTTGCTCTCTATCTAATCAGATACTTAAAGTAGCGTATAAAGGACGGCATCACCAAATTATACGAGTATATACGTCGTAATATGTTTCATGCAAATCTTCCCTTTATTGCCGCTATTAGAAAACTAAGTAGGACATGCAAATAATCAAACAATATATTCGATCCGGTCTTAGTTCCTTTTTCTAAATACAAATAGACCATCAGTATTTACGCAATCCTTGAATTCAAGCAATCTATATCGTTCGTTACTGGGTTATTCTATAATAACAGGCCCATTCCGCTGACTCCTGAGCATACACTCACACAGGTGTGTACTTGCCCTGACTTTCTCATCGTCAGGCAGTGTACATTCTCCTGTGTCTTGGAGGTTGGCCCTCGAGGGCGCAAATTGCACGACAAGCCCCAAGCTTTCTCTTCGTGGCCTCGCCGCGGAATCGAGCTCAGGGAACTTTGTGCGTATTTGACTTGAGCACTCCTTGCCGATTCTAGGAGTTTTAGCTTATAAACGAGGGTTTGCTTAAGGAAAAGACTTTGTTTAAAATAGCCAGATCTGCCTTCCTTTGTGTTATAATATGAATTCAAACTTAGGCGTAAACCGCATTAAGAAATCTTTTTTGTTTCACCAGCCTACTATGAGTAAAAATTAATGGAAAAGTGCACTTGCTTGAATACGCTAGCCAAATCGCGGCTGCGATTCTCCCGAAGTCGGGCCAAAGCGTTCAGCGTGTTGTATCGATTCGGCGCCGGAATGTCGTTCGGTCCGTTGGCGCCGGGCGGTCTGGGCACCGCGATCGGAGGATGGAAACTGCTGGTGGCGCTCGCCCGGTTGAAATCCGGACGGCTGCCAACGCCGCCAGTGTCGCCGATGTTGTAGCCAGCCGGTCCGGGGCCGACGGAGCTGCCGGCAGCGCCGCCGTCGGTTCGTCTGACGCTTCGACTGGCCAGTCCGCCGGTGCCGCGTTTTCCGTACGACGGCGAGTCCGTGGAAACGGCGCTGTTGGCGCTCAGAGCGTAATAATTAGGCGCCGGGGTCACGTGACTGGACAAGTCGTAATTAAAGCGCTTGGCGGTGGACATGAAGCCTTTATTGTCCGATGTTTCAATCACCACAGTCTGATACTTGCTGGGGATGGAGGAGTTCGGCTTCACTGCCGAGTAACCTTTGCGGACCCGACCAGCGCCAGACAGGTTGCCATGGATGCGCCTGACAACAGAGTCGTTCTGTAGTACCTGGACGCTGTCAGACATTACGCCTAGAAAATTTGCAAAAACTGACCCTGTAGATGACAAAAGATAGCCAAATTTTCATGAATTTAACAATAACTCCTCATGTGCATAATTATTTATAGTCAGAAGCTTTGATAAAAAAGGTATGCCGGTAAATAAATTAATGCTTATAGCATTCTTGAAAGCCAAGTTCATATTCTGGCTTTTATGCTTAAGTAAAACAATTTTTTTCTTAGCTAATCTGAAGAAAAGTAAGGTTAAAGAACATTGTGTTGTAAAACAAGTGCATAATTTTTGTTTGATGTTGATAGCAGATTTACATATTTAATAGCGTTAAATAAGAAGTATAAATATGTTTACTTATAATGTTTTTTCACTATGATTTTTAATGAAAAAGCTTACAATTAAGTTAATATTCTTAGAATTGGTTACATTTCTAAGAGTGTCGGTGAATTCATGGAATCACAGGTTCATGCTGACAATGGCTATTTCACTAGATTGCTCTCTGACAAGATGGTATTGTAAGTTTTATCCGGTTTTAATCAAAGCTGACACATACAAAAAACTTTAAGTGGCTCTGAAAAAATATTATTTACTCAGAAATATTTAAAATTAAAGTTTCGAAACTGAAGTAGTACAGTAAAATAACTAATTTTACTGGATAAGAAATTAAGCACGTTTTGCTTGGTTTACTGTTGTCAAAATTATTACTCAGAAGACAAGCTTGAAAAATCTGAGCTACTGCTTTTAAGTGGGATATATTCTGACATAATTGGGCATATATAATTTATAGATAAATATTATATACAATTATACTAACTCATTTTTATACTGTCAATGCCATATTATTTATAAGTTGTTAAACGTTAATATAATAATAATGCAGTACCGAATGAATAAACAAAGTTGAAATATTCCTTTAGACCAAAAAATATTTGAAACCGGACAGCGTATTGCAGGCTGGACCTGCGCCTCCATCTGCTGGCAGATTGAACGGCTAAAGGTACAGGTTATTCCAGTCAGTTAAGCGTTTTCAAGGGTAAACCGTTTACCGACGAAGATGTAACACCCAATTAAAAAATGGCAACAAAACAATATAAAATAATAGACTAAGTCGTCAACAGCCAATCGACAAATGGTGCGAATGGCTATCTATATATTTGCAGAATTTACATTTCACAAGATCGCATGATAGAAGAAGCTAATCGCAAGTTAAAATGCTACTTCAAACATATGTAAGATAGTAACAGACAATATTGGTACAACAATGACTTTAAATAGTTTAAATTAGGTAAAGGCAAAAGAGCAAGAAATTAAAGTAAGAAATCTATTTCTGCCAATCTTGGCGTGTAGTCGCGAATGAAAAGTTGTTTTATTGCTTGGAACACGCACAGCCAAATCGAAAAAGTTTGCTGGCCACATCAACACGAAGCAAAAACATTAAATGAGAGAAACCATTAATTATAATTTAAGGTCGTACAAAACTATACAACAAGTCAAAAGGTTACTTTAGGTAGTCGCTTGTAGCTTTTGTGTCGCTATATAGTTTGCGTCCGCTATCATTAAAAAGTGAGAGGGAGTAATAGAGCTGGGGTTTTAACTGTGCAACTTAAAAAGAGAAGGAATCATGTAAACATAATGGATTATCAATATTAGAGAATATTTACGATTCGATTCCCACAATCCGCCTCGACAACTATTACGTTTACCAACTTTCTAACAAGTTTGGTTAAGAAGCAGTATGTTGAACTTCGTATCCATATATTTGTATCTGAACGTAGAGATTAGGATTAGAGAAAGTAACGAAAGAACCCTAATCTCACACCACACTCAAGACATTGAAGCTGTTAGCTACGATTGTATACTACTCTTTAACCACACACACTTCATCCAAACTCTGTTGTGCCCATATATCAACGATTAAAATCATGAAATACAGAGAACAAAAACCTTACTCTTAATTTGCTTATTTTAAACACGCAATAGGCTTACTTTAGCAAATATTAGCCAATCAGCACATTAGAAACTCGGAGAGATTCAACTTTTTTAATCCATAAAGAAAATTTTGCTCTGGCAATTAAGATACCTCTAATAAATATTAACAGCAAAATGAGGTGGCAGCTCTCATACAGGGAGCCAAACAAACTATTGAAAGAACCGATTGGCTACCAGAGAACATAAAACCTTCCAAAAAAGGGTTAAAATTTTTTGCTGCTTTCCTCAAGATTTCTGGTACGCCCGGAGAGACTAGCAGTAAAGAAGAACTCCAAACAGAAAATTTTCCAGACTCTTCAAACCATGCTTAGCGGGCTAACCATAGTTGCTTTAATTATTCACGTCTCTAATGCATCCGCCAATGTCAACAGCAACGGTGACTGCAGAAACCAGGTGCTCCACTCGCTGCAGCCGCTGCACAGCGACAACTGCGTACCGGACGCTGAAGCACAGAGACAGGTGCGTCTGCGAGATGCGCTGCTCCTGACGGGAATCAACGACCTGCACTCCTGTGCGCTGGCCTGCGCTCTGCGACCGACCGTCTGCGCTGTCGTCCAGTTTCGCTTCGTCGCAAGACTCTGTGAAATGTCCTCCGAGCTGCTAAGACCCGCCTCAGAGGCCGAGGCGACCGACACGGCGGCCCGCGGCGACTGCGTGGCGACGCTGCTGAGGCGCGACGACTCCGGATCGACTGGCTGGCAGCTCGGCTCACGACTGGCCGCCTTCTTTGACTTCCGCGTCTCCGACCGAAACCTCGGCTACGTCGGTCGAGGCTCGCCGCTCTCCGCTCCGGCTCGCTTCGCTGGAAACGCCGTCCGCAACTCCTCGGGCGCCTCGCTGCCCGGCTCTCTCGACTCCTTCGTGAGCATCGGTCTGGAGGCGCCGGGCTTTCAGGCTTTCGCCTTTCCCAGCAGAGAGTTTTCCGTCTTCTTCAGCATTCGAGGCATGCCGAGCTTGCCATCATTCAGTCTGATGCACCTGCTTAGAGTTGTGCCATCAGTAAGTCAAACGAGCTTGTTCAGCGCATTCGCCTACTTCTACGGCAGCTCCATCCGGTTCGCCAACCTGTTCACTCAGACCGTGGCCTACGAGAGCTCATTGCCCGTGAGTCCGCAGCAGAAACTGACTGTCGGCTGGAGCTACAGCAACTCATCTGCAGCTTTCAGTGTGTTCTTCAACGGCAGCGTCTACCCTGTGAGTCCGTACAACTCCAACTACCAGCTCCGCTCCGACATTGTCTTCAGGGAGATCCGTCTGGGAACCGCGGGGGAGTCGGACTCAACTTGTCTGAGAGGCACCATCGTCTGCTTCGCCTTCGCCCCAGTGGCTCTTTCGGTCGCGGAGTTTCGTGAACTGGCCCTAAAATGTTGAGGATGCTTTTTGAAACAGGTTTTATCCTAACACTGACCGATAATCTGCGGTATTTTTTCAAGCAGGTTCGAGACGCCCTTAAAAAAGGATTTTAGTCTAGCACTGAAGGCTGCTAAACAAAGTACATGAGCTAACGTTATTTAAAGTAGATTAGGAACAGACTTATAAAGACTAATTATAAATTTTCTTGGCAGTGATCATTTTTTGTGCCTTATTATAAGGCCTTCGATTGAAAACGTACATGTGCAAATAGTCAACCTTTTTTGGCGCAGTAACAAATTATTAAAGAGCTTAGTTGCACTTCTGGATTGATTGTTCCCATTCGCCCTCTATACAGTGAACTCTAAATCATGGGGCTACTAGCACTAGTTATTCCGAGAACACCCGGGCAGGTAGACACGTTAAAGTAGAAGGACCCTCAGCTTGCCTTAACGGGGCAGTTGCCTTGACAAAGTGGTAGAATAAAGCTATAAAGAATACCGTCTCCTTAAAACATTGTGAGAATACAGGCGAGACAGCTCGCAACAGATTATGCGGTGCAAGAGAAATAATGAATGACGCAATGATTAACTCAAAGGCTATAGCTTGATTCAAAGCTTCAATTCGTAATGCTCAACACTTTATTTATTTAGCCGGTGGATTAAAACAGAAATTAACTCGAATGTACTTTTATAACGCATTAAGAAATACTAGAAAATTTTGCTTGATTTTTAACCAGATGTTTCATATTTGACAACAAGAAGCACTTCAGCAGAAAATTATTAGCTTGAGAGAAATTTTTCTGTTTCGTCAGGCAAGACATTCGTACCTGGAGCTGGAAACGTTAATTTGTCAGCATTTGTTCCAAGCATTTCGTTCTCATAGTTCGCTTGTTGCAAACTGCAGAAGCGGCATTGCAAGAAGGAAAAACTATAAAGTTGAATAATGAATAAACGAGTGGGAGCGGTGTTTTTTAAAGTTCAATAAAAAGCGCGCGAGTTTAAATTGTCAATGTTTTAGCTACAAGTGCGTAAGCAATAAGTGGCTCGTGGCATTGTTTGCACAACGATACCAAACATGCACCTGAACATCCTTGACGCTAATTAAGCAGGAGCAACACGGAATTCTATTTTGAAATTTATGTATTTTATTTTTAACACGAGCAAAGTAAAAATGCGAAAGCGGTGACTGTCAGTAGTTTCAAAGGGACAAGCTATATGTAACTGCAGTGCTATAAAAAAGACAGTGATTCTGTAAGTTAGCTCTCATGTGCAATACAAAATGCTCGTATCCGCAGAAAATCAAGCATCGAGTAAGAAATGGGGAACGAGAAAAAAGTTTAGGGAATTCTTGAGGTCCAGCTGGTCAATTTTGATCGTGGCAAGTGAAAATAGAGAAGATTGACAACTGCTTTTCATGGACAAAAGTATTCTGAGTTGAGTCTGTCAGCTCTCCGACTGGGCCGTAGCCGCTCCGCCCTTCGCTCTGACCTCGCGCCAGTGGCGCCAGTAGCGCAGAATGATCCGCGCCGCGGCCACCTGACGCTGCCTCTCGGCGGTGCTGCTGACCACCACCCGTTCAGTCTTGGCCTTCCCGACTGGCCGCATCTCGGCCAGGGCCTCCTCGGCCTCGTCTCCGGTGCCCAGGAAGTTCTTTGTCAACGCGTCCAGCAGGTCCACACAGTAGACGGTGTCACCTTCGCAGATTGGCACAGCCAGGCTGGCCAGTTTGATCTTGTTTGGAGCGGGTACCTGACGAAGGTGAGTTAAGCGTTATCGTCATCTGATCAATGATTTCTTGAACACAAAACTGTATATATTCTTACAATTGCCGATTCGCCTTACAAACCACGGCAAAGTCATTATGTACATTCTGTATGATTCATGGAGCTTGATGGAGCTTCGGAATTCTGAGGTCGTTAGTTCGAAGGAAAACAAAGTAAAGCCCAAGAAAAACAACTTAATTAAAACACTTTCCATGTACTTCAGGTCACCCAAATATAAAAAAATTGCCTGCATTGGGCAAGGAGTGCGGCGGCCTGCCCAGTCCACGGACTGAACACCTGTACATAGCCTTGGAAGCGCCGCGCAATAAGTATGAGAGACCGAAAATCTCTCATGAAGGCACAAACGTAAACAGGCACAATGCCTAGTACATTAAGCTCGATAGCGCACATCTCACCAGACTGTCCGCATGCTCACTTGTATCACGGAAGTTGGGCTTTTTGAGATACTAAACAAAAGACTGACCTGCAACGGGGGGTCCAACTCGTCGATGAGGGTGTACACATCGCTCAGCTTGATGAAACCCCTAGCCTTCAGGTCGTACTTTTCCCACTTCTCGTAGAATAGGTCAAAGTCCTCCTGCGTCAGTCCTTGCTGCACGTCTTCCGTGGCCTGGCTGAAGTTTTCCAGGATGACGGCAATGTACATGTTGATGATGACCAGGAAGCTGATCACCAAGTAGGAGACAAGGAACACCACCGCGATGGCGTAGTTGCCGCAGTCGCTGTGCGGTCGCTTGTTTGGATTGCACATCGGCGGCTCCTCGTTCATCAGGCCATCCAGAACGCCGTCCCAGCCGGCGGAGGTGCTCATCATGAAGAGCACAATCATGGCGCTCGGGAAGGTCTCGAAGTTGAAAATCTGATCGATGCCGTTGTGGTGCCTGACGTGGCTGAAGAATGATAAGCCTACAATGCTGTAAATGAACATGACCATAAGCAGCAAAATGCCGATGTTAAACAGCGCAGGTAGGGACACGAATAACGAGAACAGCAGCGTCCGGATGCCGCGGGCAGACTTCACCAATCGAAGGACGCGACCGACGCGGAACACGCGTACGACTCGGATCATTGTTGGCGGAACCGGAAGCACGTGCATGATGTCCTCCATGGCCCAGGTGAGAACGCTCAACACAACAATTGTGAAGTCGAAGACGTTCCAAGCGAATTTGAAGTAGTGCCAGCGCTGAGCCAGCAGCTTGAACACCGCCTCACCTGTAAATAGGACGATAAAGAATCGGTTCACCTGGTTCACGACGGTACTGAATGCGGCCGACTGGTTGTGATGCTCAATGCACATGACCACCGTGTTGAGCATGATGAAGGACATGATGACAATATCGAACTTCTGATTGCTGGTAATTAAGAAGAAAAACTGGGACACGCGCAGATTCGGCTTCGGCACTGGCTTCTGTGGCGAGGCGCTGCTCATCTTCTTCATAGCTTTGTAGTACTTCTTCTGGTCCTCCGTCATAAACATCTCCAGAGAGCCCCCGGCACGCTTCTTCTGCACGTTGAAGTTGTCGATGATGACGCCGATGAACAAGTTCAAGGTGAAAAACGAGCCGAAGATAATGAAAAGTACAAAGAAGAAGTACATCGGCGTGTTGGCGTCGCGAAATGGCTGCTTGCCGACACCTGCGGTGGTGGGGATAGCAACAAAGGCATTGTTTGTTGTTGATACGAGGGTTGCTCAATAAGTTTCCGGAAAAACATAGTTCGTGGCACTATTTTTAGGAGCTTTTTTAGGGAATGATCAAGGAATATATTGAGACAGTATGCCTAAAATTTCAGCTCGCTGCATTTCCATGTTCACTCGCAAGAGAGCCCAGACTGACGAGAACCAGGACCCACCTCCAAGCCTGACCCGGCGTGACAAGAGAGCCATGCTGCTGCTGCTTTTCCGCCTGGGAAATTCTCCATCCTAGTGCCTGCAGATGCTTCAAACGGCGCTTCGAAGTGAAGCCCCAAGCCAGAGCGTCGTGTACGAGTGGCACGCTCGTTTTTGGACTGGTGCATCCGGTCTTGACGACGAACCGCGTGAAGTACGTCCGAATTTAGCCATTACGCCTACAACTGAGGCTGCCACCAGGCGTCTGCTTGACGAAGACAGACGTGTGACCACTCGTGAGCTCGTGCAGAATGTTGGGGTGTCAGATGACACCATGAATTCCATTCTGCACGATCGACTTGGCGTACGCAAGCTGTGCGCCAGATGGGTACCCCATCAGCTAACTGCCGAGCACAGGGAAGCCCGAGTCAGTTTCTGCCAGTCTGCGCTGCGTCAGTTCAACGCAGGAGCCTCACCGCTGGTGTCCAACGTGCTAACAGGTGACGAAACCTGGATCTACTTTTACGATCCAGAAACTAAAGCTCAGGGCCGGCAATGGGTTGCTGATGGTGAAGGAGTGCCGGTGAAATTCGCATGCACGAGAACGCAGTGTCGGGAAAGTGATGGTCGCAGTTTTCTTCCGTCGCTGTGGGATTCTGCCGCCTGTGGTGCTGGACAATGTGCCACAGTGACGGCAGAGTGGTACACAACCAGATGCCTCACTGAAGTGCTTCAAGAACAGCGGCCAAAGACCAGAGATCGGCACATCATCCTGCACTACGATGACGCATCGGCACACAAGGCCCGAGTGGCGTCAGAGTTTTTGTCGGCGACAAACCTGACGCTGCTGCCGCATCCGCCGTATTCACCTGATCTGGCGCCTTGCGATTTCTTCCTCTTTCCGAAAATCAAGCGGAATTTGAAAGGGAGGCGTTTTGACACCCAGGAGGAGCTGCTGAATGCGATGGAAGGCGAATTGGCGAAAATCAACAGAGACTATTTTGGGGGCATGTTTTTCTGCGTGGTTTAACAGCATGAAAAAGTGCTTGGATTGCGATGGCGGATATTTTGAGAAGTGTTAGGATCTGTGTCTGACTGCTAGTAAAATTTCATGCTGGTTTGATATGTTAAAATATGTTTTTCCGGAAACTTTTTGAGCAGCCCTCGTACATGGAGGCGATGCTTTGAAGGGCCTAAGTTGGTGATTCACAAAAATTATCTGTGTCTGGGATGGATTTCTCATCGAATCTTGATGGTCATTCTATTCTATCATTCAATGATTTTAGCCGTAAGATGTTCAGAAATAGTTATTTACAGGCTTTAAAACTCAGACGAAACGTGGTACAACTAGAGGGAAGTCAAGTGTTAATTATTTTTTAACAGTTGCATTATTTTAATGTTCTCTAAATATAAGTACTACACAACTTAACTACAACACTCATGACTACATGATTATATGCAGTCGATAACTTATAATCGCAAGAAAATTGCATTTGCCTGTTTGGGACACTACCCCGTGCACTTTTCAACAACCAAGGTCAACAACCCACCTGTCGTGTCAACAGCGTCAGCAATAATAGCGGTCCAGCCCTTGTATGTTGATATCTGGAATAGTGCCAGGTAGCCATTGAGCACATTGTCAAAGTTAATCCGAGAGTTCACCCAGGACACATTGTCGAAGGCCAGGCGCATTCGTTCGCAAGACTCGAGGTCCGGCACCACCACTGGCAACAGACGCTCCCCAGTCTCCTTGCTGACGCACTTAAAAAATTGTCCACCAAACAGCTGGACCCCCATGATACTGAAGATGAGCCAGAACACCAGGCAAACGAGCAGCACGTTGAAGATAGACGGTATGGCCTGAATCAGCGCATTTACCACAATGCGCATGCCTTCCCACCGGCTGACGGCTCGCAGAGGCCGCAGGGCCCTTAAAGTTCGCATGGCCTTGAACGCGCCCATACTCTGCCCGGCCTCACCGCCCAATGAGTTTAGCACCAGGCTGATGACTGCCACATTGACAATTACGAAATCTAGCCAGCACCAGGCGTCGCTGAAGTACTTTTTCAGACCGAAAGCGAACCACTTAACGAGCATTTCAAAAGCGAAGATAATTGTGAAACACTTGTCCATGTACTCGAGCGTCAATTTGAGCCTTGGTCTGCGTGGGAGATTCACGTCTTCGAGGGTCAATGTTAGGCTGCTAATGGCGATGAGGGCGATAATGAACGCTTCGAAGTAGCGGTGATCGACCAGGCGGTAGGCACGACACCGCAAGCCCCACCAAAAGCGGCCAAGTGCCGTTGAATTGCAGAGCCGAGCAATCCAGGGGCACATGTTGGTCAGCTTGGCGGGTACGCAGTCCTCCGGAGTATCCCAGTAGAGTATTTCAACTTCGGTCACCTCTGGCTCCTTGCTGAAATTCGGCAGCGTGACTGGTGGCGGTGGGGATGGCCCCTCAATCAAATTTACTGAATGCTCTTCTTGTGGCGATTCGCTGTGAGCACCGATTAGAAGGTGACTGACGCCGGACAGGCCAAAGTTTTCTATCACCAGGGCGCCATGACGTCTCAATGGTGATTGGCCACTGCGCAGCGACAACTCTGGATTGCTGCCACCAGCTCGCCGACGATTCTGATCTATGGTCTTACCATCTTCGACATCGTCTCCATTGTCATCCTCAAATAGTTCGCTGTCCCGCACTGGACGAGCCCAGAGACGACGCTTCAGTCCGCCAAACAGTCTGGCCGCGAAGCCCTTCACCTTGAGGTGTGACCAGACTAGAAAGCGATTGATACGGTCGATGGCCTGCTGCAGTTTGTTCACCTCTTCCTCTTCCTCTTCTCGGCGTTGGAGGCTCTCGGAGCCGAAGCTGCTGAGGAGCAAGGCCAGGAATAGACTCAGCACCACCAGGCCAGCGATGACTTTCGTGAGCATGAAAAACGGCACGCATACGAACCCGTTGAGACGCATGCAGTCCCACATGCTCTCGATCCACTCGCCGCAGAGCACGCGAAACACAATCATGAAGCTGTGCGTGAAGTCAACAAAATTCCAGCGAGGATGATAGCCATCGTATTCCGGATAGAGTGTGATGTTCTTGTATGCATGGTAGCTTTCGCCGAAAAGCTGCATGCCGACAACGGCGAAGATGAAAATCACGATGCCTAGAACAAAGACCAGGTTTCCCAGTGCGCCCATGGTCCGTGCGATGATAGCAAATAGCAGGTTCATTGTCTGCCAGGACTTTGCCAGCTTAAACACTCGCAGCAGACGGAAAGCTCGTAGAATGGACAGACCCTGCACATTCTGCAGCGGCAGTTCTACCAGGCTGAGCAGCACTATGGAGAAGTCGAAGATGTTCCAACCGTCACGAAAATACACAGCGGGCCGCATGCCGATAAGCTTCGAGAAGGCCTCGATGGCAAATGTGGCAGTGAAGAAGAGGTTCGCGTTACTCAAGAAGTCCTTAAAAGCTTGAGAATTCGCTGGGACATCCAGCGCCATAAATAATGTGTTGACAAGGATGCAAATAGTGATGAACAGCTCGACGAATGGATCTAGAATAAAGAGGCTAACATACTTCTCTAAAACCTTCCAACAGTAACAGCACTCCCAGCTGTAACATAGCTTTTCCAGCATCACCCGCTTCCAATATTCGAACTTCTTCTCCTTCGGTGCTTCTTCAGAGGTCACAGCAGCTACGGCAGCCTCAATGTCCTCTGCCACTGAGACCTCCCTATGGCAAGGACATTTATCGCAATCCGAATTACTTTTATCAACGAAGTCATTCTCACTATCGCTATCGCTGCTGACTTTTTCATCGATAGAAGCGGATCGAATGATGTCGTATTTCAGCAGCTGCTCGGCCGCTCGTCTCGCCAGCGGAGTTCGCATCGGCGACATCAGCGCCGCCGCCGATGCCGCGGCCATCGCGTCCGGCGTCTGAGCATTCGAATCGTCGACGTAAGGGAAAATCGGCAACGGTGGCGGCTGCTGCAGCTGTGGTGTACAGTGGCTACAGGAGACCATGTCATTTCCCTGGAGATCTCCCAAGGGAAGCGACAATGGTGACTGGAGCATGGGCTCAGCTGCGGCCTCCACCTCAGCCTCAGCTTCAGCCTCAGCCTCAGCCTCTCGACGTTCGTCTTCTTCTTTACGCGCAGCCACTTCGGCCTCCTCATCCAGGATGTCCTGCATTCGAACTTCATCGTATGCCATAGCCACAATGGCCAGGATTACATTCATGAGGAAGAACGAACCCAGCATGATAACGAGTACAAAGAAAAAAAAGTGCGGCGTTCCATTGCTTCGGATGATGAGCTGGTAGAGATTCTCCCAGTAGTCTTGCGTCATCAGACGAAAGGCGCACAGCATGGCCCAGCCGAAGTTGTCAAAGCTGGTGTAGCCAAAGTTCGGGTTGGCATCGTCGGTACTAAAGCACTGGTAGCCTTGTGGACAGGGCTGACCCAGGCTTGAAAAGCTGCAGATGAGCAAGTCCGGATGCCAGTTGCTGCGGTTATTGCCATGTAGGTCAAATTCACGCTCTCTCATCAACTCCAGAGCGTCTTGGTCCATCTCAGATTCGTTAAAGCCGCGAGCCTCGAGCAAAGCCGTGAAGTTGAACTCCAGAACGCACTTCTGCAGCAGCGTTCCTTTGTACATCTGCAGGCCAATTAGAGCGAAAATACTCAGCACAAAGATGGTGAGAATGCCAACATCGCGAAGACGCTTTACGGCTTCCATCAGCGCTCCAACAATAGTCTTGAGCCCAGGCACCGTGGTAACGGTTTTCAGGGCACGAAGAACACGGAGTGACCGCAACGCGCTTAAGTTACCCAGCGTCGGAATAAAGAACATCAGATAGGCTAGGCCGATCACAATGAAGTCCAGCCAGTTCCAAGCGTCTCTCAAATAAGTAAAGTCGCTTAGAATTAAGCCACGAGAAACTGCTTTGATGGTAGCTTCTGTTGTGTATATGGCCGTAAATGTGTACTCCACAGCCTCTGAGCTGCTGTTCCGGGCCATGAAGACGCAGTTGCAAATAATTGCCATCAGCACGAGCATCGAGAAGGCCGGGTGCGTCAACACAAATATGGCTCCTCTGCGCACCGGGTTGAAAGGTGACAGAACAAACAGAGCGTTAGAAGCGGAGAAACGGAATATTGTCTTATCCTTGGCTATGACAACGAAGGTCATCTTGTCACCGTAGAACTCGTCGATGTCTTCCAACGGAATTCCGCTCAGCTTCTTCACTGGAAAGGTGTCAGACATTGATGGCGGTAGCTTCATACCCGCCTCCAGCTTTGCGTTCGGCTTGCGCTCGTCGGAAGAGCCTGGTGGCTGCGGCTGGCCAGTCTGCGGCAGTGTGGAGGAGCCGACACCCGCTCCACTGGAAGTTACCTCGGCCGCGGCCAGCGGTGTGGCAGAGTTGGGGAAAGCGGAGGCGTGATGCGCGCTCAGGGCCTGACCAAGAAAGCTGAGCTCCTCCTGGCGACGGTGAATTCTGGCCAGAGACTCGGGCACGAACTGTCGAAAGGCCTGCGACGACCCAGAAGCCGCCATTTTTCGGAGGGCACGAAAAACTTGTTGTGCGTCTTCAAAGTCGGTTTGAGCTGGGTATGCTTAACGAGAATGCTTGAAGTTTTAAACCAGTTAGACATCAGTTTTCGCCATCGTATCTACGATTTGCTAGCATAGCCGCCAAGTCGACTGTGCGATCCCCGATGGATTTGGGCAGCCAATGACGGGGCAACCCCATCGGTGGATCAGCCTGTCGAAGAATTTTCCGGCAATGATGAAAATTGAAAACCCAGCTTCCAATTAGAAATTTAATCCTCGCAGCCTCACTACTGGCCGAATCGAGCTGACTGAAAGCCATTTCCGTGCGCTCCTCACTGGCAACAATCCCCAGTGGAGCTTGCGGAGTCGTCGCGACAACGTCTGTCATGAAGGCCGCTACGGTCAGCCTAAATTGCTTCAGGGCTAAATTGTTAGCGCAATGAGCACTGGGACATCAGGAAAGCCAGAATGTTAAGTGTGAATTTCGGTAGTGGATTGTTCAAGATCGTCGCCAATTTGTCGTACTCGACAGTTTCTAGTGAACTAGCACTTTAACTTTAAAAAATGTTCTTGGAAAACTCTTGAGAACCATTTAAAATTGTCTGTTAGACACTTTATTGGTGTTGGAAAGTGGAATGGAGTATAGTAAAAGCGTTGAGTACTTACCGGTTTCTCAACGTAAGTGTCTGGTTTCGTAAGTGTCATTTATTTGATCATCCAATCAATACTTTTGCGAATTTTTTTCAAGCCAAATTTTTTTCTGGCTCAAACGAGAAATCCATTTTCCATGTTCCAAGCAGCTCCGTCTAGATAAAGGTAGGTGACCACCGAAGACGGAGATAATGCAGGCACATTCGGGTGACATGCTGATAAAGTTTGAAGGCCTGGTGTATGAAATACATTAGCTCTTATGAAAAACAACCTGACCTTCGGCCAGAACCTATGAATATCTCGACGGTCTGAAGAGCTAGCGACCTAATTCTTGTTTCAGAAAATGCGCAGCAAAAAGTTGGCCTGCCGTGTTCCTGAGTTTCGTGTGCTTGCGTTGCTCCGTTCGGTGCAGCAAAAATAACTTTCAGGGGGTAAATACCACAGTGTTGTTGTCGGATTCAACGTGCAGGAATGTCGTTCCCGCACTCTTTCGAGTGCCGCAATGCAACTGTCTACGGTAAAAACGCCATTGAAATCAAGCAGAAAATCAGTGCAGGAATGATGTGAGATTCTTGCACTGTAAAGGAAACGGAACATTAATTATAGTATATTTAGTTCATTTAAATTCTCATCACGCACACCTCCGTAGCCAGTAGCTTCTCCAACTGTTCATCGGTGCCAATTAATAACCTCCAGTGACAGTGCCAATACTTCTTCACTCTCTCGCTCGAATTTGCTTTCTGTAGACAAAACGGCTACAGCATCCGTCGAAACTCCACTCACGGTGACGTAGTTCAAATCAATTAATGGAGCGCAAAAATTTGGGTCTATGGTGCTAGCCATGTCGATTTCAAATTGGGTTAGATGACTGAGGTGAATCTTTGGTGATTATTTACATGGAGGTAAAGCTCTAAATAGACAAGATAATTTCACGACAGTGCAGGAATGCATATGTCTATGGCTCAACCCTTTTAAAATCGGACGAAATAAAGCTTTCGGGCTAGTGGGTCTATCTTTGGTTTAAATGTCTATGGTAATCGTATTAGTGGGGGCTCCGCCCCCACACCCCACGCAAGGGGACTGTATAATTCTTGAACGCTTACGAGTGCGTCAATGGGAAAAGCACGAGTGCGCGAAGCGCGAAGCGCACTCGTGCTTTGGCCATAGACGCACGAGTAAGCGTTCATGAATTTCATTCTTATTAGAGCCATTAGACTAACCATAGACAAAATTCATATTAAGAATAAAGTGTGGACGGGAGGAAAGAGAGAGAGGGTTAAAAATAAATCAAATAATAAATAAATAAAAATCAAACAAATAAACATATAAATAAATTGTTTGCGTGCAGGAACGGAGAGTGTCATTCCTGCACGATGTCCATGTGTAAAACAGTGGAGATTTGGCCATAGATTCTTTCATTCCCGCACGCTGGCTCAAATAAGAATGCGTCCCCTTGACCCCTGCTTCCTACCACTCTTACTGTGTGCAATAATGAATCCAACAACACTGCAATTTCCGCGCACGAGTGCTTTTTGCCATAGAGACACACGAGTCGGAGTGCGGAAATATACCATTGGTACAAAAACGGGCGACAAAATGGGTTGGTAGTACTTTTAATAGATTTGACCAGTTAATCGATATTATTTTAGTCATTTCTACCGGTCTCGACGCTGCGGCAGTTAATAGAGCCTTATCTCTGAATAATCTATCAATGGCCTATCAATCTATCTATTTTTCGATCATACTATAGCACACGTAGATCATATTACTGCAGATGGCTCATATTTTAGTTTTAGTCGTGGTTCGAATATTTTTTTTCAGTATGAATTTCTTTAGATTAGGTAAATTACGAGTTCTTCCGGCATTTAAATTGAAACTTTAATATTTTCAGAGTGACTTGCAAGCCTTCATTGGACCAAGTTGTTATATAATTTACCTATCAACCATGAAAACTTACTTTTCGAGCTGGAAAGCAAAATTAACTAAAATGAACGCATAAGAAGCAAAAAACGAAAACAGTGGAGCTAGAACATTAAAAAGCTGTCAAACAAACGATAATACTGCAGCTCAAACTACAGGTAATCAAACTCTGTCAACGCCTTTATTTAGCATTTTTGATTATCAATTTAAATACAGCGATTTTGTAAACGAAAAATTCTGTGCAAAAGAAATTGCAACAAAGGATGAGCAAGTTTTATATTGTGGAATCGATTTTGAATTCAAGTATTTTTCAACAGGTTATTACAGATTTGTTTAAATAGTTGAGTTGACACGCAGCATATATGCTACGAGTGTTTAGAATATGAGAGGTTAATGAACATCATCTGAAAGATGGGGCAGCCACTGAAATAGAGGTCAGATAAAGCTGCAGGTAAATTATTTATACATCGATAAAAAATTTAGGAGCTCATCTTGGTGAGCACAGTACTGCTAAAAATTCAACGAGAGAGCAAGGCATTTTACACAGAAAGGAAGGAATCGGAGCATAGAGAACGGACAGCACCGCACAGTAGAGCAGGTTGCAGCAATTAAAATATATCGACTCCTGCAATGGCAAAATCTAGTGGTTAAAACTGACTGCCATCGTTGACAAGCCTCTGAGAAAATAGCGAAAACACTTGAGAATGCAGTTGCACAGCTAGCTACGACGGTGCATTGCAACATCAGGACACTGGTAAATCTCTGTGACTGTTCTGTTGCTGCTGCTGCTGCTGTTGCTGCTGCATGCGCAACGCCTCGCGAAGCGAGTTGACCTCCTCCCGCAGAGAGTTGAGCTGAGCTCGCAGCATGGCGTTCTCCTTCTCAAGGAAGCTGGCTCGGACAGACACCTCATCTTCGCGCTGTTTGCGGGCGTCGCGCGACTTTTTAGCGGCGGCGTTGTTGCGCTTGCGGCGCTCGAAGTACCTGCGGAGAAGAGGCACGGCAGCGGCGGGCTCGTTTCGAGTACAGGGGCAGGGCCGATTAGAGTTTGCGTTGTAAGGCTTTGGAGCACTATGTGAGCATAAGGCGGCATGAGTAGTTGAGCGGTGGCGTCTCCGAGCTAGAATCCGGGACAATGCCACATTCATTATTCGACGCAGTCGCGAAGTGAAGACTTGGACTTACGCAGGCTCTCGCTCACGCAGGTCAGGTGTGTACATCCGCCATGACTCTCATCGTCAGGCAGCGTACACTTCACTGTGCCTTGGAGGTTGGCCCTCAAGGGCGCAAATTGCACGACAAACCCCAAGCTTTCTCTCAGCGACTGCGCCTCAAATAAATGTGGCCTCGCCGCGGAATCAAGCTCAGGTGCATTGGTGCGAGAGGCAAACGCGTTAACCGCTCTGCGACTCACTTAGGGCAGAGTGGTTAACACCCACTAGGACCAACCCCCAAAACACATTGAGAGTGCACGAGGAAAAATTATTGCAGATCTATACACATGTCTGAGTGTATTGGGGTCAGGGTCGGCTAGCGGTATTGGAAAAATTCCCTGCGCGCTCGCTGCGGCTCAGTGCCCGCAGTCTGTCTTCCTAGCAACAGAAAGATGGCAAATCAAGCAACTGGAAGCAAAAACTGCTGCTTGCTTGTTGCTGAGTCTTGGACTTAAAGCGAATTCAAACTTTTTTCTTATCAATCAAAGCACTCTTCTAAAAGGTAAACCCAGACTTGACCATTCTAAACAATGAGCAGCTCAAAGCAGTCAGCAGCGCACGCTCACCTGGTGTCCTTGAGATCGTTCGGTACAGGTTTCTTACGCACAGAGCCGGCGTTGCCACGTCGACCAGCTCCAGTTGGCGGCGTCTGATTTGACGCGCTCGTTGATGAAGTCGGAGAACAGCTGCTGGTAGTGGCACCGCCGCCACCGCAGCCGCCGACTATGTCATTTCCGTCGCCTAGGTGCACGGGATAGCGACTCATTGTTACCATAGTTACTGCCGACGATGCCAGATGATCGGCGTGGTTTAACGCCGAGCTCATTGGTTGATAAAGGTTGATGTTAGAAGACGAATGCGGAATCTGTGTCATCAGCGGCTGCATGTGACTTTGATGAAGCTGGTGATGCTGGGGCAGATAGCTGATGGTGGACACCGGAACCTTCTCTGGCCGTGGCAGATCATACAGGCTAGCCAGGTGTTGCTGCTGCTGTTGATGGTGATGATTCTGAGTTTGCTGAAGCTGCTGCTGCTGCTGCTGCTGCGGTTGGTGTTGCGGTAGATGCTGGAGCTGATAGTCTGGGAACATTCCCACCTGCTGCTGAGACTGCAGGAGTTGAGTGGGTGAGTCAGCAAACAGTCTGTAGGCAGAGAATGAGTCGAAGGAGTCCACGGTGGCGAAAGTGACGGCAACATTCGCTCCTGTAGCACCGGCCGCCGATGTCAACGGAGAGGCCTGCAGTGTCTCGCTCAGCTGATGCTGATGCGATTCGAGCTTGGAATGCGCCACGGCATTCGGCGGCGTGATGGGCTGCTTCTTGACTGGCGACAGGGCTTCCATGACCATTCGAAGGGTCTGCAAGACGGTGCACAACGACTATTGAATACTCATGCTCACACTCGCAGCAATGGCGGGGCGCACCTAACAGCTTCGTGAATCTGGTCAGTCCATGGACTAGAAGGGCCCATAGCCCATACCCACCAAAATTCTGCTTCAGCTGATGCTGGCACCCATTTGACATCTGGCGAATTAAGTATCTTGTTGCTCATGGATACACAAATTGTTTGGCCTGAGATTTGAGCTCGTGACTGATCAGTCAGGACAGTAGTTCTTCTAACCACTGCGTGATACACAGAGCACATAGTCACATCATACATTTTATTATTACCCATATCATACTCGATGATAAAAATTATCTATTAACCTTGTCCCATTCCGGTCAGATCACAGAAGATACATAACAAACACAACATTATTACATTGCCCGGATACATCAACATCCCGTCTCAATCTCAAACGAATTATTTTAAGCTTTATTACAGTATGGTAAAATACACGGATAAAAGATATAAAATATTCACCATTTTTATTCCAAGCAAAAACTCACCTGTCTGGAGACGCAATCGAAAACTATCGATGAAGCTCAATTCGATATTGGTTTTCGATGCATAATTCTTCAAGTTCAACGATTTACGTCTATTTTGTATTTTACCTTTGCACGGACCTAATGGACGAATAGAAGCCGAGCTATGTACAACACTAAAACAAAGTGCAAATTGGCAGACTTGTAAATGAAAAGTTCAGTTCGAGTTTCGCTAGTAATAAAATTATAAAATTTACCGACAAATTGTGCCGGATAAATGCCCCTACCTCTATGGAAGATACCCCCTAACTATAGGCTCTGGACTAGCTGTACACTCACTCGAATTTTAGGGGGGGCTGGAGCGATGGGGTAGGTGCCCTCTGCGATTCCCCCCACCCCAACCTCATTCTAGTCCCCTTGCTGGCTTGTGGGTTTAAACCATAGCCTATAACCATATCAACCATATAACTATATGCATTGACCAAGGCCCGCGTTTCACTGCCGCCCGTTTTCGCCCTCAACATTTCATAGTGGAAAACCTCGCCCACCCCACTCCGCTCACTCGCTAAACCCTCCCCCTGCTCTCAAATGATATCGCGTGCGTGGGCGACTCCTGTTGGGCCGGGGTTTGAAAGGGTGAGGGAGAGACCTGCACGTTGCGCAATCAACTGCCTTAGTCAGTCTAGGGGCCTGAAGCGGCAGTGATAATATATAAACATTTTCACGTTATTTAAACGAAACATTTTACAGCTAATTTAAACTTCAGTCTCAGTTGTGATAATAACTTCATGTTTTAGTTCCTCGAAGAGTTCAATTTGCCCATAAAGCTTATTCAGTCAGAGCTTAAATGGTTATGTATTTTTATTCATAGTAATTTGAGTAGGCCTATGCATTTTGTTGCATGTTATTGTTTTAGATTCAGATGTTGTAAACAGCAGTATCAAATGAAGGCGATGTGAGATAAGTTTTTATCTACCGTTGATTAAATATAATGGAAGTTTAGGTGCTCCTTTGTGAGCTAAGCCTAATTAATACATGTGCACCTTCACATGTACACCTAGCTCTGCTTCTGAGTAGCAAAAATCGAAAGACAGGCGATTGCAGCTGTTCAACCCAGTTTATCTTATCTGACTAAAGTGAAATTGACTGGGCATAGCCCGGGAGCTGGCATTGTCGGTTTAGGCAGACTAGTTACAGTTGGGCGCGCAAAATTACTTATTTTATAGTCAGAAAGCCATGAACCGTTCTATACTAAGGAGAAAGTTGGCCATTTTTGCTCTAAAAATTTATTTATAAACGCAAGCACAATGCCAGTTTATCGAAAGTATAAATCGAGAAAAAATTGAAATCTATTGCTTTCATTAACATTCCATCTATTGATGAAGAAAAGCGACTGAGTACACCATTCAAATTTCGAAAACTTAACAAACCAATTAAGTAAGTGATTTTTGCTGCTGAACGGATACCGCATCTATGCTTTGGATGTACTGTTTGTTTTACATGCAAAAATTAAGTCTGTGATGCGTCTGTGGACCCGAATCAACTGATTTAGTCTGTCTGTAGACCGGAATTTAGATTAATTTCGATCTTTCTGTGGGATTGATTTCATTCATGTTCATTCCTGAGTGGACCACAATCCTTTCATGTTTATCCGTCTTTGGACCAGAGTAAATTCACGTGATCCGTCAGTGGACAAGAATAAATTCATGTGATCCGTCTGTGGACAAGAATAAATTCGTGTTGATATGTTTCTATCGGAGGAACCAATCCAACGATACTGACATTAAAATGGCAAGGAATCGACAAGCAAGATCTTCGTTGGCCCATCCTGTAGGGACCGCTCACTTTGAACAATCAAACACCGGCCCTAAGTTTCAGAGGCCGCAGTGTTAGCCAGCCAAGCGCAGAGGTCATGCCTAACGGTCGGCAGCATGGCCAAACCGTTGGTCAGGGCTCAGCCGACTCGAACTGGCTGACTACGCGGCGGAAGAGCTCCAGTGTGTGGAAGAAGCTGCTTCTGACGCTCGTTGGCATCGGGGTGACGATTTTCCTTCTGTACTACAAGGGACAGTCGGCCGTACCGAGTGTCACCGACCTGCCAGACTGGATCTCAGTTAAAGGTCGACATTTCGTTAACTTGACTCGGGCACTGAGGAACAATAATAGACGAAACTAACGCGCTGCACGCAGTGGACCACAATGCGATGCAGAACCAAGAGGCTCACAGAAATAACTGTGGGATTTAGACTCGAAATAAGCAACAAAGTAACACAATTTCAAATCTACCAAGGACTTGTTCATGACTCCCGTTGAAAACTGTGAAATATGAAAATCTGGTAATGTGAAATCAAGAGAATGTGAAATCAAGAGAATGTGAAATCAAGAGAATGTGAAATCAGGAGAATTTGAAATCTGGAGAATGTGAAATCAGGAGAATGTGAAATCAGGAGAATGTGAAATCTGGAGAATGTGAAATCAGGAGAATTTGAAATCTGGAGAATGTGAAATCAGGAGAATGTGAAATCAGGAGAATGTGAAATCTGGAGAATGTGAAATCAGGAGAATTTGAAATCTGGAGAATGTGAAATCAGGAGAATGTGAAATCAGGAGAATGTGAAATCAGGAGAATGTGAAATCAAGAGAATGTGAAATCAAGAGAATGTGAAATCTGGAGAATGTGAAATCAGGAGAATGTGAAATCAAGAGAATGTGAAATCAAGAGAATGTGAAATCAAGAGAATGTGAAATCAAGAGAATGTAAATTACGAACTAGGAGAATGTAAAATTCATGGAATGTGAAGTTCTTGGAATGTGAAATGAAAATAATTTATAACTAGTAGAAAGGAAGTTCGGAGACTGAAATTGTAAAGTTGAAATTGTGAAATAAAAAAGTGACATTTAGGTGGATTTGAAATTAAGAAAGTGTGAAATTTGGGAGTTAAGTCTGATGACTGTCTAGCTAATCAACCTCGTTTTTACTCGTATGTTCGTCATACGGTTTCATGCTGCATTCAAAAGTCTCTTAGTTTAACCCGTAAGTCTTTCCCGTGACTGTGCTTTATGCTAGTCCTACAGGGATGACTTGTGCTATATGAAAACTTGCACAAGCTATTCGGTTTAAGCGATCATACTTAATTCTATCTGAAATGACTATGCATGTGTATTAATTTGTTATAAAAGTTCACCTGCTTTAGCTACCTGTTTCCGGCTGTTTCTCGAATCAAATATTCTGCTGATGCGCGTCTCAATGCCAGAAAACTCATAACAGTTTCATCTTTGCGTGTGTGGAATTGCGTCAGTGCATTTATTTGAGCTCAGCACCGGACCGCTTGTATCGTAATTTTGTACTTGCTTTTTTCATCGCTACAGTCTTAAATGCGTGTCACCTAAGCTAAATATACATCAGTAAAATCTTATGATGAGCAGTTATTTGATCATTTATAACTTTGTAAACTGATACGACTTTAACATGATAGACAAAAATGTGTTCTGTTGATTCTTGTGATTCCCACAACACAATGACCAACAGTTGGAGAATGTAAACAACACAATGACCAACAGTTGGAGAATGTAAACAACACAATGACCAACAGTGGGGAAAGTACAAAACACAATGATTAACAGTGGGGAAAGTACACAACACAATGACCAACAGTTGGGAATGTACACAACACAATGACCAACAGTTGGGAATGTACACAACACAATGACCAACAGTTGGGAATGTACACAACACAATGACCAACAGTTGGGAATGTACACAACACAATGACCAACAGTTGGGAATGTACACACAATGACCAACAGTTGGGGATGTACACAACACAATGACCAACAGTTGGGGATGTACACAACACAATGACCAACAGTTGGGGATGTACACAACACAATTACCAACAGTTGGGAATGTACAAAACACAATGACCAACAGTTGGGAATGTACACAACACAATGACCAACAGTTGGGGAATGTACAAAACACAATGACCAACAGTTGGGAATGTACACAACACAATGACCAACAGTTGGGAATGTACACACAATGACCAACAGTTGGGGATGTACACAACACAATGACCAACAGGTGGGAATGTACACAACACAATTACCAACAGTTGGGAATGTACACAACACAATGACCAACAGTTGGGGAATGTACACAACACAATGACCAACAGTTGGGAATGTACACAACACAATGACCAACAGTGGGGAAAGTACAAAACACAATGATTAACAGTGGGGAAAGTACACAACACAATGACCAACAGTTGGGAATGTACACAACACAATGACCAACAGTTGGGAATGTACACAACACAATGACCAACAGTTGGGAATGTACACAACACAATGACCAACAGTTGGGAATGTACACAACACAATGACCAACAGTTGGGAATGTACACACAATGACCAACAGTTGGGAATGTACACACAATGACCAACAGTTGGGGATGTACACAACACAATGACCAACAGTTGGGAATGTACACAACACAATGACCAACAGTTGGGAATGTACACAACACAATGACCAACAGTTGGGAATGTACACACAATGACCAACAGTTGGGGATGTACACAACACAATGACCAACAGTTAGGAATGTACACAACACAATGACCAACAGTTGGGAATGTACACAACACAATGACTAACAATTGGAGGCTGTCCACAATGAGAGGACGAAAAGCTGTGAGCTTCAGATGAATGTTTTCAGATAAAAAAATCTGATAATTCTTAGCTTTCTCGTGAAATCAGTGAGATCCTATTTTAGGAGACAATCAGGCAATGGTTAAAAATGAAACAAATCAAGTGAAAATGGGAGTAGGTATAATTGTACAGTTTTTTTACGATGAGCATGATCATGATGTTCTATATCATTTTCATATGTTCGTCATCAGCAATCTAAAATCAGTGGTCTCCAGATAAACGCTAGGCTCTTCTTTATGCTATCAAACTTTTGTAGTTACAATGCTACTTCCGTCTAATTTAGTACTAACAGTGCTACTTAAGGTAGTCTAACGGCAAGTTAGCTTCATAATATGTTTCTACTGTTTAAAGATCAAATAATTATTTAATCATTCAAATATTATAAAGAACTAACGACTGCAAATAATTTCAGGACGCTGGCATCAAGAATGTGTTATCAGATTTCCATATGGCCTCAACATTTTTTTCACATGGAAAAGTTAAAATCGCCATTTTAACATAAAACTCAACGCTATACTCGTATAGCTGGTTCAGTATAATTTAGCAGTACTTTTAAAGCGAAATGTATACTGTCAGTGAAACAACAAGCGACGCAAAAAATGAGGCATACAGTTTAAGGTAAGAGAGTTACAATAACATTTCGGCCACTTAAAGCATTCGTTACAAAAAGAAACAGACAGTTGTCTCTGCAAACATCTGCAAGAAAGGAATTTGCTAAAGATGGCAAACAAGAACAGAGCTCAGCACTGGACGACTAGAAACGCCAGATAAAAAAGGCTTAGAACTACTGCGATAACCCAGATTCTAAATCCCGAATCCCAGATTCTAAATCCCGAAATCCAGATTCTTAATCCCGAATCCCAGATTCTAAATCCCGAATCCCAGATTCTAAATCCCGAATCCCAGATTCTAAATCCCGAAATCCAGATTCTTAATCCCGAATCCCAGATTCTAAATCCCGAATCCCAGATTCTAAATCCCGAATCCCAGATTCTAAATCCCGAAATCCAGATTCTTAATCCCGAATCCCAGATTCTAAATCCCGAATCCCAGATTCTAAATCCCGAATCCCAGATTCTAAATCCCGAATCCCAGATTCTAAATTCCGAATCCCAGATTCTAAATCCAGAATCCCAGATTCTAAATCCTGAAGAATCCTGAAGCTACGAGTTCCTGACAGCCCAGTTCCTAAATGGAACAGATGTTGAGGCAAAGATGAGTACGAGTACACCATTAGCAAAATCTTCGAAGGAAATCATCTCAAACTGGCGACTTAATCAAGGCGTTGCCGGTCCGGCTTCGTCGAACACGGCGTCATCGGGCACAAGGCCCGTGGCAGCGTCGGCCGCTGCAATGATCGGGCAGAGCATTCGGCCCTCCAGCGTCACCGTGTACTGGCAGGTGTCCGGCTCAGCGAACGCGATGCTGACGGCAGTCGGACTGGCTCCGTCGGCCTCGCCGAGGCAGCGCAGGAGCAGCCGGGTCCAGCGCGGCTGTCCGGTTTTGTCGCAGATTGCGCCATCCGTGTAAAACTGCGCCAGCTCGCTGCGCCTGCCGGTGTCAGCCACCGATGGCAACGGCAGAAGACCGCGCTCAGACGCCATGGCGACGTGGCCGTCCGGCTTCCAGACTCCGAGTTGAATTTCAGTTCGGCGGCCATCGTCAAACACGTGAAACTGCGTGATGCTCTTGCGAAAGCACACCTGATGCCGCCACCAGGTGGAGCCGCCGACGATGCAGGTGGCGCCGCTGAAGAATTTCGACGTCTGCACCCGGGGAAGACTCGGCGGCGTCTGCACTGGCGGCTTCGGTTGTTGTTGCTGCTGCTGCTGCTGCTGCTGCTGTTGCTGGGACGATGGCTGAGTATGTACCGCTATGAAAACCTAGAAATTAGATGTTAGTATAAGCAGCTAAAGCGTCGTCTGGACAAATAAAATTCTAAACAAAATGATGGTTGATGAAGTATATTCAGCAACAGCTAAAACCCCCCCAACTCACGCTGTCACACGGGCACAAAAGTTAAGCAATGTCTTTAATTCTAGTCTCAGTATCGTGTGTAGGAACCACGAGCATGCAAAAGTGCCGTGACTCGTCGTGGCATCGTGATCACCAGCCGGTTGATGAACTCTTGGGGCAGCTGCTGCCAGGCATTCAGCACCGCCAGTCGCAACTGTTCAGCATTCTGTGGGGCATCCTGCTGAACTCTTCACTTTACAAAGTCCCAGACATGCTCGATGGGGTTCATGTCTGGAGACTTTGACGGCCAGTTCAATGTGCGAATGCCGAGCTGCTCCTTCAGCGGCTGCACGTGTGCTGCTCGATGTGGCGCAGCGTTGTCGTCTTGAAGAATGCAGTTCTTTGATGAACTCTTTCATCATGACAAATGAATGAACTCTTTAACTACAAATGGTTTACCATTGCGCAATGCAGCCACCAGTGGGTTGAGTTGCGCCACCCCCTCCCCAAATCCCCCATGCCGCACTTTGCGCTCGCGTCTGGCGGCGGCAGCCTTCACACATTTCTGAGTCACCGATGGCATACAAAACTTTTGGGCCGTGTGAGAGCGTGAGTTGGGGGGTTTTAGCTTTTGCTGAGTATACACACGGATAATTTAAGGTACGATCAATATCATTCCTGATATAATAATACTAATAATTGCAGGAGGCCTGCGGGCAATGACTCATGGTTTGGTGACACTAGACCTGCAGCCAGCTGCTGTGTCGCAGTTCAATATCAGTGCGTCCTTTGTGACTGTACAAACCAGATGTACACTGGTGACAGAATATCGTATCGATTGCAATCGAATACAGTAATATGAAATTGATGAGCCGACTTGGCATTGAGAGTTTCGCCTGCCAACCAGGCTGGCTTTTTATTTTTCATTTACAACTTCAGTGTGGAAGCAATTCTGCCCACCTCGCTGGCTCCTGAGCACACATACACACAGGCACACACCGCCCTGACTTTCTCACCGTCAGGCATTGTGCACTTCCACTGTACCTTGGAGGTTAGCCTTCAATGGTGTAACTACACGACAAGCCACCATGCCTTCTCTCCGCGGCTGCGCCCCAAATGAATGTGGCCTCGCTGCGCAATCGAGCTCACACCTTTGTGCGAGAGGCAAACGCGTTAACCGCACTGCCACTCACCCCCCTGCTAAAGTATCCTTTGATGTCGTTTGCTTTATCTCTTTGATGTCAGGCATTAACAGATAGTAGCAGGCCTGGCGACACTTAGTAGAACAAAATAGTAAAACAAAAGTTACACCCAGCTAGGGCACTCATCCTCCTGAGCAGTTCCCTTGCTCACCTGGCCGCCCTTATGCAGTATTTCAACCCTGGCGTCAGCTCCGAAGATGCCCTCCAGGCTCTGGATGCTGGCCCGGGCCTGTCGATCCGCGGCGGCCTCCATGGCGCCCAGGGCGGCAGGCTTGCGCGGCTGTTTCAGCGCGGATTCATCGCTGTCAGCGGAGGACGCAGTGGCAGCCGGCAGGCAGTGCAGTTGGTTGACGTTGGTGCGCCTGGGCCTGTACAGCGGGTGCTCGCACAGATGACGAGCGAGGACCACAATGCGGTAGCGACAGGAGGCGGTCTCGGTTAATTCCGCAATCTCACCTTTGCCTTCGAGGGAGCAGACGTACAGCACCTGAGCAGAGTAACCCGGATGCAAGGTAATTGTCCAGGAGCAACTGATTATAGTCGTGATTTATGCAAGCCTTATAGATATTACCTGAGTCTGACGAGGCTGGCCGCTGAGGTCGCACACTGTTCCATCCGTGAACGATACCTCATAGTAAGGCAGCATTTGACCTTCAACTAGCACCGTAGGCGGCTGCTGCTGCTGCTGCTGCTCTACGCTGCCCTGTGGCTTGGGCCTGTAATAGCCAAGGTAAAAGCCCGTTACGCTAGTCTCCTGGCCTGAACCCTTGCTCTCATGGTACTGCCTGGCGTGCCGACCGTGGCAAAGCTCATAGTTCCAATATACGTCAATCTTGTAGGAACAGGCGGTCTGGTCGAATAGCGGCTTGAGCAGGCTCAGAGCTGATTGGCGCGACTCTGTGGCTTCTTCGTCCTGCAAGTTTGTAGTGTCAAAACTTTTACTCATTATTTTATGAGCTCGGTCAATATTTTATTGTTTGTATCGCAAGCGCGTACGTTTTCTGCCATTCAGCGACTTTTATTGGGGCTGAGCCGGCGAGAATATATTCTCTATCAGTGTCTTTCAGATAAATATATTAAAATCTATTTGTTTCTGGTTGTTTGGAGCGTAGGCGCACAGAGAAGACTTGTCATGCAATTCACGCCCTTGATGGCCAACCTTCAAGACACAGTAAGAGTGCATACTGCCTGACGATGAGAAAGTCAGGTCAGATGTACACACCTGTGTGAGTGTGTTAAGTCAGCAAAGCAGGTAGCATTTGTTGGCAAGACAATAACCATACAAATAACCCTAACCATAAGCGAAGATCTGCAGTTAAGTAAAAGCTACGAGTATTTTACATTTTATGGAACCTTCTAAAGATTTCTGGTTTATTTTTGTCGAATCGCTTGCAGGCAGACAATACAAGAGTTAACAATTCTATGAAAACAATTTTCTAACTGTCGCAATGCTTAGGGCACACAGGAATCCATGGCTTTGTTTTAAGTGCACTGCAAAGCAAGGTCACGAACACTCTTCTGCTTTAAGAATAACGTAGTTTTCTAGTTCTTCCGTTGCTCCAGAAATTGGGTCATTATTTAAGGCACAGTTGAAGTATTCCTCTTATTAACAAGACAAAATGAAAGCAGCCAAGCGAACTGCCTGTTATTAGCCGTCAGCAGCACATTAAAAAAAGGAGATTTCAAGCAGGAGCAGCCGATCAAAGACTCCCGTTGGTTATCCGAGACTGCGACAGCTACAATAGCAATAGATGGAGCGCTGTGCCATGTGGCTGATGCTATCTACTGGCTGTGCAAGCCTGACTGCTAGCCTGTTCAGCTGTCTGGACAAAGACTGGCTTGTGTACACGGAACCGGATTTGCTAACAAGAGACGGTCGCCTAGCAACCAGCTGCGGCCTATTCGTGTCCGTATCGCCATTGGAGTGTCACACAACACCCGGACGCTACGGCGAATACCTGTGGCAGCTTCGAAGCCGTTGGACTCCGGAGCTGCATCGGGTCTGTTTGGCTTGCGGTGTTGCAGGACCCGTGCTCACTTCGTTATGCCTTCTGGTGCTGGCAAAGCACCTGCTAGCCAGCAACCTGATCTGCAGCCTATCTGGCAAGGTGCGCGCCCTCATCTGCACAGCAACGGCAACCTCGGCCGCTATTAGCGAGTGCGCTTGTGCATTCCTCTGGTACTACATGGTCTGGGGCATTGTGAAGGAGCCGGACCTGCCACATCACCAGGCCGTGTCAGTTGGCTTTCACCTGGGCAGGGCCTATTACGCCAAGCTGGCTGCTACGGCGGCGGCCCTTGTGACAGCTGTGCTCAGCTACCCGGTGTGCCTGTCAGCGGCAAGGCGAATGTAAACCGATTGCTAATGCCATGAACTTGGTGTTAATATGGCTACATATACGAGAACATTATCTGTTGGCATATACGAAGCCAACTCTAAAATGCTTAGAGCTTTGAAATTCTAACAGGGAGGTTGTATTCTAAAGCAAAACACTTACCTGAAACTAGACTACATATAATCTATACTTTTATTATTGTGTGAAAAAACTATATTTTCAGATAACAACCACCTGGCTTGAAAAACTTATACAGAATATAATTAGCAGAAATCTGGAAATCAGACTAAATAAACAATGGGCTTACATGCTCATCCTTTCGCAGAACTCTAATGGGCAGCATACAGACAAACTGCTCATCATTGTTGGTCTTCATTGTTACTTTCTCATATAGGTCTGGATTAGCAAATGTCTAAAAAATTGTTTTTATTTAATTTAGAAACTTTAACAAATCATTTTATTACATTCAGTCAGAAGAACACTTACCTTTGTATTTCCAGGCCAGTTAACATTAAATAGGTAGTCATCTGAGTAGAATGCATCACATAGAGTGACAGCAGCCAAATAAGATAGTAAATAAATTGGTTTCATCTGTCTGAAAGGCAAATGAACATAAATTGTACCTGGGCTATAAAATATAAGTTATAATGGCCAGGCCAATCAAAAGGCCAAACTGCTTGATCTAAATCACTAGCTAGCATAAACTGTAACCATGTTGATACAATAAACCAGCTTATTTTGTAGTCTAATGCAGTTTTATCAGATTAAACACATGACTAGAGGCTTTCTTGAAGCTCCATGCTAGCCAGCCTAGCTAGAGCTGGGCTAAATTTTGATTTTATATTTTTAGACACTTGTTAGCTAGCAAATGTATCTTTTCATTATCTAGGTAACAGTGTCATGACTTAGGTAGGCTTACTTGTCATAGCCAATAGCACTATAAATATACATATAGTTATGTTGCCATAGATATCAATAATAGCTACACTATTGAATTTACACAATGGGCACTTGAAACACTGTAAATCATATGGGCTCAGCAGAAAGAAAAATTTTTGTATTGCTTTGGGCTATATACAAGTATTTTATTTTAGCAATTTGTTTTTAGCTAGTAGCTAGGCTAAGAGAATAACCAGTCTTAAGGCCAAGGGTGAGTGGCCTACAATGGTAAGGGTAAATTATTGTATGTTACAATTTAATTAACCACAAAAAATTCTCTAATAAGTTTTACTGATTTTGATTTAATGCTATATTTTGTTTAAATGCATGCCAACTTGCCTCAACCAATACTGTATAAATGTGCAGGCTTTTGCCTACCAAAACTTGACCCTTTTTAGTCCAGCATTCTGTCAATAAACCATAGCCATTGGAAGTTACCAATTTGAATTGAAAGATAGTTGATGTGCATTTTGGTCTTGATTTGTATTATAAAGCATTTAAGAGCTGGAATTGGATAGTCATGAACTGAGTGTTTGTGAGAAGAAAATAAAGCATATAATATAAAGTAAAGAGAGTGAAGGAAGAGTGTGTTAACATTAAGATTAGGGAACAGGGGAACTCCAATCCATTGGAAACTCTAAAATAACTGAATATAACTATACATAGTGTCTTGTCTTGTCTACTAATACATAAAAAATACATAAGAGATTTAAAAAAAAACTACATAAAGTCCTAATTTGAAAGTATATTTATAAGAATTTGTAAGAATTATAATAGTACAATAGTACAAATAGTACAATAAAATAGTAATTAATAAATGGCCTTAAGATATTTAAAAAATATATAGTTGCACTACTTGCTGCAAAATGAGAAATATAATAAGCAGTTCTGATTCTATACTGCCGACACAACAAGCCAGGAAATCCTGAAGAGTTTCTTTTCTAATAAAGATCCAAATTAAACGTGTAAAGCTTTAAACGGTAAAACAAGTTACATAATGTAAATCGCAGAAACTTAACACTGTATTTCTCTAGAAATGTATAATATAGGTCTTATGTAATAAATAAAATTTACCCATATTTTCAATATGTCTAAGTGAGTAAAAAACAAAACATGTATTTTTAAAGTCAGGAGTCTAAATAAAATCCAACGTGATTATTCTTTTTTTGTTCTTCTACAGTTCTACTTAACCTCGTATGACTACCAACTTAGCTGCAGCTACCCTTGCTAAGTATGTGTTTATGGTACTGGCTTAAATAAACACTTGCTGTTCTTTGATCATTGGTAATTGGTATGATTGTATTCATTTCCATAATTTATATCGCTATATAAGATTGTGCATTGCTATATTGCTGTACAAGAGTATGTTTAAATAGTATAGGAATTCGTGAAGTTTAATATTAGGCCCTATATATTTGTATTTGTGCAAGACTGGAGCTAGAGACTAATTTTTAGTCTAAATTAACTTAGGTAAGCCTGTTCTCAATTCAAATGAAAGTTGACCTATTAACATTTTTAATGTTTTAGCTTTTTTTGCTGAGCTAATTTAGTACCTAGCTAATTATGTTGGCTTAGGTAATAGTTGGACTATCACCAATTTATTAATGTTTAAATCCAGTTCAATTTAGTGATTTGGTGGCAACAACCATTTCTGCAAATGCATTTTCAAACCTAAATGAAAATGTGCTGCAATAAAGTGGTGAGTTGTAGAAAAAAAAGATAATGACCAAATAATAACATGTTTACTCATTTCAGGCTTAGCAGTGTGCAACTAAAGTAATAAACAATAAGCAATCTGCCTAGGAAAGCACTAAACTACTAACCCTAGCTAATTATACTATTCCAAGCTTTGTACTGCAAGTACAAAAGGTTTGGTACCTGAACACTTCGTAATCTTACAACTTCGTCATCAAGATGATGATCTGTCCAATATCTCAGAGGGTGGATGATGAAGAGACTTAGACTTGTGGACACTTTGTCATCTATAAAACAAAAGTTTTCAAAGTTAAAACAGAACCACCCCTCCTCACATCGTGTTGGCACCTATCTTTCAACTCTTATAATGAAGTCAGTTTGACACCTCTTTTTGCCAATTTAGAGTGTGAAGTGTGTTCACACCTCTGCCCCACCACCCCACCCTTACTTTATTGATGACGAACTTGATTGACTTGTTATTAGTAGATGGCGAAATGACCAAACTTTAAAGCATGCCAATTGGCTGGATGATGAAGTGTCCTACCTTCCACTTGACTTACTTACTTAGTCAAGTAAGTCCTACCTTCCAAGTGGATGACAAAGTTCTAAGATGACGAAGTGTCTAGGATCCAAAAGTTTAAGGATGGCTGACTTACATATTGTTGCATAGCAATATTATAAATAAACCTACTAAGTTTATATGACTGTTGCACTGACAGTCTATAGGGGCCTATTGTATGCCATTATTTAGTATCAGTAAATGTGGCTCCACTATAGAATTGAATTTAGGTACCTTAGTTCAAGAGGCAAACATATAAAGTGCTTACCTCAAAGTAACTAATCGTTTTAAATATATTTTTTATGGAACTCCCTTGTCTCTAAATCTGCTTGTACTTAAACCCCACTGGCTCCGGCCAAAATCGTCATATTCTAAATCATCATATACAGGTTGTAAAAAAATAACAATATTATCTAAATAGTCATATTGTCTGCATTGGACCATTTAACATGCATGAAATTGTCATATTGTAGTGGACCTAAAAGTGAAGATTTCGGCATAACAATTTTAACTTTCTGCTTGCAAGCTAGAGAGCTACCCACAAATATATGATAGAGTTCTGATCCTCTACATTGGTGAGCCTGACGTCCTCAACCGACTGCTTGAGGATGACCGAATCTGCTGTCACAGTGAAGCATCCAGCATTTTGGACTTCGCAACCATGCACCTGGTTCATCCAAGCCGAGGCGCAGTTTAGCCTCCAGAATGTCACCCTAGATATGACTAAGTACTGCCATCTAGTGGTGGCATTGGACCAGCAGACAGCAGAGCATCTCCTAGATGTGCTCGAGAACGCCCCTGATGCCCAGAAATATGAACAGCTCAAGGCCCGCCTTCTCAACACCTACAGCCTTTCACAACAGCAGTGTGCCAGCCAGTTACTGAGCATGTCGGGGTTGGGCGACAGGACGAAATGCTCATGGACGAAATGCTCGCCTTGCTCGGCGACCAACAGCCCTGCCCCTGCTTGCTGTTTGAGGAGTTGTTCCGCCAACAGCTTCTAAGCGACATCAGCTGGCTGGCGGCCGCCGTAGCCCGCGACCCATACAGTACGTTGCTGGCTGAGTTTCCGTCGCTCACGGAGCCGAGTTTTCAATGGCCACAAAAATTCCACGGCGTAGAACATTTTATTCAGACGCAAGGTCCCCAAACCCACGCCCGCGCACGCCGCCTAGCACCCGACAAGTTGGCCATAGCTAAGGCGGAATTCCGTACCCTGGAACAGCTTGGCATCATTCGTCGGTCCGACAGCCCCTGGTCATCACCAATCCACATGGTGCCGAAGTCGTCAGGAGGCTGGCGTCCCTGCGGCGATTTCCGACGGCTCAATGGCGCCACTGTACCCGATCGTCGGTACCGAACATTCAGGACTTTTCCGCGCACCTGGCCGGCAGTACCATTTTCTCAAAGATTGACCTGGTCCGAGGCTACCACCAGATACGAGTGGCGGAAATTGATATCCCTAAAACGGCCATCATTACACCGTTTGGACTCTTTGAGTTCCTCCGCATGCCTTTCGGACTCAAGAACGCTGCACAGACATTCCAGCGACTCGTGGACTCTATCAGCCAGGATTTGCCTTTCGTTTTCGCCTACTTGGACGATTTCCTAGTGGTCAGCAGCGACCAAACGCGCAGCACGTGGAGCACCTGCGCACCTTGTTCCGCCGCCTTGTCGACAACGGTCTGCTCTTGAATCCGGCCAAATGCCAGTTCGGACGTACCGAGATCGATTTCTTGGGCCACAGAATCAATCAAAGCGGCGCCTGGCCTCTGCCAGACAAGGTCGATGCGGTCGTCAAGTTTGCACCTCCGACAACCATCAAAGGCTTGCAGGAATTCCCCGGTATGGTGAACTTCTACCACCGATTTGTTCCACATGCCGCCCAGTTGCTACGCCCCATTTACGCCGCCATTGCCAGTAAGAGCCGACTTGTTCAGTGGACGCCCAGTCTACTCGATGCTTTCACCGCCACCAAACAGGCCCTAACTCAGTCCACTTTACTGGCACACCCTAGGCCCACTGCGCAGATGGCCCTGACCGTCGACGCCTCGGACACGGCCGTTGGCGCGGTCTTGGAACAGCGAATTGCTGGCGGGTGGCAACCACTCGCCTTTTTCAGCCGACAATTGCGTCCCGCGGAACAGAAATACAGCGCGTTCGACCGGGAGTTACTGGCGCTATATTTGGCCACACGGCACTTCCGTTATTTCCTCGAAGGACGCGTTTTCACAATCTACACGGATCACAAGCCGCTGACATCCGCGATGTCCAAGTTATCGGATCCTTGGTCCGCACGACAACAGCGGCATCTAGCGTCAGTGTCGGAGTTCAGCACGGACATTTGACACGTCGCCGGCAAGGACAACTTTGTTGCAGACGCTCTATCCCGTTGCACAGTAGCAAGTGTGCACACATTGTTGCCAGGAGTGGACTATGCGGCATTGGCGAAGGAGCAGCACCAGCTGGTAATGCCGACGGTGACTCCCAGTCTCAAGCTCGAGCTCGTCGCCATGCATCCTGGTTTGGAATTGCTTTGTGACATGTCGACCGGGCGCCCGCGCCCGTTGGTGCCAGTGAGTTTTCGTCGTGCTATTTTCGATACGGTCCACAGATTAGCCCATCCCTCCATCCGCAGCACTCGTCGCCTCATCGCAGCTAAATTCGTCTGGCCCGGTCTCAACCGAGACGTGAGCCAGTGGGCTCGCTGTTGCCTTCCGTGCCAACAAGCCAAGGTCCATCGGCATAACACGACAACGCCGGACATCATACCGGTACCGACCAGCCGTTTCGCCCACGTCCACATCGACCTTGTTGGTCCCCTGCCGCAGTCCCACGGGTTCACGCACCTGCTGACGATGGTCGACCGTTTTACGCGCTGGCCTGATGCGATACCCATCACTGACACGTCCGCCAGCGCCTGTGCATCCGTTTTCATTTCTACCGGGATCGCTCGATTCGGAGTCCCCAGTGACATCACCACCGACAGGGGCCCGAATTTTACCTCCGAACTGTGGACCGCCGTTTCCAAACTGCTCGGCATGCACGTGCATCACACCACAGCGTTTCACCCGCAGTCCAACGATTTAGTCGAGCGTTTCCATCGCCAGCTCAAAGCGTCACTCATAGCACGCCTTTCCAGTCCGAACTGGACGGACGAGTTTCCGTGGGTCCTGTTGGGCATCCGGACGGCACCCAAAGAAGACCTTCACTCGTCGTCGGCCGAGTTGGTGTATGGCGCCCCGTTGCTTTTGCCTGGGGAGTGCATACAGGTTGGCCCACCTACAGCACTGCACAGCACGTTCCTCACCAACCTGCGCGCCGCCATTCAAGCTTTCCGTCCTCAGCCGACCGTCCCACATGGCAACCGACAGGCATCGGAGCTGGGCGCCCTGGCTACATGCCCCTTTGTGTTCATCCGCCGGGATGGCTACCGCGCGCCGTTCCAGAAACTATACACCGGACCTTTCCGAGTCCTTCAGCGCCACACCAAGGCTTTCCTTCTCGATCTCGGCACGCGTCAGGACCATGTTTCCGTGGACCGGCTAAAGCCAGCGGTCCTGGACCCGTCCGATCCCGGGGTGCTATCACAAGCTCAAAATTTCACAACACCGAAAAGCAATTTTTTTCATAAGGTCGAAACTTCATAAGCTCGAAACTTCACAACGTCGAAAACTAAAATAACAGCTACCTTCACTAGGTCGAAACTTCAAAAGCTCGAAACTTCACAACGTCGAAAGCTTTAGCAAGAGATTTCATAAGGTAGCTGCTATTTCAGTTTTCGACGTTGTGATGTTTCGAGCTTATGAAATTTCGAGCTTATGAAGTCTCTTACTAAAGCTTTCGACGTTTATTTGCTTTATTAGAAGCTAAATTATTTTTTAAATGTGTTATTTTGCCATAATTAAAATACAAGTTCTTAATTATTTGAATTTAAAAAATGCCTATTATTATGCAAATGTTATGAATGTTTTTATGTGTTTTAATGAATTTCTGTGTTTTTATACAGAACTATGTACATATTTAGCTGTAATAAACTTTCCACCACGTTTCTCATATTTTAGCAAAGGTTATTTATCCATATTTTCTCTGAGGCATGCCTACCCATCATGCTATTATTATCTTATGTCTTTCCTGGACAGGCTAGATGCTTATTTTATGTATTAGGTAAAATAATTTGCATTTAGTTTTCGAAAACTTTTTTGTAATGACATTTATAAATTTATTTCACTACTGTTGATTTCATTGCAGATGTAATTGCACCAAACCAGCTATGGCCAGTAGACAGGTGTCCGAGACCAAGTCGCGCAGGCGCTCCATGTCCACTTCGTTTCGCCTGCCGCCGCTGCCCTGGTTCGGCATGGATATTGGCGGCACCCTTACTAAGCTGGTGTACTTTGAGCCTGATCTGGACAATGCTGAAGAGGAACGCGAGAAGGTGGCCCACATTAGAAAATACCTCACTAGCAATATTGCCTACGGCAGTACAGGTCTGCGCGATGTTCATCTGGAGATGACCGGCGTGCATCTTCTGGGTCGGCGCGGCACTTTGCACTTTATCCGCTTCCCAACTAGCAGCATGAGCATCTTCATCGAGATGGCCAAGGCTAAAAATCTGAAGGATTTGGCCGATATGATCTGCGCCACTGGTGCGTTGAGAACATGCGCGGGTTCTTTCAATCCGAGATAGATAGAATGGAATTTACACCAGCCCCGAAAGTGCCAAATGTGCAGCCGACAGCACAGCCGCAGCTATTGCGCAGTACATCTGAAGGCTGAGTACGGCTGTTCAGTCCATGGACTGGGGGGACTCCGCACCCACCATCAATTATCCCAGCTAATGCTGGTACCCATTTAACAGCTGAGTGAACTGAAGCAATGCAGAGTTAAGTGTCTTGCTATAGGACACAAATTGTTCCAGAGGAGTCGGGAATCGAACCCCCGACCTTTATGTCGTGAGTTCGACCGCTCTAACCACTAGGCTACAACCACTGAAGGGATTCTACCAGGCTACTGTCATGCCTGCTACGGGCCTATGAAACCCTCTGAAAGTTTCCAGTTTCTCTTCTCAGTGTCTCAAATTCTGTCAGTTCTAATCTTAGTACTCTAAATAGTCTCTCATATCGGTGACAAAACTTATTTTAATTCTAAAAGTAAAAGGAAGCGTAAGATCTACTTTGCTTTCCTGGTATTGCACCTTATGCGATGTTAAGCTTTCTATATATATTTAGAGATCAGCAGGTGTTCAAATTGCAAGCAATCGCAAATACCTTTTTTAACGGAAAGACGCATACTGAGTTTCTTTATAACCTTAGAAATAACAATAATAACAATTGCAGCAGAAGTGCTGTGGGAAATGGCGCATCACTTGGTGACACTAGACCCGCAGCCAGCAAGGAGGCAATTCTGCCCATTTCGCTGACTCCTGAGCACTCACGCACACAGATACCGTACGCAGGCACACTCACACAAGTGTGTACATCTGCCCTGACTTTCTCATCGTCAGGCAGTGTGTACTTACACTGTGCCTTGGAGGTTGGCCCTCAAGGGCGTAAATTGCATGACAAGCCCCCAAGCCTTCTCTCCGCGGCTGCGCCCCAAAGGAATGTCGCCTCGCAGTGGAACATTGGCTCAGGTACATTGGTTCGAGAGGCAAACGCGTTAACCGCTCTGCTAACGACCCCCCCTAACCTGATGAAGCCATTTATAATATCTTCTAGCAACCAGTGCACCAATAACGCATTGCAGGCGGCGGGGCCTATAAATTTGAATCTGATTTTCAAAGCCGGCTGGGTATGTCACTGCTCAAACTAGACGAACTCGAGTGCCTACTCAGCGGTTTAATATTCCTAGCCGAGAGGCATCCATTGGAGTGCTACTTTTTACCAGAGCCGGATCCAAACAGGTCTGACTGCAAGCGCCAGCCCTATAGTCTAGCCCGCCAGTCAGACTGCTATCCGTTTCTGGCTGTCAATATTGGCAGCGGAGTCTCCATCATTGCAGTTCGAGGTCCGCGTGACTGGAACCGAGTCAGCGGCACTAGCCTCGGCGGTGGCACCTTCTTGGGCCTCTGCTGCCTGCTGACCGGCTGTGAAACTTTCGAAGAAGCCATCGCCCTGGCTGAACGGGGCGACAGTAATAAGGTGAAATTCAAAGGACAGGTCTAAAGTACATTGATGTCATAGTGCGTTGTACAATAGGATATTGTAGCCTAGTTGTTAGATCTATGGTTAGAGACGTATGACTTAAAGGTCGGGGGTTCGAATCCTGACTCCACTGAAACAGTCTGCATCCTTTAGCGAGACACTCAACTATGCATTGATTCAGTTCAGTTCACCCAGTTGTTAAATGGGTACCGGCATATTTTCGGCTAATTAAGGGTTGTTTTTGCGTCCCCCCAGTCCATGGACTGAACAGCCGTACTCAGCCTTCAGATCAGATGCGGCGCGCAATATCTGTGGCTGTGCTGTCAGGTTGTGGTAGATGTAATCAATTATTTGTGTTAAATTTCTGGTTGTAAAAGCTATTCTTAGGCTTGTTAGGATTGATAAAAAATAACACCCAAGTGTAGCGCTATTTCGCAGCGCTTCACTAACTAAGCATTTGACATCTTTTTTAAACTGACGCAATCGTCAATAAACTTTATAGCCTGGGATTCGAACTCCCGACCTAGCCTCTCAGCCAGTAGTCTAAACTCAAGCTACAAGCTTCCGGTAGCTAAATTAAACTTTTCACCCGTGTTTTCTTCTCCATCGTATAACTGGTAATTGGCCATCAATTATCTGAATTTCCTAATTGATACGGGATTTGGTCTAGGAGTAACCGGGCCTTTTATATTTTAGTAGAACTCGTCGTCATATAAAACAAATATATATATTTAACGCAACACGCAAAATTACTTACATCAAGATGCAAATCCGTGACACTGGATTCGCAGGTTGACAAGCTAGTCATGGACATCTACGGCGGGGATTACGAGTTATTCGGATTGCGCGGCGACCTCGTGGCGAGCAGCTTTGGTCACATGATGTCGCCGGACAAACGTGCCGATGCTAAGCCGGAGGATCTGGCCAGGGCCACGCTAGTTATGCTGACTAATAATATTGGGTCCATTGCAAGGATGTGCGCCTCCACTCAGGTGACACCCTAACTAGCCCAGGTATTTAATCATTAAACCCGGACTGGAATTTTACTGTTCATAATTTCATTTGATACAGGGCATCGATCGTGTTATTTTCACGGGCAACTTTTTGCGCTGCAACGAATTGTCCGTGCGACTGCTGGCGCACGCCATGGACTATTGGTCACGAAGCACAATTAAAGCATTGTTTGTGCAGCACGAGGTAAGTCTGCTTTGCTGCCCGCGTGATGGAATCGCCGCCTTCTAAGATCCTCTGGTTATTCATATTGCTCTAACCTGATCCCAAGTTATCCAATTGCTCGTCCAGATCCCAGGTTATCCCCAATGGTCATCCAGATCCTTAGTTTATCCCCAATGCTCACCCAGATCTTAAGGTTATCCCAAATGCTCATCCAGATCCTCAGGTTATCCCAAATGCTCACCCAGATCCTCAGGTTATCCCAAATGCTCACCCAGATCCCCAGGTTATCCCAAGTGCTCACCCAGATCCCCAGGTTATCCCAAGTGCTCACCCAGATCCTCAGGTTATCCCAAGTGCTCACCCAGATCCCCAGGTTATCCCAAGTGCTCACCCAGATCCCCAGGTTATCCCAAGTGCTCACCCAGATCCTCAGGTTATCCCAAATGCTCACCCAGATCCTCAGGTTATCCCAAATGCTCACCCAGATCCTCAGGTTATCCCCAGTGCTCACACAGATCCTCAATCCTCAGTTTATACCCAGTACTCACCCAGATCCTCAGGTTATCCCAAGTGCTCACCCAGATCCTCAATCCTCAGTTTATACCCAGTACTCACCCAGATCCTCAGGTTATCCCAAGTGCTCACACAGATCCTCAGGTTATCCCAAGTGCTCACCCAGATCCTAAGGTTATCCCCAGTGCTCACCCAGATCCTCAGGTTATCCCAAGTGCTCACCCAGATCCTCAGGTTATCCCCAGTGCTCACACAGATCCTCAGGTTATCCCAAGTGCTCACACAGATCCTCAGTTTATACCCAGTACTCACCCAGATCCTCAGGTTATCCCAAGTGCTCACCCAGATCCTCAGGTTATCCCCAGTGCTCACCCAGATCCCCAGGTTATCCCAAATGCTCACCCAGATCCTCAGGTTATCCCAAGTGCTCGCCCAGATCCTCAGGTTATTCCCAGTGCTCACACAGATCCTCAGGTTATCCCAAGTGCTCACCCAGATCCTCAGGTTATCCCCAGTGCTCACCCAGATCCTCAGGTTATCCCCAGTGCTCACACAGATCCTCAGGTTATCCCCAGTGCTCACCCAGATCCTCAGGTTATCCCAAGTGCTCACCCAGATCCTCAGGTTATCCCAAGTGCTCACCCAGATCCTCAGGTTATCCCCAGTGCTCACACAGATCCTCAGGTTATCCCAAGTGCTCACCCAGATCCTCAGGTTATCCCAAGTGCTCACCCAGATCCTCAGGTTATCCCCAGTGCTCACACAGATCCTCAATCCTCAGTTTATACCCAGTACTCACCCAGATCCTCAGGTTATCCCAAGTGCTCACCCAGATCCTCAGGTTATCCCAAGTGCTCATCCAGATCCTCAGGTTATCCCCAGTGCTCACACAGATCCTCATTCCTCAGTTTATCCCCAATGCATCCCATATCCTCAGGCTATTGACAATGCTCCCCTAGACCCGGCAATCGCACAGACCCTCATTTTATTCAAAGCTCATTTTATTCAAAGCTCATTTTATTCAAGCTTATTCAACCCTCACTTTATAATATTCGCAGGGCTACCTGGGTGCTCTGGGCTCACTCATGGAACTGGTGGATCCGGATAGCATCAGCAATGCGTTTAACTCTATGAACACAGATGGCGAGAATGTTGACGACCTGCACTCTAGCAAGTCGGCCTAACTCGTACTTTACTATAGTTCGATTGATACTATATAAATAGTACTTTACTATAGTTCGATTGATACTATATAAATAGTACTTTACTATAGTTCGATTGATACTATATAAATAGTACTTTACTATAGTTCGATTGATACTATATAAATAGTACTTTACTATAGTTCGATTGATACTATATAAATAGTACTTTACTATAGTTCGATTGATACTATATAAATAGTACTTTACTATAGTTCGATTGATACTATATAAATAGATTTCATTGGTTTTTTTTGCTGCTTACGATGATTTGGCGTTTTTGTTAAATAAAATAATGGTTTCAATTTACAATCAGCACATTTTTATATACCATTGAAAACAATTGATTGAGTAAAATTAGTATATTAGACTAGCTATTCCACTCCCCTCCAACTCTGAAATTCACGCTAAGAATAATCATAATTCAATTCTTTCTCTTGAAGATTTTTTACCACTTTTTCCATGAATGCTGCGGGCCATATCCTGCGACAGTTTTTAATTGAGTTTTTTTTCATCAAGCTTTTAGCATTCCGTGCTAGAACACTCTTTCACAAATTATTTTAATAAACAACTATCTGCCATTGCATGATTTCTGTTTGTGTGTGTGCGCATTTTGTTAGATAAAAATATTGTTCTGTTCAGAGAGTGGCTGCAATCAAATCATAGCTTACCTTTGCAGCCTGTGTTAATAAGAAACTCATCTAAAGTTAGTGGACTGCTCAAAATAGTTTTTTATTGTTTAATGTACTGCTTTTCTACCTTACTAGCCAATAGGGCTTCATTATGTGTCATTCTAAATGGTAATAAAATCCTAAATACTTCGGGTGTGTCATAAGTAATGTCACTGAGGGTAAAACAGACCAACTAACAGCCGCAGATGAACGAAACTGTATCAATCAACAACATAGTGTCCCCCAATATCACCCTCTGGCAGTGCTCGTACAGCTTCTCTACCTCAGCCTGCAGATGTTTTTCCTCCAGCTGTCGGAACCAGTGCAACGCGGCTTCTTTGACCTCATCATGGTTTGCGAAACTTCTCTGGGAAAAGTCTGCCTTCAGCCATTTAAAGAGAAACCTGTCGCACAAGTTGAAGTCTGGGCTGTAGGGACTCTGCCAGAGCAGATTTACTCGCCGTCCAGCCAGAAAATCCAGATGGGGCACCCAGACCGAGCAGACGTTTCGGAGATGGAGATCCTCTGTCAAGATGCGATGGACTGTCTTGAAATCAATCTCCAAGCAGTCCGCTAGCTCCCTGACAGACTGCCGCGGGTCTTCCTTGACCAGGTCGCTGATGACTTCGATGTTCTCTATTGTCCTGGTTGAACATGGTCGTCCAGATCTGGCGGCATCTCCCAATTCGAACCCAGGATCAGTTAAGTTCTGAAACCACCTGTAAATTGTCCTGCGAGTTGGGCAGTTGTCTGGCAGTGTGTTCCGGAGATCCTCCTCTACTTCAAGTGCAGATTTTCCAAGCTTGAAGCGAATGAAAGCGTAGAACTGGATGTGCGTCTTGTCGTGATTCATGTTGAGTTTTGCTCGTTGCAAAAAGAAGATTTCATCGCGTTGCGCTTGCTAAATATGATTAACAAATTTTTGCGACAGTTTTGGCCATAGACATTAAAATTGCTGCTCAGGTGTGGTGGCAACTTCTCAATAAATGTACTTTCAGAATATTATATATTTGGATGATTATTGCTTTGGGTTCCCGCACAACAACCACAGTGACATTACTTATGACACACCCGTAGTAGTTATATAATGCTATTTTAGGCTTAAACACACTAATTTTTCTATCAATAAACAGGTCGCAATCGTTTTTACTGATCTTGGAATTCAATTTCTTTTTCTTATCTGAATTGACTTATTGCTTGTAGTTATCGTGTAAAAAATTATAAACTGCAGAATTATTCAGTGCCGCCGGATTAAATTGGTCCTACTGCAGATTTAATCACTTTGATTGTTACAGCAGTGCACGAAATGGCCGACTGCTTGACTATATTCTCTGCCGAAACTGACAAAGATTTCGAGTCCAGTGCTCAAGTGCAACTCGAACCTGACTCCAACTGTGCCACCCGGCTGTCGTTAAGCAGCCTGGCGGCCAAGTTTCCCGGCGCTGTCGGACTGCGCTATCGTTGTCCTCAGAGCGGCGTCCTGCGCCCAGTGCCTCTGGCTGACGATGGTGCGCTGAGTCTCCCGGATGAATTGACGCGCTGGTCCGAAGCCGTGTACTTTTGCGTGCACAGCAACAGGAAGGATAAGTAAGTGTAAAACCTGTGTAAAACAGGCTGTGTTTTCTGTTTCCCCATATTGATCACCCATTAGTTCCAAATATTTATCACCCCTTATTTCCCCAGATTGATATCCTTTTTTTCCGTGTTGATCATCCTTTTCCCCATTTTGATCTCCCCTTATTTCCCCATTCTGATCTCCCCTTATTTCCCCATATTGATCTCTTTACCCCGGATAATCTTTATCCTGTTTCATAAATAGATATTCACATAATCTCATCCTGTACACTAGGGACCGCGATCCGGATGATGAAGTTAGCGATGACTTCGCTGCGGCAACTGGCGGTCCTGGAAAGCGGCGCAAATGCTCCAGCGATGATGGCAATCGCGGCAATGAAGGCGGCAGCGTGGAGCATTGCCCGGAGACTGGGGAGACAAATAAAGTTAAAATCAATGGCCAAGGCGACGTGGACGATAGGGGCGATGATGACGTTGAAGACAACGGCGAGAGTCATGGCGACGAGTTCGGCAATGGCAATGGCGAGGAAGCCGAAGACGGCGCAAACGGCTGCATCGATCTCATTGTTCTGGGCCTGCCGTTTCACTATCAGGAGCAGGATTTGCGCGACTACTTTGAGTCGACCATCAGGCCAAATTGCCTGGCCATGGCCCAGGTGAAGCGGGATCCCACTAGCGGGGCCAGCCGGGGATTCGGCTTCGTGCGGTTCAGCGACATCGACAGTCAGAACCTGGCGCTGGAGTCCCGCTTCTATGAGGTGTTTATAGCAAAAATTTATTAATTTTTTCTTTATCTTGTGCGCAGCTTATGGGTAAATTAAACACTTAACAGTAGAACAACCAAGGAAATCCCCCCATTGGTAGTTCCCACCCTGACAATTTTCCTTCTGCACCCGAACGGAACAACGCAAGCACACGGGCCAACTTTTTGTTGCGCATCTTCTGAAACATCAATTAAGTCGCCAGCTCTTTAGACCGTCGAGATATTCAATAGTTCTGACCGAAAGTGAGATTTTTCCTTTAAGCGCTAGTGTTTTCATACACCCCTAGACACTAATTAGCACTGCGCCTCAGGGCGGCCTTGCCAGGCCTTTAAAAGTTTTCAGAATGTCAACCGAATGTGCCTGCGTCATCTCTGTCTTCGGTGGTGACCTATCATTATCTAGACGGACCTTCAAGGGCTACAACAGGTGGAACTAGGCCGCTATGGACACCCTGGCGCGAATTTCTCCTATTTCACCGATCAAGCTTAAATATTGGGCGCAGCTCAACCACAGTACACCATCGCCTAGTCTGTCAACCAATGAGTCACCACCCAAGGCTGTTAGAATTCGGCGGCAAATGGCTTGGTTATTCTACTGTTAACATTGTTGGTAAATGCTTCGTCATCTAATTCGTTTTTTGCCTTATTTTTATCCAGATGGGCGGTCGCCGTTGCGAGCTGAAGATCCCAAACAGTAAGCAGCCGCAACAGCAGCAGCAGCAGCAGCAGCAGCAGCAGCAGCAGCAGCAGTATCAGCCGCACCAGCTAGCCGCTCAATCTCACCTGCCGCGTAGAATCTACCTGGGCGGCATTCCGGACACCTTGACAGACGAAGCGCTGAGCGATTACTTCGCCAAACAGCTTGGCCTGATTGCCACCAATGTCTACGTGTCAAACAAGTCTGTGCGACCCTTCGCCTTTGTCACCCTTGAGGACGCCGAGTCAGCGAGTCGCCTGATTGGCCGTAGTATCGATATCGACGGTGTGTCGGTGATTATCAGTGCTGCCAAGCCTGTACAACTGCAGCAGCAGCAGCAGCAGCAGCAGCAGCAGCAGCAGCAGCAGCATGGGTACCAGCAGCCGCGGCAGCAGTACAGTTATCAGCCGGAGCCCCAGCAGCTAATGGCCAATAGTGCGGCCTACAGTGCCAGCTATTATGCCCAATATTATCCGGCCTATCAGCAACAGTACAGTGCTTATGCTCAGCAATTGATGGATAATGCCGCTGTTAATACGGCATCATATCAGCAGCAGCAGCAGCAGCCTAATCAGTACCTGGCTACTGCGTATTACCTGCCGCAGCAGGTGCCGCAGCAATATTGGAATTAGTTGTGTTTTTAGGGACAGTGTTCCAAGGCCCGTCTTCTGTTCATTCGTAATGGAGTGATGAATGAAAAAGCTGAGTTTTTAATAGCTGCGGACAGTTTTTGGCATCGCTGTAAATTTTCAATTCATTCAGATAGACGTGTTTGTAGTAAGTAAGCTACTTCTAGTAGTATAGATGCCTTTTATTTGGTTAACACAGTTTTCAGAGTACAAAGATGGGTTTGTTTTATAATAAAGAAAGCTTTTTACGTCAGCCCACCGCCACAAAAAGTGCCAACGCCGCATTCGGATATATGTGAGACATTCAGTTTCTTTATTACATATGTTTTAGCGTGAATGTGAAACGTTGAAGCATTTACTACTTAATAAATAATTCTTTATAACTATCCAGCGTTGGTTGGTCAGAAAATCGCCTTTTTCTATTTCCATCAAGTGCCCAAAGAGCAATAAATTAAAGTACTCTTTTAGTTGGTTGAGCTTTTAATTTGTTGTTTTTGCTAAACCAAAAGGAACACTTGTTGCTAGCATAACACAGTGGCTCGGATTGATTTTTTTATTAGATACCCAGGTTTTTTTTAGTTAAGCTATGTAGCATACACAACAGTCGTGCTTTTGGTGTCAACTGATATTTATGGTTTGGCTAATTTTTTCAAAATTGCTTTTTTCTCTTTCTTCAATCAAGTTTCTATGTAATAGTTTATTCGAGTTTAATAAAAGTGCTCACCGCCAGAAGTCGCTATTCTCAGCTGCTTTTTGAGCTCACATGCAGTTGAGCAGGGTAATTGCCTTGCTGAGACATGCTGTTTGACTTGTTGAAATTGGCTTGTCTTTGCGCGTCTTTATTAAAGAGATAAAGAGTTCTATTTACAGTTTAGCCATATAGTTTTATAACTTCTAGACCAACCCTCTAAATCTTTAATGTCTCCATAGATCTGTAATGTCTCACCAGATCTGTAATGTCTCCTTAGATCTGTAATATCCCCCAGATCTGTAATATCTCCCCAGATCTGTAATATCTCCCCAGATCTGTAATATCCCTGTAGATCTGAAATGTACATATAGATGCCCATCTTTCCTTATCCTTTCGAGCTAAAGAAGTGCTCACACTCACCTGCACTACTCCCAGTAGGTAATAAGCGTTATTTAAAAACAATTTTTTATTTTCTCCGCAGCCTCCGCAGGAAGCGTCCGCCGAGGCGCAGGCTCTGTGCGCCCAAATCGATCGCGTCAGGGCTGGCATCCTGTCTGTGCGGGCGGCGCTGCGGCTGCCGCTGATACTCTATCTACAGGACACGCTCAACCTCATTGTTGATAATGACAAAGCGACGCGGGTCAACTTTCGTGGCGTCGACTGCGGCGGCGGCAGCAGCGTTAACGTGGTCGCCAGTCAGCCTGAACAGTCTAGCCTAGCCAATGTTAGCGTAGATCAAGACGTCGACGACGTTGAAGATGAAGACCCCGAGGATACCGACTCTGTCAATGCTGTTGTTGCATCGATGCGTTCCACCGAGGCTGCTGAACATGTTAACGAAGTCGAAGAGGAGGTTGATGATGATGATGATGACGACGGCGTCAAACTGTGCCCGCTTGGAGATCTCAGCATTGCCGATTTTAACGATCTGGTAATTGCTTAGAGAATATTCCTTCTAATCGTAATGTGGGTTTGTTGTGTGTTTGTGGGTTTGTTGTGGGTTTGTTGTGGGTTTGTTGTGTGTTTGTGGGTTTGTTGTGGGTTTGTGGGGTTGTTGTGTGTTGTGGGGTTGTTGTGTGTTTGTGGGTTTGTTGTGTGTTTGTGGGTTTGTTGTGTGTTGTGGGGTTGTTGTGTGTTTGTGGGTTTGTTGTGTGTTTGTGGGTTTGTTGTGTGTTTGTGGGTTTGTTGTGTGTTTGTGGGTTTGTTGTGTGTTTGTGGGTTTGTTGTGTGTTTGTGGGTTTGTTGTGTGTTTGTGGGTTTGTTGTGTGTTTGTGGGTTTGTTGTGTGTTTGTGGGGTTGTTGTGTGTTTGTGGGTTTGTTGTGTGTTTGTGGGTTTGTTGTGTGTTTGTGGGTTTGTTGTGTGTTTGTGGGTTTGTTGTGTGTTTGTGGGTTTGTTGTGTGTTTGTGGGTTTCTTGTGTGTTTGTGGGTTTGTTGTGTGTTTGTGGGTTTGTTGTGTGTTGTGGGGTTGTTGTGTGTTTGTGGGTTTGTTGTGTGTTTGTGGGTTTGTTGTGTGTTTGTGGGTTTGTTGTGTGTTTGTGGGTTTGTTGTGTGTTTGTGGGTTTGTTGTGTGTTTGTGGGGTTGTTGTGTGTTTGTGGGTTTGTTGTGTGTTTGTGGGTTTGTTGTGTGTTTGTGGGTTTGTTGTGTGTTTTGTGGGTTTCGTGATATGTTTTGTGGGTTTGTGATGTGTTTTGTGGGTTTCTAGTGTTTTTGTGGGTTTGTTATCTGTTTTTTGTGGTTTGTAATGTGTTTTGTGGGTTTGTGCTCTGTCGGTCATCACACCCATAATTCTATAATTTGACAACTCAGATTGCCGACGACCCCGAAGATGTCTTGAGCGCCGAAGTGCCTGAGCAGCTGTCCGTCAGGGCCGGCCAGAGGACTCCTCAGCATCAGCAGCAGCAACAAATGACATTGCTAACACGTTTGCCACCACCGCCGCGGGTTGCGCCTCCATGCGCGCAGCCATCGTCCTTGTCATCAACATCCGCGTCAGCAGTGGTTCAATCGTCCCGGGTGTCGGAGGCCTCTGCCGTGCGGACTTTGCAGCAGCAGCTGATAATGCTATCAATGCCGGTTGATGCGGACGAGTCAAACTCATCGGCTCCTCCGCTGTCAGCCTTACTCAACGCCTGCGCGGCCGCAGCCTCCAGTCAGCCTGGCGGTGCGGGCGGCGGGCCCAGCCTTGGCAACAAGTGCATGCGGCCGAAGCGCAAAAGTCAGCGTCCAGTGAAGCTGGACCAGGAGACCGTTGACGGCGTTGCTGGCGCTTCGGCTGCTCCACTGCCTGCGTCGGCCGATGTTTCAGCCATGGACGTCAATGATCTCGGCGATGCGGCGACGTCGCCGATGGCCACTGAAGCGTTGGTAACCTCTGTTCTCGTCAACGCCGACGATTCCGCCGCCTTCTTTGTCGACGAAGACGACGGCGACGAGCTGCAGTGCCCGGAGTGTCCGAGCTCCCGCCAGCCGGCCTTCTCAACCTGGTCCGCCTACCTGGCGCACCTGGCCGCTGGGCACGGCGAGGTTGGCGGCGCCAGCTGCCGTACCTGCCGCGGCACATTCTCTAACCGAGCCACCCTGCTGGCTCACGAATGCCTGTCAACTTCGGCCACGTCGCCTGGACGCCGGCTCGCCCAAGCTGGCTACTTTGTGTCTCGCAGCTGTCCAGTCTGCCTGCGCCATTTTGAAGAGCGCGCTCGATTCCTGGGACACGCCAAGCGAGCGCACAAGGCCAAGGGGGTTGGCGGCGCCTCCGGCAGCTCTGGTAGCACCAGTCGGTGAGTGCCGCCTTGACATCACCACACCCCACCTGCCTATTCGCCAGCCAATCACAACATCCCTCGACAACCGCCCTACTCAGTTTAGCAGCCAATCAAAATATAGCCATTAAGATTCACTACAGCCACCCCATTAGCTAGCCAATCAGAATTAAGCAACCAGCATACACCCAACCCTCTGAAATGCAATCCGCAGCTGCGCGCTCTGCCACAACAGCGAACGGGTGTTTCAGTCAACGGAAGAGCTGAGCACGCACCTGCGAATGGCGCACAACAAATTCGCCTGCAGCCTGTGCTGCAAGCCCGTTGCCACCGAGGCGGCCCTCCAGGCGCACCTGAAGGCCATACACGCCAATGCGGTGTCCCGCTGTCAGCACTGCGCGCTGGTGTTTGGCCTGGAACGCGAGCTGCGCGATCACGTGACACTGAAGCACTCGCTGCGCTGTCCGCACTGCGGCCTGGCTGTACAGAAGAAGGGCCAATTGCTCAGCCACCTGAGACTAGTACACGGTATTCGCCGTCTCGGCGGCGGCAGCGGTTTCGCCGTTGGCACGGGCGCTGGCGCCAATGCCGCAGCAGACGTAGCTTTTCACTGTGCCATCTGCGCGCGCAGCTTCGCCAGCCGACAGGCACTGCAGCTGCACAAGCAGCAGAAGCACAGCATTGTCACCCTGGCCATTGGCGGCGTCAGCGAAAGCGGCGACTGCAGAGACGAGCAAGTAAGTGCGCAAAATTCATTGCTTTTTTCTGCTTTTTCTACAAAGCGATTTCCAAGTCATCTTGTAATTTGCTGACGTGTAAGGAGCCCACGTTGAATCAGCAAGGGGGTCGGTGGCAGACCGGTTAATGCGTTTGCCTCTCGCACCAAGGTCCCTGAGCTCGATTCCGTGGCGAGGCCACATTCATTTGGTACACAGCCGCGGAGAGAAAGCTTGGGGGACTTGCCGTGCAATTTACGCCCTTGAGGGCCAACCTCCAAGACACAGTGAGAGTGTACACTGCCTGAAGATGTGAAAGGCAGGGCAGATGTACACACCTGTGAGTGTGTGCCTGTGTACAGTTTCTGTGTGCGTGTGTGCTCAGGAGTCAGCGAAATCGGCAGAATGGCCTCCTCACTGGCTGTGGGTCTAGTGTCGCCAAATGGTGAGCCATTGCCCGCAGCCCTCCTGCAATTATTATTTTTTAAACAGCAGCATCGGCTTCGCCGCCAACAGCAGCAACAGCAGAAGCAGCTGCAGCGTCGTTCAAAGCAGCATCGCCGCCAGCAGAATCAGCAGCAGCAGCGGCAGCACCCAGCACAGCCCCGCCGGTGTCCTGTCTGTGCCAAGCTATTCCGCGCCTCCAGCAGCCTGCACCGGCATCTCAAGCTGCACCAGTCGCCGGAGCATCGACGTCAGAACTCCTGTCCGCACTGCCCCTATGCCACTCACGACCAGACCAACTTTGCCCGGCATCTCATTCGCCACACTGACCAGCGCCGCTACGCTTGTCCGCAATGTCCTAAGCGTTTTCTGTGCAAGAAATCACTCAGCGATCATCTGCTATTTAAGCACTCGGAGGCGCGCTCATTTCCCTGCGAGGAGTGTGGCGCCGCATTCAAGACTCGCGGCACCCTGTTGCGTCATCTGCGCGAGCACGGACCAGCCGCTTTGCGCAAGCGGCACCAGTGCGATCTGTGCGGCAACCGGTTTGTCCGGCTTTACAATCTGAAGCGGCACTGCGCCTACGCGCACAAGACCGGAACTGGCGGAGCGGCAGCTGTTGAGCCGGCTGCTAATGCTTGCCCGACAGCTCAGATGCGGCTTGTGAGTAGATTCTGCGCAGTGTGGTGTCAGTCTCTGATATGAGGCTTTTTGTGCAATCTGTTCGTCGTCTCTGATTGGCTGGCTTATTATAAAATTCGTTCCTCGTCTCTAATTGGCTGTCTTTTGTGTGCAATCTGTTCCTTGTCCCTGATTGGCTCTCTTTTGTGTGCAATCTGTTCCCTGTCTCTGATTGGCTGACTAAATAACATTCTTGTGTTTGACCCAGTGTGAAATTATTTTCTTTTTAGACAGGTTCAATGCGACAAGCTGCGGAGGAGCTTTCAGCTGCGGCGGCGGCCGAAGCAGCGGAAGACGCAGCGGCCAAGTCTATCCTTGACAGTCTGGTTAATAACAATGGCGTCACGAGTGCTTCAACCATGATTCATGGTAGTAATGGTAGTATTATTCAGGCGTCAACTAGTGACATTGTCGTCGACTGCAAGCCTATCGCCGTGTCCACTACTCTGATGTCGGCGCCGCTCTCCGCCATAGAGCATCAGCAGCAGCAGCAGCAGCAGCAGCAGCAGCTTCATCAGCATCCAGGAATCTGGCGTCCAGCAGTGGTAGCGCCCCAGCCAGCGGATTCAGTCTCAATTGTCTGTCCATCAGGCCATCACACTCACCAGCATCAGCAGCAGCAGCATCAGAGCCTGCTGGATGAAATCCTGTGGGGCAATCCAAGCATGTCCAGCGGCTCATCTCACGTTGAATGCTGCGGCCAGCCAGCTGTGGTTGTGACATCGACTGCCCAGCTGCAGCATCATCAGCAGCCGCAGGAGCACTGGACTGTTCAACAGGTCAGCTTCGCCAGCGACTGTCCCAGTCCGCCCTACGCGATGGCGTTGCAACAGCAGCAGCAGCAGCAGCAGCATCAGTCTAATCACCAGCAGGTGTCATCTTCTGACTTCTCTGTTGGATACCTTATTGGAGACTCAAATCGATAGGGTGCCAATCACTGCTTCATTGCAGACAAAAGTTGTTAACGGTTTTTTACTGTTACAGAAAAATTTCCTGTTTTTCCATTATTCATCTAAAATTTAACCTAACTAACTCGTGTCTTAATTACAGCTAAGATTTTTCTGAAAATTGTCTCAATTTTAGCATCGATTAATTTTAGTGTATAAAAATTCTAGTTTATCTACTCTATGTAGTATAGTTTTGTGCATTTGATTCAGCACTTAAATTCAAATATGTGATGTAAATTATATGTAAAATGTATGTACAATCTAATAGAAAAAATTCGGCAACATTCAAAAGTCTTTGTTTTATAATAAATCAGCTTGCGTTTTCTTTTCTTTTTTTAATTATATTTATAAGCTAAATGCTCTGGCTTGGTTAGTATTCTGGCTCAGCGAGTGCTGTGAAACGGCGGGCGCTGTGGGGTGGTGACGGCGGGCGCTGTGGGGTGGTGACGGCGGGCGCTGTGGGGTGGTGACGGCGGGCTCTGTGGGGTGGTGACGGCGGGCGCTGTGGGGTGGTGACGGCGGGCGCTGTGGGGTGGTGACGGCGGGCGCTGTGGGGTGGTGACGGCGGGCGCTGTGGAGTGGTGGGTGCTGTGGAGTGGTGGGTGCTGTAGTGTGGTGGGTGCTTTGGAGTGGTGGGTGCTTTGGAGTGTTGGGTGCTTTAGAGTGTTGGGTGCTGTGGAGTGGTGGGTGCTGTGGAGTGTTGGGTGCTGTGGAGTGGTGGGTGCTGTAGTGTGGTGGGTGCTTTGGAGTGGTGGGTGCTGTGGAGTGGTGGGTGCTGTGGAGTGGTGGGTGCTGTAGTGTGGTGGGTGCTTTGGAGTGGTGGGTGCTGTGGAGTGGTGGGTGCTGTGGAGTGTTGGGTGCTGTGGAGTGGTGGGTGCTGTAGTGTGGTGGGTGCTTTGGAGTGGTGGGTGCTGTGGAGTGGTGGGTGCTGTGGAGTGGTGGGTGCTTTGGAGTGGTGGGTGCTTTGGAGTGGTGGGTGCTGTGGAGTGGTGGGTGCTTTGGAGTGGTGGGTGCTGTGGAGTGGTGGGTGCTTTGGAGTGGTGGGTGCTGTGGAGTGGTGGGTGCTGTGGAGTGGTGGGTGCTGTGGAGTGGTGGGTGCTGTGGAGTGGTGGGTGCTTTGGAGTGGTGGGTGCTGTGGAGTGTTGGGTGCTGTGGAGTGGTGGGTGCTGTGGAGTGGTGGGTGCTTTGGAGTGGTGGGTGCTTTGGAGTGGTGGGTGCTGTGGAGTGGTGGGTGCTTTGGAGTGGTGGGTGCTGTGGAGTGGTGGGTGCTTTGGAGTGGTGGGTGCTGTGGAGTGGTGGGTGCTGTGGAGTGTTGGGTGCTGTGGAGTGGTGGGTGCTGTGGAGTGGTGGGTGCTGTGGAGTGTTGGGTGCTTTGGAGTGGTGGGTGCTGTGGAGTGGTAGGTGCTGTGGAGTGGTGGGTGCTTTGGAGTGGTGGGTGCTGTGGAGTGGTGGGTGCTGTGGAGTGTTGGGTGCTGTGGAGTGGTGGGTGCTGTGGAGTGGTGGGTGCTGTGGAGTGGTGGGTGCTGTGGAGTGGTGGGTGCTGTGGAGTGGTGGGTGCTGTGGAGTGGTGGGTGCTTTGGAGTGGTGGGTGCTGTGGAGTGGTGGGTGCTGTGGAGTGGTGGGTGCTGTAGTGTGGTGGGTGCTTTGGAGTGGTGGGTGCTGTGGAGTGGTGGGTGCTTTGGAGTGGTGGGTGCTGTGGAGTGGTGGGTGCTATGGAGTGGTGGGTGCTGTGGAGTGGTGGGTGCTTTGGAGTGGTGGGTGCTGTGGAGTGTTGGGTGCTGTGGAGTGGTGGGTGCTTTGGAGTGTTGGGTGCTGTGGAGTGGTGGGTGCTGTGGAGTGGTGGGTGCTGTGGAGTGGTGGGTGCTGTGGAGTGGTGGGTGCTTTGGAGTGTTGGGTGCTGTGGAGTGGTGGGTGCTGTGGAGTGGTGGGTGCTTTGGAGTGGTGGGTGCTTTGGAGTGGTGGGTGCTGTGGAGTGGTGGGTGCTGTGGAGTGGTGGGTGCTGTGGAGTGGTGGGTGCTGTGGAGTGGTGGGTGCTGTGGAGTGGTGGGTGCTGTGGAGTGGTGGGTGCTGTGGAGTGGTGGGTGCTGTGGAGTGGTGGGTGCTTGTAGTGTGGTGGGTGCTGTGGAGTGGTGGGTGCTGTGGAGTGGTGGGTGCTTTGGAGTGGTGGGTGCTGTGGAGTGGTGGGTGCTGTGGAGTGGTGGGTGCTGTGGAGTGGTGGGTGCTGTGGAGTGGTGGGTGCTTTGGAGTGGTGGGTGCTGTGGAGTGGTGGGTGCTGTGGAGTGGTGGGTGCTGTGGAGTGGTGGGTGCTGTGGAGTGGTGGGTGCTGTGGAGTGGTGGGTGCTGTGGAGTGGTGGGTGCTGTGGAGTGGTGGGTGCTTTGGAGTGGTGGGTGCTGTGGAGTGGTGGGTGCTGTGGAGTGGTGGGTGCTGTGGAGTGGTGGGTGCTGTGGAGTGGTGGGTGCTTTGGAGTGGTGGGTGCTGTGGAGTGTTGGGTGCTGTGGAGTGGTGGGTGCTGTGGAGTGGTGGGTGCTGTGGAGTGGTGGGTGCTGTTGGAGTGGTGGGTGCTGTGGAGTGGTGGGTGCTGTGGAGTGGTGGGTGCTGTGGAGTGGTGGGTGCTGTGGAGTGGTGGGTGCTGTGGAGTGGTGGGTGCTGTGGAGTGGTGGGTGCTGTGGAGTGGTGGGTGCTTTGGAGTGGTGGGTGCTGTGGAGTGGTGGGTGCTGTGGAGTGGTGGGTGCTGTTGGAGTGGTGGGTGCTGTGGAGTGGTGGGTGCTTTGGAGTGGTGGGTGCTGTGGAGTGGTGGGTGCTGTGGAGTGGTGGGTGCTGTGGAGTGGTGGGTGCTGTGGAGTGGTGGGTGCTGTGGAGTGGTGGGTGCTGTGGAGTGGTGGGTGCTGTGGAGTGGTGGGTGCTGTGGAGTGGTGGGTGCTTTGGAGTGGTGGGTGCTGTGGAGTGGTGGGTGCTGTGGAGTGGTGGGTGCTGTGGAGTGGTGGGTGCTGTGGAGTGTTGGGTGCTGTGGAGTGGTGGGTGCTTTGGAGTGGTGGGTGCTGTGGAGTGGTGGGTGCTGTGGAGTGGTGGGTGCTTTGGAGTGGTGGGTGCTGTGGAGTGGTGGGTGCTGTGGAGTGTTGGGTGCTGTGGAGTGGTGGGTGCTGTGGAGTGGTGGGTGCTGTGGAGTGTTGGGTGCTTTGGAGTGGCGGGTGCTGTAGTGTGGTGGGTGCTTTGGAGTGGTGGGTGCTGTGGAGTGGTGGGTGCTGTGGAGTGTTGGGTGCTGTGGAGTGGTGGGTGCTGTAGTGTGGTGGGTGCTTTGGAGTGGTGGGTGCTGTGGAGTGGTGGGTGCTGTAGTGTGGTGGGTGCTTTGGAGTGGTGGGTGCTGTGGAGTGGTGGGTGCTGTGGAGTGTTGGGTGCTGTGGAGTGGTGGGTGCTGTGGAGTGTTGGGTGCTGTGGAGTGGTGGGTGCTGTGGAGTGGTGGGTGCTGTGGAGTGTTGGGTGCTGTGGAGTGGTGGGTGCTGTAGTGTGGTGGGTGCTTTGGAGTGGTGGGTGCTGTGGAGTGGTGGGTGCTGTAGTGTGGTGGGTGCTTTGGAGTGGTGGGTGCTGTGGAGTGGTGGGTGCTGTGGAGTGTTGGGTGCTGTGGAGTGGTGGGTGCTGTGGAGTGTTGGGTGCTGTGGAGTGGTGGGTGCTGTGGAGTGGTGGGTGCTGTGGAGTGTTGGGTGCTGTGGAGTGGTGGGTGCTGTAGTGTGGTGGGTGCTTTGGAGTGGTGGGTGCTGTGGAGTGGTGGGTGCTGTAGTGTGGTGGGTGCTTTGGAGTGGTGGGTGCTGTGGAGTGGTGGGTGCTGTGGAGTGGTGGGTGCTGTAGTGTGGTGGGTGCTTTGGAGTGGTGGGTGCTGTGGAGTGGTGGGTGCTGTGGAGTGTTGGGTGCTTTGAAGTGGTGGGTGCTGTGGAGTGGTGGGTGCTGTGGAGTGGTGGGTGCTGTGGAGTGGTGGGTGCTGTGGAGTGGTGGGTGCTTTGGAGTGTTGGGTGCTGTGGAGTGGTGGGTGCTGTGGAGTGGTGGGTGCTTTGGAGTGGTGGGTGCTTTGGAGTGGTGGGTGCTTTGGAGTGGTGGGTGCTGTGGAGTGGTGGGTGCTGTGGAGTGGTGGGTGCTGTGGAGTGGTGGGTGCTGTGGAGTGGTGGGTGCTGTGGAGTGGTGGGTGCTTTGGAGTGGTGGGTGCTGTGGAGTGGTGGGTGCTGTGGAGTGGTGGGTGCTGTGGAGTGGTGGGTGCTTTGGAGTGGTGGGTGCTGTGGAGTGTTGGGTGCTGTGGAGTGGTGGGTGCTGTGGAGTGGTGGGTGCTGTGGAGTGGTGGGTGCTGTGGAGTGGTGGGTGCTTTGGAGTGGTGGGTGCTGTGGAGTGGTGGGTGCTGTGGAGTGGTGGGTGCTTTGGAGTGGTGGGTGCTGTGGAGTGGTGGGTGCTGTGGAGTGTTGGGTGCTGTGGAGTGGTGGGTGCTGTGGAGTGGTGGGTGCTGTGGAGTGTTGGGTGCTTTGGAGTGGCGGGTGCTGTAGTGTGGTGGGTGCTTTGGAGTGGTGGGTGCTGTGGAGTGGTGGGTGCTGTGGAGTGTTGGGTGCTGTGGAGTGGTGGGTGCTGTAGTGTGGTGGGTGCTTTGGAGTGGTGGGTGCTGTGGAGTGGTGGGTGCTGTAGTGTGGTGGGTGCTTTGGAGTGGTGGGTGCTGTGGAGTGGTGGGTGCTGTGGAGTGTTGGGTGCTGTGGAGTGGTGGGTGCTGTGGAGTGTTGGGTGCTGTGGAGTGGTGGGTGCTGTGGAGTGGTGGGTGCTGTGGAGTGTTGGGTGCTGTGGAGTGGTGGGTGCTGTAGTGTGGTGGGTGCTTTGGAGTGGTGGGTGCTGTGGAGTGGTGGGTGCTGTAGTGTGGTGGGTGCTTTGGAGTGGTGGGTGCTGTGGAGTGGTGGGTGCTGTGGAGTGTTGGGTGCTGTGGAGTGGTGGGTGCTGTGGAGTGTTGGGTGCTGTGGAGTGGTGGGTGCTGTGGAGTGGTGGGTGCTGTGGAGTGTTGGGTGCTGTGGAGTGGTGGGTGCTGTAGTGTGGTGGGTGCTTTGGAGTGGTGGGTGCTGTGGAGTGGTGGGTGCTGTAGTGTGGTGGGTGCTTTGGAGTGGTGGGTGCTGTGGAGTGGTGGGTGCTGTGGAGTGGTGGGTGCTGTAGTGTGGTGGGTGCTTTGGAGTGGTGGGTGCTTTGGAGTGGTGGGTGCTGTGGAGTGGTGGGTGCTGTGGAGTGGTGGGTGCTGTAGTGTGGTGGGTGCTTTGGAGTGGTGGGTGCTGTAGTGTGGTGGGTGCTTTGGAGTGGTGGGTGCTGTGGAGTGGTGGGTGCTGTAGTGTGGTGGGTGCTGTGGAGTGGCGGATGCTGTGGAGTGTTGGGTGCTCCAAGCATACATACAATCTGCTTTGGCATATTAGTGAGCCGTTTACTAGTGCAGTCAGATTATGATTCGGCAGTAGCGAACGCAGACGCGTTAGGATTTGCAGTGATTTTCAGTCGGTAGAAACATTGTTGGTTTAAAGCCAGTGACAGGCTGAGCCAACGGTGGGTTCTGCTGGGCAGATCGGTAAAGTAGCGATGCTGCTGACTGAGACTGCTCCAAATAACGGTTAATCCGGCAGCTACAGTTCGGGCTGCATGAGACACGGCAATCACAGGCTGTCTCGGCGCCATCCAATGGGTTCCCATAAGGACAACTTCGAACCCTAGCGAGGATAAGGAGGCCTTTAGGGAGTTCTCTAGCTGACTTGCCTACTCAAATTCACTATTAGTACAGAGCTTGTCTGAGCCTGCCGCAGGCATGGGTTTGGTGAGTAGAATCCGCTGAGTAAGTTCGTATGTACTTGTAACCTAGCAACCGCTAGTAGTTAGCAAAATGAGCTTTTTCATGGGCCGCACAATCATCGCAATGATTAAAAGTGAATCAAAAACCAACTGGTACACTATTAGACGCAGTCTATTAAGAAAATTGCTTCTGTCTTTAGTTTGCCATCGACATACCAGAATTCCGATAGTCATGTACAGTGAAAAATGCATCACGGCGCTAATGGCTTTGGACAACTTTTGGTGCACCCACCACTTATCGCACCCGCCACCCCATCACATCCACCACCTCACACCCACCACCTCATACCCACCACCTCATACCCACCACCTCATCATATCCACCACCTCATCATACCTACCACCTCATACCCACCACCTCATACCAACCACCTCATCATACCCACCACCTCATACCAACCATCTCATCATACCCACCACCTCATACCCACCACCTCATCATACCCACCAACTCAAACCAACCACCTCATCATACCCATCACCTCATACCCATCACCTCATTCCCACCACCTCATACCAACCACCTCATACCAACCACCTCATCATACCCACCACCTCATCATACCCACCACCTCATCACACCCATCACCTAATACACACCACCTCATCATACCCACCACCTCATACCCACCACCTCATCATATCCACCACCTCATCATACCTACCACCTCATACCCACTACCTCATACCAACCACCTCATCATACCCACCACCTCATACCAACCACCTCATCATACCCACCACCTCATACCCACAACCTCATCATACCCACCAACTCATACCAACCACCTCATCATACCCATCACCTCATACCCACCACCTCATACCAACCACCTCATCATACCCATCACCTCATACCCATCACCTCATACCCACCACCTCATACCAACCACCTCATCATACCCACCACCTCATACCAACCTCCTCATCATACCCACAACCTCATCATACCCACCACCTCATCATACCCACAACCGCATCATACCCACCACCTCATCATACCAACCAACTCATCATACTTGCAACATCATCATACCCACCACCTCATCATACCCATCACCTCATACCCATCACCTCATACCCACCACCTCATACCAACCACCCACCTCATCATACCCACAACCGCATCATACCCACCACCTCATCATACCAACCAACTCATCATACTTGCAACATCATCATACCCACCACCTCATTATACCCACCACCTCATCATACCCACCACCTCATCATACCAACCACCTCATCATACCCACCACCTCGTCATACCCACCACCTCATCATACCAACCACCTCATCATACCCACCACCTCATCATACCAACCAACTCATCATACTTACAACATCATCATACCCACCACCTCATCATACCCACCACCTCATCATACCAACCACCTCATCATACCCACCACCTCATCATACCAACCACCTCATCATACCCACCACCTCGTCATACCCACCACCTCATCATACCAACCACCTCATCATACCCACCACCTCATCATACCAACCACCTCATCATACCCACCACCTCGTCATACCCACCACCTCATCATACCCACCACCTCATCATACCAACCACCTCATCATACCCACCACCTCATCATACCCACCACCTCGTCATACCCACCACCTCATCATACCCACCACCTCGTCATACCCACCACCTCATCATACCAACCACCTCATCATACCCACCACCTCATCATACCCACCACCTCATACCAACCAACTCATCATACCCACCACGTCATCATACCAACCACCTCATACCAACCAACTCATCATACTTACAACATCATCATACCCACAACCTCATCATACCCACCACCTCATCATACCCACCACCTCATCATACCCACCACCTGATACCAACCAACTCATCATACTTACAACATCATCATACCCACAACCTCATCATACCCACCACCTCATCATGCCCACCACCTCATCATACCCACCACCTCATCATACCCACCACCTCATCATACCCACCACCTCATACCAACCAACTCATCATACTTACAACATCATCATACCCACCACCTCGTCATACCCACCACCTCATCATACCAACCACCTCATCATACCCACCACCTCATCATACCCACCACCTCATCATACCCACCACCTCATCATACCCACCACCTCATACCAACCAACTCATCATACTTACAACATCATCATACCCACCACCTCATCATACCCACCACCTCATCATACCAACCACCTCATCATACCAACCACCTCATCATACCAACCACCTCATCATACCCACAACCTCGTCATACCCACCACCTCATCATACCCACCACCTCATCATACCCACCACCTCATCATACCCACCACCTCATACCAACCAACTCATCATACTTACAACATCATCATACCCACCACCTCGTCATACCCACCACCTCATCATACCAACCACCTCATCATACCAACCACCTCATCATACCAACCACCTCATCATACCCACCACCTCATCATGCCCACCACCTCATCATACCCACCACCTCATCATACCCACCACCTCATCATACCCACCACCTCATACCAACCAACTCATCATACTTACAACATCATCATACCCACCACCTCGTCATACCCACCACCTCATCATACCAACCACCTCATCATACCCACCACCTCATCATACCCACCACCTCATCATACCCACCACCTCATCATACCCACCACCTCATACCAACCAACTCATCATACTTACAACATCATCATACCCACCACCTCATCATACCCACCACCTCATCATACCAACCACCTCATCATACCAACCACCTCATCATACCAACCACCTCATCATACCCACCACCTCGTCATACCCACCACCTCATCATACCCACCACCTCATCATACCAACCACCTCATCATACCCACCACCTCGTCATACCCACCACCTCATCATACCAGCCACCTCATCATACCCACCACCTCATCATACCAACTACCTCGCATACCATACCATCGCCTATCACACCAACAACCTCATACCCGCCTAGCACATTGCGAGTATATTAGATAATAAGCAGTTCGTGTTTTTTAATTGCCGAATATTTTTTAGATTTTTCGCTATCTTAACTGCTAATTGAACTCAATTGATGGTGAATTTCTAGCTGCACTGGGGCTCTCAGATTTCAAACAGGGCGTGGAGCCGGATAACTGCCAAGATATAATTGGCAGCAAGTTCAAAGGCAACGAACACAGGAAGAAACCTTTGCGATTGCTTTCGGACTTGCGCGCCAAGGTCTAACCCTTTGTGCGCTCTGCAATTAGGCCCCACAAAGCTCTAATTTAGTCGCTCACAAAGTAAAAGAATTGGAAAAGGAAGCAATGCTCAAGAAGTGGAATTTAGTAGGAATGCTTGATTCTATAAGGAGATGTGAATATGAGAATATGATGCTAGGAGGTGGAAATGGAAACTGATGCTGACGTTGCTAAGGCAGATATGGAAGTGTGTCATAGATCTTGGTGGACACATGTGGTACTGAGCGGTAAGCTAGGGCAATTATATTAGCTGCAGATGGGTCAGGAAAGTGTGAATTCATTTTGGCCGTAAGGGCCTTTAGGTGACGCGTGCTCTCGAATCTTGAAGCGATATTTTAGTACTTCCTGACACTTGAGCACTATGCTCAAAGATAGAGGGAAGGAATGGGATTAATTGGGGGAAGAAAGGAAGAGTGCCTCAATAAAAGCAGAGAGGAGAGGAGAAGGAGATAGGAGACAGGTAGGGTGAGAGAAGGAGACAGGTAGGGTGAGAGATGGAGACAGGTAAAGTGAGAGAAGGAGACAGGTAAAGTGAGAGAAGGAGACAGGTAGGGTGAGAAGGAGGCAGGTAGGGTGAGAGAAGGAGACAGGTAAAGTGAGAGAAGGAGACAGGTAAAGTGAGAGAGGGAGACAGGTAAAGTGAGAGAAGGAGACAGGTAGGGTGAGAAGGAGGCAGGTAGGGTGAGAGAAGGAGACAGGTAAAGTGAGAGAAGGAGACAGGTAGGGTGAGAAGGAGGCAGGTAGGGTGAGAGATGGAGACAGGTAAAGTGAGAGAAGGAGACAGGTAAAGTGAGAGAAGGAGACAGGTAGGGTGAGAAGGAGACAGGTAGGGTGAGAAGGAGGCAGGTAGGGTGAGAGAAGGAGACAGGTAGGGTGAGAAGGAGGCAGGTAGGGTGAGAGAAGGAGACAGGTAGGGTGAGAGAAGGAGGCAGGTAGGGTGAGAGAAGCAGGCAGGTAGGGTGAGAGAAGGAGACAGGTAGGGTGAGAGAAGGAGGCAGGTAGGGTGAGAGAAGGAGGCAGGTAGGGTGAGAGAAGGAGGCAGGTAGGGTGAGAGAAGCAGGCAGGTAGGGTGAGAGAAGGAGGCAGGTAGGGTGAGAGAAGCAGGCAGGTAGGGTGAGAGAAGCAGGCAGGTAGGGTGAGAGAAGGAGGCAGGTAGGGTGAGAGAAGCAGGCAGGTAGGGTGAGAGAAGGAGACAGGTAGGGTGAGAGCTTGTTAGTGCTCTACAGTTAGCATGAGGCAACTGAATTACAGTGCTCGAAGAGTTTTAACTCTTGTTGTGCAAGGTGATTTAGTCCAATCTCTTTACTAATTCGATCTGCATTTCGTGTGCTGTGTGGGAACTCAGCAAGATGATGCTAAAGTCTGCACTTTACGATGGCTACTTAGGGGCAGTATTTTTGGTCTTGGCTCTTGATAAAGGTCGCTGAAGAAATCCTTGAAAAAAGAACAGGTAGTGAAAGTTTATTTGCACACTTCTCAAAATATCTTGGTACTCAAAAAGGCTAGGATTCGAATATGTACTTGGGTACAGTCCAGAAGATATCGATTTCATATGCTCGAAGTCTGCAAGTGTTATGGATGCATGTGAATTAGAAAATGCCACCGAACTGATTAAAAACTGAAATGGATAGCTGCGCACACTCACTGAAGTGTCCTACTCCGTATTGTACTTTTAATTTGATAGCCCAAGGTTTGTTTATGTTCTATTTTTAGCCTTGAATGTCGGGCTCAAGCACGTCCTTGCAAGCACGCAATGTTTGCGTGATTGCATAGCTATCCGGTTTAGAATAGTTCATGCGACATGTGCGTGCTATTTCAAGTCTTCAAGGTCGTTTCTTTTCATACTACGAGTACATCTACCCGCCAATAACTATGCAAGAAAATCCTGAGTTAAGGTTTGGTTTGGCCCAGTCTATGGACTGAACAGCTGTGTGCAGTCTATAGCTGCGACTGTCATTTATATTCTATCTATCCTTAGCTGATCCAGAACGAATAAAATGCACCCGTTTCGCGCTACTTCAAGTACTGTGTTCTGTTTGAATCTCTCTGTAAAGCAGCCCAGCAGGATAGCATTTTATTTTATGGTCCAAACAGTGTTGAAAGAGGAGCTGGCAGCACTGGAGCATTCGAGCAAACGAGGCAGACGGGTAGCAACAGAGACAGGCCGGCTAATGAGGTCGAAGTCAACTAAGCTTGTCATTCCTTAGTGTCTACGAGCGAGCTCGCTGGCATAGCAGCCGATGCTAAAGACATTCTACCTGGATTAACTCACTTCTTGCCGGGATTTGAGAAGCAGAATTGAAATTTAAAATAATTAGAGGGGCTATGCACAGGATAAAAACATGGCGACTTTTTTCATTAGATTTATTTGATATCTTACTCGCCTAAACGTACTGAATACGCTTACAGGAAATGGCATACGAAGCCAATTACTGCAATACAAGTGTTGTCAAGAAGGTCGTAAGCTATCGAAGATTTGAAATGCAATAGAAATTTCGCCTCAACCAATGAGAATCGACCTTGGCAGGTCTCCCTCCTCCTGGTCTCTCCACGCAGCTCTAGCAGTATAAAGCCTCCGCCCGGCATCCAATGCTGTATGTTCCAACCTACATGAGTCCCAGCGGCGCAGTTGGCGGAGGCGTCGCTGGTCATTATCGCGACAACACAGACGGTACCGGCGGCGCACGCAAAGTTGGCAAGGATTCAGAGTCAGCTGGCTGCGGCATGCTCAGCTACAGCCAAGCGCAGCACCGTCATCGAACAGTGGCCGGTGGAGGTGACAGCGGCGGCGGCCACGGCGGCGGCGGCGATAGCGGGCGACGATATCGAAAGCGCAAGTCGAGAGCATCGCAGGCCGGTCGAGAATCAGCTGACAGAGAATCGTCAGGCAGCGCACCAACTCACCTGAGATATTATCAGAGACTGAGGAGACTTGGCGCGATCAGTCAGGAGTCGGCGGGTGACAAAAGGCAAGTTGAAAATGACGGCGCCGACGAGGCTGTAGTGGTCGACGTCGCCTCCCAGCTGTTTCCGGCTGACGGACTGGAAGTTTCCAGGTTGGTTTTCGATATTGAAAAATGTATTGTTTTTCCCAAAACCGTTTTAGCAATTTTGTGCTAAAGCTAAAGCCTTTGGAAGTAATTTGAAAGGTAGAAAAGTTGGTATTGATCTATGGTTAATTCAGGAATCTGATTATCCACTGTTAGCGCAGCCTCACAGGCTGAGTGAACTATAATCTCCATTGGTAATGTCTATAAAGCGTATAAATAACAATAGGTCTAAGCGTATGTCTATGGCCATACCTTGTCAAACCTTCTGCCTTGCTAAACTGTCCATTACCTTTTGGAGCCATAATCACTTGGGGCGTGCACCGATGATGTATTGTGTCACACTTCAACTGTCTATGGGTATTCTCTATACTAGATCTTCTTTTGCTTCACAGTTGGCAAGATTTGGCAATAGACAAAAGGCAAGTTTGAATTGAAAAGGCTCTGTTGTTTTTTACAGGGTGCTTGCTTTATAGATTTTTTCGCTGGCACTTCTAGTGCTTTCATTGTCAGAATTATATTTCTGCTTGTCTTTTCCAAATTAAAGAATGAATGTGAAAATGTGTAAAGCGGAAATGGTCTCAAAAAATGTCGTTTGCACTTGACATTCTCAAATACTTGAATAGCATTTGTCTCGGCGGTCAAAATGCAGTCGTAGACTCCTACTGTGCCCATCACAGAAGTTCGACTTTCGCAGACGTGTCCGAGGCGACAGCATTTGAGTTGCAGCAGCAGCAGCAGCAGCAGCAGCAGCAGAAGCACGCGCTGATCCACACACATCTTGTCCCGCCGCACAACTGTCACCTACTGGGCTGCGAACGTGTGCGACTCAACGTCTCCGGCATGCACTTCGAGACTCGCCTGGGCGTGCTGAACCGGCATCCGCGCACCCTGCTGGGCAATCCGCAGCGGCGCGCTGTGTACTACGACCAAGATAGGCGCGAGTTCTTCCTGGACAGGCACCGGCCGACCTTCGAGGCCGTGTTCAACTACTACCAGTACGGCGGCAAGCTTAAGCGACCACCCACAGTCACCGATGACATCTTCCTGTCCGAGCTGGAGTTCTACGAGATCGAGCGGGAGGTCATCGAGGCCTACAAGAAGGACGAGGGCTACATCTCCGAGACAGTCGTCCTACCGGAGCACCCGATGCAGCGGGCTGTGTGGATGCTGTTCGAGTACCCGGAAACCAGCGCCCCCGCCTTCCTAGTGGCCATCCTGTCTGTGCTGTTCACCGTAGCCTCCATCATTCTGTTCTGCGCCGAGACGCTGAAGGAGTTCAAGGACTCGCACTGCTCGTCGCGTGAGTTGCCCAACTTCTTTGACCCATTCTTCATCATCGAGTCCGCCTGCACCGCCTGGTTCACCATGGAACTGCTGGTGCGCTTCGCAGTCTGTCCATGCAAGAAGGCCTTCATCAAGGATGTGAAGAATGCCGTTGACCTGTCGGCCATTGTGCCGTACTATGTCACTCTGACCAACGTCCTGGTCACAATGAGCTGCGAGGGCGCCAAATCCAGCGCCTCGCTGGCCTTCCTCCGCGTGGTCCGCCTGATCCGTGTGTTCAAGCTGACGAAGCACTCGGCTGATCTACAGGTTCTCGTGCTGACTTTCCGCGCCAGCGTGGAGGGCCTCGGTCTCTTCCTGGTGGCACTGGTGGTTTGCATCCTGCTGTTCTCATCCACCATCTACTACGTGGAGAGCGAGGTGAAGGGCTCGCAGATCGAGAGCATCCCGGACGCGTTCTGGTGGGCGGTGATCACAATGTGCACCGTTGGCTACGGTGACAAGGTGCCGCAGGGTCCGCTCGGAAAGGTCGTCGGCTCGGTCTGCGCCGTGGCTGGGGTCCTCACGCTGGCCATTCCTGTGCCCATCATCACCGAGAACTTCAACAAGTTCTACACGCACAAGACTGGCAGAAGCAGGCGCTGAGTCTGCGACTCCAGTTCGATATTTTAAACCAAGGTCTCCCATCTAGAAAAAGTTTACTATTACTCTCGGCGCAAGCGGGATAGGCTGATTTGCCTCCTCGCTGGCGGTGGGGTTGGCTGTCACTATTGTTTGTCACGATTCTGATTCCCACATCTGCCGGATTTGATATCCGCATCAAATACTTTTGAAATCCCTCTATCTCTTGAACGATTGTCACTTTAACGTAGTCAATTTTGTATAACTTAGCTAGTTATTTTTAATGAGCCTAGAATAGACAAAACCATGATACAATAAACAGAGATATTAGTTGATCACCAATTGCTCTGAACTTTAAATATAGAACTTTAGGCGACAGTATTTTGTACAAAAAATAATTAGATTTTCTGTTTCTTTCCGATGGCATCATAGAATCGATGCCGTTGGACCTATGCATAGATGTTCTCATCTCATTTCCAAAAACCAATTCAATTCTTGTAAATAATTTCCAAGATGGTAATCTAATTTAATCATAATTAAAGCAGATTCTGCGTGCTGCACCCCATTGTGCCATTCCGCAGCTCCTCCTGTTTTGTGCTGTCTGGCCAAATCCGGCTCCGCGGGTCTGTCTTTTGGCTTAGCCCTCGGAGATCGCTGATTGGCTCTGGCTGGCAGCCCTTTCGTCTCCATCTCTCCCTCGTCTCTCGTGACGCATGTCCTGCGAGGCCCACCCCTTCTAACCCCCGAGCTGATTGGCTGGCGCAGCCGTCTCCCCTAACCAGTTTTTCTGCCCCCCCCAGCCACAACCTTTTTGTCGTGATTCTCGCAGTCCCCCCCTGCTTTCTGGTCCCTCAGCCCCACCTCGCTTGCTACCAGAGTCTCGGTACTTCAGCTGTCCTTTACTTCTCGGTTATCCTTATTCTCTTATTCTTTGAATTAGTTCTCCCACCATCTTCCTTCTTCCCTCCCGTGCCATTCCACAGCGATTTGTCTGCGCCGAGGTGTCAGTCGTGAAATATTCTCAAAACTTGAGCCTTCCAGTGGCTAATAGCATTGTTTTTAGTTTGAGCCGCTGTCTGTTTCTAGCAGTAAGCGGTTTTACTCCCTGGCAAGGGTGCAGGCTGTTAGGCAGAGACCATCTGGAGAGGCACTATCAAAGCTGGTAAATGCGTTTGCCACTATAAAAACTGCCGGTTTCTTCTGTCGCTTCAAGTTCGCATACCGCTAGCAATGCACTGCATGCGATCTCGCTGGCCCAGCGCAAACCACATGTCTTCACGCAGAGTTTCTACTCGCATTTCAGTTGTTAGGATTGCAGCCACTCAATAGCTCTGTATCTGGATCCCTTTGATTAGAGAACAATAGGCGAAGCCTTCCAAATGACAATTCATTAAGGCTCTGGGACCGAGTGTGCTCAGGGATCACTGAGCTGCGGGGTTGCGTGGGGCTGCTCCATTTAGCGTTTGAGGTTTCGGCAGCTAAGTAGGCTTGAGTCTGCTCAAGTACAATAACTCACTATCTGAAACCTTCGTCTTATGCGTCTAACAGGTTCGGATTCTCTGTCTAACAGGTTCGGAGGCTCTGTCTAACAGGTTCGGATTCTCTGTCTAACAGGTTCGGATTCTCTGTCTAACAGGTTCGGATTCTCTGTCTAACAGGTTCGGATTCTCTGTCTAACAGGTTCGGATACTCTGTCTAACAGGTTCGGATACTCTATCTAACAGGTTTGGAGGCTCTGTCTAACAGGTTCGGATTCTCTGTCTAACAGGTTTGGATTCTCTGTCTAACAGGTTTGGATTCTCTGTCTAACAGGTTCGGATTCTCTGTCTAACAGGTTTGGAGGCTCTGTCTAACAGGTTCTGATTCTCTGTCTAACAGGTTCGAATGCTCTGTCTAACAGGTTCGGATACTCTGTCTAACAGGTTCGGATTCTCTGTCTAACAGGTTCGAATGCTCTGTCTAACAGGTTCGGATACTCTATCTAACAGGTTCGGAGGCTCTGTCTAACAGGTTCGGATTCTCTGTCTAACAGGTTCGGATACTCTGTCTAACAGGTTTGGATTCTCTGTCTAACAGGTTTGGAGGCTCTGTCTAACAGGTTCGGAGGCTCTGTCTAACAGGTTCGGATACTCTGTCTAACAGGTTCGGATTCTCTGTCTAACAGGTTCGGAGGCTCTGTCTAACAGGTTCGGATTCTCTGTCTAACAGGTTCGGATTCTCTGTCTAACAGGTTCGGATTCTCTGTCTAACAGGTTCGGATTCTCTGTCTAACAGGTTCGGATACTCTGTCTAACAGGTTCGGATACTCTATCTAACAGGTTCGGATACTCTGTCTAACAGGTTCGGATTCTCTGTCTAACAGGTTCGGAGGCTCTGTCTAACAGGTTCGGATACTCTGTCTAACAGGTTCGGATACTCTATCTAACAGGTTTGGAGGCTCTGTCTAACAGGTTCGGATTCTCTGTCTAACAGGTGTTCGCGGATGCTCTGTCTAACAGGTTCGGATACTCTGTCTAACAGGTTCGGATACTCTATCTAACAGGTTTGGAGGCTCTGTCTAACAGGTTCGGATTCTCTGTCTAACAGGTTTGGATTCTCTGTCTAACAGGTTTGGATTCTCTGTCTAACAGGTTCGGATTCTCTGTCTAACAGGTTTGGAGGCTCTGTCTAACAGGTTCTGATTCTCTGTCTAACAGGTTCGAATGCTCTGTCTAACAGGTTCGGATACTCTGTCTAACAGGTTCGGATTCTCTGTCTAACAGGTTCGAATGCTCTGTCTAACAGGTTCGGATACTCTATCTAACAGGTTCGGAGGCTCTGTCTAACAGGTTCGGATTCTCTGTCTAACAGGTTCGGATACTCTGTCTAACAGGTTTGGATTCTCTGTCTAACAGGTTTGGAGGCTCTGTCTAACAGGTTCGGAGGCTCTGTCTAACAGGTTCGGATACTCTGTCTAACAGGTTCGGATTCTCTGTCTAACAGGTTCGGAGGCTCTGTCTAACAGGTTCGGATTCTCTGTCTAACAGGTTCGGATTCTCTGTCTAACAGGTTCGGATTCTCTGTCTAACAGGTTCGGATTCTCTGTCTAACAGGTTCGGAGGCTCTGTCTAACAGGTTCGGATACTCTGTCTAACAGGTTCGGATACTCTATCTAACAGGTTTGGAGGCTCTGTCTAACAGGTTCGGATTCTCTGTCTAACAGGTGTTCGCGGATGCTCTGTCTAACAGGTGTTCGGATGCTCTGTCTAACAGGTGTTCGGATGCTTTGTCTAACAGGTGTTCGGATGCTATGTCTAACAGGTGTTCGGATGCTTTGTCTAACAGGTGTTCGGATGCTATGTCTAACAGGTGTTCGGATGCTCTGTCTAACAGGTGTTCGGATGCTTTGTCTAACAGGTGAATGCTCTGTCCAACAGGTTTGCAGGCTCTGTTCTAAGGGTTCAAACACCCTGATTGAAAGATCCGATCAAGCCAGAATCTCATAAAATCTAGATTGAGATTATAGCCAGAACATAACTGTGCTCAACTGGCCAGTCTTGAGTTGGTCCAGCCAGAGTCGGTCGGTGGATCAGTTTATCGATTGGCCGCATTGATCACGAGCGGGAGTCATCAATCAGGTTTCTGACAGGGCGTTCGACAGTTGGCTGGTCAAGAAACAAGCGGATTTTCTGCGGACTTCTGTCGAGAGTAAGTTGAAGATTATTAGCGAAGTGAGTTTTGGTGAGTTTTTACTACTTGGCAAAACTTCTTGGCTTACAGTATGAGTCATTAAGTTGATCTGTGATCAAATGAGTTTTTCCGGAATTCGAATTTTCCGGAATTTTCCGGAACACGAGGTTTATAAATTTTCAAATTCAAATCCGAATTCAGATTCAAAGGAAGTACAAAAGAGTAAAAGTGCATCATGAACTGCTTGAGACAGATTTATTATCACATTTTTTGGTGCTTTTCTACGGATGAAATTAATAAGTGGCGTCAATGCTAACCGGAAATCAATTAGCAGGTCGCCCACAAGGACTCAATAGAGGCATTGAGAAACTTATTTATGCTATTCAATTTCGCAGTCTTGGGTGCCTTTTTCAGCAGGGATATATGAGGCTCATGAGTGCCTAATATTCTAGACGATATTGTTGAGAACTCTTTGAGCCTAAAAATTTCTCCGAAATTAATTTTCTTGGCTTGTGCACAATGTACAAAACATACTACTTCCGCACTGTTTATAAAATACTAATAAGTAGCATACTGCGATTATATGGTGCGCTAAAGAAAAAATTCACTGAGAAATTTAGTCGTTTCTCAAGAAACTAACTAACTAAACTAACACCTCGTGAGTCTATGACGCATTGATTTATTTATATACGCGCGTACTTGTACTACAACTTAATTATAAGTAGCATGATGCTCGAAGCATTTTTTTTATTTTACGAGACTCGTCACTGAATTTTCATTTTTAGAAGTCTGACTGCCCTTCCAACTTTAAAAAATCTAATTGTCTTTTTATAAATCTTAGTGCCTTATTTAGACATCCGACTTTCTTAGAAAATAGACTGGCTTTCTTAGAAATCTGCCTGAATTTCTTAGCCATCTCACTGCCTTTTCGGCAATCTGACTGCCTTTTTTGAATTCTCACTGCTTTCTAGAAAACCTAACGAAAATAAGTAAATAAAACGACGCGATGTTGATAGACTCGCCTCGAGCTGATTTTTAACCATTTTATTTCATCGCCGAAGATCCAGCAGTGATTCTTCATCAGAACACAAACCTACCAATCACCGGGTAGTGGTCGGACAGGTGACGCGTGGTCTTCACCTTCGAGCAGGTGGACGCCCACGGCCAGACATAGTAGGGCTGCACCGGGGCGGAGTTGCAGTAGGTGATGTCCTGGTCTGCAGTCAGTCGGTGCGCCTCCAGTGTGGCCTTCTGCGGACTCTTATGGCTGCGGCTGTGGGCCACATAGTCCAGCCACTCCAGCACCGTGTTGCCGGGCTCCACCACGTCGTTGGTCTGATAGTCGTAGGTTGCCCGCACATCGCCAACAATTTGCGGCGTCACGGAGTTCATGCCGTAGGAAATAACATCGCGCACGTTATCCGGGTTGTTGTTCAGGTCGCAGTTGAAGTCGCCGCCGATGAGCACCGGCTCATTAGCTGGAAGGCTCATCGAGGCGACGAAGCTTCGCAACTCGATGGCCTGGCTGACGCGAATCTTGTCGTAGGCGATCCCGATTTGGGCCTGGGAATTTCGTTTGGAGCGCTGAGAATTATCCTCGGGATGTTTTGGGAAGATATTGGGATTTCTACGAAATCTTGAGTATTTCTAGGAAAGTTTCGAAACTTCTTTGAGGGCGCTGGTATCTCAGGAAAGTTGTTGCTTGGATTTCTGAGAAAGATATTGGGATCCGAAGGAAAGCTTTGGGATTACTGGAAGCAGACAAGGATCTCAGGAGAGATCGATGACGATGAGAAAGTCAGGGCAGGTGTACACACCTGTGTGTGTGATGCCTGCGTACAGTATCTATGTGCTCAGGAATCAGCGAAATGGGCAGAATGGCCTCCTCGCTGGCTGTGGGTCACCAAATGATGAGCAATTTCGTGCAGCCTTCTTTCAAATATATTTATTATTATCATTATTATTATTTTTATTATTCTTATTATTATTATTATTATTATTATTAGTATTATAACCTGCATGTGTGTGCCAACAATGTGATAGATGCTGCCGCGCTTGTCGATGCGTGCATAGACGGCGCCTTTCTTAGAAAACTTGTCGGCGTGGCCGGACTCGGCGAATTGCATGCGCGTCGTGCGGGTGATCGGCCAGCGCGACGCGATGAAGACGCCGCCATTGATGATGAAGTAGGACTCCAGATAGCTGCCGACAGTCTCAGTGTAGTGCGGGAAGCCGTGCTCGACCATCAGGGCCCTCAGGCTCACCAGCCGGTCGTCGTACCAGCAGCCGCCCATGAAGGCCTCCTCGAAGATGACTAAGTCGAGCTCGGGAAACTTCGAAAGGAGAGCTGTGCGTCGGTTGAAATGAAGACGGCAAAATTTGTGCTCTTAGCTTATCCATCTGGTTCAACAAAAATAATGCTTGTTAGCTGTGGGTGCGTTGGGGTTCAGGGTAATGTGGGGTTGTGGGTCCTGTGAGGTTGTGGGTCCTGTGGGGTTGTGGGTGCTGTAGGGTGCGTTGGGGTTTAGGGTAATGTGGGGTTGTGGGTCCTGTGGGGTTGTGGGTCCTGTGGGGTTGTGGGTCCTGTGGGGTTGTGGGTGCTGTAGGGTGCGTTGGGGTTTAGGGTAATGTGGGGTTGTGGGTCCTGTGGGGTTGTGGGTCCTGTGGGGTTGTGGGTCCTGTGGAGTTGTGGGTGCCGTGGGGTTGTGGGTGCTGTTGGGTTGTGGGTCCTGTGGGTGCTGTGGGGGTTGGTACTGTCTGGTGGTGAATGCATTGGCACTTGAATTCTGAATCAGCACTAACCCCTGGGAATGTGGCAGGTTCGCTCCGTCTGTCCGTCGTGTGTGATAAAGTACGGCCTCTCAAACACATTGTAGGTGGCCACAGTGAGCTGATTGGCCGGGGAGTCCTGCAGGCGATGCGGCAGCGGTTTGGCCTGGCACAGCACTTTCGTTCCCGTGAGGCACATCTTGCCGTCGCCATACTTGTCGGAGCGTACGTAGGTCATGTCGAAAATTGGACAGTCGCGAGGCTGACCGTCGCAGAATGGTGACGTGCCTTGGAAATGAGGATCAGAGCTGTTAGACAGGAGAAAAAAACTTGCTAGACAATATGAAAACCTATTAGACAGGTGGGTTTAACCTGTTAGACAGGAGTATAACCTGTTAGACAGGAGTATAACCTGTTAGACAGGAGTATAACCTGTTAGACAGGAGTATAACCTGTTAGACAGGAGTATAACCTGTTAGACAGGAGTATAACCTGTTAGACAGGAGTATAACCTGTTAGACAGGAGTATAACCTGTTAGACAGGAGTATAACCTGTTAGACAGGAGTATAACCTGTTAGACAGGAGTATAACCTGTTAGACAGGAGTATAACCTGTTAGACAGGAGTATAACCTGTTAGACAGGAGTATAACCTGTTAGACAGGAGTATAACCTGTTAGACAGGAGTATAACCTGTTAGACAGGAGTATAACCTGTTAGACAGGAGTATAACCTGTTAGACAGGAGTATAACCTGTTAGACAGGAGTATAACCTGTTAGACAGGAGTATAACCTGTTAGACAGGAGTATAACCTGTTAGACAGGAGTATAACCTGTTAGACAGGAGTATAACCTGTTAGACAGGAGTATAACCTGTTAGACAGGAGTATAACCTGTTAGACAGGAGTATAACCTGTTAGACAGGAGTATAACCTGTTAGACAGGAGTATAACCTGTTAGACAGGAGTATAACCTGTTAGACAGGAGTATAACCTGTTAGACAGGAGTATAACCTGTTAGACAGGAGTATAACCTGTTAGACAGGAGTATAACCTGTTAGACAGGAGTATAACTTGTTAGACAGGAGTATAACCTGTTATACGGGAGTATATAAGGCCTGTTGAAAGGTATAAATTGCAAGGTTGAAAAAAATTAACTTTTAAATTAGAAAATTGTTTTCTGAATAAAACAATTTCGAAATGTTTTACAAATCAGTCTGTTATTTGTATTTTAATGCATATAACAGATGCATGTACTTTTCAATCTCACCGATCCAAAGCTGCTTAGCCGTTGCCATGGCTACAAATGTTGCCAATATGTACACGGCTACAATACGAAGGCCAGCAGCCATGTTTTTTTGGAATTCAAAAGTTTATTTCTAGGAAAGCCGATTCTGGCGCTGTCAACCGGCGCCCAAATATACGAGCTTTGAACACCGAATGCGTGTAACATTTTGGGGTGGACGCGCACTAGACACAATCGCACACAGAATATTTCTCTGAGTTGTCCCACAACTGATTAGAGTGAGCGATAACTCCAAGAGTAACAAGTCGAAACACTTTTTTGATTGTTAATTTGAGTTACGGCCGCATGAGAATTAGCCCAGGTGGGACAATCGCACTGTGTCTGTCGATTGCTTCATTGCTTCTGAAAGCAGGGCGCTGGCCTGCGCTTCGGGGCGACATTTTTGGCGTGCCTTCTGCAACAATGCCGCTCGACTCATAATAAAAGTGCTTGACGAGACAAAATGCAGATATTAGACTCAATTCGAGACAAACAAGATTGGTCTACCAATCTGTCAATCAATTAAACAGCGAATCAAATCAATAGAGCAATGTACTAATAACTACCCATTATAAGAATGCATTTAATCTTCATAATCTTACATTTGTGTTCCAGTTCATATCTTACATTCGTGTTCCAGTTCTTACATTCGTGTTCCAGTTCATGTCTTACATTTGTGTTCCAGTTCATATCTTACATTCGTGTTCCAGTTCATGTCTTACATTCGTGTTCCAGTTCATGTCTTACATTCGTGTTCCAGTTCATATCTTACATTCGTGTTCCAGTTCATATCTTACATTTGTGTTCCAGTTCATATCTTACATTCGTGTTCCAGTTCATGTCTTACATTCGTGTTCCAGTTCATATCTTACATTCGTGTTCCAGTTCATGTCTTATATTCGTGTTCCAGTTCATATCTTACATTTGTGTTCCAGTTCATATCTTACATTTGTGTTCCAGATCATGTCTTACATTCGTGTTCCAGTTCATGTCTTACATTCGTGTTCCAGTTCATATCTTACATTTGTGTTCCAGTTCATATCTTACATTCGTGTTCCAGTTCATGTCTTACATTCGTGTTCCAGTTCATATCTTACATTCGTGTTCCAGTTCATGTCTTATATTCGTGTTCCAGTTCATATCTTACATTTGTGTTCCAGTTCATATCTTACATTTGTGTTCCAGATCATGTCTTACATTCGTGTTCCAGTTCATGTCTTACATTCGTGTTTCAGTTCATATCTTACATTTGTGTTCCAGTTCATATCTTACATTCGTGTTCCAGTTCATGTCTTACATTCGTGTTCCAGTTCATATCTTACATTCGTGTTCCTCTAGAAGTCTAAGAGTCAACCAAAAAATAGACAAGCAATAAATCAATCAACACTTAAGAGTAGAGCCAGGAGGCAATTCTGCTCATTCTGCTGACTCCTGAGTACACACTCAGACGCAGGAGTGTAAATCTGCCCTGACTTTCTCATCGTCAAACAATGTGCACTCTCACTGCGCCTTGTTAGAGGTAGGTTGTAGGTTGTAGGTTGTAGGTTGTAGGTTGTAGGTTGTAGGTTGTGGGTTGTAGGTCGTAGGTTGTAGGTTGTAGGTCGTAGGTTGTAGGTTGTAGGTTGTAGGTCGTAGGTCGTAGGATTTAGGTTGTAGGTTGTAGGTTGTAGGTTGTAGGTCGTAGGATGTAGGTTGTAGGTTGTAGGATGTAGGTTGTAGGTCGTAGGTCGTAGGTTGTAGGTCGTAGGTTGTAGGTTGTAGGTTGTAGGTTGTAGGTCGTAGGTTGTAGGTTGTAGGTTGTAGGTTGTGGGTCGTAGGTCGTAGTTGGACCCTTTCAACGGCGTAAATTTCTCGACCAGACCCCAAGCCTTCTCTCCGCGGCTGCGCCATAATTTAATGCGGCCAGGGACCGAGCTCACGGACATTGTTGTGGTAGGTGAACGCGTTAACCGCTTTGCCATTGACCCTGAAAAAAATCAGATTACCAAACAACAAAATCATGAAATTATTAGAAACTTCATTTTATCAAACAGCCAGTCAAGTGTAAAGAAAAAATCTATGCATATACTCGTATTTTCGAATCTAAAGAGAATTTTATTCAGTTTTAGCAGCAGCAGCAGCAGCATTGTCGGTGGTGTTCAGGTCCTCGGACACCACAGACTGTTGTAGAGCTCGGCCTAGGGTCTCCACAGGCAGCGACACGGCCAGGCAGCAGCAGAGGAGGTTCAGGCCGACGTACGCCGATAGAGCCAGGCCGGTGCTGACCTGAGGCAGCAGCACCTGGGCCACCACAGGTGTCAGCATGGAGCCAATCCTGGCCGCCGCTGAGTTCAACCCGATGCCCAGACTGCGCACCGAAGTCGGATAGACCTGCAGAAGAACAACCAACATTGCTCAGTATGAACCTCTGTGGCGAATCCCTATTGGTTGAATAATATAATAGTTAACAATATTATACAATGCGATCGACAACAATAGCCGAAATTGTTAAATGGTGAAATTCTATGAGCAGAGAAACTATGCCTATATTGGTGGTTTTTTTGCCACCAGACACCCCGACGAGAATCATTGAATATCTTGACGATGCCGATGTTTTGGGATTCTGGAAGTTGTTTCATCGGATAGAGTGGAAAATTTTAGCCGACGCTCTGGATTATCCTGGCGATTGGTTGAACATTTTAAGGAGATATAGAAAAAAATAAATACGTGGATCTTTGAAATATCTCCTGTGGTTTTTTACTGTTAGTCGTAAAATTTAATATTAAAGTGTAAGAATTGAAAAACAAAATAAATCTTTTCGACTCATAGCCATATGTTCTACTTTCTACTGTAAGTAGCTGAAATCGATATTGCAGCTAAATTTCTAATTTAGAATCACAGAACTCGCCTCAGCCGTATAGAGATAGCACCAGTTGAAGAGGGCGGCAGCGCAGCCCTTGGACACAAACAGGAAGCCGGTGGTGGCCCAGGGTGGCACGCAGGCGCCAACGAGGCCAACGAAGAAGGCGGTGCAGCCAAACAGAATCGCTGCTGTCAGTCGCCGCCCGATCCGGTCCAGCAGAAGCAGGTTCAACGGCAGGATGAAGAGTTCGCCAGCTGAAGCCAGCAGCATGGCAATGAAGTCCGCGGACTGCAGTGTTCGACAACAGGAGCTGTCGACGTCGGCACCGGCCTCACTTTGGGCGCTTGAGCAGTGCTGCTTGATTGAGGTCACATCTGAGCTGAGCAAGGTTACACCGTAATAAGTGAAGGCCACGGAGAACCAGATTGGGAACAGGGTCAGGGTCACCCGGCGGAGGCTGCTGTGGAATAGCTGGGTCACGTGACCTCGGCTCGACTGCGGATTGGAGCAGGGAGAATATGGAATTCATGATAAAACCTGTTAGACATCGGTAATCCTGTTAGACAGGGATGATCCTGTTAAACATTGTTGATCCTGTTAGACATTGGTGACACTGTTAGACATTGGTGACACTGTTAGACATTGGTGACACTGTTAGACAGGGATGATCCTGTTAGACAGGGATAATCCTGTTAGACAGTGATGAAACCTGTTAGGCATTAATAATCCTGTTAGACATTGATGATCCAGTTTGTTAGACAGGGATGATCCTGTTAGACAGGGATGAAACCTGTTAGGCATTAATAATCCTGTTAGACATTGATGATCCAGTTTGTTAGACAGGGATAATCCTGTTAGACAGGGATGAAACCTGTTAGGCATTAATAATCCTGTTAGACATTTATGATCCAGTTTGTTAGACAGGGATGATCCTGTTAGACAGGGATGATCCTGTTAGACAGGGATGAAACCTGTTAGGCATTGATGATCCTATGAGACATTGATGATCCTGTTAGACATTGATGATCCTGTTAGACATTGATGATCCTGTTAGACATTGATGATCCTGTTAGACATTGATGCTACTGTTAGACAGGGATGATCCTGTTAGACAGGGATGAAACTCGTTAGATATTGACGATCCTGCTAGAAATCTACGAAGCCTGTTAGACAACTGTTAGCACACTAATTTAAACTGGAAACCGCCCAACGTCCCCCCACCTCATTGGCAGTCTCCACCACCAGCCGGCCAGGCAGGGCGGGTCGGCCATTCTCCTTGGCCATCAGTTCCATCAAGCGGGCAGCCTCAGCGACCTGTCCGGAGGCTAGCAGGAAACGCAGAGACTCCGGAAGCAGAAACTGAAAGATTTAAGAAACCATTTTTAAGTGTTAGGCATCCGTCTCTCGCACCAGGGTTCCTGAGCTCGAATCCGCACGAGCTTGCATTCGATTTCGGACTCACTAGCAGCAGAGGCACCGACAGCACCAGCGGCAAGGCGGACACCACGGCCAGACAACGCCAGCCGAGACTGGGCAGGATCGCCCAGGCTGCGAGCACTAGCGAGGCGCCGCCAAGGCACCAGCACAGCAGGTTGGCCAGCACGGCAGCTACTCGGGTTCTATGAGGCAGGTACTCGGACAGCATGGTGTAGCACTGGGCCCCGCCACCAATGTTGAAGCCCAGTAGGCAGCGTAGGGTCACCACCCAGGCATAATTCGGCGCAACTGAGCAGAGCAGGCCGAAGTAGGCGATCAGCACCGAGCTCACGATTAGGACGATCCGGCGGCCGAGCTTGTCGGCTATGGCGCCCCAGGTTGGTGCGCCCACCAGCATGCCGAGAAAAACAAAAGTTGTCAGCGCCGCCACCTGGCCGTGGCTCAGGTGCCATTCGCAGCGCAACGCGGGGCCCAGAACAGCTAGCAGCATCATCTCCATGGCATCGGCAGCCTTGGCAACAGAATTTAGGATACCCCAGTTAGATTTTATCTTCGCGCGTGATTGGCTTGACTTTCTACCCTCCTCGCTGGTTCTGCTTTGCGCTCTACCCACCATCCCCCAATCAGCTTTGAGGAAGCTTTTTCAACATGTCTTGGCTGGGTATCAATTTTTTCCAGACCAACCCCAACCCCCCTCCCGAGCTTTCTGATTGGCTGTGATGGACAGATGAGACAGGAGACAAAGAATAGTAGCAATAGTAACAATCATCATCTCAAAGGTTTAAAGAAATCAGAGCCAATTATAATAGCCAAATTATTAGTATGTAATAGTAATATGATGAGGTTCTAGCCTATAGTTTGTTAGAGCGTCGAGCTCACGACTTGAAGGTCGGGGGTTCGATTCCCGGACTCCAATGGAACAATTTGTGTCCATTAGCAAGACACTTAACTCTGCATTGCTTCAGTTCACCCAGCAGTTAAATGGGTACCAGCATTAGCTTGGGTACATCGAGGGTGGGTGTGGCGTCCCCCAGTCCATGGACTGAACAGCCGTACGCAGCCTTCAGATTCACCGCGCAATAGCTGCTGGCCCAATCGGGGCAGGTGTAATCAGTTATTGATTATTTTTAGTTTGTAGGCCTGCTCTCACAGTGAGAATACCCGACAGAGCAATGACCCTGATCTGAAATCTGCCACAGCCAAAGTATTCAACGACTTCGTCCACAGAGTATTCTTCCGGATTGGCCTTCCGCGCCGCAGTCTGCGGCTCGCCAGCGGTCTCAGCTGTCTTGCCGCACGGCTCGCACAGAAGATTGCGAATGCCTGGAATCGTGTGGGATTCGAGACAAACTAATTGAAATCTTTATTTCCATGAACAAAGCTGGAAGGAGGAAAGTGTAGACTGCCAGACGATGACCTGTTTGACTGTGTACTCAGCTAAGTCAGCGAAATGAGCAGAATTGCCTCTCGCTGGCTGCGGGTCTATAATGTCACCAAGAGAGGTTGTAGCCTTGAGGTTAGGCTCACGACTTGAAGGTCGGGGGTTCGATTCCTGACTCCACTGGAACAATTTTTGTCCTTTAGCAAGACACTTAAGTCTGCATTGTTTCAGTTCACCCAGCTGTTAAATGGGTACCGGCATTAGCTGGGATAATTGAAGGTGGGTGTGGCGTCCCCCCAGTCCATGGACTGATCAGCCGTATGCAGCCTTCAGATGCGCCGCGCAATAGCTGCGGCTGTGCTGTGCTATTTAATAATAATGAATTCTTATTAAATTCTATCATTATTAATGTCACCAAAAGACGTGCCATTGCCCACAGCCCTACTGACAGTATTAACACTCCTGATTAACACAAAGACTTTAAAAGTTATATTATCAAGAAGCAATTCTTACCACCGGAAACCGAGTCCATTGAATTGTAGACTTTAGATTTAGCCATTAGTCAACATATGGACTTCTATCAAAATATGGACTTCTAGATTAAAAGCCGACGTAATTGCTATGCAGATTTCGATAGTGATTTGTCGATAAAAATGCGAATTAACAGTGTTCAAGTCTCTGCGTCAACTATAGGAACATATTTCATAGACATGTTAGAGAGCAACTTATAAACTTATTCTTCCCATTCAAGTATTGGAAGAATGAAGCTTACAGTGAGATCGATTTGTATTGCATGAGCTACGGGTATGGACTGTGGATCAGTTAGTAGGATTACTGTAGTGAAGACTCAAAACACAGCAAAGCTATTAGCCCAAGCAATTAATATGCACTGGAGCGTATATTGTCCTGAAGAGCTTTTGTAGAGCTTTTGTACACTCTAGCATAGAGTGTACACGCTGTTTTATAAAAAATCGTAGAACTCTCTCTTCTCTTTTCTTAAAGCTCGGCGAGAGTTAAAATGTCCAATAATGCTCTGATCAGATCAAAGTTACTGAAATGTACACGATCAAGCTCTATATAATAATTTCAAAATTTACATTTTTCTATACATATAGGCAGTCTGCTTTGCTACGTGTTAGATGCAAATTCTCTTAGTAAATAAAAATCGTTTTGAATGTGTATATACTTAAGCAAAAATTGTATTTGCCGGGTATTTTTTAAAAATGTTTTTGAGACGGAAAAAACTATATGGCCGGGGAGGGGGTCGAACCCTCGACCTTCGCGTTATCAGCACGACGCTCTAACCAACTGAGCTACTCGGCCCTGCTAAATGGGTTGAAAAAAGACCACTTTCAACATATGACAACAAGTAATTTTTAAGCTGTAAAAGCTTAATGTTATATGAGACTGTTTGAATGCATGCGATACGCCGATGCAATGTTATTATTGGACTTCGTCGACAACAGAATTTTATTTAATTTAACATACCTACGCACCACATATTACTTCTAAGTTCCATACATTGGCTAAGGCTATAACTAAAAAAAAATGATCCAAATGACCAAATCATCTTCACAGATCTTCGCGGATTTATATGTTTTAAAAAATAAAGATTTTCTTTAGTAAAATGAAACTTAATCGAGCATCGTGGTGACGAATGATTCGATTACTGATTGGTTGGCCGGCTGTATTGGCACTGCTGCTAAATCTAAACCCCGGACAGATGTAGCGGCAACGATATGTATTGAAATATGAAAGTATCTTTGGATGTAGTTAGTTATAAAGTTTTTTAAACCAATTTTAAATAAAAATATTTGTTATTTTCACGGCCACTGACACTATAATACACGAGTAGATACGTCCCTCTAGTGTATTCTAGCATCTGTGTCACTGCGTTAGAACCATTTTTTAACGAAAGCTTTGTTTGGAAATCTCTGTACTGAGTATTGAATACACAGACGTTGTACTTCTCAGTCTCACCAGCGCGAGTTAAGTCGGATCAGTCCGCCTGAACCTGAGATCTCAGACCTAACCTGCAGATCGATAATATTTTCGCACGATCCATGCACAGATACTATAATAACTATAATAGTTACTATAATAGTTACTATAATAATTAACTATAACTATAACTATAACTATAATAATTAACTATAACTATAATTATAACTATAATAATAATGACTATACTACTATAATAGTTATTATTGTATCTGTGGATCCATGCACTCAGATCACGCTTTAAGCACCACATGAAATTGGAAATATAGTGAAGTGGTACCTCAAAAAATATTGGCCAAGGAGGGGCTCGAACCCTCGACCTTCGCGTTATTAGCACGACGCATCTAACCAACTGAGCTACTCGGCCATTGGAACACGCGGCGAAGAAAGATAGTTTTGTACTAGGACGTTGCTAAAAATAACTTCTTTCTTTACTTCTTTCTTTAGGCGTGCTTGGTGGCCTGTCCATGTCCACTGTCAGGCCACTTGAATTCCGTACAATGTTCAGCTCCTTCACAGTCCACATCTGAAAACGATTTGACATCGCGTTTATATCAAAGCCTTGTCTTGCGAATTAATATCTTCACTGAGTTCCGCAGTATTACTTCGCAAAACCTGGCAAGTCCATGGACTGGGGGGACGCCGCACACACCCTCGATGTACCCCATTTAATTGTGGTACCCAGTTAATTGTGGTACCCATTTAACAACTGGTTGAACTGGAGCAATACAGAGTTAAAGTGTCTTGCTAAATGACACAAATTGTTCCAGTGAATCGAATCGAGTCCGGGAATCGAACCCCCGACCTTCACGTCGTGAGTCCGACGCTCTAACCTCTAAAGGCTAGAACCCCTAGAAAGAAGCGAGTACTACAGAAAGTGTTCAATCTGGACCACAGATCTCAGTCGCGGCTAGGTTATTATGGTACATGCACTTAGTTTATTATTAATCAAAGCTAGCCAAGATTGTCACCTAAAAAATATTGGCCAAGGAGGGGCTCGAACCCTCGACCTTCGCGTTATTAGCACGACGCATCTAACCAACTGAGCTACTCGGCCACTGTACTCAGTAGTGAAGGAAGACAGTTTTGTAATACAATGTGGCTAAAAATAATGCTCTAATTATAGACGTCACAAACGACTGCTATGATTTGAATGGCTCAGGTTTGTACTTTTAGTACCACTGCAAGTGAGTTGTATCAAAGACTTTAGTGTAGAAGGTATTTTCTGGCGTGTCGCAGAAGAGTCCACTAGAATAACTACCTGTTCAGCTAGCACTATCGCAGCATTGCAGGAGACTGCGGTTGTTCCTTTTCATTATTGGTCAGTGAGAATCGACAAGAACTCAAAGGCTTATTGTGCAAAGCCTAATTTGCTTATGCTAAACTTGCCTTGACGGATTATTTTTGTCGAGGGCTACCGGCCTATTGCTCTGTTGTGCAGCTGAACAGCAGAAAGACCACGGCCTGGTATTCCAAGTACATACGTTTTTCTTTTTTATTCATTTATTTAAATGAGAATTGGTAATTGGTAAATGAGAATTGGTAATTGGTAAATGAGAATTGGTAATTGGTAAATGAGAATTGGTAATTGGTAAATGAGAATTGGTAATTGGTAAATGAGAATTGGTAATTGGTAAATGGTAAATGACCTTCTGGCTGACTTTTAGACATGCAGGCCACCTTCGAGACTTTTCAACGGAGTGCCACCGCGCGGCTCTTACGAGCTGGCACCCCCAATGCGTCCATTTTCTATCAAGGCACCAAATAAGACACGACTGTATACTACGCAATGGTCCTCCATGATGTTAAACTGGAGACTGGACTGAAAATCATTCGACATTCAGTATCTAGAAATGATAATTGTTTTTGGCATCTCGAAAACGATATTGCTCGATAAGCGCTGGCAGAAGTTGCGCAGCTCTGTTGCTCTGTTGCTCTGGAACTCGTTGCGATAGTTCGGCGAGCCGCAAAGCTCCGGGTGCGCCGAAGAAGATTGCCGAGTCGGACTTTCGCCTGCAGTCGGATGTGCAGAACATCCTGTTGCCGGTGTCCGTGCGACTACTCTTGGTAAAATTGTAGTGCCTATTGCCACACGTGATAGGCGTAGGATAAGATCTGAGATCTGGCGGAGATAAGCTGGGTATCACAAATTTGTGACCCGCAATCGTAAATGCCCTTTAAGTAGAAAGAACGCGCTATTTTTCCCCAGGCTGCCGCGGTTGAATCGTTATGCCTTAACGATTCCTAGACTATTTCAGGGCTGCAAGCAGGTATTGATGGGCTTGTTCAGGTGGAATCCGTATACGCCAAGGAGCTCGTTCTCGTATTGGTCTCCTATCGGCATCCCCAATCGAAGCCACAGTTTGGCCTAGTATAAGAAGTCAGCAACAGTAAAAGACTGACGTCAGACACTACTGCCCAGCGTTTCCTGCAGTCGCAATACAAATAGGCAGCTTGCACTATAGGCTCGTTCGTCGACAAGATGGACCTTTGCCACGTCTACTAAATTACATCCACAAGAGACCAAGTACATCCACACTGCTGCAATATGACATGGTTCGTCTAGACGCGTGAGCAAGATGAATCAACCCACCTGGCCTGGTGGACGCGCGACTCACATTCGGAGCTGCGGCATCGGTCATCATCAGCATGCTGTCAAGCGTTATTTGAACAAGGACTACTAAAGCAGCTAAAAACTAGTGGTACTTTTATTTGTACCAACAGTACAACAGTACCGCCTACCTCGATGACAATGAGGTCTGCTTGAAGCTGCAATGGTTCATCTAAGCCAACGGCTTTCCTCTTAACAGATGAACTGTTTCAAGATGCACTACGCCAGTCGTCTTTCTCGAAACACGTCGACTGGGATGCTGTCGCTACCCGTGCGGAGGATGGATGACCTCCTTAAGCTTCTTCTGCACTGCACCAGTTTAAGAGGCCTTCAAGATTGCCGACCCAGCAGCTGATAGGCGAGATTGTGCTGATTTTGCAAAGTGGTCAAATTTTAGACGATCATACCCTAAAGGAGCAAGACAAAATTATAATTTCCTTGTTAAATAAAACTTAATGAATTTAATTTTCCTCGTTAAATTAGAATACGAGTATATATATTTGGTGCCATTCAACTTTATCTCAAGCCATGTAGGAAAGCCTGGTTACCTGCTTACTAGCACAGGTGGTTAATCTACTGAGATAACAGACGGAGTGTTCGATAAAACGTGAAATAGAGAAAAACATTTCCAATTGCTTGACTTTCAAGCACCGTAGGATCTTAGCCAGATTAGTAGCAGAACACGTCGTCAAGGACCTCCTCCTCTACGATTGCTCCTTCCTCTGCGCCCTCGATTATTGGCACGTTCGATGAGTCAGTCTGCTTTGACTTCAACACCTCGAGGCGCAGGTCGGCGGCTACCCGGTTCCTCATGTCCGCTACCATGACAGAGCGCTCAGTTGGCTCGCTTGCTGACTTCGGTGTTTTACGCCTCTGCTGATCTCGCTGCCAGTGCATCTGTTCCTCTGAGCCTAGTTGGCTTCGCTTCACAATTTTGTTCAGCAGGTGGTGCAGTGCGAATACTAGCGGGCTGGCCACGTTATACGGCACTGGCAGAGGCATCAGCTGATGGTGGTGTACAATGATGAACCGCAGCATTCGCCGAGTTCTGGCGTACAACCAGCTGTTGTCCTTGTCCTCCTGGATTCGCTGAAAGGTTACTGACATCATTGCGATCAGCAGATTGACGCACACGACAAATCCAAGGACCATCCAACTTGCGTACAGAATTAAGCCTGAAATCATTCGGATCATTGAGATCAATTCAAAATAGATCTATTAAAAATGTTTCATGTGCAGCCTGACTATACACGAGACGTACTGTTGCATTCCTTCTATAAATAGCCGAAGTGACATTGTATAAACAATATAAATGATTGATTAATTTACCAATCAGTAGTGCAAACTGGACAGCTAACAATGGGTTGAAGTACTGCGTCCACGTTACATCGGCGTTCTTCAGCTGATTGTCGTCAGAATTGGTCATGCCAAACATAGCCCAGAAAAATTGAATTGCCACTGATAAAAAGGTGGTCCCGAAGCCGCTTTGGCCGCAGACAAAGTTCCTATATGAGTTGGTCATTGCCGTTGTGTAGGCGATGAATACAATAAACAGAACTGAAACAAACTTCAACACATCCTTCATCATGCTTTGGACTGTCAGTGCCAGTACGCCCATCGTTTTCTGCCAGACAAAGACGTTTCCGAGTGAGATGTACAGGAACAAATTACCTGCAGTGAAAGCAAAAGTTACTATCAGCTCTGATCTGCTAGAATCACAAAATGCTAATGAAACACAGAAATGAATAGCAAACGTTAGTACTCGTAACTTCGTACCGAAGCCCGTGACTGAGTTAATGTAGTACACAGGCTCAATCAGCAGCTGTACGGTGTTGAGATCCTCAGGCTGCAGGGCCTCCAGGACGACACAGATGGAAACTGTGGACTGGTTTACCGCGCACATTGTCCGCGGAAAGTTGGGCGCCGAAGCGGTGTAACTCTTTACAAACTCCGACCAGATGATGAGGAACAATAGCGATGAGAAGTGGAGGGCCAGGCTCACACTGAGCAAGTAGTCGAACATGCTCACATAGAACTGCCGGCCGGACATTAGGCTGAGGTTGTACGCCTCATCGATGATTCTGGCTATTATGAAGGCCAGACCGAATGTCTGCAGTTGCATATACGTGTCACTGGAGCTGAAGCACAGAACCGAGCGTACATCGCTCGATGATGATGTGTTAGCTCCGACAAACACGGCAATAAGATAGGTTACTATGGAGATCACCTCCATCAAAGCGAGAATTCGGGCTGAACGCAAGAACTTGATCAGCTTCGGGTGAGGGAACACGATCGAGATTGGCGTTAGAATCACGAATGCAAACGCGCAGACGAGCAGCATTTTGACGAACCCGATGACGGACCACATGTCACCAAGGAATTCAGAGCCCGCTGAGAACTGAGCATCAACCACAGTCTGAGTCGCTTTGTGCACTACGGCTTTGTTGAGACGAAACTGAGCAAACATAAGTGTGCGGCCTGAAAGTGTGAACATCTTGAATAAAAGACAGAGAAATTACAAGAGGCTTACCTAATTACTCACGCTGCTTTGTATCTGTCATTCCTAACTACGCCTACGAGCGACACGATATTGCATGCATGGCTTCAAGTAGGTTTGCTCCGGGATCTTTCAGGAAAATTAAATTGCAACTCGAGTAGCAGATGAAATTAAATGCATGAGAGTTTTTTACACGAGTCTTTACAGGCCCTATGAATTATCTTCCCGGGTCAGTCATCAAGAGTTTGGGCATGTAAGTGGCGAGTTCTTATAATTAAATGGAGTGTGGAGTGTTGCTGCAACAGCTTCTAACTTTTTCGTTTCTAGAGGTCTGGCTTCCTAACATTTGTTGCCTGAGACTATCAGAGCATACTTAAATCCAGAGTAATTGGAAAGAAAAAAGTTCAGCTTGATGCGCTAATTAGGTTTGCAGATGCTGAAGTGTGTGTGGCCTCACAAATAAAAAACGTTGAAAATATACCTGATAGACAGCTTGCTTAACGAGCCATCTTTTCACGATTTGCTCTTGTACTTTACTTACTTTTGTGAGTTTTGTTATACATCATATTTCTTATCAGTTCTTATCATATTTCTTATCATATTTATTATTAGATTTCTCAAAAAAATTTTATGAAAATATGTTTCGTGCTCATGAACTAATTGAAAACTTCCTCAACCCTACAGATGATTGAAGATTCCTGGATAAAAGTATTGTGATCGTTGAACTGTTGAATATTTTTGTATGTGAAATTTTCTTGCTCGTGAGCCTGTTAATGAGCTAGACTCTGCCTACAATATGATGATTTTAGCTAATCAGGATCATTTGAGTACTGATTTATTGATTGGAAACTAAATATTTATCCCCGAAGCCCTCGTCTTGCCCTCCACTAAAAGCAAACTGAAATATATACATGTGTAATGTGAAACACATTTGAATAAATATTACAAGCCCTTTTAGTCTTGTCCCATTCGGGAGCCAATCAAATCACTCATTTGATTACCTAGGTGCTTGCTGTAACGGTTCGTACGCTCGATGAGGTCCTCCTCAACCTCCTCTAACAGCAGAAGCCTGGCCTCTTTATCGCTAGCTGTCTGATCCAGCATGAGACTGAGACAGGCGCTGATGTTTCGCTTGCTTTGCTTGTAGGCCTTAAGCAGATTCTGCCTAATAAGGGTTAGCCGCACGTTGACGAGTATAGCGGCCATTCGTAGGCAGTAGGCCATCGGGTCTTCGTCCAAGGCGAACACGTAAAGTGGTGCCACCGCACATGGATAAATCTCCATTACATAAACCTTGGAGAGGGGTTAGTGACATTAAGCATATTTTGGCTATGAGCATACCCGTTATTTATGAAACAGCCAAGTTGATTGTACTTTAGTATCATTTTTTAATCTCTGGGTTGGCGTCCTCACCTGGTGACAGCGTGGATCAGCTGTTATGCTGTTGCAGATGCTGCATTTACAGGTCTCCGCGTCCCAGTGGTAAAACGGCAGGCGCACGTGCAGTTCTCGGACGAGATAACTCACAATGGCTGGTCGCTTCTCGTTGATGGCCAGGATGAGGCAGGCCTGCCAGTTGACGGTCTCCTTAGTAACCTTGGCAACCGTCATCTTAAGATTAGCAAGCTTGTTGAGCCGGATGCAGTGGCGCAGGTTGGCATCCAGCAGCAGCCGTACCTTCTCCTCAATCTCCGTGTCCGCATTGGTCAGCATCTGCAGCGCGCCAGGATCCATAGCACAGAATATTTTTACTACGGGTCCAGCATGAAGAGAACAGCTAACCGAAAACCGACAGAAGATCTTGCAGAGTAGCGCTGCTCTAGTTTCTTATGTTGCTGTTGGATCAATGAAAAAATCAATCGATAATTCATTCCATTATATGAAACCCTTCGTTTTGTATGCTCTAGTTCAATGCTTGATTAGTTGCATTCTCTGCCCATGCGTTCATTTAGTGAACTGACCATGCTAGAGCTAAGGCAGTCCTTTAACAAATTTGTTGCAACAACTCGTTTTGCGTTCCCGGCTCCTCCAGTGTTGCCTTTTCCCTTCCGCTCTTGCACTTTCCTCTTTCTGTCTCTCGCGTTTTCACACAAGATTTTCGATCTGTTCCTGGTTTAGGAGAGGGCAGTACAAAAGGCAGCATGTGCATATACTGATCGATCTCAATTGTGTAGAGCACGTACGCACGAGTGCGTCCTACCACGAGTACCACACTTACAGGCCTATCTGTAGTTTATCTATATTAGCATCAAATATCTTTGTGTCTATCTTTGCTCTTATTACTAATATCAGTTCCGGTCATATTCCAAGACCACGCATTTGAGATACAAGACAACAGCAGCTGCACAAAAAATATTATAAGGCAAATTAAGAAACATTTGTACTAACTTTTTAATTTAGGTTAGCGAGCATTTTTACAAAAGATGCACTGCAGTTGCACACAGCGCGTAGTACCAATTATTGAGGCATTTATTGAGGCGCTCCTAAATATATTCAGTGGGGCGGCCCACATTGAGACAAAAACAAGCTTTAAGCTAAAAACATTTGTGCTGAAATGGAGATTCGCGTCAGGGTGTCCGTAGTGGCCTAGTTTCACCGTTGTAGCTCTTGAAGATCCAGCACGTCCGTCTAGATAAAGGTAGGTGACCACCGAAGATAGAGATGATGCAGGCACATTCGGGTGACATGCTAATAAATTTTGAAGGCCTGGCAAGGCCGCACTGAGGCGCAGTGCTAATTCGTGTATAGGGGTGTATGAAATACACTAGCGCTTACGGGAAAAGTCTGAACTTCGACCAGAAACATTGAATATCTCGACGGTCTGAAGAGCTGGTGACTTGATTCTTGTTTCAGAGCAAAAAAGTTGGCCCGTGTTCTTGAGTTTCATGTGCTTGCGTTGCTCCGTTCGGGTGCAACGATGCGTTTCCCTCCCCCTCAGGGGGGGGGAAGGAAATCCCCCTGGTAGTTCTATTGTTAAATTAAATGATTCCCTAATTACATTACAAATCAATTGTCAACAAAGACACTGTCCAGAACCTCCTCCTCTGTCTCTGGAATATCCGCTGGCTCGGTGGGATTCTCCTGTCCCGAGGTCGCCGTAACCTTGTGTTGCTTCAGCCGTTCCAGTCGAAGGTCCACTGCCACACGGTCGCGCAGGACTTCCATTAGGTAGCGACGCTCAGCCCTCTTATTGAGCTCCGCTTGGAGACTGGGCGGCGAGTTGTCCGGCTGATGAGGGATTATTTTGTTCAGCAGGTGGTGCATTGCGAATACTAGCGGGCTGGCCACGTTGTACGGTACGGGCAGAGGCATCAGCTGATGGTGATGAACCATGATGAAGCGCAGCATTCGCCGCGTTCTGGCATACAGCCAGCTGTTGTCCTTGTCCTCCTGGATCTGCTGGAAAGTCACCGCAAGCATCGCGATCAGCAGGTTGACGCACACGACGAATCCGAGCACCATCCAGCTGGCGTACAGTGTCAATCCTTGAATGGAAAATTGAATTGCTTGCCGCCTTCAATACGGGCTAAAACATGCCACTCTTTCCGATGAAACAACTTCCAGAATCACTAAAAAACCGACATCGTCGAGATATTCAACGATTCTCGTCGGGTGTGTGGTGGCGAAAATCAACTATATAGCCATTATCTTTCTGCTAAAAAATGTCATTATGTATTGATTATATAATGATAACAATATGGATTCGCAATAGACGTTCATGCAGAGCAATGCTAGTTGTCCTTGTCACCAGAATCTTCGACAAGAATCGCTGAATATCTCGACGATGCTGACTTAGGTCGGCTGTGAAAGTTAGTTAATCGTAAAGGGCCGAAAATTTTAATGAATATTGTCTGGAAAGATGATTGTTTGGAAACCGTGGAAACCGAAGTATATTTACCGAATCTGCCACCAACCACGGATATTTGCTTGTGTGGTTGTTTTTATTATAATTTCTAGCCACTTCCGTTTTAAATATTCGCTTCACTTCGCATTGAGAAATTCAGACAACATAGGCATGAATGTTTTCAGTAAAAAGTCAACTAAAATATTGGATTCGGCCTACAAAATTCTGCGTCCTTTCCTATAAGTTAGCTGTTAGGGATTAGGGATTAGCTGTTCTCTATCTATCTCTATCTATTTGCAGGGGGGCCCGGGGCACTTGTCGCACAAGCGACGGAGCGGCACGCCCCCAGACCGGCGAACTAGGCGCTTAAGCGCCCATGGCGCCGCTTCCCCTAAACAGGCACCACAAACAACAGCACAGACCAGCCGGGGAGGGCAGGAGGCACCCAGAATAGGCAGCAGTGTCCCCCACCCCAGCCCCGCACGCACAGAGCAGACCAAGCCGGGGCGGAAGGCTGATAAGAAATCAGTCCTCAGGGGGGGGCCGGGTGATAGTGTACACTTATCCAATCGCGCCGACGGAAGTCCAGAAAGCGCGCGGCGGTGTACACCCGCCCTCCAGCCACCCCCCGCAAGGTCTCACGCCACAGCGCCAACGCACACAACTCACGCAACGCAGAACAGGCACACAGAAGGTAGGAGCGAAGCTATTATTTCAAGCTTTGATTGCACGAAATATGGTGCGTGATGCACCTCCGCCGGTCGCTACTGTCCAAACCCTCCAACAAGTCCCGAAATTAATCGTGACTTAAAGCGAGAATCGAACTAGCGTCCTTTGGAGTGCGAGGCAGCGACGCTAGCCGCTGACCCACTCGCCCCCTGGGATTAGCTGTTAGGCAGGCGACCGATACATGAGGCTAAGTTAACTTTAAAAACAGGTAAACAAATAATAGACCAAGCTAGAGACAGCTACTGACTACAGACAATCACTCTGTAATGTAAAATATTTTTGTATTTTTCTATTATCAGCTGGAGACGATGACTCCGCTTTTGACCAGGGTTTACGCTTTTCTTAACAAGTTACCTGCTCAGGTGCCTACTGAATGTGGGGGCCCCATAGACAAAATGCCAAGGAAGCTCACCAAGAGCTCCGGTGAATTGAATCACGGTCAGTGGCGCGAAGTACTGGTCCCAGGTGCTGCCTCCACCGGTAACCCTGTAGTCAGCTGGCTGAGTCATGCCAAACATAGCCCAGAAGAACTGGATGGCAACCGACGAAAATTTGATGCCAAAGGCGCTGGTGCCGCATGTGTAATTTCGGTACAAGTTCGTCATGGCAGTAGTGAAAGCAATGAAAACTATGAACAGTACAGAAACGAATTTAGCCACGTCCTTCATCATGCTCTGCACTGTGAGGGCCAGTACGCCCATCGTCTTCTGCCAGACGAACACGTTGCCAAGGGATATGAATAGGAAGAGATTGCCTGAAAAATAAAAGCCGCATTGTTTTTGCTTTAACAAACTTTATTAGCAATAAATCAGTTTGTAAGTTTAATAATGATAATGGTAACCATTTCAAAAGGGCAGCGGGCAATGGCACATCATTTGGTGACACTAGACCTGCAGCCAGCGAGGAGGCAATTCTGCCCATTTCGCTGACTCCTGAGCACACACGCACACAGATACTGTAGGCAGGCACTTTCTCATCGTAAGGCAGTGCACCTTTTACTATGCCTTGGAGGTTGGCCCTCAAGGGCATAAATTGCACGACAAGTCCCATGCCTTTTCTCAGCAGCTGCGCTTCAAATAATTGTGGCTTCGTTGATTTTCAAGTTTCACCAAACTCACCAACAGCGGTTACGGAGTTGACATAGAACACTGGCTCCATTAGAATGTTGACCGATGCCAGGTCGGAGCTATCCAACACACCCAGCAGGTTGCAAAGCGGCATTCCAGACCGGTTGCCGGTGCACAGGCGCTGCCGAAATTGCGGCACACTGACGCCGAAGCGATTCACATCCTCCGACCAGATGATGAGGAACAATAGCGATGAGAAGTGGAGGGCCAGGCTCACGCTGAGCAAGTAGTCAAACATGCTCACATAGAACTGCCGGCCAGACATTAGGCTGAGGTTGTACGCCTCATCGATGATTCTGGCAACTATAAAGGCCAGACCGAAGGTCTGCAGTTGAACGTAAGCATCGCTGATGTCGGTGCATACAATCGATTGCACATCGTTGCTGGATGTATTGGCACCGACCAGTACCAGAGCCATGTAAGTTGCAATGGAAATCACCTCCATTAAAGCGAGAATGCGAGCAGACCGCAGGAAGCTGATGAGCCGCGGATGTGGAAAGATGATTGAGACAGGCGTCAGAATGGCGAATGCGAACGCACAGACAAGCAACGTCTTGAGAAACCCGACGACAGACCACATGTCTCCCAGAAACTCCGAGCCCCTGGAGAACTGACCTTCGACAACTGTCTGCGTAGCTTTGTGCACAACAGCTTTGTTCAAGCGGAACTGGGCAAACATCAGCGTTCTACCTAAAATTTGCAAGTTGTGGTCGTGACCATTGATTGCAGCCGAGGATATGCTAACCATAGACTATGATGAATTAAACGGCGTTTATCATATATGAAATTCGATTGCTTATTTTTCGGGGGCATCCCATCTGATTGATAGACATATAGGTTTAGATCATTTGATTCCGACCATATAGACAAAAAATAAATTTCTCACGAAGATACAGTCACGAAGCAGCCAGCCAGTCAGTGGTGGCAAAACATAAAATACGATTGCTTATTTAATCGTTAAAAATGTAATATTCTGAGCCGGGAATGTGTCGTCTATGGTAATTTTCGCTGAGATTATTTGACAAAAACTAGGATGTTTTATCGTATAATCTCCACAAAATAAGGAGCATTATATGGAACATGGAAGTGAACTTTGAATTCGGCTTTTACGTTTTGCCACCACTGACTGACTGGCTGCTTCGTGACTGTATCTTCGTGAGAAATTTATTTTTTGTCTATGGTCGGAATCAAATGATCTAAACCTATATGTCTATCAATCAGATGGGATGCCCCCGAAAAATAAGCAATCGAATTTCATATATGATAAACGCCGTTTAATTCATCATAGTCTATGGTTAGCATATCCTCGGCTGCAATCAATGGTCCTCGGCTCGCTACGCTCGACACGAGACCATTAAACGCAGCCTCGGACATTCTAACCACAGAATGTGAATTAAACGGCTTTTATTATACCTTTTTGCTTTCTATTTGGGCTTTCTTGCGAGGCATTTGGGCAGCGCAGGCAGTGGTGAGCGAGACGAAAGCAGGCACTCTGTGCCATAGACAAAGATTGCATTTGCTTCTGAATTCGGCAACCAATTTGGGCCCCATTGCGAGCAATTTCGGCCATTTAAAAGCTACGCTATGAACGCAGAAGAACATGAGCCATACAGACAAACAGACAAAGAGGTGAAAGCACCAATAGGAAAAATGTTAACTTGGGAAAACAATCTGACTGACTGAAAAGGAGTCAACATGATGATGTCAAAACGTCACTCGGTAATGTCAGCTGCCTCGAGGCAACGCTGCATGTAGGTCAGACTGTGGTTCACCACAGTCGACATTTGAATGGCGTGATCTCGAATACAGCCGTGTCGATCAGTTGCTGCAGAATCCGCAGTCGTTGCTGATGTAGCGTGCTTCCCGCTGCGGCTGCTGCGTCTCGGTTACCGGCTTGGCGCTGAATGTCCGGTTGTGACAAGCTGCGCTTCAGAGCAGCTTTCAGGCAGGAGCCAGCTCGTTGACCCAGTCAACTCGTCGAGCCAGATCGTATGCTGCTGCACTCCCTCAGTCAGCATCCATTCTGCATGCATGCGCCGAGCCTCCTTGGTCACGGGCTCGTTCCACTCTACCGGATTGACCCTTGCCAACTTTAGCGTGACGAGACGACCATACAACGCCCGACTGATAGCCGATTGCGATATAATGGCGACGTCGGGAAAACTCTGCTGTAGGCGCAGCTGCATCTGATTCAGCGTCGCTGTCGGGCGCGATCCCAGGAAGTCGACGATCTCCTCAATCATTCCTTCCGTCAGTCGACGCCTCTTGTCGCCACCCTTTGGAAGTGGGGCTGCTCGGTCATGCGCAAAAAAATGGCAGACGATGTTGGCTGCTGTCTGGCGCTTGATGCCAAGCATGCGCGCTAGGTGTCGCCAGTCGGCATCATTCTGGTAGGCTGCAATCAGCCTCTGTCTGTCAACAGCCGATATGCGCGAGTAATGACCGCGAGGCGGCATCGCGTTCAGAGTATGATTATGTTGCAGACTGTTGTGACTTCTATGACTGCCGCCCCTGGCCGAAATTGCTCGCAAAGGGGCCCAAATTAATTGCCGAATTCAGAAGCAAATGCAATCTTTGTCTATGGCACAGAGTGCCTGCTTTCGTCTCGCTCACCACTGCCTGCGCTACCCAAATGGCTCGCAAGAAAGCCCAAATAGAAAGCAAAAAGGTATATTTGCGTAAATGCCGAATTCAAAGTTAACTTCAAAGGTCTATATAATGCTCCTTATTTCGAGGAGATTATACGATATAATATCATATTTTTTGTCAAATCGGTAGCCTGGGTAGCTATAATTTGTTGTTGTTGTTGTTGTCAAATAATCTCACCAAAAATTACCATAGACAACACATTCACGGCTCAGAATAGTACAATTTTTTTATATTAAATAAGCAATCGTATTTTATGTGACTTGCATTCACTAAGAGTAAAATCAATTTTTGTGCTTTTTTCCTACCAGCTCATCTTGCTTCAACTAAAAAATTTCATAGCATTTTTATTAGCTAAATGTAAAGCAGCTGTTACTAAAATTGAGACAGTTAGATTTCGCTTAGATACTAGCATCTCACCCAGGTGCTTGCTGTACCGATCGACACACTCGATGAGGTCCTCCTCAACATCGTCCAGTAACACCTGACAGGCCTCCCGATCGCTGGCGGTCTGGTCCAGCAGGAGACTGAGGCAGGCTCCGAGGTTTCGCTTGCTGTGTTTGTAGGCCTTGACCATATTCTCCCGCACCAGCGCCATCCTGACATGGGCCAACCGTGCCGCCATCCTCAGGCAATAGGCCATGGGGTCTTCGTCGAGCGAGAACACATAGAGAGGCGCCACTGCGCATGGAAATACCTCTAGGACATAGACCTAATGGAAAGTTCAAGCGAAGCATATGCGTTTCAGGACTAAAGTAGTTTTATGTAAAATTTTACTCGTACGAGTATAATCCAAGGCCAGAGCACGGTTTTAACAAGGACCACTAAGAAGAAGAAGGACGGGCCAATGTTTTTCTTGGAAAGTATTTGCAAGGCAATAGGAAATTGTCACGTTCTTCACATTATCATTATTATCATTAAAACGCGCACGACATATATGGGTGCTGATTCTTTTATTATTATACGAGCTATTTTCTAACAATATTTTACTCGACCAAAACGAACATAAAAAAGCGAAGTTTTGTAAGAATTAACTATTGAGCTGGGAAGGGAAAAGCAAATTGGTGTTAAAAATAGGAGCAGCAAAAACACAAGGGACGCCAGGAATAAAAAATAAATGTATATCGGTAAATGTTAATAGCTTCAGGGCAGCTGTTCCCTTATTTTAGAGATTTCTATGATGTACTTTGCTAAAGCTTCAGTGGTTTCCCTATCATTTTGTGCCATTTTGTAGTTAGATTTCTCTTCTGCTGTTAAGGATGCGAAATTGGGAGTTTTCCCAGAAACGTTCTTTTAAAAATCCGGACGTGCTGCGCTATACATATTCCAACTGCACTTAAATAGGAAGTGGATCTCGTTTTCAACTTCCGTTTTGCACTTACTACATAATCTATTCTAATACGGAGTTTTCGGTCTCGCAGTTCGCAATGTTTCGCAAGCTAGCTTATGGTTTTCTAGTCTAAACGAGGATTTGGTACGTCTCAAACCCGGGTTGCATATTTGTTGTAAATATTTTTCGGCTGAATAATATTGCTTAAAGGAGTTATAGAAGTGACTGCTTGCTTGAGTTCTGTGTCCTTTGTCTTCAATCGGTATCGAACTGAGAAATGAAATTTTTTCTGTGGTTTCTAATTGCTTTTGCAGGACTAATGCCTCTGCAGTTCAGCATAACCTCAGCATAAGTTCAGCATGTTGACCTTTGCTTTGCTTATTGGCAGTAGATCAAATGCTGTAGCTTGTTGCTTCAGCGAATTTTAGAAAGCTTCATTTATGAATAAACTGATCTTCGTATTAGGCTCGTATTTTCGTTTATTTATCACGAAGCACAACAGCTAGTCAAAATCTATCTATACTGACTAAGTAAATTTTACAGTCACTTTCTAGTCAAGTAATAGGTGTATTATGAAAATAACTGGAGTTTTTTCATTAAAAACCAGTAGGCTAAGCTACAAGTATAAGCTACCTTTATGACTGATAGGTTACTATTGGGCTTGATGATACCAACTGAGCTCAAGTCCTCACCTGATAGCAGCGCGGATCCGCTGAGATGCTGCTGCAGACGCTGCAGCCGCAGGTATCCACATCCCAGTGGTAGAAAGGCAGCCGCACTTTCTGCTCCCGGACCAGAAAACTCACAATCGCCGGCCGCTTCTCATTGATAGCTAAGATGAGGCAGGCCTGCCAGTTGACAGTCTCTTTGGTCACTTTGGCAGCGACCATCTTTAGCTTGGCCAACTTGTTGAGTCGGATGCAGTGGCGCAGGTTGGCACTGAGGATCTCTCGGACACCGACGCTGATCTCGTCGTCCACTGCGGGGTTCAGTAAGGACAAGGGATCCATGTCTGACAAGGCTGTCGGAGCTAGCCTGAGTAAACCCAGCAATGATGCCTTCAATCGGTGTCAGAGTGGCTTCAGAAGCTCTCTACTGATCAGAGATCGCTGCTGCATTTATTTGCTAACATGCTCCGCGTTGACCCGGGCTGGAACCCTTGGCTGAGCTTTACTGCTGCACCCACCCGCACCGATCGATTTTATTGGCTGCCGATACTCGTGTTTGATCAGAGGGACTCCACACTGGGCACTGAGACTGCAGGGAAGAAAGGCAAGCGATCTGCGCTTAGCAACTGTGCCACTCAAAGCGGATTGGCTTCACTTTGTTTGCAGACTGCAAGCGCGTCAGTTGCTTACTGAGCACTGTGGACTGTTGGAGGTCATTTTCAATGGGCCAGCCAACCCAGTACCGTCTTCAGCTCCTTTTTTAATTTTCTCTCCTATTATTCTTTCTCGCCAATGATTTTTATTTTTCCTTGCTCTCCGTTGTTGCTATGCCTCTTCCGCTCTTGTTTGAACCAGAGTTAGCTTGCTTTAAGCATAGGGTCTAGATCTGAGCAGTTAGAACCAGTCAGTAATTGCTCTTTGCTTTTTGTGCTCGTTTGGGAAACATTCTAAACAAATCTATATGAAATCTAGAGGTTAACGCATTTGCCTCTCGCACCAAGGTCCCTGAGCTCAATGCCGTGGCGAGGCCACATTCATTTGGGGCGAAGAGAAGGCCAACATTCAAGGCACAGCGAAAGTGTACACTGCCTGGCGATGGCTTTTTTTGAAGGTCCAGACGGTGATGAAGGGGACCCTGGGAGGCTGAGAACAAAGGTCTCTGCCACAGATGGACTATTTGGGCCAATGTGGATTCGCCGTGGAGTTTTATCCTATACTCCTATTCTATCGTTCATCCTATTCTTAGTCCTATCATTTAATTAATTTCCGATTTGCCGTGTTGTACACTTGTCGCATTAGTCGCACTACATGTAATTCTTTACATGTCAGCTATTTTTCTTGCATTTATGGGTTAAACTGATCCCATAAAATAGCCAGTTAGCGGGGAGTGTTCCCATATTCATGGTTGGGCTCGAATGACGCTAAAGAAATAACAGTTTCTATATATACATATTTCATGATCAAAAGTGTTTCCATGTTTTAGGTCGTAAAAACACGAACGCAAAAATGCGTTATATATTAATGAATTCAGCAAACAGCAGTAGCCACACATGTTGCAAAATTGCCAAGTTAAAAAATAGATAAGAAAAATCATGCGCTTAAACAACTGTAATTAGCAAAATGAGCCATTTGTGTGACTAATCTAGTACAAAAACATCAAGTAATCATTCAAACAGTGGCGCAGTAATAATGTTTAAAAAAGCTATAGGCGAATCGGAAACTATAAACAGGCAAGCTGTGCGAAAAATACAGGCATTCGACCGTTTTAACAGTACACAAAATTAGTCCATATGTGTAGAAAATCTATATATATAAAAGTGAAAACTCTGTCTGTCTGTCTGTCTGTCTGTGTGCAACCTTTTGTCTTTATAGACGCCGAAACCGCTCAACCAAATCGCACCAAACTTTGCACATACCTAAAACCACCTACGCTGAGTGCAATAGGCTACTCAAATTCCCGAAAAATCATTTCCTTCCTGCTCAAAAGTGCAAAAACCTGCTCAAAAATCGTCAAAAAATCACTCAATTCGACATATCGTCGCCCCACTTTGTCAGATTTTCTCCAAATTTGATCCACTTACACTTTACATGTTTTCCAACAATGCTGTCAATTTTGAACATCTCTACTCAATCCAGAGCAAAGCTGCATCATCTCAAAGTGAGTCACTTTTTGTTTTCCGAGGACAGCCACCCCAAACTCCCCTCCGCCACTCTGCGGGCCAAATTTTATTACAGCCACCCCCTCCCTTCCCCTAAATTTTAATCATGGGAATAAGATGCCCCCACCAGGGGCGCCAGTCGCAGCACTGGCGCCCCTTTTCGGCCGCTGGCGCCCCTTTTTCAGCCGCTGGCTCCCGTTTTTCAGCCTCTGGCGCCCTTTCTTGGCTCCTGGCGCCCTTTTTCGGCCGCTGGCACCCACTCTGTGATTCTCATGGCGCTCCCCTGACAGACCGCCCCAAAACAAAATTCCTGGATCTGCCACTGACTGTATAGAGGAGTGGCTGAGACATGTTTCTAAAGAAGTAATCAAGAGGGGGCTGTTTGGACAAACTTTTCACTTATTTTTTACTTAAAACGACCTTAAACAAACTCTTCACTTTTCATTAATGCAGTAAATAAATAAATGGTGACCTTCACTATAAAGTTAATACAGAGACGTGAATTGCTTACTGCTTTGCTTTAAATTTCTGCCGCAAAAACAACGGGCAAAAAAAGCTAGTGTTTTTATAAATTGATTGCTCATAAACCATTTTGAATAGATTGTTCAATTAAAGCATCAAGCAGCCAAGAAGCAATTTTTATCGAGTCACGCAGATTAAAAAAACTTTGTCCAAAGCTCGTCACATGCTACTGAAAAAAACGAATTAGACAGTAGTTAAGCTCAAGAGTTGCACAAGAAAAGGCTTGTGCCCTACAAACTGGCAGCGGCAGATTAACAAAAATGATATGCGTAAGGCAAGCAGTGGTTGATAATTAAAATAAACTGGGTCTTATCGGGAGGTGCCACGAAAAGACCTGACGACCTCACCTGCTCATGCATCGCTAAAAGCACCAGAATCATCCCATGCCACAGTCATTGGTTGCCGATTGCACAGCAGCGTCTAGCTCTAAGTTAGCGGCGCCGCTGCCACCGTCGACACCGCCGAAGCGACAGCAGCGCTTCTTGCGCTTACACGGACGGCACCACAGGTCCTGCCGGTGTAGGCCATAGATAGCGCGACATTTCTTGTTGCCAACGGATGTAGACTCGGTTAGCTGGGTAGCAGAAATTCGCAGCAACTGCCTCGGCTGCTGTTGCTGTTGCTGCTTCTGGCTGACAGCCGACTTGGCAGCACCAACGGCACCGCCTCCGCTGCAAGAGCCATAGTTGTCCTTGGCAGACCAGTTTGGGTGCAGGCGACAATGCCGCTCTTTCTCCAGTTGGGCCAAGTGAAAGTACCTGCCAGGTGAAAGCGGTAAATCCAAAGATATCTATTACACAGAAAAAATGGTGTCCATAGCAAATCATTTAGAGTGGAGAACACAAAAGTGCTTAAGTAAAGACTGAATTTAAAGTTAAAAGTGACTTTTTGCATATCCCAAAAATGAAAAAAACATTGTTCTCTGGCACATTGACCAATGCGCCATTGACTCCAAATTGTAGATTCTTGAAGCGTTGTAGCTCGTACACTTAAGCTCATACCCCCAACCTCAACACTCAACTCAAACAAAGTGGCGCGGCCATGTTCTCCGTGTGTTCTGAGGGAGGGGTGCTGGCTGTAAATACTGTACAATTGACTGCAACCCTATCTGCCCGTCCCTAGACATTGCCTCTCGATTAACGGACCAACAATGTACCAAAAAACTTTGGATTAAACCCCAAAATTTGCTATTGTTTTCACTCGCAATCTTCACTCGTCTTTAGTCTTTTCGTTTAAAACAGACCTGAAGATGCACAATGTTGTTGTTAATTAAATAAAAAATTGCATGCTGATTTTCAAATTTGCAGCCAAGATGCAGCTTAAGATCTGGAATTATTCGCATAAATTGATGAACTTGCGGGATGTCCGACTCAACAGCTTCCAACCCAGGATCCAATTCAATTGGCCCTGCTTGCCGGCAGTGAGAGCTACTAGTAGACTTTAATGTTATTGATTTTGGTGACTAATTACAGCTAGGTAAATAGACGTGGCCCCTGGACACCGAGCTGCCTCTGCTGCAATCCGAGCAGCCTCTGCTGCAACCCGAACATCCTCTGCTGCAACCCGAGCTGCCGCTGCTGCAACCCGAACATCCTTTGCTGCAACCCGAACATCCTCTGCTGCAACCCGAGCATCCTCTGCTGCAACCCGAGCATCCTCTGCTGCAACCCGAACATCCTCTGCTGCAACCCGAGCTGCCGCTGCTGCAACCCGTAGTTTATAGACGACGCCATCACCTTAACATATTTAACAAGTATTTTACCCTTACTGCCACTATTAGTAGAGTAAGTAGGACATGCGAATACCGAACAAATTAAGAATATTATCGATCGAGTGACTTTTCCTCTTTTACACACAGGAAAAAAACCTGTCTCCATAATTTTACTGGAATTCATTAAATCCATTTCGCTCGTAACTTCGTTATTTTACACATACCTATGCCCCTTTTACATAAGCATGGCAATTATTCCATCCCTCATATGGAATTCTCCCACCCCTCACTCGCATTCTCCAATCCCTCACCTGGCATTCTCCCATCCCTCACCTGGCATTCTCCCATCGCTCACCTGGCATTCTCCCATCCCTTCACCTGGCATTCTCCCACCCCTCACCTGGCATTCTCCCATCCCTCACCTGGCATTCTCCCATCCCTCACCTGGCATTCTCCCATCCCTCACCTGGCATTCTCCCATCCCTCACCTGGCATTCTCCCATCCCTCAACTGGCATTCTCCCATCCCTCACCTGGCATTCTCCCATCCCTCACCTGGCATTCTCCCATCCCTCACCTGGCCTGTTCCTGACTCGGAAGCGACTGCCACAGCCGGCCCAGCAGTCTGTTAATCGCGGCCGACTCGCGCAGAGAGTGCTGAGCTGCCACCGCCGCTCGATGATCGCGCATGTACAGCATGAACGCATTCAGAGGCTTTTTAATTCGCGGCTTCTGCTTCTGCTGCTGCTGCTGCCGCTGCTGCATTTCGCGACTGAGTACCGATGAGCACGCAGTGACATCAGTAGGTAAGGAGTCTAATACTGACAAGTCGGCGCCTTGGAACTGCTGCTGCTGCTGCTGAATAGACGCCGATTCGAACGGCCGCCAAAGCATCGCCGCAGCGGCAGCAGCTGCAGCGCATTCACCTTCGGCCACGAGCTCGTTCTTATCCTGACGCAGATTCCTGGCGGAGGCGGCTGCTCCGATGACGTCCCCGACGGAGGCGCCGCGGCCGCGTCTTGGCCGGAGGCGATCCGCGAGGCCGGCCAACTCTGTCCTGTTGCTGCCATTGTCAAATTCTTCTTCAACCTCATTGTCCTCCTCTAGGCGGAGAGCCCCGGCCTCTTCTCCCTCCTCGTCTGGATTGAATTCGTCGTCCTCCTCCTCTTGGTTGTAGTTTTTCAGTTCATCTGTGGCCGCCAGATGCTGATAAGCGTTGAAGCCTCCACCGGAAGCCTCTAGGGCGACACAGCTTGATAAGATTGTGATGCAAACTTTCGAGTGAATTTTTGATGGCAAACTGCTGTCTAACTGGCAGGGTTTAATTTCGAACAGCCTGACTTTAGTGTCTAACAAGTAGGGATTACCTTTTAACAAGTAGGGATTCCTGTCTAACAAGTAGGGATTCCTGTCTAACAAGTAGGGATTCCTGTCTAACAAGTAGGAATTCCTGTCTAACAAGTAGGGATTCCTGTCTAACAAGTAGGAATTCCTGTCTAACAAGTAGGAATTCCTGTCTAACAAGTAGGAATTCCTGTCTAACAAGTAGGAATTCCTGTCTAACAAGTAGGGATTCCTGTCTAACAAGTAGGGATTCCTGTCTAACAAGTAGGAATTCCTGTCTAACAAGTAGGAATTCCTGTCTAACAAGTAGGGATTCCTGTCTAACAGGTAGGGATTCCTGTCTAACAAGTAGGGATTCCTGTCTAACAAGTAGGGATTCCTGTCTAACAAGTAGGGATTCCTGTCTAACAAGTAGGAATTCCTGTCTATCAAGTAGGAATTCCTGTCTAACAAGTAGGGATTCCTGTCTAACAAGTAGGAATTCCTGTCTAACAAGTAGGGATTCCTGTCTAACAAGTAGGGATTCCTGTCTAACAAGTAGGAATTCCTGTCTAACAAGTAGGGATTCCTGTCTAACAAGTAGGGATTCCTGTCTAACTGAAGCCATGCAGAGCTAAATGTCTTGCTAATTTTTTCCAGTGCAGTTGGGAATCGAACCCCCAACCTTCAAGTCGAGAGTCCTATGCTCTATCCACTAGGCTACAACTATACGATGGATATACGTGTATACAATGTAGGAGTATATAAATACCTCTGAGCAGTCTGTTGCTGTTTCTGGCGTGCCCTGTCAACCGTTGTCAAGGCCCTGGCCAGCATTATGCGGCACTTTGTGGCTGAAAATAAAGCAACGTAACAGATAAGTAAAGCAGCTCTGCTAACAATGTCTGCTTAAAACCGTGCCAAGACCCGAAGTAAAAAAATGAAGCCTATTCTCCAATAGTAACAACAGGGGCAGAGGAATAAATTAGAATAATAATGAATTCACCTGAACTCTAACTAATTACAAATCTACAATGGTTGCATGCTATTTATTACCCACCAACTAAAACTTTCTAGCCAAGGGATTTGACTATTTCACATTGGTCAAACTGAAAGACAACCAGCCAATCAGAGCGTCAGATGGATTCAAGTTAGAAGCATTCGGTTTAGAAGGATTTGAGTCAGAAGGATTTGGGTCAGAAGGATTTGGGTTAGATGGATTTGGGTCAGATGGATTTGGGTCAGAAGGATTAAAGTATGAAGGATTTGGGTCAGATGGATTTGGGTCAGAAGGATTAAAGTATGATGGATTTGGGTCAGAAGGATTTAAGTCAGAAGGATTTGGGTCAGATGGAGTTGGGTCAGATGGATTTAGGTTAAAATGATTTAAGTCAGAAGGATTTGGCTCATAAGGATTTAAGTCAGAAGGATTTGGGTCAGATGGAGTTGGGTCAGATGGATTTGGGTCAGATGGATTCAAGTTAGAAGGATTCGGTTTAGAAGGATTTGAGTCAGAAGGATTTGAGTCAGACGGATTTGGGTCAGATGGATTTGGGTCAGATGGATTTGGGTCAGAAGGATTAAAGTATGAAGGATTTGGGTCAGATGGATTTGGGTCAGAATGATTTAAGTCAGAAGGATTTGGGTCAGAAGGATTTAAGTCAGAAGGATTTGGGTCAGATGGAGTTGGGTCAGATGGATTTGGGTCAGAAGGATTAAAGTATGATGGATTTGGGTCAGAAGGATTTAAGTCAGACGGATTTGGGTCAGATGGATTTAAGTTAGAAGGATTCGGTTTAGAAGGATTTGAGTCAGATGGATTTGGGTCTGATGGATTTGGGTCAGAAGGATTTGGGTCAGATGGATTTGGGTCAGAGGGATTTGGGTCAGATGGATTTGAGTCAGAAGGATTTGGGTCAGATGGATTTGGGTCAGATGGATTTGGGTCAGATGGATTTGGGTCAGAATGATTTAAGTCAGAAAGATTTGGGTCAGAAGGATTTAAGTCAGAAGGATTTGGGTCAGATGGAGTTGGGTCAGATGGATTTGGGTCAGAAGGATTAAAGTATGATGGATTTGGGTCAGAAGGATTTAAGTCAGACGGATTTGGGTCAGATGGATTTAAGTTAGAAGGATTCGGTTTAGAAGGATTTGAGTCAGATGGATTTGGGTCTGATGGATTTGGGTCAGATGGATTTGGGTCAGATGGATTTGGGTTAGAGGGATTTGGGTCAGATGGATTTGAGTCAGAAGGATTTGGGTCAGATGGATTTGGGTCAGAGGGATTTGGGTCAGATGGATTTGAGTCAGAAGGATTTGGGTCAGATGGATTTGGGTCAGATGGATTTGGGTCAGATGGATTTGGGTCAGAGGGATTTGGGTCAGAGGGATTTGAGTCAGAAGGATTTGGGTCAGAGGGATTTGGTTTAGAAGGATTTGGGTCGAAGCGACAGACTAAGTAGTCAGCTGGAAGCAAAAGCAGCAAGACCAACAAGCTGGCCAATTAGGAGTTAAAAGAATTAGCTTACGCAAGTGCATTACTGAATAAATAAATTGATAAAACAAATTTAGCGTCATACTTAATAAATGTATAAGGATATATATTTATAATCAATCAAATAATTATTTAATCATTTGTCATAGCTACACTTAGTTTGAAATAAAAGATAGTTAAGAAAACCCAGCTATTGTAAGCAAGCCACTTTCTTCAATAATTAATAATTCAATAACTCAGTTAGATTTGCTATAGTGTAACAAGAGCATTGGAATAGTGTAATTGTGTTTTAAAATACTAAAATAAATATTAGCGAACTCTGCATATAGCCAAACAGGCTTGAATAGTTTGGAAAACAAAACACACACAGTCGAATACAAACGCTTAAACCCTGGAATAAAATAAAAGTACAAATTTTCAACAGGCCACGGAAGATGCCTATCACTTGTTTGTTATAATGCGCAAGCAAACAGTTCTATAAATAGAGGATTAGAAAGTGTACTTTTACCAATGAAGTCGACAGAATTAGCAGAATTAACACCGCCGCACTGAATAGTTTATTGAATAATATTGTAAAACAGAATAAATAGTTACATGCTTACTGGACAAAAGCAACACATCTGAAGATTTGACGACAAATTCAGTTTAACAGTAGGAAGACAACGGGAAGTATTTCAAATGCTCGCAATTTTCTATTTTCTGTATCTCTTGTAAAATGTTCCGCTCTATCCGACAAAACAACTTTCAGGATCAAAAAGCATCGGCACCGTCGAGATATTCAACGATTGTCGCGGGGCTGTTTGGTGGCAAAAATTAAGGTCTTCGAGGCGGTTTGGGAGCAATCGTGAAGTGGGCAGTGAGCATTTGAAATACCCCCGCGGTGTGTTCTTTCTACTGTTTAACAAAATTTCTGATTTCTACTACACCGAGAATAGTTTTAAAAAAACTTGCAAGTTATTGAGAAATTTTTGCTTAAAAAAACGTGCAAAATGGTAATTTCCGAGCGTAGAATTGAACGCAAACAATTAGATAGGACCTTGGAAACTGCTGAACACGAAAACTGTCATTAGCCTTGGATAGCAGCCGCCTCGGCACTGCAGCAGTTTTGCTAAGATAAAAAGCGTCAGTTTAAATTCTCAACAGATTGATAAAAGTGCAGAAGTGTTCAGTGTTGCACTTCTTCTATCAGATAGATTAGGCGCACGCGAGTCAATTATCAACCTGCAGGTGCTGCAGCGATTCGCCAATCTTCAGCGACGACAAGCGCTCCCAGGGAATCTTCTCGCCGAACACTGGCAGAGGCCGACGGAAGCCCTTCACATGGCTGCTCATGTTAAAGAACACACTCTTCAGGCCCTCCTGCAATAGGGAGCAATGTGAAACTATACTCCAGTGTGCGGTCCCATAGATCTTGGAGGAAATGGGGGTAAAATCCCCCGGAATGATGGATAATATCCCATTGATCTGAGTGGATGATGGATAATATCCAATAGATCTGAGTGGATGATGGATAATATCCAATAGATCTGAGTGGATGATGGATAATATCCAATAGATCTGAGTGGATGATGGATAATATCCAATAGATATGAGTGGATGATGGATAATATCCCATAGATCTGAGTGGATGATGGATAATATCCAATAGATCTGAGTGGATGATGGATAATATCCCATAGATCTGAGTGGATGAAGGATAATATCCCGTAGATCTGAGTGGATGATGGATAATATCCCATAGATCTGAGTGGATTATGGATAATATCCCATAGATCTGAGTGGATGATGGATAATATCCCATAGATCTGAGTGGATGATGGATAATATCCCATAGATCTGGGTGGATTTCAAAAAGCAACAAACAGTTTAAAATTTAAAAAGGTTTGCACAGGCGAAGCGAGAGTTGAATGTGTTCAGCCTGCTGCACCCAGCAAGTTCTTTATTCAAAAGGCATATGTGCAGAGGCTATCAAACTGACTCATAAATCATTTGCCAGGTCTTGCCGCATGCTTCTATGCAATTAGTGCAAGCTTTTGCTGCTAGCTGGCTGGGTGAAGCTTTTATTAGCTTTAGCTTCTGATGCTGTAGCCTTTTACTGGACCTCGAAAATCAACAGCGTCCACGAATTTCGGATTGGTAGCCCAATCCAACACTAAAATGCTAGTCACTCGCCAGGCCAAATATGAGGTTGTATTGTGTGTCATAGCCTGCCTTGATTGCACTCTATTGACTATGTAGAAACTGACAGTCACTCTATTGACTATGTAGAAACTGACAGTCACTCTATTGACTATGTAGAAACTGACAGTCACTCTATTGACTATGTAGAAACTGACAGTCACTCTATTGACTATGTAGAAACTGACACTGTCACTCTATTGACTATGTAGAAACTGACACTGTCACTCTATTGACTATGTAGAAACTGACACTGTCACTCTATTGACTATGTAGAAACTGACAGTCACTCTATTGACTATGTAGAAACTGACAGTCACTCTATTGACTATGTAGAAACTGACACTGTCACTCTATTGACTATGTAGAAACTGACACTGTCACTCTATTGACTATGTAGAAACTGACAGTCACTCTATTGACTATGTAGAAACTGACAGTCACTCTATTGACTATGTAGAAACTGACAGTCACTCTATTGACTATGTAGAAACTGACACTGTCACTCTATTGACTATGTAGAAACTGACACTGTCACTCTATTGACTATGTAGAAACTGACACTGTCACTCTATTGACTATGTAGAAACTGACAGTCACTCTATTGACTATGTAGAAACTGACAGTCACTCTATTGACTATGTAGAAACTGACACTGTCACTCTATTGACTATGTAGAAACTGACACTGTCACTCTATTGACTATGTAGAAACTGACACTGTCACTCTATTGACTATGTAGAAACTGAGATTGTCACTCTATTGACAATGTAGAAACTGACACTGTCACTCTATTGACTATGTAGAAACTGACACTGTCACTCTATTGACTATGTAGAAACTGACACTGTCACTCTATTGACTATGTAGAAACTGACACTGTCACTCTATTGACTATGTAGAAACTGACACTGTCACTCTATTGACTATGTAGAAACTGACACTGTCACTCTATTGACTATGTAGAAACTGACACTGTCACTCTATTGACAATGTAGAAACTGACACTGTCACTCTATTAAAACGTTCACAGGTACACAGATACCGTACGCAGGCACTCGCTCACACAGGTGTGTACATCTGCCCTGACTTTCTCATCGTCAGGCAGTGTGCACTCTCACTGTGCCTTGGAGGTTGGCCCTCAAGGGCGTAAATTGCACGACAAGCCCCCAAGCCTTCTCTCCGCGGCTGCGCCCCAAATAAATGTGGCGTTGCCGCCGAATCGAGCTCAGGAACCTTGGTGCGAGAGGCAAACGCGTTAACGGCTTTGCCACCGACCCCCTAACTAAAAGAGTCACTTTTGATTAAAAAACTGAAGCTGACACAATTTAAAGGAGAGAAAATCAAGAAGAGGCTCATTTATCGAATAAAATCAATGACAGCAGGTCTACCTGGTATGCGTTCTCAGTCTCTTGAATCTTCTTGGCAACCTCGGAGCCGAAAGCAGCCTGGCTGCCGCCGGGGCAGGTGAAATTTAGGGTCTTAGTAGAAAGCAGCTGCACATTGCCATCGTCAAAGTGGTGAACCTAATTGCAGCGCAATAATGCATTTTCAAATTACTCTACTAACAGTAGCAACAAGGTAATATGAAGGCTAAAAATATTCAACGAATAAAGCAAAAACTAATTGATAATTGTTACCTGAACTTTAATCTTGCCAGTCCAGGTGAGGGACTTCTCTCCAGCGAGGCCGCCAGAAGGCACAGTGCAGGACCAGATACTGCGCCAGCGACCATTCTGAAAGTTCTTAGATTTAAAATGGTGCGCCTCAATGCAGACCACAAGTTCAATTTCGCCAGTGTCCGGCAATTTCTTGCCAAACACCGAGCTGCTGCCGCGCTGAAATTGATCTTCAACGTAGGCGCTGATTGCCGCGTCCAGCGGCTTCGTCAGAGACAGGACGTCTTCGGGCAGCGGCAGCTCCTGAAATGTGAATCGTTTCTCTTTATTAAATATCGTGAGCACAATGAGCACACACGAGAATGCTCACAGAACTCACCTGAAACTCACTGGCCTCCCGTTTGAGGTGATCAAATTTGAAACTTTGCTGAGTTCGATGATCGGCGAATCTGCCACCGCCCAGGTCATTGTGCTGAGTAATCAGACAGCGCAGCTTGCTGTTCTCAACAGCCACGGGTGTGAGCTGCTCTTTGTTATATTTGACCAGGGCTGGGAGCAGTTTGCTGCGCACAATCTGCTCATCGTCTAGCAGAACTTTCAAGTCTGAAAGACATCAATGCGAGCCGCATTTAGAGCCACAGGTGGGGCTTGTCGTGCAATTTACGCCATTGAGGGCCAACCTCCAAGGCACAGTGAGAGTGTACACTGCCTGATGATGAGAGTCAGGGCAGATGTACACCTGTGTGCGTGTGTGCTCAGGAGTCAGCGAAATGGGCCGAATTGCCTCCTCGCTGGCTGCAGGTCTAGTGTCACTAAATGATGAACCGTTGCCCATATAATTAAATACTTCATATAATACCATCTTTCTAAAGCTAGCAAGCACATGCAGGAAAGAGGACTTTGAACATCTCATTTCCTCAAACAACAATTTTGAAAGTAATAGTTAAGATAGAATTGGATTTTTGTTCCTAGATGAGAAAATGAAAAGTTTGAGGTGGGATACCAACTATACCTTGCCAAACCTCGGTGGATTCTCCAGGTGGCGAGTGTAGCAGAAAGTTGGCGGCAACTTTGCCCTAAAATGGGTTTCAATTGAATGAAAATTAATAAAACAGTAAAAAATATTCTTTTAATGAATGAAGCTTTAGATAAATTTGACTGTACAAAAATTGTTGCACATTTTTGCTGCTTTTTAGTTTTATTTTTTAAATATGAAAAAGCTAACTTTAGCAAGCTAATTGGTTTATATGCACATACAAAAATATTTATGTTCATTTTTTAAATGGTGATTCTATTTCTTTATTTCATCTCGAACTCATAAAGGGTTGATTAGAAAACTGGAAATATTTTAGAGAATCAAAATCCAAGCAGTATTGTTAAATTCTAGTCAAGATTTTTTACTAAAACATATAAATAACAATGACAATGGTATTTTATTTTAGAAATCCATTTATACTTCCATTTTAAACCAACCTACAACCAAAATACTTTTAATTGATTTAGTAATTAATAATATTTGACTACACCTGCTCCAATTGTACCAGATGTGCAGCCGATGGCACAGCCCCAGCTATTGCGCAGCGCATCTGAAGGCTGCATACAGCTGTTCAGTCCATGGACTGGGGGGACGCCACACCCACCTTCAATTACCCCAGCTAATGCTGGAACCCATTTAACAGCTGGGTGAACTGAAGCAATGCAGACTTAAGTGTCTTGCTAAAGGACACAAATTGTTCTAGTGGAGTCGGGAATTGAACCCCCAACCTTCAAGTCGTGAGTCTGACACTAACCACTAGGCTACAACCTCCTTTTACAGACTTTAATAAAGTTGAGTATACCTTTAGGATACTATTTTTTTTGCTTTCTAAAATAAATTGTAATTTAGATGTTAGATGTAATTTAGATGTCAGTAATCTATATACTGTCATAGTATTGTTATACTATGGTCATAAGATGATAATTTTTCTATAAGACTGTTGCAGAACAGCAGCTACAAAAGCAATCAGCAATAGAGTAGAAGGAACAACACAAGATGGCTGTCCTGGTTCTGATACCCCACCTCAGCAAGCTGTACCAGCTGTTGTATTAGTACCTTTTGAAATAGTTTGGGAAGGCTCGAGCCAAGGGAAGAACTTGCTTGTTGTGGATGGCAAATGAACATTTGTTTTAAGCTACAAGCAAAATGGCACTGTCTATTGGCGACTACTTGCATGGCAACTATTGCTCAGTAATGCACCATATTCTCACAAAGGCCCCACACTTCATAATCACAAAGGGCAGCACAAGCCAGCTAAAAGGCCCTTTTAGGAAAAATGATAAGGAAAATGACACCTTTGCATATATATTGGCATAGCAAATGATATAATTTTTTCCCATAGCATTGCACAGGCCAAAGCTGTTGTTAGTTTGGCGTGGTGCCCTTTTGAGCCAAAATTTGACAGTTCCCTAGCAAATGTCTATGAACTTAAAATTGTTCAAAAACTCCAATAGGGCTGAAAGGCAAAAACTGAAGTGGGACAGCTAGATGCTAGCTCTTCACAACAGCCCCCACAGATAGCAGGCCAAGAGCTACTACTGCCGTTGACAGCTTTTGGCATGGATTGCAAATGTCCCACCCTTAGCTGCTGGTGTGGACAACAGGCTAATGACAAGCATGCAGCAAGAAGGCCCAAAGAGCTTTCTTTGCTGATTAATTAACTTATAATTAATGGTCTATGCATTTGAAAATAAAATAAATAAATAAATTGAGTTTGAACTACATTGATCTACTATGCCTGAAAACTTTGTGGCCCATGACATCAGAGAACCTAAGTTGACAACACCCAAAATTTTACTTGTAAAGTATGTGTAGTGTAATTTTTTATTTCCTAAATGAATATATATAGGCTAGCTATATATTTTAAATGAAAGCATTAAAGTGGGTTACAATCACTTTGGCAACAGTCATCTCTATCTATTTGCAGGGGGCCCAGGGCACTTGTCGCACAAGCGATGGAGCGGCACATCCCCAGACATACATGCGCAACACCAGGTCAACCTGGCCAAACTGTCCTTATCAGCAGAAGGTTGATAGGAAATCAGTCCTCAGGGGGGCCGGGTGATGAGTGTATACTTATCCAATTGCAATGACGGAAATCCAGAAAGCATGGGGCAGTGTACACCCGCACCCCCAAGGCCTCATGCCCCAGCACCAATGCATACAACTCACACAACACAGAACAGGCACACAGAAGGTAGGAGAGAAGCTATTATTTCAAGCTTTGATTGTACAAAATATGGTGCACCTCCTCTGGTCGCTACTGTCCAAGCCCTCCAACAAGTCCCGAAATTAATTGTGACTTGAAGGGAGAATTGAACTAGTGTCCATTGGACCCACTCATCCCTATGGCAGCAACAGTCATTTTGGCAAATTGACTTTGGCAACAAGTTTTGATTACTTAGGCGACAAAATGATCACTTGTTTGACCATTTAATTACAGGCAATAATTGTACTTTGAAATGGGTATGAAATTTGTTTTATATTTTTTTATATTTGTCCTTGTAGGCCACCTACTTCAAGCTGTGGGCAGAGCACAAATCAGGTGAACGGTCAACATGCTCACTCCTAGAGGTTTTGTAGTCATCTCAATGGACCTTAATTCTAACTCTAACTAGTGTGATCTAACTAACTCTAACACACTAGTGTGATCTTTGTGCATGAGTGAAACTTTATGCATGACATTGTTTTATGATTGAGTTGGGTATAATCTTTCTGATATAATTATTGCCTGTAAAGCTCTAATTAATTTTCGCCTAAGTGATCAAAACTTGTAGCCGAAGTCAATTTGCTGAAATGACTTATCACCAAAATGACTGTCGCCAAAGTGACTTGTCACCAAAGTGATTGGTAGGCCTACCCCATTAAAGTATAGAACATGTGAATTATATTATAAGATACAATTAGGCAGATTTAGGGCCTGAAGCTAGAACTGCTCAAGAACAGATTTGGCGCCTATTCAAATTAAATCTTTTGATGCCACAAACTAGGCTAGGAGATTTCCACTATTATTACAAGCTAACTTACAAGCAAGGGATGTGTATTCATATGATAAATAATACATACAAATCAGCTGTGACGCCAAAGAACATTAATTCAGATTAAAATGCATACACAATGACGAATGTCCATATTTAAATAATGGCAAGTTCGCGATGTACACACATCTAACAATTTGCTTACCTTGTCAACTTCACCTACTTCGTCAGTCATGACAAAAAACCAATCAAACAGTATAGCTAAACTATAATACACAGAATTTTTCGTCGGTGCAACTGAGGTTAACTTAAGTCTAAGTATTGAAAAAAACTTTTAGATAACTCAGATGTAATAATGGGCCAATGAACAAATTCCTACGTTAACAACAGAATAGAATTTGAACTAGACGTCTTAAAATCTAGGAAATATCAACTTTCAGAATTATGCAAAACTTTTTGAGATTCAAACAAAACATTAAGTGCAAGTTTTGCTGATACAGTTTATACAAACAATTATGCCACGAAATCTTCGACTTGTTATTTACTTATTTATTTTTTAAATAAATACTTTTTAAAAGGCTACTTTTTAATATTAGATATGCCCATCACAAAACTAGCATTTGTGGCAACAAATAACTATTTTTGCCAGTTTCGAATCTTAAAAGTATTTTTAATTAGTGTGCTTAAATTTGTTTGCAGCACGAAAAGTTTGATTAACAGTCTACAATTTGACAGCCGTACAAACCGCTTTCAGTGCATTTACCTGGAGTATTGTTTGTATGCGCACGGCTGTGATTCGTCGAACACATGAAATACTGTACGTTGTACGTGTACATTTGTATGTTGTAAATGTTGTACGTTGTATGTTGTAAATGTACACTGCTATACCTACGTAGTACTTATCCTATCATTGCTATTGTAATAGTACGGTAAGAATAACTTCGTAACTAGTAAATAAGTTCGTTAGTAATGGCTATAATATTTTTATAGCAATTTATTGTAGTTGTATAGTAACAATGTATATTTAATGAATGCACATTTAACAATTACTACTGAAGTAAACGTTTGAAGACTGCCGATGCGTGGAAATATTGCTAAAATGCGGAATAAATAAAGCAAAAATGCATTTGCTTTGCATTAAAGCATTATTGCTCAAAATGTGAGTATGAGATTAGAATTAATTCCCAGCGGTGTCCGGGACTTTGTTCGGAGTGACCTAGCTGGCTGTGGCTGACAAGCGCGTGGACGGGTGGGTGTCATGGTGCCAAGAAGTTAATATTTCCTAAACGTAAATTTGTCTGACGAATCTAAAAATTCAACGTTGGCTCATCGCTGGCTGCCTCCGATCCAGACATCACTGAGGTGCTGGCCAAGAAAGGCCATAGACAAGTGCACCTTCACAAAGCAACGAAACAGACTTCTTCTTCTTCTTCAGGCCACGTCCAAGTCGGCACAACGGTGCCGATAGGGACGGGGGGCGCTAGTGTCGAGGTGTTATCGACGGCCCCATGCTTCGCAGTAGATCAGCGATTGCCTTCTCGGGACGCTCCAGGAAGAGCTGCTGGTCCGTGCCGACCATGGGAACCCGCCTGGCATCGCCCCACACATGCACAGACCGAGTAACGGCCTCAACACCCGCTTCCGTGCCAACCTCTACCCATTTCAGCGGGTTGAATTCCGATGTCTTACGACATCGACGAGTTCAAAAACTTTTTTATCGCACTACAGATAAGACATTCGGCATTTTCGTCCTACCTTACAACCCCCGTGTCCTCACGCACCACTGCATCCTCATCTTACCTCACAGCAGATGCTCAATTTGCAGTGAACACAAATTTAGTGAATCAACAAAATTTTCAGTGAACACAATATCTACAGTTTATTGGCTTTAAATCTAATGGATATATATTCATTTAGCATGGATTAAGACTGATGGAAATGTGCTCCGAGACCAAGAGCACGATTCTGAACGGAATGACTCAGGGTGACATTATGGGAACTTACACGTTTAGTAGCACACTAGGCCGAAGTACCATAGACTACGCTATTGCATCCATGGATAAAGTGGATATTATAAAAGACTTCTTTATTCATCCTCAAAGCTTTCTGTCAAGACATTGCCCGCTAACAGTCACTCTGATTTTTCCTGATCATGTCCAACCAGAACACGCAAACCAGGAAAAACATGAATCCTTCCCAATGCCTCCAAGATGGGACACTGAAACGCAGGGAAGTTACATTGAGGCATTGAATAACAAACAAAGCGAAGAAATAATTAGAAAGTTGCAATCTATCGACGCACACGATGGAAAATCTCTGGAAAATTTGTTCTCGAGCTTGACCAACCTGCTTAGAGACTCAGTGGCAGAAAGCTGCGCAAAGACAATCATTCCGAACAAGTTCTGGACAAATCGAGACGAGACACTAAGAAACTTGAGCAAATCATTAAAGTACGTGGCCAGGAAAAAAAGACGTAGACCAACTGACAGCGCGCTGGCATCAGAATATAATGGGCTAGCGAAAAAATACAAACAACAGCTCAAGAAACTTAAGCAGATGGACATAAATGACTGCATTCAGAAAATGGCGGCTAACGGAACCTCAAAGGGATTCTGGTCCGGTCTTAGAAGAGCAGAAGAGTTGCTGTTCCCCAGCAGGAGACTTAACAGATCTCAAGCCCCAATCGCTGACATCGTGGACAACCTAACCAAAGTGTTTAACGCACATCCTTCTTCGGGAACCCAGCCGCATCGCACAGATGAAGCAGTTAGTCCCGAAGATTTAATTAGCTGCGTAGATCTCGATAGAGCAGTTAAAAAGCTAAAGAGAAGAAAGGCTGCAGGAATAGATGGTATAACAAATGAGCACATTATCTACGGACAAGAGAAGCTAAAACCCGTACTTCTGAAGCTTTTTAACGCAAGCGTAAGACTCGGCCAGACTCCTGCACAGTGGTCAAATGCCCTAATCACACCGATTTATAAAAAGGGTTCCCGTAGTGACCCCAAAAACTACAGACCCACAAGCGTGCTGCCTGCCCTGGCTCGCCTGTTTGCCTCACTTATCTATGAAAAGCTAGAAACTCATATTCGCACCCTCGACTTGCTTTCAGCCAGTCAAATAGGAAATAGAAAGGGCTACCGAACTTCAGACCACATTGCCACTCTCTTGACGTTGATCCACAACAAAAAGCGTCGCAAAAGGCCATTTCACTTAGTGTTCTTTGACTTAAAAAGCGCATTTGACATGGTCCACCATCCAACACTTTTCCAACGACTTAGGGAGTTAAAGGTCAGCCCAGAAATAATCGAAGCAATACAAAGCATGTACTCAGGAGCTAAATTCCAACTGAAGATCTCAGATGGCCAAGCAACTAAGGCAAGGAGCATAACAAATGGAGTAAGACAAGGCTGTCCCCTATCCCCTCTACTCTTCTCACTCTATATAGATCCTTTGAGCACAATGCTAAGGGATTCATTTCGCAGCGACACCTTCATTAAAGATGAACAAATCAACAACTTGCTATACTGCGATGATTTAGTGATCTTTGGAGAGAATCCTCGAGAGTTGCAGAAGGGCCTCGATAAAGTGTCAGAATTTTGTCAGAGCCACAAGCTAGAAATCAATATGCAAAAAACTAAGGTTATTAGCTGTTGCCCTGACCCATCAAAGACGGCTAACAAACTATTTCTGCAGGGACAACTGTTAGATAGCGTCAAAGAATGGAAATATCTTGGCTTTCACATCAATGCTAAAGGAACCGTGGATTCCCATGCCACAGAGATTAACAAAAAATGTGGATATCCTATTCTTCTCTTAAGGAAATTAGCCAGCCATGGGGCGGTCAGATACAATCAGCTCATGCTGTACTGCACAGCAATGATAGAAAGCATAGCTCTGTACGCCTCTGAGGCCTGGGGGGCTTTTGTCTCGTGGAACCTGGGTCCTTGGGACCGCTGTCTTTTTGAAAGAGTAAACATCAGGTGCTGTAAAGCCATACTACAAGTCAGCCAAAATACGGATGGCAACGGGGCCCGCTCGGAGTTAGGCAGATTGCCTTTATTATACAACATCCAGAAAAGAAGCATTTCGTACTGGGCCTCCATAACAAGCCGGCCGGACTCCATAATTTCCAAGTTATTGGCGGACCAAACATACAGTGATGTTGGAATCAAAGCAAAGACCAACAATGATGTTATGCTGAACTGCAGAGGCATTAGTCCTGCAAAAGCAATTGGAAACCACAGGAAAAATTTCGTTTCTCAGTTCGATACCCATTGGAGACAAAGGACACAGAACTCAAGCAAGCTAAGTCACTTCTATTACTCCTTCAAGCAATATTATTCAGCCGAAAAATATTTACAACAAATATACAACCCGGAGTTGAGACGTACCATAGCCTCGTTTAGACTAGGAAACCATAAGCTAGCTTGCGAAACATTGCGAACTGCGAGACCGATAATTCCGTATGTAAATAGATTATGTAGTAAGTGCAAAACAGAAGTTGAAAACGAGGTCCACTTCCTTTTTAAGTGCACTTGGAATAAGTATAGCGCAGCACGTTCGAAATTTGAGACGGAAGTTTCTGGGAAAACCCCCAATTTCATATCCTTAACAGCAGAAGAAAAATCTAACTACATAATGGCTCAAGACGATAGGGAAACCGCTGAAGCTTTAGCAAAATACATCATAGAAATATCTAAAATAAGGGAACAGCTGCCCTGAGACTACGAGATTTTACTAGCATTCAACAATAGATATTTCATAATTTGTTTTATCCCTGGCGTCCCTTGTGTTTTTACTGCTCTTATTTTTAATACCTTTGCTTTCCCTTCCCAGCTCGATATTTGATTCCTACTTAACTTCGCTTTTTATGTTGCTTTTCGTTGTTCATTTAAATGTGTTGTTAAAAAATATATATTAAAAAAAAATCAGCACCCATAGATGGCGTGCGCGTTTTAATAATAATAATAATAATTTATTTCCCTAGGTTCCAGTGAGCTGACAGTATGAGCATGGATGGGTTCCAGTGAGCTGACAGTATGAGCATGGATGGGTTCCAGTGAGCTGACAGTATGAGCATGGATGGGTTCCAGTGAGCTGACAGTATGAGCATGGATGGGTTCCAGTGAGCTGACAGTATGAGCATGGATGGGTTCCAGTGAGCTGACAGTATGAGCATGGATGGGTTCCAGTGAGCTGACAGTATGAGCATGGATGGGTTCCAGTGAGCTGACAGTATGAGCATGGATGGGTTCCAGTGAGCTGACAGTATGAGCATGGATGGGTTCCAGTGAGCTGACAGTATGAGCATGAATGGGTTCCAGTGAGCTGACACTAGACTGTGCCTCAGATCTGACACTAGACTGTGCCTCAGATCTGACACTAGACTGTGCCTCAGATCTGACACTAGACTGTGTCTCATATCTGACACTAGACTGTGTCTCAGATCTGACACTAGACTCTGTCTCAGATCTGACACTAGACTCTGTCTCAGATCTGACACTAGACTGTGTCTCAGATCTGACACTAGACTGTGCCTCAGATCTGACACTAGACTGTGTCTCAGATCTGACACTAGACTGTGTCTCAGATCTGACACTAGACTGTGCCTCAGATCTGACACTAGACTCTGTCTCAGATCTGACACTAGACTGTGCCTCAGATCTGACACTAGACTCTGTCTCAGATCTGACACTAGACTCTGTCTCAGATCTGACACTAGACTGTGCCTCACATACTGATGCTTGAAGAGTTTAAACTTATGAAAATTTAGTATTCAGTAAAAGATGCATACATGCATAAAATATATATTTCACCTGAATGTTTATTCTGAGCTATAAGCATACATTAACAAAACTAGATCACAAAATAACACCAGATCGCGACGTGTAAACATCCTGTGTTGTTTAGCAGTCGTTGAATATGTAGTGTAGCTCGTATATATCAAATACTCGTGTACTTTCAAAAAATCAAAATGTTATTACAGAAAAAAAGAATAGAAATATGTCTACAGACTCCTTGAAACCGTCTTTACGAGTATTGTATTTGGGTCTACTTGTAGGGCTGATTCAAGTTCCAGCCGATATAGGAAATGACTAATTATACAACCCAATTGTGTTTTACAAGGAGACCGGTTCAAAATTAGCTAACTAATTTATAGCTTAATTTAAAAAAAAAATTCTTAGCGAAAAGGCAAAAATCTGAAGCAAAATATTAAAATTCAGTAAAATTTTCCTTAGACAAAATACGAGTATAAAATGACGTTAGCTATAGCATTAGTGTTCGAATTGAGCCGCAGATATTTTAATAAGATATTTAATTGCGAAATAGTAATAAAATTGCTTCTGGCTAATTTTTGTTCGTTGCTTTCATAATTATTTAGCATTGCATTCAGAACCGACTAGCTTTTAGCACACAGTAGCCAGGCAATCAGATCGGATTGTAGAAAATTCCTGCAAGGGAAATGCATTTTTTAACTTTTTAAACACAAAGTTGTTGATTAATTTTTCTTAGAAGCAGATCCAATGCTCGTAAACGAATTTTAGAAAGCTTCATTCATGAATAATGAGGTGAGGATCCTATCTTCATTTTGTATTCATGAATTTATCATGAAGCACAATAACTATTTTTTAGACATAAAATTAGTCTATTGCTTAGCCTACTGATTAAAAGAACTCTACGTTATTATTGCAATAAACTTACACTAAACCTTCAATAAATTTTCCAAGAAACGAAGTATCATGTGCTTCTTATTCTAGTGGTCCTTGGTTAGGTGAGATACTACAGTGTAATGTGTACACTTCCTTGCTCTAAGAAAGTCAAGGCAGATGTACACTGCCTTGACACTGTCTATGGCTATAGATGCGGGTCTGCAGTCCTCCAAAAAACACTACTGTAAAGCAAGGTCACGTGACCATTGCCCAGCACGCACCGGCAATGCTGGCAGTGAGCAGGTTAGCCAGAGTGCCCGTGATGACGCCCCGCAGCACCAGAGGCACAATTTCATTCTTGCGCTTCGGTGTCAGCACTGAGAACATGCCCAGCTGGATGCCGATTGAGCTAATGTTGGCAAAGCCGCACAGAGCATAGGTCACAATGGTCAATGAGCGGTCCTGATTCGAACGAAAAAAATGTTGTCCAACAGTCGGTAAAACTTGAAATTCAAAATTAAGAATCCCACTCCCCTCGTAAAATTCCTGTCGATTTCCCACTCCTAAGAGCCAACTCCTCAGAATCGTGCTCGTGATAATCCCACGCCTATTAATTCGGTAGTTCACAGGTTCAGCGGTACTAAGAATACCGCTGCTCAAAATCCCACTCCTCAGAATCCCACTCCTCAGAATTCCTTTTCTAATAATCCCACTCCTCAGAATCCCTTTCCTAAGAATCCCACTCTTTAGAATCCCATTCGTTAGAAACCCACTTCTCAAAATCCCACTCCACAGAATCCCTCTCCACTGAATCCCACTCCACAGAATCCCACTCCTCAGAATCCCATTTCCAAGAATCCCACTCATCAGAATCCCACTTTTTAGAATCCCACTCCTCAGAATCCAATTTCTAAGAATCCCACTCATAGGCATCCCACTTCTGAGAATCCCACTCCTCAGAATCCCATTTCTTGGAATCCCACTCCTCAGAATCCAATTTCTAAGAATCCCACTCATAGGCATCCCACTTCTGAGAATCCCACTCCTCAGAATCCCATTTCTTGGAATCCCACTCCTCAGAATCCCATTTCTAAGAATCCCACTCCGCAGAATCCCATTTCTAAGAATCCCACCATCAGAATCCCATTGGAAACAATATTATTCCGCCTAATTAAAAATACCCAGCAGTTTCTTAGAAATGCTCCAATGAGCAGCCAATACCTCAAACAGCAGGCCGCCGACCAAGGTGGTGTTTGAGTGAGGTAGGATCACATTGTTGCCTTCCCAATAATAGTCTGTGGCATTTAGTGCCTGAAACTGCCTCCAGTTTTGTCTGTACACATCTGCGGAATCGGAAATTATTGAGAGTTTGAATAGCCGATCGACCAGGCAAATATGAACCGCATGTTAGCTCAGAAGATGGACTCACTGAATCTCTGGTAGGCGATAAACTCGTTAATGAAGAACTTCACACCGATGAGTTCGGCTACACGACTACAGTCGATGGAGCTGATGCCAATTACGTAGGCGATTGGCCAGAATAGATAGCCGCAGATTAGCTCAAACGTGAGATCCACCGTGAGACATGCTCTATGACCCAGCCAGGTGAGAGTCTTATTTAAAAACGTAAGCATGCTAATGAATGCAATAAGGTTAACAGCAATTGCACCGACAAGAGGAATGGAGTTAATGGCTCCTGTGCCCATGGCATCGATGGCGTTGCGGTAGTTGGCCATTTTTACCTGCGGGTCAATTGTAAATCGGTCAATGATGAATTTCTGAATTAGTAAACCAGTGAACCAGTGAACCAGTGAACCAGTGAACCTGTGAAACAGTGAACCAGTGAACCAGTGAACCAGTGAAACTGTGAAACTGTGAAACAGTGAACCAGTGAAACAGTGAACCTGTGAAACAGTGAACCAGTGGCTACCCTTTTGATGCTCTCGCTGTCTGTCTTGGACTTCTTGGTCTCGGGGTACATGATCTTGGACAGCGCGAGCGCCCCAGGCGCCACCATGACGCTCGCGCTGAGTAGGTGGCGGGCCTCCACTCCCAGGCCGATGTACGCGGCCAGGACTCCTCCAGCGATGGTGGCAAAGCCGGAGGTGATGACGGCGTGCAGCTCGGAGTTCGTCATGCGGCCAACGAACGGGCGAATCAGCAGCGGCGCCTCCGTCTGGAAGGTGCGAATGTTGTACTCATAGTAGCTAATATGTACTTCATTCGGTACAATAGATAAATCACTGTACTGTATGCATTTAGTAGCAGTTGGTTTAGCCTAGCGGTTAGGGTGGTGGACTTACGCGGTCAGGGGTTCGTTTCCCACATCCACTGGTACAGTTCGTGTTCTTTAGCGAGACATTTTACTATGCACTGCTTCAGTTCACCCAGCTGTTGAATTGTTAATCGAGGGTGAGCATATTGTCCTGCCCAGTCCATGGACTGAACAGCCGTACGGAGCCTTCATCTGCACTTGTTCAGGTCTGCACATGTGACCCCATTTGGGCAGGTCCAATTGATTATTATTACTATTATTACTATTATATCTAACCTCCGTTGTGCCAGATGTACAGTCAGTTCAGTCCATGAGATTCGAACTCAAGACCTCTCAGTTAACAGTTCGAGGCTCTGAACACTGGAATCTCCCACAGCGATTTCCATCCAGCTTTTATTACAGATAGTATAAAATAGGTTGCGGGTTCGAATCTGGGTTCGCGATTAGGACTTAGGAATCTCGAAGCAACCAATCGGCTCACCTGGCCAATAAAAATGTTAGCCGCGGCAACTAGGCTCTCTCCTGACGTTGTGCCCATCGCCTTCTGCATCACCCAGCCCAGCTTCTCGATGACCACTTGGAGAACTTCCAGGTGGAATAACAAGGCGATGAAGGACGAGAAGAACACGATGACGGAGAGTACCTGCCATGACAGTCGGAATTACACAAATAGCTTTTACATCCAGAAATAATGTAGGACGGAGTACGAAGTTTTAGGATTTTAGATTTTTAGAATATTTTGGGATACTGAAATATCTAATAGTCTGGGATTGGGATTCTTGGATTAGAATGGGGATTCTGGAGTAGGGAGTCTAATTTTATGGGCTTTAGGATTGGGATTCTGGGATCGAGTTTTCTGGATTGAGATTTTGGGTTGAGATCCCGTGGGTTTTGAATCTGGGATTTGACTTTTGGAATATGAATTCTGGTATTGGGATTTCAGGATTGGGATTCTGGGATTAGAATTCTGGGATTGGGATGACAGGATTTGGATTCTGTGATGGGAATTCTGGATTTCTGAAAATGGTTCTATGGACTTTTGGATTGGGATTTGGGGATTGGGATTCAGGGATTGGGATTCAGGGATTGTGATTCAGGGATTGTGATTCAGGAATTGGGATTCAGGGATTGGGATTCAGGGATTGGGATTCAGGGATTGGGATTCGGATTTCCGGATAAGGGATTCTGTCATGGGGATTCTGAATTCTGGAGTCTACTATTAGGGATCCAGAATCGGAACTCCGGGATTGAGAAGTGCTCTTCGCCCCTACTCAACCGAAAATGCGAAGAAGTGGTCGCGGAATTTTTCTCCAAAGACAAACTCGGCGCCGGCGTCGACGTGCTGAATGAACTCGGCCACCCGGTCGCCAACGAAGCTGAATGCCTGGAAGCCCGGCTGGGTGCGCAGCAGAAGCGCCGCGAAGGTGATCTGGATGGTCAGGCCGCCCATCACGGGTCGCCAGTTCACCTAATAGAGTGAATTGCGAATCGCTGGGCTTTGGTTCGATGAGTTAGACAGAATGTGAGACATGATGTTAGACTGTTAGACATGGTGTTAGACTGCTAGACATGATGTTAGACTGTTAGACATGATGTTGGACTGTTAGACATGATGTTGGACTGTTAGACATGATGTTGGACTGTTAGACATGATGTTGGACTGTTAGACATGGTGTTAGACTGCTAGACATGATGTTAGACTGCTAGACATGATGTTAGACTGCTAGACATGATGTTAGACTGTTAGACATGATGTTAGACTGTTAGACATGATGTTAGACTGCTAGACATGATGTTAGACTGTTAGACATGATGTTGGACTGTTAGACATGATGTTGGACTGTTAGACATGATGTTAGACTGCTAGACATGATGTTAGACTGTTAGACATGATGTTGGACTGTTAGACATGATGTTGGACTGTTAGACATGGTGTTAGACTGCTAGACATGATGTTAGACTGCTAGACATGATGTTAGACTGCTAGACATGATGTTAGACTGTTAGACATGATGTTAGACTGTTAGACATGATGTTAGACTGCTAGACATGATGTGAAACTGCTAGACATGATGTTAGACTGCTAAATATGATGTTAGACTGCTAAATATGATGTTAGACTGCTAGACATGATGTTAGACTGTTAGACATGATGTTAGACTGTTAGACATGATGTTAGACTGTTAGACATGATGTTAGACTGCTAGACATGATGTGAAACTGCTAGACATGATGTTAGAATGCTAAATATGATGTTAGACTGCTAGACATGATGTTAGACTGCTAGACATGATGTTAGACTGCTAGACATGATGTTAGACTGCTAGACATGATGTTAGACTGTTAGACATGATGTTAGACTGTTAGACATGATGTTAGACTGCTAGACATGATGTGAAACTGCTAGACATGATGTTAGACTGCTAAATATGATGTTAGACTGCTAAATATGATGTTAGACTGCTAGACATGATGTTAGACTGTTAGACATGATGTTAGACTGTTAGACATGATGTTAGACTGTTAGACATGATGTTAGACTGCTAGACATGATGTGAAACTGCTAGACATGATGTTAGAATGCTCAATATGATGTTAGACTGCTAGACATGATGTTAAACTGCTAGACATGATGTTAGAATGCTAAATATGATGTTAGACTGCTAGACATGATGTTAGACTGTTAGACATGATGTTAGACTGTTAGACATGATGTTAGACTGTTAGACATGATGTTAGACTGTTAGACATGATGTTAGACTGCTAGACATGATGTGAAACTGCTAGACATGATGTTAGACTGCTAAATATGATGTTAGACTGCTAAATATGATGTTAGACTGCTAGACATGATGTTAGACTGTTAGACATGATGTTAGACTGTTAGACATGATGTTAGACTGTTAGACATGATGTTAGACTGCTAGACATGATGTGAAACTGCTAGACATGATGTTAGAATGCTCAATATGATGTTAGACTGTTAGACATGATGTGAAACTGCTAGACATGATGTTAGAATGCTCAATATGATGTTAGACTGTTAGACATGATGTTAGACTGTTAGACATGATGTTAGACTGCTAGACATGATGTGAAACTGCTAGACATGATGTTAGACTGCTAAATATGATGTTAGACTGCTAAATATGATGTTAGACTGCTAGACATGATGTTAGACTGTTAGACATGATGTTAGACTGTTAGACATGATGTTAAACTGCTAGACATGATGTTAGACTGCTAGACATGATGTGAAACTGCTAGACATGATGTTAGAATGCTCAATATGATGTTAGACTGTTAGACATGATGTTAGACTGCTAGACATGATTTTAGACTGTTAGACATGATGTTAGACTGTTAGACATGATGTTAGACTGTTAGACATGATGTTAGACTGCTAGACATGATGTTAGACTGTTAGACATGATGTTAGACTGCTAGACATGATGTTAGACTGTTAGACATGATGTTAGACTGCTAGACATGATGTTAGACTGCTAGACATGATGTGAAACTGCTAGACATGATGTTAGAATGCTCAATATGATGTTAGACTGTTAGACATGATGTTAGACTGCTAGACATGATGTTAAACTGCTAGACATGATTTTAGACTGTTAGACACGTTTAAGACTGTACACTATATTAGACTGTTATTCAGGGTGTTAGACAGGACGTTAAGCTCGTGGACACGATTATGTAAATTACCCGTAAAATTTTAGACTGCTTGGTCTTACGTAAGACTTTCAGACAGTCTGTGAGGCAGTTATATGCTCATTGTAAGTATGATTATGGATGCCACAGATGAGGGTATATCTGTAAGTGTATCCAGGACATCCGGAATGGGTGAATTCGATAAAATAGAGCACTGCATTTATTTCGCGGTGTGGGTGTGATAAAGCTCCTGTCAAATCCCATATAGGACAGAGAAATACGTGGGAGGCACTGCTTGATGTACTTTACTTCATCAGCCTTATCAAATGATAAGACCACACAAAACACTAAAAATAAGTTCGATGATTTTTATGATCAATGATCGCATAAAGCAATGACTCATCATTTAGATGATAAGTAATCATTAATGACCGACACGCTGAAGAAAATTGGTGCTATAAAAATATGCCCTTATGGATCAGTGGCTCATATAGATGCCCTGAAGGATCATGGATTGATCAGGATGAGGATGACGGATTGTCCCCCATAGACCAACTCACCCTGGTTGGATGGGCTGAAAGAATCAGCGTGATGAGGATGATGCTGATGACCCCGATGCCGGAGATCAAATTGCCGCTGTTCTGACTGCCGATGCCGATGATGACTCCGAAGAAATAGATGAGAAACGCCACTGTTCCCACAATGTACACCAAGGTGGAGTGCCTGTCAATGAAGCGGCTGCAGGCGTCAGCGGGAGCTGCCAGCACGGCATTGTAGAACTTCTCGCCCCAGAATCTCTTGAAGAAGTAAACGCCGACAAAGAAGACAACGGTGCAGGTCAGCCAGAGCAGCCGGAGGCTGCCTTCGTCGCCGAATTTGCAGTGCATTGCGTAGCCGAAGTAGGCGAAATATCCAGCCACAAGCAGGGCAATCAGGATGTACTTTATCACCGGCGTGGCGGCAGACAGTTTACTCTGGAAGCCGTGCATGCAGCCATCAACTCTCTTCGCGCATCCGCCTTCCGCGGCGTACTCCAGATCGTCAAACTCCTCCTGGTTAAACTCGATCATTTCTTCGCTGAGCTCCTCGTCAACTTCCACAGCAATGCGCTCATCGTCACGTATCGACGGAGACTTGACCAGTGCATCCTCCGAGGGGCTCGAATCTTCAACTGACTCGGGCTGCTGCTTGGACTCACCCTGCTCGACCTGATTAAAGTAAAATTGGTAGCTGAGCTCAAATTTCGATCGTTGTGTTGACCAAGGAATGCATTAACAGAAGAAAGACAACGCTATTTTTAGCTTGGGGAAAGACCACGGCATATTTCACGATAGCTCACAAACTAAATGACCAGTTTTCGTGAAATTCCACATCTGAAATAAACTTTTCCGGTGAACTATGGTGAACTAATTGAGCTACGGCAACAACCAACCCCCCACCCCGGCCTAGACCGGTCTGGGGCAGACAGTAAACCCCCCAGCCAATCACAACGCGCCACGTGCGCTTGCACTCTAGGCGGCATGCTAGCCGCATATGTAAGCCTTGCAAATACGCTTCAGAACATTGTATTTGCATGGCTCACATGATTCGCGTACACGACGAGTCGTCCGTGGATCGATACGGCCCAGGAATGTGAGGAAGAAGTTCGGCGAGCGTTCGCTGGGGAGCGTGTGCGTGTGGGACAAAGAAACAGCTGCCACTGTGTTAGCAATCTCCCAGCGTTTCTCCCTCTCTCCCCATTCTGCCTCTGTTGTGCGCGCTGCTTGAATTTAAATACACTGGAAGCGAGAGGCAGAGCTTGGCTGCCGCTTTTCATGTGACTCCGGAGTCCACACAGAAACGGGCCTCTGGCCCGTGGAGCGTTTATCTCTCTGTTGCTGTGGCAGAAGGTAACAGGAAGGCAAAACTTTCCTGTTATACGTGGTTCCCTGAGAGAGAGTCACCCTTTTCGCCTTTTTCAACGACGGGTGATTGCCTAAAGGTTCCTACACCGCTAGACACCAGATTCCTGCAACGGCTTCAGAGAGAAACGAACAGAACGAACGTAACATCAGCAGAAAAAGCTATGCGACGCAGTCAACGTACCAGCAACTGATCAGTAACTATCTACAATTCAGTACTGGCAGTAACTATCTACAATTCACGACCATCAACCTGGACAAAAAACTGCAAGTTAACCTCAAATGCTCTACTAGTTTTGGATTTGGTCAGACTACGGCAGCATGTGACAATGGAAAACAAAAGCGGTCGCAGTGGCTCTAATCGTGTTTTGGCCTACGAGCTATAGTTACTCACTGACACTAAATTTGCATGCACAAAAGACATGCCCTACGTGAAGCAGGTGAGCTTCACCGATTAACCAATTCGACTGCAAATGCTCGAAGAGAAGCCTGAGCTGCAACCCAGCAAGTCCGAAGAGGCTGTGGACAGTGGGTGCAGGCCAGGACAATTGCTGCAATAAGAAGACCAAATCGGGATCGCACGGCTCATCTGAAGCAACTTGGATGAAAACTCGGCCTAAACTGAACAGAAGCTGCTGACTAGAATTTTATCTCCCTCAAATTTTCGGCAAGCGAACTGGCTGGTACGGAACTACGCGTCGTGTCACCCCGAGACAACGTCATCATCAGGGCAATTCAAGAAGAACGCGATCCAGACTGCCAAAGCACTGACAGGAGTGTCAGTTAGAAAAACGGGGGTATATGTAAGCCTTGCAAATACGCTTCAGAACATTGTATTTGCATGGCTCACATGATTCGCGTACACGACGAGTCGTCCGTGGATCGATACGGCCCAGGAATGTGAGGAAGAAGTTCGGCGAGCGTTCGCTGGGGAGCGTGTGCGTGTGGGACAAAGAAACAGCTGCCACTGTGTTAGCAATCTCCCAGCGTTTCTCCCTCTCTCCCCATTCTGCCTCTGTTGTGCGCGCTGCTTGAATTTAAATACACTGGAAGCGAGAGGCAGAGCTTGGCTGCCGCTTTTCATGTGACTCCGGAGTCCACACAGAAACGGGCCTCTGGCCCGTGGAGCGTTTATCTCTCTGTTGCTGTGGCAGAAGGTAACAGGAAGGCAAAACTTTCCTGTTATAGCATACACAACAATAAGGCCATTGACTATGATCGCCGACCGAATTCATCGACTTCCTTACATCGTCTGAGTTGGGTGTGGACGGTGCGGCAACAGATGAGTTGCAGGAAATCGCTGACTTGTCAAGTGCGATGAATGTCGTTGAGCTGGAATCCTTACCGCGGTCCACTCGCGACCAGATGGTCGAGTCCACCGTCCGTCGCTCTCTGTCCAGGAAGCGCGACCGGACCGTTGTATCCGCTGTGAGTGACAATCTGGCCATGCCGTCAACCAGTGAGCAAGCGCAAGTGGTCGATCCCAGTTCGAGTGTTTTGCAAAACGCACAAGTGGATGTTCTGGGTTCAGCAGCGAATGTACGCCAATTGCCATTTTGACGGGTGCACATTCCAGTTTTAGACGTGACTCACAGGGGTAAGTGCTAATGTGTAATGGACAAACAGTTCTGAAAACTCTTAATGTGTCTGAATGTTCTCAAGGTGACGTTACGCAACATTTGCATCATTTTCCGTTGAAAGTTACTGTTAACACCATTTTGATTCCAATGTCTTGGGTAAGTAAGCGTGGTGTAGTGCAGCCATTACGACTAGCATTAATCTAGGCTTGACTATATGACAATGTGAGGAAATGTAGTATGGAAAGCTTGTCTATTTGGCTTGCAATATTGAACAGAAATTCACTACCTTCACATTTGCATCAGTTTTATGTGAGATCGGATATACTCACCATTGGCAATACTTGATTAGAGATTGGCATCGTTGCTACTGCTGCTGCTGATGCTGATGCTGCTGCTGATGTTGATGCTGATGCTGCTGCTGATGTTGATGCTGATGCTGCTGCTGCTGCTGATGTTGATGCTGATGCTGCTGCTGATGTTGATGCTGATGCTGCTGCTGATGTTGATGCTGATGCTGCTGCTGCTGCTGCTGCTGCTGCTGCTGCTGCTATTGAAATTTTCTTCTTCTAACTTCAAAGTCTCGCCCTGGGCGCTAATCTAGAAAGAAAATAGTTTTTTTCACGTGATTCTCTCACCTTTTTTATGCTAAGTAGCTTATCTGTGTAGCTAGTAAGTTCGGTTAAGATAGCGAGTTTATATATCTGCGTCTACCTGTTAGCATATTTACTAATGCTGACGCCTGGCACCTATGTACAGATCCATGCAATAAGGCAACTTACCTGAGCTTACCTAAACCAACCAGCTAGCCTTATCTATATAGCGCTCTCTTTTTTGCTTAAAGGTTAACGCTTTTACAGGGGACAAGTCTATTGTTGCTTAGTATCGCGACCTAGTATCGTTAAAACGTTCGCCCGATTAGTTTTAGTTGTCCCTGGCTATTACCTGTACAGTTTAGGTGTACTCGAACTTTTTTAGGCGAGTTCAACTCGGTTCGAAGATAAAAATGTGGACTTTTAAATAAAATAAATAATTGTTCGACAGTAGACTTGGTTCTAGTTGCGTGCCGTGACGCAGTAATTTAATGCGTAGATGCTGTCAGAGCTTCTCAGGCCTGCAGATGTTCTTATTTGCGCCGGGGACAAATCAAGTTCAGCCCGATGATCAGACAGAATTTTAGGAAACATGTGCAATGTAGCATGTGCTGTGTGCTTAACACTGTCTATGCCAAAATACTTCGAAGTATCTAGCAGCTACACTGCATGCATTTTGCTGCGATTCTAGCTGCATATTTTACTGCGATTCTAGCTGCGAATCTTGCTGCGATTCTAGCTGCATATTTTACTGCGATTCTAGCTGCGAATCTTGCTGCGATTCTAGCTGCGTATATTTTGCTGCGATTCTAGCTGCATATTTTACTGCGATTCTAGCTGCATATCTTGCTGCGATTCTAGCTGCATATTTTACTGCGATTCTAGCTGCGAATCTTGCTGCGATTCTAGCTGCATATTTTACTGCGATTCTAGCTGCGAATCTTGCTGCGATTCTAGCTGCGTATATTTTGCTGCGATTCTAGCTGCGAATCTTGCTGCGATTCTAGCTGCGTATATTTTGCTGCGATTCTAGCTGCATATTTTACTGCGATTCTAGCTGCATATCTTGCTGCGATTCTAGCTGCATATTTTGCTGCGATTCTAGCTGCATATTTTGCTGCGATTCTAGCTGCATATTTTGCTGTGATTCTAGCTGCGAATCTTGCTGCGATTCTAGCTGCATATTTTGCTGCGATTCTAGCTGCATATTTTGCTGCGATTCTAGCTAGGATTGTTGCTGCGATTCTAGCTAGGATTGTTGCTGCGATTCTAGCTAGGATTGTTGCTGCGATTCTAGCTAGGATTGTTGCTGCGATTCTAGCTGCATATTTTGCTGCGATTCTAGCTGCATATTTTGCTGCGATTCTAGCTGCATATTTTGCTGTGATTCTAGCTGCGAATCTTGCTGCGATTCTAGCTGCATATTTTGCTGCGATTCTAGCTGCGAATCTTGCTGCGATTCTAGCTGCATATTTTGCTGCGATTCTAGCTGCATATTTTGCTGCGATTCTAGCTAGGATTGTTGCTGCGATTCTAGCTAGGATTGTTGCTGCGATTCTAGCTAGGATTGTTGCTGCGATTCTAGCTAGGATTGTTGCTGCGATTCTAGCTAGGATTGTTGCTGCGATTCTAGCTAGGATTGTTGCTGCGATTCTAGCTAGGATTGTTGCTGCGATTCTAGCTGCATATTTTGCTGCGATTCTAGCTGCATATTTTGCTGCGATTCTAGCTGCATATTTTGCTGCGATTCTAGCTAGGATTGTTGCTGCGATTCTAGCTAGGATTGTTGCTGCGATTCTAGCTAGGATTGTTGCTGCGATTCTAGCTAGGATTGTTGCTGCGATTCTAGCTAGGATTGTTGCTGCGATTCTAGCTAGGATTGTTGCTGCGATTCTAGCTAGGATTGTTGCTGCGATTCTAACTAGGATTGTTGCTGCGATTCTAGCTAGGATTGTTGCTGCGGTTTTAGCAACGGCGCAAAAAACTTAGATTTTGTGTTAAAGAATCTCAAGCTACGGCGCGATCGGTTCGATTCCGTGCTGAGCATCAAGTCTCTTACCATGTCACGTGGTTAGCTGAGCTCCCCAGTTTTTTTCTCTCATAGTCCTGATTGTAAGTGTTACACTTGTAAGCTGGTAAGCTATAGAAAATGCTTCTAAAAGCAATTTAGCTGAAATTTATGGTGAGAAAATAGTGCTGCATTAGTTTCGTCTGCGAGTTGAACAGTAGCTGCACCGCTTAGCTTTGCTAGTTGTGTGATCATGCAATTCGATAAATTTGCACGAATGGCGGTCGCCTTTTATCTTATGTGAGACATTTGAAACTATATGAAAATGCTTGTCTGGGTCTCTGCGTGTCTCGCGACTCCTGTGATGTCGCTAGCAAGGACTAATAGTCCTTGGTCGCTACCATGCGATCATGTCACCATGCAATCATGTCACCATGCAATCATGTCACCATGCAATCATGTCACCATGCGATCATGTCACCATGCAATCATGTCACCATGCAATCATGTTACCATGCAATCATGTCACCATGCAATCATGTCACAATGCGATCATGTCACCATGCAATCATGTCACCATGCAATCATGTCACCATGCAATCATGTCACCATGCGATCATGTCACCATGCAATCATGTCACCATGCAATCATGTCACCATGCAATCATGTCACCATGCAATCATGTCACAATGCGATCATGTCACCATGCAATCATGTCACAATGCGATCATGTCACCATGCAATCATGTCACCATGCAATCATGTTACCATGCAATCATGTTACCATGCAATCATGTCACCATGCAATCATGTCACCATGCAATCATGTCACAATGCGATCATGTCACCATGCAATCATGTCACCATGCAATCATGTCACCATGCAATCATGTCACCATGCAATCATGTCACCATGCAATCATGTCACCATGCAATCATGTTACCATGCAATCATGTCACCATGCAATCATGTCACAATGCGATCATGTCACCATGCAATCATGTCACCATGCAATCATGTCACCATGCAATCATGTCACAATGCGATCATGTCACCATGCAATCATGTCACCATGCAATCATGTCACCATGCGATTACGTCACCATGCGATCACGTCACTCTGCAATTATGCCAAGATGAATTAATTTATAATCCTAAAATGTTTATTTCTCTACTGAAGCAAAAGTTTAAGTTATGTTGACGTAGCAGTCTGCACAACCAAAGTTCTGAAATAAACTTAGAAAAGGTGTCGTTGGAAGAAAAAAATCTGTTTTGATAAGCGCCGCGGTACAAGAGTTTGTTACCAGTAGCCATTGGTTACCAGAGAAAATAGACGAAAAGGTAAAGTTAAGTGCGATTGTGCAATTGTTTGAATATATCTTCGTCCCATTTTAACACAGCAGCAGTTTAACACAGTCTAAACTTGTGAATTGGGTACGCAAAATGTTAAATAAAAATAGCTCTATACTCGAAAAACCCACACTGATAAGGTACGTCATTATCGGAGCCGAGAGCCCAAACAGTACTTTGTGAAACTAAAGCCAATATCTAATGCAGTCTGTTAGAAACTTCAAAATGCCAATACCGACCAGAGATAACTGTGCCAAGGCCTAAGTCATGGCCTAAGTCATGGTGACTTTAGCCTTAACTGGAAAAGTGAAGTCAACGCCTTACGTTTATATACTGTGAGGTGTGGCCCTTAAATTTACCGACTAAATATAAAAGTGCATTCGAAATTTCTTAATGCCGCATCCACGCATTCAAGGTCATTTTAACCAAGGACACATTGCGTGAAGGCGATCGGACCATAGACAATCTATGGAAATCTATGCTCTATACAGAAAAATGCATAGAAAGTCGTTAAGAATGCACATTCTACTATGTAAACTGCGCGCGCCAAAGGTCTCATCGCGAGATTGAGTCAAAACTACGGATCACAAAAACACTAAATGTGTCAACTCAATGCAAAAAATTGGTCGAGTTTTAATTATAATCGATCCCACACAGAATGTCGGTTGTGCTGCACGATTGTTTCACTCGGTTGAAAAAAGCTGTGTCTAAGAAGAATATGCAAACCAAAGATCCTTAGCTGGTGTAGGATCTGTGGTCGCAACTTTCGATCGACAAAAATATCAAGGCCACTCGCCCTAGTAGAGGGCAGGTTATACCCTTCTAGCTCACAAACAATTGCTGGCTTAGCTTAGTCGCTACAAGCAAGGCTCAACCTGACGGCCATGGGCATCTCCAACGAAGCTCAAGGCGACAAATTCTGCTCTACACAGCCGCGGTACAGAAGTGAGCAACCGGCAAATGAAATCATGTCCACGCAGACAGAGCCGACCAACGAAGGCGATGCCACGGTCAAACAACTAATAAAGCAACACTTTAATCAACACTACAACGGCCGCGACAACGTCGTCTTCCTAAGCTATATGGCCGGGTCAAGTGGGGGATAAACGTCTATTGTGTCTAGATATAGCGGGCAATATCATGGAAATATACCTTTTAACAGTGTTGTTGGGCATAAGTGAAATTTATCTAGTCCAAGTGCTCCTACCACTGAGCGAAGTAAGTTTGATTTAGTCGCTTCAATTAGCTTGCAGCCATAGACGGTGAATTCAATATAGTCGTTTTTAGCGCGCGCAACGAGATCGTGACTTTTATTTAGTCAAAGTGAAATGAATACGGTCAACGAGATCGTAAACTTTCATGAAAGGCGCAAAAACACATAAGATGTGTAAGATGTAAGATGTAAGATGTAAGGTGTAAGATGTAAGGTGTAAGATGCAATGGCAGCACACAACTAGTGACCGTCAGGCAAACAAAACTGTTCAGTGTTCAATTAGGCAACGATGTCCTCCATGGCTATGCAGCGCGGTACATAGCGCAGACTTTCTCGGTGCCAGGCTTCGCAGTGCAGCTGTGTAACTGCGCTCATACAGTCTTCCAGTTCACGCTCCAGAATGCGAGCGTGAACATCTTACACATCTTATGTGTTTTTGCGCCTTTCATGAAAGTTTACGATCTCGTTGACCGTATTCATTTCACTTTGACTAAATAAAAGTCACGATCTCGTTGCGCGCGCTAAAAACGACTATATTGAATTCACCGTCTATTGGCTGCAAGCTAATTGAAGCGACTAAATCAAACTCACTTCGCTCAGTGGTAGGAGCACTTGGACTTGATAAATTTCACTTATGCCCAACAACACTGTTAAAAGGTATAATCGTCAGTGTGCTGCCCCGGAATTCGTAGTCTATGGCCGAATTTGTGCTAGAAAATTAAACGGATATGTAACGTATATTTAACACATTTAACCATTGATAAACTATAGATCGATTGAACGTAGGTTTTGTCATTAATATTACTACCAAGGACACACTAAGCAATTCGTCCACTGCTTATACTCTTATAGCTATTCACCGCTTTCATACAGTCACAAGAACAAGCTAATTTTAGCACTATCCTTCTCCAAAGTTGCGATTGGGTTGCGCGACGGACCAGACTCGTTGGTCTCTGATTCACGGCGTTCGATTGCAAGCACCTTTGACGTTGTAGTCTCGTGGTACAAACCTGCCGTTTATAGTACAAGACTGCGAGACACCTGGATCTTCCTCTTCTCAGAAATGCGTTTTGTGTACCGGCCGACGGATTAATCGCGGCGATGGCCTACAAATAAGCGGGAGAATAAATCTAGGATCTTAAGTTATGTGAAAGACGATACATTTTTTCATATTTAGCGCGCTACTGACCTGTAACAGCCTTGATTTCTTTCACGGAATGACCAGCTTCAGCCAGGTTCGTCAAGGTCGTAGTTCTGACGCAATGGTTGGTGTAGACTCGGCTCAGTCCGGCACGCTCAGAAATTTTCTTCATCATCTCGTTTATCATGTTCTTGCCAAGAACGCAGGTTGAGGAGTACCAATTTTCTGATCCAGGTTTGATCATGAGAGGTTTCGGAAAAAGCACACTGACCTGCTGCGGAACCTGAGATAGGTACGTCTCCACGGCTGCAACAGGGCATCGGGCATCGTCGGTTGCGAAAAGACGAATCTGTTTGCCGTCCGTCCAATCCCTCTCGTTGATGGTTTTCTCAGCTCCATCCTTGACCAGATCGATACACTTGACGACGTTCTCTGACGAGACAATCAGGTCTGACTTCTTCAGAGCTCGGATCGACTCTCTGCCACGGAAGCCAAAGTGGTACATAACCAAAAAGAAGATCTCGTCTTGAAGCTTCTGCGGATTACTTTTATCAAAGTACCCGCACAGCTTGTCCATATCGCTAGCGGTGATAGCCCGATACCCAAAGCTGTCGCCAATTATCCGCTTGCGATGCTTGCAGCTCAAACGCAGCATGCCGTTGTACGTTTGATTACACCATTTTACCCTCAATTTTGAACAACGAAAACTTCAATAGTGACAAACTCCGATTCAAATTCGACAGTTAGCGGCAAGGCACGTCAAAGCTACATTCAATTTTGACACAGTCAACTTCAATTTTGAAAAGGTCCGATTTAGCCCATGCGCGAGCCAAATCCTCACTCCTCAAGTTGTCT